>CM057459.1:896815000-898065000 GCA_016271365.2 Neoceratodus forsteri
GGAAAATGACAGCACCTTTTGGCACTGCACTGCAAAAGAACAGTTGGGAGTTTTGTTGAAATTTGAGGAACGATTGCCGATTTCCTCTCAGATGTGGCTTCTAGTGTTGTATTGAAAAATATTACATGGCAGAAAAGTTACGCACCAAAGTTGAGCAGTTTTCCTATAGGATAACATTACGGCTACCAAGGATTTATATAGGAATCCTTTTGGCACCCTGCTGCAAAATAACGGGGTTTGGTCTTTTTCCTGAAATTTGAGGGAAGACAGCCAACAGCCCACAGATGTGCCTTTCAGTAGTTTGGTGAAAAATATTACAGAGAGGCAAAGTTATGGTGTGCTCAACTTCTTTTTTCCCTTAGATAACATTACATTTGTCCACATTTTCAGGGCCCGTGATCTCGGAAACTAAGTAGATACAGACTTTCATCGAAACTCCTAGCCTCTTGCCAGGGGCTAAGTACAAAACTAGCCAGACAGTCATAAATCATACAACTTTTAAATTTTTTTTTCTATGCTACACGGTTCTTGGAGATATAACCTATTTAGTATTCCAAGTCTCATTTTCTGCCCGATACTCCTTATTATGCATAAGACATTCTTTACCACTGTCTTTCTCTTAGTCAGCTTTGGGGAAAACTAACCTTTGAGTGCTTTGCATTACTGTTACCATTGCCCTTTCCGCTTGTGGTCTCCATGCCTGCTTTACTTTACTATTGACGCTACGCCACTAATGCATCATCCTTGCATCTTCATTTGCGCTTGCGCTTCTGTTATTTTGCTATTTGTGCTCACTGTGATTGTTTCTTTCTGTTTCACTTTATGTTACCATGCCCATTGACATTTCCGCTTGCAGGCACCATGTTTTATGTGATCAAGACATCACATGGCTACACTGTTCCCATCTATGCCATGTTGGTTACCTTTTCTGTTCTCATTCGTGCTTATGTTACTGTGCCGCCACCGTTACGCCTGTTTGCATTGCTGTTCCTGTTACTATGCCACAAGACATCATGTGGTGGAGTGGGCCCTTGGGCCCTCAGCATTCCACTGCTGCATCTGCGGTCGTGAGCACTGGGCCCTATGTGCGTTATCCTTGTGTTTTCATTTGCGCTTATGCTTGTTATTTTTTGCCTTTTATGTGTACAGTACTGTTTTCTTTCTGTTTCACTTTGTGTCACCATGCCCATTGACATTTCTGTTTGTAAGGTTATGTTATTATGTGACAACACATCACGTGGCAGAATGTTTGTCTTTGTCACCGTGTGCATTGCACTTCTGTTGTCATTTGCGCTTGCATTACCATGTGCGCCCACTGTTACACTTCTGTTTGCATTGCTCTCTGTTACTATACATAAGACATTTATGTAGGAGTCAGGGTCTAAAGGTCCCGCGACTCGTCAACAGATTATATCTACTATTTCTTTATCATTCTCAAAAAGGGAAATTATATTAAAAACTCCGTTTAATGCATTAGTTAGGATTGTTCCATAGTGACAAAGTGAGGAAATTCACTGTTAGGGTTGAAAACCCTAACTCTGAATTCACCCCCCAGCACCACACACACAGACACACACACACACATGAAAGTATGGGGAGGACCAAGTCAATACAACCAATGACAGACATCCAGCAGCAGGTGACAGAAATAATACACATTGTCTAAATGTACTACAAAACATCCCCACCCACCTGACCAGGTACTGCATGCTCAGTGGAGATCAATAGCAAACTGAGGCCATGTACACCAAATGTACACATCCCTATTGCAGCTGCACACAATGTACCACACTTAGTAGTTGCATGGCCTTCCTACCGATGCCTCACACTACACCACAACTGGTACTGTGCTGTTAGTCAATATAAATGCTGAAGGTATGATGACAGTTGTAGAAAGGTTTTAACACTAGTGAGTACACATTAATTAAGAGAAGTACATAAATTAACTATAAGACACTAGCATGCTCAAGATAAAAGTAGTGTTACATTTAGTATGTGATTTACATTATAGTGGCACGTAGTGCCACTATAGTTAGGGTTGAGGGTATCTATTTCATGTTAAACCCCAAAACTTTGCACCTTTAATAACTTTGCAACCGCTTGATGGATTTGCCTGAATTTGGAATACAATCAATAACCAGCAGGCTCGGATCTTGTAAAGTGTTGTACTGGTTGGATGTATGGCTGGAGCTATAAGTATGATCTGAGTGCGCATTTACGCTTTTTCTGGAATTCTACGGTCACGCCTACAGGTCATACAGTTTGCGCGACTGGCCCGAAATCTTCAGGGAACATGCAGCTGGGGTTCCTGATGTGCCTTCCCAAGATTTCGTGAAACAATATTAAACGGTTCAAAAGTTATTCAGAAAACAGTTTCCCATTATAAGTCAATGGGAAAAGTTTACAAAAATTTCAACAGTGTCGCAAATGCATTTTTACTTTTGCAAATGGGCCTGTTACTTTCGGTAAATCGCCATTTGCTTTCAGTTGGTGATCAGGAAAATGGTTGGGTATTTGCATCTGGGACCGTTTGGCAACCTAATTCTTTTGTTTTCACCTAGTTGGACCCTGAGGTTGCTTGCTATGTCTTTATTTTGAGTAAAACACCCCAGAAATATGTTTTCAAATTTCTGAAAAAGCACTTTGCAAATTACTTTGTAGCTCATGGAAAGTGTCGAACTTTTTGAGAAAGCTTTGAATCATACAGTAGTTTTCCATCTGTGGAAGTGACAGCGATTCTTTGGCACTGCGCTGCAAAAGAACCGTTGGGAGATTTGGGCTGAAATTTGGAAGGAATGGAGCCGACATCTCACAGATGTGTCTTTCAGTGTTGTATTGAAAAAATATTACATGGCAGTAAAGTTATGGCAGTCCAAATTTGACAGTTTTTTCCCATAGGATAACATTACGGCGCCCGACGCATTACAGAAATCCTTTGGATCCCTGCTGCAAAATAACGGTTTGGTCTTTTTTCCTGAACTTTGGAGGGAAGACAGCCTACAGACCACAGATGTGCCTTTCAGTGGTTTGGTGAAAAAATATTACACGGCGGCAAAGTTACGGCACTCCAAAGTTGACAGTTTTTCCCATAGGATAACATTACGGTGCCCTACGCATTACAGAAATCCTTTGGATCCCTGCTGCAAAATAATGGTTTTATCTTTCTTCCTGATATTTGGAGGGAAGACAGCCAACAGCCCACAGATGTGCCTTTCAGTGGTTTGGTGAAAAAACATTACAGGGAGGCAAAGCTATGGCACTCTGAACTTCTCTTTTTCCCATAGGATAGCATTACGGCGTCATGTCTTTTTAGGACCCTGTGATTCTTCGGAACGGTAAGTAGATACGGACTTTCGTCGGATAAATTCTTAGTCCCCTCATAGGGGCTAAGTACCAAATTAGCCATGACAGTTGTAAATAATATGACTTTAACATTTTTTTTCTACGTCGTACGGTTCCTGAGATATGAACGCGATTTAGTATTCCAAGTTCTCTATTTTCTGCGCTTGATACTCCTATTATGCATACATTATTTGTACTCACTGTCTTTTCTAAGCAGGTTTTTGGGGAAACCAGTACCTGTGTGCTATATTACTGTTACTGTTGCCCTTCCGCTATGTGTTCCTGTGGATCTGCTTCTACTCATCATGACATCTGCGCTACCATGTGCTGCTATCCTTTGCGTTTTCATTTGCGCTATGCTTTCTGTTATTTTGCCATTTCTGTCTACAGTACTGTTTATCTTTCTGTTTCACTTTACGCCACCATGCCCATTGATATTTCTGTCAGGCACCATGTTATTTTGACAACACATCACGTGGCAGACTGCTCCCTGCCTACGCCCCACCATGTGTGTGTTACCCTTCTGTTCTCATTCACGCCAGTTACCACATGCGCCACTGTTAGCATTTCTGTTTGCGTTGCTGTCCCTGTTAGTATGCCACAAGATGGGCCCTGCTGCTGTCCTCGCTGCATTACTTTCCACTATTTCAGTATCATTCTCAAAGAATTGGAATTAGAGTAATAACTTGTTTAATGTATTAGTTAGGTTGTTCCACAGCCGGCAAGTGAGGAAATTTGCTGTCAAGAAGAAAACCCTTGACCTCTGCCCACCCCCCCAACCGCATTGGGGTGGCTTGGGATAGGGTCCTAACTCTCATCCCATTCTCCTATACTTCTGCTGCTTTACACATGTCATGGATGAGTTAGGCTGATGATCCCATTGTACACCCCAATGCCGTTGGGGGTGGGCAGGGTCCAAGGGGTTTTCAACCCACACAGCAAATTCTCACTTTTGTCGCTGTGGAACAACCTCAATTCAATGCATTAAACAGAGTTTTTGCCTCTAATATACATATATATATTATGGTAGTACGTAGAAAAGCAATAGTTAGGGTTGAGGAGTCATTTCTATGTTAAACCCCAAAACTTTGCACCTTAATAACTTTGTAACCGTTTGATGGATTTACCTGAAGTTTGAATTTATGATCAAGAACCAGAGCCTTGGGATCTTCCAAGTTTCGCGGCTGGCCTGATATACGGCTGTGGAGTTATTAAGGTGATCTGTGCACGCATTTATGCTTTTCTGAATTCTGTGGTCCCCCAGGTCGATGGTTTCATGTGATCATTCGAAATCTTCAGGGAACGTGCAGTCGGGTCCCTGATGTGCCTTTTGAAGATTTCTGAAAAAATATTAAACGGTTCAAAAGTTATTCAAAAACAGTTTCCATTATAAGTCAATGGGCAAGTTAACAAAAGTCAACACTTTCGCAAATGCATTTTTACTTTCGCAAATGGGCCTGTTACTTTGAAATCTGCCATTTTGTTTCAGTTGGTGATCATAAAATGGTTGGTATTTAAATTTGGGACCCTCTAGCAACCTAATTTTTTTGTATTCACCTAGTCGGGCCTCTGAGGATGATTGCTATGTTCTTAGTTTTAGAAACAATTTCAGAAATATGTTTTTCAAATTCTGAAAAAGTACTTCGCAAATTACTTGCTGTTTACGTAAAGTGTCTAAATTTTGCTAAAGCTAGCAATTGCTACAGTAATTTTCTAGTCTGTGGGAAAATGACAGCAATTCTTTGGCACTGCACTGCAAAAAGAACGGTTGTGAGTTTGTAAATAAATTTATGGAAACGCAGCCGACATCTCACAGATGTGCTTTCAGTGTTGTATTGAAAAATATTACATGGCGGCAAAGTTATGGCACTCAAATTTGACAGTTTTTCCCATAGGATAACATTACTAGCTCAAGCATTACAGGAACTTTGGCACCCTGCTGCAAAATAACGGTTTGGTCTTTTTCCTGAAATTTGGAGGAAGACAGCCAACAGTACACAGATGTGCCTTTCAGTAGCTTGGTGAAAAATATCACATAGTGGCAAAGTTACGGCACTCCAAAATTGACGTTTTTCCTATAGGATAACATTACGGCGCCTAACTAATTTCAATAGAAATCATTTGAGCCCTGCTGCAAAATAACGGTTTGGTCTTTATCCTGAAATTTGAGGTAAGACAGCCAACAGCCCACAGATGTGCTCTTTCAGTAGCTTGTGGAAAACATTACAGGAGGCAAAGTTATGGCACTCAACTTTTCTTTTTTCCCATAGATAACATTACGCGCTCACGCTTTTCAGGTCCCGGGATCTCGAAACGGTGCGTAGATACGGACTTTTGTTGGAAAATGTCTTAGTCCCCTCATGGGGCTAAGATTCAAATTAGCCAGGACAGTTGTAAATAATATGACTTTTAAATTTTTTTTCTACATCGATGGTTCCTGAGATATAATGTATTTAGTATTCCAAGATCTCATTTTCTGCGCTCGATACTTCATTATTTTGCATACATTATTTGTACTCACTGTCTTTCTCAATGCAGGTTTTGGGAAAACCAGCCTGTCCGCTACTATTACTGTTACTGTTGTCTCTTTCCGCTATGGATCCATACCCGCTTCACTTACCATTGACGCTCGCCACCATGTGCGTTATCCTTGCTGTTTTCATTTGCGCTATGCTTGCTTTATTTTTGCCATTTCTGTTCACAGTACTGTTTATTCTACTGTTTCACTTTACATCACCATGCCCATTGACATTTCTGTTCTGCAGGCACCATGTTACTAGTGTGA
Source organism: Neoceratodus forsteri (assembly GCA_016271365.2). Classification (NCBI taxonomy): domain Eukaryota; kingdom Metazoa; phylum Chordata; order Ceratodontiformes; family Ceratodontidae; genus Neoceratodus; species Neoceratodus forsteri. The sequence continues at coordinate 896,821,128 of CM057459.1, forward strand.
CAACACATCATGTGGCAGACCATTCCCGCTCATGCCACCATGTGCGCACTTTCTGTTCTCATTCGTGCTTGTGTTACCATGTGCACCACTGTTAGCATTTCTGTTTATGCTGCTGTCCCCAGCAGTATGCCACGGGTCTCAAGGCCTCGCCGCTGCATTACATTCACTATTTCTATCATTCTCAAAAGAAGGGAATAGAGGCTAAAATCCTATTTATGCATTAGTTAGTTGTTTCAGCCAAAAGTGAGGAATTCGTGTTAGGTTGAAATCTCTTGGTCGCTCACCACTTCAACTGGCATTGGGTGCATTGGGATTGTGGGTCCCAACCTCACCCCATTCTCCTATACTCTGCTGCTTTACATGTCATGGGGTGAGAGTTAGGGCCGACTAATCCCAATGCGCACTCCCAATGCCGGGTTGGGGGTGGTAGGGGGTCCAAGGGGGTTTTCAAACCCAAAAGCGAATTCTCACTTTTGTCGCTGTGAACAACCCCAACTAATGCATTAAACGGAGTTTTTTGTTTATATATATATATATATATATATATATATATATATATATATATATATAGGGTTGAGGAGCCATTTACATGTTAAACCCAAAATTTTGCACCTTTAATAACTTTGCAACCGTTTGACAGATTTGCCTGAAATTTGGAATACACAATCAAGACCCATACACCTTGGGATCTGCCCAGCTTTGTACTGGTTGGATACACAGCTGTGGAGTGATTAAATGTGATCTGCACATGCATTTACGCTTTTTCTGGAATTCTACGGTCGCGCCTACAGGTCGCACGGTTTGCACGACCGGCCTGAAATCTTCAAGGAATGTGCGGCCGGGGTCCTTGATGTGCCTTTCAAAGATTTTGTGAAAAAATATTAAACTGTTCAAAAGTTATGGCAGTCCGAACTTCTGTTTTTTTCCCTTAGGATAACATTACGGCGTCTCGCGCCTTTGAGTGCCCATATCTCGAAAATGGTGCGATATACAGAGTTTTTGTCAAAAAATTATAGCCCCCAAATGTATAAAACTAGCCAGGAAAGTGATAATACATATGACTTTTAAATTGTTTTTCTATGTCGTACGGTTTCTGAGATATAAGCAATTTACTATTACAATTACTGATTTTTGTGTTCCGAGAGTCATTATTTTGCATACATTCTTTCTACTCACTGTCTTTCTCTATACAGCTTTTGGGGAAAACCAGCCTGTGCACTTACATTACTCTTACCATTACCGTTTCTGCTTGCAGTTCCGTACCCGTTTCACTTACCGTTCACATTTACGCCACCATGTGCGTTACCCTTTGCATTTTCATTTGCTGTTCCGTTTCCGTTGTTTTAACATTTCTGTCTACAGTACTGTTCCTCTTCTGTTTCGCTTTGTGTCACCATGCATTACGATTCTATGCTTATGGCACAATGTTACAATGCGACAAGACATCACCCCACGGCCCTCCGCTGCATTACATTCACTATTTCTCATTATCATTCTCAAAAGAAGGGAAATCAGAGGGCAAAAACTCCGTTTAATGCATCAGTTAGGGTTGTTCCACAGTGACAAAAGTGAGGAAATTGATGTTAGGTTGAAACCCCTTTGCACCCTCCACCCCCTCCCCCAACTGGAATCGGTGTGCATTGGGGTCATCGGTCCTAACTGTCACCCCATTCTCCTATTCTCAGCTTCTTTCCACATGTGATGGGGTGACACTTAGGCCGATGACCCCAATGCGCACCCCAATCTCCAGTTGGGGGTGGCCTGAGGGGTGCAAAGGGGTTTCAACCCTAGCATCGAATTTCTCACTACCGCTGTGGAACAACCTCAACTGGATGCATTAAACGGAGTTTTTGCCTCTAAAAAATAATATATATATATATATATATATATATATATATATATACACACAGTACACACATATATATATATATATATAATAGTGGCAAGGTAGTGACACTATAATTAGGGTTGAGTACCCCATTTAAAGTTAAATGGTGAAATGTTGCACCTTAATAACTTTGCCACCATACAATAAATTTGCCTGAAATTTGGCAGACACAGAGCAGTAGCATAGATTTTGGGATCTGCCATGATTTGTACTGGTCAGATATACAGTTGTGGAGTTATTAGGCGACATTCCGTAGCATATTTATGCTTTTTGCACATTCCTTTGCTTCTACGGTCCATGCGATTTTGTGTGAATGGTCCAAAAACTTCAGGGAACATGCAGCTGGGGTCCCCGGTGCATCTTCGTGAAAAAATATTACACGGTTCAAAAGTTATTCAAAAAACAAGTTTCCCATTATAGTCAAAGGGAAAAGTTAATAAAAAGTTTGACAGTGTCGCAAATGCAGTTTATAGTGTTGCAATTGATCCATGTAGTGTCGTGAGTCAGCCATTTGTTTTTTCAGTTACTGGTCACAGAAATGCTTGGCATTTAAATTTGGGAGCCTCTAGGGACACACTTCTTTTTGTGTTCACCTAGTCGAGCCCTGAGGATGCTAGCCATGTCTTTTTGTGGGAGTTACACACCCCAGAAAAACGTTTTTCAAATTTTTGCAATCTGTAGTGTCGCAAAGTAGTGTCGAACTTGCCACACTTTCGTGATTTTTTTTGCGAAAGTATTGCAAATCAAGACACTACTTTGCAACACTATGGCCAAAATAACAGAAATTCTTTTCCACCCTGCTGCAAAAGAACAGTTTGATCTTTTGGGCTGAAATTTGGAGAGAAGAAATCCAACATCCCACAGATGTGCCTTTTGGTGGTTTGGTGAAAAAATGTTGCAGGGATGCAAAGTTACGGTACAATGAAGTTGACATTTTTTCCATAGACTAACATTGCAGCGTCCACCGCGCCTTTCAGGGCCCGTATCATGGAAACAGTGCGAGATACAGAAAAATGTTTTACCCCCCCCATACAGGTGCTAAGTACAAAACTAGCCAGGAAAGTCATGAATCATATGAAATTTTAATTTCAGTTCTATATCGTATGGTTCCTGAGATATAAGCAATTTAGTATTCCAACTGCTCATTTTCTGGTCCAAGGACCATTGTCCCCAGAGCCCCTCCAAATAAAACACATCGATAACTTATGTGTAGTTGCTCAGTTGGCTATAATTTTACTTATTTTCATAATCACTTCATTGTACATCTCCACAATTGACATATCTCTACATTTCAATTGATATCTCTTTTTATTACATTCCTGTACAGTATACACATCTAATACCTTCTCATTGATACAATTTAGACATAATTTTATTGCCTCATCTTCATTTTTCTTTCTTCTTCTGCCCTCCAAATGTACATCTGGGGGGGACTCTCTCTTCCTCCTCTGCTATCAAGGGGTATGAGCGTACACCCCATACCCCTGCTCTGTGGTTGTCATTACTGTGTCTTTTTGCTTGTTTTTTTTCTCTTTTTCCTCTCTTTCTTTCCTGCCCTTTACCTCTTTTTTCTGCCATCCACCTTCGGCAGTCCCTTTTATCTGCCACTGTGCTCCACCTGCCACAGTGATGCCTTGTGCTTCACCTGCCACAGGGCCCATTCCTCTCTTACCCAATGGGCAGGTGGGACTTTTGAAACAAGTGTGAGCTCCTGAGCTGTGCAGCCCTTAAGGGGTCACCTACTCCTCCCTGTTCCTTGGTCCAATCTTCTCCTGCCACCTCACTACCCTGTCCCCACCCCCCATCCCCTCCCTTTTGGTGACCTCGTCCACTCCTTTGAAAGGCGTCAGCCTCCTTAGATCCTTAACCCCCCTTTCTCCGCCTTCACCTTCTTGAGCTCCCACACTTCCTTGTTGGGGCCTCGGGACAATGGGGTCTACCTTTTTATAGGGGCAACCCTCTTTGTCCCCAGGGCCCCTCCAAATAAAACACACTGATAACTTATGTGTGGTTGCTCAGTTGGCAATAATTTTACTTATTTTCATCATCACTTCATTGTACATTTCCACAATTGACATATCTCTACATTTCAATTGATAGCTCTTCTTATTACATTCCAGTACAGTGTATACATCTAATACCTTCTCATTGATACAATTTAGACACAATTTTATTGCCCCATCTTTCTTTCTTCTTTCTTATTCTGCCTCCCAGACATATATACTCTCTTCCTCTTCTGCTATCAAGGGGTACGAGCATACACCCCATACCCCTGCTCCGTGGTTGTCATTGCTGTGTCTTTTTGCTTGTTTTTTCTCTTTTTCCTCCATTTCTTTCCTGCCCTTTACCTCCTTTTTCCACTAGTCCACCTCCAGCTTGTGATGGACAGTGGACTTCCCCCCTATTTGCCCACCCCCTTCTTCCCCCTGAGTTCGCAGGTCTTCCCCACCTCCTTTTCTACATGCCTTCTTCCCTTTTCTTTAGCCAACCTTCTATGGAATTTTCTATCTTTGTGTTAAATAATGCCAACCCTACCCCCGGAAGGTGTATCCCATCACTCCTATAAAACTCGTCCACCCCTTCTATAATCCCGTACCAAATGCTTATTCCCCCATGCTCTCTATCAGTCTCCGACCCATGCGTTCATGCACTTCTGGGCCCTATCCATACCTTTATGGCTTTCTGCCTACCTTCACACTCTTCTGGGTGTCATATCTGACCATGCCACCACAATGTCCAGCTACCATTCTTTAATTCTTTCCATGTTGTGTTTTATCTGGTAGAATATCTCCAGCCAAGGCCTTGTTCCCAGATCATTGCCTTCCAGATGCAGCACTAACAGATCTGGCCTCCTCTGCTACTTCTTGAACCCCTTGAGTTTGGGTAATAGCTGCACCCACTTCATTCCCCTCTGACCTTTCCACACCAGGTGAATGGTGCCACTGTCCAAACCCAACTGCTTTCCCCCATTTCTCCTGGCTACCCATCTCTCCACCCAGTGTATGAATGAATGCCCACAGATCCATGCTGCAAGCCACCGGGCCCTCCCTGTGTATGAGCAAGCAACAGTGATTAGTAATTTTCTTTCCTGAGCACCCACCCCCCCCTTTTCTCCTGCCTTCCCCTTCCCCCGATTTGTACCTGCTAAGGGAGAGAAAGGAAAACAGTGTTATTGTGGCAATTTTTTCACATATTTCTTATAACAATTGGGCATCCACCTGCCCTTCTCTTTAATCTCCCCCAGGCATCCACCCTGCACTGCCAAGATGGATGCCACCCCAATCCTAAATGAGTGGGAGGAGTATCCTTCCACTGCCTCCCCCAAGAATCTGAGGCCTTTCCGCATTACTGCAGTCACTTGGAATCCTGACACTGCTCTGCCATCGTCATTTATGAACAGGGCCATGTCCTCTACTCTAGGTCGCTATGCCGCGTACGCGTGTAGAGCCCCAACTGGACAAATGCTTGCTCGTGGATGTCTCTTCAGCCACACTCTCCTGCCCTGTCCCTGCTGATCTGTTTTTGATCTTCTTATTAGTAGTGCCAATGCGTCCCCTTTCCACTCTATATCCTCTCATTGTAACCCCCCTCTCCCCTCTGGTTATGGCCCACCACTTCACTCACCCTGCATGCCCCCCCCCGTATTGTGGCATAAACTGCTCTGAATAGCACTGTCTCCCCATTTGAGCTGCAGACGTGGCTCAGTGTGTCCATTAATTTTCCCATCAGATTTTCTGATATTGGTTTTCTGCTGTCCTTCCTCCTTTCCTGCCCCCGTACCCATCCTTGCATCACCCTACATATCAGGTTGTCCTTTGTTGGGTCCTTTGTTGGGTCTTCCCATCCCCTTAGGTTGCAAATCTGTCCTATTGCTGCCAAGTGCACCCCCATGGTCGCATGTGCCATGTTTCGATGCCATCCTGCCACTATAAATTGGGCTACTTGTTCCCTTGTTACCACCCCACTTACTTGCCTGCCGTATTGCTCCCAGAATGTCTGAAACACTCTCCATGAGGTTTCATAAGCTCTACAGGTCCTGGGGACCCAGGAGTTGTGGAACAGCATCTCGGCTACCCCAATCCAATTGTCCATACATACGTCAGAATGGTGGCCCCCTTGTTGTCTGCTCTGGGTGCGACAGTGTGAAATTTGTCCATCTGCAATCATGAGAGGCGGTCACCAATCACGTTGTCCACTCCATCAATATGCTTTGCCCTGAACAATATGTTCAGGGTCAATCCCAGACATACCATCTTGCCCAATACTCTCATGACCCTCTCCATCTTTGTCTTTTTCTTTTTCAACACCTCTACCACCACCTTATTATCACACCAAAACATAACCTTCTTGTTCCTTAACTGATCTCCCCACACCAACATCACCACCCATATGGGAAATAGCTCCAGGAAGGTGATGTCCATTATCACCCCTTCCTTCTTCCACTCCTCTGGCCATGCTGCCACAAACCATTTCCCTCTGAAGTAACCCCCCATTCCCGTGCCACCTGCCACATCAGTATACAATTGTAGATTGGTATTGTGCACCCATTCCTCCTGCCAAAATGTCTGCCCATTGTCCTTTTGCAGAAAATGCTCCCATACCCTCATGTCCTCTCTGGCCCTTTATTCAGGTCCGCTCAGTGGTGCGGCTACCTCACCCCTCGTGTTGCCCATGCCAGCCACCATTTAAAGGTGTGTCCAGGAGCAATGGCCCTGCAAGCAAAATTCAGATGCCCTAAAAGTTGTTGTGCTTGCTGCAGCTGCATCCTCCTGTGGCCCCCAACCTTCTCTAGTAATACTCTCAACTTCTCTACCTTGTTTCTTGGCAATCGATACAGCTCTTGTACCATATCCATCTCTAGCCCCAAAAATTCAATTGTCCAGCTGGGGCCTTCTGTTTTGTCCTTTACCAATAGGACCCCCAAGTCTTGGCTTAATTCTTTGAAATCCCATAGCATCTCATTTGTCTCCTCCTCCCCCTCCTCTATGAATAAATAATCATCCAGATAGTGAACCATCGTTTGATACCCATATCACTTCTGGAATGTCCATTGCAACCATGTGCTGAACATCTCAAATGTGGCACATGCTATGGAACAACCCATCGACATGGCCTTGTCAAAGTAATACTGCCCCCCTGCTTGGAAACCCAATAGGTCCCAATCCTCTGGCCAGACTGGCAACAAGCACAAAGTGGACTCTATGTCCATCTTCACCAACCATGCTGCCTCCTTGTCCTGATTAGATGCACTGCATTCTCCAGCATGGCATACGTGATCTTACTGACCCCTTCTCCAATGCTGTCATTGACTGAGTCACCCTCAGAGTAGGACAGGTGATGTATCACCCTGTATTCCCCCACCTGCTACTTAGGTACTAGCCCCAATGGTGACACCCTTAGGTTGGCCAATGGGGGGATACAAATGGCCCCTCCACCCTCCCTGCTGCCACTTCCTTTTGAATTTTTTGATCAAATGTGGCCTCCCTGACCCGTGTGGATTTCAGATTCACTGCCATCATCACCTGATGCCTCCCTTTGAACTGCAAGCTAAATCCCCTATTAAAACCTACCCATAACTTCCTAGCTGCCTCCTTATCCTGGTAATCTTGAAGCCACCTTGCCATTGCCTCTATCCTGATGGGAGTCCTGGCAAGCTGGAATTCTCACCTTCCTTCAATTGGTCTGGTGCTGGGTTTGATACCTGTGCCCTCTCCCTCCCCATTTGCCCTGCCCCTGCCATTCCTTCCCCAATGCTGACCCCTGGTAGAACCTGGGTTACCCCAAAAGGGCTGTTGATAAGCCATCTCCTCATTCCTGGTCCCTCTTTCCCAGTTGTATCTGCACTTAGAGACTGGGTGATGCCCACTGCACTTAGAGCAGATATGCCAGAAACGGCAGTTAGTCCAAGAGCAAAAGGCTCTATTGTATCCCCAGCATGCCTTCACCCTGCCCCCCTTTTATCCACTTCCTACTCCTTCTCTGTTGGCCCCATGTATATCTCCAACCATAGACCTATCTGTCTGGCATCCCATTTCACATCCCCAAAAATCTCCATTCTTTTCCTTAATTTCTCATCATATCTCAACCAACTTTGACCCCCTTTTTTATATGCATGTGTTATGATGAGGGAGTAAGTGAGGAGTGGGTTCACCAGCTCCAGCCATTTCTCTATAACAATAGCCGTAAAGTACACAAAACCCGTTGACCAATTGTACCACATTTTCCCTTACCCTGCTTTATCCTTCTCCCTTTTACCTACCAGCACTACTGCCGCTGCCATGTTTTTCTTTTCAAAACTATCTTTCTCCTCGTATTTATCCATAGTGTCAGCATTTGCTAAGGCAAATATGTCCTCATACTCCCCTTTCCAAATCTTTTCTTTCACTGCTGTGGCAACATGATCTGCTAAATGCATCCCAGGGGCCCCTAGCTCCTGTCCGCCTGCAGGTGCTGAGGGTGTCATCCCCAAACCTGACATCACCTCAGTGCCCCTAATTTCCCTTATTGCCTTCTCTAGCTGAGCAAGCCCATTTTCCCCCATGTTCTTAAGCATTTGTTCGACATACTCTTTCACACTACTTTACATTGTCACCACCTGATTACCTGTTGTTCTCTGGTTGTCATTCCCCACCTGTGGGCCTCTCTTTGGCTCCAGTATAGATGTCAGAACCTGGAGCTGCCTCTCTGGCTCTGGCTGGGTAAATGGGACCATGGGCATGGGGGATGCCAGCACTGGCATGGGTTCAGTCTCAGGTATGGGTTCCTTTGGAGACGGGCTCCATGGGGTCGGTTGCCACCCTTTTCTGGGCTCCTGCACCCCGTGCCTTCCTGGCCTCAGCTTCCTTGTCTCCTTCTCCCTTCCTTGCCTTCCCTTCTGCTTGGTGCCTCTCTCCCCCTCCTCATGCTCCATCGTCTCCAGCAGCCAATTTGCTTTTTCCACCAGATCCATTACTGCCCAGTAACATTCTTCCCTGTTGGTCATGACCTTCTTTGGCACCATCCTACTGTACCTGCAGGAAAGCATATCAAATCAATTAGCCCACTTTTTTTTTTGGACGCTTGTCCCAAACATTTCGCCCCCCTTGGGCCCGAACCCACAACCCCTGGCTGAGGAAGCCAGGGCCTTATCCATTAGGCCACTGGGGCAGCTGTTGCCTCCCTTTGATACCTCCTGCTGTACTTCACTGTGGGTAAAAATGGGGAGGAGGGGTGGCCCCCTCCCCACCCAGGTCAACCCTCTATCGAGGCCTTCCAATCGCTCATGCACTCTACCCTTTTTTTTTTTTTTTGTGGTTGGTAGGCCCTCTCCCACTGGCAAACTGCATGAAAACTGTCCGCCCCAATGTATCGCTAATGGCTGTTGCCCAACTCTCCTTGCAACCTAAGGCCTTCGGATACAGTGTGTCAAAACAGGGGGGCAGTGTAACCAATCCTTTCCCTCTCTGCTCCACAGTAAATCTGCTATTCCTTGCAAAATCGAGACAATATGATTTAGTTGCATATAGTGCACTCCATATTTTACCGTAGATGCCCACTCAAACATTTGCACTGGCTGCACTTAATAATGGGTTCTTGAGACACAATTGATTAATAAATGAGACTTTGGGGGATTTTTTCTTTTTTGATTTGGGTTTCTGTATATTTTGACCTGGACATGCGAACCTGTTACTTGACCCCTTCAAGCACAATTCTGTAAAACTACTTGAAGAGTTTAACATCAAGGTTATCACTGTGAGATTTAATAGCATCAGATCAAAATGATTTTCATTTTCTGTTAGTTGATGGATTTGAACCCAGGCACCAGTATGCTAATAGCCTGCCATTATAATCTGCAGCAATGTGTAGCTCCATGCTCCTGTGTTACTTTTCAATTTAGAGAACACCAGACATACCTTTTCAAAGAACTTCTCTGTTTTGTTAAAATTAAGAGTTCCTCCCCAGTCAGGGCACTCCTTCAGTATGCTTATGCTTCCACTGTATAAGGCCTTTTGCCTACACCCCCCCGCGTTTGCAGCCGCTTGCCCTTGCTACCACATGGCAATGATGTCACACACCACACCACACAGTAGGCCCCGAATCCTCTCCCCACACTGTTGAGCCAACTCTGCTGCTCTCCCTCCTGCTGTTTGCCCCTGCTTTCTTCTGCAAACCCAAGCCCTGGCTCATCCCCCTTTTCTTCACTACTACCCTCCCCATGCCGTGCTTTGTTGAGTCATACTGCTCTCCAACTCATCGGACACAATGTGGTCTCAGCATTAAATCCTTCTCCAACTGAAAGTCTTCCTGCCCAGCTTCACCCTCTCCTTTTTTTTGCTCTGGTCTCTCACCCGCTGTGGCTTCCATTACTGGCACCCTCCTTCGCGTTTAGCTGGACATCACCCAAACTAGTATTCCTGAAGCAAACACAATCTCCCTGCATTTCAATTTCTGGAATGCTCTCTCCGGTCAGCTGGAGACCGACCAAACTTGAGCCCCACTGCAGTCTTAGTCTCATACCACCAAGGCTTTCCCCTTACAAGTGTTCTCTTTGCAGAAATACCGAACCTCACCGAAGCCCTTTCTTTCTTCACATCCAAAAGGAAAAACTTTACCCTTCTGCCCTCAGAGCTCCTGGCCCTTCCATAACACCAAATTCTGTACTTTACCTCCTTTTATGTTCCTCACCTTGTACTCACTTGGATTCTTCCCAGATTGATTTCTTTCCCTCTTTTTTTTAAATGTATCCTTAATAGTGATTTTGACTCCAAATAATAATTCCAAACTGCCTAATGGCACAAAAAGATTTTCGCCAACTGACATTCTTCCAGAGACTACTTTCTCATAGCAAAATTGTGAGCTCCCTGAGCTGTGCAGCCCCTTAAGAGGGGCCCCTTCTTGCTCCTCCTCCTGTTCCTTGGCCCAATCTTCTTCTTCTTCTGCCACCTCACTACCCTGTCCCCACTCCCCTCCTATCCCCTCCCTTTTTGGTGACCTCATCCACTACTTCTTGAAAGGTGTCAGACTCCCTCAGGTCCTTGCCCCCCCTCTCTCTTCACCTTCACCTTCTTGAGTTCCCACACTTCCTTTTATGGGGCAACCCTCTTTATTATGCATACATTCTTTGTAGTCACTGTGTTTCTCTATGCAGTTGTTGGGGAAAACCAGGGTGTGCGCTCCACTTACTGTTACACTCAGCATTTCCACTTGTGTTTCCATACCCATTTGCATTAGCATTCCCCATGTATGCCACTGTGTATGTTACCTTTTGCATTTTCATTTGTGCTTGCATTTGCGTTACTATTACCATTTGCATCTCCACTACTATTTCTGTTTGTGATTCGATTTGTGTCACTATGCACATTACCATTTGTGTTTGCGGCTCCCCTTCCATTTGCATTTGTCTTTCATTTTGCATCATCATTGCTATTACTGTTACCATTTGTGTTTCCAATTGTGTTACCATGACTGTACACATTACTGTTTGCGTTTCCGTACTCGCTTGCATTTCCGTTTCTGTTTCCTTTGGCATTACTATTGCTGTTACCATTACCATTTGTGTTTACAATTGCAGTACCGTCACCATGCGCATTGCGGTTTGTGTTTCCATACACGCTTGTATTTGCGTTTCCATTTCTGTTTCCTTTCGCATTATTGTTGCTGTTACCATTAATATTTGAGTTTACAATCGCGTTACCGTGGCCGTGCACATTACATTTTGTGTTTCCGTACGCACTTGCATTTGCATTTCTGTTTTCTTTGGCATTATTGTTGCTGTTACCATTACCATTTGCATTTCCAGTTGCAGTACCATGACCGTGCACATTACCAGTTGCATTTCCGTATGCGCTTGTGTCTCTGTTTGCATCACTGTTCACTTTGGTGTCACTTTGCGCTTGCATTTCTTATACTGTTTGCATTACCATTTACATTTTCACCACCATGTGTGTAACTGTTTGTGCTTGTGCTTACATTGCACTTACCGTTACTATGTGAAAAAAAAAATCACTTTTTGGGAGGGTGGGGCCCGAAGGGCCTGCACTCCCACCACCACATTCCATTCACTGTTTATAATCCTCATTCTCAAAAAGAAGGGACATTCATGGCAAAAAAAAACTCTGTTTAATGCATCAGTTAGAGTTCTTCCACAGCTACAAAAGCAAGGAATTTCGATGTTAGGATTGAAAGCCCCCCCTTGCACCTGCCACCTGGTATATGGGTATGCATTGGGGTCGTCGGTCCTAACTTTCACCCCATTCTCCTATACTTCACCACCTCAGCTTGCTTACACATGGAATGGGGTAAGAGTTAAGGCCAATGACCCCAATGCACACTCTGATGCCAGTTGGGGGGGTTGGGGGTCCAAGGGAGGCTTTCAACCCTAACATCCAATTTCCTTGCTTTTGTCACTGTGGAACAGCCCTAACTGATGCACTAAATAGAGTTTTTTGCCATGAATATATATATATATATATATATATATATATATATATATATATAGTGATGGATGGTTATAGGATCCGATAAAAAAATCTGATCGGATAGTAACAATTGTATATTGAACTGTTCCGCTCGGATATTTTGCCTTTAAATGGAGGATTATGTTAATTACTGAACTTGCTTAAATACTTAATTGAGCACCTGTTAAATAGCTGGTAAGTTCTGCCATAGTGGAAGGATCGGTGAAACCTGTAAAGAAAGAGAGCACAAGCAAGCGAGCAATCTTGAATGTGAGATACGGTGTGTGCTGCTGTGACCCAGTACGACTAAATGGCAAGTAAAAGTCTGGTATGGACTCATTTTATTGTGGACAAAGATAATGAATCCAAAGCTCAGGGCTGTCTTTGCCTGACTCCTACATATATTAGTCGTGATTCTTCAAATAAAAGTTTTGGCACTTCAGGTTTGCTTAATCACCTTAGAAACAAGCACAGAACAGAATACTTGGAGTTGCAAACAGAAAAGGCAAAAGCTGATTTGGTGAGACAAGCTGAGTCACTGTGTGAGACACTAGCCAAGAAAGTTAAACTTGCTCTTCAAACAATAGAAACCTGCATTGCTCGCTCTCTCACCCCTTCCCTAGTAACCATCCCAGAGCTATCGAAATCATGCTTGCAGTTGCTGAGATGATGGCTGCTGACGAGCAGCAGTTTTCCACAGTTGAAAATATGGGCTTTAAAAAATTGATATCTGTTCTGGAACACAGATATTGTTTGCCATCGCGTGGCTACTTCTCTAAAGTTAAAATACCAGGGATGTACAATAAATTACTGTATAAGATGAATGATGAATTAGCCCATGTTACCTCATTTGGGTTTACCACCGACACCTGGACAGCTGAGTGTTCAATAATATCATACCTCCCTATTACTGCCCACTGGGTTGATGAGAACTTTAATAGACATTCAGCTTTACTTCACCTACAGTACCTGTCTGATAAGCACAATGGTGAAAATCTGTCAAAAGAGTTTTTACAAGTTCTTGACACCTGGGGGATTGCTGCCACGAAAAGGCACCTTGTAGTAAGAGATAACGGGCCTAATATTGTTAAAGCCATGAAATTAAGTGCTGTTGCCAGTGTTGGATGTTTTGTCCACACATTACAGCTAATAGTTCATGATTCTATCTTGAAGCAATGCTGTATAGAAGAGCTACTGGCCACAGGAAGGGCGAAGGTTGCCCATTTTAAACACTCAGCTTCTGCTACAGCAAAGCTGATTGAACTTCAGAATACCCTTCAATTGCCACTACACTGCCTTATCCAAGATGTTCTGACAAGGTGGAACAGCACATTTTTCATGTTGGAGAGGCTCCTGGAACAGCAATGCGCATTAACAGTTTATGCCACTGAGTGTGAGACACGCACTTTCAGCTCTGCACAGTGGGCACTAGCAGAAAATGTCTGTACAGTACTAAGACCCTTTGAGACTGAAACCAGGAGACTGAGCACGGACAGCGCATGTGTTTCTGATGTTATCCCAACTGCAACAGTCCTCCACCACAGCATTGATAGCATAACAGTTCCTGGACTTCTCAAATTAAAAACTGCCATACTAGAGTCCATGGACAAACATTTTGTACACTTTGAATCCAAAAAGGAGCTAGTTGTTGCAACTGTGTGTGATGCGAGATATAAAATGCATTTTTTCACACTGAATGTGGCAGAACTTTTACACGAGCAGTAATAAAGCAGCTTATCGAAGAGCTGACAGATAGTAGGTTGAAGAAGTCTTACCTACCACAGGACAACCCAGCAATTGAGAGAGAAGGGGATAATGATGGAGATCTTTGGGATGTGTTCTCACAGTCAAATGATCTCCCTGATGATTGTAAGTTTTCTGTTTTTTTATTCTCTCTCTCTGTCACACCCAACCTTTTTTTTACTAATAACCTGTACCCTTTCATTTTACAGCTTCTGCAATTCATGGTGCACCTCTCTGAAATACAGAACTAGACTCATACTTGGCAGAGAGTATTGTGCCAAAGAAGTCAGCCCCAGACGCACTACTGTTTTGGAAATCACATTCGGTGCATTACCCGACTCTAGCAAAGATAGCAAAAAGTTATTTAGCAATGCCACCAACAAGTGTACCCAGTGAACGGGTCTTTAGCATGGCAGGGGACATTATTAGTGACCAAAGAACATGTTTATCATCTGACATTGCCAACATGCTTTTGTTTGTTAAGCAAAACTTAAATAACTTTAAGTAATATCATATGATGCCTAATGACAGCATTTTAACTCATTGCCTCCTAGAAATGCCTGTAGGCATCAGCAAATCTAACTGAAGTGTGTCCCAGAACACCTAAAGAAGTCACCTACAGACTTCCTGTGTGCCCTAGAAATGTCTGGAGAAGTTACTCACATGTTTTAATATTACTTGCCAGCCAGAATTGACTAGAATTGACTTCATAGTACCATTAGAAGATAATGTTGTGCTGAACAACTTTGCCACTGACACTTTGTGTGTATCATGTTCACTTTAGGAGTTATTCATATTTGTTTATGACATTTTTTCCATCTAAAACCACCTAAGCACTTTGAAGAAAACACACATGCTGGGTATCTCAGCCAGTATAAAACAAAAAACGAATTTAGTACAGTTGATTGCATAGAACCGCTGGAAAGGCAATTTTGTGTGCAACAACTTTGCCACTGATACGTTGTGTGTATCATGTACACTTTAGGAGTTATATGCCTTTGTTTACGGTATGGTGTGTATGGTTCAGATTTGTCCCTCAAACCTCACCAACACATCTTGACTCAAATGGGGAAAAATTATGTTTAATACTACAGAAATAGCTGTTTGTTTTACAAACAAATTATTAAAATTACATCTAATGTCTGGATGCTTAATTTGGTGTTGATATGTTACATATTCCGGAACAAAAAAAGGTTTATGGTGCATTTTTTAGTGGAAAAAATATTTTGTTTTGCTGTTTTGACCAGCACAGAAATAAAACTAAATTACCTGCTATTCCTTTCATGCCACCATTGGAAAGGTAATTTTATGCTGAACAATTTTGCCACTCATATTTTGTGTCTAGCACTTACGTTTTTTGTTTGCGACATGCCAATTATGGCTTGATTTTGCTTAGAAAGGCCCAGAATTAACTGTTAGCAGTATACAGGAGACAAGTGCTGCAACTTCAGAAAGCTCCTGTTGAGACAAGGGCCCAGATATTCAAAAGGGTTGCGCATGCGCAAGTCCTACATTGCGCCATTCTGCGATATTCAGCAGGAGGCAGTTACGCCACTGACAACAGGTTGCGCAACAGCGCAATGCAAATGAATGCATGCTCAACAGGAGGGGGAGGAACCATGCATAAACTGCGCAACCCGATATTCAGTCGGGTTGTGCAGAGTTGTGCATCCGCAACCCCAACCTGCGCCTGCACAACCTTGAGCCCAAAAAAGGATCAAGTTGAGGGGCCACCCACAGGTGAGCTGCTGTATTGCAGACTACAACAGCAGCTGCCACCCTGGCTGGCCCCAACTCGGTCCCTGTGCCCCCCCACCAGCCCGATCCCGGGCATAAAGTAACATGACCCTCCCACACATCTCCTGAAGCCCGATTGCGGGCAATAAAGTAACATGAACCCCCCCACACATCTCCCGAAGCCCGATCGCGGGCATAAAGTAACATAACCCCCACACATCTCCCAAAGCCCGATCGCAGGCATAAGTGCTATGAACCCCCCCCACACATCTCGAAGCCCGATCGCGGGCAATAAAAGTAACATGAACCCCCACACATCTCCTGAAGCCCGATCGCGGGCAATAAATGTATGAACCCCCCACACATCTCCGAAGCCCGATCACGGGCAGAGCGTATATCAACCTCAATGCCCGATCGCGGGCAGAATATAAAAACCCCCAACCCGAATATTTCCCTGGTGGTCCAGTGGACTGTAATGCCCAATCATGGGCAGAATGTCAAGATTACAACCCCCAAACATCTCCCTGGTGTCTAGTATCTCCCACCCACCCACCCATGAAGCCCCTCACCCCGCTCCCCGGCGGCGGCGGGTGGCAGCATCCACCCGCCTGCGCCCGCCCGACTGACTGTCTGGTAGGGCTGCCGCCCATTGGTGCAGAGCTACAGCCAATGGGCATGCAGCCCATACCGTACATGACAGTCAGATTTGTGAATGATCTTCATTCACAAATCTGGACTATCATCTCTGATATGGGCTACGCCATGGCTGTAGCTGCACCAAAAGCTGTCAGCAGTAATCAGTCGGTGGTGAGTGAGCAGCAGGTGGGATGCGCCGCCACCCGGCTGCCAGGGGGCAGGGTGGAGGGGCTCGTGGGTGGGTGGTGGGGACACTAGACACCAGGGAGATGTTTGGGGGTTGTAACTTGACATTCTGCCCGCGATCGGGCATTACGTCCACTGGACCACCAGGAGATATCGGGTTGGGGGTTTTTACATTCTGCCGCAATCGGGCACTGGGGGTTGATACATCGTTCTGCCCATGATCGGGCTTCGGAGATGTGTGGGTGGGGGTTCAGTTACTTTATTGCCCGCGATCGGGCTTCGGGAGATGTGGGGGGTTCATGTTGATTGTATTGCCCGCGATCGGGCTTCGAGATGTGTGGGGGTCATGTTACTTTATGCCCGCGATCGGGCATCGGGAAATGTGTGTGGGGGTCATGTTACTTATGCCCACGATCGGGCATCGGGAAATGTGGGGGGTCATGTTACTTTATGCCCGCGATCGGGCTTCGGGAGATGTGGGGGGTATGATACTTTCTGCCCACGATCGGGCTTCGGATCTGTGTGGGGGGAATGTATACACAGAGATACTGCCAGCGATCGGGCTGCAGGGTGCATTGGTCCCCGATGGCTGCTGCCTGGCAGGGCGGCAGGCGCAAGTCCTCAGGGATTGGCGCACCTACATGCTAATGGCATGCAAATGGGGCCATACATAGATGCAAATGGCCCCCCCGCACCTTGCATAAATTATGGCCCCATTTGCATGTCACCTTTTGAATATCGGAAATTTGCGCATGGCGCAATGGTACTTGCGCCACCGCAAGTTTAATGCTCAACTCTGGCAACTTGCGGTGGCGCAAGTTCCACTGCGCCATGCGCGATGTGGCTGTAGCTGGGGGTGATATTCAAAGGTTGCTCAATAGCACAACTCCTTTGAATATCGCCTCGCCACACCCCCCGCGCAACTTATTTTGAGCAGCTGCCTTGCAACCTCAGAATGGTGCAGTTTGAATATCTGGGCCAATGAGTTAAGACAAAAATGTAACATTTTTTACCACATTTATTATGTAATGAAGTGATGTATGGGGGGCGGGGGACGGAGGTATTGGGAGCTAAAATATTCGACCCAATTAAAATATAATTCTGATCAGATACTGACCAGATAATATCCAGACCCGATATCCAACTAAAATCTACAATTCCCCCATCCCTAATATACTGTATATACATATATATATATATATATATATTCCTTCTTAGAAGGAACTAGAAGGGAAAGGATCAGATTTGTTACAGTACAGTAGCTTCTTGTTTTTACATTGTTTCTTGTACATTTTACTTGGTAGAAGGTTATTTCTTTTCTTTCTTACTACTTCTAAGGGGCTAGCAGGGTATTGTTTTGGGGCTGTTGGAATTTTGAAAACTGTTTTGGTGGCTATAAGTGGGCTCATTTAGTTGATGTTTCACTGTGTAGCAGGCTGCATTTGTAGAGGCCTATTTCTTCTGATTTAAAACCTATTTGGTGTGATTTAACTGGGGCTGTTTCTTTGAATTAGAGACCTATATCTTCTAATTTAAAGCCTATTTTAAGGTGTTGTTGGTGAAGCTGTTTGAATTGGAGACCTGTTTCTTTTGGTAGTAAACCTATTTTGGGGGCTTTGAGTAGAATTGTGATTCATTTTTGCTGCCTTCACTAGCTGCAAAGGTTAGTGCATAGTGGGAGAAGGGTGCTCATGGTCTGACCAGGGGCCTCAGCTACCTGATTGTTTCTGGAAGACTTGGGTTGGACCCAACCCCATCACCCACCCCTGGTCCATGATTTCCTTTATACTAGGGGTTATGACATCACTTCCTCAAATTGGCAAAGGATATGCACCTGTCATAGCAGAAGCAGACATCCAGGAAAGGAACAACAGCGAGTGAAGAGGTGACTGCTATCTCAGTGGAAGGGAATTAACTGCAAATCTAGGAGCTTTCATTGTTACTTCCTTGCATTGCTATTGCATTGTGGAAAGGAGGAGTAGGAGTATGATGAAGGTAGTGCAATAGCTACTTAAAGTCTCTTTTTGAGTTTGGATAGGAAGGTTAGGAATATAAAAAGTAGTTGCTCAATCTATCTAAACGTGTACAACAAAGAGGGTTAAGGAAATTAAGAAAAGAATGTTTTGCGCTGATAAAGGGGGGAGAGGGGAGACTTGGGGAGTGTTTGGTATCCTGCATCTGGAAGGGTGGGGGGTCACTGGTGGGCAACGACAGCAATGGGTAGGGTGGAAGGCTGCAACAACTGCAGTGCACCAATCTTTCTAAAAATTGCCTGGAGTGTGGGAGTATGTTTAGTGTGCAACCAGATAGAGAAACTCAGAAAGGAGATTGAGGGTCTGCAGGAGGAACTAAGACAGGCAAGGCAGACTGGAGGTGGATTTCACTCAGTTCTGGAGGGAGGAAGAATGGGAGATGAGTGAGGGCGATTTAAGCCAACAGTGGTCAGAGGAAGGTCAGAAGAAGGGAAGCAGGGACAAGGGAGCCAAGGCCAGGAAGAATGATTGCCAGGGAAACCAGGTCAGGAGACAAAAGACAAATGGAAGGAGGAGATAGGGACTCATGAGGGGAGCTGAAGAAGTGGCAAAAGTCATGGAATGGAAAGGAGAGAACAGGTTACTATGAAGAGAGAGGGAGCGGGCATTTGTGAAGGGTCTTCATAAAATAGTTTTGCACTGCTAGAGAGGAAAAAGGTGGAGGAGGGAAATGATGAAATTTGAGGAGTAATTGATAAATGCCTGGACCAAACCAGAGCAGGGGGAAGTTCTGCTGGGAAAATTGTAACAGGGGCAAAAGGGGGAAATAATGTGCAGGAGGAAGAAGAGGAGAAGGAAATGAGAGAGGGAGATGAATGGAAGCAAGCAGGGAGTAAGAGTGATGGAATCCTAATGCTAGGGGACTCAATACTAAGAGGAGTCAGGTGGGGTAGCAAGGGGGAGAGGCATAGTCACATTTGGGTGGAGGCCATGCCAGGAATGACAGCGGAAAGGGTGGGACAATCTATTCTGAAATATGCTAGAAGGGGTAGGGACAAGCCTCATTTAATTATACATCTTGGGACGAATGACCTGGCTGACAAGAGAGTAGATAAAGTCCAGAAGAGGTTTGAGGAACTAGGACAATTATGTGGGGTGGCAGGAAGATCAGTAACTTTTTCAGAGATACTTGAAGTGCCCAAGGCAAGCACAACAAGAAAGCTGATAATAGAGGAATTTAATGGATGGCTAAGAACCTGGTGTTGTGCTAAAGGGTATGGGCTGTTGGGGGGTTGGGAGCGACCTGGGAGGACAGTAGTCTCTATGCCAAGGACAGACTACTTTTGAGTGAGGAGGTAAAGAAAGTGTTGAAACAAAGGATGAAGGAGTACATAAAGGAAGTAGGGAATTTAAACTAGGAGCGGGGGGTGGCAACTGGACAAGAGACATGCAGAGACCAAAAGTTGGGAAATCATATGAGCTTACCCCCCATAACAGTGACAAAGAACAAATGGCAAGTACTACTGGTGATGCTAGTAAAGGAGGGCAGGATGGGAGGGGGGAAGGGTGGAAGGTGGTTACCCTTAATGCTAGGAGCCTTGGGAGGAAAACTGCAGAGTTACAGGAGCTCATGGTAGAGGGAGAGGTGGACATTGCAGCCATCACAGAAACATGGTCCACCCAATACAATGACTGGGACCTGTCTGTAACAGGGTACAGGTTATTTTGTAGGGAGAGGGTGATTGGGAAAGGAGGGGGGGTGTGGCACTATATGTGAAGGAAGGACTGAAGTGTGTAAGGGAGAAAGGGGAGAAGGGTAGTATGGAGTCAATTTGGATGCAAATTCAGGATTCCAAGAATAGGATTCTTAGAATGGGAGTGGTGTACAGGCTGCCATCTCAGATGGAGGAGTTAGACAGGGAACTAGTGGGACAGATCAGGAGGACCTGCAAGAAAGGTAGTGTGGTGATTGTGGGGGACTTCAATATGCCAGGAGTGGACTGGAGTACCCCAACAACCAGGAACAGAAGGGAGCAGGTACTACTGAATGCCTTCCAGGACAACTTCCTGCTGCAAAAAGGTCAGTGAACCAACCAGGTTAGGGAATACCCTTGACCTTATGCTGGCAAATGGGGACTTTGTGAGAGAACATACAGTGGAGGATCCGCTGTCAGGGAGTGACCACCACTCAGTATGGCTTACATTGGATATGGGCAAGGAAGGAGTGGAATCTGACACAAGAGTACTGGACTTCAGGAGAGCTGACTTTGGGAGGATGGGGGAAGTAGTAAAAGGGTACCTGGCCAGAATTCAATCTGGTATGGACACTAACCAGAGATGGGAGCTCATAAAGCTGGGGATAGTGGAGGCAATCAAAACCTGCTGCAAGGCCCAGAGCAAGAAGACTAGGGCTAAGAAACTGAGCTGGTTGAGCAAGGAGGTCATGGAAAAGGTAAGGAAGAAAAGAGCTGCATTTAGGAAGTACAAGAAAACAGGGAGAGGGGAGGACAGTGAGGAGTACTTGATGGAATCGAAGGAGGTGACAAGGGCAGTAAGGGGAGCCAAGGCATCTACGGAACTCAGGCTGGCACAAGACATTAAGAAGGGGAGAAGGACTCTTTTTGGTACATCAGGGAGAAAGGAGCTGTAAGGACCACACAGTAAGATTAGGAAGGAGGGGGGTTGGGTGGAAGCAGGGTGCGATAAGGCAGAAGCACTAAATGAGTATTTCTGCTCAGTATTTACTAAAAAGAAGAGAGGGGTGACACCCAAGGGGGGGAGAAATGGCAGAAACAGAGGGGAGGGGGTGACAGATGGGGAAATCATGGAGGACAGAGTGCGGGAGGGTTTGAAGGCACTGAAGGTGGATAAGGCACCAGGCCCAGATGGCATCTACCCCAGGGTACTGAAGGAGCTGGCAGAGGTCCTTGCAGGTTCTTTGGTAGACCTATTTAATGCCTCACTACATTCGGGGTGTGTACACCTCAGGACTGGAGGATGGCTCATGTGGTGCCCATCCACAAGAGTGACCCCAAGGATGAACCTGGAAACTACAGACCAGTGAGTCTCACATCCATCATGGGTAAGCTAATGGAGAGTATCCTGAAGGAAAGGCTGGTGGCCCTCCTAGAGGTCAAAGGACTACAGGACAGCAGACAGCATGGATTCATATGGGGCAGATCCTGCCAAACCATCCTGGTGGAGTTCTATGACTGGGTAACTAGGCAACTGGATAGGGGCCATGCAGTGGATGTTCTGTATCTGTACTTCAGTAAGGCATTCAACTCGGTTCCACATGGAAGGCTGGGAAGTAAGTTCGCAGGCACAGGGGTGGGTGCAAAGCTGGTGAGATGGGTAGGAAACTGGCTTCAGGGAAGGCAACAGAGGGTGGTGGTGGTGGGTGGGGAGCTCTCACACCCAAGGGTAGTGATGAACGGTGTTCCACAGGGCTCGGTGTTTGGACCAGTGTTGTTTGGGATATTCATTGCAGACATATCATTGGACATCAAGAGCAAGATCAGTCTGTTTGCTGATGATAACAAGGTAGGAGCAGTGGTGGATGACCTAGGGGGATGGAAGTGGTTGCAGGATGATCTAGCAAAGCTTGAAACCTGGTCAGACACCTGGCAACTAGGGTTTAATGTCAAAAAGTGCAAGGTGCTGCATTTTGAGATGAAGAACCCAAGGAGGAGTTACCAGCTGGGGAGAGTGCAGCTAGCCCAGACAGAGGAGGAGAAGTATCTGGGGGTGCTCATTACAGGGTCAATGAACAACTCAGCACAATGTTGGAAGACAGTTGCAAAGGCCAACAAAATGCTGGGTTGTATTGCAAGGGGTATATCCTTGAGGAGGGCAGAGGTGATTCTGCCACTGTATTGGTCATTAGACCGCACCTGGAGTACTGTGTGCAGTACTGGTGTCCGTATCTGAAGAGGGACATTAAGTTACTGGAGGAGGTGCAGTGCAGGGCAACAGAGATGATCAAGGGGCTGGGGGACTTATCATACGAGAGGAGGCTGAGGGAGTTGAACATGTACTCACTGGAGGAGAGGAGGGACAGAGAGGACATGATTGACACCTTTAAGTACATGAAAGGAATAAACAAGACAGGTACAGAGGGGCTGTTCAAAGTAAGGAAGAGGAGGGACACCAGGGGCCATGATATGAGACTGAAGGAAGGAAGGTTCAGGAGGGAGATTAGGAGACACTTTTTTACAGAGAGGGGGGTGGTGGCTGGGTGTAATGCATTACCTGCAGAAGTGGTATCCAGTAGAACAGTGGACTGCTTCAAAAGGGGATGGGACAGGACAATGGGGAGGGTCAATGAGGGAAGGGTAGAAGGAGGGCAGCTGCAGGATAAGGTGCTAGCTGCACATTTGAGCTGACTTGATGAACCTCTAGGCCTTTATCTGCTGGAAAATTTCATATGTTCATATGTATACATATATATATATATATATATATATATATATATATATAAATATACACTCTATTGCCACTATAGTTAGGGTTGAGTACCCCATTTAAGGTTAAATCTGAAATTTGGCAGCTTAATAACTTTGCCACCATACGATGGATTTGCCTGAAATTTGGAATGCACTGTTTGGTACCATAGATCTCTGGACCTTCCAAGTTTTGTAATGGTCGGATATAAAGTTGCAGAGCTATAGAGCACTAAAACACACATAAATTATGGGGTCTTGTGCATTTCTTTGCTCGTGCCTACAGGTTGCATGGTTTACGAGACCAGTCTGAAACCTTCAGAGAACATGCAGCCGGGGTCCCCAAAGTGTCTTTCAAAGATGTCATGAAAAAATATTAAACGATTCAAAGGTTATTCAAAAAAAAACTGTTCCCCTTATAGTCTATGGGAAAAATTTAAAAAATATTCAAAAGTGTGGCAAATGCACTTTTTACTTTCACAAATGACCCTTATAGTGTTGCAAATCGGCCATCTTGTTTTCTGTTGGTGGTCAGAGACATGCTTGGTGTTTAAATTTGGGACACTCTAGGGACACAATTTTTGTTGTGTTCACCTAGTTGAGACCCTGAGGATGCTAGCCATGTCTTTTTTGAGGGGGTAAAACACCCCAGAAATATGTTTTTTTTAGATTTTTGTAAACAGTAGTGTCACAAAGTACTTTCAAATATTCAACGCTTTCATGATTTTATTTGTGAAAGTGTTGTGATTTGCAAAAGTACTTTGAGACACTATGGCCAAAACATTAGGGAATCTTTGTCACATTGCTGCAAAAGTACGGTCTGGTCTTTTGTCCTGAAATTTTCATGGAAGAAAGCCAAGATCCCACAGATGTGCCTTTTGGTGGTTCGGTGACAAAATATTAGAGAGCTGCAAAGTTATGGCACTTTAAAGTTGACAATTTTTCCCTTAGGATAACATTACGGCATCCGCCACGCCTTTCAGGGCCCATATCTCAAAATGGTTCGAGATACAGACTTTTCAACAGAAAAATGCTTAGTCCCCCACAATTAATATAGGAATGGGAAACTTATTATTTGAGGGAATACAAGGTTTATTACCCCAAACAGTTCAATCAATGTTCAAAAGATGCATAAACCCAAAAGTGACTACAGTAAGTTCCTAAATAAATATGCCTTCAGAATACCATTATTTAAAAAGGCAATTGGCCAAATGTCTGTACTATATAGGGCACCATTACTTTATAATAGGATCCCCAATAATATTTCTAACTGCAACATTGTTAGAACTTTTAAAAATAGATTAAACAGTGGTTGGAAACATTAAAAGAATGCACGTGTTCTTTATATAATATTTGGATAAATTTGTTAATTGTTGTATTGTATACCAACCTCGTTATCCATATTGTTTTTCTTACCCATTTTGTATTGTATTAAAATCTGTTGTTTAATTGTGAACTTGTCACTTGTGAAAACAGGCAATTCATGCTCACTGGCTTACAAGTATAAAAAATAAAAATGAAATGAAAAAGTAGTCCCTGTACGCCTGAAATAAAATGGTCTGGATGATCCTGACATGATTTTGCTGGTTAAGTAGTGCAAAAAAAAAATTATCTAGTTGATCCTGACATTTTTACACTGTCTCAGTTACCTGGATTTGTTTTCCACTTTAATTACTTTCACTTTTAGCTCATATTGTAGCATGACCGAGCAGGGTTCATTGCGATAAAATAAAGCAGTCCAGACTTCATTGTCAGAATGTTTTTGCAGTAAAAGAAGGAATCCATGTGTTTTTATTCAGATTTACTAAGTATGCTATTAAAATACTGCCAACTCTGCATTAAATGAGAGTGAGTGATTCAGTGGCTTCACAAGCACAGAGGCATGCGAGAGTGAGTGTTCCTATAGCAGGGCTTGCTCTCACATGCATCTGTGCTTGTGAAGACACCAACTCACTCACTCTAAGTTAATGTACAGTTGGCAAAATGTTGATAGCAAACTAAGTAAATCTGCATTAAAACACATGGATTCCTTGTCTTATTAGAACAACATACTGATATTGATGTCTGGACTGCTTTAGTTTACCACAATGAACCTCACTTGGTCATGCTACAGACTGAGCTGAAAGTGAAAGAAGTTAAAGCAGAAAACAAAGCCGGGTAACTGAGACAGAGTTAAAATGTCAGAATCAGCCAGATATTTTTTTTATGAATATGGGGTTTTTGTAAGCAATTTGGATCAGCTTCTATTCGGTGTGAGACTGCTCTAGAGATCTACTTATGACTGTGGGTGGCAGTGTGTGTGTGTGTGTGTGTGTGTGTGTGTGTGTGTGTGTGTGTGTGTGTGTCAGCCTGTCTGTGCCAGGTGTGGCATGATCTCATTGCCAGTGAGAAGGTTCTGAGGGCTGGAAAGTAGTTCAGTCATGCAGTTATACTGGAAGGCATGTGGTCATTGTGCAATAATGCAAGGTCATGTGACATGTTTCTTCCAATCAGAACACTGGATTTTCACTGATTTTTGTTACCCATTTTATAAAGATCAATCATAGGGATGCGGCAGCCCCCCCCCCCCATAATTAGGGTTGCATAGGCTATTCAGTGTTAACCCTCAATTTCTGCAGCTTAATAACTGGCATATTTTGAGGAAATAGCACAAAATTTGGCATGCATGGTCAGGCTATAATAATCTCAAGACCCGAAAAGTTTTGTGATGGCATTTTGTGATGTTTTTGAGATATGGAGTGGCAAAAAACAATCAAAAAACTATGCTTAACACTGCATATTTTTTTGCTTTCACCTACAGCCTAGATGGTGTGAATTTTTTCATTAATGGTTTGTTGAAAAAATATTATACCGTTTTAGAGTTATAATCATATTTGAGTTAACATTCAAGTTTGGTAACACACACACACACACATATACACACACACACAAACTTTAACAAATTCTTAATGACATGATTTACCTCTCGTGTTGAAAAAATACTGATCATGTCAGACACCTTCCCCCCTCTTTTTAAATTCACAAACATTGAAAATGCATTACAATGATTGTTTTTTTAAAGAACAAATACCTGAACCTAGGTTAATGAAACCCGTTTAGCTAGATTCTTCAGATTTTTTTTTAATGCCTCAAATACCTTTTCTGGGCACCCCAAAATCCAGGGCGCCCAGCTTAGTGAGAAGAGCCATTCTCCTGTGTTATATGTAGGAGAACAGTGGGACATTTTTGAGTTCTGTAACCAAAGCTGGATGTTGTTCTCTGGGCTACAGTGAGAGCAGTGAGTCACCAATCCCCCATTTTGTCTCTCTGTCTTTGTCACTTTCTCTGTCTGCCTATGTCTTTCTTTCTTTCTTTCTTTCTTTCTTTCTTTCTTTCTTTCTTTCTTTCTTTCTTTCTTTCTTTCTTTCTGTCTATCTGCCTATCTTTTTATTAAGCAGACAAGGGTGCCCAATCCTACTCCCACTTCTGTGGACCCCACTCCCCTACTTATCATCTACTGTTGTTTGCCCAGACTGTCAGATGAAATAAAGAAAACCTTCCCTTAATTTTTTTTGCTTGTTTTTTAACCCTTAAAAACAGAAAACAGTCCCTCGCTGATCTGACCCTCCAACCCTGACCTTCCAATAAGTACCAACCTCCCCACACCCCCTCACTTACCTGAACATGTCCCACAGCAACTGACCAGTTTTCAGTTTGACATGTCTTCCTGCTGGAACCTGCTGACTGCTATATGAGAAACTAATGTAAGTGTGGTCCAATTCATTAAAATGGGGTTTTTACCTTTATTGCATAACTGTCATTTTGGCATATTTAGACCACAAATTTTCAGCATGGCCTTTTTGGACCCTGGCTCATAAAAATGCTGGTGAAACTATGCAAATCATGCCAAAAAGGTGATTTTGTGGTAGTCTGGCAAAATCACCTTTCAGACAGAAGAAGAACATTTTCACCTCCCTTGTTCAAGCGGTGTAGTCATAAGAAGTCTATGTCAAAATGTTGAGCTTCAACCTAGGCAAAAAAGGCAAAGGTATGTGCATGCATGACATTTTTTCTAGGCTTGCTTGTAATTTTAGCAATTTTAATTATTTTGACACAAATTTTCAACATATCCATTTTTTTCACACAATTACAATCATGACAGCTGCCATTTTTCAAATTCTGGCCAAAATATGTTTTAGCACCTATTTCATGGAAGGATATTTTGTTGGTGCAGAATGACTTTTCAGTAGGGATTTGAAAATTGTCACCTACTGGGTTCATGAGGTGGAGAAATAAGAAGGCTATGCTGAACATTTGGAGCGCAAATATGGGAATATGACCAGGTTATAAGTGAACATTGCAGTATTTCAATGTTCACTCATAACATCACTAATTTTCAATATTTTGATCCAAACTTTCAACACAACCAGTTTTCTACATCACCTCATACATGTGACATTTGTCATTTTTCAAATCTTGCATAAGATGAGGATAAGATGTGTTTTTGCACATATGTTGTGAAATTACATTTTATCCAATATACTATAAATGATACATGTCATGTTTGTATGGCAAATCATAAATTTGGGGTCAAAATGACAACATATATATATATATATATATATATATATATATATATATATATATATATATATATACACACACACACACACACATATATATATATATAGAGAGAGAGAGGAAATTCAATGTTGGGTTTGATAACCCCCTTGGCTGCACCCCCACCCTGCTCCCCCAGCCGGCATCTGGGTGTGCATTGGGGTCATCACACCTAACTCTCACCCCATCACATGTGTAAAGAAGCTGAGGTGGGGAACTGTAGGAGAATGGGATGAGACTTAGGACTGATGAAACCAACACACACTTCAACGCTGGCTGGGGGGACAGGGTGGGAGTGGGGCCAAGGGGGGATTATCAACCCTAACATCAAATTTCCTTGCTTTTGTCACTATGGAACAACCCTAACTGATGCATTAAATGGAGTTTGTTGCCTCTAATTTCCCTTCTTTTTGAGAATATTCAGTAGAAATAGTGAATGGAATGTGGTGGTGGGAGTGCGGGGCCCCACCACATGATTTTATGTGACATACTAACAGTAAGTGCAAGGGAAATGCAACCGCTAATGGTTGCACACATGGTGACTGAAACATAGATGTAAAAGCAAACGTTAGTAGAAAGACAAGTGCAAAGTGACACCAAAGCGAACAGTGATGCAAAAGGAAACACAAGTGCTTAATAAAATGCAAACTGTGATGCATACAGTTATGGTACGGCAATTGGAAATGCAAATAGTAACATTAACAGCAGAAATAACGACAAAGGAAACAGAAACAGAAATGCGAATGCAAGCGCATACGCAAATGGGAAAACAAATGGTAATGCACACGGTGGCATACACAGGAATGGTAACGCAAACGGTCAAGGAAACGCAAGTGGAAATGGTAACTGTAACAGCAATGGAAATGCACACCCTGTTTTTGCCCAACAGCTGCACTCAGAAACACAGTGTGAACAATGTGTATGCATTATAGTGGGCCTGGGAGCAGAAAATGAGCAGTTGGAATATTAAATTGCTTATATCTCAGGAACCATACGACGTAGAAAAAAAAATTAAATTTCACATGATTCATGAGTTTCCAGGCTAGATTTTCTCTGAGTGGGTAGCCCATAGGACTATGCATTTTTGCGATGAAAATTCCATATCTTGCATTTGAGATACGATCCCCAAAAGGCACGGCATATGCCACCATGTTAGTCTAGAGGTAAAAACACCAACTTCGGAGTACCATAACTTGGCATCTGTGCAATATTTTGTCACCAAAAGGCACATCTGTGAGATGTTGGCTGCCTTCCCTCCAAATTTGGGCCCAAAAGACCAAACCATTCTTTTGCAGCATGGTGGCAAATAACTGCTGTCATTTTGGACATAGTCTGGAAAAGTAGTGTCACAATTTGTGATAGCTTTCTCAAAAATTTGCGAAAGTGTCACAAGTGCAACACTACTTTGCAACACTACTTTTCCCAAAAATCTGAAAACATATTTCTGGGGAGTTTAACCACAAAATAAAGACATGGCTAGCATCCTGAGGGTCCAACTAGGTGAACACACAAAAAAAAATTGTGTTCTTAGAGGACAAAATATTAGAGGGCTGTAAAGTTTCAGCACTTCAAAGTTGACAATTTTTCCCATAGGATAACATTATGGCGTCCGCCATGCCTTTCAGGGACCATATCTCGAAACTGGTTCAAGATACAGACTGTTCGACAGAAAAATGTTTAGTTCCCCACTAGTGGGCTAGGTACAAAACTAGCCTGAAAAGTCATAAATAATATGGGATTTTAATTTTTTTCTACATCATACGGTTCCTGAGATATAAGCAATTTAGTATTCCAAGTGCTCATTTTCTGCTTTGAGGGCCATTATTATGCATACATTCTTTTGTGTTCACTGTGCTTCTGAATGCACCTTTTTGGGGAAAAAAAGTGTGTGCATTTGTGTCATTGTTACCGTTAGCATTTCCGTCACCGTGTGCATTACCCTTTGTGTTTGCAATTGTGATGGCGTTACTGTTACAGTTTACGTTTCTGTTACCATTTTTTTAGCATTTACTTTTGCGTCACTGTGTGCATTACCATTTGCATTTGTGTTCGCACTTGCATTTGTGTTTCCATTTGCATTACTGTTTCCTTTGGCATCATCATTGGTGTTACAGTTACAATTTGCACTTCCAGTTGCATTACCATTATCATTTGCATGTTCATTACCATTTGCATTTGCATTTCCGTTGGTCTTAGTATATTTGTGATTTTTGGTAGCATTTCCGTTGGTCGCTAATAACGTTCTCCTGGGCTCTGGCCACTGCCACCACCGGCCTGTGCTCTCTGGCCTGTGCCACTGCCTGCACTTCGGCCACCATCTACTGCTGCCAGCACCTGCACTCACCATCTGGCATCACCATCGGTGCCTGCATTCACACTCTTGCACTCGCTGCGTGTCTCAGCACTCATATCATCATTCCACTCAGGCCACCCGTGACATGCCACCTTACATCTGTGTTTGGTATCAATTCCTTTAGTGTCACACTTCTTTACTCACTCACTGCCGCCATCACCAATCTGTTCCAACGCTTCTGTCAGGTTTCTGCATTTCATATCACTGCTCTGAGCAAACCATTTGTGTCTATGCTAACGTTTGGTGCTCTGTTTGACGCCACCGTCAGTAAACCGCTTTTGTTTATGTTAACACTCGCGTTTCCATGGATTTCTGTGGCATTTGTAATACTTGGTCTACTATGGTACTTCTGTGCATTTACCAATTTTCATTTGACATCTGCATATGTTTTTTACAGAATGAAGCACCCAAAAATGTATTTTTTGCAACTCATGCAAAGTCCTATGCTCATGCTGCTCTGCAACAGTTTAAGAGATTTGGATAAGATTTGGTATACATGGAGTGGAATGGTGCATTTTTTGATTTACCAGTTTATATTTCACTGGTTCATATGGTTTTTACATAGTGTAGTGCAAAACATTATGTTTTTGCTATTTTTCTGCACTGTCTTGCATGACACATATTGCAGCCAATGTGTGGTTGATTGGTCTGAAGCTTGGCAAGTTGAGAAACCTTTGTTCAAGGGACATGCCAGTTTTTGTTTGGTGAACAAATGTTGTTCCATTCCAGAGTTATTGCCATTTGAACTGGCCCCCCTCATGGTTACAGATTTTTTGGCTGCCAGGTCCACCATTTTAGAACATTTTCAGCCTCGATTTCTGCTATTTGGTGGTGGAAGACTTCTTAAAGGTGCATAAATGTAAAAATGGAATGTCTCTGGGACGGTATTGTCTTTTCATATGAAATTTGGAGGGTGTTGAGTGTATGTCCTGGAGATGTGAATTATGCTGTTTACATGTTGGAAAAGTAATTTGCTGCAGAGATACTGCATGATGGAGTTAACATTTTGTGCATAGCATTCTGCATGGTGCTATTGACTTGACATTTATAGCATAGGTAGCCCTAGTGGTACAAAGGAGCCTTGCAGTGATTTGGCATGTAAAACATAAACAGGAGCAGAATTATGCCACTCCGACGAATGCAAATTTGGTTCATTCTGCTTCAATAACTTTTAAACTGTGTGTCCGATCTGCCTGGCATTTGGAATCTAGAAAGATTTATAATAGATCTTTGACGGTGACAATTTGTGGGTCACTGGCTCTTATGGTTGCTGAATTGTGCCTACACAGCTGTTTGCTTGTGGTGCTGTGCGACCGTTAAACAGATGTTCACACAATTCTGGACAAATGGTGCACTATAGCACATGTTTTTTTTTTACCAATTTTTGGTTCCATCGGATATATGGTTCTTGTGTAGCGAAGTGGCAAAAATGTTCTTTTCGGCACTCTTGCACAGTTTTTCTGGCGTGACTCTGTGCAACTGTTGAACAGATTCATGCACTATTTACAGTGCACATTCTCAAAAAGAAGGAAAATTCGTGGCAGAAAAATCTTAATCGCACGGATTCAGATTGAGAATGACAGCACAGTGAGGAGTTATTTCGTATCACCCCATGTCAACAGCAAATGCGTGCATTGTCACTGGTCCCAACTCTCACCCCATTCTCCCATACTACACATCCTCAGCTTATTTAGCACATGGGATGGGGTGAGAGTTAGGGCTGACTACCTCAATGCACACCACGATGCCTGTTGGTGGGGTGGTGGGCATGGGGTGCAAGGGGTGGCAACTCTAACACTGAATTTCCTCACTTTTGTTACTGTGGAACAACCCTAACTGATGCATTAAACAGAGTTTTTGCCATGAAAAAAAAAATATATATATATATATAGTTGTGCACCTATAGTTAGGGTTGAACAGTCCCTTCTATGTTAAACTTGAATTTTTGCACTTTAATAACTTACAGCTAGTCAACTGATTTGCATCAGGGACCAACTATCTCTTGAAATGACAATTTTTTTTTTGTTTTTTTACAGTTGAATGTGTTGTTGCAGAGAAAGAGTGCCAAAAATTGTGTAATTTATTTTTTCTTGCCATTTCTTTGTCATACCGCAGTACAGAAAAGGTTTGGAATTTTGGTCAGAGATTTTTTAGGGTATATAGCACTTGCCTAATAGATATGCCTTTTGCTGGTTTGGTGTCCAAAATATTAATTCATTCCAATGTTATTCAGTTTAAAAAAATCCCATTATTTTCTTAGGGAAAAATTAGATATCCCACTTGAAAAAAAGATCCTTTGTCACAAAAGGGGTAATCTTTTTTCGCAAACAGGTGATCCTTTGTCACAAGTGATTATCTTTTTTTCATACTGCTGCCATTTTGTTTTTCACCTAGGAAGGGAAACAATATTAAATAACTGAAAACAACTTATGTGTTTACTGGAAACCATCACATTTGTTCTGCTAATCACCTAATTCTGGTGTTGGTTCTTGATCAAAAACAGTTGGAAATGAGTTTTTCGAAACATTTTGAAATCCTCTTCTGTGTCTTTTTTCTCGATCAAGAATCCTTCGTCACAAATTGTGAAAAAAAAAACATGAAACATGATTCTCTTACCCAAATTTGCAAAACAGTATTCCTTTTTCACACATTTGTGAAAAAAGAACATGGAAAAATGATTTTCACATAGACATTTTTGAGCCTCCACTTTGTAATAGTAATGTATCTCTAGTGTCAAGTGGCAACTCCCACCCTCCTAATGCCGTTCACGGTAATCTTTTGTCTTTCCCTGCAGTCCAGTGGCACTTCCACCCTGCAATGCTGTCCCCTTATTTAGTAATGTATCCCTGGTGTCTAGTGGCACCCCCACCCTCTGATGTGCATCCCATTAATTGTATGTATTCCCCTGGTGTCTAGTGACACCCCTACCCTTTGATCCATGTCCCAAAAGTGTTATGTATTTCTCTAATGTCTAGTGGCACCCACCCACACACACATACTCTCCACTTACCATCCTATAATTCTATTTCCCTGGTGTCTAGTGGCACCCCCAGCCCCCACCCTCGACCACTGTCCCCATAATAAAAATACAGTTCCCTGGTGTCTTGTGGCACCCCCCAATCTCCAGTCACTGTCCACATTATATTTCAATAGTTCTCTGGTGTCTAGTGGTGCTCACCACTCCAGTCGTTGAACCCTATCTAAATTGGCTGAAACAAACAAAATGGTCCCTTAATGTCTTTTTCTTTAAACCTGTAAAAAAAGGTCCTTCCACAATCCAATCCCCCTACTCCAACCTCCCACTTAGCATCCACCACCCCACATCCCTAACACACCTCACCCACTCCAACTTACCTGAACAGCTCGAAGGGTGAAGATCCACTATCTGATCATAGACACATCTTGCTGCTGTAAATGTTGACTGCAATGTGAGAAGCTAAGATCAGTGCAGTTCATTGTATTTCAATGTGGTTTTTAACCCAGATTTTCAACATGGCCTTTTTTGGGACCCCTCCTCATGAACAATGTTAGCGGAATTACACAAATCTGTCCATAAAGACAATTTCATGGTCACTTGGTGAAATCACCTTATAGGCATGATTTAGAATTTTCACAACCCTTATTCATGAGGTGGGGTCATAAGAAAGCAATGTTTCAAATGTGGGGTCAAAATACGTACAAATGGCAAAGTTATGTGCATGCTTTGAAATTTTGTTATGCTCCCTCGTAACTCTAGTAATTTTAAATATTTTGACCCCAAATTTTCAACATACCCATATTTTTACATCACCTCATGAATGTGACAGCTGACATTTTTTAATGCCAGGACAAACTTTCCTTTTGCAAAAAGGTGGTGTGGAATGATGATACAGTGGCGTGGAATCACATTCTTGCAGGGATTTCAAAATGTTCAGTACCGTGTTCATGAGGTGGGGTAATGAGAAGGCTATCAAGACAATTTCATTGTAGTTCTCCTAAAATTGAAAGCACAGGGTCTGGAGGGACCTACACTTTCGCAGCAACATACATATACCCATCTATGGAGGAATAGTAGCTCAGGGCCTAGAGGGCCCTGCACTTCAACAGGGAACTAATGATATGGTTACACTATCTCTAGAAGTATGAATGGATGGAAGTGCAGGGAACATAGGGCCCTGTGCTCCCACAGATAAATGAGGACCATATTATACTATCTCAAAAGTAAGGAAATTCATTGCAAAAAACTTTGTTAATGCATTAGTGTTACTACGCCCTCCTCCTCCTCACTTGCTAGACCTGACTCCCTCTTCTATACCTTCTGTTGATTTGCCTCTAACTCTCCCTATAGGACCCACCACTGCACTCTTCTCTTTTCTCTGGAGCTCCTTCCTCTTTCTCATTAGCATCTCATCCAGTCTATCTCCAAATACCAGTTCAACCTACTCCCCTCCTATCTCTCTGACCACCTCAACCCTGATCCGTCATCTACATACTCCCTACATTCTAGGGGCTTTCACTTTTTCTCCATCCCCAAACCTTCCTCAAATGTGGGTAAATTTTCCTACACCTATCAGCTCCCCTCACTTTGAAATTCTCAAACTCCTCTCCTACAAAACTCTCTCTCTCTCTCTCTCATACCTCTGTCATATCTCAGTCACACCACCTGCCCACCCCATCTGTTCCCAGAACAACATATAGTATGGGCACTATTTGTACTGTCTACATTGTATTAAACCACTGCTGATATCGCTTTGTACCCATTACCTTAATTGTAACGACACTATTATTTTAGCCTGTATACTGTTCTAATGTATCCTGTATTATTTTGTCTCCTATATTTGAATCCTGTATACTTTTATCCTATGCCCCCTTTCCCCTTGTTGCACCTGGAAATGAGCCTTGGTTAACTGTGCCTTTTCCAGTTACCAAATGTTTAAATACATAAAAAAGTGAAAAAAGTATGGAAATGTGGTGTTAGCATTTCCAACCCTAGTAATAACATTAAAGGATTGCACAGCCACTTCTATGTTAAACTAAAAAATTTTGCACTTTAATAACTTTACAACCATTTGTCTGACTTGCCTTAAATTTTGCATGTGCTATCTGGTACCATAGATCTCTGGATCAGGCCAGTGTTGTTCCATTCAGATGTGTGGTTGCAGAGCTGAGAAGTGTCAATAAAAGTTACATTTACCATTTTTGTGCAAATTCTTTGCTCATCTGTAAGTCTGAAACAGTTTGGGGGTCAGGCCTGAAATTGTTAGGTTCTATGGGAACTGGGTCACTGATGTGTCTTTTGATGGTTTGGTGAAAAAATATTGATCTAGTCAAAGTTATTAAAGTTCTAAGTTCCCCATTTTATCCATAAGGGAATATTAGATGTCTGGTGCAAAAGTAATTTCTGCTTTTGTGAAGGCACTTTATGGTGCTGCAAATGGCAAAGTTGTGTTGTGCTGCCACCATCTTGTTTTCAATTAGCAACAGGGAAAAAAATATGTAATTTGAAAAATACTGACCCTTTGTAAACAACAGTTGTGTTTACCTAATCGGAGCCCGACGAAAACAATCCTGTCGTTACATTTTAAAAATAATGGCCAGAAATATATTCATTTAATTTGCCCATTTGTGGTGTTGCAGATTGTGGCACTTTTTTGTGAAATTACCACAAATTGTGTCAGTTTTCGCATAAGAAATGGCTCTGTTGCATGAGAACTGCCACAAATTGCAGCACTGTTTTGCAAAAAGTGTTGCAATTTGTGGCACTACTTCAATTAAAAAAACATGGAAACATAGAAACATACAGTAGAAACATAAAAACATAGACGTTGATGGCAGATAAGGGCCTCAAGACCCATCCAGCCTGCCCATTTCTTTTTCTACCTTATGAATGTGCCATAGACCTTTACTCTGTCAATGGCCTATCTATTCGTACTCATCTGTATTGCTCCCTTATGCCTATCTCATACCTGTTTGAAGTCCTGCACTGTATTCTTATTCACTGCTTCCTGAGGTAGGCTGTTCCATGCATTCACCACCCTTTCTATGAAAAAGAACTTCCTCACATTACCCCTTAACTGTCCTCCCTCTAATCTCATTCTGTGTCCTCTTGTCCTTCTATTTTTCTTATATTGAAACATGTTAGACTCTTTCACCTTGTTAATGCCTTTAAGGTGTTTGAATGTTTCAATTATATCACCTCTCTCCGTTTGCTCTAGGGTATACATATTGAGCTTCACTAATCTGTCTTCATATGTTTTCTGATGCAGTCCTTGCATCATTTTGGTTGCCCTTCTCTGGACTGCCTCCATTTTGTTAATGTTCTTGTGAAGGTGCGGCCTCCAGTACTGCATGCAGTACTTCAGATGGGGCCTAACCAGTGTCTTGTAAAGAGAGATTTTTACTTCCCTCTTATGACTTGTGATACTCCTTCTAATATACTCCAACATCCCCCTAACCTTACATACTGCTTTAGTGGTCTGCTTGGATGATTTCTGGTCATCTATGATGATGATGCCCACATCTCTTTCTTCCCTTGTGATTGCCAGCAACTCCCCTCCCAACCTATAGATGGCTTCAGGGTTTCTCTTCCCTATGTGCATGATCTTGCACTTCTTTGTGTCAAAACCCAGTTGCCACTCTTCCAATCATTTTGCCAGTTTATCCAAATCTCTTCTCATTCTGCCACCCCATCTGGATCATCTACTCTGTTGCAAATCTTGATGTCATCTGCAAACAGACAAACCTTACCCTCCAGTCCATCTGCAATGTCACTGATGAAGATATTAAAGAGGACTGGTCCCAGGA
Organism: Neoceratodus forsteri; assembly: GCA_016271365.2. Lineage (NCBI taxonomy): Eukaryota > Metazoa > Chordata > Ceratodontiformes > Ceratodontidae > Neoceratodus > Neoceratodus forsteri. The sequence goes on from CM057459.1 coordinate 896,857,904, forward strand.
CTGATCCCTGAGGTACTCCACTTGTGACTTGCATCTTTTCTGACCATATACTATTTACCACCACTCTCTGTTTTCTGCCTGTCAACCAGTTTGCCACCCAGTTGACCACCTTCTGACCCACCCCAAGCCTGCCCAGCTTATTAATCAAGCTTCTATGTGGAGCAGTATCAAAAGCTTTGCTGAAGTCAAGGTAGGTGACATCAACTGCACTCCCTTGGTCCACCACTCTGGTTACACAGTCAAAGAAATCTATGAGATTAGTTCAACAGGACCTTCCTGTTGTAAACCCAAGCTGTCTGGATTCCAGTTGTTGCACTATCCTTTCCTTACGGAGTGCCTCCATAATCTTGCCCATTACTGAGGTAAGACTGACTGATCTGTAGTTCTCTGCCTCCTCCCTGTTATCACTCTTGTGGATTGGGGTCACATGAGCCCTTCTCCAGTCTTATGGGACCTCTCCTGGGCTCATAGACTTACTAAACAGTTCTGATAATGTCTCTGCTAGTTCCACCCTTAGCTACTTTAGTTCCCTGGGATGTGTGCCATCGAGTCCCATTGCCTTGTCCACGTGGAGCTTAGTGAGCTCTTGTAGGACCCTTTCTTTTGTGAAGGGACTTGTGCACACCTCCTTCCGCCCTGTGTCCATGGTGCTGAGCTGTGGGCACTGCCCTACATTCTCCTCAGTAAATGCTGAGCAAAAGTATCTATTTAGGATAGATGCTTTTCCTTAGTTCTCCTCCACACACTCACCCTCATCTCCTTTGATCTTAGCACTACCCCCTCTGGACTTTCTCCTTTCACTAATGTATCTATAGAAAGTCTTGTCCCCTTGTTTTACTGTTCTGTTCTGTAATGGGCCCCTGTGAAAAACACAAAAACTTTTCTGGCCAATTTTTGGCCCAAATAACTAAAGAATTGTGTTCCTCTGCCTCCATTTTGTTAAACCTAAAAGGGGTTTTTCTCCTTTTACATCCTCCAAGGGGGCAGAGGCATGTTTTAATAACAACAAATGTTTACAGAATTTGAAATGATTTGCTGACATCGGGTGCCCAATCCCCATGTCAGCATTTACCCACCACCCCAAAGTAGTATGGGACACTGAGGAGCCCATCCCAGTGTCCCAAAACACTACTTTTTGTAATGTTTTTTCCAGTACTGGGATGCCCAGTCCCGGTGTTGGATGCCCGCCAAACCAATCATCAACTTTCTCTTTGCTGACATTGAGGTGCCCAATCCCCGTGTTAGCATTTACTCCCACCAATAGTTTTAAACACTTGGGAGCCCACCCCCAGTGTCACAAAATACTTTATTTTTTAACTGATTATTTCTGACACCAGGATGCCTACCCCCAGTGTTGGATGCCCCCCTCCAAAGTCCAAAGTCAATTTTAACTTTGCAGACATTGGGGTGCCCAATCACCATGTTGGCATTTACTCCCCAACCCCAGTAGTTTTGGACACTGTGAAGCCCACCCCAGAGTCCCAAAATAAAGATTTTCACCCTGTAAAATAAGAAAACTGTCACTCGTCATCTTTTTTTAGCCTGTAAAAAACAAAAAATGGTCCCTCGTCATCTTCCTGTCCCCCCTTCCCATCTCATCCCTCCCACTTGAGAAACCCACCACCCCACACCCCCTCTTGCCATATATGTACCATGGGAGATCCTCTTCTGTCATCTTACATAGACTGGGACATGTCTGCACTCTTCAAAGCCGAACCACAAACTGAAAAATCATGGTAAGTGCCGTGTAATGGCTGTTAAAGGTGTTTTGAACTTTTGTTGATATCTTGGCCATTTTGTTATATTTTTATACCAGATTGTCAACATGGGCTTCTTGGGACCCCACCTCATGAACTCTGTCACTGTTGTTTTGTTAATCTGACCCGTATGGTGATTTTGTGGTTGCTGGGTGAAATCACCTTTTGGGACCTAGTGACAAAATTACAATACCACTGTTTATGAGAAGGGGTCTCAAATAGCCCACACAATGAAAATCTGGGGCAAAAATACCAAAAAACATCTGAGTTATGAGCAATCATTTCACATTTTCTATGCATGCTCATAACTTCAGCAATGTTTAATATTTTCACTCCAAATTTTCAATATTTCCATTTTTTCACACCACTTCTTGCACAGTACAGCTTCATTTTTCACCTCCTGCTCAAAACGTGTTTTCATCCCAGTCACGCTGAATGGTACATTCTCTGCACAAAATCAGCTTTTGGGACCAATTAATGAAATGACAGTGCTAGTGTTCATGAGGTGGGGTCCCCAAAAGGCCAGGTAAAAAATTTGGTGAAAACAATTCCTAAAAATGCCAGAGTTACGTGCATCCATTGAATTTATTCTAAACACGCACATAACTGTGGTACTTGTCAATCTTTTGATGCCAAATTTTCAACATAGCCATTTTTTTCACACCACCTCATTAACCATACAGCTGTAATTTCTATATCCTGTCCCAAATGTGGTTTTGCATTTGTGGCACAGAATGGCATTGAAGTTGTGCATAATTACATTTTGCCTTGCATTTCAAAATTTCTCTGTAACGATGACCCCAGTGCACACCCCAATGCCAGTTGGGGGTGGGGGGTGCAAGAGGGGCTTTCAACCCTAACATCAAATTTCTTTGCTTTTGTCACTGTGGAACAACCCTAACTGATGCATTAAATGGAGTTTTTTTGATGAATTTTCCTTCTTTTTGAGAATGAAGACTATAAATAGTGACTGGAATCTGGTGGTGGGAGCGTGGGCCCTTCGGACCCCATGCTCCCACCACATGATTTTTTGTCACATAGTAACAGTAAGTGCAATGCAAATGCAAGTGCAAATGGTTACACACGTGGAGACGCAAACGTAAATGGTAACGCAAACAGTAATAGAAACACAAGTGCATAGTGACGCCAAAGTGAACAGTGATGCAAACGGAGACGCAAATGCAAATGCATATGAAAAAGCAACTGATAACTCGCACGGTCATGGTACCACAATTGGAAACACAAATGGTAATAGTAACAGCAACAATAACACCAAAGAAAATAGAAACGCAAACGCAAAAGCAAGCACATAGAGAAATGCAAACTGTAATGTGCACGGCCATGGTACCACAATTGTAATTGCAAATGGTAATGGTAACAGCAACATTAATGCCAAAGCAAACAGAAACGGAAATGTAAACACAGGCACGTATGGAAACACAAACCATAACATGCATGGTCACAGAAATGCAATAGGAAATGCAAATGGTAATGGTAACAGCAACCATGACGCAAAACAAATGAGAAATGCAAACAGAAGGGTGGCCACAAACATAAATGGTAATGCGCACGGTGACGCAAATTGAAACACAAACAGAAACACTAGTGGAGATGCAAATGGTAACAGCAACGCAAATGTAAACAAGGGTAATGCACACAGTGGCATAGACAGGAATGCTAACGCAAATGGGTAAGGAAAAACAAATGGAAATACTAAGTGTAACAGTAAGTGGAGCGCACACTCTGGATTTCCCCAACAGCTGTGCAGAGAAACACTGTGACTACAAAGAAAGTATGCATAATAATGGGCTTCAGACCACAAAATGAGCAGCTGGAATACTAAATTGCTTATATCTCATATGATTCATGACTTTCCTGGCTAGCTTCGCACTTAGCCCCCCAAAAAGTTCATATCTCGCACAGTTTCCAAGATACGGGACCCGAAAGGCATGGAGTATGCCGCAACGTTAGTCTATGGGAAAACCCGTCAACTTCGGAGTACTGTAACTTTGCATTCCTGCAACATTTTTTCACCAAACTACCAAAAGGCACATCTGAGGGATGGTGGCTTTCTTCACTCAAAATTTCAGCCTAAAAGACCAAACCGTTCTTTTGCAGCAGGGCGGCAAACAATTCCTGTTATTTTGGCCATAGTGTTGCAAAGTAGTGTCATGTTTTGCAACACTTTTGTAAAAAAAAATCAAGAAAGTGTTGCAAGTGCGACACTACTTTGTGACACTACAGATTACAAAAATTTGAAAAACATATTTCTGGGGTATTTAACCCCCCAAAAAAGACATGGCTAGCATCCTCAGGGCTTGACTAGGTGAACACAAAAAGAATTGTGTCCCTAGAGGGTCCCAAATTTAAATGCCTAGCATTTCTGTGACCAGTAACTGAACAGAAAATGGCTGACTCATGAAACTACAGGGGTCATTTGTGGCACTAAAAATTGCATTGTCGAACTTTTTGTTAACTTTTCCCATTGACTATAATGGGAAACCTGTTTTTTGAATAACTTTTGTACCATTTAATATTTTTTCATAAAATCTTTGAAAGGCACATCAGGGACTCCAGGCTGCATATTCCCTGAAGTGCGACCTGTAGGTGAGAGCGAAGAATGCACAAAAAAGCATAAGTGCACTATGGAATGTCATTTAATAACTCGGCAACTGTATATCCAGCCAGTATGAATCTTGGCAGATCCCAAGATCTATGCTACCACTCCGTGCCTGCCAAAGTTCAGGCAAATCCATTGTATGGTGGCAATGTTATTAAGGTGCAAAAATTCACCATTTAACTTTAAATGGGGTACTCAACCTTAACTATAGTGGCACTACCGTGCCACTTTTATTTTTATATATATATATATATATATGTGTGTGTGCATGTGTGTAGTCATAGAAAATTTTTTCAGTACTGAGGTATACTTGGATATACTGAGGCAGAATGAGGCAGGATCACATTGCAGTCAATGCAAACTGCCTCAGTGGTACCTCAAGGTAGGAAACCTTTAGATAACTACTAATATATATATATATATATATATATATATATAGATATATATATATATATATATATATATATATATATATATATATATATATATATATATATATATATATATATATATATATATATATATATATATATATATATATATAGATAGTATCTTCTTTGCAAAGAACTTCATTAATGCATTATGAGCTGGCAGTATAGCCTAGAGGTTAAAGGAACGAGGTGTGAACAAGCTTGATACATCCAGCAGACCAGACCTGGATTTAATTCTCATGACCTCCACTTGCATACTGTGTGACTCTGAGCAAGTCATTTAACCACCCAGTGCTCCCAGGCTGCCCCTGAAAACTGGCACTTGTGCATAGTGGGCCTTACCCAGTTACCAAAAGACTAAAATAAAATAAAAAATAGGGTGAATACCACAGTGATATAAGCAGGGAAATGAGATATCAGGGTTTCCAACCCTTACACCCCACCCCCAGGGTTCCCACCACATCCTCTCACCCTCCACACACCAGCAGGAGTCAGGGTGCACCATTAGGTCATCAGGCCCAACTCTTTTCCCATTCCACATGTAAACCAGCTTACACACTAAAGTATAGAACAATGGAGTGAGAGTTAGGCCTGACTACCCAATGGCACACCCCAATGTCTGTTGGTGTGTGGAGGGTGGCAGGATGGGGTGGGATGGTAGGGGTTGGCAGCATTCTAAACTAGCTGCAAGAGGTGGATATCAATCTCTGAAAGCCCTAGGTACAGGGCATTGCAGTAATCAAGGTGGGAGGTCACAAATGCATGGATGACAACTGTACTGTTCATGAGGTGGTGTGGATAAATGGCAATGTTAAAAATCTGGAGTGAAAATTGGAAAAATTTGGCGATGTTATAAGCATGCATAGATACTGCGAAATGAACGCTTCTAATGTGGTAATTTTTTGGAAATATTTTCACCAAATTTTCAACATTGATATTACGGGACCTACACTCATGAACAGTGCAACTGTGATTTTGTTAATCCATTCCAAAAGTAGCTTTCACACAGAGATCGCACCATTCTGTGCCACAGGTGTGAAAAGATGTTCTTGGCAGGATGTGCAAAATGACAGCTGTACTGTTGATGTGTATATATATATATATATATATATATATATATATATATATATTATGGTACGCAGTAGTGCTACCATAGTTAGAGTTCGAGAGCCATTTCCATGTTAAACCCAAAATTTTGCACCTTAATAACTTTGCAACTGTTTGATGGATTTGCCTGAAATATGGAAGTGTGATCAAGACCCATAGGCCTTGGGATCTGCCAAGTTTCATACTGATTGGATATACAGTTGCGGAGTTATTAGTGCGATCTGTCTCGTGCTTACGCTTTCTGAATTCTATGGCTCCTACAGGTCGCACGGTTTGGCGTGATCGCCCAAATTCAGGGAACATGCGGCCGGGGTCCTCGATGTGCCTTTTGAAGATTTGGTGAAAAAATATTTAACGGTTCAAAAGTTATTCAAAAAACAGTTTCCCATTATAAGTCAATGGGAAAAGTTAACAAAAAGTTCGACACTTTCGCAAATGCATTTTTACTTTCGCAAATGGGCCTGTTACTTTCGCAAATCGGCCATTTTGTTTTCAGTTGGTGATCAGAAAAATGGTTGGCATTTAAATTTGGGAGCCTCTAGCAACCTAATTTTTTTTGTATTTGCCTAGTCGGGCCCTGAGGATGCTTGCCATGTCTTTTTGTGGTAAAAGACCCCAGAAATATGTTTTTCAAATTTCTGGAAAAAGTACTTTCGAAAATTACTTTCGTGCTCCGCAGAAAGTGTATAAATTTCTTGGCTTCATAAATTTCGACAGTAATTTTTCTAGTCTGTGGGAAAATGACAGCAATTCTTTGGCACTGCACTGGAAAATAACCGTTGTGAGTTTTGGGCTGAAATTTGGAGGGATCGCAGCCGACATCTCACAGATGGGCCTTTCAGTGTTGTTTTGAAAAAATATTACATGGCGGCAAAGTTATGGCACTCCAAAGTTGATAGTTTTTCCCATAGGATAACATTATGGCGCCCGACACTTAACAGAAATCATTTGGAGCCCTGCTGTAAAATAACGGTTTGGTCTTTTTTCCTGAAATTTGGAGGGAAGACAGCCAACAGCCCACAGATGTGCCTTTCAGTAGTTTGATGGAAAAACATTACAGGGAGGCAAAGTTATGGCGCTCCGAACTTTTCTATTTTTGCCATAGGATAACATTACGGCAGTCGCCGCGCCTTTCAGGCCCCGTATCTCGGAAACGTGTGCGTTACGGACTTTTTGTCGGAAAATTTCTTAGCCTCCAAATGGGGCTAAGATCCAAATTAGCCAGGACAGTTGTAAATAATATGGCTTTTTAATTTTTTTTCTACGTCTTATGGTTCCTGAGATATAATATAGTTAGTATTCCAAGATCTCATTTTCTGCGCCGATAGTCATTATTTTGCATACATTATTTGTACTCACTGTGTTTCTCAATGCAGGATTTGGGGAAAACCAGCCTGTGCGCTTACATTACTGTTACTGTTGCCCTTTCCGCTTGAGGATCCGTACTCGCTTCACTTACCATTGACGCTCGCGCCACCATGCGTTTATCCTTGCATTTTCATTTGCGCTTTATGCTTGTCATTTTTGCCATTTCTGTTCACAGTACTGTTTATCTTACTGTTTCACTTTACATCACCATGCGCATTGACATTTCTGTTTGCAGGCAGCATGTTACTATGTGACAACACATCACGTGGCAGACCATTCCGTCACGCCACCATGTGCGTTACCCTTTTGTGTTCTCATTCGTGATTGTGTTACCATGTGCGCCACTGTTAGCATTTCTGTTTGCGTTGCTGTCCCTGTTAGTATGCCACAACATCATGTGGAGCGTGGGGTCCAAAGGGCCCCACGCCCGCGAACGATATGCAGCGGTAACGGGAGCCCAAAGGCCCTGCGCTCCCGCCAATGCATTACATTCACTATTTCTCATTCTCATTCTCAGAAAGAAGGGAAATTAGAGGCAAAAAACTCCATTTAGTGCATTAGTTAGGGTTGTTCCACAGCGACAAAGTGAGGAAATTTGCTGTTAGGGTTGAAAACCCCCCTTGGACCCTCCTCACCCCCCCAACCGGCATTGGGGTGTGCATTGGGGTCGTCGGTCCTAACTCTCACCCCTTTCTCCTATACTTCTGCTGCTTTACACATGTCATGGGGTGAGAGTTAGGGCTGATTTTCATTTGCGCTTGTGTTTCTGTTATTTTTTGCCATTTCTGTCTACAGTGCTGTTTATCTTACTGTTTCACTTTACATCACCATGCCCATTGACATTTCTGTTTGCAGGCACCATGTTACTATGTGACAACACATCACGTGGCAGACCATTCCCGTCTACGCCACCATGTGCGTTACCCTTTCTGTTCTCATTCGTCCTTGTGTTACCATGTGCGCCACTGTTAGCATTTTTGTTTGCGTTGCTGTCCCTGTTAGTATGCCACAACACATCATGTGCTCCCGCCAATGCATTACATTCACTATTTCTTGTTCTCATTCTCAGAAAGAAGGGAAATTAGAGGCAAAAAAATCAGTTTAGTGCATTAGTTAGGGTTGTTCCACAGCGATAAAAGTGAGGAAATTTGCTGTTAGGGTTGAAAACCCCCCTTGGACCCTCCATGCTCCACCCCGCCAGCATTGGGGTGTGCATTGGGGTCGTGGATCCTAACTCTCACCCCTTTCTCCTATACTTCTGCTGCTTTACACATGTCATGGGGTGAGAGTTAGGGCTGATTTTCATTTGCGCTTGTGTTTCTGTTATTTTTTGCCATTTCTGTCTACAGTGCTGTTTATCTTACTGTTTCACTTTACATCACCATGCCCATTGACATTTCTGTTTGCAGGCACCATTTTACTATGTGACAACACATCACATGGCAGACCATTCCTGTCTACACACCATGTGCGTTACCCTTTCTGTTCTCATTCGTCCTTGTGTTACCATGTGCGTCACTGTTAGCATTTTTGTTTGCGTTGCTGTCCCTGTTAGTATGCCACAACACATCATGTGCTCCCGCCAATGCATTACATTCACTATTTCTTGTTATCATTCTCAAAAAGAAGGGAAATTAGAGGCAAAAATCTCAGCTTAATGCATTAGTTAGGGTTGTTCCACAGCGACAAAAGTGAGGAAATTCGCTGTTAGGGTTGGAAACCCCCCTTGGACCCCCAACCACCCCGCAAACCGGCATTGGGGGTGCTCATTGGGATCATGGGTCCTAACTCTCACCCCATTCTCCTATACTTCTGCTGCTTTACACATGTAATGGGGTGAGACTTAGGGCTGATGATCCCGTCTATGCCACCATGTGTGTTACCCTTTGTGTTGCTGTGTTACTGACTGCATGTCATAGGTACCAAACAAATAGATGGAGGTTTACTTGTAGCAGTATTAGTAAACATTTATTTGTATGCTTAAGTCATAGACACTTATTTTTATGTCATGATGGTATTTAAAATAAGGAGACAACACAGGTGGTTATGGTTTTAAAAAATTTATCTCCAATTTGCCAAATGGAGAAAAGGTCCAATCAAGAGTGAAATTAAGTTAACAGAAGCAGTCTCACAATACAATGTTTGTATGTGTGCAATCATTGCTTGTGAAATTTGTAAATGTGTAAGAATAATAAGTGTATCATGTGGATTGGACTAAGTGTGTGATATTATATGAAACTAATCAGATGTGTGTTTTTAGTTGTGCTTCACTAGTCTCTTCTGTTTATATGTGTGGAAGTATTTTCTGGCATTTGAATTTTTATTTTAATAGTCAGGCTGAAGCTATTGCTATTGAATGTGAATGTGGTTTGTAAAAAATGTAACTTTTTTTAAATGGTTGTATGTTGTAACTATGTGTAGTGCATTAGTTGTCTGCTATGTTAATAAGGTAATGTCAGTTGGTAGTGAAGTGTGATTAGACACAAGATAGACAAGTGTTTTGTTGTAATTGTGTGACTGCTAATGTGCATGTTCCTGGGTGGGGAAAACCATATGCTGATTGTCTAAGTAGTACAGTTTACACAATTGTAAGTTTAGTGACATTTGATTGTTATTATTTAATTATATGTCACTGACTAGGTGCAAATGGAAAATTCCCACCGACCCCTCAATTGAGGCGATCATAAATATTGTCAGGAACAGGTATGCAGTTTGTTGGATCAGCAACAGTGCCTGATTACAATTGTCAATATTTTGTACATATGGTACAGTTAGTTATGTGACAAGTACAAAACAAAAAATACAGGTTTTACATGAACAAAAAAATGTTATCAATTCTTACATTGGCTTCTATGGAAATTCTTAACTTGTAAATACTAAAACTGTGATGGAATGCATTTTTTCACAAACTTATACTTAGTTACATGTTGTTAGTATACTGCAGAGTAATATGTAAGACATTCACTTGTACTGTAGTGCTACACTGCTATTTTTAGTTCAATTATTAAATAAGTTATTAACAATGTACACTTGAAAACAAATGTTTCTATTATGTACAAGAAATTTAAAACAGTTGTAGAGTCACTGAATTACATTCAGTAATTGGTTATTATTAACAGTTGTGTAAGTCAGCTTCTTGCATAATCAATAAGGGTAGTTGTTTTTACATATGTACAATACTAGTACTACATCTGAAAGCGTGATAGTTCTACACTGTTGCATGGTGATCTAATGATGTTCTCTATATGTGAAGAGTCACTAGAAGTGTTAAAAGACTACTTCTGACACAGTGGAATGTTTGTTGAGTGTTATAAGGGTAGAATCTTTCACAGACATGTAATCATGGTTTCTCTAGTGACTGTAAATATTCTTGGCGCCGATTGAAGCCACTACAACAATTTCCATGTAGTCACTGATCTACACAAGATGTAACATGTCAGTCTATGTAATGTCTGTATTTGAATTCCATTTTTTGTTGAAATTGTATTGTTTATTTACAGTTGTTAATTGTAGAACATTGTAACGAGTTATGACATTTTTGGGGACAAAGTACTCATGTAAAATGGTAATGCTTTGTCCTATTCTTCTGAAATATGAAGGTTGTCATAATTCTTCAATATTAGAAGATATGCATTTTTTGAGGTGATGTGGGAGTGTCTATTTAAAAGTTGTTGTAGAGTCGTCACACTCTAACCATCCAGCTGTGCAGCTTAGTGACGTTTTTAGATGTATAGTCTTGTATGGACATGTAATCATGGTTTCTCTAGTGACTGTAAATATTGTTGGTGCCGATTGAAGTCACTACAACAATTTTCATGTAGTCACTGATCTACACAAGATGTGACATGTCACAGTCTATGTAATATCTATATTTGAATTCAATTCTGTTGAAATTGTATTGTTAATTTACAGTTGTTAATTGTACAACATTGTAACGAGTTATGACATTTTTGGGGACAAAGTACTCATGTTAAAATGGTACATGTTTTTTCCTATTCTTCTGAAATATGAAGGTTGTCATAATTCTTCAATATTAGAAGATATGCATTTTTCAGGTGACGTGGCAGTCTCTGTTTAAAAGTTGTTGTAGAGTCGTCAACTCTAACCATCCAGCTGTGCACCTTAGTAACGAGGTATATGTCCAGAATGCATGGATTGACCATGGTGATAGATAATGCTGTGTGTGTCAAACAGTGATTGGTTGAACACTATTCTACTAGCTGTGTAGTCTGTGATAGGAGTATCAACTCTGAGCCCATTGGTATCAAATCTGTGCAACATAAGCAACAGATATTGAGATGAAGTCCTCAGGCGATGGACTGAGTGCATCTGCCTCCGCACCTTCCACAGGCATGACTACATTCAGCATTAGTGAACAGCTGCTCGAAATTTGACACTTTTTGGCTTTAGGAACAAAGAGAGTTATCCACAACATGTCTTGTGTGGTTTCACGCTGTAGAATTCGCCGATGAAACACATACATATTTTGTAACGTATGTTACTGTGAAGTACTGGAGGATTGGGGTGCCGTCTTCATCAAGGTTGTTTATCACAGCCATCATAAACTCAGTACTGTCTTGCTGTATGTCTGCAGCAAATGTACTACATCCAGCATATGTAGATAACACCTGTCGTAGTGGTGTTAGTGAGTGTACATTGTTAGGTGGTCAGAAGTCATGTTGATAATCTGCTTCAAAGCATTTGATAGGGATTGTCTTGTGAAGCAGATATTGCTTGCACAAACTGTGGCATGTGTAGGAAAACTTGCATAGCTGAGTTAGCATAGCAGTTTACTCTACTGCTGTTGTCAAACAGTGGTACAGCAGCTACATCAACTGATTTCTGATGAATTGTTGGTTGTGAATGTTTACTTGAGGTTGTGGCCTTTGCTGAACTCTTTTTTTTTTTAATCACTTTCTGAAGCTTGCTGCTGTTTGTTGCTTCGTCTAGCTGTGACTGAATTGTGTGAGACAGACAGATATGTAGGCAGTGGTATTAAAGACATTTGTGGCTGATGTAGAGTACGTAATCTGTTATACTCAAGAATACATCGCTTGTCAGCTCGTATTTTCTGAGGCGCTATACTAATGATGTGCAATCCAGAAAGGCTTCGTACACGTGAAAGTGCAACGTAGCTCATGCCATCTTTGAATATGTCTGTACCTATGTCTATTATTGCTGAATCCAAACTTAATCCCTGAGATTTGTGAATGGAGACAGCGTATGTAACACATAATGGGAACTGTTTCCTGTTTACGTAGATATCCTTAAAAACCTGGAATTTAACGCAGGTTCTATCTATGTGTACAGAGTGTTGAATGTTGTCAAACTGCACTACAAGTGTCTGAATAAATGTCTTCTGTACATTATAGATAAAGTCAGTCGGTTCCCATGGCACCATTTACCATGCTTTGTTCGACATCTAGATTACGTCGTAGCATGATACGTGCATTCTTACAAAGTGTGAGAAGAGCTTCTAGGCCAGCTGTTCGTGAAACATCTGACTTCAGTTCACTTAGTCATTCAGTCATCTTTGCTACTAGCTTTCGACTAAGAATAACGCCATCAACTGTATCAATTGCATGGAGAGACAATCTCTTGGTTCTCTCTTTGTAGCATTAGATTGTTGAATTCAGTGCATTTCCTTAGTCGTGGCATAAGACACACTATGTGTCTGGCAGTAGAGTATATGTCGCTGAAGACATTACATGCTGTTTCTATGCATGTACTATCTACTGTGATTTTTCGATCATTTAACATACAAACATGTTCTGATGATAGAGAACCTGTGCGAGCTTCATCTAAAAGTGATTTGTAAGCTAGGTCACCACTTTGCCGCATGTTCTCAGACAACTCAACATAGGTAAATAATTCCCATATGTTATAGCCTGCAATGCAACCGAGGATATTCTTAGCTTGCTTGGCAGTCAGAGTTGTGAATACATGCTCTGCATTGACTGGTGCAAGTTGTAAGGTTTCCCCAACACAAGTATACTTTTGTACACCAAATGGCACTGCATCATCAGTACCTAAGATCTGCTGTGAGCGTGATGAATACAGGCTAGCATAACATTGGAGACCATGCTGATTTCGTCAACAATGAGTAGCTGCATCTTTAATGAACATGGGACGGAGCTGAGATGCAACCTCGAATGACAGTTTCGATACTCTCCAGTTCTCCCATGTTTGACTGGCAACATAAAGGACGGTGTAATGCTCAACAATGTTGTATGCTGCTAGTCCTGTGGGAGCAGTCACAGCAACAGACATTGAAGAGCCTGTCACAGTCCATATTTCTGAAGTGATAGCTTCAATCAGAAACTCTTTCCTGTGCCAGCTGAACCACTGACAAACATTAGTAGTGGTTTGTGCTGAGTGCAGTCACATTTTTGTTTCATGTAGTATACCATGTTGAAGCTTCAACCACTTTGGAGTGTACTGTATGCTGCAGCTGATTTAGTCTTTGTCTTACGTCAGCTGGGTTGACCATAGAGTGTGTGCCATGTTGCATGGCTGTCTCAATTTCTGAGATTAACAGTTCTGGGGCATTTAACGGCAGAGGGTCATCTAGAACACCTTGTCCTTCTGGATCAAGGTTGTCTTGTGAACTCACTGGAGTGTCTTCCTGAAGTTGCTTCTCTGCCTGCTCAAAGTTCTCAGCTTTTAGTCTTTGTATGTATGTTTGTGAGTAGTCAGTTTGGAAATTCTCATAAGTGAGATTGAACTGTTCTTCGAATGTGTCAGAGTCACCTTTTAATTCAGACTCACCCTCCAGGGTCTAAATAGAATAGGAGAGCAAAGTAGTAATGTTCTGTGTTTCTGATGTGCTAGATGCAGTTTGCAGTGATCTATAAGCCATGACATTGTTCCTCTTCACAATACAGCCATCTAGTCCATTGACCTTGTAAATGTGCCGTGTTGAGTCATGCTACACCTGTCTTGTAGTCATACCACTTAACCACCTCAAACAGACACATATCAATCATCTTGTTGTGTCTACGGAGTATGTGTCTATCAGGTTATTCTTCAAGATATGTTTTGAAGAAGGTGCGTTGACAACAAGCTCCTCAATTTCGTATGAGGGAATCAGCACACGCCTGCTTTCTCTTGTAGTTTACACTGAGGAAACGTACAGCCAGACTTCCCATACAGATGTGTACCAATTAGCAGTCACTGGCTTCATAAGCTCCACATTCTCTGTGTGAAAGAGTCTTCAAACCCAATGACCACAGCTGAGATGTCAAGCTTTTGCTCGAACTGGCAATATCTTCCAAAAGATCTTGCAAGCTAGTCTGTTCATGTTTGGTTATGTACGAAGTCACATAGCCAAATCAGGGCTAGTGAGTTGTCATCCACAAACTGAACATCTATGTTGCTTGCCACATTAGGAAAGAGTTGGGTTGTAGTCATTGATATACACCTCTTTTTCATTCTCTGGGTAACTCAGATACCCTCTTGGTTGATTTGCTCTTCAAGTGGTGTCGCATTGCTGAGAAAAGGTCATTCATGGCACCATTCTGACAAACTCTTCTAGGAAATCCAAAGCGACATCGCAGGTACCAATTAGATTTGTTCTTTACTGCTCGGCCGCAATATTTTGCTAAATATGTCGCTGGAACTTTTGAACCAACTTCCATAGTGTAGGACTGTCATACTTGTCTGGAATGTGACAAGTGATATATTTTTATGAATGACAGCGCTCTACTGCATCATGTTCACCCATTCGGTGCATCCTTGATCCATAATAACATATGGATATGAGGGCACCTCGGATTGATATTCTGTCCTCAAAAGTAGTGTTCTACAATGCCTAGAGTGAGGATTGTCAGCTGATAAGATGAAATTGTGAATGTCAATGGAAGTGTTTGTGAAAGTGTCTTGAGACAGACACAGGATCAAATGAACACATTTCTCCGATAGTCATTGATGATGCCTTTGACATTGGAATTTGCCCACTTCAACAGTTCAATGAGTTCGTCCCAGGCATATTCTTCACAACTAAGTGTGATTAAACCATGGGATCGCGCATACCTCGTAAGCATTGTCATCACTTCGAGTGTCTGCGATACTAATATTCTTTTGGTGCCACGTAGGCTTAAAGTATGGAAGACAGATTCACTTGCACATTTCTATCTTTCTGTTTCAATTTCTCCAGAAATTGAGCAGCTGTAATTCCATCTAATGGAGTTGTTAGCCGAATGGTATGTGCTATAGATGCAGACAGAATGCTAAGCTCACTTTCCCAGACAGATGGAAGAGGTACTGTATGTTACGTCCTGAATTTGCCATCTTTGCTCAGGACACGTCACAGCGGTACTCAGCACCCTGTACCTGGACTTCTCTTTCATCTAGGCATCCGCCTGACCTTTTGAAATAGGTCTGGGAAGCAGCGTGCTTCTATGTTGCCTCCCAAATGCTGACAGGCTCACCTTCCACCTGCTTCATTTGATAGAATCAATGTTGTTCCTAATGGATCTCCAATGTAGTGGATGAATGTGTACTGTTCATACACATTTTCACTTGTCTGTGTAGTGACTTTCTCAATGATTGACTTACTTTTTTCTAATAGATCATGTTGCACAGAGAGGCTGGCCATTTGATCTATGTCGAGCAGTCTATATAAAAAGGAATTGTTCTTCTTCAACAAGCAGAGCAAGCTTTACCTTTTGTAGGATGGACAACATCTTGACAGATGACAGCGCTCGTGCAGTTAACAATTTACTAGAAACACCAAGCTATTTTCTGTTGAGATAGCTTGAACATTTTCCTGTAGAGGAAGTGGTAGATACATCACAGAGCCCTTTAGAGATCTAACTAGCTCTTTCTGTGGAATCTCGTGTCATTGTGTGTTCAGACGTAGAATCGTTTGGAATGGTTTCATTGTCTCGAATAGAATACGCTCAAACATATTCAATGTTGAAATCTCAGTTGGTGTGACATCTATTTCATGTTGTTTAGCACTGATCTTGATGGCAAAGTGTTGTACTTCAGTTTTGAAAAACAGTGTTTGCATAGTACAATGGTTTGTTGGGATGAAAGTCAGATTTCAGAAGCAAAGAATGCTGTGAGCCCAACCACATGTCATTGTATGTTGACCAGGTTTCTAGGTTTACTGTGACAGTTTGTTTTATGTAGCACAAACGAGTCACATGACACACATACAGAATCAAACTGATACTTTGCTATCTCAAACAGCAACTTCCTTTCCATGCTGTTTCAGAATGTCGCTTTCTAACACTGAAACAGATTTTTCTGTCAAGCGGTGACACTGGAAATTCCCCTGTTTCTGGCTCAGAAGGAATGTGTTTCAGTTTTTCATGAAAGTCTTGCGGCAACTGCGTACGTCACCCGACTGCAGTAAGTCATTAAACAAGTGTACTGATGCCACAGCTGTACTTCATTTACTCTGTAGACAAAGTTCTGCATGCCTGTGTGATGCACTGCAGCATCCACATGTTGTGAAAAACTATCACAAACACCACTATCGAGACATGCATGCAAGTGACCCATGTGTCCAGTATAGGCGATCATTTCACAATGATCGATTCCAGTAAATAGCTATATCTCTCTTTTCAATCTGTTATTATGAATAGGTTAACAAACTGTTCTACTTTTTGAAATGATGATTGCCTCACGTTGCAGGTAGCATCACATGACCATGTAAGACAGTGCCGATTATTCAAGACTATGGTTGGACCACAGTCATCATCAGTATCTAATTGATTGTCATCAGAGATACTGAGGACATTTGTAAGTTTGCCGACTCACCGATATTGAATGTCTGTTGTTTCAGAAGTCATGATAAGTCTTTCCAGAAATATGCTTGAGTGCTGTGTGTGCATCCACTGTCCTGTGAAGACATGTATAGAAGTTGTCAACAGTCAAACAAGGATACTGTTGAAGCCAGTTTTTATATATATAAGTTTCCTGAATTGTTCAATGACATGAGACCATCGACACTAATCTTTGTAGTACAAACAGTGCCTGTTGACAAATGTTTGTACTTTCAGATGGAAATTCATCAGAGAAAGGCGACTCTTGATCTGTTTGCGGCTGTGCCGTACCACACAGTAATAAGTCTTTCGATCTTAGCTTTACTTGCTAGTGATCGAAAATACTTTCTTTTTCTAAGTTGTAAGTCACAATTTTTCATTTTACGTTGTTGATTTGAGCGTCTCTTGATGGTTACAGTCAAGATAGTTGTGTTTCGTCTTACAGATCAACACAACATTTGTGCTGTTATACATTTATGTTTCTTTTTTATGGATTTTTGTTTCTTTGTGCAGTGACTTGATGTAGGAGTCACTGTTGCAGCAATGCTCTTTCGATTCTCATTTTTTTGGGTAACTTTACTTTTAGTTTGTTGCCCTTATACAACAGTGTAGTACTATTATGCCGCCTCGTTTGAGATACACCTCGTCTGTATTTAGTTGGCATTTTCAGGTAGTTCAGTTGACAGTCACAGTAACCAATCTTTCAGAAGTATCAATAGGCACCTGTAAGAGAAAGAAAGTTTTAGAATATGCTTCAGTACATTTCTTATAGTAATGTGTATTACTAAAATATCATGTTAATAATGTTGACAATGTGGTGAAAAGAAAGCAAATAATAGCTTCATGAATGTGCATTGCACAGCTGCTATGTAACATCAGAAATTTTAAACATTCTCAATATTTCTGTGAAGTTTGCATGTTTTTCTTCACGTGTGTTCTTACGATTATGATGGATGGTATTTTTATCTGTGTGCTAATATGTGTTTAATGCTGTGGCGTGTTATATGATAATCAGGTTGATGATAAAACTATGGTGGAGCAAGAAATTGAGAGTGACAGTGTGCATTATTAAATGTATCAGCAATGAGTATATTTACAATCAATGTGGAGGATATGCCTCCATTGCTGTTTCAGTGACTGTGTGTGTGTGTGTGGCAGAATTGGTAGATATGGTTGCATGTTAGCGATCTTTTTATGTTGATGCTGCATTGTAGTAACATAGTGTTTTTGTGCTGGTGTGTATTGTTATTCGGCTGTGATTTTCACATCATGCCAAAATAAATGTTTTTCTCTATGTGTTGTGCAATGATGTTTTCTTGCAGAAATAACTGTGTGAAGACAGTGTGAGAATTAGTGTGCATGCTTCCTGAACACATAAATTGAATATCTTCCAAATGTGTGAGAATTCTAAATATTTCTGATTTACAGCTTGAGAATTACAGTTCACAGGCACACTACTAACTTTGTGTTGTGTCATACTTTTCAGTTCAGAGTTTACTATATGGTTTTGAAATGATCTAAAATCCCAGCCCTCTGATTGGCTATGATACCAACTTAGTGGTTCGGTATTTATGAATAGATACCAGAAAAAAGTTAGTAATCGGCTGCATTACCTCTGTATTTGTAGCGAACCCGAGTCTTAAGCTTTTCACCTACCATCTTGTACCACTTGCTAAGCAAATGAGTTAACAAGACCATGATGTCCCCCCCAACACACACACACACAAGACAGAAACCCAACAGAAGCACAGTACTATTCAAAAACTCTAAAGACTGACATCTACCAGCAAATAGGTAAGAAAATGCTGTATCATAGTCTGTCAAAGACTGGGCAATCCATTATATGGCAAGTTATAGGGATGTGTCCATTCATGGCCACTGTAAGTTATGAAAGTGCTGTGAATGTTAGCCTAGCTCTATTCAGAAAATCTATAAAGAAATACAAGTCCCCCATTGTATTTACTAATCTTGCATATGTCCCAAACTACTGGCAGGCACAGAGTACCTTCCAAACAAAGAAAATCTTCAATGAATGGTTACCCAGTAACCCAGATTCAGAGCCCTCCCGTGTACTTTAGTCACAAAGTGCGCCAACAAAGTACCCTGTCAATAATGGAGTCCCTAATAGTTTATATATCAAAACAGCCAGAGGATTACTTATTCATTAAAGTTGTATAAAGCTCATTTTGTATTTTATATATATTTAAAAATTTATTTTTTGCTCAATTTTTCTTGCTTTACAGCACATTTTCTAAGTGCAATAAGCCCAGGGTGGCTGATATAGGGAAATGATGTAGAGCTTCCAGATCTTATAAGCCCTCCTCTGTGTTGTCTGGTCTCATTACGCCTCTGGTTGGTTTGGTTTTGCCTACACTATCAGCCTCGAGGTGTTATTACTAACTTCAGACAACACTGTTCTGAAAAGCGAATTTCATTTGTAACTTCTTGATGCTGTGTTTTGTTTATGTGCTACGTTTCGCGGAGTCTATGTGACAAATGACTATTCTGTAGAAATTTAATATATAAAAGTGTAATGTTATGAGTAGAGGTTGTGCAATGCATATAAGAGAGCTTGAGTGTAAAAATACTACAAATAAGTGTTTTGCAAAGGTACACTGCATAGTTAATGGGTATGTATTAAGCATTGTAAATCTCAAATCTGTAATCGCGCTGAGTTTGAGGCAGTCATGTAGCAGATTATGTGTTTACAATTGATAATTGTCATTTTCCATAAATGTGAAACTGTGTCAACATATAGAGTTCTGAAAAGTACTGCGAACACAGTGTCGAATATATTGCTGTGCATCAGAGTTTAAATGTACTTTACCGACACTATGAAATACTGCGAAGTTCACACTTCATAAAAATTTACTGCAGCTCCAAAGTGCGCAAATGTACTTTGCAAAGTAAAAAGTAAATGTAATACTTGGAGTGGCAGAAACATTCATTATCAAATCATTCAATAGTCTGTTTGGTGAAATAGGTCTACTGAAATTTAAGATTTACCAGGCCACTTCTGAGAACCAATCAGTAACGGACAACACTGAAGAAGAAACAAGATCCATTTTGAAAATAGCAGAGAAGCAGTTTAAACTGTAAGTACAAACTATGTTCACATGATTTTTCTAGTATTTAAAAAATTAGAACATACATACATTAATCAAAAACGCTGGGTGTTTAATCTGATGATAATTATTATATGTGGTATGCTATTTGGAAGAGAAAATACTTTAAAGTAGAAAAGTTCAGTACTACTTGTACAGATAGCTGCAATGGAGGAGATAGGAAGTGCACGGAGTTGTATGATGAAAGCAACCAATCAGACTTTTTCTGATGTTGTAATTGTTTCAAACTGCCTATGTAAAGCATGCATTTGTTTAGTTCTCAGTGGTTTAGATTTAGCAGAAATATAGTCTAATAATACTGAATGCATGGCTACATTGGTTCATGAAGCAGACCAGAGAATGTTTTTTTAAATGTGTGTGTTTTGACAAGCAGCGAAGCTAAGTTGAAATAAGGAGGAAAATATCAGTTTGATTTTCAGTACTCTCTGGTCACTGCAAGTGAACAGTCCTTTCTATAGCTTTCTGTGCAGTTCTGGGTGAAAAAACTTAGAATGGCAGAAATAGGAAAAGTTTTGTGGATTATTGGGAGAAGTTATATAAGACGAGAAGCTGAGTTTGCATCATAGTGATTTTGAAGGACCTGCAGCTCCAGTTGCTATAAAATGGTTTATTGCAGGATGAGAATGACACACACCCTGTTGGGCATAATTTAACAATAATGCATGACACGGTGTGGTATATCATTGATATCGCCACGCCTCGGTGAAGTTGTGACGAGGCCGAGGGGACAAGTGCCAATCTACCTTGAGAAGTTACGATATCCCACTATATACCACACCCTGGAGTGCATTATTGATATTATGAACAGGAATAAGTTTTAGCAGTAAAAAAAAAAATAGAATCTTTTAAATCGTTCTGAAAATGTGTTTTGTTAGGTGTTGGAGGAGTACCTTTTAATAAAATAGTTCCTGGAGGCTCTGGCCAGCAGGTGGTGCCAGTGTACTTGAAGTTGTTTGGTTGAGGAGTGCAGCTGTGAACATTGTACCCCACTCCAAAAAAAAAATAGTATGGTCAGGACATCCTATTTATGTGGGTGACTTTTTGGGAAAAATATGAAAGTTTCTAGTGCTACCACATATGTGAAAGTATCATTGGAGCCATGAGAGGACTGAAGTACAGTTTGAAAGGGGCAGACTGACTAGTGGGGGGCACTTCAAGAGTTTCCAATATATCGCTAAGTAGGCAGGAAGATGTTAAAATGTCAAGCATTAGTACATGAAGCAAGCGAGCAGGCAACGCGTGCTTTTGAAAAGATGAAGAATGAGGTGACATACAGCTGCACTGAACGTAGCAACGCTGCCTTTAAAAAAATTACAGCTTTGTCTGTATTAATAAATGTCAGCAGTTTTACTGAGAGTGCCAACAACAACATGGTTTTTAATTATTTGCTGTTGTTTCGCCCGTTTGTGACACTCAGTTGCTACTGAAACTGTGATTTCCATCGACGGTGAAGAGCTGGTCGAACTGTGATTGTCCATTGCTGTTGGAATGATTTGCTATGGGTAAGGAGGCTGGTGTGGAGACTTTTGAAGGCGTGATGATGTAGCTAGATTTCATCATGGCTTCAAACACTTCAGCCAATCAGAATCGTCCCATTTATGATCACCGGTTCATAATGAGTATTATAACAAGGGTCTGAGAAATACAGCTTTCGATTGGTTATACACATTGTATCAGCCCTATGTTCATCTTTGATTTACATACATGTACGGTAATAATATGCTGAACAAGGTAAAACCTTACTATTTAGAAAGCATTGTTATTATAATAGCAATAAGGCACTCCTAGGGGTTATGTTAATGGTTAGTTAATCACCTCTGGGGGCATGTAGTACTCAGGCTGCCTCGTGCACATTACACCCTAGAAGTAATTATTAGACCATTAACATACCTCTGGTCATGCCTTACTGCTTAAGTAGATAACAAATTCTAATGTTGTACTGTTGTAGGTGATGTCGGTGGAATTCAATGCTGTGCTGCTAAATTATCTGATGCAATAATGATATGTCTTTAGATTGTATTTAGTTAATATTTATATATGTAATGGCAATGTTTCATTTTATTATTGTAATAGTTATTAATGTGCATAATAGAATATATACATGTTTGTTAATGTGTTTTTATACCCCTGTAGGAGTCATATGGTTAATAACGCTTCCATGGCTGCTACATTCAGCTAGAGGGTCATTGAGTGAGCAGTGACATTATCATTGTGTTTGTGTTGTTTTTATTATAACTGACATTTTCAAACTATTAAAGGGACAGAGTGTCATATTATTAGGTATGCATGTATGTTAATATAACATAAATGTAATGTTTATAGGATGTTCATGTGTCTCAACCATGCATTATGACAATGTTATAAGTATTGTGATCCATGGTCAGGTACTACTTGTTCTGCACTGAATAAAATATATTTGTGAGTAATGTTTTTAAATACGTTATTGAAGAAATTGATGTTTTAACAAAACAGTTTGACCTTGATATTTCATCTATTCATGTGATCTTTTTTTTGTTTCTTTAATAGAGCCCGGGAAGCTGCTGTTGTGGAACGTGTGGAGGTGAAGCAGGAGGCCGGCACCAGCCCACCACGTAAGTGAAAATCTATTGCTGATATTATCTGCATCCTTGAGAAGTACCATAGGGTTGTAAACGTTCTGTGGTGATCAATGCTAATGTTGAGAATTACACGTTGCAATCCTACTGTATGATGGGGGAAGTGCACTGTCCATTGGATACTCACTGCTAATGTTAAATACTTTGGAGTGTGACAAGAGAGCTTCATTGCTAAGTAGACCACTTTATTTTGTTTGTTGTGGTGGCTAACTCACTGTTTACATTACTTAGTTTACGGTGATGTGGCCTTGTAAGGGTGGGAGAATATTGATCACTGCAGATATCCAACAACCCCAAAACACAAAACATGGTGGTAGGATATTATAGTTACATAAAATGTGTACTGCATAAAGTGTACAATAATGTTTAATTTGTTTTTTCAATAGGCAAGTTTAAAGTGTGCCTTATATTTCACATGAGCCATTTTCCCCAGTAAAAGTGAATAGCTGTGCAGTGTTTATGTCTTCAGCCTTGCCAGCCTAATGCTTAACTGTACAATGTAGTGCGATGCTGTTCAGTCACTGGCATATGTGTGTATTTTTTAAAGGTGATCATGTACTGAGGGAATGTTGATAAAAGTAATAATCCAGGTAATGTTGGGACTGTTTGCGTTCACTCTATGAATATAGTACATTTCTAAATAACACTATGGAAGTTGTCTCACTACACTTAGAAAATGGGGTATTTGTTTCCTGCATCTGATTGGCTAGTGCCCTTCCCAGGGGTGTACAATAACTTTCAATACATGCCCAGCAAATAAAAAGTATCAGCCCCAGTACCCTCTCACCCACTCAAGTATCCCTCTGCCCATGCAGGTTACTCATTGGGTAAAAACATCTAAATTAATTTAAAGTCACTGCCATTTTTTTTCTGTCACTTAGTCAAAGAGATTGGCTCATTTATGACAAGCTGTCTCAAAAAGACACTACACCACACCACACACACACACACTGTCACTGTTCCTCAACAAGTTTTGTCAGGCAAATTCATTCGGTGCAGAACTGTAAATATATGAATTTTATAAATTGAGGACTTTATGAACTTAAATGCAAACATTTTTACAGTGCTGTGGGCTTGTAATTGTAAAATTTAGATTAAGTGTTCCATGGTTTTCCTATTCTTTCAACATTTAGAGAAGCAATGTAACACATTTTGGGAACAAACACTTAAGGCGTAGAGACAGAGTGTTGTGGCATGCACAGGTGGCAGCTCCTGTGTTGCGTCCTGCAATGCAGCAGATCACTTGTGGTTGGTCCTGAAATTGATCCTTTTCTTTTCTCAAAGTTCTGCAGGCAGAGCTTTGGGGTTGCGCCTGCACAACTCTGCTGAGCTTGACTCGATATCTGGCATGGTTTTGCATCGACTGTTATATTAGTGACTTATTTATTTAAAGTACTGATCTGTGCTGAGATCTTGAAACACGGGTCAAAAGCTGTCCGGTTTAAAAGTATCATTAAACTTATCGTGATAGTGTACAAATGAAAACAATTTTATTATACTGCTACTGTCAAGGTACTTTCATTTCACTGAATAGATGACTACACATTATAGGCAGACATGGTGAAGTAAACATTCTCACACTTGATGAGGATGTATTTCCACTCTATGGCATAATAGTGTAAACAATGCTAAAGTATGATATACAGAATAGTTCTGAGTAGTGAAGAAAATCTAAAGGGTATCACTATAAGCCACAGCTAACTATATATTTTTTTATGTTGAGCTTCTTAGATAATATAGATAGTCAAGTATGACAGAGACAAATTAGATATTTAAGCAACTTATCCCCAGGGGAGTGGGTACACTGGAGGATTTAACATGGCTGGTGTGATTGGTCCGAGTCGCAGCCGAGTGACTGAGTCACACCAGTGGTGTTAAATCCTCCAGTGTATCGTTACCATCGGAGGATAAATTTTTATAATACAATGCAGAATGTTGTATTTTTATGTTTTTAAACTGCGTTATAACTCACTGAGGTCCCTACAGTTCGAAAGAGGAGGTCATTTAGCTAAAAAATTTCTGTGGTGTTTTAGCGAACTGGCAACGGGACAAACTGCAGCAGTTTTGTTTGAAGTGAATGTGACCGATTAGTATGGTATAAGGTTGGATGGCACTTCTTCCACTGGGTACACTGGAGGATTTATCATGGTGGTCATTGTGCCAGCCAACCACTCAGGATGCAGGATTCTGCATATCGGATTTACCACATTGTATAATTAATAGTGTAGCATCATAGTTTAAAGTATTATCATAACTTTAAAATGAATGCATTTCTGATATTTTATTAGATTAGAGATATTTGAAGTGAAATATTTTAGAGTTGTAATTGTTCAATTTGTGTTATATATTCACTATTACTGTTTTTTCTTTATCTTTGTAGGGCGCCGGCGACTGCGTAGATGCACAGGCCATTGCCGCTGCTACAGCCGGCTCACTCGCGAGGTTCGCAGTCTGCAGAAGGAGAACGCTGGCATCCTTGAGAGGCTGGACAAAATCCAGTCTCTTTTGGATGCACAGCAGCAGACTGTGAACCTCGTCCTTGAGCTGGTCGTAGCAGTGGGTGATGGTGCTGTTGCACATAGCAGTGCTTCACCTCCGCAGCTACCAACTGTTCCTGCAGCTTCCCTGAGTGAGACTGACCACCCTTCATAGAGGTCCGGTGTCATCTCCCGATGGCGCAACAGCTTCTACTTCTTTTTGCGCCTCCACATTGCATCCAGCTTACAGCCTGGATTGCCTGATGCAGTGCACACACCTCTCGCAAGTCTTGGACTGTATAAAAAACAAACAGATGATATTTTTATATGTTTTTATTAATATTTTAAAAATATTTTTGTATTTTTTCTATGAAATGTGTATGAAGTAATACACATTTTTTGTGTATGTATATATTGTTTTATAAAAATCTATTTTTTATGTATAAAAAAATATATTTTTGTTTGTGATTTTTTATATTTAACATATTTTTATACTAAAGAACTTAAACTATACTCTTGTGTTTGGTGTCTTATTCATATTCAAGAGACAAAGTGTGACATTCAAGCCGCAACATTTTTTAGACAATTGTCATAACCATATCATCTTAACAATGGGTATATGGGGCAGTATTGTTATCCGTAATATAAAGATGGTTAATAGAAAGGTTCATAGAAATTTTCAAGGGAGTGGAGGAGGCCAGACAGTAAAGAATAGGCTATAGCTGTTCCCAGCCAATATCTCTTATGTAGTCATGTTAGCTTCCTTCATAACAATTTCTATACAGCTGAGTTTTAAATAGCATCTTTGACTTAGGACAAATAAGTGACAAGGGGACCTCATTCCAAGGGTCCACCAGTCTCTGTGTGACAAATGCCTTCCTTCTATTAGTATAATACTTTAATGGGCAAAATATTCAAAAGGGTTGCAACATGTGTAAAAGGGTAGTGCCTGTGCAAGTGAAGACTTGCTGCATTCTGCGATATTCAGCAGGAGGCAGTTCCACCACAGAAAACATGCTGAGTAACAGTGCAATGCAAATCAATGCATAATGAACTGCAGGGGTACGAACCATGCATTAACTGCACAGCCTGACATTCAGCAAGGCTGTGTAGAGTTGAAACCGCAACCTGGAACCTGCGCCTGCACAACTTTCAGGCCAAAAAAATGCTCAAGTCAGCAATCATGCCCAGGTAAACTGCTGAATTGCATGGGCCGACACAGCACGTGACAGCTGCCGCTCGCCCCCAAGCCACTCCATGTCCCATTGTGCAGCCTAATCGTGGTCAAAAGAGTGACAATTCCCAACACCCCACCACTGGGCCTGTTGTGGGGAACAGCAGAAATGTTCCTCCCCCAGAAGCCTGACCATGGGCTGCTCTAGTTTAGAAACAGACCTCCTGTGAATACATCCCTGGTGGTCCAGTGTACTGAGAAGCTGATTTCAGGGTGTATCAGTGTGAAATACAACCCGCCCTCCTGCCGAACATAGCCCCTGGTGGTGTAGTGGACTGAAAGTCCCATTCACGGGATGTAAACAGTAAAGCTGACCCTCGAACATAAGCCTGGTGGTCTAGTGGAGCAAAATTCCTGTTCCTGGGATGTAAGCAGTAAACCCTGTCTGAACATACCCTGGTGGTGCAGTGCACCGAAACTCCCGTTCTTGGGATGTAAGCAGTAAACCCCCGAACATTGCCCTGGTGGTCCAGTATATGATTCAGTACAACAAACCTCTTCCACTGCTGTTCACATGATTGATGGTACGACCTCAGTTGGTAGTGGAAGCACTCTTTGAAATCTCAAGTTACTATAGTAGCATATCCATTTGTTTAGTACATGAACTAATAGTGTCCATGTCATGTCATATTGTCTTTTAGTTATGCACATTTTTAAAGTTACATATGTGATCAGAAACAAAATGATTAAGACACTTTAACATTAAAACTACTACATGGAATGAGAATGACAAATGACAATTAATAAAGTAATTAAGAGAATGACAGTAAGTGCAACCACAACAGTAGAAATATTTCTGATACTGAAACATTGTTTTATATGTATGTGCACTATTCTTAGGACTATAAATCATGTAGTATGCTGAGTGATACTTCTGAAAAAGACGGGATATTCATGGCAAAAAACTCCGTTTAATGCATCAGTTAGGGTTGTTCCACAGTGACAAAAGTGAGGAAATTCGCTGTTAGGGATGAGACTTTTCTTTTGGAATCTCTGGCATTGTTTGGCTCATGATGTTCTGGGCACCTGGCCAGTGCTTAGGGCATGATGATCTGATGAATGTCAAATATTTATTACAAGATGTTATGAGACTTTTCTTTTGGAATCTCTGGCATTGTTTGGCTCATGATGTTCTGGACACCTGGCCAGTGTTTAGGGCATAATGATCTGACAAATGCCAAATATTTATTAAGTGGTGTTTGTCATGCTGAACTCGTGATGTTCTGGGCACCTGGCCAGTGCTTAGGACATGGTGGTTTAGCATTTCTAAATACCAGATAAAACATATAAAATGGGACTTTCCAGATGCCTGGTTTGAAGCCTCACCTGCAGGATGGACGCATTGCTGTGGGACCAATTCCCGGTTCGTGAGACTCCTAGCCAGGCTGACAAGGGGGCTTCCCAGCCATTGGAAGAGGGCTTGGATGATGCTTTATTGAATCGGTGATGTATAATTTCCTTCTCTATTGTAACTTGGTAAAATAAAGCTTTTCGCTTGCTACAGTTACTGAGTCATCGTTTGTGTGTGTGTGTGAATGATATTTGTTTGGATGAAAAGCTGCTTTGCTTAAGTTGGCAAAACATTTTTGGCATAGTCGGCAGGATGAGTTCTCTTTGATGAAACTGTGAAAAAATATGTGGAAAGATGTATTAAGAAAAGGTCTCTCAAACAAGCAACTGCACTGCCCTTTGTACTTGTAATTTGTGCTTGCTGCAAGTATATATTGTTAGAGCCAATGATGGCTTTCACAGTTCAGGCTGCTTTTAGGAGAAAAGCAGCGGCTGGTTAAGTAAAGTTAGATAAGCAACATCTAGAAAAGGAAAAATAAACTACTGTGGATGTACGCACAGTAGGTAACTACAGACGGGATGATTTAAAATCCTCCCCCCCCCCCATGTTGCCTATCTGTGTAGTTTCAAGTTTTTCTGTATCAATTTCAAGTTCCCTTACCTCCTATAGAGGCTGAAACATTTGATCCCAAACCCAAGTACTGGGGACCTCTACCAGATGGATCTCAACCTAGTACTGTTAGAGATTTTTTTTGTTTTGTTTTTAAACTGCAAACCAGAGCTCTGGAAAAAGACTTGGTTTGGCAGGTTACTAAAATGGCCAAAAGAAAACCTTTGAAAGGGTTAAAACCTTTGAAAGGGGTTGATAGCTGCAGTGTTTGAAAATTATCATGAAGGTCCTGCAGTCAGTTTTCTTACTCAGACTAGTGTATCGGAAAAGAAGAAGAAAAATACCTTGGCACCGGGTAAGTCTGAATTTTTTATTTAAAGTTGTTTTATGTCTGTCTGTTTTATTTCTGTAATACATATACTAAACAAGGTAATGCTCCATCTTTCTCGTGCATATTTTCTAGCTTATATCTTTGTTCTGTAATTATGTTCTGTTGTCAAGGTTGCAAAATAGAATTGACTGCCTTCAGTGTACAACATGTTACAGTAAAAAAAAAAAAAAGAAAGAAGAAGCTTCTTTGCCTCATAGCTGACTGTTTTAATTGGCTTTATTTTTAATGAAACATTTGTGCTGCCTAGATAGGGTCAGTAAAGAACTTTTGTTTGGTGGAGCAGGTAGTGTTAATGGTAAAGAGTTATGACGTCATATAAATTGAAATGTGCAGAAAGAGTTGTAGTTTGCAAGCAACATGCCAAGCCACTGCTAGGTGAAAATGTGATGTGTTAACAGCTATAAATGGCTTTAGCATACTTCTAGTTAAAACCAGAAACTTTTTGCAAAATGGCAGAGTGCCATATTTTAGTTATGTGCCAAAAGGTGTAATCATGTTATACAAAATGTGTTCACTTACAGATGGTATGTTTTACTGCATTTTAATGGAGTTAAAATGTGTTTAAGTGTTTTGTTCTAGAAAGATTTGGCATGGCAATATGTATAAATGTGTTGGTTTAAAAATTGTCAGTGTTACAAGACAGGCAGGAGGCAGCACATATATCTAAACCACGTACAGTTTTCTAATAAAACTATGGACATTACCTCAGCAAATTGGTGTGAAACAATGTCAGTCTTATTTTGTGTTAAGTATTTCTTTTTGTGTATGTGTATGTGTGTGTACTGTCTTGTGCCAGTTTTATTGTGTGCTCTATTGTTATTTAAAGATATTTTAATATTGGTGGTGTTCAAGAACACTACAGGAATGGCTGGGTTTAAACGACCCTTGCATGCACACTGTGACCTTTTGCACGTTATTTGACCTTCTTGTGTTTCAACATTTTATGTTACTACCAGTTCAAACTTAATGTGTATTTCATGCCTAAAGCACAACTTTTCACACACAATGTATGTTTTCATGAAAGCACACCAAGAGTGAACCATGTAATTTGACTTTTTATTGCAAAACTAGTATTCTAAGTAAAGAGAAACAAACTTTTCTTCTCGTCTCACTGCTTCTGACTTGCAGTCAACACAGGCAATACTCCAGCTGGAAGGGGAGAATTATTCATCATCTCCCCATATTTTTAATATATATATATATAGTACGATTTTGAAAAAAGGACTATTACAGCTGTTTTTGAAAGTTTACCATCTACAGTTAAAAACAATGGCTTTTGTTTTTATGTGTGACCATGGTGTAATCATTTTTTTTGTCTTTTTAAATGCATTCTAAGAGATACGTACGTATGGTATTACCATCAATCTGAATTTTTTATAAACTCAGCTGACATTTTGTCATGCTTAGGATAAGGGAACCCAGGGACGCTTGGCTTCTTTTATCCTATAAAAATAATCTTGTTTTATTTTTAAACTGGTGTGTGTTTGTTTTTTGTTGCTTGTCTGTGTTTCACAGCTAACCTTTTTATTGCTACAGTATTCGAGCTGTCTCTTGCACCTTGAGCTGTGTCTTCCACCAGTAGGAGCTTGGAGGGAGGGGTTAAGCTACCCTTCCTCCCTTCCAGTGTAATACCCACAAAGGTTGCAAAGTACATCACTGTTCCCCCAAAGGAGTATAAAAAAAATGTGTATTTGCCAATAATTGTTTCTTATTTACAGGTTTTAGAAAAGACCCAAGGTATTTTAACAGCATAACCCAGCCCAAGCCCTTCTGTTTTCTCTAGTGCAAACAGTTGAATCTCACACCTATTATTGGTACAAGGGTTTCTGCCCTCAGTAAGTAATCAGTTACGCTGGAGGGTAGAGTTGTGTATGTATGTCCACACATATTCATTCTTTTAATTGTCTTTTCAGCTTTCTTATCCAGCCACATGACAGGGTTGCACAGTTGTTAATTACTAAGGGGGAGGCCCCCACACTTTTGACAGTAAGAGAAGACAAGGGGTTTGGATCCACCGACAATTTTAATAATGAAGCTAGGGTGTGGATCACTAGTCCAAATGGCCGGCCGGAGCTGGCTGAAGTGATAGCCATGGGAAAGGACAACACTGTGCTAGTCATCAGATCAGGGAAAGAAAAATGGAAATACGTGCCTGCACATAAATGTTATCTTCGAAAATAATAAAATTTGTGTCTTTCTAGGTCCAGCAATGGATTTTGAAAGGAATGCTGGTGTGTCTTATGGTCCATTTGGCAGAGCTAGTTACCCCTGGAGGAAGGATTCAAAGGGTTAACTGTAATGACACTGGTTGTAAAGGAACCTGGAGTTAAAAAAATAATACCAAAGATAGAACCCAGGGGAACTTTAGCTGCCCATCCGGACAGAAGTGTGTGGTACTAAACATGACATTTTCACCAGGGGTCAATCTCTGGATGACAACTGGTGGCCCAGGACGATTATATGTACAACATACCAATGATACTAATGAAGTCTCTTTGCACAACACGACTGATATTAAATGCTGCAACCTACCCGATAGGTGCATGGCAGAGCAAGGCTTGGCACGACATTGCTGTGCAAATCAAACGAACATTTTTAACGAAACTCTCCGGTTAATGAAAATAAACACTTTATTTTGCATGAATGCTACAGAGATAACCAATAGGACTATTTGGGCTGATTACTTAACTGTGTTAAAGAATCATCCTACCGTTAGTAATAATAGCCTAATTAAAGTGCCATCTACTTGCACATCGGTAGCGCAACAGTATCAAAAGAATGTTATTAATTTTAATATAACCTTTGCTTCTAGTCATAAGTGTAGAAATAGACGAGCTTGGTATGATACATTACTAGGTGGCACTGGTGCTGGTGCGGAAATATTAAATAGCATAAATATAAAATCATTAGCGAACAAGTTAAAAGTGGCAGGGACAGATGTATCACAGTTAGTTAATTTACAAGCGCAATGAATGACTACTGTTTTTAATCCGCAGAAGTTAACGTTAAATTATAATGCAAAATTTTTGCAATTATTTAATCATTAGGTTTGGCAGAAAACGCATCACAATTTATCAACTGGACAGCATGTACTATGCAAAAGATATATGCATTAACACAAAAGAATAAGGCACAAAGTAATCTAATGAGTAATAATAAATTTATATGGAGGACCATGTTTAAGCAATAGATACCAGTCACTAATTAAATATTGGTATCTTCTAATAAAGTTAAATGTACTGACAAGTATTGTTCTGGACAAATTGTCCATTATAATGTCAGTGACCCACAATTAATGTGTAAATATGTAATATTACCCATAATATTTGGCCCCCCAATATTTAATCCCAAATTTTGGTTACCACATTTTAACGGGGACTATATAAATAGCAATAATAGGACGCACAATTTAAGTTTATGCTCACAGACGATGGATGGGGTGTTGTGTAAAAAACATTCTCAATTAACAATATGAAATTGTTACTTGTCATATCGTATACGAAAAATATATGACAATAGACCTTTTATAATGCCATTTTCATACAAATTGTATTCACAATAATCAAAGGACCAAATAATGTGTGTATATATATATATACATATATATATATGTATTGTGTTAATTATTGTCACTCAATTTTGTATAATATTATTCCATTTTAAAATGCTTAATGCTTAATCATAGTTATATAAAATGTTTTGTGCAAGATTTTATGAGACTTTTCTTTTAAATGAGACTTTTCTTTTGGAATCTCTGGCATTGTTTGGCTCACAATGTTCTGGACACCTGGCCAGTGTTTAGGGCATAATAATCTGACAAATGCCAAATATTTATTAAGTGGTGTTTGTCATGCTAAACTCGTAATGTTCTGGGCACCTGGCCAGTGCTTAGGACATGGTGGTTTAGCATTTCTAAATGCCAAATAAAACATATAAAATGGGTCTTTCCAGATGCCTAGTTTGAAGCCTCACCTGCAGGATGGACGCATTGC
Source organism: Neoceratodus forsteri (assembly GCA_016271365.2). Lineage (NCBI taxonomy): Eukaryota > Metazoa > Chordata > Ceratodontiformes > Ceratodontidae > Neoceratodus > Neoceratodus forsteri. Next base: position 896,890,694 of record CM057459.1, read on the forward strand.
TGTGGGACCAATTCCCGGTTTGTGAGACTCCTAGCCAGGCTGACAAGGGGGCTTCCCAGCCATTGGAAGAGGGCTTGGATGATGCTTTATTGAATCGGTAATGTATAATTTCCTTTTCTATTGTAACTTGGTAAAATAAAGCTTTTCGCTTGCTACAGTTACTGAGTCATCGTTTGTGTGTGTGTGTAAATAATATTTGTTTAAATAAAAAGCTGCTTTGCTTAAGTTGGCAAAACAACTGTTCATAAGGAGGTGTGAAAAAATGACAATGTAGAAAATCTGAAGTGAAAATATAAAATATTTGTGCAATTATGAGTGTGCGTAGAAACTGTGCAATGCACTTTTGTAACGCAGTCATTTTAGGGAATTTTTTCACCAGATTTGCAACATGGGCAGATTGGTACCCCTCCTTATAAACAGCAGCACTGTTGTTTCTTTTCTCAGTCCTGAAAGCTGATTCCATGCAGCGACAATAAAATCACCTTTTGGGACTGAGAAACAAAACAACAGTTCCAGTGTTCAGGAGCTGGGGCCCCAGGAACCCCATGTTCAAAATTTGGTGCAAAAATTCCTAAAATTGGTCAAGATATCAGCCTGAGATGATATCCCCATTGAGTCCCATTATACAGCGCTTACCCGATTCCTCATTTCATAATTCAGCTTTGAATAGTGTAGATGTGTCCTGGTTCAGAGAAGATCACAGCTCCCGACCTCCAGAGGATAAGTATGGTTGTGGGGTGTGCAGTGAGGTGGGTGCACAGAGGGAGAATGAGGATATTGGAGGGGGATGCGGGAGATAACCATGAACCATTTTCTTCATTACAGGTCAAAATAAATAAATGAATAAATAAAAAAATACTTTGAGAGATGGTTTTCTTCATTTACAGGAACTAAAAAAAAACTTGGGGCACACTGAAGTGAGATCTCAGTGTGCCACATACGTTTGGGGGTATCATGCCAACAGGGGGATTGGGCACCCCCGTCGGAAATAAATTGGGCTGGGGGGGTCATCAAAACTGGGTGTCAGCATCCCATTGTTGGAAAGGGTTAACATTTCATATACATATATATATATATATTGTATATATTAGAGCCAAAAAAACTATGTTTAATGCATTAGTTAGGGTTGTTCCACAGTGACAAAAGTGAGGAAATTCGGTGTTAGGGTTGAAAACCCCCCTTGAACCCCCCAGCCCACCTCCCCAACCGACATTGGGGTGTGCATTGGGGTCGTCGTCCCTAACTCTCACCCCATCACATGTGTAAAGCAGCAGAGGTATAGGAGTGCGGGGTGAGAGTTGGGACCAAACACCCAATGCACACCCAATGCTGGTTGGGAGGGTGGGCTGGGGGCTCCAGGGGTTTCAACCCTAACACTGAATTTCCTCACTTTTGTCGCTGTGGAACAACCCTAACTGATGCTTTAAATGGAGTTTTTTTGCCTCTAATTTCCCTTCTTTTTGAGAATGATAATGAGAAATACTGAATGTAATGCATCGGCGGGAGCGCGGGGACCGCCACGTCATGTCACGCCATGTCACGTCTTGTCTTGTGACATAGTAACAGGAACGTCATGTCTTGTGACATAGTAACAGGAACAGCAATGCAAACATAAGCACTAACAGTGGTGCACATGGTAACACAAGCGTGAATGAGAACAGAAAGGGTAACGCACACAGTGGCTTAGATGGGAACGATCCGCCACGTGCTGTCTTGTCACATAGTAACATAGTGCCCACAAACGGAAATGGCAATGGGCATGGTGATGCAAAGAGAAACAGTACTGTAGACACAAATGGCAAAAAATAATGGAAACGCAAGCGCAAATGAAAACGCAAAGGATAACGCACATGGTGGCGTAGACGTGAACAGTAAGTGAAACGGGAATGGAACTGCAAGTGAAAAGGGCAATGGTAACAGTAATGTAAGTGCACAGGCTGGTTTTCCCCAAAAGCTGCATAGAGAAAGACAGTGAGTACAAAGAATGTATGCATAATAATGGGTCTCGGAGCAGAAAATGAGGAGTTGGAATACTAAATTGCTTATATCTCAGGAACCAACAACGAGAAAAAATTTAAAAGTCATATGATGTATGACTTTCCTGGATAGTTTTGTACTTAGCTTCTTTAGGGGCTAAGCATTTTTTGACGAAAAGTCTGTATCTCGCACCGTTTCCAAGATACGGGCCCTAAAAGGTGCTGGGAATGCCGTAATGTTATCCTATGGGAAAAAAAAAGAAGTTCAGAGTGCCATAATTTTGGCTCCCTGTAATATTATTTCACTAATCCACTAAAAGGCACATCTGTGGGATTTTGGCTGCCTTCCCTCCAAATTTCAGCCCAAAAGACCAAGCCATTATTTTGCAGCAGGGTGCCAAAGGATTGCTGCAATGCGTCGGATGCCGTAATGTTATCCTATGGCAAAAAGTGTCAACTTTGGAGTGCCGTAACTTTGCCACCATGTAATATTATTTCAACGCAACACTGGAAAGCACATCTATGAGATGTCGGCAGCGTTCCTTCCAAATTTCAGGCCAAAGCACCAAACCGTTCTTTTGCAGCAGGGTGCCAAAGAATTGCTGTCATTTCCCTACAGCCTAGGAAAGTACTGTCGCAAATTGGGAAAGCTTTTGCAAATGCATTCGACAGTGTCTCAAGTGCGACAGTACTTTGCAAAAGTACTCTTTCCAGAAATTTGAAAGACATATTTCTGGGGTGTTTTACCCCAAAATAAAGACATGGCTAGCATCTTCAGGGCCCAACTAGGTGAATACAGAAAGAATTAGGTTGCTAGAGGGTCCCAATTTTAAATGCCAAGCATTGTTCTGATCACTAACTGAAAACAAAATGGTGGATTTGAGACAGTAAAAGGGCCATTTGCGACAGTAAAAAGTGTATTTGCGACACTATCGAAATTTTTGTTAACTTTTCCCATTGACTTATAATGGGAAATTGTTTTTTGAATAACTTTTGAACCGTTTAATATTTTTTCATGAAATCTTCAAAAGGCACATCGGGGACAATGGCCACATGTTCTCTGAAGACTTCGGACCGGTCGCGCAAACCGTGCAACCTGTAGGCGCGACCGTAGAATTCCAGAAAAGCATAAATGCACGCACAGATCGCGCTTAATAACTCCACAGCTGTGTATTCAATCAGTATGAAACTTGGCAGATCCCAAGGTGTATGGGCCTTGATGGTGTATTCCAAATTTCAGGCAAATCCGTCAAACAGTTGCAAAGTTATTAAGGTGCACAATTTTGGGTTTAACATGTAAATGGCTCCTCAGCCCTAACTATGGTAGCACTACTATGCTACTATAATATATATATATATATATATATATATATATATATATATATATATATATATATATATATATATATATATATATATTATAGTGGTCTTGCTACATAGTTAGGGTTCAGTGGTCACTTACATAGTAAAGTCAAAAGTTTGAGCGTAAATAACTTTGAACCCTTTCATACTAACATACTAACATACTATTTGCCAGCAGATTATGCCTTATGGTCTATTGAGTCTGCTCGAACCTCATATCCTTAGTTGGGTGCCGAGGCCCTTCCCTCCATTGTGTTTGTCATAGACTGTGGGTGTAATGATGGACACTGACACAAAAAGGTAATGTGGCAAGGCTAAAAAAAAAGTGCCAAGCCTAAAGCTTTATTAAAGTAACAGCAAAAAAAAAGAAAATATAAAACTATTAACTTTGCAGGAATACAGAAAGAAACATAAAAGGTACAAAAATAAATGAATGTTTCCACAGGCAATATCAGCAAACGAAAAGGCCTGGGATTTCAGTTATCTTAGTCTGTAGTGCAGACTCTCAAATGGATCAGTACTGGTGATCCTAAAATGAATCTGAAGGTATCACAAGAATGAGTCTCCTTTTATCCTAGGGAATCATCAGGTGATCACTCCAGACTCCGCCCCTATACTCTTCAATACAAATTTTCATTTATAAAACATTTTTATTTCATTCTAAGCCAAGGGACATTCAATATATCTTTATTACAAAACATTGACATCCCTGAAATGAAATATAATACAGGTTTAACTAAAACAGTACTCTTACCAAGTTTAGCCTCCCTCAACCTATCCACAGTATAACTATAGTGAGAATGGGCGGCTGCCTCCTAGGGAAACAGCAAGAGCAACAAGTGCAAATGGCTGCAAGGATTACCTCTGGCAAAAGCCTGAATATCCATTATGTGGTAAGTTTTACTCTCTAATATTAACAGGAGCCAGACTGCTATGAAAAGGAGTAAAACTGAAAAGAGACCATTATTTATTTTACAATATCTGAAATACTGCATATTTTTGTTTAAGAGTTTCTTTTGGGAGTGCAAACACATTGCAGCACAAGCAAACAAAAGCAGTCCCTTTAATTTCAAATCTGCTTATGTTTAAAACCATTTGTGCTGCTGGCATTTTGCCTTTCCATGTCACCTACTAAAAATAATAAAGTTAAACAGTAAGGAAAAGTTAACTGTTTTGGGGTCAAAATAGTGTTGCTAAGGCATATCTAGGGAACCTTACAACAACACACTAAGGGATTGGGCGACCAGCAGGCAGACTCTGAATCCTTTACTATCTTTATTTTTCTCTGCCTAAATAAACTAAGTGCTTGTACTGTGAGGAGAATTCCCTATATTTGGCATTCACATTTGTTTCCTGGGCATTGCTTAAACATGAAGAGGAACTACTAGCCCAAATATGCTAAACCCCAGGTCTATACACTGTAGCCTATCATTGGGGTACTGAAGCTCCATACCTGTCTTTTTAATTAAATGAAAGTGATAGAAAGGGCCTCTTATCCAGGTGGCCTGCCTGGAAAAAGGGGGAAAGTAAAGGAAAGGACAGTAAAGATATTCAGAGAGTGCTACTGCAGTAGACTTGTGAAACAGAATTAGACAGGTATTTGGAGATTTAACAGCACACTTTCACATTTCCTCCTCACTTAAGAGGAAACTATAGGGGGTACATTATCCTACTTCTATCCCCTAGTTTCCTAACTACTAAGTCTTATGCAAAATTAACAGATCTCTCGCTCTTAGAAAGGGAGAGATGGAGCTTTAGCCCACCCACTCCCAAAGCTCCACCTCAGGGACCCTTATTAAATAATACATAGATGAAAGGTTATTCCTAATCCTTCTTACTGCTTTCAAATTCCCCGAGGTCTGCATGTGTATTTTGTTCTGCCCCATATCGGGACATAAAATCAGCATTCTTATTTGCTGCCCCAGGTCGGTGGTGTACTGTGAACCTATAAGGCTGTAAGGCCAAGTACCACCGCATTATTCTTGGGTTTTTATCCTTCATATTATGAAGCCAACAAAGGGGGTTGTGGTCAGTTAAAACCTCAAATTCTGAGCCCCACAGGTAAAACTTGAGGGCTTCAATGGCCCACTTGATAGCCAGACATTCCTTTTCTATGGCTGAATATCTTGTCTCTCTCTCATGCAGCTTATGGCTCAGGTATATCACTGGATGTTCTTCTCCATTTACTATTTGAGACAGAACAGCCCCTATGCCGAGTCCAGCCATCCGCTTGCAGCAAAAAGGAAGGGTGAAGTCGGGGCTTCTGAGTACTGGTGCTGCACAAAGATGTGCCTTAATGGTGCAAAGGCTTTTCGCACTCTGGTGTCCATTTAACAGCATTGGGTGTCGTTTCTTTGTCAGGTTAGTAAGTGTAGCTAAGGTGGCAAAATTAGGCACAAACCTCCTGTAATAACCTGCCAGTCCCAAGAAAGATCGAACTTGTTTTTTATTTAATGGTCTGGGACATTGGGCCACAGCATCAATTTTACTTATTTCAGGTTTAACTTTCCCATTACCTATTAGGAACCCCAGATATCTAGTCTCTTGCATAGCTATACTACATTTCATGGGATTTATAGTTAACCCTGCTGTTGTAAGAGAACGGAGGACAGCATCTAGATGTTGTAAATGGGTTGCCCAAGTGGGCTGTACATATCACATCATCCAAATATGCAGCGCAATAGGACTCATGACGCTGTAAAGTTCGGTCCATTAGGCGCTGGAACGTGGCTGGTGCACCATGTAGGCTGAAGGGCATAGTGACAAAATGGTACAACCCAATAGGCGTGGTAAATGCTGTTTTTTCTTTTGAAGTCTGATCCAAAGGGATCTGCCAGTAACCCTTTGTCAGGTCAAAGGTGGTAATGTATTTTGCATTGCCAAGTCTATCCATGATGTCATCAATCCTTGGCATAGGGTACGCATCAAATTTGGAAACAGCATTTAGACGTCTGAAATCCAGACAGAGGTGATACCACCTTCTTTTTACTTACTAAAACTATGGGAAATGCCCAATCACTATTTGATGGTTCAATTACTCCCAACTCATGCATCTTCCTTACTTCTTTTATTACCTGTCCCTGGTCCTCTCAGGTAACCGTATGGTTTTTTCGGATAGGGCTAGGGGAATTAACTTCAATTCGGTGTTCAAAACCATGTACCAACCCAGGTTTAGAGGTGAATGACTGGGAATACTTACTAAGAAGGTGATCTAACTCTCTCCTCTGCTCTGTCATCAGCATGGGATTAATTGTAAGATCACTCATTTCTCCATCATTCTCTAGCCGCCTATAGGCTACTTCCATTTCATTGGTATCACCTCTGGGCAAATAAAACACCCTGGGGTTGGTCTTTCAACCCATTCTTTTAACAAGTTTACATGGTAAATCCTCTTTTCTGGACGCCTGTCTGGTAGTTCAAGTTCATATGTAACAGGGCCTGTTTGTCTTAAGATAGTATGAGGCCCTGCCATTTCATCAGTAACTTGTCAGAGGAGAGGGCAACAACAACAGTACCTTATCCCCTTCTTGGAATGACTTAGTTCCACACCCTGGTCATATACTCTTTCTGCACTGCCTGTTTGCATAGATTGTGCTGATGAGCCATCTCTGTGTATCTGACCAGTTTGGAAACGCAAGTTCATTAAATATTCGAGGTGGTACTGGTGTGTTCCTTTTGTCTTCCCATTCCTCCTTGACAACATCTAAAGGGTCCCCTGGGGTTCCTCCCATAAAGTAACTCAAAGGGGCAAACCCTGTAGAAGCCTGTGGGACCTCTATATGCAAACAATAGGAGTGGAAGGTAAATATCCATTTTTTCCCTCATCTTCCACATATTTCTTCAACATTTTTTCAAGGTCTGGTTGAATCGCCAACCAGACCGGTCTGTTTGGGGATGGTATGGGGTGGTGTGGATAGCCTCCACTCCTAAAGTTGCATACAGTCGTGCTAGCATCTGTGAACAAAATTGCTCCCCTATCTGTTAGGATTTCCTTGGTATCCCACCGACTGAATACTTTAAGTAATTCATCTGCTACTTTTTCTGCAGTTACAGTGCGGAGGGATAGCCTCAGGATACTTGTGCAGTAGTCACAGATTACCAATATAAATCGGTTTCCCTTTGAGCTCTTAGGTAAAGGTCCCACTACATCCATTGCTATACGGCTGAATGGAACAGTAATTAAAGGCAGTGGTTGGAGAGGGACCTTATCTTTTTTTGTAACATCGGCCACTTTCTGACACTCCGGGCAACTGCGTATTCTGCTACTTGAGCATGAATACCTGCCCAGTAGAACCTTAATAACAGCCTTTGTAAGCATCGGTCCCTACCCAAGTGTCCTGCTTAGGGGAAGTTCATGAGCCAGTGATAGTAATTGTTGTCTGTATCTAGTGGGCATCAACAGCTGGTCAATTTGTTCGGCCCGTAACGGGGTGTATGCATCTCCATACAGTAAACCATCTGTTAAAATACATGAGGGCTCATGGTCTTTTCCTATAACCCCTACCATCTGAAAAAATGGCTGTAAGGTTTCATCCTTTGTTGTTCTATTTCAAACCTTTCTTCCTTAGATATAGATATACCCTTGTTGCCAGCAGAAGCAACATCAACAGTTGTAACATCTACATTTTTAATATCACCTTTTTCAACATATGTTTTTGTGTCCATTGCTGTTTGTCCCTTTTCTTTCTTGTCGAGATTTAGGATTTTCCGTGCCTCATAGATCTCATCATCAAATGGGAAACAACTGAGTCTACTGCTGTTCTTGTCTGGTCTGGGCCCGGTTGTCAAGGCACAAACACTCTCATTCACCTGTATCAGGCTGGAAAAGTCAGGAAAATCATGTCCAAGTATAATGGAACAGGCAGATGGGGAACCAAACCAACAGTCATATCATGCACTTTCCCTTGTACCTGTAAAGTTAAATCAGTCATAGGATACTGATGGATGTCCCCATGAATGCAGATCACTGTTGCTTTTGTCCCCCTTTTTGTGTTCTGTGGCTGAACCAAATCAGTTCTCACTAACGTTTGTTTGCTGCCAGAATCTAGCAACCCAGTAACCTCCTGTTGCCAATTTTCACTGGTGTGACATACTGTCCCCAATTTGCTAGGGCCAACTGGGCAACTGTGGATTTCTCTGGGGGCAATATCAGGCTATATGCCCCTTCCTTAGCACTCCCCTACATATGATGTTGGGGTTAAATGGTCTATTAAATGGAACAGTCTTGGAGTCCCTCTACCAGTACCAGATGGGAAGAAGAAGAAGAAGTAGTAGGTCTTACCGTAGGCAGAGTCAGACCAGCACCAGGTTGTCCTCGTTGTCGGTTGGGACGGGCCATTAGATAGTCCTGGCCAGTGTGATGGCTTTTCTCGAGGTGTCTGGCGGTGTTCCCTCACCCACACCTGTACATCTGAGGTGTATACGAACGAACTGTTCCATTATTACCATCTCCAAAATTTGTTCTATCGTTTTTTACCCTGGTTGCAAACACTTCTGGCATAAGTCCTTCAATTTGGTATATGTTTCTCTGGGAGTGTCTGTGTTATGAAGTCTGCATGTCCGAAACGTTGTCTGGTATGTTTCAGGGCTGATATCATACCTTGCAGGATTGCCTGCTTAACAGCATCATAGTTCTCAGCCTGGTGTTGTCCATATGGCTGTGTAGGCCGCTGTGCCTTTCCGGATAGGTATGGTATAAGCTTATAACCCATTGGGTCCTAAGCCACCCACATGCCTGGCATATTCACTCAAATGTAGTCATGTATGCTTCAATGTCATCAGTGGCACCCAATTTGGTCAGTTTTATGTCCTTAGGTCCATCTACAGGGGGAGGATTACGTGTCCCAAGGTCTCTGATGGCCCTTAATGTATCATTCCACCTGGACTCAGCTCTCTGAAGATCCATTTCCCTTTGTTTATCCATGGCAAGTTGCTTAACACACAACCAGCGCAACAGGCTATGTATGTCCTCTGGAGGTTCATCAGCAATTTGTTCTGTAGTGGTCCCATCCTCACCTTCCTCTCAGCACCTCCTCTTTCTCCTCTTTGGCTGCTTTTCGCCGGACATCTGGCCCCAACCCTGGCAAAGGGTCTCTCCATACTTGGCAGCCATGGTTCATGTGAGACACCGCTGGGCTTGCTCAAGGATCTGCTCTTCTTTCTTCTCCTGCATTCAATGTCCAGTTACTGGGAAGCACCAGTATCATCAAAACATCCCACCACTGCCACCAGTGTCATAGGCTGTGGGTGTAATGATGGACACTGACAAAAAAGGTAATGTGGCAAGGCTAAAAAAGTGCCAAGCCTAAAGCTTTATTAAAGTAACAGCAAAAAAGAAAATATAAAACTATTAACTTGCAGGAATACAGAAAGAAACATAAAAGGTACAAAAATAAATGAATGTTTCCACAGGCAATATCAGCAAACGAAAAGGCCGCCTGGGATTTCAGTTATCTTGGTCTGTAAGTGCAGATTCCCAAATGGATCAGTACTGGCTGATCCCAAATGAATCTGAAGGTATCACAAGAATGAGTCTCCTTTATCCTAGGGAATCATCAGGTGATCACTCCAGACTCCGCCCCTATACTCTTCAATACAAATTTTCATTTATAAAACATTTTTATTTCATTTCTAAGCCAAGGGACATTCAATATATCTTATTACAAAACATTGACATCCCTGAAATGAAATATAATACAGGTTTAACTAAAACAGTACTTCTTACCAAGTTTAGCCCTCCCTCAACCTATCCACAGTATAACTATAGTGAGAAATGGGGCTGCCTCCTAGGGAAACAGCAAGAGCAACAAGTGCAAATGGCTGCAAGGATTACCTCTGGCTAAAGGCCTGAATATCCATTATGTGGTAAGTTTTACCTCTAATATTAACAGGAGCCAGATCAGGTGAAAAGGAGTAAAACTGAAAAGAGACCATTATTTATTTTACAATATCTGAAATACTGCATATTTTGTTTAAGAGTTTCTTTTGGGAGCAAACACATTGCAGCACAAGCAAACAAAAGCAGTCCTTTAATTTCAAATCTGCTTATGTTTAAAACCATTTGTGCTGCTGGCATTTTGCCTTCCATGTCACCTTACCAAAATAATAAAGTTAAACAGTAAGGAAAAGTTAACTGTTTTGTGGTCAAAATAGTGTTGCTAAGGCATATCTAGGGAACCTTACAACAACACACTAAGGGATTGGGCGACCAGCAGGCAGACTCTGGAATCCTTTTACTATCTTTATTTTTCTCTGCCTAAATAAACTAAGTGCTTGTACTGTGAGGAGAATTCTATATTTGGCATTCACATTTGTTTCTGGGCATTGCTTTAAACATGAAGAGGAACTACTAGCCCAAATATGCTAAACCCCAGGTCTATACACTGTAGCCTATCATTGGGGGGGGGTACTGAAGCTCCATACCTGTCTTTTTAATGAAATGAAAGTGATAGAAAGGGCCTCTTATCCAGGTGGCCTGCCTGGAAAAAGGGGGAAAGTAAAGGAAAGGACAGTAAAGATATTCAGAGAGTGCTACTGCAGTAGACTTGTGAAACAGAATTAGACAGGTATTTGGAGATTTAACAGCACACTTTCACAGTGTTCCAGAAACCCCGATCATCCATCCCCACCCCCCTGGGACAGGCCATCATCTGATACATCCACTTTCTGTGTCTGTCCCACCCTCTCTTGAAGCCCTCCACTGTGGATCTCTGAACCAGCTCACCAGGCAGTGCATTCCAAGGGTCCACCACCCTCTCAGTGAAAAACCTCCTCCTCTTTTCCCCCCTCACCCTCCCACATTCCAGCCTCAAACCATGCCCTCTGGTGATACCTCCTGCTTAGTCTAAAGATCCCTCCATGTTTACCCTATTTATTCCCTTGAGGTACTTGAAGACCTCAATCTGTCCCCCTGTCTCCTCTCTCCTCCAATGAAAACAGGCAGAGCTCCTCAAGTCTGTCCTCATACGTCAAATCCCCTAACAATCGTATCATCTTAGTTGCCGTCCTCTGTACCCTCTCCAGGAGCTGTATGTGTCTCTTCAAGTGTGGTCTCCAGTACTGTACACAGTACTCAAGGTGTGGTCTAACCAGTCCATTGTACAGCGGCAGAATCACTTCCTTGCTCCTAGAGGTGATCGCCCTTATGATGCATCCCAACATCCTGTTTGCCTTGCTAGCCACTCTCCTGCACTGCTCAGAGTTATTCATACATGCATCCACCATGACCCCTAGGTCTTTTTCCCCTATTGAGGCCTCCAGCACCTCCCCTCCCAGGGTGTACCTGTGTTTAGGGTTTCCCCAACCAAGATGCAACACCTTGCACTTGGTGATATTGAAATTTAATTTCCATGTGTGAGCCCAGCTTCCAGGGTGTCCAGGTCCCTTGCAGGGCCAACCTCCCTCTTCTCCCTCAACTACTGCTCCCATCTTGGAGTCATCTGCAAAGAGACTCATTTCACACCCTATACCCTCCCTGATGTCCGATATGTATGCATTAAACAGGATCGGACCCAGGACCGAGCCCTGCGGTACCCCACTACCAACTCTCTAGGGTTTGAGAGCCCCACAGACCACTACTCTCTGGGTGCATCCAGCTAGCCAGTTTTCAATCCATCTGACCATCAAAGGGCCTACTCCTAACCCCATCAGTTTCTCCACCAGACCATTGTGGGGACAGGAGTCAAACGCCTTGCTGAAGTTAAGAATAATACATCCACAGGCTTCCCCCTGTTCAGTTCTGATGTTACCCACTCGTAGAACTCCACAAGATTGGTTTGACATGATCTACCTGGCACAAACCCATGTTGCTACTATCCAGACCTCCCACCTCCTCCAAGTACACCCCAATCATTCCTTTAGTATACTTTCCATTAATTTTCCCACCACCGAGGTCAAACTGATGGGTCTATAGTTACCTAGTACTTCCTCAGACCCTTTATGGATTGGCACCACATGTCCTCTCGCCAATCCCTAGTACCCTCCTGTCTCAAGTGACCTGTTGAAGAGCTCCGCCAGGGTGCAGCCAGTATGTCCGTCAATTCCCATAGTACTCTTGGATGAATGCCATCCTGCCCAGGAGATTTGTCTTTCTTTAGGGCTTTGAGGGCTAACCACACCTTTTTGGCGGAGATAGCATCATCCGTCCCCTCCACCTTACTGGCCTTTTTATCCATATCCAGATGTGACACCCCTGGGGCACCTCTCCCTCCCTCTTGCTCCATTTCTGTTGCTCCCCTGATCGCACTCACTGCCGCTTCTATTCCCATCATGCCTTGCTTTGTAGATATCCCATCCCCCTCCCTAGTGAACACAGAGGCAAAGTACTCGTTAAATACCTCTGCCTGGTCCCTCGCCTCTTCCACCCACCCTCCTTCTGATCTCAATCTGCTGAGATGACCCTTAGCTTTTCTCCACTCCCCAATGTACGGAAGAATCCTTTTCCTCCATGTATCCCTGTGCCAGCCGCTGCTCTTTACTGGACTTTGCTCCCCTCACCATCCGGGTGACTTTTCTAGATTCAAGATGGTACATTTCCTTATCCCTATCCCCTCTTGTTGTTTTATATTTTTTGTAGGCCACCTTCTTTTCTCTGACTGCTACCTGTACCTCACTGGACCACCAGCATGGTTTATGTGACCTTGCTCCCTTACGTTTCAACTTAGAGCAGATCCTGACTGTCTCATGAAGACCCTGTTTTATGACCTCCCATCTCCTTTCCACACTTGTCATTGATGTAATCCCCTTCAAGTGATCCTTGAGAATATTTCCCATGCCCACAAAGTCTGGCCCCCTGAAGTCCACTGCCAGTGTCCTAGATCTCACCCTCCCTCCCCCCATGCTTATTTAAAAACAGACAGTATTGTGGTCGCTCCCAGTCAGGGGGTCCTCTACAACCAGGTCCCTTACCAAACCCCATCTGCAGAACCACATCCAGAACATGCCCTCCCTTGTGGGCTCCATCACATGCTGTGTTAAGAACACATCCTGGAGCTGTCCAGCAGCCTCTGCTCCTTGGCCACCTTAGAAGACATGGTTCCCCAGTTTGTCCCTGGCATATTAAGGTCCCCCATCAACACCACTCCTTCCCCTTTTGGTCCACACTGGGCAATGATGTTGTCCAGCAAACCATCCTCTAGAACATCACTCATCCCGGGGGCCCATATACTACACCCAGCTTGACCTTATCTCCCGCTGGGGATCGTAAGGTGACCCATAAGGCCTCCACGTTCCTCTGCCTCTTCTACCTAGCAATTTCTATGTCATCTCTAATGAACATAGCCACTCCACCCCCTCTGCCCTCCTTTCTATCCTTCCTAAGCATAGTGTACCCCCGCACGTTTAGGTCCCAGTCATGGTTTTTGTTGGCCCACGTTGCAGTGACTGCCGCCACATCCACCCCCCCGAACAGCATGGCCTGGAACTCTGGCAACTTGTTTCCCAAGCTCCTGGCATTTACTAACACCAACCTCCACACCTTATCCCTGATCCCCTTTGTCGAACCCCACCCAGGTTCCTTATACTTCCATCCTCCCTCTCCTCCTCCTGAAACCTCCACCCCCAGTCTATTTCCCCCCTCCCCCCCTTGGGTTTGAAGGCTACTCCCTCATCTGGAGGAGAGGGCTTCTGTCAGCCCTCCTTATCCCTCCCCCTCACAAGTTTAAACCCCACCTTCTTGAATGTAGTCAGCCATCCCCTGTTTAAGGACTTCCTTCCCTAATGGGGCAAGATGAAGCCTGTCCTTGGCATACAGTCCCTTATCCTCCCAAACTCCTTTCCAGTTCCCTAACACCCCCAACCCACTCTCTTCACCCCACTTCCTGAGCCAGTCATTAACCTCTGTGAGCTTCATTTTTTTCCACTGAGGCCTTTGGTACTGGCAATATCTCCGAAAAGGAAATGTTGCATCCATTATTCTGACAGACTCTGGCAAGTTCTTGGAACCTTGCTTGGATTTCCAAAACGCTGTTTCCCTCTAGATCGTTAGTTCCCAAATGCACCAGAAAATCCGTTTCTCCACAATCCCTAACCAGTTCATACACCATGAACTTTGCTCTGTGCACTGTCAGCCCAGAGATACTCACTCACTTACCTGGCTATGGCATCCACCCCCAGTCCCTCCCACTGGATACCCCTAATCATTGAGTCTCCCAATAACAGAACCTTAACACTGCCATCATCCTTATAGTTACCTCCACTATGCCCTCTCAGCCCCCCATCCCCCCCTTATTCATGATCTCAATTCCATGGGCGTCTTCCTGCCTTATTAGAGACCCCCTTGTCACCCTCCCCTTTCTGCCTCTCGTTATTTTGCCCACTTAACTCAGACCCTCTGAATAGGTGTCCCTTTAACCCTCTCTTATCCAAACCATTTATCCTGGCCCTGATGGTTTCCCTTCCCCACAACGCCACCTCCCCTTGTAATAGTACCCTCCTCCAGAGGTCTTCTGTGGGTCCCCTTTAGCTAGGGCCCCATCCTTGGTACTGACCCTCTGCTGAAGGGGGCCCTCCCACCTCCTTGTCTCCCAGTTTCTCTCAGTCATGCTCTCCTCCTCATGTCTGCAATATGTTGCATCTCCCCATCTGCTTAACATTTATGTTTCCCCTTCTCCCTCTGGGACTATTTCTATCCTTTCCATTGCCGGTCTGTGATGCCCTATGGGTATCTGACTCCCTCCCCGGCCTCTGTATCAGTTTCCTCATTTCCACCAACCCCTTCCTCCCCCTCTAGGTTGCTTAGTAGCTCAAATTTATTGTGACACTCTATGTCAGCCTCCATCAAGTAACCCGTGTTTCCCCTGACTGCACCTCTAAACTGCCCCTCTTCTTCCCCTCTTGCTCTGTTCACCTTAGGAGCTCCCTTCCCACAGTCTGCTTTTTTAGGCTTCCCCACAACAGCCCCTCCCTTCTCAATGTCTGCTCTACTAGGCTTCCCCACAACAGCCCTTCTGACTCTTCCCCCTCCACTCTCTTTGTATTCGGAATGTTCACCCGTGCTTTCACCTTAGCATCAACATCCCTATCTAAGGGTCCTCTGTCCCTAATATCCCCCCTCCTGCTTGCTGTAACATAACGTCCTGTAATTTCAGAGCGTTTCCCCAGGCTCCCCTCAGCCCCACCCTTCTGCTGTCCATATCCACACCCCTTATCCTTGACATCCCCCAGCTTCCCCAGCTTACTCCTTAACCAATATACCTCACTCCTGATACAAGATAGCTGTCTACAGTGGGCAGCCTCCCTCTCTCCAGGCCCAATTGAGAATTATTGCCATTCCACAGCCTGTGCAGCCTACAACCTTCCGAAGATGCCTGCACATGATGGAATATGGCCACCCTGTTTATCCTCTGTTTATAATGGCACACCCCTTTTCTCAGTCTCTTCCCTCTGGAATACAGTTTCTCTCTATACTGACTGCAGTTATTTACAAACCCAATTTCAACCCCACCAATAAAGTTCCCAAGTCTCACAAACACATACAGTCCAGTGTGTGTCCAGTCCCACTAACAGTGTGTGTATGCAGACATCAGGTACCGTATGATGTCACATGCCCGCCAGTTCCTGTTGCTTCTAATTTCAGTCCCAAACAGAAATACACAGCCCTTCAATCCCAACCCACAGTGGCTTTTCAGTATTTAAGAAAGCCTACAAAACAGGGTGGGTGGGAGGACTCTTACCAACACCAGGCAAACATCACATTTAAATTTCACTCTAATTATCACTGCCAAACAATTGTTCCCAAGCCTCAAAAGCTACAATATCACAGCCCAAGTAACAGTTCTAACTCAAAGTAGTAATTTTTAACACATAGAACTAATTTCACGTACAAAACTATTCAAATATTTCAATTAAAACAGAATATAACCCCAGACCTCTGTCCTTACCAGCCTCCTGCTTATGTTCCCAAGTGAACAATGGAAGACAAGGTAATTCCTGTTAATTTGCCCTCCCCCTAACACCAGGCAAACATCACATTCAAATGGATTTGTCTGAAATTTGGAATGTGTGGTGGGGCATGTTAGATTTCTTGATCTGCCAAATTGTGTTTTGGTCGGATTTACAGTCTTTGCATACAAAAATGCTGAAAAATGCAAAATTATCCATTTTTGGAGGCAGCTTTTGGGATTTGGGATGTGGCCCTGCATGGCCATTGTGTGGCATGCCACTCTAAGAGATGGCTTATTTGAAAGAGCATTCATGGCTGAACATGCCGCTTTTCATTTGGTGAAAAAATATTAAGGCATTCACAAGTTAAGCCACTTTTAAGTTCCCATTATAAGTCAATGGGAACATTTATATGTATGTTTTGCGAACAAAGAATGGGGTTGTGGCCATCTGGTCCCACCTGGCGATCAAAGAATTTGCAGCCTCTCAGTTCAAGAATCTTTGTCCCTGAGAATTTTCAAAATTCTTTTATAGCGAGGTCCGCCATCTTGTTTTTTAATTTCTGATCGGAAAAACACAAATATCTCGGCTCAGGGGTCACTTCTGAAGTAAAACTTGGATGGGTTTTACTCAGGGGTCTCCAAACTATCAAGCCATGCCTTTGGCTTCATCCAAATTGGTCACAAAATAGAGTTATAAGCTTTTAAAATCTTAATTTGCGGCTTGCTAACGATCTTTGATCGCAAGCCTGCAAATTCTTTGATCGTGAGATTCTTTGATCGCAATCTTGCATTGTGACCTAAAAACACTAATATCTCGGCTCAGGAGAGGGCTAGAGACACAAATGAGGGTGGGTTTTGCTCAGGAGGCTTTGTTCTGTCAAGGCTTGGTGTTGGTTTGCTTCAAATCAATGAAAACAATAGTGTTTCACCATTTGTAATTCTTTGATTACCACAATTCCTTAAATTTTTTGATTTATAAAATTTTTAATTCTTTGTTCGTGAACCTGCAAATCCTTTGATCGTGAGCCTCCAAATTCTTTGATCGTGAGATTCTTTGATCGCGATCTTGCATCGCGAGTGAGGGACAAGATGACCCAATTTAAAAGTCAATCTTCATAGCCAGGGGTGTCCTAGGAAGTCAAATGAGGGTGGGTTTTATTCAAGGGGCTTCATTCTGTCAAACCATGGTGGTGGTTTATGTAATTCCTTCAACTTATGGATTTATAACATTTTTAATTCTCTGTTCATGAGCCGGCAAATTCTTTGATCGCGAGCTTGCAAATTCTTTGATCGTGAGATTTTTGATTGTGATCTTTGATTGCAAAATAGGGACAAGATGGCCAGATTTTTTATAATGTAATAGACAGGGACATTTTACTAATCTTTGATATTGAATATCTCTGTAATGGTTTGGTCTTTTTACTTGAAATTTGGAGGGTGTTTACAGTATGTCCTGTGGATGTTAATTACAGTGTTTACATGTCGGAAAAATGTTTTGGGCGGAGATATGGCATGGCGCTGTTTACATTCTACAGACAGTGTTTTGCTTGTGGTGGTGGCTTGAAATTGATAGGATACTTAGCCTTAGTGTCATGGATGTAGTTTTCACTTGTTGTGTTTGTTAAATGTCAACAAGTGTGGAACCATGTCAGTCTGAAGAATGAAAATCTCAAACATTAAAATGTTATATCTCAGACACAGTTTGGTCTTTTTACTTGAAATTTGAAGGGTGTTTACGGCATGCCCTGGGGATGTTAATTACAATGTTTACGTGTTGTAAAATAAATTTTTTAGGCTGAGATATGGCATGGCACAGTTTACATTCTGCGGACAGTGTTTTTCTTGTGGTGGTGGCTTGAAATTGATAGGATAGCTAGCCTTAGTGTCACTGATGTAGTTTTCAGTTGTTATGTGTGTTAAATGTCAACAGGTGTGGAACTGTATAATTCTGATGAATCAAAATTTAAAACTTTTGACATGTTATATCTCAGACATGGTTTGGTCTTTTCACTTGAAATTTGGAAGGTGTTGACGGCATGTCCTGTAGATGTGAATTACCATTGCTTACATGTCAGACAATATATGTTTTGGGGAGATATTGTGTGGCCCAGTTTACATTTTGCAGACAGCATTTTCTACTGTTCTACTACATTAACATTTGTTTGATGGCTGGCCGTGGTGTTGTCAATATACTTTTTAGTCATTAGGTGTGTAATGTGGCCCAACACTTACAAGTTTTCTATTCTTTCTTAAAAAGTGAGGAAATTTGACATTAGGGTTCCCACCCATTGCATCCCAACCCCACCCTTCCCCCACCAACAAGCACTGGGGTGTGTGTTGGGGTCATCGGCCCTAACTCTCACCCCATTCTCCTACACTGCCTTTGTGCAAAAAAACTTCATTAGTGCATCAGTTAGGGTTGTTTCCACACTGATGAAAGTGTGGAAATTCCACGTTAGGGTTACCACACCACCGCCCCATCCCATGCCCCTCCTCAGAACCCTGTCTCTGCATTACCCTCCCACCCCCCACACACACACACACATGCAAGCAAGGGAAGGGCCAAAGCAAGACAACCAACCAGAGACAAGTGGATCAGGTAACAGAAGTAACATAGAACTCTGTAAACATTCCACAAGACACAGGCATTGTCACAGTCCACCAACTGTATGAGTTTTGCAGCCATTATAGTAGCTTAGGAGTACACACACACATGCTGGGCAATCATGAGTGAAGACTCATAGTAAGCATTTTTGCATTACAGCATCAATAACAAGATTTAAGCAGATGCCCATATTTCAATAGTTAATAACTGATGAAACACACAGTATGTTATCCATACATAGGGTGGGATATTCAGAAGGGTTGCACATGGTTCAACACAGTTGCACCATGCGCAACCCACTGATGCACCCTGGCACGATATTCAAAGGGAGATTGAGCCTGACACAAATCCCGATGTGCCGGAGCACATCAGTAATGTATGTGGTGCAGGTGGGGGGGGCGGCCATGCATACTCTGCACATCCCAATATTCAGCCTGGGATGTGCTGAGCCCATGCATGCACAACCCCTACATGCGCTGAACACAGGTGAGCCAAAAAAAAGGAGCAACAGCTGGCCACCCACAGGTGAGCTGCCATATCGCAGGGCACAACACAATAGCTGCCACCTGTGGGTGGCCACCCAAGTTCCAGCGGCACCTTGGTGGTGGTTCCCTCCCATGTCCACTCGCAGGCATTTGTAGCAAAATAATAGTCACATATCCCTGGTGGTTCAATGGACCACTTGCAGCCTGATCACAGGCATATGTAGTAAAATAATAGTCCAACACCCCTGGTGGTCCAGTGAACCACTCACAGCCCGATCGCAGGTATATGTAGCAAAATAATAGTCCCATATCCCTGTTGGTCCAGTGGACCACTAGCAGCCTGGTTTCAGGCATCAGTACTAAATAATGACACACCAATCCAACCCTTCTGGTCCAGCGGTACCCCCTACCCACCTGCCCACTAAGCCCCACCACTCTGCTCCCCCAGTCAGTGGTGGTGGCAGCTCCTCCCATTTGACCAGCCCTCGGGCCGACTGAATCCATATGGTAGGCTGTCACCCATTGGCCACAGTGTGAGCCAATGGGTGTGTAGCTTTGCACAATATTATGTCTGTATATGTGAATGGGTCCATTCACATATCTAGACTGTGTAGTACAGGACAGGCTGCATGCCCATTGTCTCATGTTGTGGACCAGGGGCATACAGCCCAACCATACAGAGTCAGTCGGTGGGCGGGACAGCAAGTGGTGGGAGCTGCTGCCCGCCGCTAACTGGGGGAGCGGGCGGTGGGGCTTAGTGGGTGGTTGGGAAAAGGGGTACCACTGGACCACCAGGGTTGGATTGGTGTGTCATTATTTATTACTGATGCCCATGATCGGGCTGTGAGTGGTCCACTGGACCACCAAAGATATAGGACTGTAATATTTCAACATATGCCTGCGATCGGGCTGTGAGTGGTCCACTGGACCACCAGAGATATAGGACTGTAATATTTCAACATATGCCCGTGATTGGGCTGCAAGCAGTCCACTGGACCTCCAGGGATATGGGACTATTATTTTGCTACACAGCCCACGATCCGGCTGTGAGTAGTCCATGGGACCACCAGAGATGTGGGATGTTTACAAATTATTCATATGCCCATGATCGGGTGTCAGATCATGTTGCCGCTTGTGCAGGAGGCGTCGGTCCCTGACGGCTGCAGCCTGACAGGGCGCCAGGCACAAGTCACAAGGGATCAGTGCACCTGCATGCAAATGGGGCCATAATGACATGCAAATGACCCCATTTGCGCCTTGCATATGTTATGGCCCCATTTGCATGTACACTTTTGAATATCGTGGTGGTTGCACCTATCACAATGGCACTTGCGTAGCGCATCCCCCTGCTCCACTCTGGCCACTTGCACTGGTGCAGTGCCACTGTGCCATGCGCACTGCATGTGGCCAAGGTGCAATATTCAACGATGCTATGCCATGGCACAGCTCCGTTGAATATCACCCTGTCCACGCCCCTGCCATTCCAATTTGCGCTGCGCCCAGGCTTGCGTCACAGCCTGGCACAGTCTGAATATCCCACCCCTAGTGTATAAGAAATGATAGTTTCTCTGAGCCTAGCAACAATCATTGGATGTTTGCATTTTGTTTTCTGATACAGTGAGTCAATCCTAATAACAAACAGTGGTAATAATAAAAGTAATTTTTTTGTAGCATAGTTTACAAGTATGATGTCAAAGCAACAATTGTAACATGCAAAATTAACCATAAAATACTGTTAATGAGTATTTCCAGGTAGCATAGCAGCATATTAACATGTGATGGTGGTAGTTTCACACCTGAGCATTATCTCCAAACTACTGTGTATGTGTCAGGTCTATCTGTTCTGCTACCACATGCCTACATGGCAGCAGCAATACCTGCAGTGACCCAATTGTTGAATTATGACACAAATAAATCAATATTTTGAAAATGTCTACAGAGTAAGTGTCATTGTATTAGAAAGATATGCCAGCAGTAATGTGTCATCATACTGTGCTGGCAGCATAGCGATGAGTATACTGTATTTGTTTTTTTCATTAGATAGTGTCATATGAAATGAGTACAGTGTTGTGATTATTGTGCTTACAGATGTGCTGGAGTGGTATAGTGTCTTACAATATTGCATGTGTCTTGCATGTGTGTGTGTGTGTGTGTGGGGGTTGGGGGGAATGCGGAGTTAGGATTTTGAGGAGGGGGCATGGGGTGGTGGGGTGGTAACCCTAATATGGAATTTCCACACTTTTGTCAATGTGGAAACAACCCTAACTGATGCATTAACAAAGTTTTTTGCAAAGAATTTCCTTTGTTTTTGAAAAAGTGTAATATAAGTAGTAAATGCTATGTGTTGGTGGAAGCACGGTTCTCATCAAGCTGCCCATTTGTGCATAATGATATGTATCTGTGGGAGTGCCGGCCCTCCAGGCCCTGCACTCCCACTTACACATAAGTAGGGAGCCATATAGCAGCCCTATAAGGCAAAGAACCCTTGTAACAGTAATTTGCCATTGTCTTGGGAACTGTAGCAGCTAGAAAAAAATTAAAGTGTCATTGTAATCATGACAGTGAGTAGTTCTGGCAACATAAGTCAACTGAATCTGTATCTCACATTGTTTCTGAGATACAGGCACCAAAAAGCACTGTGAGTGCTAACTCTGAGGGTGTAATAGTGGCCCACAGACATGAAAATGAGCAATTGGAACACTAATTCCCAAATATCTCAGGAACCATACAAGGTAGAAAAAAAATTAAAATGTCATCGTATTCATGGCTTCCCATCCTACTTCTGCACTTAGTCCCATTCAGAGGGACTAAGAATTTTTGTGACTCAAAATCCATATCTCGAACTGTTTTTGAGATACAGGCACCAAAATGTTTCATGGGTGCCACTATGGGCCTGTTTAATGTTTTCATACCAAACCACAAAAAGGCACATGTGTGGGACTAGGACTTGCCACCCTGAACATATCAGGCCAATAGCACAATCCACATTGCCACAATGAAGTGACAAAGAAAACAACCACCGCAATGTTATCCCATGGGAGAATTTATGAACTTCGGAATGCTGTAACTATGGGCCTGTTGAATGTTTTCATACCAAACCACCGAAAGGCACATCTGTGCTACTAGGGCTTGCTACCCTGAAAATCTCAGGTCAATAGCGTAATGCGCTTTGCCACAATGATGTAACAAAGAAAAGAACACATACCAAAATGTGTCCGTACAGTTTTGCTGTGATTAATGGTTTTGCAATTCTCCTATCTCTATAATGGGAATTTTACCGTGCACACAAAAATGTTGCTGCTGTTACTTTTTCCCCTGAGCGCGATTGTTTGCACTGCAACAAAAATGTTGCCATCACCCCACAAGAAAATGATTGGGCCTTTTGGACTGAAATTTAAAGGGTAGCAAGCCCTGGTCCCACAGATGTGTGTTTTGGTGGTTTGGTGCCAAAACCTTCAACAAGCCCAAAGTTACAGCATTCCAAAGTTGAGAAATTTCCCACAGGCTAACATTGCAGCATCCATAACTAGAAATGTTTCAAAATGTAATTTCACTTACGAAATGTCAGCGAAATCACAAATTTCGCCATGCATAATAGTCCACTTAATTACACTGTTGTGAAATTTCTCTGGCAAATTTCACCTTAGATTTCACCTTGCTTTTCTATTCTGCAAAATCCAGAGAAATACAGAGAAATCGGGCTTTTCACATGACCTACTCTCTGCAGGTCACATGGCTGACTGTACACAAGCAGGAAGTGAGTGATTCATTTCCCTTCTGTATAGCTGGAGATTTGGAGGAAGAAGGCATCCAGCAACAGAAACTTCTAGAAAGTGTTTCGGTTTGTGTGTTACATTGTGTGTTTTTTACACAGTTTTTTGTTCATAATATACATTTTGATTGTGTTTGTTGATAATTTCTGTTAGGTGTCTATGTAGACTGTGTGTGTGTGTGTGTGTGTGTGTGTGTGTGTGAGACTTCCTCTCTCCTTTTTGGTTAGAAAACCTTTTTCCTTTTTTTAAATGATGGAAAGGAAAGGTAAGGGCAAGTGTCCATTTCAACAGGTGGGTATTTAGGGTAACTGAGGCTGAGGACCTCTCCCAGGCCCAGCAAGAGCTTGTAGCCACCACCCCCTGGCAGCGGCAGTGGCAGCAGCAGCATGAGTTCATTGCCCCCCCATCAGCAGTGTGGAGGATGATGTTGCCCCCTCCACATCCACCACCCAGAAGCAGAATCCTCCTGTAACCCCCAGGACCAGCAGCATGAGCCCATTGCCCCCCCGAAGCAGTGTGAGGATGATGTGGCCACCTCCACATCCACCACCACCACCCAGCAGCAGAATGTTCTTACAGCTCCCCATGACCAGCAGCAGGAGCATGTAGCCCCTGGACAGCAGCCACAGAGTAATGCCCCCAAGCAGGAGTATGTGCCCCCAGCCTCCCCCAGCATAAAGGGTCTGCCATGTGGTGTTTTTTCACCATAAACAACACTGACAGCAGTGTTGTGACCTGCAATTTGTGAGGCAGATCTGTGTGAAGGGGCAAGCAAGGGGGCCATTTTGGAACTGTTGGCCAAAGGAGTCATCTGCAGCACCACCAGCATGATGCAGAGTAACTCCAAAAGTAAAAGGAGTTGGCAACAGCAGGAGACAGTGTGGCCCAAGGGGAAAGAGGCCAGCAGGAGGAATGGGCCATGACTCAGCAACAGCCCAGACATTGCCACCAGTGCCAGTGAAAGCAGCAGCAGGCAGCAGCACCACCACTATCCACCTCAACCCAGAGCTACTGGAGGTGCCAGGTTCATACTGGAGGTGAACATGGACAGCCTGCATCAGCCCGAGTCAGTCCTCCTGTGATCCAAGAATACCTGGCAGCAGTACGGCAAGAGGTAACAGCTCTACACCAAGATTTTGATGAGTTCTGCTGGGAGATCGGGGGGACATAAGGAAACTGTTGGAAGACCAACGTAAAGTTTTGGACCTCCTGGTGGAGCTTCATCATGGCGGTGGTGGTGGCAGGGTGGAAATGGGGACTTGTGCCAGCACCATGTAATAACATTGTCCGTAATGTGCTTGCAAGTGAGGCAGGCAGTGAGCACAGCAGCTGAATTTTATTTTCTTTTTCCTGTCCTTGCTTTACTACTATCACTCGTCCCTCATCTGCACCCCCCAAAAATTCAAAAAATTACCCCCAAAAAATATATGTATTTTGTCTTCTTCCTCTTATTGTATCTTCTTGTTTCTTTTTCTTGTCCAGCGTTTTGTGTTATGTATTGTTTATGCTCCCTCTCTTTCCCTTCTCAGATATGAATACCACTGCACCTACTACCCTGCATATCCTTCGTCATGTATGTTACTGTTAATCTGTACCTTACCTATAAACAGTGAACCTTTCTTCTTATTTTACCTTAATCCTTCTCCTATCCACAAATGTCAAGTATTGTAATTTGTTCATATGAACAATTTTTTTTCACAAGGCTATGTGATGTTGTGGCAGTTGTTTTCACTGTGAACAGCTGCAGCATAAGTTTGAATAAGTACACAACACAGAAACCTAAATAAGCAGCACTTTTATTGTGAAGTTAAACATATATATGCTTTTTGTGCTTAACAACAGTCCCTGGGCTTAGTTGTCACAAATGTTCACTTTGTGTCCCTCCCCTCCACTCATGTTTTCTATAGTGCCCGCCACCACCACCTGATCTAATATGTGCACTTGGGCCACAGTTTAACACAGCCTCTTGCTCCATGGTGTGCGGAATAGGCCGTACATGTCCAGAAATACAACAGGAAAAATGGTACATTAAATTCTGAAAGAAATCTGGTTTCAGCCATGATATTTTATGGTGCCCAAATCCCCACCTGGACCAAACAATGGTCTTTGGTTCACTGTTTGCAATTGCTTTTAGGCCACATCTTGTTCCAGTGAGTGAAGCACAGTCAGTACATGTCCTGAAACATTTCCAAAAAAATGGTACATCAAATTCAGACAAAAATCTAATGTCAGTCCTGATGTTACATGCTGTGCCACACCATCTCAGGGACCTGAAAAGCAGCTTTTGCCACTGTTTACCAATGATTTCAGCCTGAAACTCTGTGCTGATGTTGACAAACAGGGCCAACATGTCCATAAATATCTCCAAAAAAATGTTACAGTAAATTCAGACCACAATCAGGTCTCATCCATGTTGTTATATAGTGTCCAAGCCACCACCCGAACCAAAACATGATCTTTGGTCCACTATTTACGAGTCATCTTATGATGAATCTCTGTTTTGCAAGTGCAGGACAAGCTGTACATGTCCAGAAATGTGACAGTAAAAATGGGAGATAGAAATGAGACTGAAATATGGTCTGAATCTGGATGTGATGTGGTCCACCCCACCACCCAGACATTAAATAGCTGTTTTCTGGCCAGTTTGCCATGTATTTCAGCAAGAATCTCAGCGCTGATCGTGCCAAACAGTGCCTTCAAGCCCACAAATGTTTACCAAAATATTTTACATCAAATTGAGACTGAAATGTGGTTTCAGTCCTGATATTTTATGGTGCCTCCCCAGCACCTAGACATTAAAATGCTGTTTTGGCCACTGTTTACAACTGGTTTTAGGCCACTTCTTGTTTCTGTGAGTGCAGTACAGGCAGTACATATCCAGAAATGTTTTCTAAACAATGGTATATTAAATTTAGACAGAAATCTGGTCTCAGTCATGATGTTTTATGGGGCCCAAACCCTCACCCAGACCAAACAATGGTCTTTGGTCCACTGTTTACAATTCATCTCATGCTGAATCTCTGTTCTGCGAGCTCAAGACAGGCTATACATGTCCAGATATGTGACAGTAAAAACAGGAGATAAAATTGAGACTGAAGTATGGTCTGAGTCATGATGTAAATGATGCTCCCCACCACCACCTGTGCATTATATTGTTGTTTTGTGCCCCGCTTATCGATGATTTATGCCTGAAACTCGGTGCTGTTGGTGACAAACAGGGCCTACAAGTCCATAAATGTTTCCAAAAAAATTGTACATCAAATTGAGAATGAAATCTGCTGTCAGTCCTGATGTTACATGCTGTGCCACCACCTCAGGGACCTGAAAATGGGTGCCAACCCATGCAGAGAAAATAAATTCTTCCAGCAAAATGCTGCTGCTACTTGCAATTGTTTCCTCCTGCTGCTGCTTTTTCAATTGCTTGAGATAGAAATGTACAATTATCATTTCCCTGTCCTGCTGTCCTGATTTGCTGGCTGTGTTGACTGACTGACTCTGTTGTTGTAGCTTAGCGGTGGAGAGTGAATGACATTTTGGGGGACGTAGCTTGCTGCCTGCTGCTGTCTTTGACTACTGCTTGCCAAGTTGCCACAAGAAGTACTGTTCTGGATGGTTGATGGTGAATCATCTTCACACAGTCCATACTGCTGCTGCTGAGCACATAAGTATTTGCTTTTATATATTTTTTCCTGTGCCAGATAAGGGTGTTGTGGGTTGGTATTACGGCGTCTTGAGTTCTAATATGTTTGTACTGCTTTTACATTGTTTTTCAGTGTGCTGTGGATGACATCATCATGCCATGCAAGGATTAGGATCTAAGGATGTTTGAACGCACCACATTTCCCAAGTTCCCAATGTAGACAGTGAGTATTGAAATTTTTATTACTAGTGTGGTATGCCTGTTACTGCCATCTGGATGTTTGAGTTTGATAGTAATTGTTTTTTTTTGCTTTTGTCAAAATCAGGAATTCTGGCAAGTCAACTATCATTCCTGCTGCCGCTGCTGCTGCTGCTGCTTAACCAGATCTGGGGGATTTATTTAATTGTGCAATGATTCCACTTTCACCATCCTTGATGTAAGTATTTCTTCATTTTTTACGGTCTTCTGTGGTGGGGTTAGGGGGAGGATGTTGGTGATGGTGGTGGGGGGGGGCTGGAACTTTTTACAATCCTTAAAATCTTTTCTTATTTTTATCTTATTTCAAGGTGCGCAGTACTGATAGGGGAAGGGGAATGCCTGCTACTG
The DNA here is from genome assembly GCA_016271365.2 of Neoceratodus forsteri. NCBI lineage: Eukaryota > Metazoa > Chordata > Ceratodontiformes > Ceratodontidae > Neoceratodus > Neoceratodus forsteri. Next base: position 896,918,022 of record CM057459.1, read on the forward strand.
TGCTTCATCATGGATCTTGGTCTGGAATCATGAGCACTGCACAGCATGTTCCTGGGGGAAATTACTGCAGTTTAATGACATCATGGGGAATGGTAAGTAAACATTTTTTTTCTCTGCTTGTTCTTCCAACTTGCTTGATAAAAACAGGTATGTAGATTGATGAGTATTCATCGTTTTTTGTTATCTTTGGTCTTGCTTAGGTCATTTTCCTCTGTTGAGATTTCATTGTATCTCTGTGTGATGCCTACATTCATCTAAGCCCTGCAGGAGCTGTGTTGTGTGGAAGACAGGGGATGTTGCTTGAACTGCAATCTTGGCCACTGGACTGGTGTCCATATCATTAATGAGTAAACACCATTGCCACCCACATACAGGGAGGAACTATATGTGGAAATGGATGGTTGAGATGGTGTTTAGTAAATAATTCGTAGGAGGGGGCTAATGTCTTGCCTAATCATTTGAGGTGGCATAGGTGCAGTAATCATGAACATTTTGAATCCAAACTGAGGACAGCAGGTACCTCCCTGCCCTGCCCACCCACCCCCGGTACCATCACAGTTTTGGTACAAGACCCTTAACCTGTTAGTATAGAATAAATAGGGTTTCCAGTTTTAGGTTATAACCAATAAACACCAATAAAACACCATTGTGGTGAAAATCGGGAAATCAGTTATAACTGGAAAACATCAAATTTCATTGTGGCCCCATTCTTCTAGCTGTCCAACTGTGAGCTGGATATGTGGGTGGATCATGTTTTTTTCATGTTACACCTTTCACTTATATGGTGGAACAGAGCTCTAATACTGTGCTGCTCCTAGCTCACCATCACCATCTACATATTTATGTATGTATAGTTCTTCAGATATGGTGCACTATTTTGCAACACTAATGCAATATTATTATGGTGTAATAGCTATGGTGCTAACATGCAATAGTCATGGTACACAGTTTGAAAAAGTGTAATATCTATGTTTTAACTTGAATGAATAAACACTGATTTATAAAGATTTTTGTTGTCCAAGAAATTGATTACACTGAAAATAACAGATTTTTGGTACTTCTGAAAGGGGGAGAAAAATGCCAAAAATAAACACCTTTTTTTACAAAAAATAAACACCTAAAACTGGGAACCCTAAGCATAAGTAACCTTTTGGGGGAAACTTGATGTTGTGAGTTGTTAAGCCTTTTCATGATTACTTTTGTAATTAATGACTCGCATCATTAAAGATGGCTACCATTCAACATTTTTAAAAATTTGTTCAACTTGTGGTGTTAACAGTTGAATTTGTGTGTTACAGTCCTATGCTACTTTTACCAGGAGCCAGGGTTCTTGTACATGTCACCAATACTAAGTGGCGAAAATATTTTTTTTGGTCGCATGGAGCGCTTGGGTGTAACAGGTCAGGTGACAAGGGGGGGCGGTGTGGCATTTGCCAACATGGGCACTTTTAAGGATATCAAGACAACATATCTTGCTGTAAGAAGGGGGTTGATAGTCAACGTGAAAAGTAAGATATTTTCAGAAGCAAAACATTATAGCTATAATCATGCAATTGCAAAATCTGTATGATTATGGTAATTACATTGCTGCTACTTTATATAGGCTGGGTGACTGGTGGTGACCAAACAACGGGCAATGGGTTACGGCAAAGAGTGATCAAATTAAACTTATACACACTGCAGCAGATAACTCATTACCATAACCAATCCAATGGTACATAGCTGAAAATAAAGTATAACACACCATACTGAACTGAAAGTAGTTGGGGAAGGGGTGGCCTTCGAGTAAACTCAGCCTTTTTCCACTTCCACATCATCCAAGAAGCACCCCTCATAGTTTTCAAGAATGGAGTTCTAACCAGGTGGGAATTCTCTCACCATTGCTGCTTCATCCACCTCTCTGATGGTGGATTACTTAGTCTAGGGATCGTCATCATCCTCATCACTGAGACACAGTTCCTGTGGAAACACCACTGACATCATTGTGTTGTACGAAATGTGCCTTCCATTAATTTTGATGAATGTTAGCATGGACACCTTCTTGGGTGAAAAATTGGTCCTACAGTCACTCACAATGGCCCCAGCTGCACTAAACCCTCATTCCACAGTGACATTGGATGTGAGCAGATCAGGTATTTCACAGACACCGATGTTAGTGCTGGCCAGTCAGTCATTTTGCTGCTCTTGTACAGCAGTGGCTTATCAGTAATGACAAGGTGCTTTGGGTCCCCTATGTAGGCCTTCACCATTCATTCTGCTGCCCAGATTGCAGCTGTTTCATCTGTCTCCTCCTCATTTTCCTCCATATCTTCCACTCCCACCTGAAAGAGAACATCCTAAATGGGATTGCTTGCTGTTTTCTGCTGTGCCTTTCCCATTTTCCCTGATTGGGTTGCTTGTGAGCTGCTGGTGGTGGTAGCAACACTTGTTTTTGCCACAGTGCATGCATTTTTTTATGTGTGTAGCATGTACCATTCTACTGAGGTTCTTTGTCAACTGCTATATTCGCTGATGACCTCCTTCACTTATAGAAGGCAGCCACATTTGTAGCGTGGATCCATCATGGTGGTGATTACAAAGTCAGCAGATTGTAAAATGTCAGATACATGGGTATTTGTGTCCAGCACATGAAACATGTGATCCATTAGATCACAACTAGTATGATCCCCACTTGCCACTGTCTGGTGTCACACATGAGCTAGTGTCTGCCTCAGCACATGTATGAGGAGTATGGATTGACTTATAGAAGCAGTGTCCCTACTCACTGCCTATGTAGCATGCTCAAATGGATGAAGAATGCGTATTAGCCCATCCATTTGGTGCCACTGCTCTGTTGTTAAAATGATGGACACTCCAGCACTGTCACGGGTGATGTGCAGCAGCGGGTATTCTGAAAAAGCCTTATACTGTTCATACAGCCAGTCAAGCATGTACAGTGTGGAGTTCCACCTGGTCACAACATCAAGCTTCATCCAGTGCTGAGGCAGATGTTTATTATGCTTTAGCTCATGTAGGTGGTCATGGGCATTTGCAGAATGGGTGAAGTGGACACAGATGTGACAGGTGACAGTAACTGTTTCCTTAATGTCTGCATGGTTGAAAAATTGCTGATCAACAAGATTAAGGCAGTGTGCTAGGCAGGGCACCCTAACCAAAAAAACACCATCAATAATACTCTTCACTACATTGGAGCCATTATCACTTGCCATGAATCCTGCTATCAGTGATTGTGTTTGCAGCCACCCATTAATCTTGTCCAGTAAAACATTAAGCATTTTCATAGCCAAGTGAGAACCAGAAACACTTGTCATACTCATGGTCGCATGCTGCCAAAAACCAGGTGTGTTGCTACCACCACAGTTTTGCTTCACGCAGGTTTTGCCAGGCCCAAAATCAAGTATTGCCCCAGGCAACTGTGCCCAGTGTGCTGTTATGCATAGATACAAGATTGCTGCTGTTTGTCCACTGACCAAATATCCATACTAAGATGGATATTTCATAATGATATATGCTTCAATGTATGTCTAATAGAATCAGCAACTCTATTGTTCAGCTCTGGCATGGCACACTTAGTAAAACTGGTTCGTAATGGAAATTGCCATTTGGGACAGGCACGGTTCATCAACCTGTGGAAACCAACATTTTCCATGAAGTAGAATGGCAACAGATCAATGGCCAACATTTCAGAAGTGGCAGCATTTAATTCTCATGCAGCAGCATGATTGGTGGGGTACTTTGTTTGCCGCTCAAGGATGATCTTCAGAGTGGGCTGCATCTTTGGGGCTGTTTGACCAGAATGCTGCACTTGTGGCAGCAAAGATGTTCTTTAAGGGGTAACACTTGACTCTTAAGGCTGTGTTGACTGCATGAAACCAGTTATTTGAGTTGCCTGTGGGTGTGGTGGTGTACTTTTCAGACTCAAGGGACTGGAACTGGCACCTCCACTGCTATGCCCTCTACTCAAGAGATCAAAGGATTGCTCATCCCCTCCTCCACCACTGACCCACTCTGTTCTCCCTCCTCCTGCTCTTGCTCTACTACATTTACCTTGCCAAGGGAGATGCCAACAACAGCTCTGGCATCCTTCTGGTGTTGCTGCCATCTCAGCATGTGCTTGTTTTTCAGGTGGGCATGTTGGTCACTGGTGTCTATGTGGCTTCCCGTTTTCCCCTGGCTAACACATGCTTTACAAAGTTGGCATATTTGCTAAGGTGTCTTCAACAGGATCAAGCACACAAAAGTCCTAGACTAAGGACTTTTGAGCTCTGGACTTCAGATGTTTCTGACACTGGGATAATTCAGAAACAGGTGTGGAAGTGTGTGTTTTTTTGGGGGTGCTCTCATCACTTCAATAAGACAACTTTTGGGAGGGGGGTTACTTGATAACTTGGAGGTTTGCTTATAGGCTCAGTAACAGACTGACCCATGGGCTGTGCATGTAAATGGCCTACATCATCCTTGACCTTTTTTAACTCAGGCTCCCAGGTGGGATCATCCCACTCATCATCATTACCACCAATAGCAATTGATGTCCTTACCTTCCTCCTCGTCCTCCTCCTCCTGCCTATCACTGTCTTCTTAGTGCATGGCACCTTTTTCATTCTCTACACCCATTTTAGGGGGCTGACTATCCCTGTCTCCAGGATTATCAGACTCTGGTTGAACACTAACATCACCAACTCCTGCAGGAACACAGACAGTCACACCGACAGACTTATAACCCTCCTCCTGGACCACTTTTCCTGTGCTGGTGTCAGTGCCTCCCTTCTTTACACTATCATCATCCCTCACTAGAATGGATGCAAAAGTTTGAGCCTTAAAAAAGTAAGACGGCTCACCTAAACAACCTCCTCAAGGCCCACTTCTCCCCTACATGTGCCTGCACATTAGGCCATCCAAAGGGCTGGTACCCCAAATCCACTATTCATATTTAAGCCTTCTTGATGTGCTCATAGTACACTATCCCTGCGTAGTTTACATGTTTGTTGAGCAAATTGTTAGGGGTCGCAGGAGCAGTCCTTTCTTAGAACCGTGTATAAACTCTTTTGCTTCATACTTATTTCACAGCTAATTATACCTGTTTGTTAACTGTCACATGCACTATTTCTCCTACTGTTTGTAATATGTAAGCTGCACACATGTGCTTCCACTTCATGGCTATTACTTGTATGCTCCTGTCCTCCCCTCTGAGTTCTCATAACTACTTCCTGCATAGTGTACTGTTCAAAATGTACAGTCTTCCTCTACTGTTTGTAAATGTAACTGCATTTCTTGTACACTCTTCTTATGATGTATGTTCCACATGTCCTTATCCCCCAGGACGCATCTTGAATCTAGCAGTAACCCACTCAGTATGTTTTCCTGGTAAAACTCTTAAATAAATAAATGCCAGACCCAGTTCTGCCAACAACTCCTTGTTGGTTCCTGCTGCACCACCAGAGCCCACATCAGAAGACACTGATGCAAGCATATGTGTGCTTTCACTGCTATGGGGAACTGGAACTGAAGTTGTACTTTTTTCAGCAGACTTCTTAGCTCCCTCATCCCCCCTGCCACATTTCCCCCCTGTACTGGGCCATCTCTTAGCAGACATTTATGCTGGCTGCTGCTTCAAAGCTTTGCCTTTCTCTGGGAGTATTTGAAGAAAGGATGTATTACTAACTGTGTGAATAACACCTCACACTTGACATCACACCTACAGTACTGGCTTCCTTATGAGTCCAAACACAAGAAGGACAGGTAGCAGCACTTAGAGTACAGTTAATACCGTATATGGTAGGTAGCCTATTGTAGTAATAACAAAAAGGTAACTTTTTTCTTTCCCCAAATAGGAATTAAAGAAACACACACAAGAAAAAGGACACAAGTGACTGACTTTAAACACATATCACCTATATCTCTGGACAAATAAAGTACTGTAATATGTTATTACTTTGTTAATACCACAATTTTTTTTTTATTTTATAAGGGCAGAGACAATCTTAAAACCTCAACAAAGGTAAGTACCACACAATATGGTAGTGGTCTGGATGGGAAGGATCACCAAGTAATCTCTTGAAAATGATTATATTAATATATAATTTTTCTATAATATGCATGTCAGGTGTTAAATAAACAATGCTGAGACAGAGAAAGGGTAAGGTAAGTCAACTTAAAAAGGGAAAACACTGTGCAATGTGCAGAGGCAAGCTCCAGAAATAAAATCTAGGAGAGCACTTCAACAAGGCAATGCAACTGTAAATGGACAAGCTCAAGTGATCAAGTAAAAGTACTTAAGTAAAGATACAAATAAAATATAGAACTGTTGATTTTCCCAGTTTAAGTGACACAAGTTAACACTCCAGCAAACAGAACATACCACAAACAAATACAATAATGGATCAGCTCTGTGTGTTTAAAACATTAGAATTCACAATCACAACTAAAACTGGAAGAATGGTATATATAACACAGGCAAACAGCGGCAGGAACTCTCTCAAACAGGATGAAGAAACTTTTCAGAGGAAAAAAATGGCAAGATGTAACAAAATTAATAAGAAATAATAGTAAATAAATAACTCACAATTTGTGGGTAATCTGTTTGCAAAAGGCTAGAAATAGCCTGCACTGTTTTACACTCATACCCTACCCCACTCAACTCCTTCAAACACACAGACAAAAGTAAAACCTAATTAAACTAATTATTATTATTATGCAAAAATCCACAAAATTAGAAATTGTTCTCTAGCAACACAAGGAACAAACTTTATATTTTGGAGCAATTAGCTCTCAAAAACAAGTTTTAACAAGGTTTTAAAAGGCTTTATTGACTCTGATGCACCACAACAGCCTGCTTTCCAACTCAACACAGCAGAATGAGCTGTAAACAAACTGCACATGATATTTGACATATTTACCAACAATGAATTGCAAATTTCACTTTTGGAACAAAAGTTTGCCTAAAAAATCAAAAGTTACACTGGTGAAATTGTGCCACAATGCGAAATGTTGAGCATCAATGGGTAAAATTGGTAGACCAAGGTGTTTACATGAAATTTCCCCATTATGCAAAATCATGAAACCAGGTGAAATTTTGCTTTGCCTAGGCGAACAATTTCACCAAGGCATTTTATGGGAAATTTTGCCATTACACAAAATCATGAAAACAGGTGAAATTTTGTTTACAGAATTATGAGAAATATCTTACCAGGCAAAATATTTCAATTTTGGACAACACTATCCATGACTCCTTTCGGTGCCTGTATCTTGAAAACAAAACAAGATATGGAGATTTCACTACTTGAAGCTTAGATCACATTTAGGTCAACTAATCTGCATAAACAAGTGTGGAAATCATAGATTACACCAGCAGAGGAATTTTTTTTCCTACTTGCTATGGTTATAGAGATATTGGCAAATTAGTGTCACAAGGGTTCATACAGATTTGTTCGACCATATTTCTTGTGGTGGTCTCACTGTCATTATTTCAATGACACTTTAATTGTTTTAGTAGCTGCTACGGCTGCTGAGATATTGATGAATTAGTGTTACAAGGGTTTCTTGCCCTATAGGGCTGCTGTGTGGCTCCGTAATTATGTATAAGTGGGAGCACAGGGCCCGAAGGGGCCACGCCTCCCACAAACACATACTATTACACAAAAAGTGGACAATATAGGGATCGCAGGGCTCGGAGGGTCCATGCTTCCACTAGCACATACCAGTTGCCAGTTACATTACACTTTCTCAAAAAGAAGGGAAATTAATTGCAAAAAAATCCTTTGATGCATCAGTTTGGGTTAGTAGCACAGCAACAAAAGTTTGGAAATATGATGTTAGGGTTCAAAGCCCTAACTCTGCAATACACACACACGTGTACACACACACACACACACACACACACACACACACACACACACACACACACACGCGCGCGCACGCGCACACACATATGCAAGACACGTGCAAGATTGTAAGACACTATACGAGTCAGTCACATCTGTAAGCACAATAATCACAACACTGTACTCATTTCACATAACACTATGCAATGTAAAAACAAATACAGCATGATCGACTATATACTGCCAGCATAGTATGATGACACATTATTGCTGGCATATCTTCTTCATACAATGAAACTTAGTCTGTACACATTTTCTAAATATTGATTTTTATGTGTCATAACAACAATTGGCTCTCTGCAGTTATCACTGCTACAACATAGGCATGTGGTAGCAGGAAAGATAGAGCTGACACATAGATTGTACTTTTCAGATACTGCTCAGATATGAAACTAGCACCGTGGTGTGTTGTTATATTGCTGTGTTACCTAGATATAGTCATTAGCAGCATGTTATGATTAGCTTTGGATGTAACAACCGTTGCTTTCACATGTTACTTGTAAACTATACTACAAAAATTACTTTTATTATTACTACTGTTTGCTATTATGGAAAAAAAATGCAAACATCCAATTACTGTAGGTAGGGTTATCCAAACTCTTATTTCCAATATAGCTAGATAACATACTGTGTGTTTCATTTAACTATTGAAATATAGGTATCTGCTTAATGCTTGTTATTGATGATTGTAACACAAAAATGTTTACTGTGGGCCATCAAACATGGTTGACCAGCATGTGTGTATACCCCCAAGGCACTCGGTTGGCAGCAGAACTCATACAGTTGGTGGACCATGATGATGGATATGTCTTGTAGTACATTTAGAGAGTTGTATGTTACTTCTGTTACTTGATGCTGGTTGTCTCTGATTGGTTTTGTTGCCTTGGCCCTTCCTCTTCTTGCATGTGTGTGTGTGGGGGGAAGGGATGCGGAGTTAAGGTTTTGAAGCCTAACATTACATATCCAAACTTTTGTCACTGTGCCATTAACCCTAACTGATGCATTAATGGAGTTTTTTTGCAATGAATATGTATATATATATATATATATATATATATATATATATAGGCGCATTGGGGTGGGTTCCTAGTGTTCCTCAATTCTGAGTGGGGGAAACATGCATCAACTCGACATGGGGATTGGGCACCCCAATGTCAGTGGAGGTGGCACAGTAGTTCAATGCTGGATCCTGCATCAAAATGCTCACAAATTTTGATGCAGGATTCTGCATCAAAGAAAATACATTGGGGGCAGTTTTATTTTCCCATAGGCTTTTAAATAATGTGAAGCACATTGGGGTGGGCTCCCAGTGTGCCCAATAACTGCACTCTATTGTGCAAACAAAGCAACAGGTCTTCCTTGACTCTGCAGCAGGCAGCACGAGTTACTGCTGTTACTTGTAAACTATACTACAAAAAATACTTTTATTATTACTACTGTTTGCTATTAGGATTGCCTCACTGTATCAGAAAAAAATGCAAACCTGCAATGACTGTAGGTAGGGTTATCCAAACTCTCATTTCCAATATAGCTATCTGTAGATAACATACTGTGTGTTTCATCATTTGTTAACTATTGAAATATAGGCATCTGCTTAAATCTTGTTATTGATGACAAAAATGATTACCGTGGGCCATCATCCATGGTTGCCCAGCATGCATGTGCACCCCCAAGGCACTTGGATGGCAGCAGAATGCATACAGTTGGTGGACCATAATGATGGATGTGTCTTGTAGTATGCTTAGAGAGTTGTATGCTAGTTCCGTTAATTGATGTTGGTTTTCTCTGATTGGTTTTGCTGCCTTGACCCATACCTTTCTTGTATGTGTGTGTGTGTGTGGGGAGGGGATGCGGAGTTAGTGTTCTGAAGCCTAACATCACATTTTGAAACTTTTGTCATTGTGCTATTAACCTTAAATGATGCAATAACTGAGTTTTTTGCAATGGATATATATTGGCACACTGGGTTGGGCTCCTAATGTGCCTCAATGCTGAGTAGGGGGATACGCATCGACTCAACATGGGGATTGGGCACCCCAATGTTGGTGGAGGTGGCACAGTAGTTCATTGCAGGATCCTGCATCAAAATGATCACAAATTTTGATGCAGGATTCTGCATCAAAGAAAATACATCCGGGCAGTTTTCTTTTCCCACAGGCTTCTAAATAATGTCAGGCACACTGGGGTGGACTCCCAGTGTGCCAAATATGTATGGGGAATACATACTGATGTGGAGATTGGGTACCCCATGTCGGTTGGAAAAAAAAAAGCAACTTGCACACAGTACCAGCATGGGGATTATGCACCCCGTGTCAGAAACCAAATTTGCTGCACTGTGCTGTAGATTACTTCAATGCAGGCTCCTGCATTGAAACATTAAAATTATGGAACATTTTGATGCAGGATTCTACATCGAAAAAAAACAACTCTGGGGACAGTCTTCTTCTTTTTACAGGTTTTTAAACAATAAATATATTTGGGCACACTGGGTTGGGCTCCCAGTGTGCCCATTAACTGCACTCTATTGTGCAAACAAAGCAACAGGTCTTCCTTGACTCTACAGCCTGCAGCCAGCAGCATGAGTTTCAGCTGTGGCTGTAGAATTTGAGAAAATGCTGCTCTTCTCATACAGAGAATGGCTTACTATCTGTTCTCTGTGTAAGCTGGCACCCAACATAGAAAACTTGTTCGGTGTCAGCTAAAAACACCAACAAACTTGAGAATACACCTGAATGGGTTCTCTTTAGCTGTTTTCTGATGTTTTTTGTGTTTAAAACATTTGGTAGTTCAGCATCCTCGCTAAGCAGCAAAACAAGATGGCAGTCACAAAAAAGCTCAATCAATCACAGGACTGTAAACTGTGTGAAAAATACCAGCATTCTTTGCAAAACTAGCCAGACTGGGACTCCTAGTGGATCACTTGCACCTGCAGTCACAATGTTGCCGATGAGCACATAGGTGGCCATTGGACCATGGTGTGGGGATCCCACCAGCACATCCCCCCTAATAGGGCCCCACAGCTAGGGGTGGATGCAGAGACGAGCCCGTTGACCCCTGCCACTCACAGAAGTGACATCCTGGGAGGGGTGCATACCGGCTACCCATCTATGTCTGCCCTTAGGTTGTATAGCCTCCACCCCCCTTTGCCCAGCACTTTGCACTTTCTAGCATAGCACTGAGCATGGGCATACCCCCCGGCCTGCCCCCTTCATGGATCTCATTGTGTGGGCAAGGGATTGGGTGTGTGCCAGCCCCACACCCCCTTTGAGAATCAGGTGCAGTGTGCAGTGGTGGATGCAGAGTAGCTATGTGTACAGGATACACAGTGCATAGCCACTTTGTGCATTGGAGAATAGCGCTGATGTGCGAAAATGCATCATTTAGAGTTAAAACACAAAAAGTCAGGAAATGAGACCTTTATGGTTGCCCCCTCTCCCTCCTTGTGTACCCCATCCTCCCGAGATTCCCAGATGATGGGGTGTGTCATTGGGGTTGTGAAGCCTAAATGTCACCCCATTCCATGTGTAATCATTTTCACAAGTCACAGCAAAGAAGAACCCACGACCCCAATGACACATCCCATCGTCTGTCAATCTCGGGAGGATGGAGGTTACACGAGGAAAGGGGCAACCCTAAAGGTCTCATTTCCTGACTTTTTGTGTTTTAACCCTAAATGATGCATTAACAAAGTTTTTTGCATAGAATTTCCTTACTTTTTAAGAAAGCATAGAAAAGTAGAAAGTAGCACAAGTTAGTGGGAGCATGGGGCCCAAACACCAATTTGCAAATTTCTGCCTAACATAACAGTACAAGTATCATATGTATTGGTGGGAGTGCATAAGGGTGGGAGCATGGGGTCCTTCGGGAACCCATGCTCCCACCACTTTGAAACAAAACAAAGTTTCATTCATCAGAGTGCCATAATGCCACACCTGTGTACATGTCAGGGACCTAACCACTGAAAATTAACTCCATGGCAGTAAGGCTATATAGCCTATAAATGTGAAGCCACTACCACAATGCAAAATGCTGCATGCAAAATGTAAAGTATGTCACGCAATATCTTTGCAGCAAATTAATTTTCCAAAACCTAAATACCATAATCCATATGTACAGGACATCTCCTCAACACCCTCCAACTTTTAATTTAAAAGACCAAACCATTTCTGAGATATAACATTTAAGAGTTTGAGATTTTCATTCATTGGAATGGCAGAATTCTGCACATAATGACTGAAAAGTACGTCCATGGCAGTAAGGCTAGTTACCCTATGAATTTCAAGCCACTACCACAATGCAAAATGCTGTCCACAAAACATAAACTGCACCACGCAATATCTCCACAAAAATGTATTGTCTCACACCTAAGTACCATAATTCACATCTACAGGACATCCCGTCAACACCTTCCAAATTTCAAGTTAAAAGACCAAACCATTTCCTAGATATTTAATTTTAAAAATTGTTAAAATTAGGCTATCTGGTCCCTCCAAATCTGGCCATCTAGTCCCTCCCTCACGATCAAAGATTATGATCAAAGAATCTTGCGATCAAAGAATTTCCAGGCTTGTGTCAAAAGAATTTGCAGGCTCATGATCAAAGAATATAAAATGGTAAACGTCAAGTTTTAGACAAAAATACATGAAACCACAGCCATGACTAGATAGAATGAAGCACCCTGAGCAAAACTCATCCTAGTTTGGCTTTATAAGTCACCCCTGTGCTGAGAAAATCAATTTTTTAATCTGGCCATCTAGTCACGCCCTCGCAATCAAAGATTGTGGTCAAAGAATCTCGCGATCAAAAAATTTGCAGGCTCGCAATCAAAGAATAAAAATTTTTAAAACTAAAGTTTTTCACAAAAATACATGAAACCACAGCCATGACTTGATAGAATGAAGCCTCCTGAGCAAAACTCATCCTAGTTTGGCTTTATAAGTCACCCATGAGCTGATAAAATTGATTTTTTAATCTGGCCATCTAGTCGCGCCCTCATAATCAAAGATCGTGGTCAAAGAATCTCGCGATCAAAGAATTTGTAGGCTCACAATCAAAGATCATTAGCGAGCTGCGATCAAAGAATTAAAAACTTAAAAACTATATTTTTTGACCAATTTACTAGAAACCACAGGCATGGCTTGATAGAGGGAAGACTCCTGAGTAAAACCCATCAGAGTTTTACTTCAGAAGTCCCCCCGAGCCAAGATATTTGTATTTTTCCGACCACAAACTGAAAACAAGATGGCCACCATAGCAATCAAGGAATTCCTTGTGATCAAAGATTCTTTATCGTGAGTCTGCAAATTCTTTGATCGTGAGGAGGGACCAGATGGCCAAAACCCCATTCTTCTTTCACAAAACAACCATATCAATTTTCCCATTGACTTATAATGGGAAATTAAAAGTTTAATAACTTTTGAACAGATTAATATTTTTTTTACCAAACAAAAAGTGGCATGTTACTTGGCTCAAGCTCTTTCAGACGTGTCAAGTTGCACAGCAGCATACTACACAACAGCCACCCAGTGCCACAGACAAAATCTGAAAAACTGCCCACATAACTGGCAAAAAGTGCATTTTTCAGTGTTTTGGTGTGCAAAAACCATAAGTCTGACTGAAACAAAATTTGGCAAACAAAGAGACCTACCATGCCCCACATGCATACCAAATTTCATTCAAATCCATTGAACAGGTCCAAAGTTATTAACCCACAAAATTTCAAGTTTAACATAGAAGTGGCTTCATAACCCTAAATAAAGGGGCGTGATTGTGCCCCTATAATACATATCTATATATATATATATATATATATATATATATATATATATATATATATAGCTGCACCCTAGGCTTGGTGCACTTTACCAGAATCGTGACAGCATCCCCCTTCCAGCCAGGAAGGATATTGTAAAAAAAATGATCCTCCTAGTCCTTGACTATGGGGATGTAGTGTACGGCGCCGGCCCAAAGACCACATTAGCTAGGCTGGACACTCTCTTCCACTCTTTTTGCTGCATCGCCCTGAACAGCCCCTACTCCACACACCACTGTGCCCTATATCAAACAATGAGCCTCTCCTCACTTGACTATCGCAGGCTAACCCACTGTGCAAAAATCACGGCCAAGTATTGGACGCAGCGTCTCCCTTCTTACCTCTCCAACATCTTAACAAACCCTAGTGCACAAGCATGCACACTCAGAAACTCAGACTCCAGGTGCCTAGCTATCCCATACCAGTCTACCTCCCCGAGGCAGTCAGAGTTCAGCTACCGCATTCCCTTGCTGTGGAACTCCCTCCCAGCTAACATTCGTCGCTTCACCTCCCTTTCTCACCTATACTCCATGCTCCAAGATAATTTCATCCCTACCTGTGCTTGTGTCTAGGCGTCTCCCAATTAGTAGACAAATCTCTGCGTATGTCTGCACTTAGCAAATTTGCAATTAATCAATGCCTAACTACTGTCCTCTCACCTTATACTGTCTCTAATATGGCTCAAGGTTAATTTTATTGTACACTTGCTGTATGTAACTGTGTTTACCAACTGACTCACTCAACCCTCAATGAACATGGTTTCAGAACCAAATGTTAGCAATCTTTCACAGTGTATTCACTTGTCTATTCTGACATCAACTGTTTACCTCATACTGTACGTACTGTGGTTACCAATTGTCTCTCTCAAGCTACTACTGACTTGTAATCAGATCAAAATGTTAGTGTCTCTCCCACTATGTATTCTTTTGTCTATACTGTTTTCAACTGTCTTCCTATGTTCTCCTATCCCCAGGATGCATCTGTAATTGGGCAGGACTCTGCTCAGTATGCCTTCCTGGTAAAACGCTTAAATAAATAAATACATATAGATAGATAGATAGATAGATAGATAGATAGATAGATAGATAGATAGATAGATAGATAGATAGATAGTTAGATACAGCTGTTTGTGTTTGTGTGTGTGACAACCCCAAGTAACACCACATCATTGATTCACCAATACTCTGGAGACTCAAATCCCTAATGTTTTTTAATTTCACATCTTTGTGCGCTTTGCATTTTACAAACCTAATCTCTGTTTTAACATGTTTTTATTAAACTAATGTCCCTTCTTTTTGTAATAGCGTAACTGTATCCTCATTTGTGCAGATACCTTTTGGGCCAGCACAAAATGAGATAAATACAATATTGGAGACAGTCCTAAATTGGTATCCTCATTTGCACAAGTCCCTTCAGGACCTGCACAAAATGAGTGAAATACAATAATGGAGACAGTCCTGATGCAGTACATGGGCCCAGCAGACCCCAACACACATGTCAATACCTTGTGGGTGAGGTTCCCTGACCCACCAAAGGGAGTAGCGTCTGCACCAAAATACTGCTATGTCTCTTCCCAGGCCCATGACTGGTGCTGCATGCTGCAGCACCTTTCCCATCAGCCTTGTCTGAGGAAACCAGCTCACAGAGTTCACACCTGAACTCAGTTCACTAGCTAGGTAAGACAGCATGTTCCGCAGAGGTGCAACGGACATCCCTGCAAACAATTTTACCTAATAAATTCTTTCCTTTTTTTAATATTTTGACCCCCAAACTTTCAACATAGTTTTTTTATGACCCCGCCTCATAAACCCCATTGATGAAAATGTTCAAATCCATGCTGAAATGCCATTCCGTGACACAAATGCTAAAACACATTTCGGATAGAATGTGAAAAATTACAACTGTACTGTTTATGAGGTAGTGTTAAAAAATGGGTATGTTGAAATCTGGATTCAAAATATTGTAAATTACCAAAGTTACTAGTGCGCGAAGAAAATTTTCAATGCACACTCATAACTCAACCATTTTTTGGAATTGTTTCACCACATTTCCAGCATGGCCTTTTTGGGACCCCACCTCATGAACACTGGCACTATCATTTTGTCTTTTGGTCCTGAAAGGGTATTCTGCTCAGTGGCCATACTATTCCATGCCAGAGGTGCGAAAACACATTTTGGATGGAATGTGAGAAATCACAGCAGTACTGTTCATGAGGTGGTGTGAAAAAATGGGTATGATGAAAATCTGGAATCAAAATATTGTAAATTATCAAAGTTACATGCCTGCATAGAAAAATTTCAACTCATGTTGTAACGTGGCCATTTTTAGGAATTTTTTTCAACAAATTTGTGGCATGTCCTTTTTGGGACCCCTTCATGAACACTGGCACTGTCATTTGGTTAATCAGTCCAGAAAGGTGATTCCACACAAAAACTGCAAAATCACCTTCTGGGCCTGATTAATGAAATGATAGTGACAGTGTTCATGAGGTGGGTCCCAAAAAGCCAATTTTAAAAATCTGGTGAAAAAATACCAATAAACAGCAAAGATATCAACATAAGTTCAAAATGCTACTGAAATACATCATACGGCACTTACCTTGATTCTTCAGTTTGGAGTTTGGCTTTGAAGAGTGCAAATGTGTCTCAGTCCACAGAAAATGGCATTGGCTTACCTCTGGAGGGAAAAATGGGGTAAGGGGGGTATGGGGTGGTGTATGATCAGTGGGAGGGTCAGGATGGGGAGGGGGCTGGTGACATGATGAGGGTCCTTTTCCTTTTTTTCAGGATTTAAACAATATAAAAGATGCCAGGGGACTGTTTTCTTTTTTATGTGTAGAATCTATATGGGGTCACTAAGGGTGGTTTTTCCAGTGTCCCAAACTGCTGAGGGGAGATATACTAAATTCCAACATGTGGACTGGGGCATCTAATGCTGGAAACCTTTATAAAATAAGGGGCTGCGGGGGGCGAGGGGGTCTGACACCAGGGTTGGACATCTCAGTGTCAGATTATATGAATTTTTTTATAAACTATTTTGGGACACTGGGAGTGGGCTCCCCAAACATCCCACACTGCTAGGGGGGTGAGATCTAATGAATGCCGACATGAGGATTGGGGCCTTGATTGTCATCAAATATTTTTTAAACAG
Organism: Neoceratodus forsteri; assembly: GCA_016271365.2. Lineage (NCBI taxonomy): Eukaryota > Metazoa > Chordata > Ceratodontiformes > Ceratodontidae > Neoceratodus > Neoceratodus forsteri. The sequence goes on from CM057459.1 coordinate 896,934,864, forward strand.
CTGACTGTCAGGTCGTCTGGCACCTGGAGTAGTCATCCTGTTGTCAGACTATAGAGAAAACATAATAAAATAAAAAACCTGGACAAGATTTTCTCGTCAGTTGTGCCTGTTCACCTTCACTTATACAGTCAGGTGGTTTCAGAAGACTATTGACACAAGGAGCTTTAAATATAATGAGTGCCATAGTGGGAATTGCAGTCTGCACCTCTGAGAGCACTATGGTTTTGGTTTATCAGTGTGGCAGACAAGAGATATCCACTTGTTGACATCTGAGATCCCTGTAGGCAGCTTTAGAAATCAGCGTCATCTACTTTAAGGAAAATATTCTGTATTGCATTTATGGTGACAAAAGCACTTATACCTCTGTTTCTTTTTCTTGTTTTCATTCATACAATTTGTACACAGCTATATAAGCACTACAATTGGACAGATGACATGAAGTACTCTGGCCCAGATATTCAAACTGTGCCAGGCTGTGGTGCAAGCTTGGGCACAGCACAACTTGGCTGCACAGGGGTGTGGACTGGGCTATATTCAACGGAGCTGCACCATGACACAGCATCATTGAATATCTCACCCCGGCCACCCGCAGTGTGCGTGGCGCAGTGGCACTGCGCCAGCGCAAGTGGCCAGAGTGGAGCATGGGGATGCACTAGTGCAAGTTCCATTGCGCTATGCACAGCAACTGCGATATTCAAAACAGATGGGGCCATAATGTATGCAAGGCGCAAATGGGGGCATTTGCATGTCATTATGGCCTCATTTGCATGCAGGTGTGCCAATCCTCAACGACTTGTGCCTGGCGCCCTGCCAGGCAGCAGCTGTCGGGGACCGATGCCCCCTGCAGCCAGCAATGTGCTCCACAGCCCGATCGCAGGCTGCAGTACAACAAGGAAATCCAATATCCCTGGTGGTCCAGTGGACTGCTGTCTGCCCGATAGCGGGCATTTGTATAACAAAAAGATGAATTATGTCCAATATCCCTGGTAGTCCAGTGGACCGCTATCTGCCCAATCGCGGGCATTTATATAACAAAAAGATGAATTTCCAATATCCCTGGTGGTCCAGTGGACCACTGTCTGCCAGATCGAGGGCATTTGTAATATAATAATGATTAATGTCCAATATCCCTGGTGGTCTAGCAGTACCCCCTCCCCACCCACCCACTGTGTCCCACTGCCCCACTCTCCCAGTCAGCTGGCAGGTGGCAGCACCCCACCACCTGCTACCCGCCGCCAGCCGACTGACACGCGGGCAGGGCTGTAAGCCCATTGGTCCACAGCGTGAGCCAATGGGTGTGTAGCCCATACCGTACTACACATTCCAAATATGTGACAGATTTCTTCTTTTTGTTATACAAATGCCCACGATCGAGCATGGTGGGTCACCGCCAGGTGCAGCCGGATCTCGGGTGGCCACAAACAGGTGGCAGCTGCCGTGTTGCACCCTGTAATGTGGCAGCTCACCTGTGGGTGACCATCAGTTGTTCCTTTTTTTTTGGATCAACTTTGTGCTGGCACAGTTAGGAGTTGCGCATGCATGGCTCTGCACATCCCGGGCTGAATATCGGGCTGTGCAGGGTATGCATGGGCACACCCCCCCCACCTGCTCCTGCATACATTACTGATGCGCTCCGGCGCATTGGGATTTGTGCCGTGAACTTTTCCCTTTTGAATATTGTGCCGGGTCGCATCAGTGGGTTGCGCATGGCGCAACACTGTTGTACCATGTGCAACTCTTTTGAATATCTGGGCCTCGTATTTTGTTTTGACGTATGCAGCTCTAGCCTGCGGGTCCTAGTATGCTTTGTGTTATGTGCAATAATTCAATAAAGTTACTTCCAAAAAATACATATTTATAAATAAAACCTAAACAGAAACAAATGTGCAGATGGCACCAGCAGAGTCAGGATGGCGGGGCAACTGATGACAAAAGGCAGTTCAACTATAAGACACAGCTGTCATTTAGTAAAGGACATCTGTGTCGTATAGAGCAAACTATATGACACAGCAGTCCTTTAATAAAATGACAGCTGTGTCATACAGTGTACTGCAAAAAGCTTTCCATCTTATATAGCACTAAGCTTTATTCCTCAGTTTGGAGTTTGCCTTTGAAGAGTGCAGACCTGTTCTGGTGCACAGAAGATGACAGCATAGAACTTGGGCAATTTAGTATAGGGTAAGAGGTGGTGGGAAGGTGGGAGGTTAGGGATGTAGGAAGGGTAAGGACAGCAATGATGAGGGACCATTTCTTTATTTCAGGTTTTTTAAAAAAAGATGTTGAGGACAGTTCCTTTTCTGCAGGTATACATATAAAAATGTATCTAATTTGGGACACTGATGGTGGGCTCCCCAGTATCCCACTCTGCTGGGGGGGATGAAAAAGCTGAAACAACAGGTTGTGGGGCAGGGGGCATCCGACACCAGGGATGGGCATCCTGGTGTTGGACTGCACAAATAAATAATAAATACACTGCAGCTGGGGTTGGTCCCACTAGTATGCAAATAAAGTTGAAGGTACAGCACAGTCAGGATGGCAGGGCTACAATGACAGTAGCCCCATCCCTGACCTATGAGTGGTGACAGCAGCAGGACTTGCACTCTACGACATAACTGTTGTTTATTCAGGACAGCTGTGTCATATAGTGCAGCCTGTTGCTTTCACAAAAATTCAGTTATGAATACGTTTAATTTTTGAACTGTGCATGCTCAGAAATTGAACATTTTTATTACATATTTTAAAAACTACTTAACAGTGGGACCTAAAAACCACAAAAGCACATGCCTTTGAACAGCCTCTATCAAACCTGAAAGTTTCAGGTTTCAAAGACTCCTAATGTTTTAGTTATTGGGTGGCAAAGAAAGTCTTAAAATTTTCACAAACTGAGACTTTCGCATTTTTTTTGCATATCTGTAACTTTGCATCACTGCTTTGATCTACATGAAAATTAATGGATAAAGAGTTCATGGCTCAGAGACGGTGCTGTCCAAATTTCATGCAAATCAGTTGAATGGGGGCCATCAAGCCTAACTCTCACCCTGTTCTCCTATACTGTACCATGTCAGCTTTCTTACACATGGAATAGGGTAAGAGTTAGGCCCAATGACTCCAAGGCACATCATCACCTGTTGGTCTGTGGAGGGTGGGGTGGGGTGGGATGGTGGGGTGAAGGAGCTGTTCAGTGTCAAACCTAACACCTAGTTTCTCTACTTTTGTTTCTTCAACCCAAACTTATGCATTAACAAAGTTTTTTTTGCAATGAATATATATAATATATATATATATATATATATATATATGTGTGTGTGTGTGTGTGTGTGTGTGTGTGTGTGTGTGTATATATATATATATATATATTTATATAAAACATGGGGTAGGAGAATTTAGAAAAGTGATTGGTGGAGGGCTGTCGACTGATCGTTCATTAATTCCCCATACGTGCACAGCAAGTTGTGAAGCAACCCTCTCCATAGATCACTCAGTGGTGCCACTCTTGTTATTCTGCTCAAAATTCAGCCTGACAGGCAGCCAGTAATGTATTTACTAAGCAAGCAAGAGCTGTAGGATGAGCAGCACAATGCAAGTCAGCTTGTCAGTACTAAGGAATGTCACAGTAATTAGTTTTGTGCTGCTGGCACTGTGCCTATTACTCATTGTATGGCTATCATATGGTTGCTGCCTGTCAGAGTGAATTTAGAGCAGAATATCACCTCCTTGTCTGTGCACAGTAATGTTCCCCACCCTCTCCCAAGCAGGATGCGTAGTCAGCTCTGGGTGTAGCTTTCCCCTTCCCATTCATGTTGCTGCTTGCAGCACTTGTACCCATCAGTTGCTTGCTGCAGTTTGTCACCCCCAACCACCACTGCCCCAACCAGCTCTGCTCCACATGCCCTCCACTTACAATCTGCAGTATCCATCACTGAGAGTGGGAATCAGTGTCTGTGTGTGACATGGAGAGGGAAAGACAGAGGCAACATTGCATCCATGGAATCCTGCAGTTGTGGCACCTGGCTAGAAAATGTGACCAGCCTGCCCCCCAGCACCTCGACCAGCCAACCCATCAGTGGCAGTGGAAGTCAGTGTGTCTGCCCCAACCAGCTCCGATCTCACCCTCCACTTACTTGTGTGTCACCAGCATTGTTGGCATACTTGTGTACCATGAACTAAGTACAAATGGAGAACCACATCAGGAGGTGGAGGTTGCAGGAGCAATTGGGAGACATAGAGAGGCACACAGGAGTGAGCACAACACAGACATGCACAGTTCCCCTTTCACGGTTCACAGACACAGACAGAGAGTACAGAGCCCTGGTACATGCATTTCTGCCATTAACAATCACAATACCGGTAGTCACTGTCTCTTGTGAGTTCATCTCCATAACCTGTTATTGCCAGGCAGCACAAATTATTGCATGTGAAGTTTAGTATGTAGACAGCTGCACATATCAAAAGTATGATCAGCCTAAAGAGAAACAGTGAGCAGTGGCACTGCAATCTCTCTCTCTCTCTCTCTCTCTCTCTCTCTCTCTCCCTCTCTCTCTCCACATCATGCAGCACTTGTGATTCATTTGTGCCCTGTTGACATACCTAGATGTTTGCTCAGTGTATTGTCAGTGTGATTCTCATTGTCATTCGTTAATGACAGAGAGAAAGAGAGAGAGAGAGATGGCCTGAATGTCTCACACTGTCAAGAGACAGCAACTGTCTCAGAAGTAAGCAAAAACCCATAACATGCCAGAAATTATATCAGTACAATATTTATGACATTTTTATGTGCATGGACAGCAGCCAGATTGCCACTATTTGTTGGGGTCTATTTTTTCAGGTGGAAGGACACAGTCATTTTTTGGGCTTTTAAACAGGGAAAAACCCCATTTATTTTGTTTCTGCTTGTTGGGAGCATACCCCATGTTATAAATGCAATAACCCACTCCAGGGTGTGCAGTTATTGGGGAGTAATCAATATACCGGGTGCTGTGAGGACACTTGGCCTGCCACCCATGCCTCACGACACACCCAGGGTGTTGATTAATCCCCACTAACCACACACCATGTCATGGGTTGTTGCTTACATATATATATATATATATATATATATATATATATATATATATATAAACATATACATATACTGTGTGTGTGTGTGTGTGTGTGTGTATATATATTATAGGGGCACGGTAGTGCTCCTATATTTCAGGTTGAGTAGGCACTTTAATGTTAAACCTCAATGTTTGCACATTAATAACTTTGCAACCATTCAATGTATTTGCACGAAATTTGAAATTTGCGGTCTGGTATGGCAGATCTCTTGATTTACCAAGTTTATGATTTGGTCAGACGTACATTTTTTTGTGCAGCAAAGTGCTGAAAATGTGTTTTTCTCCACTTTTGACAACTTTTTTCCCTATGGCGCTGCAATCATACCATTTTATATTTTGGTCTGAAATTTGAAACACCGAAAGAGTGAGGGTCAAAGAATAATCCAGCATCAGTTTGGCTAAAAAATATTAATACCTTCCAAAGTTATTTAATTTTTAATTTTGGGGCTCTGAGCATGCTCATTTCACTCCAAGATTTATATGTACATTTTTCGAACTAGGATTGGGCTCACAGTCAAGGATTTTGTCAGCTCATGGACTAGGATTTAAAAAAAATCCTAGTCCATCAGAAAAATTCCTTGTCCACGAGCTGCCATCTTATTTTCATTTCCCCCCGAAATAAAATGTCATAGCTTCCTCCAGGGGTGACTTTTTGGTGTAATGAGGCATGGGCTTTGTTCAGGGTGACACCCTCTACAAAACCATACATTTGGTTAGCTTTGTTTTGTCCAAAATATAGCCTTTTGAAATTTAAAAAATCTTTGACTGTGACTTGCTAATGATCTTCTTTCATGAGGTGACAAAATACTAGTCTGCCAGCCGTTCCTCTTTCGTGAGGCTGCAAAATCCTTGTCCATCACTTTGTGACCACATGACCCTTCTCACAGACGAGGATTAAGCTGACGGTCAAGAATTTTGCTACCTCACGAAAAAGGATTGGCTTATGGGCTAGAATTTTGTCAGCTCACGAAAGAGGATTGGATTTTTGAATCCTCTTTCATGAGGTGACAAAACTGAGGTCTGCAAGTTGTCAGAATCCTAATCCATCACCCAATCCTCTTTTGCCAGGTAGAAAAATCCTTGACCATCACTGTGTGACCAGATGGCCCTTCTCGTGGACAAGGATTGATTCACAGTCAAGGATTTTGCTGCCTTGCGAAAGAGGATCAGGTGACGGACTAGAATTTTGTCAGCTCTTGAAAGTGGTATTGGTTTTTTGAAACTTCTTTTGTCAGTTGACAAAATCATAGTCAGCAAGCGGTCAGAATCCTAGTTCACCACCTGATCCTCTTTCGTGAGGTAGCACAATCCTTGACCATCACTTAGGGACCAGATGGTCAAAATCTGACGGTTAAGGATTACTCGTGGATGGTGATTTTGACAGCTCGAGAATGGGGATTGATCTGACAGTCAGGGATTTTGCTACCTCATGAACTAGGAATTTTTTAACTTTAAAAAACTTTCCCACTGCACTGTAAATTAAGGGTGTGTTTTTTTACTTGTAATTTGCAGGGTATTAATGGGATGTCCTAGATATGCAAATTATGCTATTTAGGTGTTGGAACATTAGGTGGTTCCATAGAAATTCCATCACGAAGTTGAAATTTTTTCCCATAGGATAACACTGCGGCAGCCTTCATGCCTTTTGGCGCCCATATATTGAAAATGGTTCGAGATACGGATTTTTTGTCAAAAAAATTCTTATTCCCTCTATAGGAGGACTAAGCATAGCAATAAGTTGGAAAGTCAAGAACACCATCCAGTTTGAATTTTTTTCCTACCTTGTACAGTTACTGAGATATTTGGAAAACAGTATTTCAATTGCTCATTTTCAGGTCTGTGGGCCAGTATTATACCCTCAAACCACAGCGCTTTTTGGTGCCCATATCTCATAAACAGTGCAAGATGCAGACTTGATCAATTTATGTTGCGTGAAGTACTCACTGTCATGATTACAATGACACTTGAATTTTGTTTCTACCTGTTACGGTTCCTGAGATATTGGCAAATTAGTGCTACAAGGGTTCCTTGATCTATAGGGCTGCTGTATGGCTCTGTAGCTATGTGTAAGTGGGAGCGCTGGGCCCAGAGGATACATGCTCCCAAAGATACATATCATTATGCAGAAATTGGAAGCTTGGTGAGAGCACAGGGCCCGAACCAACACATGCTATTTACTAGTTATATTACACTTTTTCAAAAAAGCAAGGAAATTCAGTACAAAAAAACTTTGTTTATTGCAACAGTTAGGGTTAAAGCAACAAAAGTGGGGAAAGAAACAGTTAGGGTTAAAGCAACAAAAGTGGGGAAATGAAACATTATGGTTGAGCCGCTAACTCCCCCACCACAACACCACCCCAATCCTCCACAGACCAACAGAAGCCAGGGTGTGCCATGGGGGTCGTGAAGCCTAACTCTCACTCCATTCTCCTTTACTGTAATGTGTCAACCTGTTTACACATGGAATGGGGTAAGAATTTGGCCTCATGGCCCCATGGCACACCCTGGTGTCTGTTGGTGTGCGGAGGATGGGGTGGTGGGGTAGTGATGGGGTTAGGGGCTCAACACTAATGTCTCATTTCCCCACTTTTTGTTACTTTAATCCTAACTGATGCACTAAATGCTTGTTTTTGCAAATGAATATATATATATCTATATATATATAAATATATATATATAAATATATATATATATATATATATATATGTGTAGCACAGTAGTGCCACTATACTAAGGATTGAGTACCCCATTTAAGGATACATTTGCACCTTAATAACTTTGCCACCATTTAACAGATTTGCCTGAAATTTGGAAGGCATAGAGCAGTAGCGTAGATCTTGGGATCTGCCAAGTTTTGTATCAGCCAGATATACGGTTGCAGAGTTATTAAGTGACATTCCATAGCACATTTATGCTTTTTTGTGCACTCTTTGCTCACACCTACAGGTTGCACAGTTTGTGTGACCGGTCTGAAAATGTCAGCGAACATGCAGCCAGGGTCCCCAATGTGCCTTTTGAAGATTTTGTGAAAAAATATTGAACTGTTCAAAAGTTATTCAAAAAATAAACTTCTCGTTATAGTCAAAGGGAAAAGTTAACAAAAAGTTTGACAGTGTCGCAAATGTGGATTTTAGTGTCTCAAATGACCCCAGTAGTGTCGCAAATCCTCCATTTTGTTTTCAGTTACTGATCACAGAAATGCTTGGCATTTAAAATTGGGACCCTCTAGGGACACAATTCTTTTTGGGTTTTCCTAGTCGAGCCCTGAGGATGGTAGGCATGTCTTTATTTTGGGGTTAAACATCCCGGAAATATGTCTTTGAAATTTTTGGGAAAAGTAGTGCCGAACCTGAAACACTTTTGTGATTTTTTTTTCGAAAGTGTCGTGTTTTGCAACACTACTATTCAACACTATGGAGAAATAACAGGAATTCTTTGCCACCCTGCTGCAAAACACTGGTTTGGTCTTTTTGGCTGAAATTTGGAAGGAAGGCAGCCAATATCCCACAGATGTGCCTTATGGTGGCTTGGTGACATATTGCATGCATGCTAAGTTACGGTGCTCCAAAGTTGACACTTTTTCCCATAGACTAACATTGCAGCATCCTCCGTGCCTTTCGGGCCCGTATCTTGGAAACACTTAGAGATACGGACTTTTCATCACAAAAATGCTTATCCTTCCACTAGTGGACTAAGTGCCAAACTAGCCAGGAAAGTCATAAATATTATGAAATTTAATTTTTTTTTCTATGTCGTACGGTTCCTGAGATATAAGCAATTTAGTATCCCAAGTGCTCATTTTCAGATCCGAGGCCCATTATTATGCATACATTCTTTGTACTCACTGTGTTTCTCTATGCAGCTGTTGGGGAAAACCAGGGTGTGCACTTCCGTTACTGTTACCCTTAGCGTTTCCACTTGCATTCCCGTGTATGCCACCGTGTTCGCTACCCTTTGCATTTTCGTTTACGCTTGCATTTAGGTTACTGTTACCATTTGTGTTTCCACTACTGTTTGTATTTACATTTTAATTTGTGTCACCATGCACATTTTCATTTGCATTTGCGGCCACCCTTCCGTTTGCATTTGTTTTTCTTGTTCGGTTTTGGCATCATCGTTGCTGTTACCATTACCATTTGGCTTTTCCAATTGCGTTACCATAACTGTGCATGTTAAGGTTTGTGTTTCCATACACGTTTGCATTTCTCTTTCCTTTGGAGTTATTGTTGCTGTTACCGTTCCTATTTGCATTTCCATTTGCGGTACCGTCACCGTGCATGTTATGGTTAGCATTTCTGTATGCGCTTGCATTTGCTTTTCCGTTTCTGTTTCTTTTGGCGTTATTGTTGCTGTTATCATTACCATTTGTGTTTCCAAATTGCGGTACTGTGACCGTACATGTTACCACTTACTTTTCCATATGTGCTTGTGCTTTCGTTTGTGTCTCCATTTGTGTTACTAATCTCTTTGACGTCACTTTGCGCTTGCAATTCTATTACCGTTTGCTTTACCATTTAAGGTTGCATCATAATGTGCATTACCATTTGAGTTTGCATTTGCATTGCAGTTACCGTTCCTATGCGACAAAAAATCACATGATGGGGCCCGCTCTCCCACCACCACATTCCATTCACTATTTATGGTCCTCATTCTCAAAAAGAAGGGAAATTCATGGCAAAAAAACTCTGTTAATGCATCAGTTAGGGTTGTTCCACAGTGACACAAGTGAGGAAATTCGATGTTAGGGTTGAAAACCCCGTGCATAACCACCCACCCACCCCAACTGGCATCAGGTGCATTGGGATCATCGGTCCCAACTCACCCCATTCTCCTATACTTCACCACCTCAGCTTCTTTACACATGGGATGGGGTGAAAGTTAGAACCAATGACCTCAACGCACACCCTGATGCCAATTGGGGGGCAGGGTGGGGGGCAAGGGTTTTTCAACCCTAACATCGAATTTCCTCACTCTTGTTGCTGTGTAGTAACCCTAACTGATGCATTAAATGGAGTTTTTGCCATGAATAAAAATATATATATATATATCTATATATATATATATATATATATACATATATATATATATATATATATATATATATATATATATATATATATATTATGGTAGCACGGTAGTGTTACCATAGTTAGTTGAGGAGCCATTTACAAGTTAAACTCAAACTTTGCACTTTAATAATTTTGCAACTGTTTGACGGATTTGCCTGAAATTTGGAATACATGATCAAGACCCATATGCCTTGAGAACTGCCAAGTTTTGTATCAGTCAAATACACGACTGCGAAGTTATTAAGCGTGGTCTGCATACGCAGTTATACTTTTTTTGGAATTCTACTGTGGAGCCTACAGGTTGCACGGTTTGTGCGAACAGTCCAAAATCTTCAGGGAACATGCAGCCTGTGTCCCCGATGTGCCTTTTCAAGATTTTGTGAAAAAATATTAAACGGTTCAAAAGTTATTCAAAAGACAAGTTCCCATTATAAGTCAAAGGGAAAAGTTAACAAAAAGTTTGACAGTGTCGCAAATGCAGTTTTTACTTTCACAAATGGCCCTTTTACTTTCGCAAATCCACCATTTTGTTTTCAGTTAGCAATCATAAAAATGCTTGCCATTTAAATTTGGGACCCTCTAGCAACCTAATTCTTTTTGTATTCACCTAGTCGGACCCTGAGGATGCTAGTCATGTCTTTATTTTGGGGTAAAACACCCCAGAAATATGTTTTTCAAATTTCTGGAAAAAGTACTTTCACAAAGTACTGCCGCACTTGCCACACTGTTGAATGAATTTGCGAAAGCTTTTGCAAACTGGGACAGTACTTTTCTAGGCTGTGGGAAGATGACAGCAATTCTTTGTCACCCTGTTGCAAAAGAACGGTCTGGTGTTTTGGCCTGAAATTTGGAGGGATCGCAGCTGACATATAACAGATGTGCCTTTCAGTGTTTTGTTGAAACAATATTACATGGTGGCAAAGTTACAGCACTCCAAAGTTGATGCTTTTTCCCGTAGGATAACATTACAATGTCTGACGCATTATAAGAATCCTTTGGCGCCCTGCTGCAAAAGAACGGTTTGGTCTTTTGGGCTGAAATTTGGAGGTAATACAGACAACATCCCACAGATGTGCCTTTTTGTGGTTTGGTGGAAAAATATTACAGGGAGCCAAAGTTATGGTACTCCAAAATTCTCTTTTTTTCCCATAGGATAACATTACGGCATTCACCGCGCCTTTCAAGGCCCGTATTTCAGAAACGATGCGAGATACAGACTTTTCATCAGAAAAAACGCCTAGCCCCCTGCTGGGGGGTAAGTACAAGCTACTAACTACAAGCTGCTAGGTATAAAACTAGCCAGGAAAGTCATAAATCATATGACTTTTACATTTTTTTTCTACGTCGTACGGTTCCTGAGATATAAGTAATTTAGCATTCCAAGTCCTCATTTTCTGCTCCGAGAAACATTATTATGCATACATTCTTTGTACTCATTGTCTTTCTTTATGCAGGTCTTGGGGAAAACCAGCCTGTGTGCTTACATTACTTTTGCCGTTACCATTTTTGCTTGCGGTTCCATTCCCGTTTCACTTACCTTTCACGTCTCTGCCACCATGTACTTTACCCTTTGCATTTTCATTTGCGCTTGCTTTTGCGTTGTTTTTAACATTTCTGTCTACACTACTGTTTCTCTTTCTGTTTCACTTTGCGTCACCATGTGCATTACTAGTTGCGTTTGTGGGCACAATGTTACTATGTGAAAAGACATCATGTGGCTGAAGCGTGGGGCCCAAAGTGCCCCGCGCTCCTGACACTGCATTACATTCACTATTTTTCATTATCATTCTCAAAAAGAAGGGAAATTAGAGGCAAACAACTCTGTTTAATGCATTAGTTAGGGTTGTTCCACACCGACAAATGTGAGTAAATTCGGTGTTAGGGTTGAAAGCCCCTCCTTGGCCCCACCTGCCCACACCCCCAACCGGCATTGGGGTGCTCATTATGGTTGTCTGTCCTAACTCTCACCCCATTCTCCTACACCTCTGCTTCTTTACACATGTGATGGGGTGAGAGTTATGGCTGACAACCGTAATGCGCACCCCGATGCCGGTACCCCAATACTGGTTAGGTGTGGAGGGGGGCCAAGGGGGGCTTTGAACCCTAACACCAAATTTCTCACTTTGTCGGTGTGGAGCAACCCTAACTAATGCATTAAACAGAGTTATTTGCTCTAATATATATATATATATATATATATATATATATATATATATATATATATATATTATAGTGGCAGCAGTGCCACTATAGTTAGGGTTGAGGAGCTATTTACATGTTAAACCCAAACTTTTGCACCTTAATTACTTTGCAACCATTTGATGGATTTGCCTGAAATTTGGAATACACAATCAAGAGCTGTATGCCTTGGGATCTGCCAAGTTTTGTACCAGTCAGATACACAGCTGCGGAGTTATTAAGTGTGATCTGAGCGTGCGTTTGTGCTTTTTCTGGAATTATATGGTCGCACCTACAGGTCGCACAGTTTGCACGACTAGCCTGAAATCTTCAGGAAATGTGTGGTCGGGGTCCCTGATGTGCCTTTTGAAGATTTCGTGAAAAAATATTAAACGGTTCAAAAGTTATTCAAAAAACAATTTCCCATTATAAGTCAAAGGGAAAAGTTAACAAAAAGTTCAACAGTGTTGCAAATGCACTTTTTACTGTCGGAAATGGCCCTTTTACTGTCGCAAATCTGCCATTTTGTTTTCAGTTAGTGATCAGAAAAATGCTTGGCATTTAGAATTGAGACCCTCTAGCAACCTAATTATTTTTGTATTCACTTAGTTGGGCCCTGAGGATGCTAACCACTTCTTTATTTTTTGGTAAAACACCCCAGAAATATGTTTTTCAGATTTCTGGAAAAAGTACTTTCGCAAAGTAGTGTCGCACTCATGAAAGTGTCGCAAATTTTTGCGAAAGCTTTTGCAAATCACGACACTATTTTGCGACACTATGCCCAAAATAACAGTAATACTTTGGCACCCTGCTGCAAAAGAACGGTTTGGAGTTTTGGGATGAAGTTTGGAGGGAGCACAGCCGACATCTCACAGATGTGCCTTTCAGTGTTTTGTTGAAAAAATATTACACAGCGGCAAAGTTACAGTACTCCAAAGTTGACACTTTTTCCCATAAGATAACATTACGGCGTACGATGCATTGCAGCAATCGTTTGGCGCCCTGCTGCAAAATAACGGTTTGGTCTTTGGGCTGAAATTTTTAGGGAACACATCCAACATCCCTCAGATGTGCCTTTCAGTGGTTTGGTGAATAAATATTACAGGGAGGCAAAGTTATGGCCGTCTGAACTTCTGTTTTTTTCCCATAGGATAACATTACGGCGTTGGCCGCGCTTTTCAGGGCCCGTATCTCGAAAATGGTGTGAGATATGGACTTTTTGTCAAAAAACTCTTTTTAAAGCCAAAGTTTAAAACTAGCTAGGAAAGTGATAATTCACATGACTTTTAAATTTTTTTTCTATGTCGTACGGTTACTGAGATATAAGCAATTTATTATTCCAAGTCCTCATTTTTGTGTTCCGAGAGTCATTATTTTGCATACATTCTTTGTACTCACTGTCTTTCTTTATACAGCTTTTGGGGAAAACCAGCCTGTGCGCTTACATTACTGTTACCATTACTGCTTGTGGTTCTGTACCCGTTTCACTTACTGTTCACATTTATACCACCATGTGCGTTACCCTTTGCGTTTTCATTTGCAGTTGCTTTTACGTTGTTTTTAATATTTCTGTTTACAGTACTGTTTCTCTTTCTGCTTCACTTTGCGTCACCATGCGCATTACGATTTGCATTTGTGGGCACAATGTTACTATGTGACAAGACATCACGTGGCGGGAGTGCGGGGTCCTGGGCCCCGCGCTCCCACCACCATATTACATTCACTATTTCTCATTATCATTCTCAAAAGAAGGGAAATTAGAGGCAAAAATCTCCATTTAACACTTTAGTTAGGGTTGTTCCACAGTGAAAAAAGTGAGGAAATTCAATGTTAGGGTTGAAACCCCCTTTGCACCCCTCCAGCCCACCCCTCAACTGGAATCGGGGTGTGCATTGGGGTCATCGGTCCTACCTGTCACCCCACTCTCCTATTCCTCAGCTTCTTTCCACATGTGATGGGGTGACAGGGCTGACGACCCCAATCCGCACCCGATTCAGTTGGGGGTGGGCTGGAGGGTGTAAAGGGGTTTCAACCTAACATCGAATTTCCTCACTTTTGTCGCTGTGTAACAACCTAACTTATGCATTAAACAGAGTTTTTTGCCTCTAATATATATATATATATATATATATACACACACACACACATATATACACACACACTAAGGCTAATAGCTGAGAAGGCATTTGATCCGTGGATGCTCCCATCCATTTATCCATAATAAGACAGTTTGTTTCCATTTAAAAAAATAGGAGTCTAACCAGTTTTTTATTGATTTTTATCTTTGCTTATTATGATTTCCAATGGGAGTTTTTTTTCCATGGATTACTCCTTTGGTATAGAATGCTTTTCTTTTATTTGTGATACATTTCTGGGGTCTTAATTGTAATAGGTGACATCTACTATCCTTTTGGTCATTTTTGAATTCAAAACTTAGTTCACTAAACAAATAATCATCTTGTATGATATCATAACATAGAAGTATGTCCCCCTATATTCTTCAATTCTCTTGTGACATCAAGTAAAGTTTTATTAGTCACTCACTATAAGGTGATATTTTAATGTTATGTGTCATTTTTGTATCCTGTCTTTGGACTCTCTCAATCATGTCAATAGTCCCTATCGTGATTGGACCACATATAGGGCTACCATAGTCTAGTATTGGTCTACATACATCTCTACTGTCCCTTATTTTCAGGGACGTCCCTGATTATGCCTCGAAATTTTACTCTGTTGCTCCTAAAATGTGTGTTTTGTTAGTTGAACAGTGGGGATTGTAAGCACAAAATAATGTCAAGCATTAGAGTTGCAAACTTGTTCTTCTTTAGAAAATGCATTTTGCACTAAGCCCCATATTCTACCAGCTTTCTGGGTGGCTATTTCTAATTTTGAAGATATGTCCCTGATTTTGGTCCTTTGTCCCTGATTTTTTTAAACCTTGTCCCCAATTTGTGAGGCAAGAGGTTGAGAGGTATGTTGGTCTAACATACTGTACATACAGTGCAAAGGCATTATCACCTGCTTACTTCTTCTCTTGAAGTTCCTTCTTCTTGTCCAGAGCAACCTTTTAGCTTTAATAATCTGTGTCTCACATTGAGATGAACAAGTCAAGTTTTGATTTCTTTTCCTTCCAAATATTCTTTTTGAGGGGATCCATCTAGGAAGTATGTTGCCTTGTGGTACTGGTTACTTAGGTGCATGATGCAACCTTTATTCCTGTTAAAACCCATCCACCATGTCTTTGTCCATATTAGCATATTATTTAGGTTGTTCTGCAGTGCTATTTTAACTTCATCAGTGCTAACAGTACCAAGTTTTGTGTCATCTGCATACTTACTAACCCAACTGGTTAAGTGCTCCCTCATATCTGCTATGGATATTCAAAATAGTACTGCTCCAAAGATGGAGTGCTGTGGCACTCCACTAGTCACATACCTTGGGCCTGAGAAATATCCATTAATACATACCCACTGAGTCTTGCCATTCAACCAACTTTGTGTCCATCATACAATTCTGCAATCTAACTTTAGGTTTATTCATTTCTGAAATATTGCTTCATGTGGGACTGTGTCAAAAGCCTTCATAAAATTGAAATATATGCTGTCCATTGTTAAGCCTCTATCCAGTGCTGCAGATATTGTTTCACATAAACACAGAAAAGTTGTTATACATGATCTATTTGAAGTAAATCCAAGTTGTTTTGTATCTGTAGTACCATGTTTCATTTGGTGGTCATAGATCATATATTTTATTGTGGATTCCAAGATCTTCCCAATGCATGGATGTAACAATAATGGGCCTGTAGTTTTTTACAATTTGCCTTACTTCCCTTTTTATGCACTGGTATCACTATAGCAGATAACCAATATGATGGGACTTTGTTACTTAGTAATGATAATAATAATAATTTTTTTAAAGGTGTATGTATATATATATATATATATATATATATATATATATATATATATATAAATATATATATATGTGTGTGTGGTGCAAGGAGTTTTAGGAGTCTAGAGATATGTTATCTGGTGAAGCTGAGTGTGTATGTTTGAGTCAGGTAATTTTGTTTGTGAAATCCTCTTCTTATAGTTCTACTACTGTTGAGTTATTTATTTGCACGATTCCAGTATATGGGCCTGCTTTAGAAAACACAGCTGCAATGTATATGTATTAAATACTTCAGCCATTTCCTTTGGGTCATCAATTACTTGATTTTCTGATGTTATGGAAAACAGGGCACTGTTAGAGTTTCATAGTGAGGTCACATATCCATAAAATTCTTTGATCTTGTCTTTGTTTTTATTTTTTGCCAAACCAATTTGCAGTTTTGCTTATTTTTCCCGATTAGGTTCTTACGTTTCATTAGGGCATCATTATATCTTAACCAATTTGTTTATGATCTGTCTTTAGTGCATAAATTATAAAGAGATTGTATTTTCTTAAAATTTTAAGTTGTTCGTGAGCCATTTTTGGTTTGATACATCAATTATATTTTTTTTCTTTTTTATATGTTTGTAACATATTGCAAATATATGTTGTTTAATTATTTCCCACATTTTATTGGTTGTTTTTCAACTGAGTTTGGTTTACCAGGATATCTTATTTAAATCCTCTTGAATTAGGATTTTATTGGCAGAATCATAAATATAGCCCTTCCTGCACCCTTTGTTTAGTGGGATGCGTTTCTGAAAAGAAAAGAAAATACTGTTATGGTCACTAGCTCTGATGGGTGGTGGGGGTCATTTTCACAGTCAATGATGTTTATTTCATCAGTATTTAATACTATACCCAAGGAGTTAACTCCGTGAGTTGGCAAATTAATATGCTGTTTTAGGCCAAGTTGTTCAGTTTTTCTTAAAAATTATTTACTCTGGTGTTTTGTGCCCTTCATTGTTTCCCTGTTAATGTCACTGAAATTTAAGTCTCCCAGAAAAAACACTCCCACCACCAATTCGCAAGCCTTTCCAAGTTCTGAGCTTATTTATCAAATATGTTATTGCGTGCATTATGCTGTCTATAACATATACCAATTATAATGAGGTTTCTGCTTTTATTTATGATTTTAATCCATAAAGCCTAGGTATTGCTCCCCCTAGATTTCATTTTCTAAGAGATCTTCATAGTCCATACCATCTCAGATATATATACCGCCATACCACCACCCTTTTTTCCAACCCTATCACCTATAGTGTTTATTAAGTTTAGGGTATTCTCTTTCACCTGTTCCTTTAGTGTTTGTACATCAGTTACAAGGTGTCCCTTTTCCACACATTTTGGGTAAATATACCTGGTAAGATTTGGGTCAGATTTGTTAGTAGAGGGCATCAAGCAGTTACAACATTTTGATAGTTTGCCCTCATTATACAGAATAGCTAGGAAATCAGCTGAGGGGTTATAGGCTTCCATGTTTAATTGCTAAGAGGATGAGTAATTTAAAGAGACAAAATACCTGCTTTAATCAGAATCACCTAGTTCAGAAAAACTTGAAATAGTCAAAACAGTTTTTAAAAATAAAAATGCCAGAGCTGTTTGCTCGCAGCACTTTCATAGAATGTTGAATTGCAGAAATATAATGGCCTGCCCTTGTCCCTTCATCCACGCAGCATCTCTGTGTATGTGATGCCATGTGCGCACGCTGCTTGGGCATGCCCCACTTGTTCTAGACATCCCCCTTTGCAGTCAGTCACCCAGAAGCATGTCCTTGGGGTCACGTGACCACTCACTGCATAAGTACATTCAATTTAGGTGTAAAAGTGTTTTTTTTAATTCATTGGACATTTCTCTTAGCCCCAGGTACAGTACTTTTATGTCTTTTGAGGTTTTCAGAGCTAGCACTCACTTTATGTAGTTGTCTGAGTGATCTCCTAAAAACTATGTGAGCCTGCCCCTTCCAATATCCTCCCCTAGTCTGTTGCTAGGTAGCAGTCATCAGACACTCCTTCTCCTGTATGTTTTCCACAGCACTCAATGCAATTAGATAAAAAAAAGTATAAAGTACAACAACAAGTAGTTTTAAATTAAGAGATGCTGTCACACAGCATGAGCTGTCATACAGTGCTGCGTTCAAGTTTCGTAAAATTGACATATATTTATGTATATGTAATTGTTAACAAACTTTATGTGTAGTGCCATTCTTCACCCCAGTGTGAATGCTTTGTGATCCTGTGCTGATGAGGATAGTTTAGTTGTGAGTTCATTGACCCAGCTGGATGGGGTGAGGTGGGGGGGGTGCTGCTATGGACACCACCTTCCAACTAGTGAATAAAAGGTGCAGGATTGCTGCCATATGCCCAGATACCATATAGTGAAGACAACGGTAATCTTGGCATATGGTCCTGCATCTCTCCACCCATGGGTGGCAGAGGGCCATGTGCAGTGGCTGACAGATACAATCTTTTCCCTGTGCATCTGTATCTGTGGCCACATAAAAGCACAGGGACCACAGGGTCCTGTGCTTCTGCAACCCACCGGACAGCCCTATCATTTCTACTCATCCATGACTGCATGGAAATGAAGGTCCAATAAGTTTCCTGCACTTCTGCAGGTGGTCTGAGTCTTCCCTTGGCACAGAGCATCTGCATCAGTTCATGTATGCCCTGAAATGAACTGTATGAATGAGGATACAATTCCACTCTCTCTAAAAAAAGGGAATTTTTTTTGCAAAAACCTTTGTTAATGTACCAGTTAGGTTAACAACACCACAAAAGAAGGGAAATATGGCATTAAGGTTTCCAACCCTAACTCCTCACCCCCACCTCTCAAGTAGCAAAAGAGAAAAAAAGTTAGAGTTTTGAACCTCTGGTGTCTTGGCAAATCAGTGGTGGGAACTTCCTTAGGGTTGTCAACCTTAATGCTCATCCCATTCCCTGAGCAAACAACATCACACATTATCAACTTTCTTCATGAAAGGCCCACAGGGCACTGATTGAAGAAAGCTACAATAAATTGTGTTGGAAACATGTGGTGAGACATACTTCTCTACCTTTAAAGATGGTATCACTATGAGGCACTGGCTTAGTGCTGTACCTTGAGCTTCAGACTAGAAGGCATGGGCTGGGGGGAGGAGGGCATTAGGGCTGGCAACCACAAGAAAGACCCCATCTCTGATTAGCTAAGACATCGGAGACCCAAATCCCAAATGTTTTTTCCTTTCGCTTCTTGGGAGCTGTGGCTGGTGAGTTAGAGTTGGAAGCCATAATGCCACATTTTCATACTTTTTGACATTAAGTTACCCTAACTGGTGTAAGTTTTTGGCAATATACTGCATATATATGGTTCTTAAGACATTTTTAGCACAAAAAGAGCCATGAGTTGAACCCTGAAACTTTCATTTCAATATGGTTCTTAAGAAATGTTCGGTAGAAAAAGAACTGTGAGTTGAACCCTGAAACTATCCGCTTAATTAGAGTTTGGCCCAAAGGTGATTATTTGATAGGTGGTTTTACTGCAAAATGTGTAGATTTTCAACTATTATAAATTTAAAGTGCAACTGGCCCAATGGCACGTAGGTAGGGCTACTGCTTGTTATGTCAGTGGCCCATGTCCAAGAATGAGCTTTGGTTATTGGGAGACAGACATTGGAGGGTGTATTGAGGATCTCAGGGATAGCTCTCCTCCTTTAGGGTGGGGGTCATGGTATCTCACTTCTTGACTGCCACCTGGCAGAGGTCAAATGGTAGTGTAGACAAGCACCCAATGCAAGGAGGTTGCTGCTGCTAGACGCCATGCACACATGCATTTGCTACACATATGCATGTGCATCATCACATGTCAGTGTCATGGGGAGAAAGCTAAAATAAAAATGCCCCAATCTAATCCAACACCCCCATGGACCTGTGCATAACTAACATGGCAGGCCATCCACCACCATGGGTAGTCCTTGGTAAGTAGTGGATAACTGATAAGTTCATGAGATGGTCAGTGACTGTGCTGTGAGGTGGTGCCACAGGACTAAGGGTTAGAGGAACAGAATCAAAAAGCATAACAATAATATAAGAAAATGCATTTTCAGACATGAGAATTGTATTTTTTTAACATTTTTTTCATTACTGGATTTTTATAAAACCACCAAATGTCACTACCATGACTAGGTACTTTCATGAGATAAGATGCCTTTAACCTTAGGGAATCAGTGGTGTTCCATGGGTTTTGAACTGTCATTTATGACAGTGTTGCTATTATCCTAAAAAACTGGAACTGTATTCTCATACAAAGAGGGTTGCCAAACTAAAGGGGCGCACCCCATTGTCACAAGGCCCTGACAAGAAGTGTGGTAGGCTCAGGAGAGGGGGGAAAGGGAAGAGAAGGGGAGCAAAGGAGGGCATATTGCCACATTAGGGGTAGGGACCTGTTGGGGTCACAAAAGGGGTGGGCAAAGGGGAGTGGTGAGAAGAAGGAGATGGGAACCTGTGAGTGGCCAAGAGGGCCAGGAGGCAGGACTAAAGGCGGCAGTTATAAGGGGCTGCAATGAAGAGGGAGCTCACACATTTGCTCCAAGAAGTTTTTTCTGGAAGCACATCAGTTTGGTGGAAATTGCCAGTGTGCATTTTGATAGTTAGGTATTTCTGAGTAAAAAAAAAAAAAGATAAGTTAGCTTTAAAAATACTAAAGATATTGTAGTGGTGGGCATACAAAGGATGGCTGACTGGAATCTACAGTGGTGCAAGTGAGTAACCCCAGGCATATCACAGGATCCAGGTAAGAAACCCAACCACTACAATTTAGGGCAGCTATGGACTGCGTGGTGAGCCTGTGAGCAGCTCGTAGCCAGGGATTAGCATTTGCAGAAATAACAGGTTCACAGCAGAAGCTGTTTAATTTTCAAGCTGGACAGGGACCAGCATTTGCAAAGGGCTGAGATGTATGGGACACAGTGAATGTGGCAACCTGTGGGGGCCAGTAGGCGAAAGCAGGTGAAACTGGAGGTTAGGAACTGTGTTTGAAGCAAAGGAATGGATGTTTGTGTAGTGTGGTCGATGCTGGGGAGGCCAGCGGAGCTAGGATGGTTGCCAACATGTAGCGGGGGTATTTTCTCAGGAGTTGGAAGGTGTGCAATAGCTGGATGGGTGCAACGGAGGTGCAGATCCTAGAGAGTGTGCAGAGTAGTAGAGAGAGGGCTAAGCCATGGAGAAGGGAATTGTGCTGGTGGCCCACAAGGTGGGGAGTGTAGAAAGAACAAACAATGACTGGAGAGCTAGTGGTGGTAGCGCAGGAGTGAGCAGAGTGCTCATCTTAAAAGATAGCAATGTTTTAGGAAGAGCTGGCTGCTCAAGGAATGGGAGTGAAGAGACAAGGGGATGTGATGAAGCCTGGGCCAACCACGTGGGATGGCATCTGACGTCATTGCCATGCGGTCCAAGGCCTGGGGGGATAGGGAAGTGATGAGCAAATAAAGCAGGCCTCAGGACAACAGAGTGAGGTGGGGATCCATGGAGTCTCTGGGGCCTGCTACGTGCAGTTACTTGGGGCTAAATTTTAGGGAAACAAGGTAGAATGTTTAAATGAAGGAGTAGCAGACATTAACAGGGGGTAGACCGCAGCGGCCTGCAGTGCTGAAGTCATGGAAACATTATGAAACAATTGCTGAGAAATTAGAGCAAGCCAGGGGGTAACTGATGCAAGGAGCTGTTAAACATAAAAGGAGCCTGGGGCCACTGCATGGGTTAGCCTTCTGCATCATAGCCATGCAGTATGGGGTCTGGACTGCAGCTGAGGGTTTTTTGCCAGCAGGAAGCCAGAGCATGCAAAGGGCAAAGAAGAAGGCCCTGCGGGGGGCCTGCGGGGATGAGTAGGCCCCAGCATGGGCAAATTCTGGCTGGGAAAAGAACAAACAAGCGTGGAGGAGGTGCGGAAGGCTGCCCCCTGCAGTGGGTGATGTGTGGAGCAACAGTCTGTCTGGAGGGGAAAAAAGTCAGTTCTGTTCCCCTCACTGCATCATCAGAAATGAGACCAAACACCTTGAGGCCCCGCAATCCTTGCAGTCTGAGCAGTGACTTTCACAAGCTATCAATCAAACTGCAGGAAATTGTGACATAATTTGTAACCAGGGAGAGCCAATCCCCGCTGCTTTATGTGAAAATGAAACCTGGCAGTGAGAAATGGTTCTCATTGGTTAGTAGTGATATCTTACTCAGTGTAGTTTCAGTGATGATGTAGTGGGAAGAACAGAACTGACTTTCTTTTTTCCTCCAGACAGAGTGCTGCTCCACACATCACCCCAGTTCTGTCAGGTGGAAAATCGTCTAGTTAGCAAACAGAAAAGAATAAATAATTGAGAAATAAGACGTGATAGCTGACTACATCTGAAAGTTACAATTAATTGCAGGCAGTTTTTAGGCAGTACACTAGCACTTTAAGTAAGTTTGAGAGTGCCTGGCTATCTTTCAGTTTTTGATTGTCTTTTTGTCGTGAGCACCCAGCCCAATGCAAGTTTTCTTGTGTTATGAATCTAGCAAGATTTCTGAGCTGACTTTCAAAAAAAAGTGTTTACTACAGTTAGTATCTGAAGTACAAAAACAAAAATATTGTTTTGAAAAATCAACTGAAACTTATATATAGATATGCTGTATACAGTACATATTCGGTATTTATACATGCACTGTATTTATACATACTGTATTTATACAATAGGTGTGGACATAAATAGAGAATGATCAATCCATTTCTCTGAGAATTGTGTGTATAAATGTAAGATTCTTACATTTATATATACAGTTAGTACATCACCATACATGCATGTACATGGGGGCAGATTCTAAAAGGCATGGTGCAGTGCCAAAGGAGACTTGCACCAAATGCCAATGTGCTGGGGACCCTGCGCCTGATTCTTTATTAGGCAGGGTCTTGGTGGATAAGTCCTGCAGCCTGTGGCAACCCAAGCTGTACACCTAATGGACGGTGCACCTGAACAGGTTGCCACAAGCCTGCGGTATTGCACAGTAAAAGGGTACAAGCACCCCTCCAGCCCTGATCCATGACAGTAGTAATAATGTAGCTTTGGTGGTCCAGTGCACCTTCTAGACCCAATCCCCAATGATAATTGTGATATTGTCCTGGAGGGCTGTCGGACCCCCCCCAAGTCCCGATCCCGATACTAATATTAATGAATCCCTTGTGGGTTAGCACCCCCACCCCAATCCCCGACAGTATTAATTGAATAACTCTGTTGGGCTAGTAGCCCCCAAACCCTGACCCCCTTGTTTTGATATATTAACATATCATTGTGGTGATCAGTGGATCCCCCCAGCCTGATCCCCATAGTGCCCATCCCAACGTACCTGGTGGTCTAGTGGCCCCCCCCACCCAACAATACCAGACCTCACTGCTCCCCCCAACCCATACCCAGCCAGTCACTGGCACAGCAACTGTCATTGACTAAGCGCATCTTATTTATCATGCAGAGCTCTGTTGGTGGCTGGCTGCGGTAGTGAGAGGTGGGTTGTGCCAGTCACTGGCTGGGTACGGATCGGGTGGAGCAGGGGGATCTGACACTGTCAAGTGGAGGGCTGGGGGACCACTAGTCCACCAGGTATGTTTGGGATAGGCATCACAGGGGATCAGGCTGGGGGATCTACTGGACCACCAATGATATATTAATATATTAAAATGGGGGGACTGCGGTTCAGGAGGGCTGCTAGCCCAACAGGGCTATTTAACTAATAATGTCAGGGATCAGGGAGGTGGACCCCTAGCCCACCAGGGATTCATTTATATTACTATCAAGGATCAAGGCTTGGGCAGGTCCAATAGCCAAAGATATATAATAGTATTTATTGGGTATAGGGGCTGCAGGGTGTACCAATAGCCAGGGCTATACAATAATTATTATTGGGGATCGGGGATGTGGGAGAGTCCAAAAGCCAGGCTATTATAATAAATATTATTGGGGATCAGGGCTGCAGGAGGGGGTGCTAGGTCAATACGGCTATGTGATTAGTAATTTCAGGGTTTGGGGCTGGTGGGGCTTCCTAACCTATGGGATATCGGATGGGGCACATTGGTGCAACCCCCAGAGAATGGCAAAGTACACTTACACCAGCTCCTAGCTGGTGTAACTGTACTTTAATGGTTGTCTTCAGGGAGTATTTTGAGAATTGCAAATTAGAGGATGTGGCACCTGCCTTTTGAGAATAGGTCCCTGGGCTACTGCAAACCCCCTTGCACCATGTTGCATCTCAGTTTTTGTTACAAGGATGGTGCAAGTCCCCTTTTGTGCAAGCAGCCTGCGTGTTGTCACAGGCAGCTTTTGATAATGGCTGTGGGTGAAGATATTGGTCCAAGGTGCTATTGGCATCATTTATGTTGGACACAAGTCACCTTGCAACATGCAGAGCCTTTTGAGAATAGCACCCATAGTTTCTTTGTCATGACTAAGCAGCACCCCCCAAGCTAGAACTATTTCCCACTTTCATTTTGCTGCCCATAGTGCATCAGTCAGCAACACCCCAATACCTCTCCGCTCTTACACTCATTACAGAAGTGGTCTCTCCTTGCCACTACACATTTCATAAACTCCAGATAGCATAAAATGGATAAACATTCTTTTTTAGAGGACTTACCTCCATTCCATCGATGGTCCCTCAAACTTCTCTGTCACCTGGAAGCTTCTTCATGTTCTCAGTCCTTCAGTGTTATACAGTGCTTCCCACTCTTAACCTACTACACAGTTTCAGCCCCCCCAGCCATCACCCAGTGCACCAACATGTAAGGTAACTTTAAAAATGATCTGCTCAGATCCTTGCAGTTTTCTTTTTTTCAACAAACAAGGTCTCCTTTCCACAGTTATCTGACTGTGCCGTCTCACTCTGCTCTATTAGCATAAAAACAGACATGCATTCTCTCTGCACGAGCATCAAAAACCAGCTACTCTTCTCCTCTGATATAAAAACACCTGGGATGTTCTCTCCAAAACTCCACATAGCTGTGGGGAGAAAATTAAAACTTTATGTGGAATACATGAACCACAGACCTGAACCACAGATCACAGGTGATCTCTTCTGTCGCTAAGATGTACCACCATTTTTTCCAGTAAAATATTCAAAAACAGAGCAACATACCAATAGCAGACCACATTGGGGGAATCAGGAGCATTGGGGTACTGCTGCCCCTAGCAATCACCCAGCAGAATAACAGAGTAGTAATAAAATAGTTTATTCTGTATTTTCAGAAAAGGACTGCACAATTGAACCGAGGTTCATTTACAAAGGGGTCCCAAGAGCAAAAATGAAGCAGTTTCACATCTTAAGATACCAATTACAAACATTCAAAAGTAAAACAATTATAATGCAATAAGTGACATCATATAAGCTATTCACAACAAATTTGTGGCAGCTCAGCAATATTTACAATCCATGTTTTTATGGAGTTCCAGGATATAGTTCCCCTTTGGGTTCTCAGATGGCCTGGTAAGTTGTAGAGAGTAGTAGAGTTCATAAGCACAATCACAAAAAGTCATTTAAAATGCCAGCCCAGTGGTGCTGAGGGCTAAGGCTCTGGACGCCTTACCTCATGCTATGCTGGTGACCCAAGTTCCGGAACAACCTTGGGTTGCTGGGGAGCTGGAATGCAGGGGAGGGTCAGAGCAGGACTGTGATGTGGTAGGCAGCGCTCCCCTCCCACAGGGGGTTGCCCGCTCCTCCTGTAGTTCCGCTACCACCAGGTGAAGGTCCAGTGGGAAATGAAGATGAGGAGAAGCAGTGGCAATAATGCCGGGCATGGATCAGGCAGGACCAAGCCGGTGCCCAGAGTGCGCATGTGCCTCCATGCACATGCACGCGTGTGTGTATGCCGGGGTCCCAGGACACGGGTAAAAAAGGGAGACAATCAAAAATTAATACAGCAAAACAAAGTTCTTTAAAATATATTTGAACAAATAGACACATATTTTATTCAACACCACACTGCACTCTCATGAATATCTCCTATTGCATAAATGAAATATGCAGGGCGGAGGCTGTGTAATACATGATTTAGGTATACTTGTGCTGTTTGACCTCATATAAGTCACTTGTGGCTTATGACATGTGTGAAGTTATGTGAGGTCAAACAGCACACATATAAATACTGTAAATCATGTATCACACAGCTCCCCTTTCATGTGCCCTATCTATCTATCTATCTATCTATCTATCTATCTATCTATCTATCTATCTATCTATCTATCTACCTACTTACCTCCCTATCTATCTATCTATCTATCTATCTATCTATCTATCTATCTATCTATTTATCTATCTATCTAATCTAATCTATCTATGTAGAGTACCACCTTAGCTGAAGTGTTACCATATTGTGCCGATGAAGCACACTAAGTTAACACTTCAGCTTACAGGTCATGATACCATGAATGTTACTACCATTAGGGGGAAATGCAGTATTGCAGTTCCTTAATATGGTAAACTGTTCTGTTGTAAAGCATAAGATTAGGATAGCTGCCACTGTATAAATTAATTGCAAAAAAAATATGGTAATGCATCAGTTAGAGTTAAAGAGCCACAAAAGTGTAGAAATGTGATGACAGGGCTTTTCAACCATAATATACCCCGGGGATACTTGGATTAGGTAGGTTTTGGAATTGGGAAACCCTGGACTCTGAGGATTTTTGAATTGGGGCTGGATGTGGATGGGGTGTTTCACTGAATGGCCAGAGACTGTTATGAATGGGGAAGAATGAGGATGTGCCACTGGATATCAGGGAACTGCTCACCATATGGGACATGGTAATTGAAGAGGTGTCAGTGGATGGCTGAAACTGCTTGGTACAGGGGCAAGGTAAGGTAGGGGGTGACACTGGATGCCAGGGACTCCACTGGAAGAGAATATGAAGGATGTTCCACTGGACACCAGCTCATGATAAGATTGGGGCAGGCAGTTGGAAAGGGGTGTCACTTGATGCTATAGACTACTTGGACTGGACCTGGATGAGAGACAGATGGTTGCCTTTTGACACCTGCGACTGCTTAGCACCAGCACAGAGTAAGGCAATGGTTGCCACTCTACTCCAGGGACTGTCTGATATTAAATGTGTGGACAATTTTACATAGCCAATAAAACATTGTGTGCATATTTTATGAAATAACCTTTTTTTTAAAAAGAAAGGAAATGCATTTAACAATCTGTATTCAAGCATCAGCTATGGTTGAATATTAATGACACAAATATAGGGAAAAGCAATGCTAGAGTAAAATGTACACAATACTCAGTTTTGGTGAATTTGTGCAGAAGTTTACCCCTGCCTTTGAACAATTGCTTTATGCAGTACTGACGTTTTTATTTTATTTGTTTAACCAGAAGTAGCACACTAAGTTGAAAGCTTTTTTACAGGAGTGACCTGGGAGCACAGGGAGCTTAAGTTTCTTAAGTTTCTTCACAGAACGGGTGGTGGACAAGTGGAACACCCTGCCAGAGGAAGTGGTGGGGGCTGAAACAATCATGGGATTTAAGAATGCATGGGATAGACATAAAGGAATTCTGGAGGTCAGGGGTAAGGGGCAGCAGACTTCTAGGAAAACAAACTGAACTTACAAGCTCAAATGGGCAGACTGGGTGGGCCATGGGCCCTTATCTGCGACACTGTCTATGTATACATAGATACATAGATACATAGACAGTGTCGGCAGATGAGACCTGCCCTGCCTTTAACGGTTTCAGTTTATTTTTTAAGTCTATTCCCTGCCTGACCTCTAGAATTCCTTTATCTTATCCCATCATTCTTAAATCCCGTGATTGTTTCAGCCCCACCACTCTCTGGCAGGTGTTCCACTGTCCACCACCGCTCTGTGAAGAAATTCTTTCTCATGTTTCCTCTGAATCGTCCTCCTCCAACTTCATCCCATGCCCTCTAGTCCTGAAACATCTTTTTCGGCTTAAAAATAGTGTTTTCCTGCACCCTGTTCCTCCCTGTAAGATACTTGTATGTCTCTATCATATCCTCTCTCCTCCTCTCCTCCAGGGAGTACATGTTCAGTTCCTTCAACCTATCTTCATAGGATTTGTGATGCAACCCATGCACCATCTTTGTTGCCCTCCTCTGAACCTTCTCTACCCTGTCTATGTCCTTACGTAGGTATGGTCTCCAGAACTGTACACTGTACTCCAGGTGGGGCCTCACTAGTGTCTTGTATAGCGGAATTATGACCTCCTTTTCCTGCTGGTGATGCCCCTGCCTATACATCCCAGCATCCTGTTTGCTTTACCTGATGCCTTGTCACACTGTTTCCTACTTGAGGTCATCAGAGATGACAACCCAAGATCCTTTCCTGCTTGGTGCATGCTATATCCTCACCCCCCAACTGATATATTGTGCCAGGGTTTTGTGCCCTATATGCATTATCTTGCACTTCTTTGCATTGAATTTCAACTGCCAAACCCTTGACCATTCTTCAAGTTTCTGCAGGTCCCTCTCATTCTGTCTACACCCTCTGGTGTGTCTACTCTGTTACAGAGCTTTGTGTCATCAGCGAACAGTGAAATTCTGCCTTCTATATCCTGTGCAATGTCACTGATGAAGATGTTGAATAGGACCGGTCCCAGCACTGATCCCTGTGGTACCCCACTGGTCACTCTTCCCTCTGTGGAGTGACAGCCATTTACCACCACCCTCTGTGTCCTGCCACCCAGCCAGTTACCTACCCACCACACTACTGTCCTGCCCACACCCATATTCCCCAGTTTGTGTAATAGTCTTCTATGTGGCACAGTGTCAAAGGCCTTGCTGAAGTCCAGATAGGCCATGTCCACTGCCTTCCCCTGATCCACCTCCCTAGTCACCCAGTCAAAAAATTCAATGAGGTTGGTCTGACATGACCTCCCTGGTAAAACCATGCTGCCTTGGGTCCTGTAGTCCATTGACAACCAGATGTTCCACCAATCTCTCCTTCAGTAGTGCTTCCATGATCTTTCCCACTACCGAGGTGAGGCTGACTGGTCTGTAGTTCTCTGCTTCCTCTTTGTTCCCACTTTTGTATAAGGGGACTACATCTGCTGTCCTCCAGTCTTTGGGTACCTCCTGTTTCCAGTGATTGGCTGAACAGGATAGCCAGAGGTTCAGCCACCACCTCTCTTAGTTCTTTAAGGACCCTGGTTTTTCCATCTGGCCCCATTGCTTGTCAACTCTTATTACTTCCAGTTCCTTCAGGACCCTTTCTCGTGTAAAGGGACTTGTGTCCATTTCTGCACCATTCTCACCCCTTGTACTCCCTTCAGACCCATTACCCCTCTTCCTTAGTAAAGACTGAGCAGAAATACTCTGTTCAATATGTCAGCTTTACTGTTGTCATCCTACGCTGCTCCCATCCTCCCCTTCAGTCTAACTATCCCTCCCTTTGTCCTTCTTTTTCACTTATGTACCTGTAAAGGTTTTGTCCCCTTTAACCACTGATTTTGCAATGTGTTCTTCTGTCTGAGCTTTGGCTTCCTTACTGACTTCCCTGCCTCCTTTGTTTCTCCTGGTACTTCTCCCTATCCCCTTCTGCCTGTGTCTTTTGTATTGCCTGAATGCAGTCTTTTGGCTTTCCTTTCTTTGCTACCTCTTTGGAAAACCATAATGGTCTCCTCTTTCTTTTCCTCTTGCTAACCTGCTTAATGCATAATTCTGTTGTTCTTATAATCCCCATTTTAAATACTGCCCACTGTTCCTCAATCCCTGATTCCTGTCCCATTCCTTAATGCCTCTTTCAAGCATCTCCCCATTTTCCCAAAGTCTGCCCCCCTAAAATCCAGGATACGTGTTTTTGTGTGGTTTCATTCTGCTCTTTCTGTGATTTCAAACCACAATGACTGGTGGTCACTGTTACCCAGGTGCTTCCCCACTGTTACCCCCATCACACTGTCCCTGTTTGTGAGCACAAGGTCCAGTATTGCCTTCTGCCGAGTTGGTTCCATGACCAGTTGCTTGAGGAAGGCACCCTGAAGGGAGTCCAGGATAAATCTGCTCCTAGTTGCTGCTGCTGCTGGGATGCTCCAGTCCACATCTGGTATATTGAAGTCTCCAACCAGTACTACCTCACCCTTGTCAGCCATCCTTTGGATGGCTAGCATCAGCTCCCTGTCTGTTTCTTCCTCCTGGGCTGGTGGTCTATAGACCACACCTGTGGGATGGCTGGCCCCATTTTCCTTTCCAGCTTAACCCACAGTATCTCTCCCCATTTTGTTCCTCCTGGATCTGTGTGGCCCTTATGTCATTTTTCACATACAGTGCCACTCCTCCCTTCCTGCCTGCTCTGTCTCTTCTGAATATGTTGTAGCCAGGTATGGCCATCTCCCAGTCATGGTTATCATTACACCAGGTTTCAGTGATGGCCACAATGTCCAGGTCTGACTGTACCATGACAGCCTCCAGATCTTCCATCTTGTTGCTAAGGCTCCTGGCATTTGCACACATGGCTTTCCATGATTTGACCTCCCTAGACTGCTTCACTGTTCTACTCCAGCCCCTTCCTTGGTTGTCATTTATCCCTGGTTCTCCTTGCTGTCTGCCCTTCTGCTGAATTTTGCCCCTTTTCTGCTTATCCACCTTTTGGACACTAATCTCCAACTTTTGCACACTGCTTTGCAGAGATAGCCACTCCTCTGGTTCACTGGTTCCATTACTAGCTGTGGGGGGTGAGCAAGTAGGTACCATCCTTGCTGGCCTGCCACCCCCCTTTGCTAGTTTAAATGCTTGTCAATGTAGCATTTAAACTTATCATTGAGTGCTTGGATTCCCCTCCAGGATGGATGCAGGCCGTCAGGCTTGAACAAACCTCCATCCCTCCAGATGGGTCCCCAGTCACCAATGAATCCAAACCCTTCCTCACAGCACCAGTTCTTCAACCATGAGTTAAAGTTCCTGGTGTATCTATGTATCTATGTAAGTGACTTGCTCAGGGTCACACAGCATGCAAGTGGAAGCTGTGGGATTCAAACCCAAGTCTGGTCAGCTGGATGTCACCAGATTTGCAACTCAGAGCCTTAAACCACTGCACTATACCTTTCCTTAATTCTGACATGGGGGGTTACTTTGTTACCTTAACATCACTTTTTTCTTACAGTCTGAAGAGGTACGCTATTTCTGACATAATCATTCCTGATACTGGGAAGAAAGTGCAGACATGTTTTATTAAGACAGAACCCACACTTTCCTGGAGTTCAAGCAGCTAGTCTTGTCTTGATCCAGGAGAACTGATGACTGGGCTCAGAATGTGCAGGTGTCCAGGTGACACCTCTGCACAGCTTTGGGCATGTGCACAAAGACAGGTTGCGGTGCAGACACAGGTGAAGGTCTGTGACAGCCGGCTGTGACAAGGGTTCTGTTTGGGACTCTGATGGGTGGATTTGTCACCTAAGGCTTTCAGTCTTAACTGATGCTTAAATATGTTTTTCACCGTGAATATTCAGCGGTGCACAGCATTAGATTCCATCATTACTACAGATATCCTGATATTACTGTAAAGATGTTCTTAGTCATGACTAGTAGTAATCCTTGGAGTCACTTGGTTCATTGTTTTTAAATGCAATTAATGTGCATTAGTTCTGAGTTGTTAAAGAGCTAGAAGGTGGCATTGTGCAGAAACAGTGTTGTGCATGTGTGTTAGCATATGAGCTCTAGTAGTTAGTTGGCAAATTGTTAGAAGACGGTATCCCATGAGGTGGGCACATGGGGAAGGCCACCGTCCATAATGATGACTCCTTCCCTGCACAATCCCTCATGGCGATGGAAGTGTAGGGTGACCGGATAAGAGGGTGGGCGAATTGGGCAACAGGATGTCACTATATGTATGTACGTGTGGGGAGGGGGGCAAGCACAGCAATCGTGAGCTGGAAGGGGGCAGAGGAGCTGTAGGGGGTGGTGCTGTGGTGGATTGCAGAGCTGCATTGTGGTGTCAGGGGTTGGCTAGTGGTGGGGGGTTGGTGAGGGACCAGGTTCAGGTCCGGGTGCTGGTGAGATTTTATTGCGCCTGGCCCAAACCTTTTTTAATGCGTTCACCTTCCCAGACACATACCTCTCTGGAGTTGAGAATCCTTTAGTAGGGGTGGGGGGGTGAAGCCCCCATGCGGGTGTGTGGGTGGGTGCTGCCCCTCCAAAGAAAGCATTAAAATACATGTCCCAGTGCTATTGTCCCGTGTGCCAGGGTTGTCAGAGTGCCGAAAATGTTTTTGGCACTCTGTGCTAGAGCGGTGATCACCTTTAGGCATTTGCCATTATCACATAGAACCTTAGAAGACAGGTAAGTGCAAAGTGGTGATTTTCACTATTCACTATGGTTCTTCATACATGATACTGATTAATGTGACTAGGCATGATGGAATCTAACAATTGATATTACTATATACAGACAATACATAATGGGTTACAGTGGAATAACATATATTTCCACAAGTTAGTAGTAAGACCCCACAACTCACATTAATCATGTCAATCAGTAACTGCACTGAAGAAACATCAAGAATAGTCAACATTACATCACTTGTTTTCAATGCTTGTATTGGTGTTTTACCTTCTTTCTACTAAAAACTGCCTTTCTTTTCATGGTAAACTCTTTGTTGGCCAATTGTTCTGTATGTTTTCTGTCCAGATCTTAAGTAGAAACTACATGCTCTAAGAAAGAATTACATATTCTAGAAATACTGTGTGTACTAAATGAAAATAAGTTGTTATTCTAATTGAAAACTTTAGTGGCCAAGTGAATACAAATGACTCAATAAATTATATTCCACATTGATGATTCTCCTGGAAAGGAAGTAATCATTTATACATGTACCTACTCAAGGAGCATTGTCAGAGTCCAGAACACCTGTAAGAATTCCTAAATGGTGCATGTCCTTACCCCAATTTACCTGGAATGCTTCATTGACTTGAATTATTCCATTAGAATGAATGCTTTTGAATGTGCACAGCAAAAGCAGATTGATCTATTGGGAGAGAAATTGAAAGTCCATAGTCAAACTTTTAATAGTTGTTCTTTTAACAAATACATTAATCTGAGTGCCAGTATCTTATTTGATAGAGAAGATTCTTGATTAAAATTAAAGGGGAACAGTCAGTACAAAGGGCCCTGCAATCAAGTGCAGGATTTGTCCCAATGTACGCTTCATATGAAAAAGCAGTTTGAATTTCTTATTGTTTACTGTAGTGTAGTACATTGTATCAGACTAATTTTGCTTAGTTCTAGGCCAACGTGTTCCCTAACTACAGATCACAGGAACCCTCTGCAGCTGACATCAGAGCAGTACTGTAACACTAGGAGATTCAATAGCCTGCAGTGCATCTTAGAGCTTTTGCAATCTCTGATCAGACATTTTCTGGTTCTGCTTTTCTCTAGGGTCTAAGCACAGTCCTTTGTGACTTTTCTTAGCCCATGAGGACAACAGGAACAGCAAATATAAGATCACAGCTTATATAAACTCTAACATTCACTGTAGGCTATTGAATCTCCACCTGCTGCAGTACCACTCTGATGTTAGCTGCAGAGGATTCTGGTATTTGTAGTTAGAGAAGACATCAGACTAGAATTCAACAAAATCAGTATGATACAATCTTCTATACTATAGCAAACAGTTAGTAAACCAAAATATTTTTACACAAAAAGTGCACATTAAGAACAGTCCCACATGAGAGTGTTGGGCTGTTGGTGTTGACTGTTCCCCTTAAGTTTAATTCAGTTTCAAATTGTCTTTAGTATGAACTAACTTTAAGAGTAGATCATTTAACATTGTTGAAAATATTAGAACAGCCATTTTAATGAAAAGACAAAACAAGGTTAGTTTTCTCCTAGATTGACAGATACTGTATAAGTAATACCAGTTCTATTTGTGTGGTGGTATACTGTCTGAAATTACCATGAAAGTAAAGGTATGATATAACATTGTGGGCATCATAACCACTACCCTTGAGTGGTGATAGCCCCTCTGGACTAAATTTATAATTTGTAATGCACTTTATATAGTCTAGGAAGGGACTATAATTTTGGCCAAACTGCCAGCCAGCCGATCTCGTCCCACTTCCTGGTCCGCCTGCTCCACCCCCATGCTCCCAAATTTTGTGACATGGAAACAGTGAGAGCATGAAGATGTGCCCCATACTATTCTATAGGGCTAATTTTCAGAACAATTTCTCAAAACTTTAAACAACCTGTTGATAAAAAGAAAGCCCTGCTGATAAAAATCAAAGCCACTGCTCAACTAATAGGGATCTTATTAGTTGAGCAGTAGCTTTCATTTTTATCAAAAGTTAGTTTAAAGGTTTGAAAAATCATTCTGAAAATGAGCCCTGTAGACATGTACAGGGAAATTCCCCATGATCTCCCTGGTTCCATGTCACAAAATGTGGGAGCGTGGGGGCAGAGCAGGCGGACTGGAAAAAAAGGAAAGGGATCAGCTGTCTGGCAGTTAAACCAGAATTATGATCCTTTCCCGAACTGTATGGAGTGCAATACAAATTATAATCTTAGCACAGAGGGGTTATCGCAACCCCAGGGTAGTGGGCTATGAAGCCCAAAATGTAAAAAAAAAAAACAATTACACCTTTACTTTTACTTCTAAAAATAATCAAAGGTAACCTTGTGTGTCTTCAGCACTCTTTGTTCTTTTGCTTATTATTTGCATATTTGCTTTGATGTGTATCTTTGTAAACTAGACCAACTAGACGGAGCCCGACAAACTGTATTTAATTCTATTCCTCTTCATAACTTATCAGTATTTTGATCTCACTGTCTTTGATATAGCAGCTAACCAAAAAATCATTTTACCTTCTTACAAACTAGTCACTAGTGATGCCTCAGTGGTGAGAGTTACTGAGGAATAATGGAAGATAGTGTGAGTTAGCTTCCATGGAAGATTGCTGTTCTGTGCATCACATCTAATCAGAAAACCTTCCAGTTAATGGGGAGAAAAAGAAGACTAGTTCTGCTATCAAAAGTAACTAATGTCAACATTTGAACAAGCATTTGTCAATGCCGAATGTTGATTGCGTTGGTCCGTTGAATTCACTCACTGCCCCTCTGTCACTTGCTTGTTCTGTTTCTCCTGGTGCTGCAGGCTACTGTTTTGTACTATGCTCCAGCCTGCTTTGGCACCATTTTCTTTCCAGAAAGAAATCTGCAGCTGTCCCAACAGAGGTCCATTGAGGTGGCTTACTCCCCCTGTGTCACTCGTTCATTCTGTTTCTTCTGGCACTACAGGCTGGCCTTTTGTACTGGGCTCCTGCCTGTGTTGGTGGCTTTTTCTGCCCACAAAGAAATCTGCAGCAGTCACGATACAGCTCCGTTGAGCTCGCTCACTCCCCCTCTCTCACTTGGTCATTCTGTTCCTCCCGCTGCTGCAGGCTGGCCTTTTGTACTGGGCACCTGCGTTCACTGCTGCCTTTTTCTTCCCACAAAGAAATCGGCACCAGTCATGATAGACCTCCATTGTGTTTGCTCAGTCCCTCTCTCTCACTCCCTCATTCTGTTTCTGCCGGTGCTGTAGCCTTCCCTTTTGTACGGGGCTCCTGCCTGTGTTGCTGCCCTTTTCTGCCCACAAACAAATCAGCAGCAGTCTGATAGAACTCCATTGAGCTTGCTCGCTCCTCCTCTCTCTCAGTCATTCATTCTGTTTCTCCCGCTGCTGCAGGCTGCCCTTTTGTACTGGGCCCCTGCATGCATTGCTGCCTTTTTATATCCACAAAGAAATCTGCAGCAGTCTCAACAGAGCTCCATTGAGCTCACTCACTCCACCTCCCTCATTCGCTCATTCTGTGTCTCCAGCTGCTGCAGCCTGCCCTTTTGTACTAGGCTCATCTCCCGCTACTGCAGCCTGCCCTTTTGTACTGGGCCCCTGCTTGCATTGGACACTTTTTCTTCCCACAAAGAAATCTGCAGCAGTCCTGACACAGCTCCATTGAGCTCACTCACTCCCCCTCTCTTACTTGCTCATTGTGTTTCTCCCGGTGCTGCAGGTTGACTTTTGTACTGGGTTCCTGCCTGCATTGGCACCTTTTTCAACACACGAAGAAATACGCAGCTGTCCCGACAGAGATCCATTGAGGTCGCTCACTCCCCCTGTCTCATGCACTCATTCTATTTCTTCTGGCACTGCAGGCTGCCCTTCTCTACTGGGCTTCTGCCTCTGGTAGCATGTTTTTCTGCCCACAAAGTAATCTGCAGCAGTCCCAACAGAGCTCCATTGAGCTTGCTCACTTACTCCCCCCCCCCTCTCTCATTCGTTTGTTCTGTTTCTCCCGCCACTGCAGGCTGTCCTTTTGTACTGGGCCCCTGCATACATTGCTGCCTTTTTCTGTCCACAGAGAAATCTACAGCAGTCCCAACAGAGCTCCAGTGAGCTCACTCAGTCCCCCTCCCTCACTCACTCATTCTGTGTTTCCCACTGCTGCAGGCTGCCCTTTTGTACTGGGTTCCTGCCTGTGTTGGCTGCTTTTTCTGCCCACAAAGAAATTTGCAGCAGTCCTGACACAGCTCCCTTGAGGTTGCTCACTCCCCCCCGTCACTCTCTCATTCATTTCTGCCGGTGCTGCAGGCGTGTCTTTTGTACTGGGCTCCTGCCTGCATTGCTGCCTTTTCATGCCCACAAAGAAATCTGCAGCAGTCATGATAGACCTCTGTTGAGCATGCTCACTCCCCGTCTCTAACTCACTCGTTCTGTTTCTGCCGGGCGCTGCAGGCTGGCCTTCTGTACTGGGCTTCTGCCTCTGTTGGCACCTTTTTCTGCCCACAAAGAAATCTGTAGCAGTCCTGACAGAGCTCCTGTGAGCTCGTTCTCTCCCCCTCTTTCTGTTGCTTGTCCCATTTCTGTCACCGCTACAGGCTGCCCTTTTGTACTGGGCTCCTGCCTGTGTTGTCGCCTTCTTCTGTGCACAAAGAAATCTGCAGCACTCATGATAGAGCTCTGTTTAGCTCGCTCACTCCCCCTCTCTCACTTGCTCTTTGTGTTTCTCCCACTGCTGCAAGCTAGCCTTTTGTACTGTGCCCCTGCATGCATTGCTGCCTTTTCCTGCCCACGAAGAAATCCGCAGCAGTCCCGACACAGCTACATTGTGCTGATCACTCCCTCCCCCACTCACTCATTGTATTTCTCCCGGCACTGCAGGCTGCCCTTTGGTACTGGGCTGCCACTTGCATTGGCACCTTTTTCTGCCCACAGAGAAATCTGCAGCTGTCCTGACTGAGCTCCGTTGAGGTTGCTTACTCCCCTTATCTTATGCACTCATTCTGTTTGTCCTGGCACTACAGGCTGCCCTTTTGTACTGGGTTCCTGCCTCTGCTGGCACCTTTTTCTGCCCACAGAGAAATCTGCAGCAGTCCTGACAGAGCTCAGTTGAGCTCGGCCTCTCCCCCCTCCATCACTCGCTCAATCCTAAATTGCCCAAAACAATGATTTCCGACAGCGACTGCAGTATTCTGTGCCAGAAGTACGAAAACAGATTTCGGCCAGGATGTGAAAAATGTCAGCTGTACTTTTCATGAGACGTGGGAAAATGCTACTGTTGAGAATGTGGTGTGAAAATATTACTAATTTATAAAGTTACAAGGGTGCATGGAAACTACACAATGCACTCTCGTAGCAGTCATTTTATGGAGTTTCATCAGAAAATTTTCAACATTGCCATTTTAGTACCTGTGCTCATGAACAGTGTCAGTGTGATTTTCTTAATGTGTCCCGAACACTGATTTCCCACAGCGACTGTGCTATTGTCCGCCGGAAGAGTGAAAACACATTTTGGCCCAGATGTAAAAAATGACAGCTGCATCATTCATAAGGAGGTGTGTAAAAATAGCAATGTTGAAAATCTGAAGTGAAAATATTGCAAAGTTGTGAAGGTACAAGCGTGCGTGGAAACTTACATAGAAACATAGAAACATAGAAGTTGACGGCAGATAAGGACCGCAAGGCCCATCCAGTCTGCCCATTTCTTTTTCTACCTTATAAATGTGCCATCGGCCTTTGCTCTGTCAGTGGCCTATCTATTCATAGTCATTTGTATTGCTCCCTATGCCTATCCCATGCCTGTTTGAAGCCCTGCACTGTATTCATAGCCACCACTTCTTGTGGTAAGCCATTCCATGCATCCACCACCCTTTCTGTGAAAAATTTCCTCACATTCCCCTTAATCGGCCTCCCTCTAATCTCATGCTGTGTCCTCTTGTCCTGCTATTTTTCTTATATTTAAATATGTTAGACTCTTTCACCTTGTTTATGCCCTTAAGGTGTTTGAATGCCTCGATCATATCACTTCTCTCCCTCCTTTGCTCAAGGGTATCATATTGAGCTTCGTTAATCTGTCCTCATATGTCTCTGATGCAGTCCCTGCACCATTTTGGCTGCCCTTCTCTGGACTGCATCAATTTGGTTAATGTCCTTGTGAAGGTGTGGCCTCAATACTGCACGCAGCACTCCAGATGGGGCCTAACCAGTGTCTTGTACAGTGGGATTATTACCTCCCTCTTACGACTTGTGATACCCCTACTAATACACCCTAACACCCCCCTAGCCTTACCTACTGCTTTAGAGGTCTGCTTGGATGATTTTAGGTCATCAGTGATGATGATGCCCAAGTCTCTTTCTTCCTTTGTGACTGCTAGCAACTCCCCTCCCAGCCTATAGGTGGCTTAGGGTTTCTCTTCCCTATGTGCATGATTTTGCACTTCTTTGCATTAAATCCAGTTGCCACTCTTCTGACCATTCTGCTAGTTTATCCAGGTCTCTTCTCATTTCTGCCCACCCCATCTGGATCATCTACTCTGTTGCAGATCTTGGTGTCATCTGCAAACAGACAAGCCTTACCCTCTAGACCATCTGCAAGGTCACTAATGAAGATGTTGAAGAGGACTGGCCCCAGGACTGATCCCTGAGGTACCCCACTTGTGACTTGCATCTCTTCTGACTGTATACCATTTACCACCACTCTCTGTTTTCTGCTCGTCAACCAGTTTGCCACCCAGTTGACCAACTTCTGACCCACCCCGAGCCTACCCAGCTTATTTATCAATCTTCTATGTGGAACAGTGTCAAAAGCTTTGCTGAAGTCAAGGTAGGCGACATCAACTGCTCCCCCTTGGTCCATCACTCTGGTTATCCAGTCAAAGAAATCTATGAGATTAGTTTGACAGGACCTTCCTTTGTAAACCCATGCTGTCTTGGATCCTGTGCCCCTATGGATTCCAGGTGTTACACTATCCTTTCCTTAAGGAGTGCCTCCATAATCTTGCCCACTACTGAGGTAAGACTGACCGGGTCTGTAGTTCCCCACCTCCCTGCTACCACTCTTGTGGAGCGGGATCACATGAGCCCTTCTCCAGTCTTCTGGGACCTCTCCTGTGCTCAGAGACTCACTAAACAATTCTGCTAATGGCTCTGCTAGTTCCTCCTTTAGCTCCTTAAGTACCCTGGGATGTTTGCCATCAGGTCCCATTGCCTTATCCTCCCTGAGCTTAGCAAGCTCTTGTAGGACCCTTTCTTTGTGAAGGGAGTAGTGCTCACCTCCCTCCCCTGTGTCCATGATGCTGAGCTGTGGGCCCTGCCCTACCTTCTCTTCAGTAAATACTGAGCAAAGTATCTATTTAGGATAGATGCCTTTACAGGGTCCTCCTCCTCACATGCTCCCTTTTCTCCATTAGCTTAGCAATACCCACTCTGGACTTTCTCCTTTCACTAATGTATCTATAGAAAGTCTTGTTACCTTCTTTTACTGTTCGTGCTAGTGTTTCCTCAGTTTGGGACTTTGTCTGCCTTACTGCCTTACCTGCTTCCCTTAGGGCAGTTTGGTATGCCTCCCTATCTTCATCCCACTGTGTTCCCTTCTATTTCCTGAAGGCCAGCCTTTTGGCTCTGACCTTTTCTGCTACTGTATTTGAGAACCAAAGTGGTTTCCTTCTTCTTTTGCACTTCCTTTTCTGTCTAACACAATGGGATGTTGCTTCAAGTATTGCATCCTTAATGCTTGCCTACTTTGCCTGTACCCCCTCACCTGTGTTTCTTTTTGCCAGGGCTAGCTTAACTCTGTTGGCCATCTTATCAAAGTCAGCTCCTCTGAAGTCCCATATTTTTGCCTTGGAATGGGATGATTTAGATGTAGTAGCCAAATTGAACCATACCATGTGATGGTCACTGGCCCCTAGGTGACCTTCTACCTGGAGATCTGTGATCCCTTCTTTGTTAGTCAGTACTAGATCTAGGATAGCCCTGTCTCTTGTGGGTTACTGTACCAGTTGTTTGAGGCCCTCCCCCTGCAGGGAATCCACTATGAGTCTAGTTCTGGCAGATGTTCCTGCTGGTATTGACCAATCTGTATCCGGCATGTTGAAGTCTCCCATTATCAGAACCTCCCCTTTAGCTGTCATGTTTTGTATATCTTCTAACAGTAATATGTCTATGTCCTTCCTCTGGTCTAGGGGCCTGTAGACAACCCCAGTTCTTATGGCTGTCCCATTTCCTGTTTCCAGGGTGACCCACAGTTCTTCTGGCTCCTTATGTGTATTCTGAATTTCTGTAGCTTTGATATTTTCATTAACATACAGGGCCACTCCTCACCCCCTTTTTGCACCTCGGTCTCTTCTGAACAATACATAGCCAGGTACTGAAGTCTTCCAAGTGTGGTTACTGGTAAACCACGTCTCACTAATTGCTACTATGTCCAGTTTAGCCTCTGACATTATTGCCTGCAGGTCTGGGATCTATTTCCCAGGCTGTGAGCATTTGTGTACATGATTTTCCATTGGCCAGATTTTGGTGTGTTAGTTGTTGGGTGAAGTTTGGCATTACCCTGTGCGTCGTATGGGGAGACAAACCTTTTCTTACCTGGTGATGCAAATGAACGCAAACATGCTGAATTCCTGTTTGACCACTAGCTGAGGGGAGGTGTTCTTCCCATTCGACGATGGGTGCTGCACCTCTCTCCCATTTGCTAGTTTAAATATTCTGCAAAGACGTCAAACTTCTGCCCCAATGCACTGACTCCCTCTTTAGTCAGATGCAGTCCATCAAATTTAAAGAACTTTCGCTCCCAGAACTGTTGCCAGTTCCCTACAAATCTGTGTCATTTTTCCTGGCACCAGCCCTTGAGCCACATGTTTAGCTCCCCATCTCCCCTTCTCTGACCTTCCGTCCATCTGCTCCCCTCTCCCAGACTGGCAGGATCTCAGAGAAGGAGATGCCGGACGAAATAGATAATAGTTTGTCACCCAGCCTAGTCAGGTGTTCCTTGGTCTCCACAACTGACCAGCTGGTGAGATCATTAGTCCCTATGTGTACTCGGACATCAATGTTTTCTCCTGCTTTGTGAACAATTTTAGCAATGCGGTCAGTGTGTCTCCATGCTGATGTACCTGGGAGACATCTGACCATCACCCCTGGCTGGAGATGGGTATCAACTCCCCAAATCATGGAGTCTCCTATGATCAGAAGTTTTTTGGATTTCCTTTGCGCTTGTTTTGTTTTGGTTCCTGATTTGGGTGAGTTTTGTTGTGCTAGCTCCTGTGCCGCAGTGTCCTGCTCTGCAGTGTCTTCTGCCTCTTTATTTGATTTCAGAGATAGAGGCAGATACCTGTTTGTAGTGTTTATATGGTTTTGGAGGTAATGTGTTGGAGAGCAGAGTGATGGG
Organism: Neoceratodus forsteri; assembly: GCA_016271365.2. NCBI lineage: Eukaryota > Metazoa > Chordata > Ceratodontiformes > Ceratodontidae > Neoceratodus > Neoceratodus forsteri. The sequence continues at coordinate 896,976,782 of CM057459.1, forward strand.
CACCTGATTTGCTCCTCCTAACCACCTGCCAACCTCCTGGACCAACTACCCTCTGCGGTCGAGGTTTTTCTGTTGGATGCTGGGGAAATGGCGGGTGGTTCTTATAATGTATTTCTCTTCAATATGAAATTTGAGGTGTGCAATCTCTGCCCATGCTGCCCGGAGCTGAGCCTAAGATCTCCAAAGGCCCAGCATGTAGGACAGTGTCCTAAATCCTGTAAGACTGTCCTTCTGAAAATTGTTCCACAGTACCTGCAGTTAATGAAATCCATTCCAAATAAGTTGCTGGGTTTGTAACCTAGTCAGAGTAATTAGAAGGAAAAAAAGGAAAAAATGCAAGTAATGGTTTAATTGTGCTTTGTTTAACTTGTTATAACAAGTTAAATTACTAGTGCCCTGTAAATGAGATCACCTTGTGGAGGCCACACTGATCTGCCCCTTCCTGCTCTGCCACAGGAAATGTCACAACTGTGGTACCCTATAAAAGAAGTGTAGGTGGGTGGTTGGGGATGGGGTGGGTGGCTGGGCCCTTCCCTGCCTAAAAGAAGAACCACGGACGAAAGAACAAGGAGGTAAGAGCAGAAACAATCAGTCAACAACAAATGCAGTAACCCTGAATGCTTATCCTAATGTTAGATAAAACTGTAAAACCTGTAAAGCACCACCTGTAATAATTTCAGAGAAGATATACGCTGTAAGAAACACTTTGCTCCAGAGAAAATAAAGCAGTAACAGAAGATATACCTTGCAAAAGACAATTTGAATCAGAAGATTACAGGAGTAATCTGTTAGCACACACCTGTAGGCACACTTGTAATAATGCAGAAGAAGGTATACCAGCAACAACAATTTGAATCAGAGAAAAATAAAGCAATGAAATGTTAGCAACAAACAGTAGCAATCCTGTGAGTAAAAAAATAAAAACACCACCACACGGTAAATCTGTTTGCCAAACTAAGTCTTAATCCTTTTTCCTTGCTCTTGTAAGTTTCTCTACCTGCCTTTCAAGCAGTCTTAGAAGGAAAGAGCTCAGGTGAAGCTAGGGTGCCTTGGCCAGCAAACCAAGTCTTCTACCTCCAAGATATCAACTAACCTGACTTTTAACCCTTCTTTCTGTTGGAAATTACTGACAGTTTGCCAGCTCCACCCCACATGCACACCTAATCCTTTGGAAGAGCTGTGGAGGAGGAAGTACTAGCTCCTTCAATGTGAGAAGGAGACTGAAACACCTCTGAGACAACAAACCTTTTCAACAAACAAGAATAAAATAAAACACAGTGTCAAACAGTAATTTTGCTTAACCCAATGATAAAAAGTCACAAAAATGTAAGCTCCACCTGTAATACAGTAATTTCAGAGAAGATATACCCTGTAAGAAACACTTTGCTCCAGAGAAAAATAAAGCAGTAACAGAAGATATACCTTGCAAAAGACAATTTGAATCAGAAGATTACAGGAGTAATCTGTTAGCACACACCTGTAGGCACACCTTGTAATAATGCAGAAGAAGGTAGACCAGCAACAACAATTTGAATCAGAGAAAAAATAAAGCAATGAAATGTTAGCAACAAACAGTAGCAATCCCTGTGAGTAAAAAATAAAAACACCACCACACAGTAAATCTGCTTAGCCAAACTAAGTCTTAATCCTTTTCCCTTGCTCTGGTAAGTTTCTCTACTTTGCCTTTCAAGCAGTCTTAGAAGGAAAGAGCTCAGGTGAAGCTAGGTGCCTTGGCCAGCAAACCAAGTCAACTGCTCAACGCACACTCATAGCACAGTCATTTTATGGAGTATCAGCACCAAATTTTCAGCATAGGGATTTTAGGACCTCTGCTCATGAACAGTGTCACTGTCATTTTGGTAATCTGTCCTGAACACTGATTTCCCACAGAGACCATGCTATTCTGCGCTGGAAGTGTGAAAGCACATTTCGGCCAGGATGTGAAAAATTACAGCTATACTGTACATAAGGAGGTGTGGAAAAATGCCAATGTTGAATATCTGGTGTGAAATATTGCAAATTCATGAAGTTACAAGGGTGCGTAACAACAGTGGAACGTACGCTCATCAAATAGTCTTTTTTTGGATTTTGTCCACCAAATTTGCAACATAGGCTTTTTGAGAAGCCACCTCATGAACACTGGCACTTCCATTTTATTAATCGGTCCAGAAAGGTGATTCTGCACAGTGACCGTGAAATCACCTTTCTGGACTGATTAACACCATGACAGTGACAGAATTCATGAGAAGGGGACCCAAAAACCCCATGTTGAAAATTTGGTGCCAAAATTCCGAACAGTGCCCGAGATATGCATCAAAGTTGAAAAAAACATATTATATAGCTTACTGACATTTCCTCAGTTCGCGGTCGGCTGTGAAGAGTGCAGACATGTTCCCGGTCCACCAAAGATCATTGTGCCGAGCTCCGGAGGTAAGCATGGGGTGAGGTGGGGGTGTGATGGGGCAGGATGTGCAGTGGGTTGGTGCTGGTTGTGGGGGGGCAGGGAGACAACGAGGGACCATTTTTTGTTTACAGGGACAAAAAAAAATAAAAAACATTGCAGGACTGTTTTTGCCTTTCAGGGAATGTGGCATGCTGGGGTGAGCTCCCAGCATTCCAATGGGCTCTTTTGGGGGGTAGCTTCAGCTGACTGGGGATTGAGCACCCACATCGGCACACAACTAAAGGGGGGGCACATCATGCTGACGGGGATTGGGCACCCCGTTGGCACACAAGAAATGGGGGTGGAATATGCCGATGGGGACTGGGCACCCCCATCAGCAAACACAGAAATTGGGGGGGAGACATGCTGACAGGGACTGGGCTACCCACCAGCAGCAGCCCTGCAATGAGGGGTCACTTTCTCATTGCAGTTGATGACGCTGCAATGACGAGGTGGCCCCTGATCGCAGCGGCTAAAATGTTTTAAATTGGTGGCTCACTGGCTGAGCTAATGTCAGCAGCATTGTGCCATGGCACTGGGGATAGGTGTCCAAGCCTTTAAAGGCTGTGGGGGCATTAGCCACTACTGTGCCGCGCCTCCACAACCTGCTTCTTGAGGAAAGCTGCCGCAATATGTTTCTTGTGCATGTGCGCAATCAACTTAAAAATGACATTTTCTCACTTCTGCTTTTGTGCTACTTGCTACTGTATTTAATGACAATAATAACATAGGTGCCAATTTTAGTCTATCACCTATCCACTGGATTTATCCACAACATTTAATACTGTACAAATTACTGTTGCGATATGGAACTTTTCCCAAAATAAATATAGAGGGGAAATGCTATGTTAAGCAAGATTATTTTCACTAAGAGTTCTACTAAATGTAGATTTATGTTTAACAGTTTAAGGGAGAAGGATAGTTAAAATACAGGTGAGTGGCAAAGTGTATGAAATAAGAACCCCAAGCTTCATATTGTAAGAATTCATTATCATGATGACAAATCAGGTTGTACTAAATGTCAGAAGACCAATATGTATTTTCTTTTACAGTTTAGAAGAAGGGTCATATTTTTAAAACATTAGCAGAATTATATTTTCTAAGAATACTGTCTGAAAAATACAGTACATTGTGCAAAATATATTGTCTAAGTGCTAAAAGTTGAGTCATTCTCTAAGTAATCCTAAACCATGAATTTATTATGTTAAATCTAGCTAGATAAAAAAGTAGTCAATATAGCAAAATAAGCTACTGTAATTATTACTGGCAAGATTAATACCAGAGGAAACTAAAGCTTCATTATAAACATAATGCTTGTGAGGAATAAAAATACATTTACATCAAAAACAGAAAAATTCTGCTAGTCAAGACTAATTTATCTAAACATTTTATTGACTCTAGATTATATTTTAACATCCTAAAGGAAGGAAATGGCTTGATAAAATACAGATGACTAGCACATTGTCTAGATGCTAATGGTTATGCCAGTGTCTAATTCAGGGGTTCTCAAATGGGGAGGCCAGCCTCCCTGGGGAGGCCCCAACCTGTTCCAGGGGAGGCACAAGCAAGTCTGAAAAAGTACTGTATTTAAATTTTGAGTTTTATATATTTTGTGTGAAGAGATGATGCAAACTGAAAGAGGATAATAGTAGGTTAATTAAATGTATTTACTAATAGGTGACAAGGGAAGGTGAATGAAAGGCTTATTTCAGGTGTACCAAGGGAAGGGTAGGGCATGAATACATTTCAAAAGGTAACTGCAAAACAATCAAGAGATACACAATGAACAACAGTGCAAATATGAACAATAAACTAATAATAAGCGGTGGTAATTGATCAGTTTGTAGTTTGGTGGCAGAACAGCCCAGATACAAGGGTTGAGCATAAAAATGCTAACAGCAATAGCAGGAAGGAGCAAAGTAATCCCTGAGAAGTTGTTTAGGAGCAGGGAAGGATGGGGAGAGGTAAAGCATGTAGGAAGGTTATTTTATATAGAGAGGAAACAGAGAAAGTAGTCTGACCCATGAAGGTACTGCAACAAGGGGTAACAATGGTTCAAGAATGAAAATAGCAGAGTACGTAGGTTGGCCTGTTTGGGGGAGTCACAATAAGCTGAATAATAATATTTGTTTATTTTATTTATTTGTTATTCAGATAACACCTTTGAGCACAGGAGCTCTTTTTCAAAGGTTCCATGTCAGTATAAGACAAAGAACTGAATGTGAGCCAAGTACTCAAAGGGGTTAAAATTTAGTCATGGTGTACTGCGCAAAGTACAGTATGTTATTTTTCTTGGGGGAGGCCCAAGATTATTTCAATTTTTGGTGGAGGCTCAAAATCTTTTCCATGGATTTGGGGAGGCTTACTGTGACAAAGTCTGAGAAATATTGGTCTAATTAGTTGCTAACCATGAATTGATTAAGTAAAGTTTAAGTACACCAAAGCAAATGAGATATCTCAGTATCATATATGTCATTGGCAAAATTACTACTTTACAAAAACCAGAGCTGCATTATAAACAAGCATTTGTCAATGCCGAATGTTGTCACGCTGGCATTGGCTTTGGTAGTGCATTGCAGAAACACATTTTGGGCAGGATGTGAAAAATGACAGCTGTACTGTTCATAAGGAGATGTAAAAAAATGGCAGTGTTGAAAGTGTGGCATGTAAATATTGCAAATTTGCGAAGTTACAAGGGTGCATGGCAAATGTACCATGCACGCTTGGAACACAGTCATTTTATGGACTTTCAGCATCAAATTTTCAACATAGGCATTTTAGCACCTCTGCTCATGTACAGTGCCACTGTCATTTCCTCAAACTGTCCCAAAAAGTGATTTTGCACAGCGACTGCTCTATTCTGTGCCGGACGTGCAAAAACACATTGCGGGCAGGATATGTAAAATGACAGCTGTACTGTTCATCAAGACATGTGGAAAAATGCCAATGGTGAAAATCCAGAGTGAAAATATTACAAATGCACAACGTTATGAGCGTGCGTGCAAGCTGCACAACACACACTAGTAATACAATCATTTTAAGGAGTATCATCACCAAATTTTCAACATAGGCATTTCAGAACCTCTGCTTATGAACAGCATCACTGTCATTTTCATAATATGCCTTGAACACTGATTTCCCACAGCGACCGTGCTATTGTGCTTCAGAAGTGCAGAAACACATTTCGGCCAGGATGTGAAAAAATGACAGCTATACTGTTCACAAGGAGGTGAAGAAAATTGACAATGTTGAAAATCTGGCATTAAAATATTGCGAATTCGCAAAGTTATAAGCGTGGGTAGCAACTGCACAACACACACTCGTAACACAGTCATTTTATGGAGTATCATCACCAAATTTTTAACATAGTCATTTTAAGACCTCTGCTCATGGAAAGTGTCACTGTCATTTTCGTAATCTGCCCCAAACACTGATTTCCCACAGCAAATGCGCTATTGTGTGCCGGAGGTGTGGAAACACATTTTGGCCAGGATGTGAAAAATGACAGCTATACTGTTCACAAGGAGGTGTAGAAAAATGACATTGTTGAAAATCTGGTGTGAAAATAGTGTGACTTTGTGAAGTTATGAGCATGTGTATCAACTGCGCAATGCACGCTTGTAAAACAGCCATCTCTGGGATTTTTTCCACCAAATTTGCAACATAGGCTTTTTAAGAGCCCCACCTCATGAACACTGGCACTGTCTTTGCGTTAACTGTTCCCAAAAGGTGATTCTGCACAGTGACTGCAAAATCACCTTTCAGGTCTGATTAATGTCATAACAGAGACAGAATTCATGAGGAGCGGTCCCAAAAACCACAAGTTGAAAATTTTGTGCAAAAAGTCCAAACAATGCTCGAGATATGCATCGAAGTTGAAAAAACCCTATTTTTTCCATTATACAGTTTACTGGCATTTCCTCTGTTCGCGGTCATCTTTGAAGAATGCTGACATGTTCCCAGTCCACTGAAGATCATCGTGCCAAGCTCTGGAGGTAAGTATGGAGTGTGGGGAGGCAGGGTGCGCAGTGGATGGGCATGGGAGGTGGGCAGGGAGACAGCGAGGGACAATTTTCTTTTTGACAGGTTTAAAAAAATAAAAAAAGTAAACATTGGGGGACAGTTTTTTTTTGCAGGGGCTTTGGCACACTGAGGTGGGCTCCCAGTGTGCCACCTAAGTGTTTTCTGTGCGGGTTGCTATAGCCGACTGGGGATTGGGAACCCCTGTCGGCACACAATGAAAGTAGGAGGGGCAAGAGCTGAAGGGGATTGGGCACCCCCTCAGCACATAACAAATGGAGGGGGAGATGCATTATGCCGGCGTGGAGTGGACTCCCATGTCAGCATATACTTTGGGCCTGGGTTTGCTGACAGGGGGACTGGGCATCCTCGAATTTGGCAGTGTGCATACCACCATGTTAATCACCAGGGAAAGCACATTGGGAGGTCTGCTGCATATAATGAGCTTAGCTCGCATTGCAGCAGACCTTTCCTTTGATCCCATGGCCACATTAGGTATGCACGTTGTGGCACCAGCATACAGGCTGATTGGGGAATGAGGGACGCACCTACTGATGTGTGCCCTGCATTTGCCCAACAGCGACCGCACCTGCAAATCTGCACTATCACAAGATGTTAGCTGCGCAAGCACGCCAACATAAAAAAGTATTCTTGTCATGAAGAAACAATTTTATCTGGAAGATAAGATGAACAATAGAGTCCATCCATCTATCTATCTATCTATCTATCTATCTATCTATCTATCTATCTATCTATCATATATCTATCTATCTTTCTATCTGTCTGTCTGTCTATCTATCTATCTATCTATCTATCTATCTATCTATCTATCTATCTATCTATCTATCTGTCTGATTGATGTATCTTGCCTGCCTCTCATTGCCTTTTCTATTTCTAGTTTTTTGCTCACTGCAGGCCATGTTAAACATGTATGTCTGTCTCACTCATTCTTGCCTTTCCCCATCTCCTTCCTATCTACCCCCTCTCTACCTTCCCTCCCCTCAAGACCTATACCTGCCACGCTCTTTCTTCATCTCTTTCCTCCCTCTCTCTCCCTCTCTACTTTTCATGGCACTTATTGTCCTGAAGCTTACTACCTTCCCATGTTGAATTTTCTTTTGTTACCAATCATGTTTTTTCCCCTGTATTTACTGTATCTTAACCTTCAGTATTCAGTATGTCAATGTACTTATTACACACTGTTTTCATCCGGATCTGTACTGCATTCATGTGCTGCATCACATGTTTATTGTTTGTCTGTAAACCGTTTTCTCCCGGGTTGTGCCTGAAAATAGGCATTATTTGCCTAGTGCACTTACCTGGTCACCAAAAGCAAAATAAAAAAAATAAAAAAAAATAAAATAAATAAAAAAAATAAATACCTTGCCTTACTTATTTTATATTTATCTCTCTTTTGTACACAGTGAATTGTCTGTATGCATACTGTATTACTGTCTATCTGTCTGTCTATCTGTCTGTCTGTTGGTCTGTTCTTGTAGATGTGCAGCTTAGTGATGTGCCTTAACTTTGAATCAGGAACTAATCATGCCAGATGCAGCATAGTACAAATCAACCAGATAGTGCAGTATCTAGTATTGTCAGTATTCACTGGATAATATTCCATTTTATAGACAGATAGATAGATAGATAGATAGATAGATAGATAGATAGATAGATACATACATACATACATACATACATACATACATACATACATAGATGCATGAATGGATAGAATCTATTGTTCATCTCATCTTCCATATAAAATTGTTTCTTCATAACAAGAATATTTTTTGATAATGCAGCTCTGGTTTGTGTAAAATAGTAATTGTGCCAATTATGTATATGATACTGAGATATCTCCTTTGCTCTGTTCTACTTAAACTTTAAATAATCAATTCATGGTGAACAACTAATTACACACTGGTACAACCATAGCATCTAGAAAATGTATATTCTAGTCATCACAATTTTATCAAGTCATTTCCTTTCTTTAGCATGTTAAAATATAATCTAGAGACAATAAAATGCTTAGTGAAATTAGTCTTGACTAGCAAAATTCCTCTGTTTTTGATGTAAATGGATTTTTATTCCTCACAAGCATTCTTTTAATAATGAAGCTTTAGTTTCCTGTGGTATTAATCTTGCTAGGAATAATTAGCTCAGTTTGCTACAACTACTCTTTTTTTAAGCTACTCTTTTTTTACTTAATTAGATTGAACATAATCAGTTCATCATTTATTTAGCTATCTAACTATCTATCTTTCTGTCTGTTTGCTGTCTATCTGTCTGCATATCTAGCTACCTTGCCTGCATCTCATTGTTCATTACTAGTTGTTTGCTTACTGCAGGCCTTCTTATATCTGCATGTCTGTATGTACCTTGCCTTAATTAATATATATGTCTCTGTTGTACATAGTGTATTGTCTATATGCATACTGAATTACTGTCCATCTGTCTGTTTATTTTCAGTCTGTCTGTGTGTTTTAGTAGATGTATAGCTTAGGGATGTGCCTTAACTTTGAATCAAAAACTATTCATTCCAAACGCAGTACAGTACAAATCAACCAGATAGTGCAGTATCTAGTACTGCCAATATTCACTAGATAATATTCTGTTTTATACACTGTTCCGTCTAACTGCTGACACCCACAGAAACATTCAGTACAGTTCCTTGCTCCCTAGTCTTTTACAATTGGCATTTATTTATTCAGGTATGCATTCTCTGGGCCATGGAGGATATTCCTCAGTCCCAGAGATGTAAAAACCAAAAAAAAACTCCTCTCAACTGGCTAGCAATACAGCAGGCTGACCCTTTGGCCCATTAGCAATTTAACTTCCTCCAAAACCAAATAAATGTTATTATCCCAGACTGTGTATAGCCCTCAGAATCTATCATAGGAATAGTTTGTTTCAAATTACTTGACAGAATAGGTGAGCAGGTGGTTGGTCAGCACTTGCACAATAATAAACTATTTTGTTTTCTGCAATACAAAGTGTATTTGCCATATAATAATAATAATACACATCAGATAATCCAGCTAGGCAACAGCATCCTACAGAATATAAATAACCACTTGGCGGAGTCAATTCCAATACAAATCCACAAATCCCTCACAACTAGAGGAATAAGCCTCTTTTACCAAATACTGTACATGCAACATATTTAGAAGGACCATTTATGATACCACCACAATTCATATCTTAGTCACTGTAACTATTCATTATATTGCTGCAAATTAGCTTCATATAGGTGGACAATAAGACTGAAGAAATTCTACTGTATATAGTTACAGAATGTGCAGGGATGCCCCCATGGCTCTTAGATGATCAGTATTGAGTATTTGTTTCAGGCATGGGATAATATTAATTAGCTAACTATAAACATATGCAAAATGGAGCAATGAGCAGTGTAGCCCCCACTACTACCACTACTACCTCACAGGGTCAACCAATAATATTTGAACATGCCAGGATGCCATAGGTAAGAGTATCACAGTTTGGTGGTGTCCAGGAAAATACTGGCATAAGGCAGAGAGAGTGTCCAAAAGAGTACACTGAGAAAAGCAATGGTCAGCTTATGTTAGATGCAGTGATTGTTTCAGTGACACTGATATATGTGCCATTGCTTATTTGCAATGCTTATGCTTAAGATACATTAAATATAACAATGTAGCATATGTCAAAGTGGGTGGCCACATGGGAACCAGTGATCAACAGAGGTGGTTGAAAAGGGAAAGACAAAAATGGTAGCATTCTGAAGGTATAAGAAGATGCAGAGGGAGAAGGAAATGGAGATGTATCAGGGGAAACAGAAAGAAGCAGGGAAAGCTGTCAAGAGTACAAAAGCACAAACTGAAGGGAGACTATCCAAGGAGCTAACAAAAGGGGATACTATATTTTTAGGCATGCAAGTGAAAAGAGGAAGACCGGGGTGGGATTGTAAGGTTAACAAACTCTGGCCAGAACCAATAGTGCTGCAGCAGCAGTTGTGGAAGAGAGTCTGGAGGAGCAGAACAAATAGTTTTGGAGCTTCTGAAGCATGGCCATCATGTCCCTGGAACCCAACTAACTGATCTTGGGGTCCGGGAGTACTGGCCCAAGTCAATGCCCCTCAAATGAAGGAGAGCTCCTGATTTTGGCCAGTAAAATCCAAAAGATTTTCACAAAGCCCTGACTGTTGTGCATGGCTGTTAGGGTTCTGCAAGTAGTTTCTGCAGGATGAAGGTAATGCTTGAATGGTTGTAACCACTGAGACAGATGAAATCTGGAACATACAACATGTGCAGTCTGGCCATTCCAGATTCATCCATGTTGGTGGTTACAGCATTCACCAATACCCACATATAAGATGGTACACATTCAGTGCTAGACCCAAGACAAAAGGAAAACTGTTGTTTGATAGACATGATAAGGGGATGGTTGAAGGTGCCACAACATGTGTTGGGGGAATGGGGCCATAAGCAGCCGGGAGAATGATACCATAAGGGGGGGTAAGAACAGTGCCATAAGAAGGGGAAGGGATAGTGCCATAAGAAGCAGGGAGGAATTGAGCCATAAAAGCAGGGTGGGGGTGGTAACATAGGAAACAGGGGGATAGTACTGTAAGACAGGTGGGAATTGGACCATAGCAAAAGGAGACTGTGCCATAAGAAGTGGGGGTGAAACATGGTGCCATAAGAAGCTGGGGAGAAATGGTGCTATAAGAAGACAGTGGAATAATGCCATAAGAAACATGGGGGGAATGGTGTTCTTAGAAGCATGGGGGGTGGTGGTGCCATAAGGAGCATGGAAGTAAATGGTGCCATAAGAAATATGAGGGTGGTGGTGCCATAAGAAGGGTTTAATGGGAATAGTGACATTAGAAGCATGGGGGAACTGGTGTCGTGAGAAGTGTAGGGGGAATGGTACTATAAGAAGCACAGGGGGGAAGGGTGTCATAAGAAATGGCTATGGTGCCATACTAAGCATAGGTAGTATGGTGCCCTAAAAATCATGAGGTGGTGCCATAAGAACTCTGGGTGGATTATGCCATAAGAAGGGTGTATGGTGACATTAGAAGTGGGGAGAGAATGGTGACATAAGAAGTGAGGAAGAATGATGCTACAAGAACCTGGGGGGTGGATGGTATCATAAGAAGATGGGGAGCATAAGAAGTGTGTGGGTGGGTGATGTCATAAGAAGAGGGTATTGTGCCATGAGAAGTGTTGGGTTAGTTGCATAATATATGTATATTAATTTCAATAAAACTTCATTAAGGTATCTTAATGCCACAAAGTAAGGAACTATGGCATTAGGGTTTCCCATCCTAATGCCCCACCACCATTCCTCAAGCAGTAAAAGGAAAAAACATTAGGATTTTGAATCTCCAGAGTCTTGGCGAATCAGTAGTGGGGTCTTCCTCAGGTGCTGTCAACCCCATGCCCACCCCATTTGGTGACTAAACAATGTCACACATGATTGACTTTCTTCATACAGGTCCCACAGGGTACAAAGGTACAACAAATTGTGTTGGCAACCTGTGCTGAGACATACTTCTCTACCTTTGAAGAGTGTATCATTATGAGGCAGTGTCTTGCAGCTATACCTTGTGCTTCAGACTAGAGGCTACGGACTGAGTGAGGGTATTATGGTTGACAACCCCCAAAGAAGACCCCACCAGTGATTAACCAAGACTCTGGAGACCCAAACCCCAAATGTTGTTTTCTGTTTCTGCTTGGTGTGGTCATTAAGGTTGGAAATCCTACTGCCACATTTCCCTACTTTTGTGGCACTAAGATACCCTAACTGGTGCATTAATGAAGTTTTTTGCAATGACTGTCCTTACTTTTTGAGATAGTGTAATAGAATCCCCAGTTATCTGTGGATCCCAATCTTACAGAAGCCTACATGTAATGTGTCATAAAGTTCCCTGCTGCAGCCACTTCCAGAAGAAATGTTTCTGTTTTGTCCTCCAATTAAGTATTATATAGGCATTTGTTAATATGATGAAATGTGTAAGGAAAATGTGTTTTGTATAGAAAATAGTTTTTTGATATATTTGATTGGTCAAGATGGTCTGCACCCAAGATTTATCAAAGAGTTGAGAAAAGAACTTGCCTCAATCATAGCAGACTTAGGGTTAAGATCATTGAAGGAAAGTTATGTCCCCAGAGATTGGCGAACGGCTACTGTAGTACCAATATTAAACAAACATTTGTCAATGCCGACTGTTGTCTCGCTGGCATTGGCATTGGTAAAGCAGGAATTAGAGGTGTATAATAGGAATGGCAGTGAAGTACTGAACTGACACCAACCTCACCCCCACCCTGAAGAGACACATTTTCAACATAGGCATTGTGGCACCTCCCCTCATGAACAGTGGCACTGTGATTGTGTTAATCTGTCCCAAAAGTTGATTTCCCACAGTGACCACGCCATTCTGCACCAAAGATGCGACAACACATTTTGGGCAGAATGTGAAAAATGACAGCTGTACTGTTCAGAAGGAGATGTGAAAAAATGGCAGTGTTGAAAATCTGGCATGAAAATATTGCAAATTTGCGAAGTTACAAGGGTGCATGGACACTGCACAACATACGCTTGTAACACAGTCATTTTATTGGCTTTCATCACCAAATTTTCAACATAGACATTTTAGGACCTCTGCTCATTAACAGTGTCACCGTCATTGTCTAAAACTGTCCTGAAAAGTGATTTTACACAGCAACCACGTTATTCTGTGCAGGACGTTCGAAAACACATTTCAGTCAGGATATGTAAAATGACAGCTGTACTGTTCATAAGGAGGTGTGAAAAAATGGCAATGTTGAAAATCTGGAGTGCAAATATTACTAATTCATGAAGTGATGAGCGTGCATGGAAACTGTGAAACGCACGCTCGTAAAACAGCCATTTTTTTGGATTTTTTTCACCAAATTTGCAAGATAGGCTTTTTGAGAGCCCACCTCATGAACAATGGCACTGTCATTTCGTTAATCGATCCCGAAAGGTGATTCCATGCAGTGATCAAGAAGTCATCTTTTGGGAATGAATAACGCCATGACAGTGACTGAATTTATAAAGAGGGGTCCCAATAACCCCATGTTGAAAATGTGGTGCCAAAATTCCCAAAAATGCCCGAGATATGCACGAGAGCTGGAAAAAACATATTTATGCCATTATACAGCTTACCGGCATTTCTTCAGTTCATGGTCGGCTTGGAGTTTAACAATTTTTATTATTTGATAAGACACACACGTCATAGGATGATATGTCAATGCCAGGCCAGACCGCAACAATTGGAGAGGCCAGGGTAACATAAATAGACAAAACCTTATAATACATTACACACGTATATCTATTGGTATTGACCATAGGAATACATAACAGGACATAACGGTCACTTGATAAGACACACTTAATGAAGGATCAGCCTGAGTCCTCTGCACCTCTAGAGCTTACAGTACTTGATATATTTAGTAAAAAGCATAGCCAGGGTAAGGTAAATAATCCTGCCGGGTCAAATCCATAGCAGATATTGATCATGTGTGTGCCTGAGTAGGATCACACGACCATATCAACTATGTATAGATAGGCAATCTTCACTAGATGGAGGGTAATGTAAGGGGACAGCCTCGGGTCAAAAGAGGAAGGGGGTACCAACTCTAAGGAAAGTTAGCTACCTAAACCAGGGGTACTAGCAAGCTATGGAGCTGTGTGAATGGAGACGTTATGACAAAATTTAGACTGCAGGAAGGGTTGCCAGCATTTCTCAAATTGGGCTACAGAGCCGGCCGCTAAGCTGGAGATCCTTTCAAATATAGCCACCTGGGCTAATGCCAGTAAAAAGTCTTGAAAGGATGGTGTTGCTGGGGATTTCCATTTTAATAAGATGAGCCGTTTGGCCACCGCCCCTACTGCAGTGACCCATTGGGCCCCAGGGTTGCATTTGGGTACATTCGCCATGCACATCCAAGCAAAAGGGTGGATCTGGATTAATGTCTGGGAAAATTTGCTGGCATGCTCTTAACCGATGTCCAAAAGGAATGTAGATTAGGGCAGTCCCAAAGAACATGGACCAAATACGCCCCATCCTTACCACATCTCCTACATATATCCTTTGACAGGAGACCCATCCTCTGGAGATTAGTTGGATCGCTATAGTATCTGTGACTGGTCTTATTCATAATAAGATGGGTGCACCCGTCCCAACAGGCCTTATGTGCTCTGATCCAGCTGTGCTGCCACTGCCGGTCAGAGAATGAGACCTGGAGGGCCCTTTCCCATTGTGCTTTGGCCCACTGAGTAGGGTCTACAGTGGTATCCCTAAGAGCCGAATAGATCATGCTGGCCCTGCCCTTACTTTTCTTCCACCAGACAGCTAACGGGTGAGGTAGGTGCTGCCCTCCTCCATCTTGTGGAGCATTAGGCAAATGTAGTATAGCATCCCTAATCTGCAGATATCTCCAGAAGTGAGACTGGGGGAGGCCAAATCTTTCTTTCAATGATTCAAAAGTATCTAATGTGACAGTATTGGGGAGCAACAGGTCATGGATCTTAGAAATGCCTTTGGCCTCCCAGTATTTCCAGTGTATTGGGGACCTCCCTATCTGTAGAGCTGGATTGTTCCACAGGGGCATATGTCTCCACGGGGTTGGGTCCTGTCCTAAAACTGAGAGGGTTTGTTTCCAATACAGAATAGAGACCTGCATGGGAGGGGAGACAACATGGGAAAGCTTCTTCTTACTATAGAGCACCACCGCCGGTGAAGGAGCCTGAGCCAATGATGCCTCTAAAGGGAGCCAAGTTGGAGAGGTCAGACCTATCCTAGCAAACCATCTCATAGTTTGAGAGGTAATGAAGGCCATATGGTATCTCTGAAACCAGGGAAGGCCCCATCCTCCTTTACTCCAGTGTTGGCGGAGTTTGAGTTTACTGAACCGGGGCTGGGCCCCTTCCCATAGGAAGTTACTCACTAGTGCATCTAGTATCTGAGACAATCTCTGGGGGATAGCCATGGGTAGGTGAGCTAATAAATATAATATCCTGGGGGCAGCCATCATTTTGATGGAGTCAATCTTACCAGCCAGCGACAGCCTTAAAGCCTTCCACCTACCTATGTCTTGTTTAAGGGAATCTAGTAAAGACACAAAATTAGCAGAGAGCATTTTCCCCTATATTGGAATGAAGGATAATACCCAGATATTTTATGCCATTAGGGGACCAATGAAGACCTCTGTTTATGAAGTCATTACCAGGGGTCTTAGAGTTCAGTGGGAGCACCTCGGTTTTGGAATGATTGATCTTAAGCCCTGATACCTCGGCAAAGGTAGCCAAAATCTCAAGGATACTGTCAATCACCTCAGAAGAGGACTCCATGGTGATAAGCAAGTCATGAGCATATAAAAATGTTTTGAAGGTGTTATTACCCACTCTTAGCCCAGGGATATTAGATGATTCTCTAAGAGCAATGGCCAGTGGCTCTATGGCCAGGACAAAAAGAAGAGGGGAAAGGGGGCACCTCTGCCTGGTTCCTTTTTGTAAGGGGAAGGTCGGAGACATAACACCATTTGTTAAGACAGAGGCCACAGGGGAAGAATATAACAGTTTTATCCAGGCAATAAAGCCAGGCCCGAAACCCATTTTAGAGAGAGTGAGGAACAAAAAGGGCCACTGAACAGAATCAAATGCCTTTTCAAAATCAATTGCTAAGGCTACGGAGGGCTTTCTAGATAGTGTGGTGTGGTGCAAAAGTGACAGCAGCATTCTATGATGATCCGACCCTAGTCGACCTTGAATAAAGCCCGCTTGGGCAGGGTGGGTCAGATCTACCATGAGGCATTCTAGCCTACTAGCAAGAAGCCTGGCCAGAATTTTAGCATCCGCATTAATGAGGGAAATGGGATGGTAGCTACCTGGCAGGAGAGGATCTTTCCCCTTTTTCGAAAGCACTGTAATAGTAGGGATGGGGGGAGAAAATCAACCTGTAGTGAATGTCGGAACATCCTAATCAAGTGTGGGGCCAGATTAGTTCCCTTAATTTTGTAAAAATCAATGGGGAGGCCATCCTTTCCTGGGGCTTTTCAAGAATTTAGGGATGTAATGGCCTTATCCACCTCCACCACAGTGATAGCCACCTCCAACAGTTTTGCATCAGAAACCATTAGGTGGGGAATAGGAAGTTTCCCCAAAAATATTTGAATACTCAAGGGGTCGGGAGGGTGAGGAGCTGAGTACAATGCCTCATAGAACTGGGCCATGTTCTCATTTATCCCTTTATGAGAGTGGGTTGAGACCCCATGCTTATATTTCAACACATGGATGGTACGGGATGCATGTTGTTGCTTAAGTCAATAAGCCAGAAGTTTACTGGCTTTCCCCCCCTTCCCAGTAAGAATGATGCTGCCATCTGAGATTTAATTCCGCTTGTCGGGTCAGGTGAGCATTTAAAGAAATCCTGGTACTCGTCAACTGAGCTAGTAAGGACTGAGATGGGACTGAAGACTTATACTGGGCTTCCAGGGAGGCTAACTGCTTTTCTAAAGCCCTTTGGTCAGTTTGGTGCCGCCTCCATCTAGCAGAGGCATATGCAATAATTTTACCATGAATGGTAGCCTTAAAGGCCTCCCAAAACGTTGAATCATTCACTTCCCCATTGTCATTGATTTCCCAGTATTCTTGCACCACAGGCCCCAGCCAGCGAGAAAAATCAGCATCCTCAAGTAACAGGGGATCCAACCGCCATGTGGGAGTCAGAGCCCAGTTTGATCCCTAGCTCTATAAGAGCATGATCCGAGACATAAATGGAGTGCATATCAGTGCTGGTTACCTTCTCATAAAGACTAGATGAGAGAAGCCTGAAATCAATTCTGCTAGATGAGCCATGAGCCTGAGAATAACAGGAGTAATCATAGACACCTGGGTGCATAGTTTTCCAGGCATCCAGCAAAGTATGCTCTGACATTAATGTCTGGACTGCTTTGAGTGCTTGTCTATGGGGTTAAGGGGTTTTGTTGCTCCAATCCATAGAGAAATCTGAAACTAAATTAAAGTCTCCACCCACAACTACCGGAGTATTGGCTTCAATAACATTGGTAAGGGCCTGGTTGAAAGCGAAGAAGAACTGAGAGCAATCCTGATTAGGGGCGTAAAGATTAGCTAGAATCAAGGAACCCTCTGGGGTCTCTATCTCTGCCAAGATCCATCTTTCCTCATTGTCCTGTTTGTGTCACTTCACTTTCCACACCAAGTTCTTGCGAAGTAAAATAGAAACTCCCCTTTTGTGGGCCTTTGCTGCACTATGCAGCTCCGTGGCAACCCATTCCTGCTTGAACTTCTTGGCCTCACATGGGGACAGCTTTGTCTCCTGGAGAAACACCACCATAGGTTGCAGTTTCTTTAGGTGGAGCAATACTTTTTTATGCTTAATGGGTGAATTGAGCCCCCTCACGTTCCATGAGAAAAGTCTAGTCCCCATATGACCAGTAAGTTAACATGGCTGAAAGGAGATATATGAGGAAGCCCCACCCAGGCGTAATGTGCCCAATAAACCCAAACTCCCTATCTAATCTCATAATATCATGCATGACTCTAGATTTCAGATTGCCATAATAGAATACAGAACAACATTGTACAACAGTATATCCAAGGGCAAAAACTGCCCCTAACAAGCAGAAATACAAACTACTTTTAAGTACCCAAAGAACAACCATACCCTCAACCCACCCCCCCACTACCCAAACCCAAAAACAGTTCCATTCCAGACCAGCAACCGCTGAACGTACCGACCAACCAGAGGCCCAGATACCAGCGGAGGTCGCTGGAAGTAGTGTAACCACAGACTACACTAGGTAAGGAGGACTCTCCGACTCCGATATCACCCACTCCCAACCCCCCATCATCAAGTGAGTCCTTCTACCCACATTGTCACTGCAGGAGAGAAAAAAAAAAACACAAACGACCCCAGCATCCCACACATGGGGCTAGGCAGCAAGATAGTCAGCATTAGCACTCTTTATTCCACACATAAATCCATATAATCCAGATATGGAGGAGTGTGCTCAAGCAGTCCTAGGGAAACCCCTTGAGTCCTTGATCCGAAATGCCCGATGTTATAACAGTTACTGAGTATATTCCCCTTTTGTCCAATCTCAGTTAGCCCCCATGGGGGGGAGGGGGACAAGGGGAAACGCCTTGATAATGACCCCTATACAGAAGGGGGCAACGCGGAGAGCATATACCAGCCCGAATAGAGGGCAGCAGCAAAGTATATTGGGGGGACATCAGCCCACGGCCACCTTGACTGGGGCCGAATCCTCCATCGGTTTTAACTCATGCCGGTTACTTAAATTGTGTGAGGCATCCCAAGAAGGGTCTTGAACCTCTGACCTTGTAGTATTTCTGGCACCTTTAGACCCAGTATCCTTAGAAGGAGAAGATCGGGGGGGGCAAAGAGGGAATAGTCAGGGAGCCTTCAGTTGGCAGGTCCATCAACGCCTGGTATTTATTGTTGCTCATATCTGGCTGGAAAGAGTCCTGTGATGCAGATGAATCCAAGCTTCCACGGTGGATCCTTGACTGGAGACGGGGGGGGGGGTTATTGACATGTAGCCCCTCAAGCCTTTGTTGTCTCCTATTTCTTCATTTACTGTTGCCACCCAAGAGTTTTGGTGGGGATGGGCGGTTAGGAGTGCTCTGGATCATAAGGGGGCTCTGCAAATTGTGATCAGTTCCTTGTGGTGATACCTCCATCAGCATAGACCTCCTAGGGAAAGCTTGCAGGCCAGAAGGCTCCCGTAGACAGCCCTAGCACAGTTTAGGGGCTTGTTCCAAAAGGAAATTCTCTGCAGCGGTGGGGTTATCAAAAATTCTGGGAGTCCCATTATAGATAATCCTGAGTGAAGCTGGGTATTTCAAAGGATACTCTAATCCCAATTCTGCACAGGCTCTATTGGCAGCTGTGAAGGCCCGACACCTGTTAGTGACCTCTTGAGAATAGTCTGCAAAGATCTGTATTTTGTGCCCTTTCCATTGCAAGTCCTTTTTAGTACGTGCCAGCCTAGTAATCATCTCCCAGTTTTGGAATCGGAGGAAACATGCCAGAATTGTGCATGGGCAAGCCCCAGCTTAGGGGCGAGGTGCTAGAGTTCTGTGGGCCCTGTCGATTTCAATTGGGGCCTTATCTGGCAAGTCCCGCAAGCCAGGCAGTTCTTTTTGCAAAATCCTGATTGTGTCAGTGCCCTCACACCCCTCTGGGAAGCCAACTAGCCCCAAATTGTTCCAGTGGCTCCAATTCTCCAGATCCTCCACCCTGCCCCATAAAACACGGATGAGGCGCTCTTGTTCTTGGAGCCAGGTGCTCACTTTGTGCCATCCATCCTCTGCTTCAGCCAATCTATGTTCAGTAATGCATGCCCATTGGGCCAGATCAATAATGTCCACAGAATTTTGTTTAGCTACCACATCTAGTTTGTCCATACGCTGTAAAATCTCTGAAAACATTTGCCGAATTTCAGGCATGTCGTCTTGCTGCTGGTTGGGATCTGAGACCAACTTCATCTTGACGAACGGTTAGGCCCTGCTACCCGGACACAGCACTACGAAGGGTAACCACAAACAAATCAGCTGAGGGAGAAAAACACCAGTTCTCACCATGCATAGGCAACCCGGGCATAAAATATAAGTTAGTGGCGCCGTTTTAGGTAGAAGAACTGCGGATAACAGGCAGATTTTTTGGGGTTAAGCAGGAGCTCAGAGCTCAAGCATCCATTCGGCTTGGGTGGTAGCCACGCCTCCCCCATGGTCGGCTTTGAAGAGTGCAGACGTGTTCCCAGTCCACTGAAGATCGTCATGTCATGCTCCAGAGATAAGTATGGGGTGAGGTGGGTGTGGGTAGGCAGGATGCACAGATGGTGTGCGCAGGCCATGGGAGGGCCATTGAAGTCAACAAGGAACCTGTGAGGCTCTAAAAAATGCAAAAAAATAATATTGTGCACCCCAGACAGTACTGCATGGCAAAGTATGAACCAGGATGGCACGTTATAGTTTGTGGCTCAGTAGCAAATACAAATCTAGTAAAGCACACAATTGACGCTTGCCCTATAAAAAAATCATATTCTCAATGCCCTTCTCCTCTCCTCTCCCTTCCCCTCCTCTTCTCCCCTTCCCTCCCCTCCTCTCCTCTTCTTTCTTTCTACTGCTTTTCTTTTTTCCTCTAATCTTGTTCTCTTTTATTTTTACAGGTCTGACTGTATGAGGACTCCTACCTTATTAGATAAGTATACATGTTTTCTATCATGTCTCTATTTCTCTGTCTCACAAGAGCTGCAGATTCTTTGTGACCTGTTTCTAATTTTTTATTTTTACAGGTACCTTGTTGTTACCCCTCTGGATTACAACCACGGCATTCTGCGGCAGGTAAGTCCATTTGTTTTACCTATTATTGGCTGGTGGACTGTAAATGGTGGCTGTGAGTGATGCAATCATAGCTAAGCACACCATATAGTAGCATATAATTTGATGCACATTCTTTTTTTGTATTTTGGTTTATACCTCATAGTATAATTCATGATCTGGGTTGTTATCACATTGTTTTTTGCTCATTGTCACGTTTTTGTCAGTCCATACCACTATTTTCCCAGCCATGCCACTACATAGAAACAAAAGGTTTTCTGTTGTGGATGCAGTGGGACCAGGGCAACTATGAATGACCCTGTATGGACCGAATCGAGTCCCAAACGGCACACCGGAGGTACACAAGCATCACAACTGTGATGCAAAAATGTCCTGCAATTCAGGGCTGATCACCTCTGTGGACCTCCAGAAATACATAAAATCTAGGTTTCTGTAAGTCATGCTCATCAATTGACAGTGCACAGGTACCAGGCAGTATAAAAAATTGAGATCAGGGTTGTTATCACATTGCTTGTCGCCCATTGTCATGTTTTTTGTTAGTCCATACCACTAAACATAATTCAGGGAAAACACTGAAATTAGACCTTTTTTTCCCTAAAACCCATTTTCTCGGCCATGCTACCACATAGAGATGAAAGGTTTTTTGTTTTGGATGCAGTGGGACCGAGGCTACTACAAATGACCCTGTATGGGCAGAATTGAGACCCCAATGGCACACCGGTGGTACACAAGCATCACAACTGTGATGCAAAAATGGCCTGCAATTCAGGTCTGATCACCCCCGCGGACCTCCAAAAATACAAGATCTAGGTTTCTGTACACAAGCATCAAAACAATACAATTCTGTACAATCACCAGGTTGTGACTTGCCATTGCAAATGCTCATTTTCTTATCAACTGTCTTGTACTTGTACAAATACTTGTTAGCCATGATAAATGTTCCATACCTCAGTACTTTCCAGCCTTTGAAACTCACAGTGATTTACTTGTCTTCCTGCTTTCCCATCATTTAGTCATCTGAATTGCTGCACACAGATTTCCTGTGAACTTCTAGAATTGCTTCCTGATTATCCTCCTCCCCCTAAACTCATCTGCTCTCCGTCTCTCCTTCACTCTCTGTCTGCCTCTCTTTCTTCCTCTGCTGGTTTGACTGTGATGCAGCACAGATAAATGGTTTGTTTTTTAAGTAATATTCATAATAATTATGAGAATAACAATGGTTTATGTGGTATATATTTTTTCAATACCTACATTTCAGTGACATTCAATGTAACCCCCAGGAAGCAGTTTTATTTGTCCATTGATTCAAAGTATTTGGTAAACAATCTGTAGTCTGTCAGACAATGGTACCTCAGACAGATTTTGAATAATTGTTTGTGAAAATACAAAAATGACAACAAGAAAGTCACTAAAGATGGATAATGACGCATTGGAGGATATTTTAAATGACAGTGATGATCCAGCATCAAGTGACAGCAGCAGTAGTTTGGATTCAGATACTGAGGTAATGTGGCCATCACTCAGTAATATAAAAATACAGGACACAGGAAACAGAATGACAGAAAAAACATGTTTGGTGGTGTCTTCAGTGCCAACTGATGATCATGTTCCGGGTGCTACACATACAAGGATGGGAAATAAGAAAATGTCATCCAAATAACAACACCTTCACTGTCTATGGCAACACCTTTGTGTAGCAATAATGTCATAACACATAGAAGAAAAAAAAATATTTGTGGAGCAAGTGCTAGTGTTGAGAACATTGATGAAACACAAATAAATAATACCAATCAAGAAAATCATAGTAAAACAAATGTCAACCTTTTAAGGCAGAATAAGAGCAAAAAAATCCCAGGCTCATACTCACTTGCAAGCGGCACATGCGCAAGACAATCTGAGTGATGAAGATTATAGTCCGTCAGCAAAACAAAGCAAACATGTTGCCCAAAAAGTAAGCAGTAACAGAAAAACCAAAAAAGCACCAAAAAAAACTGTTTTAGTGACTCTTCTGAAACCGAATGGTTACGCACATTGACAGATACATGAATCATTCCGTTTTGCCTTCCTGTCAGTGTGATTCACTGCTTCACAGGTGAATTTACTGAAGCTGCATGCATGTCAAGATTTTTTTCTGAAGACATATACGAGAAGATTGCGCAGTGAACAAATTCGTATGCTGCTGCTGTGAGAAGTGCAAAACCTGAGAAACATAAAATGCCTTGGGAACCAACAAATGCAGAAGAGATGAAAGCATACATTGGATTATGCATAATCATGGGCATTGTACACCAGCCAGGATTATCAATGTATTGGTGCTCTGAGAAATTTATTAAACAACCAGATGTCAGTCAGATCATGACAAGAGATCGCTTCTGTATGCTTGGAAGATACCTGCATGTGGAACAGGACATCAGTGATGTAGGTATTGGTGGCTCAGTTCCTAATGACAAACTTAGTAAAGTAAGGAATTTCCTTGACACGATAGTACCCAAGTTTTCAACTGAATATGCATGTGACAAGGAGCTGACTATTGATGAGGCAATGGTTCCATACAAAGGACGCCTTTCATTTGTACAATATATGAAAGCTAAGCCCCAGAAATGAGGATTGAAAGTATGGGTACTTTCTGAGGCCAAATCTGGGTACATTTCTAACTTACAAGTGTACACCAGGAAACATGTGATTGAAAATACAGAGGCAACAGACACAACACTTCCTACAAGAGTTTTCTTAACATTGACAGAAAAACTAACGAATATGTATCACCACCTGTACATGGACAATTACTATACAAGTCCAGAGCTACTGAGGATGCTTTTGACGAAGGGACTGTATGGATGTGGCACTAACCGTTCGAACAGGAAAGACTTCCCGAAGGACATCGTAGCATCCAAACGAGAAGTTAATAAAATGGAACATGGCGATATGGAATGGAGAACTAATGGACCATTGCTGGCCACACAGTGGTATGATAAGAGGGCAGTATTCTGCTTGTCATAGATCCACAATCCACATGATGGCAGAGAGCCATTGCCAACTGTAGACCAGGTGCAGAAAGATGGCACTACTGTGGCTCTACCTTGTCCTGCACCACTTGTGGATTATATGAAGCATATGAGGGGAGTTGATAGAGGAGATCAAATGATCTCATTATACAATATCTATCGCTGGGCAAAGAAATGGTGGAAGCGACTGTTCGGTTACATTATTGAATGCTGCCTTCTGAATACTTACATCATTTATAAGTCACATTGCAGAGAAAGTAATATGGACACAGATGCAATGTCACACAATACATCATCCAGAAGCAGAGACTATTTGTCATTTAGACTCGCTGTGGCACGAGAACTCATTGGAGTGTTTAGTTCCAGAAAAATGTCTGGAAGACCATCAGTTACACCACATCTGGATCATGTGACAAATGCAACACACATGCCAGTAATCAGTGAGACAACCCAGCAGTGTTTTGTCTGCAATGAGACAAGGAAAAGAGAGGGAAAGGACCATCGTGAGGGAAGACACAGGTCTTGTTTTGCCTGTAAACAATGTGGTGTACATCTGTGCCTTTCAGCAGAAAGAAACTGCTTTGAGAAATACCACACTGTGATAAACTACTGGCAATGACAAGGCAAGTAGATATTCCATTTTTGTAACATTTTTTTAGTGACTGTTCGGCCCCTTCCAATCCCCTTCAGCACAGATACACAGGTATATTGATGTGAATTTCTCAGCTAAATATGTTTATGTTTTTCTAATTGTACTTCTTTTCAGTTCTTTTACAGTCTATCAATCTGCATTCCCCATGGAAGCATAATGACAAACAACAGTCCATCTTCATCAAACTTCAGTCCTGACAAAGGAATGTGTCAGTTTGCACCGGCTGGTGCATCACCAGAGACTGTTGATAAAAAAACGTAACCAAATAGCAAAATGTTTTCTGTCCATGTCCATATCCAGTCATAGTTGTAGAGTATTAATAATGTTATTGTTTCATGTTATTCAAAATTAGGAATATATTATAATGTTAAAAAAATGTCATTCACATTTGTTGTGTCCATTTTGTGATCGAAGTTGTGTTGTTTGTGCTCCTGTAGTGTGATGTGGGGGTCTCATGTTGGTCAATACATGGCCAACTGTTATACCCCAGTCAATCCAACACACAAAACAGGAAACCTTAGGCCTCTACCATGTTGCACTGCTGAGAAAATGAGTTTTAGGTGTAGGAAGACCTGAATTTGATGATTTCTAAGAATTGTGTTGAGGGTTGTGGACTAACAAAAACACACGGCAATGTGTGACAAACTCAGTGATACCCACTCAGATCATACTTTTCCATAGAATATGGTGTGAGGTTGTCATCTGAGTCATGCCTGTAGTACCCAGACCTACATGTGGTATTTTACTGACCAATGGGGGCACCAGAACTTGATTTTGACACCATTTTGTGATCAAAGTCGTGTTGTTTGTGCACCTGTAGTGTGACATGGGGGTCTCATATTGGTCAATACAGGGCCAACTGTTATACTCCAGTCAATCCAATGCCAAAAACAGGAAAACTTAGGCCTCTACCAAGTTGCACTGCTGAGAGAATGTGTTTTAGGTGTAGGGAGACCTGAATTTGATGATTTCTGAGAGTTATGTTGAGAGCTGTAGACTAACAAAAACACACGACAATGTGTCACAAACTCAGTGATACCTACTCAGATCATACTTTTTCATACAATATGGTGTGAGGTTGTCACCCTGAGTCATGCGTGAAGTACCCAGACCTACATTTGGTATTTTGCTATCCAACAGGGGGCATCAGAACTTGATTTTGAATCCATTTTGTGATCAAAATTGTGTTGTTTGTGCTCCTGTAGTGTGACGTGGGGGTCTCATGTTGGTCAATACAGGGCCAACTGTTATACCCCTGTCAATACAGCACCCAAAACAGGAAGCCTTAGGCCTCTACCATGTTGCACTGCTGAGAAAATGAGTTTTAGGTATAGAGAGGCCTGAATTTGATAGTTGTGTTGAGGGCTGTAGACTAACAATAACACACGACAATGTATCACAAACTCAGTGATACCTACTCAGATCATACTTTTTCATACAATATGGTGTGAGGTTGTCACCCTGAGTTATGCCTGAAGTACCCAGACCTACATTTGGTATTTTACTGACCAACAGGGGGGCACCAGAACTTGATTTAGACACCATTTTGTGATCAAAGTCGTGTTGTTTGTGCTCCTGTAGTGTGACATGGGGGTCTCATGTTGGTCAATACAGGGCCAACTGTTATACCCCAGTCAATCCAGCACCCAAAACAGGAAGCCTTAGGCCTTTACTATGTTGCAATGCTGAGAAAATTAGTTTTAGGTGTAGGGAGGCCTGAATTTGATGATTTCTGAGAGTTGTGTTGAGAGCTGTAGACTAACAAAAACACACGACAATGTGTCACAAACTCAGTGATGCCTACTCAGATCATACTTTTTCATATAATATGGTGTGGGGTTGTCACCCTGAGTCATGTCTGAAGTATCCAGACTTACATTTGGTATTTTACTGACCAACAGCGGGCACCAGAACTTGATTTTGGCATCATTTTTGTGATCAAAGTTGTGTTGTTTGTGCACCTGTAGTGTGACTTTTGGGTTTCAGATTAGTCCATGCAGAATTTGTTTTAGTAGGCCATGTCACACTGCATCAAATATAGAAAACCTGTTGTCTCTATCTTGTGGCACTGCTGAGAAAATTATTTTTTTACTCAACATGCACTATTTATTAATATTCTAACTGAAAAAAATTCAGGTGTGAGGGGGTTAATAAAGGAATAATACACAGCACTGCAACTTCAACATTTACAGCGTTACAACCTCTTCTCAGTGGGAGGTCACAGAGATCAAAGGAACTGTGAACATCTCGTGTAATTACAAAAAAAGTCCAACTCAGCTGTCACGCACTTTTCCTAGTAGTTCCAAGGGCATGAGATTATCACATGATAAATGCACATATACCAACTGCTAAAAAAAAATCACTATTAATAGCAGGTAGGGTCTCCATCCACTCAAAGTTTTACTATTTTGCTCATAATTTCAAAATTAGGACCCACAATAGTAAGTAATTAATTAGACTCCAAACAGCATCTAATTAATTCCCTCCTTTTATGGTACAGTTCATGGGGATATCCATAGTAAATATCACCCACTTAAAAAACATCACCAAAAATGTCCATATTAACAGACTACTCCAAATATATATTGTTTAATTTTTTGTGATGTTTGCATTCTTTTTATCATATTTTATCAGCAACAAATGCCACAAATAATAACAGAATTTGTGACATTTGTTGTGCATAATATAAGAGATGCTTGATTCACTTAACATGCTCCCCCACATACTGTCTGTCTGGTAGCCTGTGATGAGGGTGACCACGACTGAGTGCTTTCAAAAAGGGTGACTCAATCATGGCACCTGTGCATAGGGATACCTGGCAGGGGGGTGACCTGATGGGGAGGCATAGGCGAATATAATGACAGGATGTCACATTGTATACACACGCATGATGGAGGGAGGGACCACACCATGCGACGGGCAGAAGGAGAAGGAGGGAGGGTTTGTAGGGTGTAGTGTGGTGGTGGGCTGTGAAGCTGGCCATGTGGCATGGTGGGTTGGTGGCAGGCTGGAGTTGGGAGGGTGCCAGGTTCATTTTTTGTGCCGGTCGAGGGTTTCCTTTTTTTTTTTAGTTTTGCACCCCCTGACATGCACCCCCTGGAGCTGAGAATCCTTGTGTAGGGAGGTGTGGGGGTGAAGCCCCTTACATAAAAGAGAAAAACCTAACTGTCTTGCACCCTTTTGCTGTTCGCTGTGAGTGTACACTGCCAAAATTTATTTTTGGCAATGTACACTCACCCAAATGGTGATCGCTATTCTGCTTTTGTTTTTATGACATGGAACTGTCTGTCTTGACTACAGAATCCTACTAGCAGGAGAGTGACCCACTCTCTGAACCCCTGCCATATACACAGAAGAGGCAAACTGTCCAGTAAATGTGAGCCTGTTCTACTCCCCTGCCTCTCATTGTGTCCCCTGTGTGTTGCACCTTGCTCTTCAGTCTACAATTTTGTCAGTTCTTTATCTACTCTGCTTATCTCTCTCACACTCTCTCTTCTCACACTGCTTTGCTGAGGGTGGGGGTGGCAACGGGCTTCTCTGGGCTGATCTCAACTTTCATCACTCTGTCTGTTGTGGGGGTACTGCAAACTCCTTTCCCCACAGTGACACAGGACATGTCTGCAGCAAGTTGCAATTCAGAATCTCTCACCATGTCAGACAGCAGCATCATTGGTAGGACCACACACAGAAAAAGACACTGCCTTTCTCTCTCTCTCTTCCTCTTTCACACACTGTCACCAACATCTTCAGCAGCACCGCACATCCGCACTTCAGAGGTGAAGCAGTTTCCCCTTCTACACTCTCTCTGTGTTGCTACTGGATAGAACTGACTCGGCTACTCATCTTTTCCTGGTGGGAGGTGGGGCTCATGCATATTGATTAGCTGACACCTGCCTCCTGACTCTCACTAGGGGCAGTTTAAATGGATGAAGAAATGTTCTCCTTCCATTACTGAGGTAGGAACAGCAGATGTTTCAAAGTCCCAACCTTGGAAGTGGCTTTTACGTTTAGTTATGTCTGAGAATCCAATAAAAGAGTCAGTATCCAACTTGGCTCCATGTCTGTTCTGGGGGGGGGAGGCAGGGCTCATGCATAATCATTAGCCAGTGCCCGCCTTCCGACTTTCACTAGCTGTAATTTATGGATGACGAAATGTTCCCCATTACCAGTGGCTGCTAAGGAATTTTTTTTTCAAGACAAGAGATAATTTTGGCAAGCTGCAGGGGCAGGAATTGCAGTAAAAGGGGAGGTGTTCCAGGGAAAAACAGTGTGAGCGTGTAGATTGTTCTTAGGTGGATTTGAATTTTTTGTCACCTCAACAAGTTGTTCAATTGGAAAGAATGTGGGAGGAGTCCTTTTCTGAATGCAGTAGTGCTGCAGGGCTCCACCCATGGCAGCCATAAAAAGGGAAGGTGTTGACTGTGGAGAGGGGGACCATGAAGAGGCAGATATCCTGAGCAAGTACTTTAGTTCTGTGTTCACAGATTCACAGAGGAAGGAGAAGGAAGTGGTAAAAAAGTGACAGAAGTTTTGGAGGGAGGGTGATGGACGCTGGTTCTTTTGATAGGGTGAGAAAACTAAGGAACTTGCTACTCTGAAGGTGGATAAAGCAATGGGATCAGATGGGGTACATCGAAGGGTTCTCTGGTATCTCAGGGAAATACTGGCTGTACCTCTGACAGTTTTATTGAACAGTTCACTGGAAACAGGAGCAGTTCTGGAAGACTGGAGAAGGGTGGTTGTAGTCTCACTACACAAAAGAAGTAGTAAGGAGTAGGCTGGCATTTATAGGCTACTCAGTCTGACATCATTGGTGGGTAATTCAATGGACACTCTACTGAAGGAAGGATTGTAGAATATCTTGAATCCAGAGGCTTACAAGACTCAAGGCAGCATGGTTTTGCAGGAGGGAGGTCATGTCCAATTAATCTGATAGATTTCTTTAACTGGGTAATCAAGGAACTAGTTTATGGTGGAGCAGTGGATGTGGCCTACCTAGATTTAAGTAAGGCTTTTGACATTGTTCTACATAGGAGATTAGTAAGCCAATTGAGTAGCTAAAGACTGGGTCCAAATGATGTAAACTGGATAGAAAATTGTTTAGGAAACAGGCAACAGAGGGTGGTACTAAATGGAATTCACTCTGAGGAAGGGACAATGACCAATGGGGTGCCTCAGGGATCAGTGCTGGGACCAGTCCTCCCTAATGTCTTTATAAGTGACACTGCAGAGGAGCAGAAAGGGTAGTTGTGCCTCTTTGTTGATGACACCAAAATCTGCAATAGGATGGACACTCCAGGGAAGGGAAAGGTTAAGCAGAGAAGTGAGAAAACTAGAGGAGTGGTAAAGGGTATTCCAGCTGGGTTTCAATGTGAAAAAGTGCAAAATCATGCACTTAGGGCACAGAAACACAGAATAGTAGTACAAACTAGGTTTAGGATTCTGATGACCACAAAGTAGGAATGTGACTTGTGAGTAAGCAAATTGGATGACCTAAAGGTGGCCAGATAGTGCAACAAGGCAGTAGGGAGGGCTTGTATGGTGCTGGGGTGCATAGGGAGAAGTATCACCAGCAGAAAGAAGAAGGTGAGTTGCCTTTCTGTTGATCACTGGTAAGGCCTCACCTGCCGTACTGTGTCCAGTACATCTCTGGAAGGAAATAGAGTGGAGGCAGTGCAGAGGAGGACAACTAAAATACTGCAGGGTCTGTATCAAAAGCCCTATGATGAGAGACTAAAGAACCTCAATTTGTGCACCCTGAAACAGATGAGGGAGAGGTGGGTGTGATAGAGACCTTTAAATACCTCACAGTGTAAATAAGGTACTGTACATGAAGGTATTATTTTTCAGAAGAAAGGGTGCACAAAAACCAGGGACATGCTATGAATCTGAAGGGGGGTAGGTTCAAGAGAGATGTGAGGAAGTACTTCCTAACAGAATGGGCGGTGGATTCCTGGAATAGCCTTCCATCAGAGATGGTGAGGGTAAAAACAGTGGTGGGGTTTAACAATGTATGGGATAAGCACAAGGGAATCAAAGTGGAAAGGAAGGGAAGAGGGAACAAGAGCTGTAGATTGGGTATGGTCTTTGGCAATAGTGTAGGTAGGGAGAAGTGGGCAGACAGGATGGGCCAAGTCAACCTTATCTGCTTTCAAAATCTATGTTTCTTTGTTTCTATAATTATACAATTGGTAAGATTTTTTTTATTCTTTGGTAACTGGGTAAGGCCCACAATGCCTGTTTTCAGGATCACTGGGAATTTAAGTTTTAAGTGACCTGCTCATAGTCACACAGTATGCAAGTGGAGTATGTTTAATTTCATACTAGATTGTAAGGAGTGAAAGTAGGTGAGTTACCCATGTTAGCTCCGGTCATTCACCCCAATACAATATATTGTGACCCCTAAAAATATATTTATCTAAGTTAAATTTAAATGCAGCTTTGCTTTTACTGATAACAGTTTCCTCTGGCAATTTCTTCCAGGGATTAACAGTATGCTGAGTATAGAAGCCCTACCTTTTGGTGGTACTGCATTAAATTTGTATGGTTTCAAATTGCAGTGGCTGACCACTAGTGCCTAGACTATGATTCTTGAACTGTAAGTTTAATTCCATAATTAGGTAGGGGTCTTGCACGATGTCATAGCACAACAGGTAACCCCATTTCCTTCTGTTCTCAAGGGACATCAGATTGACATGATGAAGCCGGTCAAGATAGCAATCATGCCTTATATTATGGATAATTTTAGTCACTCTGTTCAGGATCTTCTCAACGTTATCTATCTCTTTGTCCTGGTTAGAGGACTCCACACTTAGCTAGCATAATCCAGAATAGGACTCACACATGCTCTGTATAAGGGCATTATAACCTCAGCTCTTCTACTTGCAAAATTAGGTTTTATAGCCCAAAGCACTCTATTTGCCTTAGCTGTTATAGTGGTACACTGGTTAGTAGAGTCAACATTTTTGTTAAAGATGACCCCTAGGTCATGTTCATTACTCACCTCTTTAATGATGTTATTTTCATGTTTATAAGTTGCCTTAGTTGGCTGATTACCTAAATGTAATACACTACATTTGTGAATGTTGAACTAAAGCATGAGTGATTTTTCATAAAAACAAAAGTAAATTGGTTACATAAGACTTTTCAGTGGAGAAACTGTTTTGTTCCAGATCTACTTGTTTAGTATCTTGTAAGTGATCTGTTTTCTTATTTTTTAATAATGGATTCTAATAACTTGCCAGGAACAGACATTTGACTTATAGGGTTATAATTGTTACATGCACATCTATTACCTCTTTTGTAGATTAGGACAACAGTAGCAATGCCTGGTGATAATATTTTAAGTATTTTACTGGATATCTAGTAAGGACCGGGGCACTGAGATTTTTTAAGTTGTCTGTCTTCTTGATGATTTCATTGTCAAGAGATTTCAATAAATTCTCAGCCAAATGGGGATAATTTGTCTAAGTGATGGTCGCATTTGGAAAAGAATAAACAAAAATAATTTTTAAATGCGTCAGCCATTTTGATTGGGTCAGTTATCAATTTAGTATCCTTACAAATCAAACTAAGTTTATTGTTTGTGTTTTTTAATGAGTTACTATAACTATATAAGAGTTTCATGTTATTCTTATTGAAATTATTAGCCATTTTCAGTTCCATTTTACTTTTAGATTTATTGATTTTACTTTTTTGCATTTTTAATATTGTTTTGTAATGGTTCCAAGCGACATCTGTTTTATGTTGCATACATAATGTATAAATTTTGCTTTTCTTCCGAACAGTTTTTTATACTTTTATTAAGCCATCTAGGTTTAATACACTGCTGTTATATTTCTATATTTTTCATATGTGTTTATCACATAATTAAAGAATAAATGTTTGACTTTTGGTCCATATTCTGTCAACAGAATTATCCTTTAATTCAGTTTCCCAGTCTATCTTATTGAATTATTTAAGAATTTTGTTTGTGTCTGCAGTTTCATATAAATAGATTTCATGGCACCCCTTAGGATTAGTATAACTTTTGGCAATCTGAAAGGTAATGATTTTATGGTTGCTCATCCATAGTGGCATTCAAACTGAGCAATTGATGACATTTATTGATTGGAAACTGAGAACAATATCAAAAATATTGTCTCCTCTAGTAGGAGAGATTACATGTTGAGTTAGGTTTAACTGAATACATAACTTATTGAATGTCTTACTTTGGTTGTAGGTTGCACTGTTAGTGTTCCAATTGATGTTGCCATAGTTTAAATCACCCAAAAACAAAACATCACCTAAGTCGCAAGTCAGTTCTAGTTCATAGTTTATTGCTTTATTAAAAGAACTCCATGGATTTGGGAGTCAGTAGCATAATCCGATCAATTTTCTCTTACTAGTGTTGTTAATTAATTTTAACCATATAGTTTCAGAGACACATTGCTCTTAGTTTTTTTTGTCTGAAAACTTAATGACAGATATTTTATCTGACACATAAACATCAATGCCATCCCCTCTTTTGTCATCCCTATTTAATCAAAAAAACTGATATCCATCTAATAGTTTACCCCAAGTATCTGCTGCAGACCACTGTGTTTCAGTAATAAAGACTATGGGCCAGATAGTCAAAGCTTTGCGTGGTTTGCAAACAGTTTGTGCAGGATTAGCGTGGGATTAGCACGGGTCTCTCATATTCAAAAGTCCAACTACCGTGCGCAAACAGCAGTAGCACTGGGCAAAGCATTATGATATGCAAGGGGCATAGTGAACATGTATAAAGGTGCTAAGAGATATTCAGTGGCTAAGGTGTTTAGTGCGACATAGCATGACCCTTAGAGCAGTACAATTTACCGCTCAGGAAAAGTTGGTCTTAACTCTGGGCAAACAGCTTTCCACGTCATTGGTGCATTGCGAGGGATTTGCATGGCTTGCGTGACCCTAACATAGGAATATGACATTTATAAAATGCCAGACATGGAGGACACATGCTGCTCATTGCTGGCACCACCATGATTCCATCAGCTGTCACCAGTCCCAGCCAAGCACAGACAGTAAGGGGTGATCTGACCCACGGGAGACAGCATGGTAGTGTGGCCATGTAGCACACACCTACAGACCATACATCTGTGGTGCCTAACAGATGCCAGCACACACATGCAGCACTGTGGGAATGGTGGCCAGTGAGGGAAGGGTGTATAGGTGGCCCTGACTGCACCACAGCAAAGGTGTGGCCACAAGGCTGGGACACATCACACAGTGCACATGGGCCAGTAGTGGGAATACACCACCACCTGTGTGCTTGTCGGATCTTACATGCCCCCCCAGCCACCTGCCACACAACTGTACAGATGCCACAGCACACACACAGCTGGCCATGTACATGACACTGTGTGCATCCCATGCCACAGGTGCAGCATCTGTGGATCACACAACAGCGTAATAGTACTGTCCACTGTCAGTAATTACCTGCAAGCTGGGCCTGTCACTGTGTACAGTGCAGTGGTCATCACTGCCCTACATACCATAAGCATTGCTGTTTCCCTTACACTACAAGCCCCCTTGCTATTGTAGTGTCTGCTGTGTACTGTAGCATGACCTACAGTGTGACAGTGAAATGCAGCACCACTGCCACCTGTGCCTATGCTGTGTTGTCCCCTGGGGTACGATATACTATGCTATGCTGTACTGTTCACATGTAGCCTGCAGCTATCATCATGCACTGCCTGACTGACCTACAGGTGGAGCTGCGGTCAGACCTGGCCAGCCCCGTACTTCCAGACCGACCTACAGGTGGAGCTTTGGAACCCTGCAGTAACGCTGGGCAAACCTCATGCAAATCAGGGCATGATGAGATGCTAATGTGGCTGTTTGCCTAGAGACTATCTAAGTAGGCTCATTTGCATGTCACTTTTGAATATGGCAAAATTTAGCCCTGGGCTAATGTGTTTGCACCGGACAAATCACTTAGCTCCATGCTGAGCGGAGCTAACAGTTCAGGGAATATTTTACAGTTCTGATCACTGTTCTTTCACATCTGCTGCTGCCTGCAGCTGCACTGGGTCCACGCATTTGCTGGCACACGCATTGGCCACATAGTACCTCTCTACCTACCCTCACGTCACTGTGCACTGTGTTGTTGTTGTGGTTTGCACTTCCTGGTTGCTATATTCTGTGCTGTAATATTCCATTGCTACGGTTGCCCAGCACTCCCAGCCCAGTTTGCACGGCCTCTTTCCCATGCTATATTCAGAGGCTGTTTGCCCTGGGCTATTCCTTTTGAATATAGCTTGCTTTGTGCTCTGGGCTATGTTTGCCCACCAGGCAGTGTTATGTAAGCCCAGGGGCAAAGTTTTGAATATCTGGCCCTATGTCTATGTTATCTTCTACAACAACCTTGGATTCGTGATCCTTCCATTTATTGCTGAAACTTCAGCCACTCCACATATAACAAGTAATGAATTTAAGTGATTTTCTATGCTACTTTTGGAAGTCATTTCTTGTTTTACTATTTGGACTATGGTTTACTTTCCCCCTTCCTAATTAGTTTAAATTTACACTGGGCAGTTGTTTATTGATTGGTTTATCCAAGGCATTGGCTCCTAATTGGCTAAGGTGGATAACTTGTTTAACATACAAATTGCCTTCCCCTTATATGCAGCCCAAGAGTTTGCAAATGCCATTCCATCTCTTAAACACCAGTTTATAATCTTGTGTTAATACATTCAATGGTTTTATTTGTTTTCAAGATTTCCTTTATTAACTGACAGGATACTTGATATAACTGCTTTCCCAACTTTGCTGTCAATAGTTTCCACAAATGTATGTTATTGCAAATATCTTTTTCATGGTCTTTACCAATATTATTTATCCTTATATGTACTGTCACAGTGGATTTAGTCCCACAACATTCCAACATTCTAGGAAGGAGTTTTATAATATCACCTGTTTTAGCTGCTGGGAGGAATTTCACAATTCTGTTGTCAATGTCCCTACCACAGATTGCAGTATCATACCTTCTAACTATTGAATCATCAATCACCAGTACTGCTGTGTGTGTGTGTGTACGTGGGACACAAACTCATGTCCGGATATACCATGTTTATTCACAACTCAACTTCTAGTCTATACTGCCAGCCCCTAGAATAATCAAAACATGGTTTTTGTTAAGCAGATAAGTTCAACTAGACTTAAGGCCTAATTTCAGGAACAACCTAGGTACAGAGTAAAACACACTGCACATAATGCATAATAAAATGCATCAGTCTAATATTTGATCTAATCTGTTTGGGCAATGTGCTGTCAAGACCAAGGGCCCAATTCACAAAGGTTGGCACAAGCTGCACTGAAGAAAATGTGTGCTGACTGCTGGTGTGCCAGAGACCCGGCGCCTGATTCATGGTCGGGTAGGGTCCCTGCAGAAAAGTCCCACAGCTTGCAGCAACTGTGACCATGCACCAAAGAGAAGGCTCAACTACAAGGTTTGCAACATGCTGTGGGGCAGTAGGGTGGCAGCTGCACCCTTGGACAGTGACTGGTGGTCTAGCAGCCCCCCTCAATCTCCCCTAAATATTTATGTATCATTCCCTGGAGGTCTAGCAGACCCACCATCTCCAATATCCCCCATTAAAATTCATATTTCTTTCCTAGGTGGTCTCACAGTCCACCCCGATGTATCCCATAAATATTTATATACCATTCTCGGGTGGTCTTGCAGACCCTCCCTCCCTCCTTATCCCCAATTTACCACATAGCCATTTATATATCTTACCCTGGTTGTCTAGTGGACCCCTTCAACTCCCCATCCCAGCAGGCAGTGCCCCATGACCCCACTCCCACCATTTCATCCCCATGACCCCACTCCTACCATTCCATCCCCAAGCCAGTGACCAGCACAGCCCTCTGCTTTCCACAATGGCTGACCACTGACTGAGCTGTCAAGGAGCACATACCATATAAAGTACATGCTCATTCATTTGGCAATCAAAGAGCATGTAATGTGTACAGTACATGCTCCTTGACTGTTAAGCTGGCAGCTAGCCATGGTGGAGAGCAGAGGGCTGAGCCGGTCACTGATTTGGGGATGGGACAGAGGGAGTAGGTTAATGGGGCACTGCCTACCAGGATGGGCTTGTGTGGGCCCACTAGACCTCCAAGGTAAAATATATAAATGGTTATGGCTGAGATCAGGGATTAGGAGGGGGTACGCTAAACAACCAGGGAAAGAAATTTGAATTGTAATGGGGGACAGCGGGGATTGTGGGGAGGGATCTGCTTGTCAACCAGGAAATAATATATTAATATTTATAGGGGACATTGGGGGTGTCCACCAGACCACCAGGGAACTATATATGAATTTTAATTGCAGACATTGGGGATTGGAGGGGCCCATTAGACCACCAGGGAACGATATATAAATATTTATGGGGAATCAGGGTGGGGGTCTGCTAGACCACCATGGAATGATATAAAAATATTTATGGGGGACATCGATAGGGCTGCTAGCCCACCAGGAATGATATATGCATTTTAATATAAGACATTGGTGACTGGTGGGTGGAGTGGTCCACTAGACCACCAGGGATGTTTGTACTGTTCCTACACAGAGGACTGGAACTGGATGGGGACTGGGGCATAAGTTTGCTTGCATCTAAGGAGGACTCTGGGGTGGTGTATGGTCTCTAACCCTCCCAAAGGACACACTTCTAAGTATCCTTAGACCAGTCCTGGCTGGTCTAACAGTACTTAAAACTTTGCCCTCTGGGAACGTTTTGAGAATCCCAAATTTGGGGATGTGGCAACCTGCATCTGCTGTAATCCCCCAGTGCCAGGTTTCAGCCTATTTTGGGCCACAAGGACAATGCAAGGCCCATTTGGTGCAAGCAGCCTGTGTTTGATGCAGGCTGCTTTTGTGAATTGCTCCTGGTGCATCTTTTGGTGCAAGCCACACCTTGCACCTTTTCTTGTGGTGCATGCACCATTCAGGGGGCTTTGTGAATTTGGCCCCATGTATTATTTTTGCACAACAGCATAAGTTATTATTTCTTAACTTTTGATGTTCTGAACTTTTTTACAAGATTGAAGCACACATTTGGATAAAAGAGTATACCTGAGAGAGCAATAGAATGAAAGTAGAGAGAATAATAGCACTTGAATATTTTTCTTTTGTTTTTGCTGCACACCACCCCTTCTATTTTGCCCAAACTCCTGATCCCCACCTTGCCCAGTGGATTTACCATCCCTATTACTGATACCCCTGACCTTGCCCCTCCAGGGTGGAGCCACAGCACTGGGTGAACCTCTTATGGATGGGAGAAGGTTGTCGGCAGGGGCACTCACCAACCTTGCCAACCTGGCTTTTCCCTCAGGGTATGGTTCAAGACTTACCAGAAACCTGTGGACAGTGTAATTGGTTGGTGGGGGAGAGCTGGGAGAAGCGAACAGAGCCAGGAGTGGGCATCTTCCAAGGGTAGCTGCAATTTGTGTATGCTGCTTAAGTGTAGAGGAGGCAAGGTGTGCAATTGCACAGGGGTGCAGAGCATTGATGTCTAGCACACCTCCTTGAGATCGTGCTGCCAGCAGCAGTGAACTCCCTACCTCCACTAGGAGTCCAACTAGCACCGGGCACATGACCCCCACTTCTCCAAGAGAAGGAAAGCCGTATTCAGGATGCTTAGTCCTTCTCTCCCAGGCTGGCCCTCCAACATCCTGGGTCTGTTCCTGAACCTGAAAGACAAGAGTCGCAGACAGACACCATGCCTTTGCGTCGGTGGGCTGGCTAGCACTTGAATTTTTTAATTTAGTGTCCCTTGCTGGTGATCTGCTTGGTATGTCTGGAGTGCAGAGGAGGTGGTAGAGATGATGGCACCAACCCATCCCAAGGCACACACTTATTTCAAACATCTCAAAACAAGACACCACTCTAGCCTGTAAATTCATATGGGCAAAAATTAAGAACAAATCCTTTTGCAAAACTGGGAAATCCTGCACGTGGTACCAAGAAAAAAAGAGGTAAATTTAGGCTGGATGCCAGTGTTTGTGTCTATTAGGCTGAAATACACAGTATTCCAGTACTTAACACTTATGGTTCTGTTAGTATGCCAAAAGGCTCACTACCTGTTTGTTTTGGGAGGTCTTTTTTTTTTTTTTGATCACCAGGTAGGTCCACTAGGCACAAGGCCTTTTTTCAGGGGTTACCCAGGAGCACTGGGGAGGTTATGTGACTTACTCAGGGTCACACAGTACACAAGTGGAAGTTGTGGGAATCAAACCCTGGCCACCTGGCTGTACCAAGCTCATTCTCAGCTCATTATTCTAACCTGTAAGATATACTGTACTGCCAGCCTGCTATATTGTGCATACAACAAGCTCATGAAGCATACATTGTTTTCCTTTTTTTGTCTAAGTAGCTACAGGAAGTAAGTTCTGTCATATGTACGTCAGTACTAAGAAAGTCAACTTTTCTTTTGCAATTTCTGTATATCTCTAGCAGAAAAAGTGTTGGCTTGTAGCACAGACACACTGTAAGACATTTCTACCCCCAGATTTTCTGTGCTGAACCCCAATATTTGAAGAAGATGATCACACTGACTCACATATCACTAGTGTTCTGCTGATGTCCAATTAGTCTCCTAGTACACTCAATGATGCTGCTATTGTACCTCTCCATAACGTGTCACATGGCTGCTTGCTCCCGACTCTCACAGCTCTTACAGTGGCTTGGGTATTCTCCGAATTGTAGGTTACTGGACTAGCTAGATTATTTGGAGCTATAACTACATTCCTCCTGAAATTGTGGATCAGGGATCAGGTGGTAATATGCAAACAAATATTTGAGGGACTTTGAGATCATCCTAGGAAGGGGAATATCTGAGATTAGGTTCCACAATATTTTGCAAGGGTATTTAGCAAATAATATATTTGCTACAAAAAATATGTGCTGGTTGGAACTTTTCTGTTTCTCCTTAGATAATCCTGTGAAGGAGGTAGGCCAAGCCACTGGCATTACTGTCAGCAGACACATGAGTTGCCATTAAACACAATACTAATTAGAAGATCAGTTAAGCCATGCCAGAAAGAAGGAATTACTCTTGAGATAGGAAGAGGACTCCCAAGGCCCAAAGACATTTCATGTGTACCCACTGACCAAACAAGACCAGGTGGTTATGAAGATAATACAGCAGCTTGACCATGCATTGCTAAGGCTGATTCAGCTGGAATCCAAGCACTTATCCTTTTTGGAGGCACCATTGATTGTGAGGGACAAAATGATGGAGGAAGAGCAAAAAATACTGGTGGCCACAGCAAGGGATGAGGCACAGTTTGAGTGGTGACAGCCAACCAAAAGACATTTGTCCCCAAGATGGATGTTTTGTTTGATAAAATGTTTTTTTTGTGTGTTATTATGGTTGTTGTTGATGCTTTTGTTATTGAGTAACATTTTCCCTATCATTGTTCACCAAAACTGTATTGACTTTTTGAGGTTTATTCCATTGTAGTGTGCATTATTGTACAGATATTGACCAGAGTCATAGGACATAGTAAAAAACAATTGCCCTAAGGGATTGTATGTTAAATGATAGTGGTTTAATTGCCCAAAGTGGCAGGCAGAGTGCAACATGAATACTAGAGCATACAGATCAGCTCAAACAGGCAATTGTTTTCCCCTTTGTCCTGATATACTATATATCCAGTAAATACTGTATCTGTTATATTAAACCTTGTTTGTGTGCAAAGAATTCTACCCGCCCCCATAACATATGGCTTGGAAATGCAGGCAAACAGGTAGCTGGAACTGTGTTTCTATTTCACACAAAAACTACAGCATAGAACATAATTTACAAGAAATATACTTTTCAAGATTTAGCTGGACAGCAGAACAGATATCCAGGAAAGCAATATCCAACAGAATATTGTTTAGGAAAGTTTCTCCATGACATCACAGTAGTTGAAAATACCCTAGTCTGAGTTCTGGTTGTGTTCTAACATTTGTGTGAGGAGTAAGGGATCTGGGGAATGAACATCTGGTGAATATATTCATGACTGACTGGAAGAGGTACATAGTTGATTTTGGTTCCAGTGCAGGCAGGACATAATTAATCCTTATATTTTGG
This sequence comes from Neoceratodus forsteri, assembly GCA_016271365.2. Taxonomy (NCBI): domain Eukaryota; kingdom Metazoa; phylum Chordata; order Ceratodontiformes; family Ceratodontidae; genus Neoceratodus; species Neoceratodus forsteri. Next base: position 897,017,393 of record CM057459.1, read on the forward strand.
AAAATATATTTACCAGGCACCATTCATAAATTTGTTTAGAATTGTCAGCAACTTTAATGGCTGTTCTTAGACCTACGGCATGCTTTCATGGCTTCTGAAACTGGCTAGAGCCTAAACTATGATGTATGCATTCACTGCATCCATCTCACTGGCTCAGTCCTGTAACATGCACTGTGCATTGGGCCTTTAATAATGGAACCACACAACCCTTTCTGCTACAGACAACGGTCGCTAATACCTCTGCTATTCCCTAGAACTTCCATACCTCTCTGCTCTATCCACTCTGCAGAATACTATTCAGCCCTTCTTTGCAGCACAGTGGTTAGCTACTGATTTGCTCCTATAATCATTAGTCATGGAAGTGGTTTTAAGCATTTTTTGGCCTTTTTGTTCTGCATAAATTGTCTTGCTATTTTGTTACCACTGCTCCTTTTATTGGGCTGCTCTATTAATACAGTATTTGTTATCCTTGTTATATTTTGCCTTCATGAAACCACGTTGTATCTGTTTTTTTTCTATATTGCAACAATTCACTAAAATGCCACCAGCAGCTTAACCCAGTTCAATTTCAGTTAGTTACCATCTGTATCTTCTCCTTCCCCTGGGACAAGGCTGAAAAGAGGCAGAATTGTCTAGCTCTCCCTTCCCGGTCACCAAAAATAAAAATAAAAAAATACAAAAAAACTGTTACTTTTATTGTACCTGTCTCTTGTTATTGTTGTTGTTCCTGCCAGAACTCACCTTCAAGAATATTGGTCTTTAGATTGATCCTGTTAACTGTCCATTGTTTATTATTGTGCTTTTCTGATTCACAAGCAAAAATGGGCATTCATCTGCTTAATGTACCCACCCAGTTAACAAAAACAACATTAATAAAATGAGAGACTCTGAGCCACATCTGCAGTACTTATAATTTTCTACAAGAGATTGTTTACACAGTTGGGGACAAGGTATACAGTCATTTGAGATAATGCACATCCACAAATAAGTATCTCAATCAGTTAAAAAGTTACACATATAACAATATAACACTGCAATTATTTGTCACAAAAGTAACTACATCACAATAATATAAATATGGTAGAAATCACAATTAATTGATATGTAACATGTAATATAGAGGCATGGTAGTGACAAAATAGTTAAGACTGAGAAGGCATGCCTCTGGAAAAATACAAATTTTGTCTCTTAATGCCACAGCTCTCCTTAAATGGAATAACCTGAAATTTGTCATGCATATTCTCATGCCCAGGACCTTGTATCAATAGGAACTCCATTTCACTACCTCAAGTTTTCGCATTTAACCCCCATCCTGCCACCGACGAGTTATCTCGTCCTTTGCAAAATGCAGTCACTGGCGCCACCAACGAGTTATCTCATCCATCTGTACACTTTTTTTCCTGAGCTCTATACTATTTGCATAAATGCCTGTTTGAGAAATCTGCCCAGCGATATGCAAGGCAGGGAGTAGTGGCTTACTTGCATTGGCAAGCAAATCATCCAATCAATGATCCTGTTCGTTCGGGAGGCAGTTTTCATACTACATCCTGCTGTTCCTGCTCACACTTAATTGTTTCCTGTGTAGACCACAGTTCTTGCTAGAACGTCCTCTATTGTTTCTCAGTGAACAGAAATCTGCCAGATCTGACAGAAGCTCTGAAATCGATCTACAGCTTTGTGAAGTCAGCAGTCAAGCTTTGTTTGGTCAGTATTTATTTATGATTTCGGCAAAAACGGCATCCTCAGATTTTTTTTTTCCAATGGTGTACTATGGGCACTCGTAACTACAGCAAAATACATTATTCAGAACATCAATATTTTAGAAATTGGACCCTGGTCTTGTTCATTTTCTACTGCTTATGATGTAAATAGATAAGGAAAGGGCCACTGTGTATTGGGATAATTTTTTTCAGTCACGTCAGTTAATGTTGAGCTTTGCCACTCCTTTTTCTCCCCAAGTGAATTACAGTATATGATGCGGTAGATCTGAACATAAGTAAATGAAAGATTGTGCTCTCCCTGATCAAGTTAGATTTTTTTCATCGATATTTACTGCAGGAGTCTCTGGTTTACTTATTTTAGATATAAAATTCGATCTATGTAATTAAACAATTTTTTGTGTACTCATGGATGCAGGATATAATTTTTTTGATCACCATAAATATCTTACTTTATTTATTTTTATTATAGTATGCAGATTAGTATAGTTTGTAATGCATTTTTTTGATTGGTTGGCTTTTACTTATTTGGCGCGCGATTTGAATTGTACTACTGTAATGCAGTCAATCGGTGCTTGCTTCCCTCTCCCACTACAAACTCTCAGAAGATGCTTTCAAGAAAAAAATACAGCTGTCCAAATAGCAGGCGGGAATATGACATTGCCAGTTGTGTGGCTAGGTTGGAATGGGTTGTCCTTGACTGAGTAACTTTGAACTATAGCCTAGAATGGGGGTGGGGAACGTTGTCTGATGTTATCCATTACAAACCTCGAGGAATATGTGGGTTTAGTTGCAGCTCAGATCAGCTGGATTTGTTTCCCTTTGTAGCTGAATTGCTCCCATTCTTCCTGGGAGGGGAGTATTTCATCCATTTCTTTTGCACAAGTCATCCGTCCATGAACATCCTCAGATTGTGCAAGACCCTAAAACAATGAGGAGATTGCTGCTCGCAGAAGGCAGTTTCTGGATGCCAATCATGTAGCAGCAGCAGTTCGGGAGTGGGACCCTCTCCAGGCGGGCTCCTCCCGACTAGCCATTCAGACGCAGGAGACAGGCTGTCCTGAGTTGTTGCCAGTTGACACGGATGGCCACAACAGCAGGGCGGTACGAGGTGGGGAGCGGCAGGCGCGATGAGCCTGAGGAGCCTTCCCGAACCCTAGTGAGGGCGCGATCCTAGACACGCTTATTATCAACCCCCCCCCAGCAGAAATGCCAAGGAGCCCAAGGACTTGTGAGGAAGTTGGTCATGTATCTGAATAGCAGCAGCACCAGGGTCAAGCGGTAGCAGAGTGGCATGGTGGCTCCAGCTGGGTGCAGATTTTTTCTTCTCTTGTGAAACAGAAGCTGGACTGAATTGATTAGATTGGTACCGAGGTATCAGATCGAGGGAGGCGATATTTAGTCTCTGCTGGGAGGAAGCAAGACGCTCAGCTCGGGGCTTGGGGTATCACCATGGGGACTTGCAATGGGCGATGTACTCTCGTCGTGATCTGCAGCCTGCAGTTGGTGAGTCCCAAGCACCCCTTCCCCCCATTTTCTTCTAGCTATGATTTTTTCCTTTATTCTTTGTTGCAGTACTGGGCAAGTTTTTTCCCCCTTGTCTATGGATTTGAAAAAAAAAACAGCTCAAATTTTCTTGTTTTGTTTGAATTTTTTCCTCTCTCCCACTGTTACACAATGCAGCGAGCAGTTGGGTTCCAAAGTTGGCTGTTGTGTATGTGGTGCACTAAGAAATGCCTCCATTTGTGAGTCATTTAGAAAACATGCATGCATGCTATGCACTAGATTCCTCTCTTTCCATACTGATTGTACACCAGCGTTGCATTACTGACTCCTACTGGACTCCAAGTCCAACTCTCATTTGTTACTTTTCACAGAAATGTGCCTCTGTGCAGCTGCTTTCATTCCCATAATTTTATGCAACATAAAAAAAATCCCACTTGGAAGCATCTGTGACCAACAAACAAAGGCTTTGCCCTGTTGCAGCCGGTATTATTTCATGTCGCTAAATTTTGGGTCTTTTTTTTTTGTTTTATCTTTTTATATTTTTTATTTAGGCTCGTTCATACATAAGATTATATTTTTTACACAAGTTCCATTTTGGCGCGAGATTTGAACAGTTCACAAACCAACATTCTGAGGGGTGGGAGTTTTGCAGCACTAGTTCCAGTTCTGTAATATTGGAGTTCTGCCCAGCCCCACGAAAAACACAGTACCTGTTTTACTCCCAAACTGTGTTACTCGTTGGTTTTGTGATTTTGTTTGTGTTTTTTTTTGCTGCTTTGTCCTCCACCCAGCTCCCCCCCCCCCAATAAAATCGGAAAAAAATTATTGAATTGCGAACTGGTTTCCAGCCTCCTTGCTGTCACTCCGTCCTCCTCTGATAGTGACGGCTGCAAGCAGCAGCACCAGTGAACTGCCAGGGATCTGGATGAGTGGTGCAAAGATAGAAGGCAAGCCTAGCTCTTCGGGCTGATCGCCTGCTCTCCTCCATGCTCTACCATGGCTGGGCACCTGCGAGAGTTACCGGAGTGCCAACAAGGAGTTTGTAGAGACTTTCGCCTGTCCCAGGTAAGAAGACAGCACCGATCTACTGCTGTGGCTTTGCCGAAGAGCCAGGCAACTATTTTCGATATGATCACGGCTACATGTGGACCCTGTGATTATTATGCAACCAATGGCATGCCATTTGCCATACTTGTCAGACTCTGAGCTTTTACCTTGAAGATTTGATGAAGTGTCCCACATTCCCCTCTGTTCCACATTCTAAAGGAAAATGGGCTGTGTTCAGGAACGAATGAAGGATGGGTGTGCTGGACAATGGTCCAGGGCTGTGTGCTGCCTACATTGAGGGTAGCTGTAATAGCCATGAGTGCAGCATCTGTGACTGTCTGTTATCACCAGAACAACATACTAACCAGCCTTCTGACAACCACAGGCATCACCTGCATATTGATTACATACCTCTAATGCATGGGCCAGTATCCATTAAGGTGTCAAGAGTATTCACAGTATCCCTCAGCCCCACAGTATGATGTCCCCTGCTATACTTGCTGCATGGTTAACTTAAATACCATGCAATTGTTTTACTTTATTTTTACTTTTATAATCCAGACTGCAGGAGATGAAATTTTGACATCAAAGGTACTTTTGGGTGGCTTCCATAACCACTAAAAGTAACACATTTTTCTTGCTATATTACCTGCACTCCCCCCACCCAATGTGTCCACATGCCTGGTATAATCTTCAACTTGTAATTTATACTAGTCAGTTTCCCCAGTATTTTGTACTCTCATCTCCCTTATTGACCTTTCCATTTGCATTGTCAGCACTCTCAGAAGTATGTCTACTGTTCTATATTGCATTTGGTTGCTTATCTCATGCTCCCTTTCTCATGTCATACCTTAAAACAGCTTTACAGCTATTGTTTACATAATCTATCACATATACTTGAATGTCTTGCTTTCTTTTGCTTACAGAATATTGTTCATGTATTGATTTATAAACACTGTTTATTGTGTTCCATGGACTCATTTTTCCCCCTTCACACACCTATAAATGAGCCTCGGCTAACAGGGCCTTTATGATAAAACCTTATTTATAAATGTTGAGAGGATAAATCATATGGTACAGTCTCTTGCAACTTACCCACATTGTTTGTGATGTCTGTTCTGGTTCAGCTTAGCTCTCAGACAGAATGGATGAGTCACAATAGCTGTTAAAAACCTTGATTAGAAACCCACAGAAATCTCAGCAACTGGAACTAGCACTTAAAAGTGGGAGAATATTCTTAGACCAGGATTGTGTAATTTGGGGATGTTTTGGGGTGGGGGAAGGGGGGTTGTACTTCAGTTTTTGGGGTTTGAAGATCAATGCAGCTGAATGCAGTATGACTGTCTGCAGTCCTTAATAGTCTCATGCAGCAGACTGCAGACTCGTATTTTCACAGGTTATATTTACAAAAAGTATTAAAACATTAAAAAAAGTTAGTTGGCATTTATTTTACTGTATACAGTGTACCATTCTTCTGTCCTGACTGTGGAGTGTGTGCATGCATACTGCATATGACTATATCCATTTCATCTCCATTTGAGTTTGATACTTTAGTGAACATGTGGGCATTTACCACTTTGCGGTGGGAGTGAATATTTCTGTCTACAGCAGATCAACCTGTAACCCGCCCACACACACACACACACACATACACACACACAAATGCAGCACTTTTCTTATGACTCTTCAGAGCCCCAGATTGCCCATTCTTAACTGCCATCCACATTATTGTGCTCCCTCTAGTCTTCTGAGACTGGCATTGGGACCAGAGTGGGAATGAAGATGAGGATTTGTTTCTTTGGTGTCCTCCTGCTGATGAGGGAGGAATGTGCAGCGAAGCTTGAGGTGGAGGATTCGTCCCTTGATGACTGCACAACCCGCAAACATAGCCTCTATTACAACCAAACATTAGAACAGCCTTCTTCAACATATTCAGGGGTATAACAAGGTTTTCAAGGCAGGACTCCTTTATAGAAAAGGACATTTGGAAACAGTACCCTGTAAAAAACATATCCTGTCAAGTTGCCAACTACATTTGTCACACCTCAATTAGGGTGCATGCAAGAGTGACAGTGACAGGGCAATCTTGATTTTAGATCACCTGTCACTCATGTTGCCCTTCGCCCACAGTTTCAGCCCCTCCAGGGTGTACCCACCCTGGAGGAGGTTGTGTTAGTTTCGGGGTGTGTGGGAGGTGTGGGTGGTGAACCCCTCCACAAAAGTTGAGTGTTTCCCAGGAGGGCACTTTGGTGCTGTAACTCCCAGGAGATGTAATGCCAGGTGGCATGTTGCCTGCACTGTAATTGGCATCAGCAACATGCTTGTCGTGGTGGCATGGATGAACCTAAAATAAATAGGGTGCAGCCTTCTTCATCCTGCCTGACCCTTCTTAGCATGGCAAGGGTCCAGGACAGCTAGTACAGCAATCATGTTCTCAGAACCTGCAACAGGAAAAGATGGGCTCATGATGGGGCACAGAAGGCCCTTATTAATTCATTTATGGGTGATACAGCTGTAACCCCTTATTTAGGTCTTACCTTGTGGGGCTGCAGCCCTGCTGGGTCTCTGTTCTGCCTCCAGTCCCCAGCGCAGCTGAAAGCAAGAACTGAGGGCTTGTCAGTAGCTTGGGAGGGGGTGAGGGGGGATTCGGGCATGCTCCACCCGTGAAATCTTTGAGGCTGAAGCTGCCAGATTTTTGTATCTTTTGGGCTAAATGGAGAAGGTGGTTGAGGTCCATGGCACTACTTGCACCACCGGGTGCTGGTGGGAGGCATCTGACCAGTCCAGAGAGCTGCTGTGCATCAGATCAATGAAAGTAAACAATAAAAATGGCCATGCACCATTTGTAGATGCGCAGCCAGAATTCTTAAAGTAGCCATGGCACCAGTATTTGAGCAGCTGAAAGGGTGTGAAAACAGGTGCCTCTTGATCCGGGAGCTCTGATGAACAAAGGGGGCTCCCTCCAAACAGGATAAAGAGTGTTCTGGTGCCCAGAGAGCAAGCAGAGCCAGGCCACATAGATGTTAACCCCTGAATGGACTTAAAATTAAAACTGGGTGCCAGGCAGCAGTACAAAAGCAAGTATGGCAGCCCCCATAGTATCCCTGCAGAAGGGGGACCACTAGTAAGAGTCAAAGGGTACTGGAAAGAGCCCAGGAATCAGCCAGCCAATAATAAGGGGAGTTGGGGAAACTATGAAAGACTCTGCATACAAAGGTCCCAAGACAGAAGTTTGGAAAGGCCTGACAGGTGAAGTTCAGTGTTCTTCAATCCTTCGGCAAACTGCTGCTTTCTGCATTTCGCTGATGTGGTGCTCCACCAGCTGTTTGATACCAGAATGGTACCGCATGAATCAACCCTACTGAAACACCCTCCTCCAAACTGCAAGTACCTCTTGACTGTGGCTCAGAACAATGCCCATTTCAGCTACCTAGCTAGTTAGGATAAAGGGGGTTAAGTCCTGTGCAGGACTCTGCAAGTGCCAAGGAAAGCCCAGGCATACAAGTTAAAAATAATCTGTTGTGTTCTATTATCGGGCCCCAATGAAAGTATTCTTTCCCCAGTTAAGGAATGTTACACCCACCTCATCCCAGCCTTTTGGAACTTCACCCTGGTGTGGAACCCACCACAACTAACTATATTGTGGAGAAGCTAGGTGCACCTGCAGGTGGGAGGTGTGGGAGACAGTGTGGGGTACATTCCTTTACTTAAAGTTTTGTGTTGTGCTAGTCTCCCTTTTTTCACTCTCCCTCTAATACACATTTCAATTGGTTCATGTTACATTTTGCTACAGTGGATTATTGAATGTGAGTATTGTTATTTTGTGGGGAAGTGCCTGCAGGGGCAGTTCTTGTATTTTTCTGGGGATGGTAACCTGGAATTTATTCAGTAGGTATACCATATCACTACCTCAGGTGGAGGCACCCTGCCATTCGACTCCTGTTTACTTTGTCATCCAGTGAACCCAGGCCACTCCCCTCGGAAAGTGTGTCCAGGTAAGACCCAAGGACCTCAGACCTGCCAAGGTCTTAGGAAGTCAAGGTCAAGGTATTAGGAGGCAGTTTAGTGCAGTGCTTTAAGGCTCTGAGCTGCAAACCTGAAGACCTGGGTTTAAATAGCCCCCACCTGCATATTGTGTGACCCTGAACAAGTCATTTAACTTCCTTGTGCTCCCAAGTCACACTTGTAAACAAGCTTTCAGCTTAGTGTGTATCTTCTGGTTAAAAAAAAAGGTGAGTCAAGGGGCTGTTGCATAGCCAGTTGGGCAATAAGTAACTGTTAGATGGGCTTCCTCTTGTGACTGCCAGGAGGACTGTTTGATCATAAGACTAGAAACTCAAGTGAAGCCTCACATTCTCCCCAAGTCAGCTCAGACAGAAATTCTGCAGAGAGCACTCTGCAGAATGTCAGTACTTGTGATTGTGAAAAAGGAGTGAGAAGCAGACACAGCAACAGCAATGATATTTATTGTTAAAAGCTGCAATAGGTTTGGTGAGAGAAATGTGCTCTAAGTAAGCAATAATACCTGACAGGTTGGGCGGTATTGGGGAATACCAGACCACCCAGGGGCATAATGAGGCCCGACGCTGCAGACAGAGGGCCTTATAGCCCCTGGAAGGTCCGGTATTCCCCAATATTGCCCATCCTGGAGGGTATTATTGCGCTTAGAAAATGGGCACTGTAAAAGAAAATAAGTTTTATTAAAAGTGTAAATAAAAAATAGTTTAAAATACATTTTTTTAATAAAATAGTTCCTCCCTGCATTACAATATGTGTGTGTGTGTTGTGTGTGTGTGTGTGTGTGTGTGTATATATGTATACAGTATGTGTGGGTTTTTTTGATTGTTTTTGTTTTTTTAGGTAGAGACTTTCGTGGTACAAGTTTGTTTTTTTATACAGTTTGTGGTTGCCACAGAGTAAAAAAAAATGTATTTTAGGGCTTTTCCTTCTCACTAATGAGCACCTACCTCAAAGCTGCCTTCATGCCCCCGATCGCGATTGCATGACGGGAAGTTTTAAAACAATGTACCACCTGCTTTGGGCAGTTGTCTCCCAGAGTTTGGAGAGTTTTTCCAGGCAGTGTATCTTTTTGCCCTAGTACATAGTTTCTCTGCTATTTGCTGACTGCTGTTACTTGTCTGTTGTGTCAGGACAATGTAGTCAGGATGGCAGAGCTGTCAGATGGGAAGTGATGGCTTCTCACTTTGTTGTAAGTGGTGTGTCTCACTTTCTTCATCAATCAGTCACTGTTGTAAGGTATACCCCCTCCCATGGCATGACCGCCGTGTACAAAAACACAAACTTAGCCTCAGCTGCTACTTGGCTTGCATCGGGTAGGAAGGTACAGAAGGTCGGGTGATAAGGAGCAAAAAAGAAAAGTAAACCTGTAAAAACAGGTAGATTTTTGTTTCTCCTGGTGTTGCTGTTCAGTTTGGAGCGGGTACTCACCAAACAACAATTTTAAAATGAAGGATCGGGAATCGGGCCAAGGACTGGTGGTGGCAGTTCTGTAAGTTGCTTCCCTAGAAATGGAGATAGTAAGCGAGAGGCAGAAAGTAAACGAGCGGGATGGAGATCAGGGAGCTGCTAGAGGAGCATGAGACTGTCTATATTAGTAACAGCTGTCCGTTTACTTAAAAAAGAAAAAAAAGACTGCATTTAGTTTGCTGTTTGGTGTGTGGTTTATTTAAATTACAGTAAGATGGACTCACTTTGGGGCTCTCATTTGCTACACTCGCAAAACGAAAAAACAACATGGCAATGCTTGCCTTTTGAACATTCTACTAGCCCACTAATATTTAGAACTATATGAGGCAACTGAGACTGGGGCTAGTTATTTCCCAGTCTCTGTTGTCTCATACCGGACAGACAAATAGGCTCTTGCAGCCAATCAGGAACATGAATACACTTTGCCCATTTTCTAACAATGAAAATGAGAAGACTGCTATGCTCAGTGAGTAGAAACACAGAATTTGTTAGCAAAAAGGACCACTTGGCTTAACCAGTCTGCCCAGCTGTTCCCCACCTAGTCTGTCTCTGCAGACCCTAAATGGTCTCTGGTGACCCTCCATGCTCCCTGCCTAGTTACTAATATTCCCCTATGTCCATCCCATTCATGCCTGAAGCCCACTACTGTTTTCACCTCCACCACTTCTGTTAGCAGTCTGTTTCAGGTATCTATAACTCTTTAAGTGATGTAATCCTTCCTCACATCCCTCTTAAACACCCCTTCACTTCACTGCATGCCTCAGGTCCTAGCATTCTTTCTTACTTGAAGAGACTCCCCCTTGCACCCTGTTTACCCCAGAAAGTTACTTGTTGGCCTATATCCTAGCTCACTCTCTTCTCTTCCAGGATGTACATATTGAAATGCCATTGTTTCATCTCATAGGGCTTTGAGTGCAATGCTTGTATCATTTAGCTGCCCTCCTCTGGACTGCCTCTACCTGCTAAGTCCTTTCTGAGGTGTGGCCTCCAGAACAGAACTGAGCACAGTAGCTAGAGGGAGTTAATCTGTACAGGTAAGCCACCCTGCAGCTGGGCTGTTCAGTGAACCATGAGAGAATCTTCTAGGTGCAGGTTTGAGGGTCTGCAGCTGTAACAGGGCCTGAGATTCAATTTATTTATTTAGCTCTTGTTGACCAGGTAAGCACACTAGACAAACATGTCTATTTTCAGGTGTGGCCCAGGAGATTACATGGAATATGCAGAGAAAAGACAAGGTTTACACAGGGTTAAGCAAGATTTCAAGGGGATATACAGACAATGCAGGGTAAACAATGGAGCAAGCATTAGACAGCATACAGTAAAACAATATTACAGATTATCTCAACATAATAAAGTAGCAGTAAAAATCAAAGTTTATGCACAAGTTTTAACTCAAGTCAGCCTCAGCCAGTGACCATACAGGAACAGTAAGTGCTATCATAGGAAAAATGGAGGGACACATTGCTTACTTGCAGTTATAGCTGCAGTGAGCCTTAGATTATTCAAAAGGTGTTTTTGAAGCAATTGTGAGAAGTGGCACTGCTAACATGTGCAGGAAGGGAATTCCATATCCGAGGTGCACACACAGCAGAGGCCCTATCACCCATGAGTGTTCAAGGTAGCCATTAGTCCTGTTTACATTGGCCATTTCTACACTGGTGTAGGTGGTTTGAAGAGACACATCAGTGTACATTTGCAAGTGTAAACTGTTCAGGCTTCAGACTGGTATGGTTCTTCTGTTCCTCTCCCAGACAGAGAAGCTGATCTGGTATGGATTTTTCTTATGTATAGTGTATAGGTGCCACTTCACGCATTACTGCCTTAGGGTACTATAGCTCCACAGTGCACCAGGACACTCCTTGCGGGACTGGTCCCACAATGCAGTTCGCAAGACACCACTTGGACACCAGTGTGGAAGCTGAAGTCCTTATGTGGTGTACACCACTAGCTTTAAAAAACAGCTGCAGACTCACACCAGTGTTAGCAATACAGGTGAATAGCAGTTTGGTCATTGTAAAAAGGGATATTAACACTAGCTACTACAGCCAGGTGGCTGGTACTCATACACCAGATTGTGATTCAGTGCGATGCAACAGTTTACACTCCTTTGAGCCCCACAACTTCCCCCCATCCCTACCATGCCATTCCCAGTTGTCATCAGGCACCAACCTGATCTCCAGTAACTCCACCACTTAGGGCATGACTTGTACCTATTGGTACCTCCTCTGACCTAGCGAGGTGCACCTCTAATGCTCCTATTCCCATGGTGCTTGCTTGTCCATGCTGGAAGCTTTCTCTGACCAAGAGGAGGACTGCTACGGATACTTTGGTGTTGGCTGGCAGGGTCCTGACAGGATACTGGAGAGCTGTTGACATGGCGGGCGAGGAGGGCCATCAACTAGTGTGCCATTGCAGCATTTCCTACTTTATTCTCCTGCCCTTCCTCAAACAATCACACACATGTTCACAACTGGCCTGGGGAAGTTACTGTAAAGGTGTGGTCACCCAGGTTGTCAACAGCACCTCCACCATACCACTACAAGGACAAGGAAGACATAATGAGGAAACCATTGTCACATAGTCCATTTGGGTCAAACTCGGGGACAAAAAAGGCAACAGAATCATACTGGGGGTGTGCTATAGGCCCCTAAACATTCAGTAAAATATAATGGCTAACATGGTTGTGAAAATTATGAGAGCAACCAAATTAGATTCAGGAGTGATCCTGAGGGATTTCAATCTCCCAGGTATAAATGGGCACCTTGAGAGGACTAATGGCAGGGCTGAGGCTGTATTCTTGTTCCCCTTTTAGGACTTTTTCCAAGACCAGTATTTCCAACAAGGTGCTGGGTGTTTGCTCATCCTTGATTTTGTTCTCAACAGTGGGCATAAGGACACTACTAGTATAAAAGCCCATGAACCAAAAAGAATCAATATCCACAACTGTTTCACCCTCTCCCCTGGTAATGGAAAACAGGTGAATATCTGTGACCTGGACAAGAAACTTTAGGAAGGCAGTAATTTTCATGATTAAGGTCCTGGGGCTCACTGGCCCAGTGGCACTGAGGGTTGAGGTGCTGAGTGCCGCACCTTGCGCCATGACAGCGACCCATGTTTGGGAGTGAGCATGGGCCACCGGGGTTGGCAGGAGAGGAGAGGGCTGGAGCATCTGTAGACAGCTCACCTTTTCTTGGGGAGGGAGGGTAGCACGGTTCGGCATTCGGGTGCCCCCAGTGGCAGATGGGAGGTACTGTGATGGCAGCATGTACATAAGAGAGGAGGCAGAGCACGGCAGACTGTGCACGGAGGTGTGCGCCCCTCCACCGGACATCATTGCACATTTGTGACTGCCTAGATGGAGGCTAAGGGGCAGAACCACCAGAACAAGGAAAAGCCCCAGGATGTTGGTAGGTGACTGTGCACCCTGGCTTCATGCCCACAGCTGGACCCCACCCATCTGGGTCTCAATCCTTCAAGCACCACCAAACCTGGATGACATTAAATGTCTAGGGCACCTGTGGGAGTGGTGGCCCCACCCCGGATGGGTAAGCCAGGGGGTCACTTGCAAAGCAAGGTAAAGCATTAGTGGAGCTCCAGGAGGGGACTCAGTTGTGGGAGGGTTTCAGGCTGGGTGGGAGATCCCGGGGACATTGATGGGAGAATCCACTACCCCGATAACCTGAGGAAAAAAAAGTCACAAAAAAAATTACCTGGGGCTCGATTTTGAAAGCCTGTAAATGCCTCAAGCCCCTGTTGCACTCAACATTTGGTGCATGGGGCTTGTGGCATTCATCTAGCTGGTGATCAGGATCTTTGATCCCGAGGCCAAATGCCGCATGTTAGGCCAGGTTTTCCCTGGTCTACCATGCACCATTTGTGAACCCCTTTTATGGGGCTTGTGCCAAATATTTGGTGCAAGCTACTGTACTATAGATCATAGAAAGTGTCACAACTGCACCCGTTGTACTAAAATCAGAGGCAGTTGTGTCAAAGAAGTTTGGCGCTGCTGCACCAAGGAATGGTGTTGACACAGGGCTTGACACAAGCCCTTCATCAGCCTTTGAAAACTGAGTTCCTGGAGTAGCAGGGTCTGAAATCACTGCATGGGGCTTGTAATGCAGAGTGCATGTGGTGTTCATTGAAGAAAATGCTCACAGCAGCTGCAGAAGTCTGCATTCTTGTAAGGAATAGGGAAAACAGTTCAAAAAGTGGCCCTTTACCACAAAAGGGGACCTTAGATAACTGAATAGAAACAAAATGAAGATCTACGATGGCTGGAAAGAATCAAGTTGCTGCAAGGCTAGAGACAAATACTGAGCAGCACTGGGGGCTGCAAGAATAAAATTAAGACAGCAAAGAAAGGCCTGGAAGCAAGGATATCAGTCAGAGCTGCAGACAAAACTGAAGCTTTCCCAGTACATAAATGAAAGGAGGAAAGTGAAGGAGGGAGGGCTTTTGAAAACAGGGTGGTGGACTCCTTGAGGATGGGGGCAAACTTCAGGAGGGTTTGAATTAGCTGGTGGACTGGTCCAATGCCTGGAGCTTATGATACAGTGTAATGTAGCCAAATGCAAGAATCTTCACTTGAGAATGAAAAAGGGGTTAGCAGTATAGCCTAGAAGCTGGAGTAATGAGCTGTGAATGAGCTTGGTAAATCCAGCAGTTGTGGGTTTCATTCCCACAGCCTCCACATACATACTGTGTGAACCTCAGCAAGTCAGTCATCCTGCCCACTGATCCTGAGTCACCAAAGAAAACAGGCATTGTGCCCAGTGGGCCTTAGCCAGGTACCAAAGAGAAAAAGAAATAGAGGCAGAATCTGCACACTGACTTGATGCAGTTTAGGAAGAAAACAAACTGGGGTTTACAATAGACAGAGGCTAGAACTAGGCATGTAGTGCATGGCCACTGTCAAGAGGGCCAGCAGAATGCCAGAGTGCATCAAATGGAGGTGATCAGGAGAGCATGGAGTAATCCTGCCACTTTACAAGGTCCATGTCAGGCCCCACCTGGAATCCTGAATGCAGTTTTGGTTTCTCAATATGAACATGACATTGAGACAATGGAGAGGTGCAACACAGGACTACCAAACTGATCAACAGTACAGGTGTCAAAAGTTATGAGTTTGGAAGCCCTTAACATGTACACCCTGGAGAAAATGAGAAGGATAAGGGACAGGATCTGTCTTTTGTATATTGAAGTGCATCAGCAAGCTCTAACAGTCAGAGATGCTTTATCTGGTGTCATGCTGTTTAATTGTCTTGAAATATTAAAAATATTCATAGATTCGTAGAAGTGTGATGGCAGAAAAGGTCCGACAGGCCAACCTAGTCTGCCCATTTGTCTAGCTATCTGCTAGGACATGCGCCCCACCCTCAACACTCCCATGCCTTTTTGAAGCCTTCCAATGTTGCTTCTCCAACCACCCCCTCCATGAGCCTATTCCACTTATCCACCACCCTCTCTGTGAAATAGTACTTCCTAATGTTACCCCTGAACTGCCCCCTCCATCTGCAAGCCATGCCCCCTCGTCCTCTGATTTCCCTTCAGCTGGAAGATGCTTTCCACTGGCACCCAGTTTGTATGCTTAAGGTACTTGAAGGTCTCAATCATGCCCCCCTCCTCTGTACCAGGGAGTACATGTTCAAATCTCTCAACCTTTCTTCATAGGACAGGTGGGTGAGCCCTTTTACCATCTTCATTGCTCTCCTCTGAATTCGTTCCAGCCTCCCCACATTCTTTTTGAGGTACGGCCTCCAGAACTGGACTCCATGTTCCAAATGCAGTCTAACCAGATGGGTGTACAAGGGTACTATGACCTCCATTTTTCTACTGGTAATCCCCATTCTGATGCATCCCAGCATTCTGCTGGCCCTGGCCACTGCTCTTCCGCAGTGCCTTTCCACCTTCAGGTCCCCTAATAGTGATGCCTAGGTCCCTTTTTTTGTTCTGTTACCTCCAGGTCTCTGCCCCCATACAATACCCTGCACTAGCAGCACACAGCACATTTACATGCACTGAAATTGTAATGCAGCTTCCAGCAAGCAGAATACAATTCAAACCACAGTGGGAACCAAATCACAACCCACTATAAGCTCACAACACATTCACATGTAAGGAAATTCCACTGTACCATCCAAAAGGCTCTCCGGTCACAATTAAAACTAAGAACCCCTGCCTCAGTGGTAGGTAAAGATGGGATCAGTGGCCATGGTCCCACGACCTATGCCAAGAGGGTGGTGGAACTAGGGATTGTGCTGCCCAGGGGACTATTGGAGACAGAGACTGGAGAAGGGTTCAGGAGGAGTTGGACAGGAATAGGGGAAGGGGTGTGCTGGAAAATTCTTTTTTGTTTGTTTTTTTGTTTTGCAGTTGGGCCTGGTTTGGGAGGGTTTGTGCGAGTTGACATTGTCCACCAGTGAATGTTTAACTTGTGGTGGCACCTGATATGCAATAGGATGTTTTTACTATCACACTTTGTCTTCCAGCAGGAAAGCTCCTGATTGGACATCTTACAGATCGACAAGAACATCTGTCTCATAGAGGGTCCTGGTTCGAGCTTTTCAGAGATTATCGAACATCAGTTTCTTCATTTGTCAAGGTTAGTTCTATGCATTACATGTTGCGCCTGATATGGGAGGGAATTGGGGTACAACAGAACAACAGGGAATGATACAATTGTGGCAGTGCTTGGTTTATGAGGGTATTGGGAGGCCATTGATGTGGAAAAGTGAGGTTGTTACACTGTGTACAGGCAGGGTAGGGGGAGATAGAAAGAGTTAGAGACAGAGACAGCAGGGGACCAAAGATACATTTATACAGGCATAAAAGTCAATAATAAAGTGTATTCCTGGCCTCAGTGTGTGTGTGTGTGTGTGTGTGTGTGTGTGTACACAGACTGGGGAAAAGCAAACTGGCAACATAATCTTTTGACTTGTTACCGTGTTGGGGGACTACAGGGCACAAAAGAGATCTTTCAGTTACAGGAATCACAAAATGTATTCTTGGACAAAATGTGGGTTTTTAAGCAATAAGGCATGACCAGGGGTTATGTTAATGGTCTGTTAATCACCCTCTAGTGGCATAATGTGGCACGAGGCATTGCCGAGTGCGACATGCCCCTAAAGGGTGATTAACTGACCATTAACATAACCTCTGGGAGTGCCTTATTGCTATTATAATAAAAATGTTTTTTTAAACAGTGTTAAATTTTGTTCAATATATGGGTAAGCTGTACAAGTATATTAATAAAAGATTAACATAAGGCTGTTAGAATGTTTACAGCCAATCAGAAAGCTTCATTTCTCAGACCATTGTTATAATTGTGTATAGTCCGGGCAATGGCGGACTGGTAAAATAAATATTTGACTTGTTTAGATGGGGGGGGGGAGAGACAGACTATTGGATAGAAAATATACATTTTTACAGTGACAGAAATTAGTGGTAGGGTCTGGTATGGGAAGGTGTGTGTACTGACATTGTACACGGAGAATGTAACTTATTTATTTGCTTTTGTTTACGGTGCACACTAGACAACCAGGTGCCTATTTTCAAATGCGTCCCGGGAGGGTTACAATGGAACAAAAAAATGATCATCAGGCATCAGGCATATACAGGGTTAACATACATCTTGGTTCAGGCACATATATAACATAAGAATAAGGTACACATATATTTTACTGTCACATAAATCACAAGTAAACTGTATTCTAGCACTAAATGTGGGTTTTTGTGTACAGGCCAGGCAATGGCAGGCTGATTAAAAAAAACATATTTGACTTGCACAATCCGGGGAGAGAGACTGGATGTCAAGAGATCTCTTACCTGGTACATGACAACCACTAAGGACCATAGAAAGGACAGAAAACAACTGATCTTACTTCGAGAGGGTTCCTGCAGTAGGTCTTCACGTATAGGTCTGCATCTCCTGGCATCAGAACTGCATGGCAAACTTGTAGCTAGCAGTCGTCAGCAGGGGCCGTGCCCCATCGTCGGGTGATGTGACGTCAGCGTGACTATAAAGGGGGGCAGTCCCTTGCCCGTCATCCAGTTCTTTCCCGCCATCACCTTATTTATCCCTTTCAAGTACTTGAAGCTCCCAATCATGTCCCTCCTCTCTCTCTCCCTCCCTGTCTTCCAGGGAGTACATGTTCAGTGCCCTCAACCTCTCCTCGTATGTCTTGCCCTGCTGACCTGCTATTATCTTTGTAGCCTTCCTCTGCACTCTTCCTCTCTTCCATGTTTAGGTGGATGTGGGATGTGATTGAAAAATCCACCATTTCCAACTGTGTTCTGTGCCTGTCTGAGTACCCTGGAGTGACTGTTTTGCCAGTGTGCACAGGGTGCCAGCAGAAAGATCCATCAAATGTTCCTCCCTGTAAGAGGCCCATCTTTTGAAGGTTCTACTGGTTTCACTGGAAAAGAAGGACCACCTTAGAGAGTCCTCGGTTGAAAAATCTACTGCTTCCAAGAAGCATAAGGAGAGATCTAATGAGTTGGAGTGCAAGGTAGTCAGTGGCTCCTCCCCAGCCTGCCTCCACCTGCCAAGACAGCCTTCAGTGATGGTCACACTGCTGTGGTTCACCCTGTCGGGGCCTATCGGTGCCTCGCTGGACGTACGACTGGACCAGAGGGAGAAGGCCCCTCTCCCTCCTCTTCCTCCACATCTCCGGCTGGTACCTCCAGCTAAAACTGTGGTGCACCCCTCAATGTTGTTGGGTCTATGGGGTAAACTCTGCATTCCCCTCTTGGGGTCAAGGAGATGGAGGCCCCTCCTCAGCCTGCAGGCCTTAACGTGGATGCCCTTTCTCCCCCTTCGGGCGGGACTCCGGCGCTTGTCCCGATGCCAGATGTCCTGATGACAGTCTCACAACCTGGACCTATTGATCGGCCTTTGCCTTTGGCCCAGACACGGATCAGGTCCCAGCTCAAAGCCCCTTTGTTCTGCTCAGGCATGGCACCTTCGTGGGCTGTCCCAACATGGACTCCCAGCCAATCTATACAATGGCAGGTCTGACGTGGATTCCCTCACTGCTGTATCTCATGATGGGGATGTATTCCAGACCCTGAACTATCCGCATTACCCACAGGGGTTTCCTGGGGACCACTTCATGGCTGAGTCATTTGGGCAGTTCTACATGTGGTTTAGCCCTACTCCCTGTACCCAGTGTTTCAGGATACTACCCCCACTGGTGATTCCTTCTCTCCCCCACCCTTTAGACTCTACCAACCCCACCACCCCCCCTCCTTTGGTGGATCTGGATTGCAAGACTTTAATTCAGTCTTGGTGGCATGGGGCTCGGTCGGAGTTGGTTTCGGACCTGGAGAGCAGACTCCAACTGCTGAGGTCTCCTAGGTCTCCTTTCCCCGAGCAGTTCTTCTATTGCTACCATCCATGTCTCAGGGAAGATCCGTCAGGACGTTTCCCTTCCAGATGTCGGGGATGTATTCCAGACCCAGCTTTTTTGGACCTTCTTGTTCCCATGAAGGACTACTTCAATTGGGAGTCTGAGGATTGGGACCCTATGCGGCAGAGGCTCTTGGAGCACCTGGACCTAGAGTCTATGTCCCCAGTCCCCGTTCCTCCGTGGATCGCCCACTTCTGCTGCTTTCTGGCTCACTTGTTGCTCCTTTTGTTTGCTTTGGCATCGGTCCCTCCCCCCACTTCCCCACTCCTGTCTTGTCCTGTTTCCTATCTCTGTGATGTCCCTCTCCAAACCCCTCTCTCCTACTTGTGCTGTCTCTTGCTCCTCCTCCGCCACTTCTCCGTCCTGGTTAGTAAAGGGGCGGCGAAGCATGAATATAAGGTGGTCGAGAAGAAGCATGAAGATTTAGGGGTTGGCTATTGGTCTGGGTGGGGGTCCAGTGCCAGGAAGAGGGGTCAGAAGGGGGCAGGTGACAGCATTGAAGAGGGTCAACTAGGTGGAATGTATTCAGATTAGGAGTATGTGGAGTGGAGAACCATAGTAATTTTCTTGTTCTCTTGCCTTTGAATACCAATCTGATGCACTGGTTTGTTACTTCGATTAAGGCTTCCTTTAGATGCTTACACTGTTCTTCCACTCCACCTCCTGCTCTCATTCTCTCCAGAGCTCCTTTGAGACCTCTCCCATTTCCAGCAAAGTCAGTATTTTGAAATCCAAAACCTTTGTCCTAGTATGACTTGAGTTAAGTATCTATCCTATGCTAAACTAAACTATATTGTGATCATTGGATCCCAGTGTGGGGAGTTTTGAGAGAGAGATTAACCACCATGCTATATTATGGTTAAATTAATGATAGTACATGTTATCCAAGTTGCATGTGCCAATTTGATAGTCTAAGTGAAAATTCACGTATAGCGCATGTTATCAAAGGTATGTTGTGCCTAATTGTCAGTCAGCGATGGAACATTTGTGATGGCGCAAGATGTTATCAAAGTGTGCATGTTGTACCAATTTGTCGAGTGGCATGGAACATTTGTGATAGTGCATGTTATCAAGGTGCATGTTGTGCCAGTTTGCCAGTCGCATGGAAAATTCATGATAGCACATGTTACCAAGGTGCATGTTGTGCTAATTTGACGGACGAAGTGAACTAGATGCTTCATTTACAGAAGAGGTGCAAAGAAGGAATTCCATTAAAAGGGTCAGTGAATGAACTTAATTGATCACCCAGGCAACAATGGGCCAGTGAACCAAAAAGGAATATCACCTATCCCAACCGGGACACTACAGTCACTTGAAAATTGGCCATCTAGGCAGAGAGCACTAGTATTTCTAATCATCTTTACTAAAAACAAATTTTCTTCTATCTGTTAACTAATTTTATTCCTTTATGTCACTATTAATATTATTATAATACTTCTTCAACAGTAATTTTCTTATGCACCATTACACTATAATGTAGTCCAATGCACCAGCAGTATCCATCCACCATCGGTTTTATCTCATTACTGTATCTTTTCAAATTAACCTATTGTTTTTCTCTTTTCACATGCCTGAACGGATGACGACTCCTTCACCATCAAACAAGTATTGTTCTACTGTGAACATGTCATATATTAATAATTTATTAAGAACTACGGATCCTTTGTGACTCCATTCCTGTATTTTATTTTTCAGTACTGACGGACATCGTCCCTTCAAGATTCCTGCTTCTGACTCCACAGTATCCTGGTAAGACGCTTTCCACATATTACTTGGTTGTGTCTGGTATGGGAGGGGTTGCATGGGATATGTGTCCTATAATCTCAGATCTTACTTCGAGAGGGCTCTTGCAGTAGGTAATTACTTATAGGACTGACGCTGGCAGGACCCCATAGAAAGAGTTCTACCTAGCAGTCCCTGGCACCCAACTACCACACAAGGACGGACATTCCCTGTGCCTATTCTGCCTAGGACCCGATCACCCAGTCGAGAAGTGCCAGCACTGCCTCAGCTTCAACACGGCTACCCAGAAAAGGCAGCAGCAATCCCTGGAAGCCCATATTCTGAAAAAGAAGAAGATGAGTTCAATGTAAAAGGATCTCAAAAAACCAAGGCAGGCATCCACTTCCCCTGAAGGCCATCATAAGAAGGATAAGGAGAGGCACCGGAACAAGGGCTCCTCTACCATGTCTCCCTCGGGAGCCTCAAGGACACAGTTAACGTCCCTTCCAGGGAATCGCTCCTTGACAGACGACTCGGAGGTTTGACCTGGATCTCAGTCATTCCTCTCTGAAGGTACACATGGTGGCCATCTCGGCCTACCATGTTCTGTTCGCAGACAAAACTTCCGCTCAATTGGAGGTCTCTAAGACCTTTCTCAGAGGGGTCCTCTATCTGAGGCCCCCCATCAGTACTCCCAGGTCAAGTAATAAGCCACTCCACCAGAGGAGTAGCTGCCTCAGCAGGTTGCTTCAAAAATGTGTCTGCGGCAGACATCTGTGCTGCTGCCACTTGAAATTCCATCAATACCTTTACTAAACACTGCAGTTTGGATGTTTCAGGCCCGTGGTGGGAAGAACTGGAAGAATTGGACATCCAGGACAACCCCCTTTATACAGCGTCTCTAGTGATCACCCTGACATGGGGTGGTCTCGCCAGGACTGCAAGCTAGAAATTTACGCGGGTCCTGTATGTAACTCAGTCATGTATCTTGGTACCTGCTGCAAGGCCTCTCTTGAGAATATACTGTTAGAGTAAGTTTATTACAAGAACTATACTTTCATGCAGTGCCTGGTTTTGAAGGATTTGAGGACAATTGGAAAAATTGGGTATCCTTTCTAGATGGTTGGTCATGGTATATGATATGGTAATGGAGAGGGATGAGGTAGAACACAGTCGTTTTGATGCAAATCCACGATTCCAAGAGCAGGTCTCGAAATGGGAGTGGTGTACAGTCCTCCCTCTCAGACAGAGAGTTGGAAACTAGCAGAACAGAGAATGGTAGCTGGGGTGGAGTGCATTGCTGGCAAGAGATGGTATCCAGTAGAACAGTGGACTGCTTCTTTCTCAGTCAGAGGTACCAGTCCCCGGTTTAAAAAGTATTTTTGACTTTTTCTAACATCCTGTCTTTAAGCTGTTAAATACTAAGTGGTTAGATGGCTAAAAAAAAAGAAAAACTGGGCCCACTGGGTTTAAGCACTGTAGTGAGGTGAGTGATTTTAGCTAGAGAGTTAGTATTTCCAATACCAGCAGATGTCACAACAAGCATCCTACCTAACTGTCCAGTGGCCACAAGCCCTCCATATGGCCATCACCAAAAGTGCACACCAGGTTGTTCAATGGAACACAATTCCCTCCATATAGGTGCTAAATTAACTGTTACCTGTGTACAATGGTCCTCACAAGCCCACCCATGCCAGGCCACCACCAAAAAGATTAAGTTTTCTTAAATGGACCATAATTTTCCTATATACACCACAACAATTTAAGCATCCAGTGTAAAATATTTAGAAATCCTCACATGCTCCCACCACCACCTAAAATCCATTCCATGTTGTTCAGGGAATACAAAATTTCATTTCGTCACACATGGTTGCACCATCTGTGCTTCAATGGATGCTGATAAAATCAGTTCAACATTTAAAGATAATATAATAATATATTTTCACTTCTTCTACTTGTAAAGCAGTTATTTGTTCATGTAATATACTGTTAGTATTATGCGATATAAACAAATTTAACAGAAGAACTGAAATTAATTCAAACTATAAACAATACTTTGATATATGCTTTATTAATAAGACATAAATTGGTTGCTTTATCACTGAATTAAAATATATGATGGGTTCTTGCAAATGTTTATCAATTATAACCTTATCCTGCTTGATCCATAGGATTTTTCACATCATCTTCATTGGGACACCCCAAAAATCAGAAGAGAACAATGGGTAACCTTACATTTATCAGTTCACTGACACACAGACACCTTTGGAACATTTGACTTTGATGGATATCAGCTGTACTGTGAATTGTTGATCTAACTTGATATATGTGAAGTTCTTCCCATGTTGGACACTGCATATTGTATTGTTAATTAAGTTACAGTTCCAAAAAAGAAAGGCTTCAATTTGGTGATTTTCTTGACTAGTGGAAATAACTATTTGTTTATAACCAGGTAACATCAGGAGGCATTAACACCACAGGGTGGCGAAAATGCCGACAGTAACCATCATAAACACATAGTCATTACCTTCCAAATCTGATATTCTACTTGGCTTTCATTAATGATGTCACATCGCACATATATATATATATATATATATATATATATATATATATATACGATATCAAGTGTTCCTTAGGTCGTGTAGTAAGGAAACAATATTTGTTTAGAACCAAGCAACAGCAGGGAATTAAATCACTGAGGTGGTAAAATGCAGACAGATATATACAGTCATAAACCTATAGTGATGTATTGGGGGTGACATTTACACTAGTGAATGCTTAACTTATTTGCACCTCAAACGGATGGGACTTCTATCATATCACTGTGTCTTCCCGTATGTATGAAAATGAGCTTATATTCCGTTAAGATATTAAATCTACCTTGAATATAACCTTTTCTTGTCTGGGTTAATCCTTGCAGCATATTTGAGATAATTCAACGAACATAGAATATTTCAGGACGTTGAAAATATAAATCAGTGCACAGTGGTGAGTTGGGAGTAGGGTTTGAGCCAAACTGTATTCAGTTCATTTTTAATATTATTAGAATCAACCAACAAAGATAACTTGCAAAAATGATTTGTTTTTTTTTTTGTTTTGTTTTGTTTTTCTCACCCTACAGAATAATCATCATGGCAAAAAAAAGACTGCATTGAAAGCTCAAGAGACCATATGTGGCCAGTCCGATTTCTCCAATCATAGTGAATGATGTTGAAGAAGATCGTACAATCTGGAGCTGGTGGAAGTGGAATGAGTTCTGAAAGATGAAGAGTTACTGATCAAGATTACATGCGGATGTGGACAGGAAGATCATGAAAGACCCCACAACATCAGTAGGTGCAATGCATAAGAAGACTTGTGGTAAAAGGCTCGGTCATCAGCAGAACAAGCGTTAGAGAAAGACGAATGGGAAGGTGACAACAACAACAAGTGACAATGGACACCTATTCACACAACTTCAGGTCTCCAAGTACCAGTCCCAGAAGTCCATGGATGTACAACTGTTTGCCTAATGGAAGATTTGGATATTGCAAAACAAATAGATATGCCAATGATTTCTTTCAGCATCCAATTGATGAGTTGCCACCATTTCAGGCCAGGGCTTGGAAGATGACGACAAGAAGAACTGAAGAGGTTTTGCATTATACATTGGATGGGACTGGTAGTGAAGAGCAGTAAAGATGAATACTTAGGATTGGATGAAGTCACCTACACACCATTCTGGGGCAGTGTGATGGCAAGAACTGATTCAACCTAATTTTTCTTTTTCTCACATGGCTGACAACCGAATCAGAAGCCTAGAGGATGGAGGATTTGATCAACTTTTCACATTAGGAGATGAATGAACCATTCCTGAGAGATCCGAAATCTATCTTCCTGACCTGGACCTCCCTGGACAGAATATGTCTGTGGAGGAAATCAAGTTACAGAACACCAATCCACAAAACCGTGAACCACAGAATCAAGGTACAACTTGTGAATCAAACTCGGGATACATATGCAACTGGCAATACAGGCAAAGCCGACGAGGAACAGAGCAAAGCACATACATACAGGTTTTTTTGATCTTGTTGAAAGACTGTGAGGAAAGCTACAGGATTTACAGACAGATACTACACTGGACCCCAACTCCACAGATCTATTTTTATCTGGAGCAGTGCAACTGGAACTGTATGCAACAAGAGAATGCCTCCCAAAATAAAGACATAAGCTGAAGATGAAAAAGGTTACATTCAGAAGACACCAATGCTCTGTAGAAGTGGAGAACAAAGGACATACACATGCTGTCAGCAACATATCAAATGACCGATACCGAAGAAAGTAAGAAGACTGAGGTCAATAAAAAAAAAAATGTATACTGACTACAACAGATACATGGGGAGTCAACAAAAATGATACTGGCAGGTATTACAATTTTAACCGCGAGGCAGAAGGTATGGCAGAAGGAGTTATTTTATTACTGAATGCCATGTTAATCAAAGAGAACATAATACACAAAAATTTCAGAAAGAAAGAAGATGATGCACTTGGAATTCCAGACTGCAATTAAATAACATAACGACAAGCAAAAAATAGATGATCTTCCACAACATAGCCAAAAACAGCAATAACAAAATGGATCCATGCCAATGACTGCAAGGAAAGCACTTCCATCAATACCAAGAACACCAAGCTGTACCTACCGAAGATGTGTGGTGTGCACAAAGAAAGCATAGAGAACGATCTACTGGTGTGCAGATTACGACACGGCCTGTGTAATAAATGCCTAATACCATTCAAAGATGAAATATGGGATGCCGGATCACCAGACTGAAGATAGCGACACAGAATAATAAATAAACAGGCGCAGATTCCGGTATAGAGACCGAGATGGCGGATGATCGAGATGTAAGATATTGAAAACATTGAGCTGCATCCGAATGGACTGCACAAGACTTTCCTCTATCATAGTCAGTATTACGTGTCCATTGGACACATGGCATGTTTTATAGTTGCCGTTTCCACGTGGGAAGACGGGTGACCAATACACCATGGAATGGTTAATGGCGTAGATTCCCAGTATAGAGACCCAGATGGCGGAGGATCGAGAAGTAAGATAGGTAGAAATACCGTTGCCGCATCCCGGAATGACTGCAAGTATCCTCTATCACAGTCAGCATTATGTTCATTGGACACCATGGCATGTTTACAGTTACTGCTTCTCAGTGGGGAAACATGGGGTGTCCATTGGACATCATGGATAATGGCATAGATTCCTGGTATCGAGACAGAGATGACGGGTGACAGATGTAAATAGTGGGAAATGCTGATCTGCATCCCGAATGGACTGCACAAGACTTCTATCATATCAGCATTGTGTATTAGACACCATAGCATGTTTTATATTGCTGTTTCAATTGGAAAGACATAGAATCCATTGGACACCATGGAATAGTTAATTAGTAGTTCTGGTATAGAGACCAGATGGCGGAGTGATCAAGACAAGATAGTGAGAAAATGTGACTGCCATCCCGAAATGGACTGCACAAGACTTCCTCTATCATAGTCAGCATTGTGTGTCCATTAGACAACGATGCAAATTTTATAGTTGCTCCCAGTGGAAGACATGGGGCGTCCACTGGACACCACGGAAAGTTAATCAGGCGAGACCCTGGTATAGAGACTGAGATGCGGAGGATCAACATTAGATAGGTGCAATGCTGAGTGCATCCCGAAATGAACTGCACAAGACTTCTCTATCATAGTCAACATCATGTCCAGTGGACACCATGGCATGTTTATGTTGCAGTTTCCCAGTGTGGAAGATGGGGTATCCATTGACACCATGGAATGAATAATGGCGAGATTCTGTAGACTGAGATGGTGGAGTCAAAGATGTAGATAGGTGGGAAATGCACAGTGCTGCATCCCGAATGGACTGCACAAGACTTCCCTCTATCATAGTCAGCATTAGTGTCATTGGACACCATGGATTTTATAGTTGCTGTTTCCCAATGGAAGACTTGGGTGTCCATTGGACACCATGGAATGGTTAATTGCGAGATTCGGTATAGAGCCGAGATGGTGGAGTGGTCGAGATAAAGATAGGTGGGCTGGTACCGCATCCGGAATGGACTGCACAAGACTTCCCTCATCATAGTCAGCACACGTCAGTGGACACATGGCATATTTTATAGTTACTGTTTCCTGTGTGGGAAGACATGGGTATCAATTGGACACCATGGAATGGTTAATGGCAAGATTCCGGCAGAGACCGAGATGGTGGAGATCGAGATGTAAGATAGGTGAAATGCTGAGTGCATCCCAGAATGGACTACAAGACTTCCTCTATCATAGTCACATCATGTCCATTGGACACCATGGCATGTTTATAGTTGTTTCCCAGTGTGGAAGACATGGAAAGTCAATTGGACACCATGGAATGATTAATTGGCACAGATTCCGTATAGAGACCAGATGGCGATGATCGAGATGTAGATAGGTGGGAAATGCTGAATGCCACCCGGAATGGACTGCACAAGACTTCCTCTATCATAATCAGCATTGCGTATCATTGGACACCATGGCATGTTTATAGTTGCTGTTTCCCAGTGTGGAAGAATACAAGTATCCATTGGACACCATGGAATGAATAAGTGGCGAGATTCCTGGAAGATAATATATAATACATATTTTCCTCTCTCTTCTACTTGTAACAGATTATTTGTTCATATAATATACTGTTAGTATTATGACACGATATAAAACAAATTTAATCAGGACTGAAATTAATTACAAACTATAAACAGACTCTGGATGTATATGCTTTATTAATAAGACATAAATTGGTTACTTTATCACTGATCAAAATGTATGATGTATTCACGCAAATGTTTAGGTCAATTTAATAACATATCTGTTGATCCATAGGTTTTAGTGCATCATCTTCATTAGGACACCGAAAATCAGAAGAGACAATAGTTATTTTACATTTATCAGTTCACTGACATAGACACTAGAACATTTGACACCATGGATATCAACTGTACTATGAATTGATGATCCTAACTTGATATATAAGAGATTCTTCCTATGTTGTGACACTGCATATTATATTATTAACTAAGTTGCAAGTTCCAAAACAAAAGGTTCAATTTGGTGATTTTCTTGACTAGTGAAATACTATTGTTTATAACCAGGTAACATCAGGCATTAACACACAGGGTGGCGAAAATGCTGACTGATGTTATCGATCTAAACACACAGTATTTCCTACAAATCGATATTCTGCGGCTTTCATGTCAGCTGATGTCCAAGCGCGCACTATATATATATATATATATATATATATATATATATACCAGTAATCAAAGTGTTCCTTAGGTCAGTGGTAAAAAACAATATTTGACTATAGCGAACAACATCAGGAGGAACTACAACTACTGGAGGTGGTAAAATGCAGACTGATGTTATACAGTCATAAACCTATAGTGATGTGTTAGGGGTTGACTGTATAGTGATACTTAACAATGTTGCACCAGGATGGATGTTTCGTATCATATCACTATGTCTTCCAGTATGAAAATGAGCCCAGGTATTCCGTTAAAGATATTAAATCTACTCTTAAAATATTATTTTCTTGTCTTTCAGGTTGATTCCTTGCAGTATATTTGAGATAATTCAACAGAACATAGATATTTTGTGATACGTTTGAAAATAAATCAATGCACAGTGGTGAGTTGGGAAGTAGGTTTATGAGCCAACTGGTATTCATAAGGCTTCATTTTTACTATTATTGAATCCATACAAAGATAACACAACATGATTTATTTTTTTTGTTTTGTTTGTTTTTCACACAGAATAATCATCATGGCAAAAAAAATATGACTGCATTGGATGTTTGGCGAGATCCATATGTATGAGTCAATTCTCGAACGCATAGTGAAGAAGATGTTGAAGAAAGATTATACAATCTGGAGCGGGCAGAGTAGAAATGAGTCTTCGAAGATGAAGAGTTACTGATCAAGATTACATGCGGATGTGGGCGGAAGATCATGAAGAGACCCCAACATCAGTAGATTAACATAAGAAGACTTATAGTAAAGGCTCGGTCATCAGCAGAACAAGCGTTAGAAGAAGACGATGGGAAGGGTGACAACAACAACAGTGACAATGAACACCAATCCTGCAACTAGGTCTCAAAATACCAGTCCAGAAGTCCACTTGGATTTGTACAACTACTTTGCCTGCCGGATGAAGATTTGGAGCTTAACACAAAGGAAACAAATAGATATAATGATTCTTTCTGGCATCAATTGATGAGTTACCCTTCAAGACAGGGCTTGGAGATGACTGACAAAGAAGAACTGAAGAGTTTTCCATTATACATTGCGATGGGACTGGTAGTGAAGGCAGTAAGATGAATACTTGGGATTGGATGAACTGACACACACCATTCTGGGGCAGTGTGATGGCAAGACTGTTCAACCTGATTTTTCTCCACATGGCTGACAACTCAGATCAGAAGCCTGGGGATGGAGAGTTTGATCAACTTTTTCCATTAGGAGATGAGCATTCTAAGAGATCACGAAATCTATCTTCCGGACTGGACCTCTCCTGGATGAGTATATGTCTGTGGAAGAATAAAGTTACAGAACAATCACAAAAACGACAAGCACAAATCAAGTGTACCTTATGAATCAAACTCGGGATACATATGCAACACAAGTTCTGCAAGGCAAAATCAAACGAGAACAGAGCAAGGACATACATACAGGTTTGTTTGATCTTGTTGAGAAGAACTGAGGGAAAGGCTGCAAGTTTACACAGACAGATACTACACTGGACCTCAACTCTACGAATCTATTTTATCTGGGTGGTACAACTGGAACTGTGCCCAACACCGAGAAATACATCCCAAATAAAAGACATAAAGCTGAAGATGAAAAGGTTACATTCAGGAAGACACCAATGCTCTGTGAAGTGGAGAGAAAGGACATACCATACTGTCAACATAAGTACTGAATTTATCGATACAGGAAAAGGATTGAAGACAGGAGTCAATAAAAAAAAAAATGTATGGACTACAACAGATACATAGGTGGGTCAAACAAAATGATCGCTGGCAGGGTATTACAATTTTAATGATGCAGAAGGTATATGAAGGAGTTATTTACTAGATGTATTAATTCAAGGAACATAATGTAAAGAATTTTGAAAGAAGATGATGCACGGAATTCAACGAACTGTAATTGACATAACGACAGCAAAAAAATAGATGATCTTCCCAGCATAGCCAAAAACGACAAACAAAATTGGATCCATGCCAGCTGCAAGGAAAGCTTCCCATACCAAGAACACCAAAGCTGTACCTACGAAGATGTGGTGTGCACAAAAGAAGCATAAGATCGATCTACTGGTGCAGATTCCGCGAAGACACATGTTGAAGAAATACTTCCGAATACCATTCAAGATGAAATATGGATGCCGGATCACCGAATACAAGCGATAGCGACACAGAATAATAAATAACCCGGCAAAACAGATTCGGTATAGAACCGAGATAGCGGAGTGTCGAGATGTAAGATAGTTAGGAAACACCAGTGCTGCCGAATGGATACAAGACTTTCCTCTATCATAGTCAGTATTACGTGCCATTAGACACCATGGCATATTTATAGTTACTGTTTCCAGTGTGAGGCATAGGGTGACCATTGGACACCATGGAATGGTTAAATGGCGTAGATTCAGTATAGAGACAGGATAAGCGAAGTGATGAGAAATAAGATAGGTGAAATACGTTGTATCCAGATACTGCACAAGACTTTCCTCTATCAAGTCAGCATTACGTGTTCATTGGACACCATGGCATGTTTTACAGTTGCTGTTTCTCAGTGTGGAAGACATGAAGTGTCCATTGGACCTCTGGAATAGTTAGTAGCATAGATTCTGGTATCGAGACAGAGATGGCGGGTCATCAAGATGTAAGAGAGGTGGGAAATGTGACTGTGCATCCCGAAGGCTGCCAAGACTTCCCTCTATCATAGTCAGCATTGTGTCCATTAGACACCATGCATGATAATAGTTGCTGTTTCCCAGTGTGGAAGAAGCTGGGGTGTCCATTGGACACATGGAATGAATAATGGAGATTCCTGGTATAGAGACTGAGATGGCGGGTAGTAAGATGTAGATAGGTAGAATGCTGACTACTGCATCCAGATGGACTGCACAAGACTTCCCTCTATCATAGTCAACATTATGATAGACACTGCACCATATTTTATAGTTGCTGTTTCAGTGTAGGAGACAAAGTGTCCATTGGACACCATGGAAAAGATAATTGGCGTAGATTCCTGGTATAGAGACTGAGATGGCAGATGATCAACATGTAAGATAGGTGGGAATGCTGGTGCTGCATCGGAATGGACTGCAAAAACTTCCCTCTATCATAGTCAGCCAGCGTGTCAATGGACACCATGGCATGTTTATAGTTGCTGTTTCCCAGTGTGGGGAAGAAAGGTATCAGTGGACACCATGAAATAGTTAATTGGCGTAGATTCCTGGTATAGAGCTGAGATGGTGGAGTGATCAAGATGTAAATGGGTGGGAAATGCTGAGTACTGCATCCGGAATGGACTACACAAGACTTCCCTCTATCATAGTCAACATGAACGTCCATTGGACACCATGGCATATTTTAGTTGCTGTTTCCCAATGTGGGAAGACTTGGGTGTCCATTGGACACCATGGAATAGTTAATGGCGTGATTCCCGGTATAGAAACAGATGATGGAGTGATCGAGATGTGGTGGAAATGCTGAGTACTGCATCGGAATGGACTGCAAGACTTCCCTCTATCATAGTCAGCATCACGTGTCCATTGGACACCATGGCATATAGTTGCTGTTTCCCTGTGGGAAGACATAGAATGTCAATTGACACCATGGAATAGTTAATTAACAGATTCCAGTAAGACTGAGATGGTGGGTAATCGAGATATAGATAGGTAGGAAATGCTGAGTGCTACATCACAGAATAGACCACACAAGACTTCCTCTATCATAGTCAACATGAGTGTCCGTGGACACCATGGCATGTTTATAATTGCTATTTCCCAGTGTAGAAGACATGGGGTATCAATTGGACACTGCAATAGTTAATTAACAAATTCCAGTATAGGGCAAGATAGATGATCGAGAGAGATAAGTAGGAAATGCTGAACCACTGCAGGAATGGACACAAGATTCTCTATCATAGTCAACTTAAGGTCCATTGGACTAATTTATAATTGCTGTTTCCAGTGTGGGAGACATAGAAGTATCCATTAGACACCATGGAATAAATGATGGCGTAGATTCCTGGTATAGAGACGAGATGGCGGAAGATCGAGATGTAAGATAAGTGGAAATGCTGGAGTGCATCACGGAATGGACTGCAGACTTCCCTCTATCATAGTCAACATCGCGCCGTGGACATTGGCACATATTTTATAGTTGCTGTTCCCAATTGCCCAGGAGACATGAAGTGTCCATTGGACACCATGAATAGTTAAGTGGTAGATTCGGTATAGAGACTGGATGGTGGGTGATCAAAGATGTAGATAGGTAGAAATGCTGGTGCTGCATCCCGGAATGGACACAAGACTTCCTCTATCAAGTAAACGTGAGTATCCATTGGACACCATGGCATGTTTATAGTGCTGTTTCCAAATTAGGAGACATAGGTATCATTGGACACAGATAGTTAATGGCGTGATTCCTGTACAAGACCGAGATGGCGGGTAGTCGAGATGTAAGATAGGTGAAATGCTGAGTGCTGCATCCGGAATGGACTACAAGACCCTCTATCATAGTCAGCATTAAGTGTCCATTGGACACCATAGCATATTTATAGTTGCTGTTTCCAGTGTGGGAAGCTAGAGAATCATTGGACACCATGGAATAGTTAATTAGCGTAGATTCCGGTATAGAGACTGGATAATGGGAGTGAGAAGATGGATGGAAATACAGGTGCATCCGAATGGACTACAAGACTTCCCTCTATAAGTCAACATGCATCCATTGGACACCATATGTTTATAGTTGCTGTTTCCCAGTGTGGGAAGACATAGGGTGCATTGGACACCATGGATAGTTAATAAGCGTAGATTCCCAGTATCGAGATCGGATGGCGAAGTGATCGAGAGCAAGATGGTGAAATGCTGGTGCCATCCCAGAGATACTACCCGTAAAAACAAAACAATGCAAATACAGTTTTCGCATCAGTTTGTTCAAGTACAGTTAAACGTGGATTATTAGAATAATGCATATCATTTCAGAATAAGAACTTTATAAACTGATACCAATTAGAAATGATTTCCTGTTCTACTAATCAACTGGTTCAGTTTGTACAAAGGCACTATACTATATATACAATGCCTAACATTTTACGGGGGTCTCAGGTTGAACGGTGGAACCAACCCTGGTGGTAAGTGCAAACAGTGTGAAATGTATACAGAATGAGGCTACTATAAAATATTTGTGCATATTGTCTATGCTACTAGAAGTGGAAAAGAGTTACAATGTCCCAGCTGTATCAGTTAATTATTCTAACCCCTGTCCACCAGGTGGGCACCCGTGTCAATACCCCTTAACCTGCAACTTTCACAGGCAGGTAGCAGCCATGAAATACACCTTGGATACTGTGGGATGACATAGGAGGCTGACAACATGTACTGCTTTATTCATGCTAGGTATCAAACGACTACACAATACCTTTCCATTGACATCAAGTTTCTCAAACCCCAATCACGTAATGTTTCATGAGATCTTGTGCATAAATATAATTTTACTCTGGTACTATTAGTAATCACTCTTAAATGTCTTTTATTTCCTGGAAGATACAGACATGCTTGCCAGCAAATATCAAATTGACACTACTACTATCATAGATTGGATACATACAGTATATAATATTTGTCTTTCTTATTCAGATACAGTGTCAGAAGACTGTATGGATCTGGACACTCCTTTAATGCAATAGGCAGGGATTCGGAGTGGTCTTGAACTGGGGACCAGTGTTGCCCGATACTCCAGTAAGCCGTTGGTTAGGTGAGGGGTATGCGTTGGGACCAACTGGTGCAATGTTCAGCCAGGGAGCTCAGGGATCAAACCAGATGTCCCGTAATCCTGGGAGGCAACCATTTAGGATTAGGATCAGTGATGCACAGGAAGAGAGGAGGACACCATGATCAACACGAATCCGAGAACCACGATCCTTTGGTCCCATCGTAGCGTCGGCAGTGGAGAATACCAAGAAAATGGGCAGAACAGGAAGATCAACACAGAGATGAGGCATTCATGAAGGTTGTCAGCCGGGCGTGGTCAAGCATGATGGCATCATGTCCCTATTCCAGAACTGCATCGGCAGGATGGTGTCCATAATGGATCAGGGAAGATATGTTCTGCGATGACATCAAGAGGCTGTAGCTCCAATCCTATAGAGGCATGCAATTTATAGATGCAGTGGTGGGGGAATATACAGTATAATAATCCAATGGAATAACTTTCAGGTATCATTGGTATAATGTCTTTAAATTCTGTGTTTCAGATTGAGTATATAGGCTAAAAGTCTTTAAAAGCGAAGAGCGATATATGGATATACCTTCCAAATGCCCTATCGACTGTAAGTAAGGATGCGTCTTCCATATGACAATCACTATAATCTATATACACAGTCGCGTTGAATGAAATATGTCCTAGCCACAGAAATACTCATACAACAGTCAGAATAGAAATAAATTGGAAATAATAAGTGCATAGTGAGTTACTACATGATGTCACTAACGGTAAGTTACCAATTTAGCTTAGTTTGATATGTGTGTATTGACGTACAGTGGCAATTATGTTTCAATTAATTCAGGGTTTGACCTCCTTGAAACTGCTACTAACAGTGTTATGGTCAGTTGGGTACCTCACCAGTGATTCTATTACTTGCTACCCATATCTGCTTAGCAAAAGAAATTGGTGTACTTTGTTTTTACTTTATTTTTTTACCCTTTGTCCATGGGAAAACACTTTGCTGAAAGCAATTACAGAACAACCTGTAAGTACAAAATAGTTAATTGACATTGTGTCCAGTGGTGGATACACAACTGATTACTACCATACCTCATCAACACAGCCCATTCAAAAGACTTTGCCTTAAGGTAGCATTTGAGGTATTTCAGCAAAGCAGCCATCTTGAAGCACTCGTGAAATCACTTGGTGTACAGATATGGCAAAAGTTTTGCAGTACTGTGTCCATTAAGTGGTCACATCACTGATTACCATCATACACATCTGCCTGACCCATTCAGAGGCTTTTTAAGCAAAGATGGCTGTTTGAAGTATTTTGGTAGAACCCACACAGAAGCATTTAAGGAAGGTGGCTAATAGGAGGTGATCAGGTAATTAACACTTGGTGCCTGGATGTGGAAAAGTGGTGCAGTAGTGTGTCACAGAAGTCATCACATTGATTGACTGCATATTTCTTGTTTCTCAGAAGAGTGTGATTCAACATATCTACAGAAGTCACAAAATTGCCCTTTTTGAATGACACTGAAGATCAAGACTTTACAATGATGCATACAACATTTTACATCTTGACTTCTATGATGCTACTCAACTGATACTTTTCTGGGATTACGTAAGAGACAAACTAGTTTGTCTTACAGGCTAATGAAACATGCGGTGATGACCATAAATCAGCCTTGAACCTACTATATTGCAGCAATACCTAACAAACTTCACCTTCACCATCTCATCAGTTGGATAGTTAATAACACATGGACTAGTTCTGAACACTCCAGAGATGACTTCCACGTGAGGTGAGCTACATTACTGATTAAATTAAATATCACAGAGTATGTAAATAGTGATGCAATGGTGCAGCATAGGGTAAGATCAGACAATTTTTATCTATCAGGTCCACGAAGCCTGAGACTATATAAATTTAGAATAGGGAAAGGATGAGAACTTTTCTCACAGGTTTTAGAATGAAAGGAGAGGATATTTCTCCACAGGTTTTGAACAGGGAAATGATAAGGTTTTCTCCACAGGTGTTTTGAATAGGGAAATGTTAGGGTTTTTCTCCACAGGTTTCAGAATAGGGAAAGGATAGGGTTTTACTCCACAGGTTTTTGAAAAGGGAAA
Organism: Neoceratodus forsteri; assembly: GCA_016271365.2. Classification (NCBI taxonomy): domain Eukaryota; kingdom Metazoa; phylum Chordata; order Ceratodontiformes; family Ceratodontidae; genus Neoceratodus; species Neoceratodus forsteri. Next base: position 897,053,431 of record CM057459.1, read on the forward strand.
GGCTAGGATTTTTCTCCACAAGTTTTTGAATAGGGAAAGGATATGATTTTTCTCCACAGGTTTTAGAATAGGGAAATTATAGGGTTTTTCTCCACGGGTTTTAGAATATGGAAAGAACAGGATTTTCTTGCAGAGTTTTTAGAATAGAAATGATAGGTTTTTGCCACATATTTCTGGCATTACCATGTCTGATGGAATGCTCTTTTGTATGAAGATCCATACACTTGAAAAAGTTCATCGGTGAAATGTAGGCCACTGATGGTAAATAATGGTAATAAAAATAGTAAACTAATTTGGATTCTTTCATAATGTATGAGCACTATATAAGATACTGTATGGTGGCTAATACACACGCTTTTATTGAACATTTAATTTGCTGTCCTTACTGTAACCGTGAGATACTGAAGAAACTAGGTCCATTTTCTATTAATTATGCATAAAACTCATGGGTGATATATATCTTGTTCATCTTTGAACCTTAGGGTGAAAGGTGTATCGTTGCTGTGTATTAACAACCACCAACTATTTTATATAATGTATGGGGAAAAATATCACAAAACATGGGACTAAGTCATAGTAGCATAGGGTAACATAAGAAAAATGTTAATTATCCAAGGGCAATACAGTGATCTAAAACATAATAGTATAAGGTCATACTAGATAGGTTTTCCACTGTTCACATGCATAAATGCTGGAGATAGATATAGGAAAAGACAAATCTTACTTCGAGAGGGTTCCATCAGTAGGTCATCACATATGGGACTTGCACCACCTGGCATCGGGCTGCACGGCAGACTTTTCTAGCAATACCTGAAGGGGATCACCCGCCCAACGTCATGTGACCAACAGAATCCCTTCCAGTGCCAGGTTAGGTTGCACCGGTTATGACGTCGGTGACCCTGCCGTGGGCTGTCTCGATGCCGGACCCTCCCACATCTACACAACGGTGGGTCTGATGTGGATTCCTCTGATGCCAGGTCTGACATTGGGGGTCTTATAATTGACCCTGAACTGTACCACATTACCCTTTTGGGTATCCAAGGGATCCCTACCCGGAATGCTCCACTCCAGATTGGAGTCATTTGGGGCAGTTCTACCGTGGATTTCGCCCTTACTCCAACTACATGGGGTTTCAAGGGTAATATCCTCCACCGGACGCTCCTCCTCCTCCTCCTCCCCCCAGTCTCAACAGGATCCCTACCAGACTTTAGACACCGTCCTGTCATGGAGAGTGGACTTCATGATGTGTTATATAATAGGGAAAGGATAGGCTTTTTCTCCACAGGTTTTAGAAAAGGGAAAGGGTAGGATTTTACTCCACAGAATTTAGAATAGGGAAAGGGTAGGATTTTTCTCCACAGGTTTTAGAATAGGGAAAGAATAGGGTTTTTCTCCACAGGTTTTTGAAAAGGGAAAGGATTGGATTTTTCTCCACAGGTTTTTGAAGAGGGAAAGGATAGGATTTTTCTTCACAGGTTTTAGAATAGGGAAAGCATAGGGTTTTTCTCCACAGGTTTTTGAAAGGGGAAAGGATAGGATTTTTCTACACAGGTTTTAGAATAGAGAAATGGTAGTGTTTTTCTACACAGGTTTTAGAACAGGGAATGGATAGGGTTTTTCTACACAGATTTTAGCATAGGAAAAGGATAGAGTTTTTCTCCACAGGTTTTTGAAAAGGGAAAGGATAGGACCCTGCTGTGGGCAGTCTCGACGCCGGACCCTCCCCCATCTACACAACGGCTGGTCCAACGTGGATTCCTTTGATGCTAGGTCTGACATTGGAGGGCTTATAATCGACCCTGAACTGTCTCACATTACCCTTTTGGGTATCCAAGGGATCCCTACCTAGGGTGCTTCTGTCCAGATTGGAGTCATTTGGAGCAGCTCTACCCTGGATTTCACCCTTACTCCAACTACATGGGGTTTCAAGGGTATTATCCTCCACCAGACGCCCCACCTCCTCCTCCCCCCAGTCTCAACAGGATCCACCTCCCAAACCCCTGGCTACTTCAGATTTCAAGACCCTGATTCACTCTTGGTGGCTGGGGGCCAGGTCAGAACGGGTTTCAGATCTGGAAACTAGGCTCCTGCAACCACAGATTCCTATGTCTCCTTCCCTGATCAGCTATCTTGCAAATGTCAATGTCTTGGAGAAGACTCAGCAGGACGTTTCCTTATCGGACTTTAGACAGTGTCCTGTCAAGGATAGTGGACTTCATGATGTGTTATATAATAGGGAAAGGGTAGGCTTTTTGTCCACAGATTTTAGAACAGGGAAAGGGTAGGGTTTTTCACCACGTGTTTTAGAATAGAGAAAGGGTAGGGTTTTTCTCCACAGGTTTTAGAATAGGGAAAGGATAGGGTTTTTCTCCACAGGTATTTTGAATAGGGAAAGGGTAGGATTTTTCTCCACAGGTTTCAGAATAGAAGCAGTTTGATACAGAAAATGATTGAACAGTGGCCACCATCTTATTTTTGGTCATGTTACCCAGGAGATGTAGATATGGGTACAGTCTGGGCCTTCATTTACTCATTCACTTCCCTAACATGTAAAACAAGCTGCTTTTTACTTTTCCTTTTTCAGTTTATTGGCTCGTACCTTATAATGCAATAGGTGGACACCCCATTGACATGAATGGGCATACCATGGGTGGTTGGATATGGCACCCCTTCTATCTGCAGTTGGGCCTGTAATGAGAAACTAGGGATTAGAAATTTCATCCAAGCCCATGCAGATGTAAGAAAAGGTGTAATGCCTTGACATTTACCCCTTTTATAATATAGTTATCCCTACAAATGTGTAACAGAAGCAGTTTGACAGAAAATGATTGAACAGTAGCCGCCATCTTATTTTTGGTCATGTGACCAAGAGGATGTAGATATGGGTACAGTCTGAGCCTTGATTTACTCATTCACTTCCCTGTCATGTAAAATGGGTTACTTTTCACTTTTACTATTTGAATTTATTGGCATGCACCCCATAATGCAATAGGTGGACACCCATTGGCCAACATGGGCATACCAGGGAGTGAGTTGGGTATAACACCCTGGCTATTTGCAAATGGGTGTGTAATGTGAAATTAGAGGAAGAAATTCATCCAAGCCCTGCAAATATAAGAAAAGGTGTAATCCATTGACATTTACCACTTTTATAATGTAGTTATTACAATAAATGTGTAGCAAAGCAGTTTGATACGAAAATGATTGAGCGGTATCCACCATCTTGTTTTTGGTCATGTGACCCAGGGATGTAGCTATGGGTACAGTCTGGTCTTTGATTTACTCATTCCTTCCCCTTCATGTAAAACAGGATACATCTTACCTTTCCTTTCACAGTTTATTGGTATGTAACCCATAATGCAATAGGTGGACACCCCGTTGGTCAGCATGGGTATACCAGGGGTGGTTGGGTATAGTACCCCAGCTATATGGTGGTGGGTCTATAATGTGAAATTAGAGATCATAAATTTTATCCAGGCCCCTGCAGATGTAAGAAAAGGGTGTAATGCCTTGACATTTACCACTTTTACAATGTTGTTATCCCTACAAACGTGTAACAGAAGCAGTTTGATACAGAAAATGTTTGAATGGTGTCAGCCATCTTATTTTTGATCATGTGACCCAGGGATGTAGCTATGTTTACAGTCTGTGCCTTGATTTACTCATTCACTTCCCCATCATGTAAAACAGGCTACATCTTACTTTTCCTTTCTCAATTTATTTGTATGTAACCCATAATGCAATAGGTGTGCCCCTCATGTGCCAGCATGGCCTTCCTTAGGTGGTTGGGTATGGCACCCCAGCTATATGGTGGTGGGTCTATAATGTGAAATTAGTGATCATAAATTTCATCCAAGCCCCTGCAGATGTAAGAAAAGTTGTAATCCATTGAGATTTACCTCTTTTATAATGTAGTTATCACAATACATGTGTAACAGAAGCAGTTTGATACAGAAAATGATGGAACAGAAGCCACCATCTTATTTTTGGTCATGTGACCCAGGGGATGTAGCTATGGGTACAGTCTGGTCTTTGATTACTCATTCACTTCCCCTTCATGTAAAACAGGATACATCTTACTTTTTCTTTCTCAGTTTATTGGTATGTAACCCATAATGCAATAGGTGGACACCCCATTGGTCAGCATGGGTATACCAGGGGAGGTTGGGTATGGCACCCGGCTATATGCTGGTGGGTCTCTAATGTGAAATTAGTGATCATAAATTTCATCCAAGCCCCTGCAGATGTAAGAAAAGTTGTAATCCATTTACATTTACCACTTTTATAATGTAGTTATCCCTACAAACATGTCACAGAAGCAGTTTGATACAGAAAATTATCAAATGGTAGCCACCATCTTGGTTTTGGTCCTGTGACTCAGGGGATGTAGCTATGGGTACAGTCTGGGCCTTGATTTACTCATTCACTTCCCTGTCATGTAAAATGGACTACTTTTTACTTTTACTTTTTGAATTTATTGGCATGCACCCTATAATGCAATAGGTGGACACCCCATTGGCCAGCATGGGCATACCATGGGAGGTTGGGTATGGCACCCCAGCTATATGCTGGTGGGTCTCTAATATGAAATTAGTGATCATAAATTTCATCCAAGCCCCTGCAGATGTAAGAAAAGTTGTAATCCATTGACATTTATCACTTTTATAATGTAGTTATCCCTACAAACGTGTAACAGAAGCAGTTTGATACAGAAAATGATTGAACGGTAGCTGCCATCTTGTTTTTAGTCATGTGACCCAGGGGATGTAGCTACGGGTACAGTCTGGGCCTTAATTTACTCATTCTCTTACCTGTCATGTAAAACAGGCTACTTTTTACTTTTACTTTTTGAATTTATTGACATCCACCCCATAATGCAATAGGTGGACACTCCGTTGGCCACCATGGACATACCATGGGAGGTTGGGTATGGCACCCCAGCTATCTGCATGTGGGTCTGTAATGAAAAATTAAGGATCAGAAAAATCATTCCAGCCCCTGCAGATGTAAGAAAAGATGTAATCCATTGAGATTTACCTCTTTTATGATGTAGTTATCACAATACATGTGTAACAGAAGCAGTTTGATACAGAAAATGATGGAATGGAAGCCACCATCTTATTTTTGGTCATGTGACCCAGGGGATGTAGCTATGGGTATAGTCTGGTCCTTGATTTACTCATTCACTTCCCTGTCATGTAAAACAGGCTACTTTTTACTTTTACTTTTTGAATTTATTGGCATGCACCCCATAATGCAATAGGTGCACACCCCGTTGGCCAGCATGGACATACCAGGGGTGGTTGGGTATGGCACCCCAGCTATCTGCAGGTGGGTCTGTAATGTGAAATTAGGGATCATAAATTTCATCCAAGCCCCTGCAGATGTAAGAAAAGTTGTAATCCATTGAGATTTACCAGTTTTATAATGTAGTTATCCCTACAAACATGTAACAGAAGCAGTTTGATACAGAAAATTATCAAATGGTAGCTGCCATCTTGTTTTTGGTCATTTGACCCATGTGATGTAGATATGGGTACAGTCTGGTCCTTGATTTACTCATTCACTTCTCTGTCATGTAAAATGGGCTACTTTTTACTTTTACTTTTTGAATTTATTGCCATGCACCCCATAATGCAATAGGTGGACAGCCCATTGGCCAGCATGGGCATACCAGGGGTGGTTGGTTATTGCACCCCAGCTATCTGCAGGTGGGTCTGTAATGTGAAATTAGGGATCAGGAAAATTCATCCAAGCCCCTGCAGATGTAAGAAAATGTGTAATCCATTGACATTTACCACTTTTATAATGTTGTTATCCCTACAAACGTGTAACAGAAGCAGTTTGATACAGAAAATGTTTGAATGGTGTCAGCCATCTTGTTTTTGGTCATGTGACCCAGGGAATGTAGCTATGGGTACAGTCTGTGCCTTGATTTACTTATTCACTTCCCCATCATGTAAAACAGGCTTCATCTTACTTTTTCTTTCTCAATTTATTGGTATGTAACCCATAATGCAATAGGTGGACACCCCATTGGTCAGCATGGGTATACCAGGGGTGGTTGGGTATGGCACTCCAGCTATATGCTTGTGGGTCTATAAAGTAAAATTAGTGATCATAAATTTCATCCAAGCCCTGGTAGATGTAAGAAAAGGTGTAATCCATTGACATTTACCACTTTTATAATGTAGTTATCACAATAAATGTGTAAGAGAAGCAGTTTGATACAGAAAATGATGAAACGGTGGCTGCCATCTTGTTTTTGTTCATGTGACCCAGGGGATGTAGCTATGGGTACAATCTGGGCCTTGATTTACTCATTCACTCACCCGCCATGTAAAACAAGCTACTTTTTTACTTTTCCTTTTTGAATTTATTGGCAGGCACACCATAATGTAATAGGTGGTCGCCCCATTGTTCAGCATGGACATACCAGGGGTGGTTAGGTATGGCATCCCAGCTATCTGCAAGTGGGTCTATAATGTAAAATTATGGATCAGAAATTTCATCCAAGCCACTGCTGCCATAAGAAAGGGTGTAATCCATTGACATTTACCACTTTTATGATCTAGTGATCTCAATAAATGAGTCACAAGCAGTTTGACACAGAAAATGGCTGAATGGTGTCAGCCATCTTGTTTTTGGTCATGTGACCCTGGGTAGGTAGCTATTGGTGCAATCTGGCCCTTGATTTACTCATTCACTTCCCTATCATGTGAAACAGGCTACTTTTTCTTAATGGATTTTGTGACTTGTACCCCATAATCCAATAGGTACCTCCCCATAGGCCATCATGGCCCTACCATAGGTGGTCCATTCTGGTCACTCTCATAATCTGTAGGTGAGAAACCAATGTGAAATTTGTGTTTATACAAAGAATTTGTAGCCTGAAAGTGAAAATTAGTTACATTTTAGACAACATTTTTTATCAGTGATGCAACCGATTTTAACGTTTTTACAAACTTCAACATTTTTTGCAAATACAAATTCGCAAAAACAATCGAAATTTCACTAAATAAACATATATAAATCCAAATGTCTTTGTTGGAAAAGTTATATTTTCACTTTGAATTATAGTTGTGTTAGTTTCTTACTACCCTGACAAAAAAAGTTTACCAGGGAATTACGAAAAATTATGTAATAATGTCATAACCGATAAGTGTACAAACCCAGTGAAAAAACCTCTGGCAGCAGGGATATGCAATTTTCAGAAAAACCTTGGCAGTGTAAGGGTTAATAAAGGTTCATCAGGTGATCTTAGCCCAACAGACAGACAGGCTCACCATTGGCTGCATCACTTGCCTTTCTTGACATAAATCACCATTAATTTTTTTTTAGAAATATTTAAATGGACTCAGCCACATTAGTAATGCAACTGTGAAGCACAGTGTGTGCAATGACCCACACCTCTCATGGTGAGCAATCAGATTATAGCTAACACTGGCTCGGGGTGTGACTGACACTGATCTGGCTGAGATGTTGGTGTGGCACTGAGAGGCTTTTAGGATACCAAAGTTGTGTAACAAATTCTTAATGCAGCTGTGGAGTAAGCTGCATGCAACTGCTCATGCCTCATCCATGGTAAGGCATGGCAAGCTACATTTTATTTAAAAGACGCCCAATCCCAGAGGCTCTGGGCAGCATACAAATAAGTAAACACATATTCAAGAACAAATCGATAAAAAACACAAAGATTAATATAAGCATATAAATAATTAATGCCTCATATAAACATTACCGATAAATAATAAACTAAACATCAGCTTACCAAAGGCTATAATCAAATCAAATCAGTAAATTGACAGCTTAATCCAAAAAGGCCTGAGCAAATAGGAGGGTCTTAAGTTGGGCCTTGAATGCCTCTAGAGTAGGGCCCCCTTAACCCCAAGGGGCAGTGAATTCCACAGGACGGGGCAGTGACACTAAAGGCCCTGTCACCAGCCGATTTCAACCTCATCCTTGCAATTGCCAGGGGGTCTCCACAGGAGGAATGGAGAGGCAAACTGACAAAGCAGGTACAAGTAGGTCTAACAGATAACCAGGGCCCTGATCGTGTAGGCCTTATAGGTGAGAAAACCCACCTTAAAGAGGATCCTTCACCTGACTGGCAACCAGTGCAGCTATTGCAACACAAATGTAATGTGGCAAAATTTTGGCTACCCAGTAAGTAACTGGTCAGCTGCGTTCTGTACTAGCTGTAGTCTGTGGAAAGATCCTCCCATGACCCTGAAGTAGAGCGTGATACAGTAGTCAAGCCTTGATGTAATTAAGGCATGCATCAACGTTGCTAACACTGGCTGGGGGTTTGACTAAAACTGACATTGTCTGACATTGCAGTATGGCTCTAGGAATATTTAGGACACCAAAATTGACTAACAAACTATTAATATAGCTGTTGAGCATACTATGTGCAATGACTCACATCTCTCTCAGTTAGTGACAGCTTGACCTAAAGGGTTTAAGTGTCTCCCAGAATTTTTTTCAAATAAAGAAATGAAAGTTACAGTTTATATTGAGTAAACTGTAAGAAAAATAAATAAGAGTAATGGCCCAGGTTTTAGATTTATGCACAGAGGTTACCAATCCCTAATTAATCTCTACTAAACTAAGAAAGTGTGACAAAATATCAAAAATTATACCAAAACATCAACAATATGTTTGCTTGCGCACAAAGCAAACATATTGGCACTCCCCAATAGTGTAGGGGCTGGGAGGCTTGTGCTGTATGAAGCCAATGCACTTGAGCCTGTAGGAGATGTGGCTGTGCCCACCCAGACCTGGCAATGCTGCTGCTGATGTTTCTGGCAGATGGGCAAAAACTTCTCACATATGAAAGGATATAGCCAAACCAATCACAGTGCAGTTGCATCCTTTCATATCACAACCCATCAGGTAGTAAAGCACCATTCATCCATCCTTCTGCCTGTATTCTCCCCTCCAACCTGACTCAGTTATCATCTCTCTCTCTCTCCACAGATCCCAAAGCTTCCCAACTTTTCTGCCTCCCCTGGGGTCTGGGAGTAATAACCACTCATCATTCATTGCCGAACCAAGTGAGCTCCGGATCCTGCTACTTGCCCTGGGGTGATAGAGCAACAACCATGCATCTAAATGCAAGCAGAGCACCTGTCACTCCAGTGTGCGATGTATTGCAAGAGTTAACAGTTTTGCTCCCTTTTGTAGCAGTGTGCTAGTTATCTCGCTGATATAGTAGTGGTAGTCCAGGCAGTTCCATCCAAGAGTGAAAGGCTCAGCCAAGCCATAACTGCTGCTGCCATCTTCAGCCAGGTTAACCAGTGGTCATGAACCATGCTGAGAGAGGATACTGCATTTAAAGAAGCATGGCTCTGCACATGGATCCCCTGGTCACTTTGCTGCTTTCTCACCCTGAACTGAGGAATTCTTCCCACCTGCTCCAAGTCTTAGTCATGTATATGAGTGACCCTTCCCTATTCCACCAAATGAAATGAGAGAGAGAGAGAGAGAGAGAGAGGGGAGAGTTGCCTGGGCAGGGCCAGAGCCTGTCAGCAGTGAGGAAAACAACTCAGCAGGAAAAGGTACTGGTCTGTCCAGAGTAGAAGGATGCCTGCTATGACGGGGCAAGCTTGATCACTAAAGTGGGTCCCCCTAGGGAAGCTATTCAAATACGGCTCATTGACAGGGTGTGGATTGAATGACTGAGTTATCTGCCTCTGGTGTATGGAGGAGAGAAGGAAGAGCAACTATATTGGGTGGGTAGAAGGAACAACTCAAAGATGGAGTGTGACTGGATGGATTGAGTGACTGAGTTACAATATAAAAAAAGTAACAGAAAAAAAACAGAAAGAAAATTGGTTAGAACTGGTTTGCTGGGAGAAACTGGAAAGAGCTAATTATGCAGCAGACAGACAGATGACAATAAGAGAGACTACCTGTGTAGATTGCTGTGCTGCATTTAAAAAAATAGCCAGCAGTTGAATAGAAAATGAGGTGTTGGTCAGACTGAGGGTCAGGGAACTAGGGGGAAGAAATGGAAGACAGGGAGTCAAGGACATAGCAGGCAGGCAGGCAGGCAGGCAGCAATGAGACCATGAGAGAGGGACAAGAGAGGCTCTAATAGTAGTAAAAATCTGGAGGAGGACAGGAGCCCTCAGTCAGGCCTAACTCAAAAAGAAAGAGAGAAATTGACTTTTCACAGTCTGGCTGCTAAGGCAGTGATTAAAGGATTCTATGGGGGGGAGAGAGAAATAGAGAGAGGGAGAGAGAGAGAGAGAGAGAGAGAGAGAGAGATCCCCATCCTGAAAGGACACATTTCAAAGCCTAGCTTCATGGACAGAGCCTGGAGGTTAGACAGAGGGTTGACGACAGCTGAGGTAATAGTCTGGAGAGGAGAGAGTTAAGGTAAGATGTGCTGGTCTTCTACAGAATGAAATGTAGGTATCTTGGAAAGAAAGAAAGAAAAAGGAAGAAAGAGAAAAAGAAAGAAAGAGAAAAAGAAAGAAAGAAAGAAAGAAAGAATGAACAGTGGTTAATATTTTACTTTACTATGTGGTTTTAAGGGGAGTGGGACTGATACAATGAATTTTACCAGATTAAGTTGTTGGTGTTATTTTCAGAAAAAAATGTTACTGCTGAGCTATTGTGCTGTCCTCTAAAACTGGTGCTTATATGTCACCTACTGTCACAGTCACAGTGTCTTAGAAGGATAGAAGAGGAATCAGCCTAGCAGCTGAGGGGAATCAGTGGACAATAGATCTGATGGTTGGGTCAGAAGGGACAGGTCAGGGACAGACTACAGCAGAGGCAGCCTGAGTGTGGTGTGGCACTGTGATCATGTGGCAGCAGACAAGATAGCATCAGGTTATTAGGCTGCAGAGTGAAAGTCGGAGGAGAACTCAGGAGTCGAGAGTAAGATTATTAAGTTTGGTCCCTGGTGCCAGAATTCAAATAAATACCTGGGGTGTACTGATTCTTAAAAATCTGTTCCAGTTGCTGTTTTTGGAATTTCAGAAATTCTGACTCAGACACAATTTCAATTAATTCACCCAATCCCCTCTGTTGTTTCAATCCCTTCCTTGACATACAGCACTACCCCATTTCCCCTGTCCTTTCTGAATAGTGTGTAGTCAGGTATGAGTATGTCCCAGTCATGATATGAGGTTGCACACGTCTCTGTTACTGCCACCATGTCATGTGCCCCCCCCCCACACACACACACAAATGACTAGCCTATGATGTTTTGGCATTTTGTTTCCCAGACTCCATTTATTGACATATTTATTTATTTATTGAAATGGTACACCAGGAAGATATATTGAGCATGAATGTTCATTTCCAGATGTGTCCTTGGGGGGAGAAGAAGTGGGGTAATACAGCAGATAGGTACAACAATGGCAAGTGCTACAATACAGTGAGAAGATCGTAAACAAGAACAGTAAATGCTACATCATAGGATTTACATATAGGCTTTATGTACAGATAATATTCAGTTGTGTGGTACAATAGCATAGGGACTGGGGGATACTTGTAAGAAGGATTAAAGTTCATTAAAATGAGATAGGAGAATGGAGACAATGAAAAGGTGGATTAGGAGCAGTTGCATGTAGGGGATGTGAACAAGTGCAAGAGAAAGGAGAGAGCCCAGGAAGATGGAGCATTTGGAATTTTGATGTGTAAGGAGTTCCAAAGCTTGGGCAAGCAGTAGGAGAAGGATGCCTGATCAGCAGAGATGGACCTGGAGGGGATTGTGAGAGAGCGGGTAGAACTGCTCCTGAGGGAGTGAGAGGTGAGGTGGAGGGAAAGCGAGGATGTGAGATAAGAATGTAGTGCACCTAGCCAGAACTTACCATTAAAATTAATGCAATGAGTGAGGCAGCAATCAGCTAGGGAGGAGAGAGCCAGGGACTGGTATAATGAACAGTGCTAAGTGTGGTGTGGGCAGTCAAGTGTGAAGCAGTAGAAGGAATGGAAGAGTGTGTCCAGTCTGGTTACATCACCATAGTCAAATGCTGGAAGGATCATTCTCAGCAGAATTTCTCTGCAGATCACATTTTCCAACATTTTCCTTAATCACCCTTTAATCTTTTCCCTGAGTTTGCAGGTTCTTGCTGATATCATCTGTGACATCAGAAAGGTTGCCCTCGTTTGTGATATTTTGTGTGTGTCCTGCTACTGTGATTCTACCTTTATTAACTTTAACTAGACACGTGCTGTGCCCACCTTTCTCCCAGCATTCCACTACCTTCCTTGTTGGGGTGCATGTTGTCTCTTTTAAGCAACCTCCAGCCCCTTCAAGTTGGGTCCCAGTACCCAAGGAATCAAAATCCCTTCTCCCTGCACCAATCTTTTAGCCATGCACTGAACTTTAACTTGTGGAACTGTTCCCTTTGGTTCCATTATGGCCATGGTAGCACCTTGGAGAAGGTCATTACTCCTGCTCCCTCCTTCACTATTTTTCCCAGAGCACAGAAGTCTGTCTTCAAGTGTTCCATGCTCCACTTGCTCAAATTATTCATGTCCATGTACACAATCAGATCTTGCCTTTCTATCCTTCTCCCATGAGTTCACCACCTTGGCAATAAGCATGTGCACTGTCACCCCAGGATAACAGCAGATCACCTCTTTTCAAATCAGAGTGGGCACTTTTTTCCCTCCAGTGTTGTTGACTATTGAGTTTCCAACTGTTGTACATTTCTCTTGACCATTTTGAGACTTGAACTCCCCCTTCTGCCATCTGGCAAAGCCCACCTGTTGGTCATGCTAGCTCCTGCATCTCCACTGGTGGAAGATTGGGGATCCTCCTGTTGCAAAGGGTGATCCTACTGCTGGTGGTGCACAGCCCTCGTTTCTTACACTTAGTCTCCCCCCTCCTAATTTCTTACCCTCCACTACCATCCACCCCTTTCTTAGGCCTGATATGGCCTATGAAGTGGCTGTGGCAGAAGTGCCCTATGTGGACTGCTGGCTTCAGTTCTCATGTGGCATATTTGAGCCCTTATAGCTTACAGCTGCAGCCTCATGGCTTGGAACTGCCTAAAGCTGAGACAGTGGCCAAATTCTCAGAACATTCTGTTGTTTGACACTGTCAAAAACTCTCACAATTCCCCACATCCCACCAAAGCATCCCCTGCATTGCATTTTTAACTGTACTGGAGTTTTGTAATGGTACTATAGGCTTTCTCAGTTAGGGACCATCTAGTATGTACTTTAGTAATGATTATATTTATAAATATGAAATATAAGGTTACCCTAATTACAGTGTTTCTGGGAGTAGATTAACCACCTGTCTTTACCTCAGATATTCTCTACCTGTTCCCTGTTGTATACAACAGCATTTCCTGCAGTCACCCCACAGATGTCATTTGGGAGATGTTACACTCCTGCTCTATGTCACTTACAAAATGGGACACCCGTGCAATAGGGTATTTGGGTGGGTTTAAATTCATGTGAGCTGCCTCCCTTTCTGCAGCTCTGTGATAGGCTAACACTGATCATGTGTCCTAGGTCCTTCATCAGTTATTGGCAGAGATGATATTCACCTGCCTTCCCCCAGACTCAGAGTGGCATACTGTACCTTTTACACCCTGGTTGAAGGTCCCAATTGAAATGGCAGACCCTACACTTCTAACATAATATCTAGATACCTAACCTTTCTGGTTACAAATGTTCCAGCTGCCTGAGTCAGTTACCTCCTTACTCTGAGAGCAAAGGCTAGCTTAAATGAAGTCTAATTGCAAACAAAGTCTTTACTTCTGCCTAAGCCCAAACTACCATTTAACACCTATTTCTTCCATTAACCAAAATATTTTTTTCACTTTCCTTCTCCAAACTCAGGCCACACCTGTCCACTACTAAGTAATTAAACAGTAATGCACAACAGAGTGCTGAAATGGTTAGTCACAAAGCCAAGTACCTCAAACACCCCAGCCATGAGATTATCCCAACACAACCCAAACTCTGGACTACATTATTGCTATTATACAATGGCTGTTATTTATTAATACTGTGGGGACAAAAATGAGCACACACAGATGGCTATTAGGCGGAGAACAAGTGCTGAAACATCCCTTTTATGCATATGGATATCTATTTTATAGTATCAGTTGTGCACGTTTTTTTTTTTGAGGAAAAACTCTCCATGTAAAAGCACTGCATCATGGGTATGCAAATAATCAATTGTCTAGTATCACTGTAGTGTGCTTTGCAATAGCAGGCAATTCGGCACTTGCATATCCATGATGCAGTGCATTCATATGTGGTGTATTTCCTCATTAAAAATATAACTGTAAAACTGATACTATGAAAGAGATGTTCCCACACTATAAAGATGTTCTGACACTTATTCTTTGTCTAACTATGAAATGTCTTAGCCATGACAAAAATGTTGTTTCCCCACCACAATATAAATAAATAAGTTTTTTTTATATGAAACTAAGCTTTTGCATCTATACTTCAATTGTAAAGTATCAAACTCTTTTGGTTGGAGAGATTGTGACTGTTTATTTGGTTTGTTATACAGTACGGTCATCTGAATAGCTGGATTTCATGCTATGAGGTTGTGCTCTGATAACTTTACTGCACCAAAAACACACTAATCAATCAAAGTCCAAGAAATGTTTTTGCCATTGTATAATATACCTTTTATACTCTGACTGAAGGTCCTAATTTAACTTGCAGTCCCTACATTTCTTATCTAGTATCTATATACATACTCCTCCTGTTTAAAAATGTTCTATCTGTCTTGTTATCTAAAAGTTCTAGGAAAAAGCACTAACTGATTTTATACATCATTGGCATTGATCAACTAGTCAGTACTTGGGCAGGACAAAACTGGCCAATGCATCTTCATTTTTTTTGCTTTTGTGAAAATGGCAATTTTCACAACAGTTGCTATTGTTCCTAAAACAAAACAAAAACTTAAAAATGAGAAAACTACTTCCCTCACTAGTTGTTTTTCCTTTGTGAAAATGGTAATTTTCAATACAAAAACAGCTGTTTTATATGCAATGTCCAGTTTTGCTTAGGATCTGTCACATGACCTGCAGAAGTGGTCATTTATACATACAAGCATATGAAATAACCTGCAGAGTAAAGCCATATTGTCTGTCAAGTCTGCTCAGTTGTGGAGTCCAAGATCTGGCATTTAGCATTTTTTTTTTATATTTATCAAATCTAGGATTACAAACACCTTTGAGCCTTAGCTCTTTTACAAAGGTTCCACATCAGAGAAATACAAATTATGGAGAACATCAAGACAGACATTACAACAATGTGGACATTGCAAACAGTGTACAGATTAATACAATTCAAGGGTAGCATTGTAACAAGGCAGCCAACGGCATTTGTCAGAGAAAATAGACAACAGATAAGAAGTGCCAGAGTCATAGGAAGAGGGAAGAGAGGAGTGGGTTGGAGAAGGAATGTAGGAAGGGCGGGGAGAGGGTGAAAAGTGCAGCATTGGGTATACCAAGATGTGAGGGTAGAATCCAGTGAGGAGGGGAGGAGGGGGAGACCACTAGAGCAGAAAGGGAAGTAGAGAAACAAGGTTAAGTTGGGCAGAAACAGGAGCTGTTGGTAGTGAGATTGTCACGGAGCCTAGTTTTAAACATACCAATTGTTGGGGCAGAGGATATGGTGGGGCTGAGGCCATTGAACCAGAGTGGCGCTCGAGAAGCAAAAGAGCATTGTCCCTGTGAAGTGTGACAGTGAGGGACTTTCAGTAGCTGTAGCGTGGATCTCCTAAGGCACTATTTGTTAATTCTGTGTTGTAACAGAGTTGAGATCCCAGAAGGTGCAAGGCCAAGGTAGATTTTTTCGCCATGGAGCAGGTTAGAAATTTTATGTGGTTTGATAGTTGGAGCCAGCCGGTCTGAGTGTACAGGTCACATGTGTGGGTGAGACGGTGAGCATCAGTGATGAGCCAACATGCCTTATTTAAGGCAGTTGAGAGGCATCTAAGGGTTGTTGTGGCCGAGCCATAAATGATGAGACCATAGTCTATTACAGTGATCACAGAGCTCAGGACTGCAACCTTCAAAGCTTCTGGCGTGAGGTGTGGTCTGTGTTTGTAGAGGATTAGGATTGTATTAGCAGCTCTAGCTACATTATCTACATGAAGTCCATAGGAGAGATTAGGGTCAAGCTGTATTCCTAAGTATATGAAGGACCCCACCTGATCTAGAGTGTTCTCCTGGGTGGCGAAGATTGCCAAGTGGTGTAGCTTGTGTGGGTTATGAGAGCTGCAGAAGAGCATAGATTTGGTTTTCTTGTCATTGAGGACCAGTTTATGATTAAGAAACCATGTCTCTACAGAACTGAAACCAAGCTGAAGGTTGTGTTGAAGAGTTGCAGGATCTTTGTGAGTGGAGAATACAACAGCATAATCGGCATACAGTATGATCTGCTCAGAGCAGTGGTAAGGGAGGGAGTTTAAGACAAGGCTAAAAAGGAGGGGGCCCAGTATGGATCCCTGTGGGACACCAGAGCGAACAGACAGGGTGTCAGAAACAGCATCCGCAATTTTTACTGTCTGCGACCGGTTTTCTAAGTAGCTTTTAAACCAGAGAGAAGAGTCAGGTGATAGCCCAGCATTCAGTAGTTGGTGAATTAGTAGTCCATGGTGTACTGTATCAAAGGCCTTGGAGAGGTTGATGAAAACGGCCCCTGTGAGAAGGCCGTTGTCAAGGGATTTGTGCAAAGCTCCAGTGAACTCAAGAAGGGCTGTGGTGGTGCTGTGACCTTTCTGGAAGCCGTGTTGTTGTGGACAAGGTATATTGTATTTATCCAAGTGGTCAGTAAATTGATAATGGGCATGGGATCTGCAAACATTTAACAGCATTTATTGGTATATATCATGGTTGGGCATGTCCTTTGCCTGTGTGTCATGAGGGTGGGGGGAGTGTGGTGTGGATTCAGATTGTTATTTACACATTTTTAATATGTTGATCCTATATAATGTATCAGACTATGAATGTGTGAGGCTGTACCTGTAGACTGGTCATGGATCATCAGGGTAGGGGATGTGGGAGTGGGTGGGAGTAAAGATTAGGAATCCCGACTTTGTGGGCATTGGATTGACAACCTTAAAGTTAATTTCCATCCTTGGTTCAGTTTAAGTTCTGTGTTGTAGCAACTGTAATGAGCAGTAACATTTTTTTTTGCCATACATTTCCTTACTTTCTAAGAAAGATCTGTTGTAACTTCATTTACAGTACACATGGCATTTGAAACCCTGAGAAAACCAGGTAGCAACTCCTATTATACTTTTCCCAGGCCCCTTTATGGCATGTGAAATGTTAGAAGTGCTTCTGCAGAGAGGAAAATAGTATTCCTTTCATGGACTGTTATATAAATTGATCTCCCATTCCTACATGTCATGGGACTATTTCTGCCTTCCAACTGAAAGTCAATAGTCTACCTGAGGTTCACGCTCCAGGTGCAACTACACCTTATACAGAACTACAGAGCTGCACATTATTGCATCCAGGGCTAGTAAATCCCAACCCCAAGGGTCAAGCTGGTATTGAGTGAATGATGGCATGCATTTTGGTGTGTTGGTACATATCCTTTGTGGCTCATACAAAACCAGTGATGCATAGGGCCCCTTGCATGTTTGGTTACACTTGTCCTTCAAAAAATAGTAGAATATCATGCTTAACACTTAAGTAATTCATAAGAAACTTACAAAAGTAGAAGTTGTTGGCAGATAAGGATGTCTTTGGCCTCCTTGTCTGCCCTACATTCCTTACCTACTGTGCTACCACAGACCCTACTCAATCTATGGTCTTTTCACCCTGTTGTCTTAATTCTAACATCCCCTTTTGTCTATCCAATGCATACTTGAATCCTGTTATGATTTTAGCACCCACCATCTCTGCTGGGAGGTTGTTTCAGGAGTCCACCATCCTCTCCATGATCAAGTATTTCCTCTGATCTCCTCTGAGCCTCCTTGCTCCAGCTTCATAGCATGACCCCTTGTCCTTGAGCGTCATACATAGAAACCTAGAATATGATGGCAGACAAGGACCTCTTGGCCCACCAAGTCTATCCATGTTCCCTACCTACTGTCACACCATAGACCCTCCTTGATCTTTAGGTTTATCCCTTCCCTATGTCCTTTCTTCTAAGGTTCCCCTATCCCTATCCCATGCCTTCTTAAATCCCATTACAGTTTTCTCTTCCACCACCTCCTTAAGTAGGCTGTTCTAGGCATCCACCACCCTTTCTGTGAAGAAGTGTTACCTTACATTTCCTTTGACTCTACTCCCTCCAGCTTCATCGCAGGACCCTTTGTTCTTGTGTATTTTTTTTTCTCTTGCATCTTATTTACACTCTTGAGGTATTTTAAATTCTCTATCATACCCCCTTCCTTCTTTCCTCCAGTCTGTACATTTTGAGGTCCTTCAGTCTCTACTCATAGGGCTTTTGATGCAGATTTGGCACCATGTTAGTTGTCCTCCTCTGGATTTTCTCAACTCTTTGTCCTTTCAAAGTTGAGGGCCCCAGAACTGGACATAGTACTCTAGGTGGGGTCTCACCAGAGGTTGATACAATGGTATCGCCACCTTTTTTTTTCTGATGGTGATACCCAACCCAATGCACCCTAGCATCCCATTGGCTCTCCCCACTGCCTTGTCACACTGTTTGACCACCTTTAGTGCATCACATATCTGATATGATAACACCCAGGTATCTTTCCTGTTTGGTGGTTGCCAGTACCACTCCCCCCATTTTGTACACTGACCCTGGGTTTCTATGCCCCAAGTGCATGATTTTGCTTTATTTTGCATTGAAACTTTTACAGAAAATGCTACCCTCCAATACCTTATTAATATCTGTGTGGTATTTAAATGTTTCTATCATATCAATAAATATAAACAAAGAACCAGCATGACAGGGCTGTAAAAGTCAGACCTGGCTGACTGGTTAAGGAGCTTACTTGCTGGATCTCACTTGCTTTATAGTATATAGAACTTCCCACCTGCTCTCCATGCACCACCTCCATTAATTATACAGGATGCTTGGGCTCCACACTACAAAATAAAGCAGGAGAATTGAAGGGGGATTATTATCCTACAAGGCATATCTTGACGTGGATGCGACTTGTATGTACCTTTACACTGTGACTTGCACAAAGCTAGGGGTTTATCTTGTATGTACCCTTACAGGGTAACCTACACAAAGTTGACCTTATACTTGGTAATACTTGGTAATGAAAGGTAGAAGTAGGGACTAAGCCCATCATGTCCACCCTCCCCACCATGTGGGCTATAGGGTTACTGTCCCTGAATGTTTTTATCTAGGTTATGTTTAAACTGCTGTGCATTTTTTTGAGTCCACTATATTTAGAGATATTTTGTTCCACGTTTTGACTGATCTAATAGTAAAGTAATATTTTCTTTTATTTGTTATTACTCTAGGTACTGTTAGTTGTCTAATTTTGACACCTTAAATTCACTGGTTTTATAGCATAGCTAATATTACATTCAGCCATTAGGTGTGTATCATGAAGTATATTAAATAATAATAAGAGATCACCTCTCTGAAATCTTATTTCCGCTCAAACAAATTTAGCTCTTTTAATTTATTCTAATAAGACATATTTTTAATTCTTGGAATGAGTGTAGTAGTTTTACACTGAACACCATCTACAAGCATTTTATTCTTTTTAAAGAATGGGGCCCAAAAGGATTATGTATAATCCAGATGAGGTGTTATATAGGATTTGTATAAGGGCATGATACATGTTTCTTGTCTAGATGTAAAGGCCCCCCTTATGGATGCCAAGATACTATTGGCCATTAGTGCAATATAGCGGCAGCGGTCACCTGGTGAAAGGAAACTATTAATAATGACCCCTAAATCTTTTTCTGTTTTTACCTGGGATAGTGGGTTCCCATTAGGATAGTACTGTGTCTGAGGATTTTTAATCTTGTGTGTACCTTTACAGGGTGACTTGTACAAAGCTTGGGGTTTATCATTTTCAGTGTCATCTGAAAGTTTCAGTTATTTATTTATTTAGTTTTTGTTGACCGGGTAAGTGCACTAGACAAATCCTGCCTATTTTCAGGCACGACCCGTGGGAAGGGGATACAGATGAATGTCAACTGACCTTGAACCAGATGAAACTGGTGGTGGTATTTTTAGTGAATGAGGGAAATTTAGCCAGGACACAGGGGAAATTCCCTACTCTTTTCAATATGTGCCATGGGATCTTTAACATCCACCTGAACTATCACCAATCCAGGCAGATGGGACCTTGGTTTAATGTCTCATCTGAAAGATGGCATCTCAGAAGTGCAGCACCCCTCTCATGCTGCACTACAGTGTCAGTACTGGGATATTAATCCAAGTGCCAGATGTGGGAACTGAACCCACAGCCCTCTGATCTCCCGGCCTCAGAGGTGAGTGTGCTACCTACTGAGCCACTGACACTAGAATATCAATAGTTACAGGGGGAAGTTTCACTTCATGGGTTTTATCTTGTATGTACCTTTGAAGTGTCACCGTGAATGGGTTGTCTGCCACAAATATAAAGTGCTATGCCACAAATATAGAGTGTATGTACCTTTAAAGGGTCACCTTATATAGTTTGTCTGTCACAAATATAGAGCACTATGAGAAAATGGTAGGTAAATATATCTTGAGGAGTTTGTTTAGGCTATCTGAGCTTTTGGTTCACTAGGCAGCATTTGTACCTTTAGGGGTGGGACTATCCGTGTGCAAATCTAGGCTTTAAAGCTTTCAGTGCTATTGTTTCTGTGTCAGAGTGAGGGGGCCAAAACATTCAGTGTATGCTGACACTGTTGGAGGGAGGGGCCATAGAAAAATAGACTTTTAATCTAACTAGTTCTTGATATTATATCTATTTCTTCAGATATCTTTTTTGAGTAGGGTGATACCACGCACTATAACTTGGAATAACTTTATAAAGGCTAGGGATCAAAAGGCTATCCTTACAGACTCACTATAGAAGGCTTGTGGGAGGAGTGGGAGTGGTGAGAGACTGAAACCAGAAATGGAACAGGAGATGATGTGGAGAGGTAATGTGGGTAGAAGGCTGGGAGGAGAGGGTGGAGAGGGCAGGAAGGTAGCAGGATGGGGGGAGGAAGTTGGTGAAGAGAAAAAGAAGGAATGGAGAGGAAAATGGTTGGAGAGTGTGCAATGCTAAAGAAATGGGTAGAGGTTTAGAGCGGTTATTTGGGAACAGGACAGGCATGGGGCAAGGTCGGATAGTGCGATGTAGTGGTTGCAGAGCAGCTGTACATATGGACACACTCTGGAGAGCACGAGCATGCCCTATTTGTCTGAAGGTGCTTCATCTGGAAAGGAAGATTTGGGAATTAAGGAGGGTGGTGGATCACTTCACCAAGGGAGTAGTAACTTGGGGGGACAGGGTAGCTATTTGGAAGCTCATGGGGAAATAATTGAGGGATCAAATGGGAAAGGAAAGAGTAGAAAAAGGAACAGAACATAGACAAATCAGCCGGCAACAGGAGAGTGCTCAGGAAGTTATTAGTAAGAGGGGTGGGGTGAGCCTTGCTGCTCAAGGTGCTCAACAGGGGGAGGGTCAAACAAGGGGAAGCAAGCAGTGGATAGAAAGAGTGTGGAAGGGAAGAGTGAGGGAGTTAAGGGTGATAGAAATGGCAGACTTGCTAGAGAAGGAGTTGAATTGGACAGTTGGGCTGCAGGGGTTGGGGTAGTGACAAAACAGGGATACACCATTTCAAAAGAGGAATGACTCAAGGGGCCAGGCAGAAATTCAGGAGTCTGAGGTTGCTAGGCGGGAACAAGGCAGACTTGCTAGGCCTGTAGTAGAAATAGATAATGAGGCTGCAAGGGGCATGATGCTGACTAATAGATATACACCACTACTAAAGTGTCATGACTCGAATGAAAAAAACACAAACACAGAGGACTGAGGTTGTTAGGAGAAAGCACAGCAAACCTGGTAGGGCAGGTTTAGGGCTGGACAGCGTAGATGAATGGGGAGTTGGAGTGATGAAAAGGTACACACTGCTGCAAATGAGAAAAGTCTCAGAGGATCAGGAAGGTATGCTGGAGAGTATAGATGTTAGGAAAGAGCAGGCGAGAATGGAGCAGTTAGGCCAGGCAGTAAGTAGAGACCCTGAGAAGATAGTTAAGGAGGGAGAGGGTGAGCTTAGGAATACAGAGGAGATGGGAGTGGGAGGGGGGGACAGAGGTCCAAAGAAATCAGTAGGTGGCAGGAAGATGCAAGAGAGAGCTGATTCTCATACTCCAGAGAGGGAAGTAACACAGGTGGTGGGGGGGCAAATCAGCAAATCAGGAGCACTAACAAGGGTAAGAGCAATTGTTGGGGGACAAACAGATGCCCAGTAGGGAGACTGCAGGAGACATACGTAGACCAAACAATGATCATGGGGACAGGAGAATCCTAGTTTTGGGGGACTCTATCCTTTGAGGAATCAGATGGGGGGTTACAAATAGAGGTGATGGGAGTTCTAGAAGGGTAGAATGTATGCCGGAAATGACAGTTTTCAGGGTAGGGTACTTAATGTAGTGAGCTGCCCGGCTGCTAGCTCTTTTGTGTAGATATAATTCTGTGGTATAGATATATATTTTTTGATGTAATTCTGTATATATGTACATGCCCAAGAAAATGCCAGTGTTATGGAGTGGTGGCGTGGGAGACCTGTGCTTGAAGGGTCTCTCCACCTCCGTCGGGCTGTGACATCATTTGAGAGAGTTGAGGTGCTGGCTCACTTAACCGAGCACCAGAGGGCTTCCTCAGCATGTCTACAGTTCAAGAATCCTGCCCAGAATTAAGAATCTTGCCTACAAATTGAAGCTATCAGCTCCTGCCACTGGAGGCATCCTGACCATGAAGTTCTGTACGTGAAACTCCAACTTGCCTCTGGATCAATTTTTGAAATTTCTGCACCAACACTCCATTTCTGGACTCTGTTGCAATTGGTTCCTGCCGCTGTGACATGCTAGCTCTCCCTGTTCAAAGGTGAGAGCGCGTCCAGTGGCTCCAAACTTTGGGATTTCAATTTTTCTCATCGTGCAGAGGTGGTGTGTGTGACTTGTGCTTAAAGGGTCCCCCGCCTCCATGTGGCTGCAACATCGTTTGAGAGAGTTGAGGTGCCAACTCACTTAATCGAGTACCAGTGGGCCTCCTCAGCATATCTACAGTTCAAGAATCCTGTCCAGAATCAAGAATCCTGACTACAAATTGAAGTTACCACTGCAGGTATCCTGACCGTAAAGTGTTGCACCTGAAACTCCAACTTGTCTCTGGGGGAATCATCCTTTTTCCTGCTGCCTACCCCATTACCTCCTACCCTTAAATACTCATAAGCTCCCCCCTTCAATGACTGTGGCTCCTATTAGCTGGATGGGTGTGCCTGAAAAACCCTTTATGCCTTGACTTTATTGTTAAGATTTTGATTTCACTGATTTGTTTGGGGAGTTGTGCGTCAGGCTGCTTACTTCTCCCTGGGCACTGTAAATTACATAGGGTTGCTTATTTTCTCCCTGTTCACTGTATATTGCTTCATGTATATTGCTTTCTTCAGCCTACGTTCTTAATGATGTTGTTCAGAGTATTTGCTGGACCATCAATAGTAAAATAGTGTTCTCTAGGTTCTGGCAAGCATATACCTATCTGTACTTCCGGTGGTGCGGCTGCACGCTATTCTGTGCGATTCTCAGAAGGAGCAGGGCATTGTAATGCTTACTTTCTGCCTGGAGCAGGTATGGCATTGTTGCCGGGTTTCTATTTTTCCCAGTAGAAAAGAACCGCTTGGGTTTTAACAACACCGCCTTTCCAGTTCATCTTGTGCTGCAGTTAAAAACAGCAGAGAAAACTTCGGTTAAGCCTGCCTCAGTGGCTGTGGGCTTGGAGTCCGGGCAGTGGCGGAGCCCGTCCCGGTCACGGAGAGAATGGCTACAGCCTTTGGATGGCTGTATGGTTGAAGTCCGTGCTGCTGAGGATCCTGCAATTCCCCTAAACAAAGAACATGCCTTTCTTACCCCAGAATGACAGACTGTGTTTTTACTTTTCTATGTCTATATGATTTTATCCTAGTTAACCCTCGCAGTAGGGTTTTGATTACAGTTTAACTATATTGACCATATCCTCGGACTTTGGTTTGGTTATTTGTGCGCATTGAGATTTGTTTTTATTTCCATATTTTTGGTTTTGTTTTTAACACTGATTAACTGATTTTAGCCTTTATTATACCTGAAGGACTGACCTTGCCCATTACTAAGTTTTGTTTGCTTGTCTAACTCAGCTGGTCAGCCAAGATACACAGAATAGTATATTTTGAGCTGACCTTCGACTGATGGGTTTGCAATTCTTGGTAAATGCTAGATATTTTAATATAACAAAACTTAGAATTACTATTATATTTTGATATCATGGCCTTTGCTGCAGGGCTGTAACCAATTAAACAATCAAGCCCTCAGAGAGCCCTTACAGAGTTCATTTAGTCGACTGATTGATCGATTTAATTGACCTAATTGATTTACCCCTCTACCTTATATTACCAACCTGTTCACGCTACCTTAATTACCAGTACACTCCTTATTACAGTGTAGATTGATGGAGAAATGGTGGAGAACGGCCATTAAAACTTTAACTCTTCCTGCCATGTCTGCATTTAAATGCTTTCTTGCCGCTTCTAGCCGCTGTTCAGACTCCTCATATTTTTTGGGTCCATTTTCATTTTTTGTAAAGAAAATTACGATTTATTGACTTTATGAGTTCTTAGAATAGACTTCACCTCCGAATCAAAGTACGAGCAGAAAACATAGAACTTAAGAGAACTAAGAGATTTATGTTTTCACCTTGTTAGTTAATTGGTTTCTAGTTAGTTTTAGTCAGAAGTTAGCTTTCTCTAGCTCTTTTGCCACGATAGTCACGATATTGTTATCCATACTATTGTAAGCTCTGTTTAATGGCAAAATTATTTTTAACAGTAGTTTAGAGAGAGAGAGAGAGGAGCGGGGAGGGGGGCACTTCTCCCAACAAACCCTCCACATTGTATTTTC
The DNA here is from genome assembly GCA_016271365.2 of Neoceratodus forsteri. Lineage (NCBI taxonomy): Eukaryota > Metazoa > Chordata > Ceratodontiformes > Ceratodontidae > Neoceratodus > Neoceratodus forsteri. The sequence continues at coordinate 897,078,451 of CM057459.1, forward strand.
TTTTTTTGTGTTTCAGCAAACACAGACAGTGCAGTGGTGGTGGTGGAAAACTACCAAATAAGCTACTCTCTTGGATGAGATGATACCTGTGCCATAATGCAGTTGTTATATTAAGGAGGAAATTAATAGGTCCGTGCCTTTTTTCAGAATTGGGCAACTGAGAGCAGCAATACAACTTCTATCAACAGTAATAAGCTCAAACTACTGGACTTTCTGTTGGGGCTGTATTTAGTTATTCTGTATTCATTTATGAGATCTTGGAATCATCTCTGGAATCAGTACTTGGCACAGTTTCTTGTTCCGATGACCATTTCTTCTTTGGTTTGGGATGATTTCATCACGGGAACTCTGGGCTGCTTCTGCTGCTCGTGCTGGAAATAAAACTGAAGTGGCAAAGTAGTGAAGTATTCCAGCTTTATCCTTTGAACTTTTTATAATAGCTCAGCAAACTTGAACAATTATTTTAGACTTATAACTTGTACCCTAGTGTCGAAACTGCATTACCTTTTGTACTTTTAGTTTGCCTTGTAATCTGTAAATAACCTTCTTTATTTTTCTTTACCCTTGCATTTATATTGAAGCCTACTTTTAAAAATGGTTGTTACTAGAAGTGGAAAGGGCAGTGTTTTAAACCAAGCCTCAGGAGAAGTTCTTTGTTCCAGCTCAGTTATTGAAATATTAGAGACCCAGGAGGATCCTATTGAAGACATTTCTTGCATGCATATTAAGAAAAATAGAGGGGGTAAAGGTAAATATAAAACTAAATGTAAAATTAAAAATAATACTCCTAATACTTCTAATAACCTGGATAAACAAAAGGAGAAACTACACACGGAAAATGCTAACCTGGAAAGAAGACATAAAGGTCTTCCTCCCTCTTCCCCCCATGTAAATGTTTTAGAAAACATGAAACAACTTAAAATAACTGATTTTTTGAGTAATAAAGGGAAGGGGAAGGGTCCTAACTACAGCTTGACCCCTATTTTGGTAGCAACCGATCTGACCAGTCATTTAAATGGATTGGGCAATCACCCTGAAACTTTTTTTAAAAACTCTTCCAGAAAAGACTGGGGAATGTCTACACAGTCTGCTGATTCCATTTCCTATGATCAATATGCATGGGATACATATAAGTCTGACTTAGAGGAGTTAGAGAGGTCTGAAGATCTGGAATTGAGATTTTCACCAACTTCAGACACGTCTTGTCCAACTGATCCAGAGATACTCGCATCACCTAGGCTTTTTCTTAGAACCAAGGGACTACCGACAGAACAGGATCAGTTTAAACATAATTATAATAATCTAGCCTCAGATCCTAATAGAAAGCTAGGAGAACAGACAGATTTAGAATCAATAATTAAAGATCTGAGTGTCACTATCGAGGGATTAAAGAAGATGGATACAACTCATAAAATAGATAAGGAAATAGAGGGGAAGTATAAGCCACTGAGGTCTAAGACCTCCCAGGAAACAGATCTCAACACTGGTGAAATCCAGTGTACTGACAAATTATACCTGGTGGCTACCTCCACCATCTCGAAGCAGACTCTAGAAATTTTAAAGAAATTTGACATAGTTATATTGGAAAATATTAACACCCTTAAAAATGAGATATGTAACATAAGACCAGACATTTTTCATAACAAAGTACTTTTGGGCAGAATCCTGAACAGCAGTAAAAAATACCCTTCTGAGTCTGAATCCTTGGGAACTGAACCCTTGACCACAGATAAGGTAAATATAAGCATACAGGTACACCTCCCTTCACCCTTCAATAAAAATAAAATATGTGAATGCTATATAAAGAACTTAGATTCAGAAAAACAGGATAATGGTGAACTTGATAGACAAACACAGAGCCAACAAAAAAGAACCAAAATAAATAAAAAATCAAAAAAAGGAAACCTTTACCTAGTAAAAATAAAAACTTTCAAATGGCATATACAAATCTGGAAAAGCTAACTGTACAGGAAACAAGGAAGGGTCAGGATCCAAACAAAAACTCAAAACAGGGAAAACAGGGTAAACAATCAGCAGTGCAGGAGGCAAATCTCCACTCAAATGGTACATATAATGAAATCTCTTATGATGCAGTAGTGAGTAGGGAGTCACTGACTGCTTTTCAGAGGGAGACTGAGTCCTCCGGTCATTCACTCACCAAAGATGATCCTATTATTAAGATTCCAGCAAATGTTTCAGGGATCTCTCCTGTTTTACAGAAATGTGGGAACACTTAATTTTTGACTGAGATCTATAACGTAGCTATATTAGAGAACAAAACAGAGAGATCACTACTTGCCTGGGTACGTAACTTTCTTGAACTATCCCATCCTGAGTTAGAAAAGGAAGTATCAGTTTTTAGATCACTGAATCCATACTACAGGAAAACTGTACTACTCTATTGCACATCCTTGAGGACTTCCCATTCCATCTTAGAAAAGGCATTACTCTTAAGGAAAAAGGGCTATGGTATTACATTCCCCATGTTATTCCCAAGTTTTTTTCCCTGAGTCCCTTAGCAGTAAGAAAAATAGTCCTTATGAGCAGTCCCCCCCCCCCGATGAAATGTGTGAAGCAGATCATGAACCTCAGAGGGAAATCTTAGGAGTGATTAACGAACACGTTGAAAACCAGAAAAAGTCATGGCTAGGGAGAACAATCGCAGTGTTTTGGGTGGAAATTTACGGATAGGGGTGCTAGATGGAAGGTAAAAGGGGACCACCTCTATTTCTTAGAAAAAGCATTAGATTTACGTATTTCCTGGAATATGGTAGATTCTATTAATATACAAGATAACACAGGTCTATCATCTCAGATTGACATTACCTTCAAAAATCCCAACTTATTTAACAGAATATTGTAGCTGGCAGGCAAATTGGACCCACTGGGAATTTATATAGTGGACTCAACAGAGCTGGATCCAGACACCCATGGCCGTATCCCTGTGATGGGAGTACAGGAGTCAGCCCCAGTGTTGGATTCTCTGTTAATAAACGTTGAAAATTTTGAAGACCCAAATATTTATGAGCCATTGTTGACCGTGGTTTCCCCCTGACATCGGCAGTCTCGGTGGGACCACGGTGAGCTAACATCTGAAGAGTCAAACACTGAGATGGTAGTCAATACAGAGAGAAAAAGGAATATGATGGATGCCCTCTCTATTCTCTCTTGGAATATTAAGGGTATACATCTTAAAATAACAGACCTGAGGTTTTGAGTTTTCTTGAGTCCTATGACATAATAGGGATTCAGGAAACATGGTGACCTGAAGAGTCCACTCCCGGACTGGCAGGTTGCACAGTCATAACCTTATCAGCCTACAGAGACAAAAAATTTGGTAGGCTTAAAGGAGGACTTATCTTTTTCATCAAAACACAGCTAGATTTAGGAATTACCCAAATAGTTACAAATCTAGAGGGAATTCTGACTCTACAAATTCATAAAGGCACAGAAAAAGCTATTCTGGGTAATATATATTTTGCAGCCAGATTCAGACATTCTGAAACAGCAGATACATTTATTCAGAATCTGAAAACTTTGCTAGATGATCTGTCAGACAGCTATGCAGACTGCCCTATAATTATTATGGGAGACTTCAATGCTAGAGTTTCTTCCTGTCTTTTGGAAGACGACTGTACTGACTTTATCTGTCTGCTTCCTTTGGCTAATGACAATATCACCCATAAAAGATCCTCACAGGATCTGGTATTTAATCCCAGAGGCAGGATCCTCTTGGAAGTTTTTGCATCCAGGAATTATTGTCTTTTAAATGGAAGAACTCAGGGTGATATGTTGGGGGTCTTTACTTTCAGAGGTCCTGTGGGTTCTTCTACTCAGGACCTAATTTGGACTAACCTGGAGGCAACTACATGGTACAGAAATTAGAGGTTAAGGACAGATTGGAATCCGCCCACTGTCCTATTGTTCTTACTCTGAATTGTCCTCTAGGAACAAACAGAAAAACGGGTTACCTGGAGGACAATTTGGAGATTATTAATGAGAAATAATTATCTGGGGACCTCAACATCATACAAATTTTGAGTTTATTTTAAATACTGGGGAAGTGTGTTACATACATGATTCCATTATAAACTTTCATGAATCAACTAATATCCTAGAAAGTTGGGAAAAGATATCTATGATACTGAAACCATGGTGCAAGAAAAAAAATACCTTCTTGTAAACAGATATATAAAAAGTCTTGGTTTAATGCAGACTGCATACAGGCTAAAAAATTTTTTGGCAGAATACTTAGGACACATAAAAATAAAAGAAATAACACCATCACAGACTTTAAACTACTTAAGACAGAAGAAGAAAAGTATAAGTTAACTTTAGAAAGGGCAAAGGAAAAATATTCCCATGGACTCTGGGAAAAACTAAGACAGTCCATACTGAATAGAGATGGTAGACGCTTCTGGAAACTAGTATCCCAGGGTTACAACAAACACTCCAGTAGACTAGAAGCCTAAAATACACCCAATGTCTGGACTCTCTATTTCTCAGAGCTCTACTTCTCTCAGTCTGAACTAGAGATGACTACAGTCCAAGAGCCCAGGAGAGAAATGTTTTATCCATGGCCCATCTTTATTACGGAAGGAGATATTTTCCAGGCATTATCATTAGTGAAATCTAACAAGGCTCCAGGCCCTGACGGTATTCTGAGAGACCTATATAAATCATTTCCTAACTGGTTTTGTCCGCTCCTTTTTCTGTTATTTAATGGACTTTTACAAGGACTCCCTTGTCCTCCAAGTTGGCTAGGTAGTCATATATTCCCCATATTCAAAAAGAAGGATCCTTATAACCCGAAAATGTATAGACCGATCAGCCTCATAGATGTTTCTCAGAAGATCTTTACAAGGATAATTCTGGGAAGACTATTAGACTGGGCTGAAGAAAACTCTATCCTGAATGAGGCACAAAATGGCTTCAGGAAGAATAGGTCCACAATACAACTCTGTTATGTTTTGTATAATTTGATTTGGAAATATACTAAAATTAGAAAAACAAATCTTTATTGCGGTTTTGTGGATTTCTCTTCAGCTTTTGATAACATCAGCAGGAAAATTCTTTGGACAACACTTAAGGTATTAGGGCTGGAGAGTTTCTTGCTGGATGTCATCATTAGACTACATGAAAATACTTGGGCTAGAGTCCAATATGATCAGTATGGACATCTAACTGAGAAATTCTTTACGAACATAGGGGTTAGACAAGGATGCATTTTGACACCCACTCTATTTAACATATATATTAACATAATTTTGAAACAGATTTCTATCCCTGACTTCCACGCTCCTAAGGTAGATGGCACTAGAATTGACTGTCTTGCATACGCTGACAATTTGGTTCTGCTGTCTACTTCATTATTGGGACTTAAAAGGAAATTGATAAAGTTTGAATCTCTCTGTGTACAGTACAAACTAAAAATTAATTATGGTAAAACAAAAGTAGTGGTGTTTGGAAAACAGAGTAAAAACGTCACCAGTTTTAAGATAGATGGGGCAAACATAGACAGGGCAAAGTATTATGACTACTTAGGAGTCCGTTTTTCCTATAGTCTCTCCTGGCATCAACACATGGAGATAATCCAAAACAAAATGAGATCATCAGGGAATGCCCTAAAAATATTCAACAATAAAATGGGAAAAACTTCAGTTAAAGGCACTGTGAATGTACTCAATGCTAAAATAAGAACAAGCATGTTATACGCTTGTGAAACATGGGGACATGCACAGACCAGAAGGCTACAAATTATTTTAAACAACCTGTATAGACATATCCTCATGCTACCACAAGGGACACCAAAATGTATTCTAGCATTGGAACTAGGACTGCACACTTTACTTTCCCTTATACAGGAGCAACAAATTATATGCTTACTCAAACTTTTTTTGTTGCCCAAAAGTAGATACCCCAGAATGTGCATGGAAGAAAGCATAAGAATGGCCAATTTGGGATTTACTCATCCCAGTATTCGGTTTATCAAGGAGGTAATGATGCCAGCTGGCATGGGACATTTACTATATGAAGTATACTATAGACCTCTAGTAGAAATCAAACAGGATGTTAAAATCAGACTGGGAGCATTGGATGAGAACTTTTTACTTACTCAGCTCTCCATACTCAAACTCCATGATTATTACAAAACAGTTAAATTTTCATGTAGCTTTGCGTTATACCTTTCTATGGTAACAAACTCTAGATTAAGGAGGATCTATACCAGATTTAGAACCGAGTGTTACACAGCAAACTATGTACAGCATAGATATAAGGAAAAGGCTATGTCTTCCCCATTTTGCAAATGCGGTTCGGAATCAATAGATGACCTATAACATGTTGTACTATTATGCCCCCTCTATGAAGCATCTAGAAAGAAATGGTTGAGTGAACTTCTTGGAGGTCTCAGTCTCCCTCCCCCTAATATGTTGGATTACCTCTTCAAAACTAAAGATAAAAAAATCATCGAACTGTTGGCAAAGTTTCTCCTAACCACACACTTGTAAAGCATGGCTTATATTATAATGAAATTTACTTATCATGATCAAAAGTAATAGACAGTTTATTCATATCTTTTAATACAGCATTCTTTGCATTGGTGCTATATGATGGGTGTATGTTAGACCCATAAAAGTGGTTTTAACTTTTTATGATTTGTACTTTATGTGATGTGTATAACATTTTATATTGTATACGGCTTATTGCTGATCAATAAATTGTTTACTTACTTACTTACACCTATCCGTCTGTAATTTTCCAGGGAAAGCATTTTGGCAGTTATTTCTGAGTCTCTGATTGCCTGTCTAAGTTTAAAAGCTTATACCCATGTTGATCCTGTCCCATTAGTTGTATTTTCATACTGTGCACACTGACCAGCCTCCCTCAAGGCCATCCCTCTGGTCCTTTACTGTCACCTTGTCGAGGTGGGAGTCACTGGGTATTGCTTAGCTCTGCCTTGGAATAGAGACTCCTAAGCCTACTAGGGATAGTGTCATGCCTTCCTCACCTAGTGCTGCCCTCCTTATTGGTCTCCTCTCTGGCCTCTTCCTCTACCTAATGGTTGCTGACCCCTCTCAGTTAGCAGGGGACAACTGTGCTATATCTGTCCCCTACAAGACGTTTGACTTCACCTTTTCTAACCTCCTAGCCCTAGGTAGACTGCCCCCTGCCCTACCTGCTGCCTTGATCTCAGATGCCTCCTGTGTTCTTCCTTGGTGAGAAGATATCCTGCCTGCAGGCCCTCGACCAGAGGTACCTCCTTCCGATGGTATCTTTTCTGGCTTTTCCTGGTGATACTGACCCTGGCCAGTGATGCTGAGCTCAATTCTGGTCCTACCTATCAGGCCTCTTCACCCCCTGCAGAATGGAGGTTGGGCAAGGGGTTAATCTTGCTCACCTTAACAGTCGCAGTCTTTTGCCCAACCTGGATAAATGCACTGCCTGGGCTGCACACTATAAGCCTGACATTCTTGGCATTACAGAGACCTGGCTGAAACCCTCAATTCCTGGCTCAGCCTGTGTGCTTCCTGGCTTTGAGTTTATTAGACAGGATTGGCTGGGTAACAAGTGGGGTGGTGGTATTCTAATTTACTATGAGTCATCTCAAAGTGTCTCTGGTGGCACATCAGCAGACCTTTCTGTCCTCATGTGAGCTGCTGCATACTATGTTATTACTTGGGAATACAAAGAAGCTGCACGTTGTATGCACATATAATCCCCCAAGAGTGGTCTGCCTGGCCTTTTCCACCTCCTGGACACTGTTGGTCCTAATGTTGGGGACAATGAACTATTAATCCTAGGTGATGTGAACTTGAACTGGAATGGAGGTAATTCTAAGCAGTTTGAGCCTCTACTTACAAGTCTAGCCCTGACACAGCTTATCCAGGAGCCCACTAGATGGTCAGCTAATGGTGTCACTAGTTTCCTACTGGACTGGGTTCTGTCAAATCATCCTGAGAGGATCAGCTCCACTGGAACCCTGCCTGACTCCATCTCAGATCACACCCCGGTATTCTATATGTGGAAAATACCCTCCCCAAAAATTCCCCACAAAATCATTCATGTTAGAGATTTCTCTAGGTTTGATCTGGGGGCATTTCAGGAGGATCTGAGGCTCAGTGACTGGTCTGGGGTGCTTAGTGCCCATGACCCCTCTACTGCTGTCACCCAGTTTCTCACTGTCTTTGGTGCCCTGTAGGACAAACATGCCCCACTTATTAGGCAGAGGGTAAGGGGGTCCACCACAAAATGGTTCCACAGGAGCCTCTTAGTCCTTATCTGAGCTAGAGACAAGTGCTGGGCTCTCTTCAAAATCACGCTAGATCAGTCCATCTTTCAACAATATAAGAAGCTCAGAAATGAGTGAAAAAAAGCCATCAGGGCGGCAGAGTGAACACTGTAAATCTGCCCTACCTAGCTGTGCTAGGGACCCACAAAGGTTCTGGAAGAACATTTTTTTTTTTTAGCTTTTTTTCATTTAGCTTTTTTGTTGACCGGGTAAGTGCACTAGACAAATCCTTCCTATTTTCAGGCACGACCCGGGGGAGGGGGATACAGATGAATGCCAACTGCCTTGAACCAGATTAAGCTGTTGGTGGTATTTTTAGTGAATGAGGGAACTTTGGCCAGGACACAGGGGAAATTCCCCTACTCTTTTCGATAAGTGCCATGGGATCTTTAACATCCACCTGAACTACCACCAATCCAGGCAGATGGGACCTCGGTTTAACGTCTCATCCGAAAGATGGCACCTCAGAAGTGCAGCACCCCTCTCATGCTGCACTACAGTGTCAGTACTGGGATATTAACCCAAGTGCCAGATGTGGGAACTGAACCCACAGCCCTCTGATCTCCCGGCCTCAGAGGTGAGTGTGCTACCTACTGAGCCACTGACACTGTATAACCTGTATAACTGTATAAACATAAAAAAACCTTGCCAGTGGCTCCTCCAATTCTGGGGTATTTGATATGATAATTGGTGGTTCCACTTGTAATAATCCACTCATGATTGCAAATGCTTTTAATTCCCATTTTTTGGACTTGTTAGTGTTCACCTCCCTTTTCCCTGCTGGAGAGAATACCAGTGGCCCCTCGGCCTCTGCCCCACAGGAGGTTCACCCCTCCCACCCGTTATTTTATTTCAGGGCTGTGTCTGTTTTGGAGATACAGAAACTTCTCTCTGGTCTCTCCCTGCACTCCAGTGCTGGCCATGATAATATGAAGTCCAAGCCTCTGAACCTAGCTGCCCCCCACATTGCCTTCCCAATGGCTCATGTCCTCAACCTGTACCTTACCACTGGGGTTATCCCTGACATTTGGAAAGTGGCAAAGATTGTCCCTGCTCTGAATCAGGGCAACCTCAAAGCCCTGGATAACTACCGGATGATCGCCATCTTATCGGCTATTAGAAAACTCCTAGAGAAAGTTGTGGCTGAACAACTCACAGAGTACATTCAGGCCCATGAGTTGCAGTCCCCTGCACAGCATGGTTTTCAAAAAGGGTATAGCACATCCACAGCCCTTGTTTCTGTCTCATCTAGCATCAGGGTAGCCATGGACCAGGGTAAACTCTCTGGAGCCATATTCATTGACCTATCAAAGGCTTTTAACCTTGTGTACCATGCGTTACTTTGCACACAGATGCGGTCCCTTGGCCTGTCTCCTCCCACCATGAATTGGCTTACAAATTATCTACAGGGCAGAGTACAGCTGACCAAATTCAACAAGGTCCTCTCTGATTCCACTCTGGTGACCCCTGGCATCCCCAGGGCTCTGCTCTGGGGTCCCTCCTCTTCTCTGTATTTGTTAACAATCTCCAAGCCACTGTAACCCACTGTAGTGCCACCCTTTATGCGGATGATCTGGTCATCTTGGCACACTCCTGGGACATTGGGACTCTCAACCTTCAGTTGACTGAGGACTTTAAGAATATTCAGTCATGGGTAACATCTCACAAGTTGGTCCTCAACCTGACAAAAACTCAGGCCATGCTGTTTGGGTTATTGGCCAAGATCAAGGCCTCCACTGCCCCTCTGTGTGTCAGTGGTATGGATGGTGCTCCCCTCCTAACCACAACTTCCATCAAATACCTTAAGGTGACACTTGACCCCCAACTTGACCTGGGGAGTCACATCCAAAATGTCTGCAGAACCGTAAGCTGTAAACTATGTCTTGCCTACAGGGCAAAGAAAAATATGACATCTGCTGGTCATCTGGCACTTGCCAGAGGTGTGCTGCTCCCTTTGCTTAGCTACAGTTTTCTCCAATTTGCCCATACCTCCAAGGTTCTCCTTACTCGGCAGCACAGAACCTACAATAATATCTATCGCTTTGCCATGTCTGCCCTTCGACTCACCCACCACTGTGAATTATACGACAAACTTGTCTGATTTTCCCCTGCAAATCACTTGAACTTTGGGCAGGGCTATGTCATGGGTAAAGTGATCAGAACTGGTACCCCTCTGGGGCAGGCACAGCTTCTCATGCCTGCTGACTCCTCCTCCTACTCCCTCAGGTCTCAGGGTCTTGGGGTGCTCAAAGTCCCTTTTACTCAAACCCTTATGGGGGATAGGGACTTTGCTAAAAGTACTCCTAGGCTATGGAACTCCCTTCCTGCCCATGTTCATTCTCCCCCCCACTTGTGCCTCCAGAATTCCCTGTGGGAGCATCTGAAGCTGACCTCCGCATGTGAGTGTCCTAAGCCACTTTAATCATGGTCTCTGAATTGGACTCACACTTGAATGCATGTGATTTGCTTGATTAAATACTCAGGAACTGTTTCTATGGCTCTCTTAATGGTCACTGGCACACTGTGATTACTGTCCCTGCCATTGAATGACCTAGACGATTTAATTCATGTATGTATGTCAGACTTGCCTTTACTGTCCTGCTTAATGTATACCATCTCTTTAGCACCGCCTGTATTTTTTCAAAACTACCTCTTGCTCTACATGTATATCTCAAAGTGTTTGAAATGCATTACCTATATATCCAGTATTTTGTTGCTGTATTTACCTGTTGAACTTGTCTTACCCCATTCTATTGCTCTGTTTTCTGCATGTGCTGTGTCCCATGCACCCCAATTGTATGTGCTAAGTTTTGTTTAAATTGTTCTGTCTCGGGTCGTGCCTGAAAAATAGGCATTGCCATGCCTAGCGCACCAACCCAGTTATCAAAAGCAAATAAATAAATAAATATTACTTATTACTGCTACTGCAGACTATCTATGTTAGCCTGTTCACTTGTATCAATGTACACAGCTCTACTCATTTTTATGTACTCTGCTTGAACCTGTATCTTCATTGTACTATCCCAGGTCGCACCTGAAAATAGGCATATAACTTGTCTAGTGTAACTACCTGGTCAACAAAAGCTAAATAAATAAATAAATTCAAAGCACCTAGAGAAAACAACTGGATTTCTCTTCTTTTTTTTTTTAAAGGGTTTGAACTTCTTTTAACCTGCAGGCCAGCCTTGCTTGCCAGGAATCTGGCAAGTTCTTGTCAAAAAGCTTGTGGATAACTGATCAAAGAGTATTCCTGTAAGTTAACTACCTAAGGGAAACAAGAGTAATAAACTCGGTTTGCATAATCATAAACCTTACATGATCTTCCTTGTAACTAATTAAATTAAGCCAGTTCAAAAGCCCAGAATATTTTAGCCAGAAATTGAACAGCAGATGACCATTCTAACAGGACAATGTATAATGTATCTTTCGAGTGCCAACTGTCTACAGGGGACTTCAAAGGGCATGAACTCTCACTGTCATATTATGAGTCAGGACTTGATTTTTGGAAACAGCAGAAAAGTGACATTTCCTGACCAAATAGAATAGTTGCTCTGAATTGGAATGTGATGACACTGCAGGTTTACAGACAGGTATAAATAGCCCCAGCTCAGGGCATTTGAACACACACACACACTTTTCATCTGGACACTTTGCTTGACAAACACCAAAAGCCAAACTGCTGAAACCCAGAGTGGCTACAAGGACTAAAGGAACTGAAAACTTTCATCCACTTTTATGGACTACAAAATATAAGGTAGACTTTTAGCTAACAGTTTTAATGCATTTCTCTGTATATTTTCCCATTTTGTTTCTACATACTGTAACCCAAATTAGTGTAATTTCGCTTTAGTTGTAACTGAATTTATTTAAGTATTTTAGTAAAAACATTTGTTTTTTTTTAGAGAATATTGGCTTCTGTGAGGTTTTCTATATTCATGTGTGAATTATAGTGCAGTACTAATAATCTGTGACAACTGTTAACTGCTTAGAGGGGCCACCGTAAGCAAACAAATTGAGAAAATGGTCTGTAAGAGATCTGTAATAATAGGGAGAATACCAGAATCTCAAGGATGAGTCTGCAGGGATTTTGAACCAGGTTATTGCATGTCCTGTAGGGTGAAGGCCAAATCAGGTTTTTACACTGCTTCCCCAAAGAGAGTGTGATGCCTGGGTCTTCCTACTTTGTGTAATAGCCAAGGAATGATTCATATTTGGCCACAAGACTCAAGATTGGTATTGTGCCCTTATCCAGAGCTAGAGGGATGCCTTGGATTCTTATGGCAGATTTGCAGTCGTGACATTGGTGAGCATTCTAACAGGATAAGGAGGGCATCCCTGTCCCCCCACCCCAGCATGGATTGTACTTACGGGTGGGCACTGTGAGCTCCATGGGTCTGACCCACAGGATTGGGTTTATGGCAGATCTGGTGGGCAGTGGTGGGATCTGAGAGATTTGGTTGCATAGTGTTGTGATTTGAGAGATATTGGTGGCACAGGCATAACAGTTGGATTCAAGCCAAGTTATCAGATTGATAAACCATAAACAGTCCACACACAAACAAGGCAGAGATTTAAAAACTATAATTTGGTTACAGTATAAAGTTCCCTACCTGTTTTTGATTTTTTTTTCTTGTGCACAAGCTAGTGTAGCAGTGGTTAGGGAAGAAGATGGCTTCCATCTACCACAAAAACACTGCAGACTATCTGAAGCAGATATGTCAGGATAGAGGAGTCCAGTGTGATGGTTGAACCAAAAAGCACCTTGTGGAGGATCTTGTGGCAGTCGATGAGTAAGTGACTGCCCAGGACCTCAAGTTACAGCCAGTGACTGAAAGGGACCAGACCTTGTGCGTACAGGTGCCAAGAAACATCACAGAGTCTAGTTCTAAGGAGAAGGATAGCAAGACCAGAGGAAACTCAGAGCCACTGCACCAGGAGAGGGTCATTACAACTCTGGAGCCAGAAGGGATGAGGCTGCAGTTAGAGTTGAGGAGACTGGAGCTTGAATTCAAACAGAGGAAGTTCCAGATGGAGTTGGAGAGGCAGGAAAAAGAAAACCAGCATCAGAGAAGGTAGCTCATGATGAGGACACTGGGGAGAGGGCACTGACAACAACGGTGACCCACTTCCCAGCACACTGCAGGAACAGCTCCGAAGGGATACAGCAGCCAGATGGGGGTGTGAGCAACTATAGCAACATCCTGTCGCTGTACATACATGCGCTTGGGGGTGGGAGCGGGCATGCACAGTGAGGGATGTAGGGGTGGTGCCACAGTTGGTTGTCGTGCCAACCCCGTGGCATAGTGGGTGGTTTGCCAGTGTCGGTAGGCAGGGTACTGGGTTTGGGTCCATGAGGTGGTGCGTTTTTGCTCTGCTCAGCCCGAATCTTTTATTTTTTAATGTTTTTACCCCCGACATGCACCCCCCAGAGTTGAGAATCTTTTACTAGGTGAGCGAAGTCCCTTGGGAGGTGTGGGGGGCACAACCCCCCACAGAAAACATTAAAAATGAAGTCTGCAGCACCCTTTTGCTGTGTGCCGGAGTGTCAGAGTACCAAAATAAATTTTCACAACTCTTGACTTCTGCATAATGGTGATCACCTTTAAGCTTTTACCTTTATGACATAGCTCCTCTGAGAGAGGCCAAGAAAGAGGAGAAACAGTGTCAGAGGGAGTTTGAACTGGTAAAGCTAAAACTCCAACTACCAGCACCCCAGCACCAGGGGAAGTAAATGGTAGGGGTGAACCTGGAACTCCAGGACTGAGGTATAAATTAAATTCCAAATGAATTGCTGAATTTAAAGAGGGAGAGGACATGGATGCATTTTTGAATTCATTTGAAAAGGTCTGTATACAGGCTAAAATACCGAGGGAGTACTGGAGCTTTAGCTATCCCCGCTGCTTACTGAGAAAGGGTGTGAGGCACTAGGCCAAATGGATAAACAGAAAAGTAGTAATTATGAGAAACTTAAAGCTGCATTGCTTAAAAAGTATGAATTAGCCCCTGAAGCATATAAGGTTAAATTCTGTAAGCTCCGGAGAAGCATTGTCATGATCTATGAGGAACTCACCACAAAGCAACATTAGTTTTTGAAACATTGGTGGGAGGGAATGGAAGCAAACTCTGAAGAGAAAATTGAGGAAGTTGTACTTCTATAGCAATTCTATTGGGCTTTCCCAGCAGAGCTAAAAACCTGGTTGGAGGACCGAGACCCCAGAAGAGCACAGCAAATTGCTTCACTCTCAGACCGTTATACCAGGAGCAGGCCTGCTCTGAAAGGAAGTGGGGCAGGTGAGGCAGTGCAGAATGGAAAAAGCACACCTTCGGTGCAGCTAAAACCCTCACTGCCTCCACAGAAAGGGGGACACACCAGGTTACAAAAAAAGATTTATTGAATAAAAGAAATGATGATTGTTGGTTTTGCAAACATCCAGGCCATCTTGCTAGACAGTATCCTAAAAAGGCACAGAGTGGACAAAGTGGTGCTCAAACAGAGCAGGGTGCAGTGTTTCCCTGAAAGCATGCCTGTAAACATGAGGGAGCACGTACACCCTGTTACTGTAAATGGGGTACACACCCATGGGTTAAGGGACATGGGGGTGTCTCTTACCTTAGTAAAAGGGGAATTGGTTGAGCCTGAACAGCTTATACCTAATCAGTTTATAACAGTAAGGGGATTCGTTGGAGAGGAGAAAACTTTACCACTTGCTAGCATTCTCCTGGAATGGGGTGAAACAGGAGAGAGGGTGCAAAAAGTGGTTGTGGCAGACAACCTCACCCTGGATGTGATTCTAAGGAACAATCTCCAGAAGGAGGTGGTGCATGTGGTTACCTGCAGTCAGATGACAAAAGCTGATTGTAGTTCCCTGGACCCCATAGAAGCCCCTGTGGAAAACAACTGAAGGCTGGTTCCCCAGCCTATGAATCCTGACATGGAGCGTATTGAAAGGGAGGTAAGACTTCCCCAGTTAGCAGTTCACAAATCAGCTACAGAAGGTTTCTCTGAGGAGGGAGGGTTACCCAATGATCAGAAGGTTAGAGATGGCAGTGACCCTAAATGCCCTAACGCTAGAGCTGTGGACCCCAGTTTAGAAAATGAAGGGGACATGTCCCATGTCTTGGGGAAGTGTGAAGAATTTACAGCTGCTCAGAGGACTGATCCTAGTTTGGAGAGGCTGAGGGCTTGTGCAGAATCTGATGGGACACAGGGAGGTGATGTGAGACACAGAGTTTATTGGGACAATGGACAGTTGTATACACAGGATGCAAGGACAGTGGGAGGGATGATGGGCAGGCAGTTTATTATTCCCTAGGGGTACTGTGAGCGGTTGCTGAAGATTACTCTTAATATTCCCTTATCTGGACATCTGAGAATTGCACACACCATGCAATGACTGGCCCTGAATTTCTATTGGCTCAACTTCACCCAGCAGGTGAAGGAATATTGAAGGTCTTGTCACCAGTACCAACAAACAGGAAAGGCAGATAGTAAAACCAAAGCCTCACTAATTCCCTTGCCCATTGTGGACAAGCCATTCCAGAGGGAAGGAATGGATTTTGTGGGACCTTTAAGTACCCCAAGCTCCTCCAGAAAGAGGTTTATCCAGAGGGTGGTAGATTACGCCACCAGATACCCAGAGGCTGTCTCCCTCTCCTCATTTAGGACAGACAGAGTGGCAGATGCCTTGCTAGGGATTTTCCTCCTGTGTCAGGTTTCTGCAGGACGTTATTACTGACCAAGGGGATTCCTTCATGTTGGACATGATGAAGTGTTCATGGGAGAAGTGTGTGGTGGTGCAGAGATGCACAACACCTTATCACCCACAAGCCAGTGGGCTTGTGAAAAGGTTTAATGGTACCCTAAAATTGATGCTCCAAGCATTTGCTGAACAGCATGGGAGGGACTGGGAGAAATACCTTTCCCACATGTTGTTCACATACAAGGAGGTGCCCCAAGAGTCAACAGGGTTTTCCCTTTTCAAACTCTTCTATAGACATAGGGAGTGTGGGCACCTAACTGTGCTCAAGAAGACTAGGAAGGCAAGCACACCACCCAGAGAACTCCCATAGTGGAGTATGTCTTAAAATTTAGGGAAAAGCTGAAGGAGCTTATGGGAGTAATCCAGAGCAACCTGTCAGCTGCCCAGCAGAAGCAAAAGATCTGGTATGACCACAGAGCCAGAGCTCACTCATACAGTGTAGGTCAAGAAGTCATGGTCCTAATTCCAGTCTGGAAGGACATGCTGCAGGCCGAGTGGGCATGACCATAAAAGGTAATCCAACAGGTTAATGATGTGAACTATATTGTAGAACTGCCTAACAGGAGGCATATCCATAAAATGTACCATGTCAACATGATGAAGCCATATGCAAATAGGGCTGATGTGGTATTTTCAGTGTGTAGTCCTGGGGAGGGAACTGATGAAGAAGACCCCTTACTGGACTTGCTGGAGGAATGCAAGCAGAAGTCCTTTGTGGAGGCAATCACACTGTCACCCCAGTTGACCCCAGAACAGACCCAGAAAGAGAGGAAGGTTTGAGAGGACTTTTCTCCTTTGTTTTCAGCCAAACCTGGACTAACCCTGTTGGTGACACATGATGTAGACACGAGGATGCAAGATCCCATATGGTGGATAGCCTACTGGGTTTCTGAAGCCATCCTAATGGACATTAGGACTGAAGTAGAGGAAATGCTGGATTTAGGGGTAGTCCAGAAATCCCACAGACCCTGGGCCTCACCCATAGTCCTCCTTCCTAAACCGGATGCTCTACTCACTTTTGTGTGGCTATTATGGACTCAACGCAGTCATGAAGTCTGACGCCCACACAATGCCATGGATGGACAAACTACTGGACAAGTTTGGAGGATCAACATACCTTACCATAATTGACTTGACAATAGAGTATTGACAGGCAGAGTTAACTGCCAGAGCTAGGAAGAGATTGGCCATCATCACTCCAATAGGATTATTCGAGTTCATGGTAATGCCTTTTGGCATGAAGAATGCCCCTGCCATCTTTCAAAGGTTGGTCAACCAGGTGTTACATGGTACTGAAGAGTACGCAGTAGTGATTGGCAAGATACAGAGGGCCGGACTCACTGTCAAGGCTGAAAAGTTCCAGGTGGCCATGGCAGAGTTGACATACCTAGGACATGTAGTAGGGCGGAGGCAGTTCCATCACAACCAAGCCATGACTGAGGTGATAGAGGAGTGGACCAGGCCTGAAACCCAGAAGCAGGTTCGGAGTTTCCTAGGGACCACCAGTTACTATCAAAAGTTTGTACCAAATTACTGTATCCTGGCAGCTCCCCCCTCCCCCCCCCCGGCCTACTAAAGAAAAGAATGCCAAAAAAGATAAAATGGGAGCCAGTTTGTGAATGAGCCTTCACACAGCTAAAGGAGGCACTATGCAGTGCTCCTGTGTTGGCCAGTCTGTATTATAGTAAGCCATTTGTAGTTCAGATAGATGCCTCAGATGTGGGAATTGGATCAGTCTTCAGCCAGACCTCTAACCAAGGGAAAGATCACTCAATAGTGTACCTTAGCAAAAAGTTGCTTCACCCAGGAGCAGGCCCATTCCACAGTCAAAAAGGGAATGCCTTGCGCTGGTATGGGCACTGAAGAAACTGGAGCTGTACCTCTACGGGAGGCACTTTGAGGTACAGACCGATCATAATCCCATGGTGTGGCTAACACAGATGGGAAAAATGAATGATCACCTCTTAAAATGGAGTATTGCCTTACAGGGCTACTCTATGACCATTCCCTACAAGGCTGGATCGGCCAATGCCAATGCCGAAGGGCTATCTTGCCAGTTAGAGCAGTGAACAGAATTTGTGAAAATCATACCATGCCTATGGATGGATTCCCACAAATTCAGTCTAGAAATGAGGAGTATCAAGAGCTGCCTGTCTGCTAGCACTTATCTGTAGCTATAATTCTATTGTGTATATATATGTTTTTATGTAATTCTGTGTATATGTACATGCCCAAGAAAATGCCAGTGTTACTTCAAGGGACCTAGAGAAAAAAGACAGATTTTTTTTTTAAATGGTTTGCTTTTCTTTTAACCTGGAGGCCAGTCTTACTTGCCAGGAATCTGACAAGTTCTTGTCAAAAAGCTTGTGGATAACTGATCAAAGAGTATTCCTCTACGTTAACTACCTAAGGGAAACAGGGGTAATAAAATCAGTCTGTATAATGGTAAACCTTACAGGATCTTCCTTGTAACTAATTAAATTAAGCCAGTTCAAAAAGCCCAGGATGTTTTAGCCAGGAATTGAACAGCAGAAGACCATTCTAACAGGACAGTGTGAAATTCATCTTTCAGGTGCCAACTGTCTACAGGGGACTTCAAAGAGCCTCATCTCTGAATGTCATATTATGAGTCAGGAGTTGATTTTTGAAAACAGCAAAATAGTGACATTTCCTGGCCAAACTAAGTAGTTGCTCTGAACTGGAAAGTGATGACGCTGCAAGTTTACAGACAGGTATAAATTGCCCCAGCTCAGGATACTTGAACACGCACACTTTTCATCTGGACACTCTGCTTGACACACACCAGAAGCCAAACTGCTGAACCCCAGTGTGGATACAAGGACAAAAGGAATTGAAAACTTTCATCCACTTTTATGGACTTCAAAATATAAGGTAGACTTTTAGCTAACAGTTGTAATGCGTTTCTCTGTATATTTTCCCATTTTGTTTCTGGGTATTGTAACCTAAATTAGTGTAATTTATTTTTAGTTATAACTGTATTTATTTAAGTATTTTAGTAAAAATGTTTGTTTTTCTAAACAATATCTGCCTCAGTGAGGTTTTCTGTATTTATGTGTGAATTGTAGAGCAGTATTAATAATCTGTGACAACTGTTAATTGCTTAGAGGGTCCATCATAAGCAACCAAATTGAGAAAGGATTCTGCAAGGGGTCTGTAAGGATGGGGAGGATACCAGAGTCTCAGGGATGGGTCTGCAGGGATTTTTAACAAGGCTGTTGCATGTGTGTAGGGAGAAGACCAAATTAGGTTTTACACTGCTACCACAAAAAGAGTGTGATGCCTGGGTCTTCCTCCTTTGTGTAATAACTAAGGAAGGATTCATATTTGGCCACAAGACTCAAGACTGGTATTGTGCCCTTATCCAGAGCTAGAGTGACACCCTGGATCCACATGGCATATAGGTGCAGTCATGACCTCGGCAAGCATTTTAAAAGGACGAGGAGGGTACCCCTGTTCCCCCCGTCATGGATTACACTTAAGGGTGGGCACTGTGAGCTCAGTGGGCCAGACCCCTAGGAGTGGTTTTGTGATGCTTAATACATTCCTTAGTAAAGAAGCATGGAGGGGTGCCCCACAATGGTGTATATACTGGCACAAATGATGTGGTGTAAAAGAGTGTAAAGGAGGTATGGGCCAGGTAGAGGGAACTGGCAAGGTTATGCCTGGTGAAAAATTGCTCTGTTACATTTTTTTGAAATCCTCCCTGTACCAAAGGGTACTCTTGAGAGGAAACAGAGCATCAGGGAACTAAACAACTGACTAAGGGAATGGTGTCTGGTTATCGGGTATGATTTGGTGGGGGACTGGGGGAACACAAGGGAGAACAAGGATCTTTTTGCAAGGGACAGGCTTCATTTGAGTAAGGTTGGGAAGAAGGAACTTAAGAAGAAGCTATGGGAGTACATATCTGGGTGGTGGGATTTAAACTAAATGGGGGAGAGGGCTGAGGGGTGCACAGCTCTTGAGCAATACAGAAGGGTGTAGGCTCTTCTTCGATTCAGGAGGTGTAGTGGAAGATAAGTTGGATTCAGTCAGGGTGGGGGGGTGTTTAGGGGTATAATGTGAGAAGGAGTGGAAAGTGGCTTTGATTAATGCACAGAGCCTTGGCAATAAAATGCAGGAGTTGTAGGCTCTCTTGGTAGAAGAGGAAGTGGATGTGGCTGCAGTCATGGAGAAATGAGCCACCCAGCACCATGATTGAGATATGGGGTTACCATGGTATACCACAATTAGGAGGGATAGGGCTGAGGGATGGAGAGGAGGGGTGACTTTATATGTTAGAGAAGAGATAGTGTGTAGTAGGTAGGAGGAGGAAGGGGAAGGGGAAGGTAATGTGGAGGCAGTTTGGGCATCACTACAGGATGGAAGGGGGAGGAAGGTAAATCTAGGGGTGATCTACAGGTCCCCCACCCAGTCAGAGAGTAAGTACAAGGATCTGATTGAAAATCTGAAAAAGAACTGTAATAAGGGAAGGGGTAAGAATGTGTTGCTTGGCGACTTTAACATGCCAGAGGCTGACTGGAACACCATGGCGTCCTCATCTGCCTGTGAGCAATAGCTTCTCAATGCCCTAGAGGATGAATTTCTGACTCAACTAGTTGGGGAGCCTTCTAGGAAAACAAACACCCTTTGACTTGGTACTAGCTGATGGAGATCAAGTTAAAGCCGCAGTGCAACGAAAATAGGTTAAAATTTGACCCCACCTTTTTTCCATCCTAATTGATGCCAGATGTCTTCAAGTTTATTTTGGTGGTGAAACTTTCAGTTTTCATTATCATTTTAGAATTTTATGAACATTTTAAGGTAATTATTTCTCAAGAAAAAAGATGGCTGCCTCATTTTTGCATAGAAATAATACTGAGGACCCAAGGAGGATAAGAGTCCAGACAAAAATGTAGATGCACAGTACACAGCATAGAAAGCATCCATAAACCCCAAATCAACAGTTCTGCCAATATTTTTTATAACCACAGCAGAAAATTAGCTTTTTGGAATAACTTTTTTCGTTGCACTGCTGCTTTAAGAGCCTAGTAGTAAATGATCCATTAGCTGGTAGTGATCATTCCACAGCTTGTTTTTAATTAGTATTGGGTAAAGAGTGGAATCAGACAAAGACCACAGTAGTGGACTTCAGGAGGGCAAACTTTGGAGAGATGGTGAACATCCTCAGAAAACATGTGGGGGAGATCAAACCTGGGATGAGCAAGTAAAAAAAAGGGAAGATTCTGAAGCTGGGCATCCTGAAGGCCACAATAACCTGCACCAGGTCCCAAAATAAGATGGCCTGAGCCAGGAAACCCTGCTGGTTAACAGGGGTAGAGCAGGAGGGGTTGAGGAACAAAGGAATGGCATACAGAAGCTAAAAATGTTCCTGCAGTAAAGCTGACCAGGATGAGTACTACAGGATCTCCAGGGAAGTCAGCCAAACAGTTAGAGCTGCAAAGGCTCAAAAGGAGGTTAGACTAGCACAGGGGATTAAGGGAGGGGAGAGAAAGAAGGGTAGGGGAACAGATCAGTAGGCTAAGGAAGGAGGGGGGTTGGGTAGAGGTAGTGGTAGAGCAGGCTGAAGTATTAAATGATTACTTCAGCTCAGTGTTTATGAGGAAAGGGATGGGCCAGTGCCTCAGAAAGGGGTTAGGGTTTGGGGCACAGGAGCAGAAGCACTCACTGATAGGGAACTAGAGGAAGTGAGGGTGAGGGAGGCCCTCAAGACATTGAGGGTGGATAAGGCCCCAGGTCCAGATGGCATACACCTCAGGGTTCAACGGGAACTGGCAGATGTCCTGGCAGCCCCACTGGCAGATCTATTCAATTCCTCCCTCCAATCAGATTGCGTTCCGCATGACTGAAGGATGGCATACATAGTTCCCCTCCACAAGAATGGGCCTGGAGATGACCCGGGAAACTACAGACCAGTCACCCTAACCTCCATAGTGGGGGAAGTGATTGAGACCATCTTAAAAGAAAGGATGGTGGAGTTTCTAGAGGCTTCTGGGGTGCAGGATGACACCAATACAGGTTTGTCCAGGGGAGAGTGTATCAAACAAACCTGGCTGAATTCTTCAACTTGGTGACAAGATCCTTGGATAATGGAAAGCCTGTTGATATTCTATATTTGGACTGCAGCAAGGCTTTCAGCTTGGTCCCACACAGGAGGCTGATCTGGAAATTGAGAAACCTATGGATGGAGGAAAAATTGGTGGGGTTGGGTGGTAAACTGGCTTGTAGACAGACAGCAAAGGATGGTGACGGGGGGGAAAAGCCTCGACCCACAGAAGGGTCATCAGTGGGGTCCACAGGGATCAATGTTGCTGTCTAGTCTCTTCAACTTATACATTGCAGAAATAGGAGTGGGAGTTGGGAGTAGGATGAGTCTGTTTGCTGATGATTCCAAGGTGGGGGCAGAGGTGGATAGTAAGGATGGTAGGAGGACATCACAGGGCGACTTACTGAGGTTGGAAGAATGAGCAAACACAGAAACTGGGGTTTAATATGCGTACATGTAGCATTCTGCATCTGGGCAATAAAACCCCTGGGTATAGCTACCAACTGGGGGGGGGGGTTATGTTGGCAGTCTTCATGATGTAGAAGGATTTAGGAGTGATGACTGATGCCAAAGGAAACTATTCTGAGCAGTGCAGGAGGGTAGCAGCTAAGGCGAATAGAATGTTAGGGTGTATATCTAGGGATATAACATCCAGAAGCAGGAAGGTTATTCTTCCCCTGTACAACTCATTGGTGAGGCCACACATGGAGTACTGCATACAGTTCTGGTGGCCTCACCTAAAGAGGAATGGCACGAGGTCATAATGACACAAGACATTATGCCGCAGCAATATACCGTGCTGCCAGTACAGCTCAATATATTACCAGTGGCATATGTCTTCACTTTGTGGAGGAGTCTGCCCTCTGCACCCCCTGTTATGAGGGGCCTTCACCCCTGGAACCACCCCCAACTAAAATAACTAACTCTAACTCCTGAGGTTGGTCAACAGTTAAATTCACACAGAGTGTGAAAATTAAAAAAAATCCATGCATCTGGGATTGGGAATCAAAACCCAGTCCCAAATGCACTGTCTGCCTCCCTAGCTGCCTATGGCTCATCCTGTTGAGCCACAGTAGCTGCTCACTGGCCCTCGTCCCAGCAGAGATGTTATCCTCTGCATGGGAAGAGTGAGAGGGGTGCACTACTGCGCATAGATCCTTTTGCGGTTTTGCACCCTCTCGCTCTTCTCTACCATGCTGTTCCTGTTGTGTGGTTTTGTTGTGTGCGATGAAGCATGAGACATATTGACCAGGTAGGAAGAGGGACATTGTGATGCTGGAGAGAATACAGAGAAGGGCTACAAAGATGATTAGTGGGTCGGGGAATATGGCATATGGTGATAGACTGAGTGAGCTGAACATGTAATCCCTGGAGGACAGGAGGGTTGGGGGGGGGGAACATGATAGAGACATTCAAATATCTGAAGGGAGTCAACAGAGTGAAAACGGTTGGTCTGATAAAATTGAAGGAGGAGGGGGACTACGAGATACACAATCTAAAACTGGTAGGTGGATGGTATGGGAAGTAAGGAGACATTACTTCACAGAGAGGGTGGTGGCACCTTGGAATGCACTTGCTAATGAGCTGGTAAAGCTAGATACCATGGATGGGTTCAGGATAGGATGGGACAGACACAGGGCTTGGTGAAGGTGGAAGGTGGAAGTTAAGAAGGGCAGGGATGGGTGGGGGATGAGTGGGGGCGATGGGTTAAAGAAGGGAGGTAGAACAGCTACTGTACTTTATCAGTGAGCTGCATTCAGGTAGACATGAAAGACCATTTGGCCTAATCTGCTGCCAACTATGTATGTATGTATGTATGCATGTATGTATGTATGTATGTGTGTATGTATGTATTAGTATCCACCCTTTTCCTCCTTTCCTCTAGAGAGTACATATTTAGTTCCTTGAATCTTTCCTTGTAGGGCTTTTGATGCTGGCCCTTCACCATTTTGGTAGCCCTCCTTTGTACATATGAAAATATGAAATTGTCAGCAGAAACAGGCCATAGTGGTCTATCAAGTTTGCTCAAGTGAGCAGCTCAGTCTATTTTACTGGAGCTGTCCCCTGCCACCGTTTAGTACTGCTCCACCCTATCTATGTCCTTCCAGAGGTTGGGCCACCAGAACTAGACACAGTATTCAAGGTGGGATCTTACCAGTGACTTATACAGAGGTAATACTACCTCCTTCATTCTGCTGGTGATGCCCCTCCCTATGCACCCAAGCATCCTGCTAGCCTTCCCCACTGCCTTATCACATTGCGTGGCTGCTCTTAGGTCATCAGAAACGATTACTCCTAGGTCTCTTTCATGTTTTGTGGTTGCTAATTCCTCCCTGCTTAATTGGTTCATTGCCCCTGTGTTTCTGTGCCACAAGTGCATGATTTTGCATATTTTTGCATTGAAACCAAGCTTCCATTCTCTTGACCAATCTTCCAGCTGTTTAGCTACTTTTCATTCTTTCCACCCCATGGTATATGCACTCTGTTGCAGATTTTCGTGTCATCCGTGAACAGGCATACTTTCCCCTACAGCCCTTTAGCAATGTTACTAACAAAGACATTGAAGAGGACCGGGCCTAGTACTGACCACTGAGGCACACCAGAGTGGACCCCATTTACTACCACCCTCTAAATCATATTGCTTAGCCAACTTCTTACTCATTTGACTACTTTTGGAGCTATTCCTAGGTTGC
This sequence comes from Neoceratodus forsteri, assembly GCA_016271365.2. Classification (NCBI taxonomy): domain Eukaryota; kingdom Metazoa; phylum Chordata; order Ceratodontiformes; family Ceratodontidae; genus Neoceratodus; species Neoceratodus forsteri. The sequence continues at coordinate 897,103,261 of CM057459.1, forward strand.
CCTGCTTGCTCACCAGTCTTTTTAAAAAATACACAACAGAGACAGACTTCCGAGATTAAGCTTATTTTACTTCTCAGTATGGTAGCAGATGGCATGAATATTGATTTGGGATTAATGACACATTACTCCACTTAAACATACACAGGCTTTTACTTCATAGGATGGACATTTAACAGGACTTCAGCATGCTGTATTGTTTTTATTTTGATAGAGTCCTTTTTAACAGGTTATCAACATGTTGGTTTCTCACCAAATGTGCATGTGTGTTTGTGGGGGGATGTAAGACATTGGATTGTCTTGGATGAATGTGTATGAGGGGGAGTTTAGCGGTGGGGGTAATTTGTATGTATTTTTGGGGGTGGAGGATGGTGTTTTTGGGGAAGGGGCTGTATGTGTGAGTGTGGATGGGGTGGGGTTGTGCTTAAATATTAGGTAGGCTTATATTCACATATCATTATTATGCTACAGGGTGTTAGGACTCTTGGCTCACATACATAGTGTATATACACTTCTTTTCTAGTCATTTTTCCGGGGGGGGGGTTAATTCCATTGGAGTTTTACACAGATTCTTAAGACTAGTTCTGTTCATATAGTTAATTGATTATATACTGACTCATTATTGAACTTTGAACATTTTAAGATGCATGAACTCATTTTCTAGGTGGTCCTTGAGAGATTTTATTTTTCTTTTTTTATTTTGGCAATAATATTGACAATTGATATTATATTGTAAAAAATATTGTTACAGCACTATAGGTTTTAATGTTTATGGAGTGTGTTAACTGGTTGAGAGTATAATTTAGAAAATATCTCCAGATAGGTTTCAGTCTGTAGGAATGTGTCTTACCCCAGGGACAACCACCTGCTCCACTACCCCCCATAGACTCCATAAAGTCCCCTCTTCCCTTGTGCCCAACCCAAACCCAATACACCCCCTCACCCCCCACTCCACACAAACAAATTCTCATCTCCTCCCTCATCTGGATACACTTTCCACCTATCACACCATTAGAGGTAATCTGCACCCTCAAGTCACTAGATTCTTACAAGCAGATTCCATATGGAATTCATCCCATCTTACTGAAAATTTCTGCCCTGCTATAGCTCTACTAATAACTAACTTTTTCAACCTCTGTCTCTCTACTAGCTCCTTACCCAAGGCTTATAAATTGGCCAAAGTCATCCCCCTACACAAAGGAGGTGATCCATCCTCGCCTGGCCACTAGAAGCCAATCTCTCTTTTCCCCTCCCTCTCCAAAATTCTCGAGTCCCTTATCTCTAAAAGGATGAACTCCTTCCTCTCCTCAAATGACATCCTGTCTCCTTTTCAATCTTTCTTCCCACATTCCCATGCCACCTCCTCCTCTCTTCTCCGCCTTACCAACCACATCCGCTGGGCTATGGCCAAGGGTCAACTGACGCTGGCTATTTTCATTGATTTAGCAAAGGCCTTCAGTTTGGTTGCCCATAAATTGCTTATAGAAGATCTGTCTTCTATAGGCCTTTCACCCTCCAGCACCAAATGGTTCAAGGCCTACCTCACTGACAGGTTCCAGTTCATTCAACTGGGGGAATCCAAGTTGCCCCCTCTCCCCATCCACAACTGGAGTACCACAGTGGTCAATCTTTGTCCCCACTCTCTTTTCAATATTCATCAATAACCTTCCTTCTTTCTGCTCAGTCTCCCACATTCAAATGTACACAGATGGCTCTGTGATCCTCACCTCCAGTTCCTCCATAGCCCACGCTGAACCCATCCTCCAAACCAATTTTGAGAATACATTGCACTGGCTTGAATCCAGATCTCTCATTTGCAACACCAAGAAAACAGTTGCTATGGCCTTTGTCTCCACCCAAAAACTGGCCAAACTACCTTCCCCTCCCTTCCCTCTTTCTACATCCTTGATGGTTCCAAAATCGTGGCAATCGACTTCTTCAAATACCTAAGTGTATGGCTCGACCCCAAATTAGACTTTTCACTGCACCTCAACGCCATCCACAATAAGCTACATCCCAAACTTGGCATACTGTACAGGCATAAGGACTGTCTCTACCTCCCCACCAGGAAGGAATTAATAACCAAGCTTATCTTCCCCTCCTTCAATTATGCAGGCTTGTATATAGCTTTGTGTCACAACTGTCCCTCACCAAACTTGACCCACTGTTTCACGCCTTCTGTTGATTCACTACAAACCTTCCATGGTGTGCTCACCACTGCCACCTCTACCACCGCCTCCCTCCCTCCTCCCCCCAGCAAGCCACATCCTTGCTCATTGGGCATCCTTCATTGCAAGTTCTGGTTCAACACTCTTCCCTCCTATCTCTCTTCCCCCTTCATAACACCTGCCCCCAGTACTGGTAACATTTTGCAGTCTCAATACCAACGTTCCTTCACCCTTGCCACTCCACACTCACTAGCTGGGAAACAAGCCTTTGCTTACTGGCTCCCTGCCCTGTGGAACTCATTACCCCTCAATGCATGCAGGCTGCCATCTGCAGTCTCCATAAAAAAGTGCTTCAGTCATTTCCCCCTTCCCCCTGCCTATGTCACCTTCCTCCTTAGCTGATTGCCCCCCAGGCTCCTTCACCCTTCCCCTTCAAACCCCAACAACCTGCTCATCCCATGCACCAATTCCTGCCCTTACTTATTTAGTATCATAATCTGCTACTTACTCCATTCCTGCACCAGTGTAAAACTGTGTCCTCATTCTGTTCCACTTGTAAATTATGCATTTGGTTTTAATTGTAAACTGCATTGTCTTCTCCCCTGAACTTTTTTAAATTATTGTGTTTTCCTGTATCTAATGTATCTTATGTATCACATGTAAAATACAGTGTTTTCCTGTATCTTATGTATTTTAAGTATCACTTGTATATTTGTATACTTCCACTTCACCATGTCCCAGATCACACCTGGAAACAAGCCTTGGCTCAGTGTGCTTTTCCTGATTACCAAATTTTAAATAAATAAATCTGCATATGGGTAGACAAAAAGAAAGGGAAAAGAGAGCTAAGGGAGAATCTCATCAGGCTGGAGAGCAGGTTCAGGTTTTGACAGCTGAACTTTAATACAAAAAAAAATGTACTGTAATAGGGAAAAGGACCACAAGGCTGCAATATGAGATGGAGTGATGGTGCTTAATAATACCACAGAAGAAAATGGTTTAAGGATGATAATATTGGAGACCTTTAAAAATGTTTGCACACTGCAACAGGATGGTAAGTAAGGCAAACAAAATGTTGGTTTGTATAGGGCAGTGATAAGCAACAAAGGACAAGAGGTGATCTTGCCATTGTACAGGTGTTTAGTTCCACCACACCTGGAATATTGCACAGGGCACTGGAGCCCACAACTGAGGAAGAACTGCAGTGCAGTGCTTCACAACTAACATGATCCATTGCCTTGGGAATAGATAAAAAAGGAGAGGCTGCAGGACTTAAACATGTTCTCCCTTGACAATAGGAGAGAAAGGGATGATATAACTGAGACATACAAGTATCTTCATAGGATAAATAGGGTAGACACCAATTAACTATTTCCCTTGAGTTCAAAGACAGGGATTGGGGAAATTTCCCTGAAGCTGTCATGGGGAGATTATAAAGGATTTATGTAAGGGTTCTATGTCATAACAGTGAACGTGAACTGGCAATTGCTTTTATGGTGAGTGTATATCACCGAAAAGCAAATTGGTGATATAAACTTGCCGGCTACTTAACATCTGGTAAAAAAAAAAGTGTTTTTGCAGAGGTCTGTACCCCCTGTGACCAACCATCATGGGGTGCTTTGCCCCCTGTGCCCCTCTGATTTTAGATTCTTAACTCAAGGGGGGGTGCCTATTGGGGAGGGGCACAGTTCACTTTTAGAAAAGAAAAGGCCTGCAGCTGCAGGCAGCAGCAAATTTCCTACCGTACTGGTCCCCAGCCCTGAACCCGGTACCTGCTGAGTCAGAGCTAGCCTCCTTCACCACCATACCACATGGATGGCTCAGCAGCAGCAGGCACACTACAGCACAATAGTGTTCTTCCCTATCCCTCCCATTCCCCTCGCTATCCTCCCTTTCTGGTCACTCTACAGTACCCTCACGGTAGCAGTGAATCGCTACCCTTGTGGGTCGCCCATGATCACAGCACTGAATACTAGTCACTGTTTTGATGGTTGCCTATATTCATTCTCTATTATCACCGGTTACCATCTGTAAGCACTTTTTCATGGAAAGAGTAGTGGATACATTGAATCAGCTAACTGAAGAAGTCATATAGTCTAAAGTGATCAGCAGCTTCCAGCAGGGATGGTACAGACTGGTAGGTTTATTTAGAAAAAAAGGGGGGCAGTAAGAAAGGCGAGGATTGCCACAAGACCAAGTCAGAATAATTAGGTAGGCTGAGAAGACTGGATGGGCCAACAGTTCTTTTTTTGTTGGTTTCTTTTTTTGCTGTTAACTTCCATGTATCTAGTTGTCATTTATGGAGAGGGAGGTGACTTAGCAGCTCTTTTAGAATCCTTGCAATGCAGCTTTAATTTTATTCAGCAATATTTTATGAAGTATAATCTGATTCTTCATTCAGCTAAAACTGAAATGGTGTTATTTGACTCTGCTTTTAAATTCAAAATGATGTTCATCTCATTTCTTTAGATTTTTCTTATTATACAACAAAAATTGCAGAATGTTCCTAACTTTAAGGATTTAGAAATGTAGCTAGATACACAATCACAATGGAATTTTCATATACATTACCAATTAAAAATAATATGAAGAAAAATCTATTCTTGCATAGACAAAAATCTAGAAATAATCAAGCAATAAGGCATGGCAGGGTGAGCATCATGCTGGGATGCTGACATGGATTGCAGGAGGAGGTCAAAGGTTGAATGCTTCCACTGCCTAAGAAGTGCCATTATCCCTGCAGAACAGACACCCTGGAGTGCCTTATTGTTATTATGAATTGGGTCAAATAAAGTATATATAGGGAAATCTTTTTATTTTTTAATTGGATGTGGACATTTAAAAAAAAAGAAACAAACTGAATGAAGAAAACACTAGTCCTGTTCAGAGTCTGTATCGTAGGTGCTGGCCCAGCAAGTTGTGCCATCATTCTGTTTTGTCTCCATAGAAAAAATATGGGCAAAATAGTTGGGTGCCATGAAAAGTATGGGCAAAATAGGTTTCAGCAATCAGGCTGTTTGATACCCACTGAAGACTTTTCGTAGAGCTGCAGGAGTTTTACGATCTCCAGTCAGGAATTTTTCAAATAGCTGCAGCCAGCAATATGATAACCTGCTGTGGCCTTAACAGCTGGAGTCAGCGTCAGTGAGATGTGGTCATGGAGGGACTTTTTTTAATAGCCATATTCAGCGACAATGTGGTGAGTCCTACTTTAGCCTTAACAACTGTAGTCAGTGGCAATGTGGTGAGTCCTGGTATTGGCTGGCAATGGAATGGAAAATGAAGCAGCAGCAAGAATGGCAATCGTGTTTACCAGGTGGGACATAGAAGATACATGTCAGTTTCACAGTGGGAGTGAGTGGGCAGATGGTGGCATGGGGGAAAGTTTTTTTTTATTTTAATTATTTTTTTAATAAATACACTGATTGGTTTCACAGTAGGAATAAGTGGGCAGTTGGCAGCAGTGAGGAAGGACTAATGATATCTTGAGGGTGGATAGGGTAAAGAGGACTTGGATCTTCTTCCCATGCTACTGTGATGGGATAACAGCACAGTGTCTGATGTTTTCAGCCAGTCAGCACTCCTCATTATCCAACTCATTCATAATGAAGAAAATAACAGCATGGTTTTTCCCATTTTAGATTATGGGGGTTATATTTATTATATATTGTATTTATTATTATATTAGTTTATATTATATATTTATTATATATTATTATAGTTAATGTATTACTGAATCATTGCCTTGCTAATTTTGCCAAGTTTGTCTTACCAATCTATGTACTATGACATGGAACTTTTGTAAAAGAGCCGCTGGCTCAAAGGTATTAATCTGAAATCTAAAAAATAAATAAGAATAAAAAATGTTATACTCATGCCTCTGACATTTTATTGTACTGTCTTTATTTACGTCACCATAGAATGGTCAAGCTTGTGTAATATGTTTCAAGGAACATCTGTTGCAGTGTTTTGTTAAAAAACCTGATTTGGCTTACCCTCCCTGATAGGCAAAAATGCAATTTGCTTCAGTTCATGAACAACTGCATTACTAAGAAAGGTGCATCTTATATATTTTGATCTCTCTCAAGTTTGCATTGTGTACCCCTGTTTAAATGCTTCACATGGGCTTCAATTAGGCCTCCAAAGAGTCAAGAACTTAATTGTGTGCCAAACCATTATAGTCATTGGCACATTACCTTAGAATTCACTACTTCCCATCCCTTGGATATCAGTTGGTGGGTGATTGCCATGATAGAATATATGAGTAACTGGTCCATTGATCACTCAAGGGCAAAGTGTTATAATTGTGCTGAGTGTGTTACTTAGTGTGAATTTGCTTTAATTTTATTGCCATGCATTTGAATTGTATTTCATGGAACTAACAGTTTTGTATGGTTTAAAACTGTAACATTTAAAGATGCCTTTTGAAATTAGCCTCAGTTCAATGGTTGCATTATCTTCCTGTGTTTAAGAAAACATATTATTATTAATATTATTACATACAGATACACACGCAGCACTATATACAGATGCACACTCATACAGCACTGCATACACAGATGCAAACATGCAGCACTACATTCAGAATCACAAGCACAGACAAAGTGACATAGAGTACATAAATGCTTGTACACAGCACTTTATGCCCAGGTACACAATCTGAACAACAATACTGCACACACAGGCATATGCACATTTTTGTTTTTCTTACATTTCCTTCAAAACTCTCAACAGGCAAGTGCTCGAGGATGTCCCCTCTGTCCGTTATCTTGGGGTCTGGCTTGACCGTCATCTGCCCTTTAATGTTCACATAGGTGCAACTATAAAAAAACTGCACCCCATGCTAGGTGCTCTACATAGAAAGCACCAAATCCTCCCCCTAACTGTACGTCGTGAGCTAATACTGAAGATGATTCTCCCATCCTTTGAATACTGTGATAATAGTATACTGCTCAGCCCCTATATTCTCCCTATCCAAGCTTGACACCCTGTTCAATGCCTTCTGCCATGTTGCTTTCAATGCCCCTGCTCCACTCACCATTATGAACTATACTGAGCCTTGGCTTTCCCATCCTTGGAAAACTGACACCTCATTCACTGCACCAAATTCACCTTTAAGCTCTGTCTAGGCACCTTCCCCACCTACCTCTCCTCTTTGCTTGCTCCTCCCCCACCCTCTCACGTCCTCAGATCCACTGACTCCAGACTACTGACTATCCCCTGGTGGAAGTCCACCGCTGGCCAGACTTCTTTCTCTCATCGTTTTCCTAAAACCTGGAATGAGCTACCCCCTCAAATCCATCATTCTTCCTCTGTTAATTGCCTCTCCTCCACACTCACTAACTACTTCATGGCAAACTGCACTTGCCCCAAGCCCTAATTATGCCCCTCTCTGCTACAAGCTGACCACCAACCTTGGACACTGCTCCATGCTGTATACTGCCAGCTGAGCACACGCACTTACCCTCTAGGCACTTCTCGTCCTCAAATTGTTTTTGCTCAGATTGCTCTGAACTGTGTTATGGTTGTTGTTAATCCTTGACTGTACTGCAAAACTTGTGTAACCATCAATGTGTATAATATGATCCAATTTGTCTCTGTTTAATTATAAACCCTGTATCTTCTGTCCCCCCCCCCCCAGGTCACATCGGGAGACGAGCATCTTCTTGCTTAGTGTTCCTTTCCTGGTAAATCAATTTCAATAAATAAATAAATAAATACATTTCATGATCTTCCTGATGATGATCCCCGATTTGTCCAGATTCTTTTTTTTTTTCATGTCTTTTTTTCTCCATGGTTGTCCAGCAGGGATGCAATATCTCATTTCCAGTGGGGTCATACTTATACCCATTTCCACTATTGGGAAAACTACTGTACATGGAAGATAATTGACTGGCTCAAGTGTACTGGAGTGGTGCAGTGGGTGCAGAATGTTTTGGCAGTTGGAGTGAGTGTGCCACTGATAGGCACAGAGCAGCAAGTGCTTACAAGCCACAGATGGCAGCAGTAGAGAAGCCATGCTTAAGGTTGTTTTGATGCCACCACCACTGGTTGCAACAGAAAAAAAAAACCTTCTTGGGTCAATTTGGATACTGCCATTACCAGTGCCATTGGAGGAAGCACAACAAGCCTATTTGGATGCCATCAGTGAGGGCAGCTGTTTTGTGGGATGTGGTTGAGATGGAGGAAAGCAAACAGAGGGAGAGAGCAGGTGGCTTTTTGAGTCTGGGAAAGGTGCACTGGTGGAGTGTAGCATGCAGTGGGGGAGTCTGCGAGTCCAGGAAGGGAGGGCTGGTGGTAAGGAAAGCATACAAAAGGCAAGAGTTAGTGGATTAGTGAGGCAAGGGCCAGGGAATGAGGATTAGTGGAAGGGAGCTCACACGGAGGGAGTGAGAAGGAGGGTCTGTGAGACAAGAAAGGTATGGTTATTGGAAAGGAGAGCACACTGAGGGAGGAAACAGATTTGTAATTTAATGAGAAAGGGGGCAGGTAATGGACACTAACAGTTGGAGAGCATGCAGAGTGAAAGAGCAAGTGGGGGTTTTGCTGGGTGAGCTGACGCCTCAGCACAGCCTGAAGTGAAATGGCTAAGCTGTCCTTCCTCAGTGCACTCCTGGTGGAGCTAACACATGAGATCCCTGCACACAACAAAAATAACATTATCTTGAGACCTTTCAAACAACTGCTAACAGGCAGTAGAAAATGAAAAGTTACTTCCCCTAGTCAACTTTTCATTTTGCATTGCAACTCCATAAGGGTAAGTAAGGGACTTTCATACAAGCCATCTAATAAGGTGTCAGAATTTGAAGCATATGTGGACATACAAAGATTTGTAGGGAATGTGAATTCACAAATGTTTTTACCTTGAAAGATTAGATAAGTGATTCTCCTAGTAACGATGAAATAAGTACACTCTTCAGTAATGGTTTTAAGCCAATCCGGACCTTTTGCCCCCACTATCACCCTCAATTGAAATTTTTTTAACTATTGCCTCAGTGATATCAGTACAAAAAATCCTCCAACCATGAAGTTTTGCAATGTTTCTAATGCAGAAAAAGCAGCTATCTATGAGCTGTCACATGATTCCTCCATTGTAATTAAACCTACATATAAAGCGGATAGTATAGTTGTTAAGGATATTTCCCAATATGTGGAGAAAATCTGATCACAACTGTCTGATAGCTGCTTTTACAAACCTCTGTCATGTAACGCTTCACCAAAAATTAAAAAGAGGTAGAATACTATTTGTTGACATTATTTAAGGAAGGCCTGATTACTACAGATGAACTAAATTATTTATCAATATAATCACTGAAAAAAAAAAAGCTATACAATGGGGTGAAGGTATATACTATATGATAAAACCACATAAACTCACCACCATTGAATAACTTCCACGTGACTGATCTGGAGTGTGATATCTGAAATAAACCTGCTTCCAGGTACATCATCACCCAGATTATTCACTCTGGATACATCACCAAAGACACTCCCCAACTTCGGCAGCAGTATTTTAAACTGATATGAAACACCTGAGATTACCTGACTTAAATCAAACACCACGTACTCCTCATGTAGCAAACACCAAATGACACGACAAAGCTGACAGACCTGAAAAACACCCAAACAGAAATATATTAATATAGAAATAAAAAACAAGAAAAACTGCTGAATTAGACAAATACAAGGACTGACAAAACAAACTGAAAATGACAACACCAAGAAATCTACTAACTATGACACCAAATCTAGAAGACAAAATATTAGAGTAGTGTACCCAGTATGAAAATGACCAGGAAAGGTTACTTGATCCTGAAGACACACTACTACAAAGACAAAAAGCTAGAAATGAAAATGTGAACTACAACAAGAAACATATACTGCAGAAATGGACCTAATCAATGAATTCATACAAAGCACTAAAAATGCTAACACGAAAAGAAAAACACAATCAGACATTATAAACTTCCAAACATACCTACAAAAAGAAAAAATATCGCTACACCAATCCATGAAATCCTTCCACAAGAACTAGACAACTTACTTTAACATTATTTCATAACATGCAAGAGACGAGACAGCACCACATGTGAACCACTGACTGGGATTCATTTTCCAAAGTATTGAGAGGCACCTTAAAATAAAACAAAACCCTGAGTCCATGACAATTCCTAAAAAGGAGGGAAGTAAAAGAAACAAACAAAAAGTATTCAAGGAACAAGGAAAGGGAAATAGACTGAAGGCTGCAGATGACATAACAGACAACATTTTAGAAAAACTATGTGCCAAAAAGCAACTTGGACCACACAACCCCCAATCACTTCTTAACACTATGTAGGTCACAGCAACCCTATATTTTGGAGTAAAGGGAAGTACAGAAAGCAGAAACTTAAAATGGGGGGACATAAAATTAAAAACAGCTGAATCTGCAAATGTTTTCTGGAATTCTGCACAGAAAGATAAACGAAGATACGATCAGGAATAAACCCAAAAGATATACGAACAGTGAAACCCAGAGCACATGAAACTAAAGTGGAAGACAAGTGCCCAGTAAAAAACTACATGATGTACTGAGCAAGATGTTCTCACAAATCCCTACTCACCATTCTTCTTAACAGTAAATTGCCAGCCGAACTACCAAATATCAACAACTTAGTGTAAAAATCAAGCATTGGGATTTAATTCAATGGGAAACATAGTAAAACATATGTTAACCAAAGCAGGAATTTAAACACCTAAAATGTTTATGAACCATTCCATCCATAAGCATTTAGTATGAAAACTAGCAACTCTGGAGTACCTACTACAGAAATTATACAACTATCTGGTCACAAAAACCTAAAATCTGTCAGTGTTTACTGTCACAGAAATGAAAATAAACAAGAAAGAATATCAAAGATACTAAGCTCGGACAACAAAACAAAAATGTGACACCAGTGAACCAAAAGAAACAGAAAACACTACAAGAACTGAATACAGTTATCCAGACTGTCAGAAACCATCAACATCGAAAGAAACATACACTAAAAGTAGATATTCAAATAACATGGCCAACTTCCAGGATGCGACGGCAGCTTACTTCAGCAATACTACCATTAATGCGAAGAATATAATTTTCAACCTGGTATAAGGTAAGCCCCCCCCAAAACAATAAATACAGAATAAAAATAAAATACTTATAGCACTAACATACATATCATTTTTACCTACAGGAGACGAAAGAAAGAAAATGGCTATGAAAAGACCCAGGACAATTGAGACAGACAGCGACTCAGACTTGGACTAGACAACAAAAAAGAACCACACAAACTACAGAGACCTAAATAAATATGTGAAATAAAATGTAAGTGATACAAAACCACATAAAAATATCATAAAGTACCCCCGGCATGAATAAAGCGAAAAAGCACCAAAAAATATCACAAGAAAGAAAGCATCCCCCCCCCCCCCAAATATGAAAATAAAAACATTCACCCCAAACACAAAATATACACATTCCTGAGTAATGGTACTGAAACATATCACATCCCATATATATCTTCCTAACCAAAAAACAAATGGGAGATACAAAATAAAATAATAAATCAACTGAAAAATAAATCACAGTATGCCTAAAAATCACATGAAACTCCACAACAAAACGGAACCCAGTAGCACGCACGATCCTGATGACATTCATAACATCTCAACAAATAACATCAAATGACTCTGCTGAATTAACGAACCAGAATAACACACATCACCAACCAGGAAATAAAACAGGAAACCAAATGCTGAAACGCCAAATAACGTAACAGCATATCTCCACAAATAGCATTACAGAGCTATCAGGAAACCAGCCAACCAAAATAAAACATGTCAAAACAAGGAAATACAGCTCCAGGAAAATGACAGGAAGCCAAAAAAAAGTAAAGAACAAACTACTTTCATCATAAACATAAAGGGGCCCCTATTGTATAAATCGCACACATGATGTGCGACTTGTGTGATATGTGAAATATTTGCATTCATGCAGAGTGATCAGTGATAATATCACTTGTTACTCAAGCTAATATTTCATGTATCACACCGTCACCCATCATGTGTCCCCCATTTATGCATTTCCAAAAATTCACAAAGATGCACTCAGACCTCAGGGCAGACCTATAATTTCTGGCATTGGTTGGATTACTGAACCACTCTCACAGTTTGTGGACAGTTTCCGTAGACTACTTCTCCCTAATATTAGGTGTTACATCAGGGATCAGGGACACCCATATACATATTGTCTGTCCTTAAAGACATTAAGGCGGGGAATGCTTGGTACCTGGATATAATGGATGTTAATTTGCCTTACACAATCATTCCGCACAATGATGGTTTATCTGCAATTAAAGATTTTTTAAATAAGGGATACTGATTTGAGTCAAGAAAAAATCAATATGTTAATTAATCTTACTGAGATTGTTCTGAAGAATAACGTGGTTATGTTCTAGGGTTAAAAATTACATTGCAATTAAAGGGACAGTAATGGGTGTAACTTTAATACCCAGTTTAGCAAATATGTACATGGGTAAATGGGAGGTAGAGGTTGTCTGCAATGAAGCAATTAACTGATTCCTACACAAAACTGATGCGTGGATCTGCTTTGTTGATTATGTATTTGTTATTTGGAAGGAGTCTAAAGCAGATCTCTATGATTTTGTAACATTTTTGGAATCTACCAACTCACACATAAAATTTAAAATGACTGCACACCTACAGGTTATCAATTTTCTTGATCTTACTATTAGAAAATGTCAGTATCGGTCTTTAGAAATGGATTTACATAAGAAATCCACCAACTGTAATAAACTTTTGCTTACCAGCAGCTGCCACCCTAGACAAACTGGACAGGATTTTTGAATGGCATAGATCACCACAAGCACCAGTGCACCAACGATATGGAGCATAGGGCTTATGGTGATCTAGCAAACTTGCAAGAAGGTGGGGTGGAGCAACAATGGGCAGACATCAAAACAGCCATCCCAGAGGCAACAAGTCTTTGTGTGAAGCAAATAAACAAATCAAAACTAAAGAAAAAACCAGTATGGTTCTCAAAAGAAGTGGCGGGGAAGGTAAGGGAAAAAATGATAGCATTCAGGAAGTATAAGGAAACATAGAAGGAGCAGGACAGAGAACTGTGCCAGTTAAAGCAGAAGGAAGCGGGTAAGACAGTCAGAATAGCAAAGGCCCAAAGCAAGGAAAAGATAGCCAACTCGGTTAAGAATGGGGATAAAACCTTTTATAGGTACATCAGGGAGCAAACAAAGACTAAGGCTGGGATACTGAGGCTGAACAAAGAGGAAGGTGGTTGGGCAGAGAGTGACAGTGAAAAAGCAGGTATACTGAATGAATACTTTTGCTCAGTATTCACAATGGAAAAGCAGGGGGAAATACCTAATCTGGACAATAGAAGCACTCTAGATAGGGGGGTTGATATTAGTCCTTTCACAGAAGAAAGGGTTCTGAAAGAACTCTTAAAACTGAAGGTGGATAAAGCAATGGGGCCTGATGGGATTCACCCCAGGATTTTAAAAGGGAAGAACTAGTAACACCAATGACTACCCTTTTTAATAAATCATGGGAGGATGGGTTGGTACTTGAGGACTGGAGGAGGGTGGATGTGATTCCCCTTCACAAAAGTGTTAGCAAGACAGAGGCAGGAAACTACTGACCTGTCAGTTTAACCTCAGTGGTAAGGAAAATGATGGAATCACTTCTGAAGGAAAAAATTGTTGAGTACCTAGAGGCCAGTAGGGCACAAGCCCAAGGCAGCATGGGTTCACAGCAGGAAGGTTGTGTCAGACAAAATCTAATTGATTTCTTTGACTGGGTGACCAAAGCAGTAGACCAGGGAGGGGCTGTGGACATGGCCTACCTAGACTTTAGCAAGGCATGTGACACAGTCCCACACAAAAGATTAATAAACAAATTAGCCAGCCTGGGAGTGGGTCCTAGGGTGGTAGCCTGGGTAAAACACTGGTTGGACAACAGGACACAGCGGGTAATAGTAAATGGAGTCTACAGTGAAGAAAGGAGGGTTACTAGTGGGTACCGTCAGAGTTCAGTACTAGGGCGGTCCTTTTGATGTCTTTATAAGTGACATTGCAGAGGGACTGGAAGGAAAAGTATGTCTCTTTGCAGATGACACAAAGATCTGCAACAGGGTTGATACACAAGGTGGGGTGGAAAGGATGAAAAGGGACTTGGCAAGGTTGGAGGAATGGTCAAATGTATGGCAGCTTAGATTCAATGGAAAGAAGTGTAAAGTAATGCACCTGGGAAACAAAAACCCAGGGAAAAGTACACAATGGGGGTGAGATACTGACAACAACAAAAATGGAAAGGGACCTGGAGGAAGTCATATCAGATGACCTAAAGGTGGGCCAGCAATGTGAGAAGGCAGTAAGGAGGGCTGGGGATACTGGGATGTATAGGGAGAGGCATTGCCAGTAGAAAACAGGAAGTTGTTGGCCCTCTGCACAGACAGTTGGTAAGACCACATCTGGAATACTGTGTACAGTTCTGGAAACCCCATCTCCACAAAGACATAGACAGGGTGAAGGCTGTCCAGAGAGGGCCACCAAAATGATGCAGGGTCTACATCAGAAGACATATGAAGTAAGACTAAAGGAACTAAAGATGTATAGCCTCGAGAAAAGGAGGGAGAGGGGAGACATGATAGAAACTTTCAAATACCTCAAGGAAATCAACAAAGTCCAAGAGGGTAGCATCTTTCAGAAAAACAGATGTGCAAAAACAAGGGGGCACAATTTGAAGATAGAGGGGGATGGCTCAGAGGTAATGTGAGGAAATATTTCTTCACAGAGAGGGTTGTAGATACATGGAACATCCTTCCTGAGGAGGTTGCACAGTCAAAAACAGTGGGGGAATTCAAGAATGCATGGGACAGACATAAGGCAATTCTAGTGGGGGGTAGGAGTAAGTAGGCTGTTGGTTAATTAGGATCTGCAGCTTATCCGTTAGGTAGGGAAATGGGCAGACTAGGTGTGCCAAGCGGTCCATATCTGCCATCAAATTCTATGTTTCTATGTTTTTTATCTAACAGGATCTCCTATCCTGTGTGTCAAGTGCCACAAGCTAGACTAATAT
The DNA here is from genome assembly GCA_016271365.2 of Neoceratodus forsteri. NCBI lineage: Eukaryota > Metazoa > Chordata > Ceratodontiformes > Ceratodontidae > Neoceratodus > Neoceratodus forsteri. The sequence continues at coordinate 897,118,560 of CM057459.1, forward strand.
TGTGTGGTCTAACTTGCGGCAATCCTGGGGGCCCTTTTTACGGAGCTTGCACCAGATGTTTTTTCTCAAGCTGCCATAATTCATGGAAATCATCACAACTGTGCTTGAGATTGTAAACTCTGGTACAATTGCAGTGAAAGATCTGGCACTCTGCCAGATCCTAAGTGCCATGATGCAGGTTTGGATGCAACCCTGTGCCACAATTAAAAAATACTGCCCACTGTTCATAATTTGCCTAAAAACAATTTATGAGAGAGACAAGGAACTGTAATACTGATGAACTGTACCAAATGAGAGCAGATGAGCTCGCTGACTGCCAGAGACAGTGTGAATATGAAAAGGCTGATATTTCATATGCCAGGGAGGTAGTAAATATGATGAGTGGAGACTCCATGCTTATACCTAAAAGATGGGAGAAGTTTGAGGAAAGGCAGTTGATGTTAGTTACTACATTTGAGGGAGGAGCATGGGAGGTTGCTGACATTGTGAGAAAACAAGTAAACTTCCTTAGAGGTACTCCTGAATTGAGGGGTCAGTTGGAAAAACCATTAAGAGTCTCAAATAGAAGAGGTCACGATCTTAGGGACAGGTTGATATGGAGCTACTGTACCTACTCAAACCAAATTAGAGATATACAAACAAGAGATGGGGGAGTAAACTATGTGGGAGATGTCAAATCTGCTATTTAGTCACTAAGAGTGACACTTTTACTAACCCAAAAATAGGATCCATGGAAATGGCGAGAGGGGAGATTAATAGTGAAAGTGAGGGGGTTATATTTCTCTTATCTTGTTCCTGTAGCAGTTTTTACATTGGCAGAACTAAGAGACAGTTCAGGACATGACAATGGGCATATTTTAGCCATCAGGAATTACAATGTGAATTTTGCCATGGCCTTATATAGAAACAAAGAAACACAGAAGTTGACAGCAGATAAGGACCGCAAGGCCCATCCAGTCTACCCATATTTTCTACCTTATGAATGTGCCATAGGCCTGTACTCTGTCAATGGCTTATATATTCATACTCATCTTTATTGCTCCCTTATGCCTATCTCATTCCTGTTTGAAACCCTGCACTGTATTCATAACCACCACTTCCTGAGGTAGGCTGTTCCATGCATCCACCACCCTTTCTGTGAAAAATAATTTCCTCACATTCCCCCTTAATCGGCCTCCCTCTAATCTCATGCTGTGTCCTCTTATAATGCTATTTTTCTTATATTGAAACATGTAAGACTCTTTAACCTTGTTAATGCCCTTAAGATGTTTGAATGTTTTGATCATATCACCTCTCTCCCTCCTTTGCTCTAGGATATACATATTGAGCTCAGTTAATCTGTCCTCATATGTTTTCTGATGCAGTCCCTGCACAATTTTGGTTGCCCTTCTCTGGACTGCCTCAATTTTTTTAATGTCCTTGTGCAGGTGCTGCCTCCAGTACTGCACGTAGTACTCCAGATGGGGCCTATCCAGTGTCTTTTAAAGAGGGATTATTACCTCCCCTCTTATGGCTTGGAATACCATTACTAATACACCCCAACATCCCTCTAGCCTTACCTACAGCTTTAGTGGTCTGCTTGGATGATTCAGGTCATCGGTGATGATGATGCCCAAGTCTCTTTCTTGCCTTATGATTGCCAGCAACTACCCTCCCAACCTATTGGTGGCTTCAGGGTTTCTCTTCCCTATGTGCATGATCTTGCACTTCTTTGCATTAAACCCCATTTGCCATTCTGCTGACCATTTTGTCAGTTTATCCAGATCTCTTCTCATTCTGCCCACCCCATCTGCATCATCTACTCTTTTGCAGATCTTGGTGTCATCTGAAAACAGACAAACCTTAACCTCCACTCCATCTGCAACGTCACCGATGAAGATATTGAAGAGGACTCGCCCCAGGAATGATCCCTGAGGTACCCCACTTGTGACTTGCATCTCTTCTGACTGTATACAATTGACTACCACTCTCTGTTTTCTGCCCGCCAACCAGTTTCCACCCAGTTGACCAACTTCTGACCCATCCTGAGCCTACTCAGCTTATTAATCAATCTTCTGTGTGGAACAGTATTGAAAGCTTTACCGAAGTCAAGGTCAGTGACATCAAGTGCTCCTCTTGGTTCACCACTCTGGTTACCCAGTCAAAGAAATCTATGAGATTAGTTTGACAGGACCTTCCTGTTGTAAACCCATGCTGTCTTGGATCCTGTGCACCTATGGATTCCAGGTGTCGTACTATCCTTTCCTTAAGGAATGCCTCCATAATCTTGCCCACTACTGAGGTAAGACTGACTGGTCTGTAATTCACTGCCTCCTCCCTGCTACCAGTCTTGTGGAGCGGGATCATATGAGCCTTCTCCATTCTTCTTGGACCTCTCCTGTGCTCAGTGACTCACTAAACAGTTCTGATAATGGTTCTACTAGTTCCACCCTTAGCTCCTTTAGTACCCTGGAATGTATGCCATCAGGTCCCATTGCCCAGTCAACCCTGAGCTTAGCGAGCTTTTGTAGGACCCTTACTTTTGTGAAGGGACTAGTGCACACCTCCTTCCCCCCTGTGTCCATTGTGCTGAGCTGTGGGCCCTGCCCTACCTTCTCCTCAATAAATACTAAGCAGAAGTATCTATTTAGATAGATGCTTTTCCTTGGTCCTCCTCACACTCCCCTTTATCCCCTTTGATCTTATAGATGCTTTTCCTTGGTCCTCCACATAATCCCCCTCATCCCCTTTGATCTTACAAGATATGTACAATATCTTACATATTAAGACTGCACAAAATAAATCAGAGCATACTGTAAGAACATACAGTAAGAACCATTGAACAAGTTAAGAAGGATGTGAGGGGTGGTGATTTTGGCAACGTACTAAACAGAAAAAGCAGGAATAGCTCTATTGATTAGGAGCCCTTAGAAGTCCAGGATTCAATGGTATATCTGAGTTAGCACCTTTTCTTAAAACGTGATTTTTCTGGTTAAAGCCACATCAGTAATTATGAGCAATTGGTATGACAAAGTAGTTTCTATCCTACACTATCCCCCATTTATTTTATTTGAGTGTAATTACGTTTTTAATATATATATATATATATATATATATATATATATATATAATTGTTACTGGTAGGATGAAGATACTGCTAACTTAACTAAAATCCCCATCCTTTCTCAACCTCCCCTTCCCTCCATTTAGGTTTTACTTTTAGGTTTAGGTTTCAGCATTGTTCCTGCCTGAGGTTTTTGTCATTGAGTATTTTAAGATGAGTAAACTTTGATAAGTTTAATTAATGCAACAGATAGTCCTTACCCCTTGACATTTTGATAGGTAAATAGTTGTCTATATTTCACTCTCATTGTTCACTTAGATTGCACAGCTTGAAACATAGAACCGTGTCACTTTTGCCTTTCCTATTCCCTGTCTCTGCCGTCTAGCTACTTAACATGAAACAATACATACAATTATAACCCCCCCTGATGTATGGAACTTAACTTAATTCACCTTTGGGGCATTGCTCTGCCTCCTACCACTCACCACCACCAGTCCCGGTCCCAGTTCCAGCCCTAATACTCCTACCAGTCCCTGTGAGGACCAGTGAAGTGTGTAGTTCAATAACAGAACTGCTCGTTTGTCAAGGATTAGGTTCATCGCCATGCACCTTGCATCACGGAAGTATGAGCTGGTGGCCATGCATGTGCAGAACGGCACTGCTGCACTTAATGAGTAAGAGCCACTCTGGCATCTACTGCAGTATCCCTTTCATATATTCTGGCCTCAAGGATGTAAAAAATGGTAAAGGGATCTGGAGGCACACTTGGGGAGGGGGACAAAATAAAACTTTGTAATGCACTTTTAAACACCATTATTTTAAATGGGGCACTACAACTTTAAAAGCAGCTGAGGCTGCTATAGTTATGAGAAACCCTTCCCACTTCCAGGGGACAGTGTATTTTAGCCAAGGCAATAGGCAGGGGAAGACTCTGCAAAGCCCCACTCTGCTATCCAATGACTGGTTAGTGGGGCACCTGTTAAACCCTGGGAGCCATAAATATTTAAATATTATTGTTGGGCTGCAAAGGGAACTAAAAGATGGGATTGTATGTTGACTGCCATGAACTGTTTACTTCAGCAGCCATATTAATGATCCTTTGACTCCTCTCCAGCAAATCAGCACTCAAGGATCCCCCGGAGGACTGCAGAGATGACTTCTGGATAGGCGATATGAACAAGGTTCTTGGCACCCAAATGAGCAACTTATCAGGCATTAAAGGTGCCGCATGTTTATTATTTTTTAGGATGGACAGCTGTATGGAATGAGAAGTTGGCATTTCTTCTTCAGACCCCAGGGACAGTTACAGCTAGGGGCAGTCCTGGCTGATAGTTCCATAGGATAGGTAGCACAGGGAGAGTGGGAGTAAAGGTCTGCATTACCTTCAACTTTTGTTCCTGCCAGAGAATCATAGAGTAATCCTTGTAGCCTGGGAACACCAGCGAAGTCACCAGGACTGTTTGTACACCAGACCCTGTGGTATTAAGAAAAAAAACTACAGGATTACGAGGGGTGCTTAAATCTGAATCCTGTTGGAGACTGAAATAGTTGACTGTGACCTGCATCAAAGTGGAAACAGCCTGTTTGAGCTTCTGCTGCCTTTGAGAGCCTGAGAAGTCACAATGGTCTGCAGTCTGTAGCTGGATTCATCCATTGCTGGAGACTGTGTCCAGAGTGCCTGCAGACAAAAGTGTGAATCATGGGGCCACTGCTGCATCCAAGAGTTCCTGAGCTGATCCAGAGCTGATCCAAGTAGAGACAGAGACTGCATCCTGTACATGCCACCCCAAAGCTATGTAGAGAGTCAGCTAACCCTTATCAAGTGGGGTAGACAGGGAACAGGGAGCCACAGGCATGTGCCTGAATATTAGGGTACTCTTGACCCATTAGGGGGAGTTGGACTGTAGGGTCACTCCTGGGATCTGGGCTCCTTTTGAACTGGGAAGCCTCTGCATAGTGCACCTGCTTCATGTTTGGTGATCCAGAAGGACTGTTTCCTGAGAAATGGAGCCAGAAGAGATGGCACCAGAGAAGGGCGAGCCAGAAGACTCTAACTGTTGTCACATGTTTGAGAGAATCCAAAGCTACTGAACTGCTATCCTGCTCCCGTGTGCTGATCCAAGGGTTACGTGAGTGCTGGCATTGCTGGCTGGAAATTTTTATCTTTCCCTATTGGATTACAACTGTGCTTCAAACTTTTCTTGAAAGTTCAAATCATTCTGTCGGATTTTCTTTTCAAGTTATCAGTTTGTTCTAGTACATTATGGCCTGTTGAGCAGTTAATCTGCAAGCATGCTAAGTCTCCTCATGTGCACCACTAAAAGATCACGGGCAACAAAACAACCAGGCCACCATTGGGACAGTACTATAACTGTTGAGTACCCAGAGTTTTTTGCTACATGTGTTTATGCTTAAAATTATTGTTTTACTACTGGTACCAGTGATGGAGTATTCACACCCTATGTAATGTCTCTATCTTTGTGGGTCCCTTGTTTGGGCAGTTGTGCTGGTCATATGGTGTACTGGGGAAGTGGGTTTTGCTGCACATTATTGCTGTGGGGGTGGGCACCACTGATGTTTAGGTGCGCTGAATTTCAGAGTTACCAATCCTTATTAAATATTCTACTTTTGCAACTCCCGTTCCCATTTTTTTTAATAAACCATTTATTGTTGTTATTTAACGCTAACTGTGAGAATATTATTAGCTACAGTTAACTACATTAGTAGTAAAGTATTACAGTTTGAGTTGGTAATCCATTTGTGTGGTGACTGGAAGGGGAGGTTGGTAGGTACAGAATCCCAGGGGGTTGTACCCTACAATCATGTAGCCCACTATATTTACCTTGGATTGCAGCACTGTGCTATTATTTATCTCTATTTGACAGATAACCCCCATTCACAAGCAGAACAGAGCCCAAGCCTCTCATCAGTCATCAGTCAAGGGCAGTAGCCCGCTGGTACATGGTGCCTAGATTACATCTTTGGAGGTACTACTGGGATCTCCTAGTTACCAGTCATGACCCATGTGATGACCCAATCTCGTAAAGAGAGTATTCTGTCCTCAAAACCCCCAGTGGTTGCTGACACTATGGCCTGTAATAGACTGTTTTAGAGCTGTGAAGGCAAGGATTGGGACCCTGAAAAAACATTTCTTCTCCTGGAAGTCCCCCTCAGGACAGAAAGAGATTAGTTAGAAGAGGCCCTATCAATAATCAAGTGCCTGGGACAAGTTGCTGTCTGAGGCCAGTGTATGGACTCTGCCACAAAGACATTAACCGTTTTAATTGAGTGCCAAAATGCAGTTGACCCCACAAGAGTGCCTGATGTACTGATACCAGAAAGTTCCAAAGAGGCCTGGCCATAGTGATACATGGTACTCTGAGTCCCAAAAGGAAGGTTGCACCCCTACCTCAGGCTCTTATCATAGACTGAGAATGTTTTCTGGAGAAAAATCCATCTCAGCAGGTGAAGATGATTTGGAGACATGGGTGGACAATGCTGTCCCTTTAGTGCAGGTTTGGCAATACTCCAAAGCAGAAGAAAGAAAATGTCTTGGAGAAAACCTCTGAGGCCCTGCACTGGAGACTATCCATTCATTCACGTCTGTGAACCCTGATGCTGCTGCCCAAGAGAACTTGATAGTTTTAGAGGATGTTCTTGGGAGTAGTAAGTCAAGTAAAGATCTGAAGTAAAAATTTCAGTCTACTAGGCAATGGATAGGAAAGCCTCTGTCGGCCTTTTTGAAACACATTGAAAAGATACTGCATGGAGTGTTTTGACAAAGGAAGTGTGACTGCTCAGGATATGAATCGAGTATGGTTGGAATATATGCTCAAGGCTGCCTATTATTCTATATTGATGATTATAAAGTTACCCTTGGCTGAGAGAAAGGATAACCCCTTGACTCACAGTGAGCTGATGAGAAAAGTCCAAACAGCTGAGGAGGAAGAAGAACAATGGGGATTCCACCCTGCTTCAGCAGCTGTTATACAGGTTACTGGGGGTACACCTGCAGAATAGATTTATGAGTGGAAGGAGTTAGGCAAGGGGTATAAGGAGGTGTTTGATCAAGTTACCACAGCTCACAGCAAGTGTCAAGATGCCCACCAGAACCAGTCTATTCTTCCAGCCACTCTGAACCTTTCTGTTATGGGTGTGGGAGTGCAAAATGCAGTATCAGTGGTGTGGTACGCCTGAGGAATTATGGCAAAAATCAGATACTGATGTTTGATGCTCCAGAAGAACATGGTCTGCCAAAAGACCTGCTAATGAAGTACAGTGTGTTGCAAGTAAGAGCTCATGCTTACGCTAATAGAGTTACAGTCCAGGAAAAAAGTGTTTCTGACAGAGACACTGTTGTGAGGAAAGGACGCACCTTGGCACAAGTGTACTGTGTGGACACAGCAGTGCAAAATACTCTAACCAGGAATGGCACCCAGCCTGGTGTTGACCCAGAACTGTTTTTCTGATTTTGGTGTCGCTTATATACCAGAAGGGTGGAATATCCGAAACAGCCACAAACTATCTGAAAGAACAAAGGTGTTTTCCCTTCATGAATGGGATGTGCAGTGTATAGTTGGAGAAGTGCATCACATCAGGCTTAATGATGATCACCCTTTTAGAGAAAAATCATGCAGATTGGTGCCTGTTGATATTTGTGGTGTAAGAAGGCATTTGTAGGAACTGTTAGCTGCAAGCATTACTCAAGAATCGAGAAGTACATATGTTTCACCAACTGTAGTAGTGTCCAAGAAAAATGTGTCCATGTGAGTGGATTGCAGAACTCTCAACAAATGGGCATTTCCTGACCAATATACCATACCCAGAATTCAAGGCACCATTGATTGACTTAATAGAAGCAAATGGTTTTCTATGCTTAACCGCAGAAGTGGCTATTATCAAATAGCAATGATTCTCCAAGACAGAAAACTGTCTTTATTTGCCCCCTTGGCTTTTACAAATTCCTCAGAATGCCTCAGGTTATTTCTGGCACACCAGTCGCCTCTCAATGCTTAACTAAAAGAGCTGTTGGAGATATGAAACTGTTAGGGTGCTTAGTATACCTTGATGACGTCACTGTATTTTGGAAAACCCTGGACGAGCATGAGGACAGATTGCTGAGAGAGCTAGATTGACTGGAGGAGTCTGGGCTCAAACTCTCTACTGACAAGTACCAAGTCTTCCAAAACTCAGTCAAATATATGGGACATATTGTATCAGGTAAAGGCATACAAACTGATCTAAGCAAAGTTGAATCCTTAACCACTTGGCCTAAACCCAACAACCTGAAAGATCTGTGGTGCTTCCTAGGTTTTTGTGGGCATTACAGAAGATTTGTTAAAGACTATACCCAAGTGGTGCGCCCACTACTGAGTCCTACACAAGGCTATCCACCCACCAATAAATTTAAAAGCAAGAAGGCTTCTGCTACTAGTGCTGAACCCAGTCAATACTTTAAACTCTCTGAATCTTTTGGACAGATATGGACTATTGAGTGTGACAAGGCTTTTGAAGAGATAGTTTACCATCTGACTCATGCTCCACTTCCAGCATATGCAGATCCCCAAATGCCTTATGTTCTGCATGCAGATGCCAGTTTCAGTGGTCTTGGGGCAGTCCTTTACCAAAGCTATCCCAAAGGACTGCACCCAGTGGCATTTGCAAGTAGAAGCTTGAACAGTGCTGAGCAAAAGCATCCAGTGCAGAAGCTTGAGTTCCTCACTCTCAAGTGGGCTAATGTGGACCAATTTCATTAATACCATTGTGGGGTGTACATTACAGTAAGAACTGACAACTATCCACTAACATACGCACATACTACTGTGAAGCTTGATGCAGCTGATCACTGGTGGCTTTCAGCATTGTTCACATATGACTATTGTGTGGAATACAGTCCTGAACTGGATGATATTGATGCTGATGCTCTTTCTCAATGCCCTATGGCTTCCAAAAATGACAAACAAGACAGGGTATACACCCTGAACAGAAAGTAAAAGCCTTATGCAAGAAATCTGGCACAGATGAGCAGCCTGCTACAGAAAATACTACTCATCTTGTGAATAATATTAGTGCTCCTGGTGAGTGTATCCCTACTGCCTATTGCAATGTAGCTGTTTTGGACTTAACAGCAATGTCACATCTACTGTAACTCTCCAAGATTTGCAAAAAGAACAAAGATTAGATCCAAGTATCAAAGACATTGTTAGAACCCTGCAAAAAGGAGGTTCCAGCACCCAAATATTAACAAATGATGCAAATGTGAAGCTACTGCTGTAAGTGGCCAAAACTTAAAATCAAGAACAATTTGTTGTACAGAGAAGTCCAAGACTCACAAGGGTTTCCTCATCAGTAATTGGTCCTGCCAACAAAGTTAAAAAGAGTGATACTCCCTGCATTGCACGATGATATGGGACATTTAGTAAGTGAGCACACAATGGACTTTGCTTGTATCTCATTTGTAGGCCATGTATAGGGAGTGACGTGGAACAGAGCTGAAAACTTTAACCTATGTGTGCAGAGAAAAGCTTTACCCAAGGGGGCACCCCTTGAGTTAGCACAGTGACAAGTGCACCCATGGAATTAGTGTACATAGATTTTCTAAGTATGGAACTTGACTCCAAGAACATTTCAAATATTTTGATATTTACTGACCATTTCTCCAGATATGCCCAAATAAATCCTACAAAGGATCAAGCAGCCTCAATGGCTGCCAATGTCCTAGTTTAAAAACTCTTTGTGAATTATAGAGCCTGCCCCCCAAAGAATACACTTGGATCGAGGGCAGAACTGTTGACATTATGGGGGATCAGCAAATAATCCTGTCACCTGCAAGACGATCTTCAGCCCAAGAGGATCAACTGGACACTCCTTCATGTGTTGGGGACCTTAAATCCTAAAAACAAAAGCAAATTGAGTCAGCAACTGCGTGAATTAGTTCACGCTTACAGTTGCACAAAAAAAAGGATCATATTTTCTGACATTGCTAAATTGTACCATTGTATCTGTTTTATTTGTCTCTGGACAAGGAAACTTTGAAAAAGAGCTCTTAACGCAAATATTTATTTTCTGAAATGTTAAATAAATAAATAAATAATGCCACTGGCTTCTCTCCTTACAGCCTGATATTTGGCTGAGAAACCAGACTACCTGTAGACTTGTGTTCCGGTTTCTCTGCTGATGGAGCTAGGCTAGATACCTACCTACAATATGTGCATAAGTTAAAAAATCAATTAAACTCTGCATGTAACTTAGCAGCAGAGGTTATAGCCAAGCGAAACAAAGCAAACAGAAAGATATGACGAATGGGTAAAGGCACATGAATTGTTAACAGGAGACTGTTTGTTGCTCAGAAATCTAGGAATTCCTGGAAAGCACAACATTCCCAACAGATGGTGCAGTACCCCCTATGTTGTAACGGAGAAAGTGCAAGACATTCCTGTTTATAAGATTTGTCCTGAAGGAGACACAAATGTCTACCAAACAATACATTGCAACTACTTGCTGCCCATTGGACAAATGGCCACTAGTAATGGACAAGACAAGTCAGAACCTCCTAAACCTCTTGTAACGAGATCTGCTAAGCACAGGCATCAAGTTAAATAGAGGGCCAAACAATCTGGAGTTTTCCTAGTAACTTCTGATGTGCCACCCGAACGCGAGAAATCAGATTCTGAGTCAGATGAAGAAGTAGTTTACCATCCAATCTGCTATTATCTCACCCCAGAACTTGCTAGACTGCTGCCAGGGACTCCTGAAACCACAAGTAATGTGACAGATCTGCCCACCTCAGAATCTCCAACAGTATGAGTGGACTTTGAATCTTCAACTGACAATGTCCCCTTGGATGACTGGCTGGAATCTGGGGAACAGCCACAGCAAGAAAGTGGAGACCCTGTAGAACCTGAACTGGTAAAGCTTGAACCTGCAGAGCCTAAACTAGTGGAGTCAGGGGAAACAAATGAAGTACCAGTAGTTGTGATGCCCACTTTGCCTGACGATGCTTCATCGCTGGTCAATGAGATGGGGGGACACCTCCCAATAATGAAGAAGAAGCAGCAATGCTATTGTGATGCTCTGAAAGAACTGTTAAACCTCTACTTAAGCACACCTATGACTCTCCAGTGGCTCCCACTGACTTGCTTATGCATGTAGTTCATAAGGGCATCTATGTCACCCAAGGTCTCTGCCCAGAATTGTGTGCCCACCTGCTGCCAAACCACACAGCATAAGTATGTCCCTAAAAGGTAAAAAGGGAGGTTAAACAAATGTTCTTATGGTATTAAGTTAACCGTGTTATTTGATAGAGCTCTAAAACATATTTAATCTAAGGTATACCTAAAGTTATGACCATGGTCTAGTATTTATTTATTTTATTTATTTGAAAAGGTTTCACCAGGAAAGACAATGCGAGCTGTAAACAGTTCATCTTCAGAAGCTTGGGGTACATAATTGGGATGATAAGCAAATACAGAATAAGATAAATTACATAGACTGCAAATTCAAATGCATACAGTGAGGTGCTAATACAAAACATTCTAATCCTAGGCTACAGACATTATCATAAAGAAGAAGGTGCAATACAACAAAGTAGAGACAAAACATAGGGTAAGACATGATGGGGTAATCAGAACAATATGAAGATATTAACATATATAATCACAATACAGGAATGGGTAACCTGAAGGTATAGGCCAGGTGGAGAACAAGAGTAGTAGGCTGAGCAAATGGGTTACTAAGTGCTAGTTAAATCCAACAAAGTACAAGTGCTAATAAGGGCTTAGAAAAAATTGGGAGTTTTAATACAAGAGGTAATGGGGGTGGGGAAGGTGCAGGGGGTAGGAATGGAGGAGAGAGAAGAGGGACAAGGCACAAACTAAGCCCCTACAGGATGCTGAAAATCCCGCAAGGGTACAGGACCCGATAGAAAAGGAGAGGAGCGAGGAAGTGGGAAGAGTGGGAGGGAGGGAGAGAGAGGAGAGGCAAGCCAGGAACTAGATCCCCTTTAGGATGCTGAGAATCCTGCGAGGGGCCATTACCAGGCAAAGAAGTAGAGAAGAGGGGGTGGAGGAAGGAAAAGAAGTGGGAAAGGAGTGGCTAGCCAAGAACTATTCCCCCTCTGGATGCAGAGAACCCTGCAAGGGGACTGGACCCAGCAAAAGGAGAGGGGAGGAGGGGAGCAGGGAAGCCAAGAACAGTCCCCCTGAGGATGGAAAGAACCTTGCAACGGGATAGGACTCAGCAGAAAAAGGGGAAACAGGAGCAGAGAGAGAGAGGGGAGGGAGGGGAGTGGGGGAATGAGATGGGGAAATGGGTGCAGGAAAGAACTATTCACCTTCAGGATGCTGAGAACCCCATGAGGGGACTAGACATGGTAGAAAAGGGAAGAAGGGAAGGGGTAGGGGAGTGGTGGGGAAGGGAGACAGTAGAGGGGTGGGATGGGGAAATGGGGTGAAGGAGTTAGCAGCTAGATGTAGGCATCAGGGGGAGGAGGAGGGGGTTCTGAGAGGAGGGGAAAGAGAGGTTGGTGAGGGGAGGCCATGGGAGTTAACTGGGAAAGAGGAGAGATTAGGTGCAGTTACAGATGTGAACAGTGTGCTTTCAGAGGAGGAATGAAAGTTAGTGGAGGGATTGTGCAGAGTGAATTTCTACCTGGAGGGAATTCCAGATATTGAAAAACTTACTGTATATGAGAAGGCAGATTGATTGGTTGAAGTGCGCAGGGGTGCGAGGGCAAGGGTTCTGTGGGTGGAGTTGTGGAGGGTATAGCAGGGTGGGAGGGGCTTGATAAGAGGGAGGACAAATAGGACAGCATAGAATTGAGCAAGAACTTACCAACTAAATTAGCGATGTGCAACATGCGTCTAGCATGGAGAGAGGGAAAGGAGAGCGAGGAGTAAATGTCACAGTTGTGTACATGTGGGGCAGCCAAGAATATAGTGGCAGAATGAGTTGAATAGAGTGTCCAGTCTGGATAGGGGATGGTTTTAGGGGTGGAGCTGTAGACTATGTCCCTAAAATCAAGGACAGGGAGAACCATCATTTGGACGATTTCTGTCGTGGCTTGCTGTGGGAGGCAGTTGAGGTGCCTTCACAGAGCGCAGAGTCAAGGGAGTAATTTTTTGTGGATGGCACTGATGTGTACCCCAAAGTCAAGATTCTTGTCTAACCATAGTCCAATGTATTTAAATGTGGCTACATCATTCAGCGTTGAGCCAGAGAGGTTGTTGAAGGTGGGAATGGAATCCAGCCTAGCCAGTTTTTGCCTGGATCTGAAGGTCATAGATACTGGTTTTTTTTGGAAGTTAATGGAGAGTTGGTTGGCATCGAACCAGTATTGGACATTGTTAAAATCCAGCTGAAGACTGGTGGCCACCTCAGATAAGGAAGTCCTGAAGGAAAATAACACAGTATCATCTGCATACATGTGTATACATGAAGAAGCGCAGATGTTAGGGAGGTCATTCAGGAATATAGAAAATAATATAAGACCAAGTACAGAACCTTGGGGGATACCACTGTTGATCAGTAGAGGAGGCGACAGGGAGTTACCTACTCTGATGGACTGAGACTGGCTTGTGAGGTAGGACTGGAACCAGCTTGTGACTGAATCAGAGAGGCTGGCCGAAGATAACTTGGGAGGAGAAGGGAGTGGGAAACAGTGTCGGAGGCTTTGGTCAAGTTGACAAAGATGGCAGAGGTGATGTGTCCCAGGTCCATGACTGAGAGAATGAAGTCAGTGAGCTGAAGGAGGGAGGTGGTGGTAGAGTGGTTTTTGCAAAACCCAGACAGGAAAGGGGTGAAAAAGGAGGATTAGTCGAGGAAGGAGAATAGCTGTTCCAGGGCCAGATGCTCCTGAAGTTTGGCCAGGGTTGGGAGTAGGGAGATGGGGTGAAAGTTGCAAGGGTTGGAGGTGTCCTCACCTTTAGGGAGGGGGATCACTGTTGCAGACTTCTGAAGTTCTATGTCATAACAGCAATTATGGAATAGTGATTGCCATTAGGGTGAGAGTACATCACCGAAAATGAATTTAGGCAATGCACACTTGTGTCAAAATGGATGAAGACAGCCGAGATACAAGTATTTCTTTTTAATGGAGAGGGTTGTGCCCTCCCACATTCCCCTACTTAAGGATTCTGAACAAGGTGTAGTATATGTCGGGGGTGGGGTGAAACACTTGTAAAAATAAAAAGCCGGCTTCTGGCAAAAAAAAAATGTGCCAAGCCACGCTGGACCCAAACCCTGTACCTCCCAAGCTACCACCCACCTCACTTTGTTAGCAGTCCAGCTCAGCAGCTGCACACCTCACCCCCTGCCACATACCTTCCATCTCTTCCCCCCCATGCTCATGTATATATGTGTACTTTCCTTCGCCCTACCTCACACACCCAGGTATCCACTCGCTACCTGCCAGGTAGCCATGTACGTAGGTGCCATGACTGAGTCACCCTTTTTGTAAGCACTCAACTGTGGTCGTCTTGTACACGGTATACAGACTTCCAAGCATCAGGCACTGTAGAGTGAGAAAAGGAAAGGTTCAGAAAATTAGTCAAAGGAGAAACAATTCAGCAGGGGTGCACAGCATGAGACCCAAGGGTCACAAATGGCCCCCACAGCAGCTGTCTGTGACCCCTGAGGACCTAGCAGCTTCCACTTGCAGTCTTTGTTTATTTTTTTGTTTGTTTTTTAGTTTCAGTAACATGTTGAGAAATGAATGAATAAAACAAATAGATAAATGCATGTTTTGATTCATTTTATGTTTACATTTAATAATGTCTTGCTGGACATTTGTCACCTCTGGCCATTTTACAGTGGCCCTTGGCCCTCGGTCTTCATTCAAGTCTTCTGTCTGGCTCTTCACAAAAAAAACAGTTGTGTACCACTACAATAGAGTATGCAGAATGATAGAATAACTTGGGGTCAAGGCTGTCAGGGCTTTTTCCCTTGAGTGGGTTCAGAGCAAGTAACATGCGAAGGGTGTTATCAGGGATTATGAGTTTGAATGAGAAGCAGGGGGTTGAATTGGGATGGGAGGGGGTGGGGGAACTGTAGAATCTCCGGAAGTAGTGCAGGGAAGGGATGCAAGCAGGGAGGAGGCACAAGTTGTGAAGTAGTTGTTGAACTCAGCAGCCACTGAGGGAGGGTCTTCAACTGTGCAGGTGCCAACTTTTAGGACAGGAGAAGGGGAGTTGGAAGGGGGGTAGAAGAGGGCATGGATGACAATTCAGAATTTGGAAGGGTTATTGATGT
Source organism: Neoceratodus forsteri (assembly GCA_016271365.2). Classification (NCBI taxonomy): domain Eukaryota; kingdom Metazoa; phylum Chordata; order Ceratodontiformes; family Ceratodontidae; genus Neoceratodus; species Neoceratodus forsteri. The sequence continues at coordinate 897,133,849 of CM057459.1, forward strand.
TTTACTTGAAGGAGGTTTGGAAATACTCCTCCTTTGCAAAGAGGATGGCTTTGGCACATGTGTTGCATAGTGAGTGATAGTGCTGTAGGTTGAAAAGGGTGCCAGAAGTTTTATAGGCAGCCCATGCTTAGTCTCTTGCACAATGGCATGCAATGAGCTCAGCAGTGACCCAGGGAAGGCGATCCTCACATACCCTAGCCTTTCTAAATGGAGCATGATGGTCCCAGATGTTCAGGAACTGTGAGCTAAAAAAAGTCAGTGCAGAGTTTATGGAAGAGGCTTAGGTAATTGGTGACCAATCTATATTGGATATGTCATTGTGTAGCAAGGATAAACCTAGGGACCGGAAAGAGCAGAAGTTAAGAATGACTGGAGGGGACTTAGCCCAGTGAATTTTACTCACACAGTGGACCATGTGATGATTGCTGAGTGTATTAGGGAGAACACCAGAGGTAATGACACAGTGGGGGGTGAGAGTTCGGCACCCAGTCAATTAGGGTGTGCTTCCATGATTTGTGATTGAGATGTGTTGGGTTGGAAATAAGTTGAGTTTTAGAGAAGAGACATGGTTGTAGATTTTCAAGTGCAAGTTGGACAACCAATGTATGCTGAAATCCCCTAGGATGTATAATTCCACAGGGGTGGCAAGGGAGAAGAAGGAGAATAGACAATTAGTAAGTGAGGAATGGGAGAAAGCAGGGAAGTTAGGGCAGCAATAGACACCACCTACAAAAATGGGAAGGGAGAAAGGGAGGATAGTTTTACTAGTAACATTTTGTAGGCAGAGGGAGATGATGTGGAGAGAAAGACACAGTATTTAATGGATGTGGAAATATACATGGCTGCACCTTCACCCCTGGACTTGTGATCCTGGCATATGAAGGACTAACCTAGGATGGAGATGGATGAGTTTGGGATTTTGGAAACAAGCCATAACTGCAATAGAGTGAGTACAGAGGGTTTAAGTTGACTCACGAGTGGCTGCAAAAGGTCAATTTTGGGGAGTAGGCTTCTGATATTTAGATGTAGAAGTCTTAGTCCTTTTGTCACACCACGTGGTGGTATGTGGGGAGAGGGTAGGCTCAATGTCCCCAGATTTCAGCAGAAGTAGAGAGATAAGCAGTCTTGTTAGGATAGCTAGCCATGTGTTTGATGGAGTGTGAGGATGGCTGTGGGCTAAAGCAGACAAGGTGTATGTGTTACCATTTTGGAAAGAAAGGGCATGCAAGGAGGGCAATTGGGATCCAAAACCAATGAGGATGCCAGCAGCAGTGCTTCAGGGTAGTGTAGTAGCGGAGGCTGACAGGAGAGGGGGAGGGTAGGGGAGAAGGAAGGGGGCAAAAGGGGCTAGGGGAATTGGATGGAAGAGAAGATGCTGAAGGGATGTCAGGGAGGAGAAGAAAGGGAGGCAGATAAGGGGAGGAAGAGCATGATGAAAAGTTGGTGGTAAAGAAGCAGAAGAACATATTTAAGGGAGAGAAGAGTAGCAGTACGATAGGTATGAGGATGGTAAGGGTAGTTTTATTGGGTACAAGAAGTATCTATGAAGGAGGTAAATTAAGAGGTTAGTAAGGTTCAGGAGTAATCAGTGAAAGAACAAAGACGTGGAAGAGTAGTTAGTAGTAACTAAAGTGACAAGTGAGAAAACCAAGAAGTGGGAGGATAGATTAGTACAGAAATGACAAATCAGAGGGAGTAGGGGGTGATTCAGTTTGGTAGGCAAGAGGAGTTAAAGAGGGACAGGGGCGGGTGAGTGGACCAAACACAAAAACAGTCCATAGTAAAGTTTCCCTGGAGTTATGTTTCCCACAGAGAAAAATAAACAGAAGGCTCTGTAAATTCAAGTTTCACCCAGAGAAAAATAAACAGAAAGGTGCTGAAAATTCAAAGAAAGCAAACTGTCCAATGAATGGGAGAGAAAAATAACTACAGCCAATAGGAGGGTAGCTGCCGGCTCGTGAGGGCCAATCAAATTCCAGGCTATCAAGCCTGCTTTTCCCATACCCGAGTTGCTGCTGAGAAGGTGGGAAGGATGTTGAAGTGCAGCCACCCGAGAGAGGGAGCAGGGCTGCTGCTGCAGAGATCCCTGGTGGATTTTGCCTGGAAAGAGGGAGAGAAACAGAAAAGGTCAGTTATTAAAGAGTGGACAGAGCAGCTGAAGGGTTAATGTAAGGATGGGACTGGAGAAGAGATGAAGAGAGTGGGAGTAGGTGACAAGAATGGGTGTGAATGGCAGAAGTAGAGGAGAAAGCCGGTGGGGGGGGGGGGGTAACCTGACTTGAAGGTGCCATAGGTTTGTAAAAGAAAAAAAGAGAATTTTGAGAAGCAGATTTAAGCTAATAGAGAGCAGGTTATGGGTTTGTTAGCCTTAAAGGAGAACTGCACTGAACCTGTAAGTCATTTCTCCCGAATAGAAGCTGTTTTTAAGTACTGATTAAAATGCTGTTATTGTTCCATCTATACCGGCCTTTTAGTAACCTCAGTTGGTGTTTCTGCTTTACAGTCTGGTGGTTAAATACCATTTTAAAACTGTATGATGTAGATTATGTCCCAAACAACCTCAGAGTTCTGTAGTACAATAGAAATGCAATGTGCCAACAATAGAAGCATAGAACAGGGACATAAACTACATCATACAGTTCTAAAATGGTTCTTACTAGCAGCATGTAAATCAGAAACCTACACTAGGATAATCAAAATGCCTGGCTAGCAAGAGCAATAACTGAATTTGAACCTGTATTTACAAAACAACTTGTACTGGGGAATATTACTTATAGATTCAGTGCAGTTCTCCTTTAAGCAGCTATGAAACAGGTGGGAATGAGAAGAGAGGGGTTCAGAGAGTCAGGGCTAGCTGTGAGCACAGTTGCTGGCACAGCCCTTTGCAGTAGGGGAGGGAGAAAGAGGGAGCAAGAGAGAGGAGAAATTAAGTGCTGAGTGCAGCTGAAAGCAGGCAGGTTAGGGGTAGACAGAGCTGGGCCACAGAAACAAGGCTGAGCTGAGGGCAAGGGACTTGCACTACCCACACAGACAGAGTGGATCTGTTGAGGTTGAGGGCCAAGAGCTGACAGAAAGTAGGCAAGGTAAAGACAATGAAACAGAAGGCAAGGAAAGAGCTAGAATAGGAAGAGGCTGGGAATCAGAATAGACACAGGAAAAATTAATTTTACAGTTCTAACCATTTAAATGGATTTACCAATAAAACACAATTAATTAAATGTTGTAGAGGCAATAAATACAGTTAGTAGTTCTAATGAAAGCTAAATATTAACTAAATATGTATGCAGTTTTACCAGTAAATCACGATTAACTTATTGCACAAAATATGAAATGTTGTAAAGGCAGTATAAATTCAGTATAAATCAGCATGCACATTCAAAAAACCCAGTCCACAGTAAAGTTTCCCCATAGTTAAGTTTTGGCCAGAGAAAAATAAACAGAAGGCACCGTAAATTCAAGTTTCCCCCAGAGAAAAATAAACAGAAAGGTGGTGAAAATTAAAAGGGAGCAAACTGTCCAATGAGTGGCAGAGGAAAATAGCTACAGCCAATGGAAGGGTAGCTGCCAGCTCGGGACAGTCCAAAGTAAGTTTTCCGAAAAGGTAAGTTTACCCCAAAGAAAAATAAACAGAAGGTGCCATAAATTCAAGATTCCTCCAGAGAAAAATAAACAGAAAGGCACCAAAAATTCAAAGGGAGAAAACTGTCCAATGAGTGGGAGAGGAATATAGCTACAGCCAATGGGAGGGTAGCTGCTGACTCGGGAATGCCAATAAAATTCCAGGCTATCAAGCCTACTTTTTCCATACCTGATTTGCTGCTGAGTGGGTGAGGAGGATGTTGAAGTGTGGCTGCCCAAGATAGGGACCTGGGCCACTGCCGCAGAAAGCCTGGCAGGCTTCGCCTGGAAAGAGGGAGAGAAGCAGAAAAGGTCAGTCATTAAAGAGTGGATGGATCAACTGCAGAGTTAATGGGAGGGTGGGACCGGAGAACAGACAAAGAGAGTGGGAGTAGGTGACAAGAGTGGGCGTGAGTGGCAGGAGCAGAGGAGAGCACCGATGGGAGGTAGTCTGGCTTGAAGGCACCACAGCTTTGTAAAAGACAAAAGAGAATTTTGAGAGAAAGATTTACATGGAAACATAGAAGCATAGAACATAGACTTTGATGGCAGATAAGGACCGCTTGGCCCACCCAATCTGCCCATTTCCCTACCTATTGGATAAACTGAAGATTCAAGTTTACCAACAGCCTACTTCCTCCTACCCCCAACTATAATTGCCTTGTGTCTGTCCCATGCATTCTTGAATTGCCCCACTATTTTAGACCCCACAACCTCCTCAGGAAGGCAGTTCCATGAGTCCAACACTCTCTCCATGAAAACATATTTCCTCACATTACCCTGAGTCATCCCCCCTCTATCTTTGAATTGTGCCCCCTTGTTCTTGCACATCTCTTTTTCTGAAAGATGCTACCCTCCTGGACTTTGTTGATTCCCTTGAGGTACTTGAAAGTATCTATCATGTCCCCCCAACCCTCCTTTCTTCAAGGGTATACATATTAAGCTCTGTCAGTCTTTCCATATGATTTCGGACGCAGACCCTGCACCATTTTAGTTTCCCTCCTTTGGACTGCCTCCACTCTATGTCCTTGCAGAAATGGGGTCTCCAAAACAGCATGCAGTACTTCCGATGGGGTCTCACCAACTGTCTGTACAGAGGGATAACCACTTCCCATTTTCTACTTGTGATGCCTCTCCCTATGAATCCCAGTATCACCCCAGCTCTCCTTACTGCCTTCTCACTTTGCTTGCCCACCTTTAGGTAATCTGATATGACTACCCCCAGGTCCCTTTCTATTTGTGTTGTTGATAGTACCTCCCCTGCGATTATGTACTCTTCACCTGGGTTTTTATTTCCCAGGTGCATTATTTTGCACTTCTTTGCATTGAATCTAAGTTGCCATACATCTGATCATTCCTCCAACCTTGCCAAGTCCCTACTCATCCTTTCCACCCCCCCTTGTGTATCAACTCTGTTACAGATCTTTGTGTCATCTGCAAAGAAGCATACTTTTCTTTCCAGACCCTCTGCAATGCCACCTATAAAGACATTAAAGAGGACTGGACCCAGTACTCAACCCATAAGCTAATAGAGAGCAAGCCAAGTGGTTGTTAGCCTTAAGTGGCTGTGAAACAGGAGGAAATAAGGAGAAGAGAGGGGGTCAGAGAATCAGGGCTAGCTAGACCCTGAAAAGCCTCTCAGTAATTGTTTATGTTATTGATTAGACAGTTGGCATTTGTCTAATCTAATCTTTATTTGATTGCCTATGCTAGCTAGGAATCATTTGTCTAGATAGACTAGGAATTGTAAACGTTATGGTAATGGTTGTTTGCATAATTTGTAATGTGCAGCAATTATTTTGTGTTTACATCTGTGGTGCTTCTCACAGAAATAAATGTTGGGATATTGAAGTGGTTTTGGTTTCTCTCTTTTTTATCCTACTATAGGTATAGAATGATGGAATCAAAAGGTTTTCAATTCAGAAAGATCATGGTGTGAATCAGAAGAACAAGCAGCAATCAATTTAAATAGATAATTTTGTATTATGAATTAGATTTTTGTGTGTGTATTTTGTTAATTTTTTGTTATATATTTGTTGTTTTATTGTTTTAACCAATCAGCACTTTGGAAGTCATAACTATGTAAAATATCAGCATTGAAAAGCTTGTTGCTAATCGGTTGTTGACACCTCTGATGCAGCCCCATGGGCAGGGAGAAACATTAAGTTAGAATACACTTTGGCATCCATTACTCCTTGGTTCCCTGAAATTCATTAATTTTGCTCATTTTGACACTGAATAAAGGGATTAAGAGGTACTGCTGTCATAAATGTCATCCTTAGCTGGATATTCGAGTGAGGAGTGAAATCCTTTTACATTTAATTTGAGGAAATTTAATTTTACATTTTCAACATAGGCCTCTCATTTTTTAGTAAAAGAGAGGCTTTGATGATGCAGACCTCTACTAAATTTTTGCCACTGTAATCAACCTGTGTAATTCTAAGATTTAGTGAAAGTGAAAAATATATTGATGCTTTTTTTCCCCATGGTGAGTGACTGAGTAAGATAACCAAGGCAGGTGTAGGTTAGTGTCTGTTTCAATCTGCTCTTAAATTAGCTACAGTATTAGCAGCAGGGATTAAATACAATCTAGTACAAGCATGCTTGCTTTCATGCTATTAGAAGTTAGAACTTTGAGGCTACAGGCAGACCTTTCTTACCCCCAGTAGCCATTTTCTTGTGGAGTTTGGGTTCCACCAAGCTATGGGGAACAGGCTCCAACATTTAGCATCAGCTCTGTGTGGTGTACCAGTAGGAGTGCTGCACAGCAAATGGCACAAGTCTGTCTCAGAGACATTATTTAGACAAATAACACACACTGACAGGAGCATGATGTCTTAACAAGGGGACATGTTGGTGCAGAGAACAGTGACTAAGTACTGCTCTGACACAGTTCAAGACTGAATTTGGTCCACAGGAGCCCAACAGAGATAGTGCAGGGCAACAGGGATATTGCCAGGGCTCCAGTGGGCCATATTCAGCCTAATCATCCTAATAAGCCCATTGGGCATGCATGGTGCTATAGTCCATTTACATGTCCTTTATGGGCTTATAGGCATGCATGCTTTATTTTTCCAAATTGTTTAACCAGGAGCCGCACACTAAAACATAGAAACATAGAATTTGATGGCACATAAGGACCGCTTGGCCCACCTAGTCTGCCCATTTCTTTACCTAATGGATAAGCTGCAGATCCTAGTTCACCAACAGCCATCTTCCTCCTACCCCACAATAGAATTACCTTATGTCTGTCCCATGCATTCTTGCATTCTCCCACTGTTTATGACTTTACGACCTCCTCAGGAAGGCTGTTCCATGCATCTACAGCCCTCTTTGTGAAGAAATACTTCCTCACAGTACCTCTGAGCCATCCCCTCCCCTCTATCTTCAAATTGTGCCCCCTTGTTCTTGCACAACAGTTTTTCTGAAAGATGCTACCCTCTTGGACTTTGTTGATTCCCATGAGGTATTTGAAAGTTTCTATCATATCCCCCCCTCCCTCCTTTCCTCGATGCTATACATCTTAAGCTCCTTTAGTCTTTCTTCATATGTCTTCTGGTGCAGACCCTGCACCATTTTGGTTGTCCTCCACTGGACAGCCTCCACCATGTTGATGTCTTTGCAGAGATGCAGTCTTGAGAACTGTACACAATACTCCAGATGTGGTCTTACCAACTGTCTGTACAGAGTGCCAACAACTTCCTGTTTTCTGCTGGTGATGCCTCTCCCTATGCATCCCAGTATCCCCCCAGCCCTTCTTACTGCCATCTCACATTGCTGGCTCACCTTTAGGTGATATAATATGGCTTCCCCCAGGTCCCTTTCCATTTTTGTTGTTGTCAGTATCTCATCTCCCATTGTGTACTCTTCCCCTGGGTTTTTGTTTCCCAGGTGCATTACTTTGCACTTCTTTGCATTGAATCTAAGCTGCCAAACATTTGACCATTCCTCCAACCTTGCCAAGTCCCTTTTCATCCTTTTCACCCTACCCTGCATATCAACCCTGTTGCTGATCTTTGTGTCATCTGCAAAGAGACATACTTTTTCTTCCAGTCCCTCTGCAATGTCACTTATAAAGAAATTAAAAAGGACCTGCCCCAGTACTGAACCCTGCGGTACCCCACTAGTAACCCCCTTTTCTTCACTGTGGACTCCATTTACTATTACCCTCTGTGTCCTGTTGTCCATCCAGTGTTTTATCCAGGCTTCCACCCTGGGACCCACTCCCAGGCTGGCTAATTTGTTTATTAATCTTTTGTGCGGAACTGTGTCAAATGCCTTGCTAAAATCTAGGTAGGCCTTGTCCACAGCCCCTCCCTGGTCTACTACTTTGGTCACTCATTCAAAGAAATCAATTAGATATGTCGGATGTGACCTTCCTGCTTTGAATCTATGCTGCCTTGGGTCCTGTGCCCCACTGGCCTCTAGGTACTCAACAATTCTTTCCTTCAGAAGTGTTTCCATCATTTTCCTTACCACGGAGGTCAAACTGACAGGTCTGTAGTTTCCTGTCTCTGTCTTGCTCCCACTTTTGTGAAGGGGAATCACAGCCGCCCTCCTCCAGTCCTCGGGTACCACACCATTCTCCCATGATTTATTAAAAAGGGTAGTCAGTGGTGTTACTAGTTTTTCCCTTAGTTCTTTTAGAATTCTAGGGTGAATCCCATCAGGCCCCATTGCTTTATCCACCTTCAGTTTTAAGAGTTCTTTCAGAACCCTTTCTTCTGTGAAAGGACTACTATTAACCCTCCTAGCCAGAGTGCTTCTATTGACTGGATTAGGTAGCTCCTCTGCTTTTCCATTGTGAATACTGAGCAGAAGTATTCATTCAGTATCCCTGCTTTTTCACTGTAGCACTCTGCCCAACCACCTTCCTCTTTATTTAGACTCAGTATCCCTGCCTTAGTCTTTCTTTGCTCCCTAATGTACCTATAAAAGGTTTTATCCCCTGTCTTAACCGAGTTGGCTATCTTTTCCTCGGTTTGGGCCTTTGCTATTCTGACTGCTTTCCCTGCTTCCTTCTGCTTTATCTGGTAAAGTTCTCTGTCCTGGTCCTTCTGTGTTTCCTTATTCTTCCTGAATGCAATCTTTTTCCACTAACATTCCCTGCCACTTCTTTTGAGAAGCATAGTGTTTTTTTCTTTCATTTTGATTTGTTTATTTGCTCCTCACAAAGGCTTGTTGCCTCTGTGATGGCTGTTTTGATGTTTCCTCATTGTTGCTTCACCCCACCATCTTGCCTGTTTGCTAGTTTACAGATGTGACCTGGGAGCACAGGGAAGTTCAGTGACTTGCTCAGGATCACACAGTATGCAAGTGGGGCTGTGGGATTACATAGCCAGGTCTCCAGATTTTCAGTTCAGAGCCTTAAACCACTGCACTATACTGCCTTCCTTATGTCTATGCATAGAGTCCATCCTGTAGCCATGCTGAATATTCCTGATGGTCTAGTGATTCTTCCACTAGCCACTATGTCACACTGTAGCTGTCTTGACTATTTCTAGTGGTGTAGTGGTCCCTCCACCCTGGTGATGTAATGTTCCCCTATAAGGGCATCAGCCCTTCTTCTGACCATACTGCACAAGACCCTCCTTCCTGCACCCACATCTCTCACTGGTCACATAAGACAAACTATGGTAATAGTGATGAGGATTGGCAGATCCCTCTGCTTGCCTCTTCGATTGGGCACTGTCTTACTTCCAGCAAGTAATTGTGAGTACATTAGAATTGCTGTGTCTACAATACGTGCAATTGCCCACTGACAGTCAGATGTCGGGTGGCCAAAGTGGTGAGCGGAAGGCTCTGTGGTTTGCCATTACTACTGCTGCAGTTCAACCTAGGTGACTGAGACAAGGAAGGGTGCAGGTAGGATGGTCTGAGCAGATAGGTTGGGTGTGGGTTGGATACCCTTAAAGGAGGGTGAGTAGACCACCAGGAATATTCAAGATAGGGAATCAGGGTGTAGTAGAGCACTACAGCTCCAGCCATATTCAAGACAGCTACAGTGCAGGAGATGGGGGGGCAGTAGACCATCATGAATATGCAAAGCAAGCACAGAATGGGTGATCAGGGGGCTCTGTGCATTAGCATAATGGCAGGGTTTTGGCAGTGTTAAACAGCACTGTGAAAGAGACTGTTTAGTGCTGTTGAAACCACTAAATATACTGCTTTGCCCTATATGCATGGGGAATCCATCATGTGCATAGGTTCAGTAGTATATTCTACACAGTTATGCTGCTGGGTCAGTGCAGTGAATTGAGGGCCATTGAATATGGTCCCCACTCCATTGGCTGGGGTTATTAACAAGCTTAGGGGATTTAGAAAAGGTCACCTTCCTTGATCATGAGGTGGGGTAAAAAACAAATGCTTTGCTGAAAACTTGGGCCAAAATAAATTTAAAAATGCAAAGAAAAAAGTTCAAAATACATTAAAAAGCTATTAACTGAACTACCATGTTTCCAGTCAGTTAGCAGTCAGGTTCTGGAGCAGCCGGATGTTTTCCAGTGGAGAAAGAATTGAAGCACTGCACCTGATAGGTAAGTGAGGAGTGTGGAGGGCTGCTGAGAGTGGTATCAGAAGGTCCAGGGGATGGAAGTAGAACATGTCAAGGAACTGTTTTCTTTTTTCAAAAGGTTTTAAAGAAACACAAAAGATGACAAGGGACAGTGTTCATTGTTTTAGGGTTAACACTGAGAACTGGTCAGCCCAGTGTCAGTGTGTTGTTTGGTGGCACCAAGGGTGGAAACCCTAATGTTATGTTTTGTTTGGAGTAGGCATCAACCAGCACAAGGGTTAAGAACTCCAGTGCCAGACAGTGTGTAGGTGGTTGCTTGAAAGTAGGGTCGAGTGGGAAGGTGGATACTGGTGGTGGGTTGAGCACCCACAGCTGGTCATATGACAAAAAACAGGTCCGTGGGTGGGGGGATAGAGGTGGCTCATTTGAAACCAGCATCAGTCATAATATAAAGTGGGACTGGGTGCAAGGAGGAGCATACTGGCAGGGATTGCCTACCAGCGATGGGACTGTGCAGATGCAGCTAGTCATATCAGATAGTTTGGTCTGTAGGATACCAGTGCTAGGTTAGAGGACCTAGGGTATAGTCACAAAACTTGTGAGACTGGTGGGAGGATGGATACTGGTAGTGGGGTAAGCACCCACTGCAAGGTGAAACCTGGGTCAAGTGGGAGGAGGGATGCTGCATAAGCTGCCTGATGGCTATGAAAGACTTACTGTTGTGCAATTGCTTCACCATTCTGGTGGGACAGAGAAGCCAAGAGAGGCACCTGAGACATGAGTAAGAGAGAAGGTAGGGGTAGTCAAGGGATCAGGCCCCAAGGAGTGTTGGATAGCCCCCAGCCAAGAAGAAGGCAATTGCTGGTGAGAAGCTCCATAGTCAGGGGGATTGAGTTGGGGCAGGGTAAGGGATGGATGGGGTAGTACTGTGCATTCCAGGTGTTTAGGAAAGGAGGATTAGAGGATGGCTCTTGAGATCACCAAGGAGGAGGGTGTAGGGAGGCAGCTGGATGGCATTGTCCATCTGGGGACAAACAATCTGGCAAGGGAGGCTGCAGGAGTAGTGCAGGAGAGGTTTAAGGAGCTGGGGAGGGGCACAGAGAGGCCTTCACTGAAGTCTTATGCATGCATGGTCAGGGGAAGACTTGCGAATTCCACACCAGGTACTTCAATGAGTGGTTGAAGGCAAGGTGCAGGGAAGAGGGATTTAGCTACATTGGAGGACTGAGGTCATAGTTGGAGAGATGGAGGCCTGTAAAATGGAAATGGCTTCCATCCATCTAGATGGGGTATAGCAGTCCTGGGTGGGGGGTTTACATGTTACTTTGACTAGAATATATACTAGCCAAGTGGGGAGGCAGAAAGACTGAAGGAGGCAGAGATTTTCCCCCAGACACTTGTGCAACAGGGAAAGTTAATACAGGGAGAAGAAATACCCTGGAGCTTGATGGAAGAAAAGAGAAGGGCAGGGCAGGCAAGTTTAGAGGAGGAACTTAACTTGGAAGAGACAAGAAGGAAGGAATTAAGGCACAGTGACAATGTAACATGGGGGCAGAACTGGGGTAACAGACAGGGCAAAGAAGGAAGCAGGGAGGGGAAGCAGGTTAGAGGGAGAAGGACAAAGAGAATCTAGAAACATGCATGTCAATGCAAGGAGTCTGGGAAGCAAAATTCCTGACCTTGAGGCAATCATTTCTGAGGCAGATCTGGATCTAGTGGCCATATCGGAATCATGGCATACAGACAATCACAGCTGGGAAGTGGTCATCTCATGCTATACCATGTTTTGGAAGGACAGGCCAGGAAGGAAGGGTGGAAGGGTTGTTTTATATGAGATGGAGAGTATAAGGGCCACTGAGATAAAGTGTCAACAGAGGGACAATGAATGGCTGAAGATATAATGGGTCAGCCTAGAAATGGGGTCAGAGGCCATTATTTGCATCTGGGTAATGTACAGGTCTCCAGCACAGGTGAAGGATCTAGACAGAGCCCTGGGGTAAATCATTAGCAAAATGCCAGCAGGGGGAAGTTTGAGATTGGGGCATTCTAGCTGTAGCTACATCAAGAGGCAGGGACATCCTTCACTCCATACCAGGGCCATGTCACAGTCAGCTGGTTTTTCAACCAACTAAGGACAGGGCATTGCTGGACCTGGTACCTACAAACAGAGACAGCATTGCTGATGTTACAGTGGGTAGTCCTCTGGGTACACATGATCACTGTACTATGTGGTTTGGCATATGGACATGACAGGAAAAAAAACATACTAAGATGAGAGTCTTGGACTTCAGGAGGGCAAATTTTAAAGAAATGGGAAACTGCCTCAGAGAATGCCTCAAAGTGTTGGGAGGCAGAGGGGGAGTGGAGGCTCAATGGAGACATAATTAATGAGGGCATAGCCCAGGCAATGGCATGCTGTTTGAAAAAAAGTGAACAAGAGAAAGAGGAGGAAGAGGTTGTTATGTTTCTGTAAGGAGGTGGCAGAGGCAATGAAGGAGAAGAAACCAGCATCTAGAAAGTACAAAGAGGTCCAGAAAATTGAAGATGAGGAGGTATATCTCTGGCAAAAAAGGGAGACAGGAAGAGGATGAGGGCAGCTAAAACAGTAACAGATGAGAGGATTGCTAAAGATGTCAAAGGAGGGACAAGACCTTCCTTAGGTAAGAGGGGAAAGAAGAAGATAAGGGGAGGGATCATGAGAATCTGGAGGGCAGGGAGACTGCACAAAGGATGATCAAAAGAAAGTGTAAATATAAGTTATTGCTTCTGTTCAGTTTTCATGGTTAGTGTTGTGAGAAATGTGAAAATTTTGCTGTGGGAAATATTTCACATAATTTCTCAATTTCGCAAAATTTTTCGCCACTGTGAAATTTGGTTTAATTTGTTTTTTTTATTTTTCATAATTTTGAAATTTCACGTAATATGGTTCTAGAGAACAATTTCACCAATCCATGTTTAAATTTTGCTGGTGTAACTTTTGATTTTGCTGGTGAAATTATGCTCCAAAGGTGAAATTTGCAATGCATGTGATTATACAAGTCAAATATCATGTTCAGGCTATTTCCACCACAGTCTATTGCCTGTTGAGTTGGAGAGAAGTCTGTTGTGGTGCATCACAAGTAATAAACCATTTTAAAACCTTTTTAAAACTCGGTTTTCAGAGCTACTTGCTCCCAGATATACAGTTTATTCCTAGTGCTGCTAGGGAACATTTTCAAATTTGGGGAGATTTTTACATAATACATAGTTTAATCAGTTTTGAGTTTTGTCTGTGTATGTGAAGGAGTTGGGTTGGAGAGGGTAGGCGTGTAAAAGCAGTGCAGTCTAATTTCTAACCTTTTACAAACAGATTTTTCACAAATTGTGAGTGATTTACTGTTATTTCTTTTAAAGCTTTATATTTGTGTTGGTGTTCTACTTATTTATATTATTTTTCATATAGTTTGACAAGTATTTTTTCACTTTCTCTGAAAAGTAACTCCTTCTGAGAGTTCCTGCTCCTGTTATCCTGTGTTATATACCATTCTTCTGCTTTAATTGTGAATTCTAAATTTTGAACACACAGGGCTGATCACTTATTTTTATGGCTGTGGGCAGACCCAATAGCCATTTTGCTGTTTGCAGCTGGAAAAATTGAGTACCTTGGAACACATGTTTGGAGTTTTCAATGTATCCTTCCATGTCTGCAAATCACTAAGCCAATTGAAATAAAATAATCACTTCTTTCTGTTTAGAATGTTGGAGACATAACGCCAAGCTGCTTATGAGATAGCCATTAGGAAACCGAAACAGCTTGTTAAAAATTGATTGCCTATTAAACTGGGGATTTGTTTACCCCCTTTGAAATGCAACAACCTGCGCATTTAAATACTTAACATTTAAACATTTTCTTGCTACTAGCTTCAGTTGGGCAGGTATTGTCTTTCAAGAAAGATTCATACCTCATAAATGTCACCCTTTCCCAGCAAAGAATTTAAAAAGATGTACACTGTTTTTTTAACCTCTTAAGACATTATCTGATAAGCACTGTCTCAGACATATGCCATGTCTTCTGTGAACTATCCAGACTAAATATATAGCAATCAGTAGGCATTTTTTTACTATACTTTTTTGGGGAAAAATATATTGAGCTACAGCAAACACACACACACACACACACACACACACACACTGTACGCACCATCCTCATGGCCACAACATTCAAAATAAATACTGCAATCTTATATGTTATAAAACAATAAAGACACTTTGTTTATGTCAGTGAACACAATGAAGTTCAGTTTACAGTAGATTTCCTTTAAGTATTTCTTATCCTATATTTTTTTATCCTGGATAATGCAGGGGAGATGCTATATCTCATAGTCACAGGGATCTTCATTTACACATTTTTGCACTGTATTTAGAAGAAGAAGAAGAAGCAGAATCACCATTTATATAGCGCTTTTCATACATCCAAAGTGCTTTACAAGCAATGCTAGACTGGTAGTGAAGTGACTGAATGTGTGGTGGCAGCCATATCACACATCATCACCCACACACAGCTTGAATAATTGCATGAACTGGTTTATGGGAAGGGGAATGTTGTCCAGGACACCAGGAATGTTCCCTACTCTTTGCAAAGAGTGCCCTGGGTTCTCTTTTACTTCCACCTGGACACCCACCAGGACAACACCAGGATGGGCAGAAGGGACCTCGGTTTAACATCTCATCTGAAGGACGGCACACCCCAGCAGTACAGTACCCCCCAATACTGCACTCGGATGCCTGAAATTTTTAGGTGCAAGTCCAATCCCGGTGTGGGACCAGAACCCATGACCTTCTGGTCCAGAGGTGTATGTGCTACCAACTGAGCCATGCTGACACCTATTTTTTACTCAGAATGTCCCAGATTAGATGCAATATCTTGTTTTCAGTGGGGTCATGATTTTACCATTTTTATAATGTATTTATTCAGGGTGGCCTAGTCCAGATGTAAAATATTGTTTTCAGTGTGTTCTGATTGTATGCAATGTAGCACAATATTGTGTAGCAATTCTATATTTTTTCTATTGAAAGTACTTTTAGTTGACCACTTGTACATATACAGTTTCATTACTTTGGTGAAATGCTTCCCTATATTTTGTTGTTGGAGCTTGCCTCTGCATTGCGGTGTTCCTGTTTCAGTTTAATGTGCTCACCCTTTCCCTGTTACAGCATTGTTTACACTCTAACCCGTGCAATATAAAAACTATCTATTAATATAGTAGTTGTCAATAAATTGCTGGACCCGTCAGACTCCAGACTCTTGTGGGAGCCTTTGTTTGTTAATTTTATTATTGTCACCTCTGCCTTTATAACAAAAAATTGTAGTGGTAATTTCTAACCATACACATTACAGTTCTTCAGTTGTCCAGACATAGCTGATCTGTAGCCCTTTTTGTAAGGTGTTTTTCAGTTCAGTTTTTATTTACCCTACCTGTACCTACCCAGTTAATATACAGTTGTTCAATACCCATCCCAGGTCATTACTCACCCAAAAAACTGTCATTGTATTAAGAACTGCTTCACTATTTTTTCAGAGACACTACCCATCAGTGTTGGGGGAGGTGTTGTCTGTCATCATTTTATTTAAAGTAGGAGTACCTGTGCCTTTTTCCCCATGTTATTAATTCTTGTTTGGGGAAAGAAAAAAAGTAACCTGTTTTCTTTTAGTAGAATAAGTTACCATATATTGTATTAGTTGTGCAGAGTGCTGCTACCTGTCCTGATTGTGTTTGGACTTGGAAGCCAGTACTGCAGTTGTGAGGCGTTATTCACAAATCACACAGTCACTTAGTAATACATCCTTTCTTGATATAATCCCAGAGAAAGGCAAAGCTTTGAACAAGCATATAAAAATGCCTGCAAAGAGATGGTCCAGTACAGGGAAATGTGTCAATGGGGACAAGGCAGCAAATAAGTCTTTTGAGGAGAGTACAACTTCAGATCTACTTCAGCAAAGCACACGTATGTCTGCATCAGTGTCTTCTGTGGGCTCTGCTGGCATGGCAGGTACCAGCAAAGGAGTTGTTCTAAGTAGTGGCATAAGTGTTTCTCACTTTTTTATTGCCAAAACTGTTACATACATGCTGGTGGGGGAATGACAGTGAGAAGAAGGTAGACACTGACACCAGTACAGGAACAGTGGTCCAGGAGTAGAGTGATAAGTCTGTCGGTGTGACTGTCCCTGTTCCTGCTGGAGTTGGCGGTGGTGATAGTGTTCAGCCAGAGTCTGATAATCCTGAAGATATGGATAGTCAGCCCCATGAGGAGATGGTAGCAGAGAAAGAAAAAGTTACAGTACAACAAAACAGTGATTGGGAGGAGAAGGAGGAGGAGAAAAGACATCAGCAGCATTGGTGCTGATAATGACGACATGTGGGATGATCCCCCATGGGAGCCAGAGGTTAAAAAGGTCAAGGGTGAGGTAGGCCATTTACATGAACAGCCTGTGGGTCAGGCTGTCAGCGAGCCTATCAATAAGCTTCCAGGCAATCAAGTCACTCCCTCCCAAAAGTAGTCTTTTGGAAGTGATGAAAGCAGCCCAAAAAGTACAAACTTCAATGCTTGTTTCTCAGCTCTCCCAGTCCCAACAACATGTTAAGTCCAGAGGTCAAAAGTTCCTAGTTTGGGACATTTACATGCTTGATCCAGTTGATGAGACCATAGCGATATGTCAGCTGTGTCAAGCACTGTGTCAAGCACTTGCTAGTTGGGGAAAAAGGAAAGTCACATAGACACCAGTGGCCAACACATCCACCTGAAAAACAAGCACCCCCTGTACTGGCAGCAACACCAGAAGGATACCACAGCTGTTGGTGGGATCTCCCTCAACAAGTTAAATGTAACTGAGAGCAGTACCATACAGCAGGAGGAGGAAGGGCAGAGTGGGTCGGTGCAGGAAGGGGATGAGCAATCCTTTGCTCTCTTGAGTAGTGGGCATAGCAGTGGAGGTGCTCCTCCCAGTAACTTGACTCAGAAAAGTACACCGCCACAGCCAAAATCAACCAAAATAACTGGTTTCATGTGGTCTTCACATCTCCAAAAGTCAACTGTTACCCCTAAAAGAACAACACTGGTGTCACATGAATTGTGTTCTGGTCGAACAGCCCCAAAGATGCAACCCACACTGAGGACCATCCTTGAGCAGCACTCAAAGTACCCCCCTCCCAATCATGCTGCTGTACGAGAGTTAAATGCTGCCACTGCTGAGATGCTGGCCATCGATCTGTTGCCATTCATGTACATGGAAAATGCTGGGGTCTGCAGGTTGATGGTCCGTGCCTGTCCCAAATGGCAGGCTCCATCATGAACATAGTTCTCTAAGTGTGCCATGCCAGAGCTGTACCATACAGTTGATGATTCCTTAAGACATGCAATGAAGCATTTTGCATTAGAATATATCCATCTTAGCATGGCTATGTGAATCAGTAGACAAACAGCAGCAACTCATATCTATGCATAACAGCACACTGCGCACAGGTACCTGGGGTGGTAGTTGACGTCATGCCTGGCAGGAAGGCAGCAAGCTTAAGTACCCCTAAATTTCATTATAATAAATGGTGCACATTTTTCCCCATAGGGAAAGCTGATTGTAATTTATTATTATAACCAGCTGGTTATAACGGAAAACACACTCTGGGTTTCCCTCGAACCACGCATGAGTCAGTCACAGTCTTCCTTGACTCCTCGACATCCCCTGGAGCAATTTTCTGTCTGCAGATTTCACCACCACTCGCAGCCGGCGGTAAGTTGATTTTTTATTAAAATAAGAGAAGAAGACAGTCTCTTTCTCCACTCACTGACCCTTAAAAAAAAGGAAAACCAAATGGAAAGTTTTCAAACAGTCAGGCCAGGCACGCATGAGCCAGTGGGGCTCCCCACCTCTTCATGCTGCAAGGACACTGCAGTTCCACTACAGCTGCTTGGCAGTAATTTTAAGTATACAAAAAAAATGAAAGAAAATTACAGAACTTCTTTTACTACAAGTCCACTTCTTTCTGCTGCAAACAAGAGGAGTACTGTAATTTTATAGAACGCGGACCACTCAGAATTCCAAATGGCGCACCTCTGCATGTTTACTTTATTTTGTTTAATTGCTGAGGCTGAAAAAGTGCACGCCAGCAATCATATAAAATAAAATATGGGGTGGTTGTGTAAAACTCGATTTTACACCCACCTTTGTTGTGGGATGCATTTCATAAACCCCGAGGGCGAAATGTAGCATCCCACAACTCGGGTGTGTGTAAAATCTCATTAAACACACCACCCAATATATTATTCTCTGTATTGTAATCCCTACACACAGTACAAGTTACAGCCAACACAGATCACTACAGCAAAACAGCAGGACAGCATTGGCAAATCTTAAATGCACAATTCTCAATCAATTTGTGAAACCAGCAGCAGGAGGCAGCAAGGGCAACCAGCAAGCTAGCGGCAGCATTTTGCAGGAGTAATTATTTTTTTCACCATGGCCCCTCTTACTAGCCTTTTTTATCTATCTCATAAAATTGCCACAATAATTGTTCATGTCTCCCCCTATCATTTTTCTCAGTCTCATCTTATCAGACCTGCTCTGCTCTGCACAGCACAGCGGCAAGAGGCTGTGTTAAACTGTGGCCCAAGAGCACATTTTGAACCCGGTGGTAGTGGGGCAGTACAAAACATCATGACTGAAAGCAGATTAATGTCTCAATTTTATGCATCTTTTTTCCTGTCATATTTCTCGTCTTAGGCCTGCTCTGTACAGCATGGTGGCAAGAGGCTGTGTTAAACTGTGGCCCATGTGCACATTTTGGACTGGGTGGTGGTGGGGCAGTATAAAAACATCATAATTGAGAGTGCACAGGGGACACTTGTTAAGCCCAAAAAACATGTTTATGTTTTAATTCACAATAAAATTGCTTATCTGTCTGTGATTGTTGTGTATGTCTTTGGACTGTTGCTGCTCATAATCACAAAAACTGCTACAACATCACATAGCTTTGGGATAAAAAAACATTTTCATATGAACAATGCTTGACTTTTGTGTATAGGAGGAGGAGGATATATAAAGAAGGTGTAACACAAAACAAAATGAAAGGTACAATGTTTATGGGTACACTGACAATAACACACAACAGGGTGACATGCAGGGTCAAGGCAAGGGTATTCATATGAGAGGGGAAAACTAAATTAGTGAAAAAAGGAACATAATTGAATGCTATAGGGAGAATAAACATAACACACAAAACTGCTGGACAAAGAAATATGATTATAAGACAACTAAGCAAAATAAACAAGAGGATATAGAAGAGGAAGAGGACAAAAAATATTTTTTGAATTTTTTTACTTTTTTATTATTTTTAGGGGGTGCAGTTGAGAAAAGTTCTAGTAACACAGGACAGGAAAAAGAAAAGAAAACAAAATGGCTGCTGCCTCACTGAGTGCTGCAACTTACACCGCGCCAGGCCCTGACTCTGATCTGCCACCACCCCCCACCAGCCATGACGCAGCTCTGCCAGGAGTTCCAAAACTTTATTTTGGTCCTGCATTATTTTTCTCATGTCCCTCACCGGCTTCCTGGCAGAACTGGTCAAACTACTGCCTAAGACCTTACTGAGCATGGCTGCCACCTCACTGCACACTGCCACCAGGTCTTCATTGCTGATGCAGACCTGACCTGGGGCTGCTGCAGGTTGTGTGGGATCAGCATTATGGCAAAGCCAGTGGCTATGGATAGATAGTGCTGCTGCCTCCTGCAGCTGTGTCCTGGATCTGGTACGGTGTCCCCTAGGATGAAGCCAGCCGCCTTCCTCCTGCTGGCCCCCTTCCTCTTCTGTATGTTCACTCCCACTACTAGTGCTGCCTCCTGCTGCTGCCACCTCTTGCTACTTTTGGAGCCACTCTGCAGGGTGATTGTGCTGCAGATTGCTCCTTTAGCCACCAGTGTCAAGGTGTGCCCCTTTCTTCCCCAGCCAAACACTCCGGCCACAAAGGCTGTAGATGACGACAGCACTGTCATCTGCAGCGTTTGTGGCGAAGGACCACACTGTAGATGACATGCTTGGCTGGTGGGGGGGCTACCAGCTGATGTCCTGGGGGCCACAACATCCTGTTCTTCCTGGGGGGGATATATGCTTCTGCTACTGGGGGGGCAATGGGCTGCTGCTTCTGGTGGACAGGGGTCACATGCTCCTGCTGGGAGGGGGGCTGTCTTTTAGACTAAAATGCTAGTCTGTTAAGGTGAACACTTTTCAGCTACCCTCTGTTCAGTTCCCCTTATCCTAACTTTCTCATCCACATTCTCTCTCAAAAAAATAAGTTTTCTTAACAGGAAACTAAAAAAAAATGAAAAAGAGAAAGAAAGAGAGAGAGAGAGAGCGTGAGGGAGTCTCACACACACACACACAGTCATTAAGTCACTATAAACTTAAAGACAGAAAAATATAAGCCCACAGAAAATGTCCTAACAAAGAAAGATTAGCTGTTTTTAAACTAATGAATTTGGAAAAACAAACTTATAAAGCTTTTTCCTGCTGCATACTAGTTCTCTCAGACTACTACTGCTCTGTCTGCAAGCACTAACAAAAGGAAGCAAAATCAGTGCTTTCCTACATGAGTGCAGTTACCCATGTGACCTGCAGAGAGTAAGTCATGTGACAAGCCTTTTTTCCCTAACTTCACCTAATAGTACTGCAACACAAAATTTACCAGTGAAATTGATGGTGGAATTTCACAATAAGTACTTAATTTCGCGAAATGTTTTGTGGGGTGAAATTCATAATTTTGCTGGGATTTTGCTAGAGAAATAACATTTCCCAACATTTCTTTTCATGGTAGAGGGTGGAGAGACGGACCAGCATGCTGCAATAAGTACCAGGGAGAGGGGGAGTAGACACAAATTCATTCTCAGTGGAGAGGTTCGGGAAAGGACTGGATGACTTAAAGAACACAAAGGCCATGGGACCAGATGGAATTAATTCCAGAGCCCTAAAGGAAAAGAGCACTGTGGTGACTGCCCCTCTGGAAACACTTTTCAGTACCTCAGTGGAGATAGGGGAACTTCCAGAGGACTGGAGGAGGGCTGATGTGGTCCTTCTGCATGAAAGCATCAGTTGGGAAGATGCTAGCAACTACAGGTAAGTCAGTATCATATCAGTAATGAGGAAATTAATGAACACACTACTGAAGGAGAGGCTTGTAGACAACCTGGAGGCAAATGGGCTGCAGGACCACCAGCAGCATGGTTTCACAGGGGAGCATCCATGTCAAACTTATCTCGTAGGTTTCTATGACTGGGTTACAAGAGAAGTGGAACATGGGAGAGCAGTGGACATAGCTCATCTGGACTTCAGTAAGGCTTTCAACACAATGCCACACAGGAGGCTAGTTAAAAAACTAAGCAGCCTGGGTGTGGGGAAGAAAGTGACAAGCTGGGTATCAAACTGGTTAAAGGATATGAGGCAATGGGTGAAGGTAAATGGTAGCCACTAAGGCAATAGGAGAGTAGCTAGTAGGGTGCCACAGGGTTTGGTACTGGGATCAGTTCTCTTCAGTGTCTTGCTAAGTGACATTGCAGAGGTGCTTGAGGGTAAGATGTGCCTCTTTGTGGATGATACAAAAATCTTCATAAGGGTTGACAGGAAGAGTAAGAGAGAATCTGAGGAAACTAAATGAATGGTTTAATGGGTGGCAGCTGAGTTTCAGTAACAACAAGTGCAAGGTTATACACTTAGGCCTGTGGAATACAGGGACTGTGTGTAAAATGGGAGAGTGAAGCTTACAGTCACCAAAAAGAAAGATATCTAGAGGTCATCATATATAATGACCTCAAGGAGCTGGGCAATGTGACAGAGTGGAAA
Source organism: Neoceratodus forsteri (assembly GCA_016271365.2). Lineage (NCBI taxonomy): Eukaryota > Metazoa > Chordata > Ceratodontiformes > Ceratodontidae > Neoceratodus > Neoceratodus forsteri. Next base: position 897,155,845 of record CM057459.1, read on the forward strand.
AGGCTATCAGGATGCTGGGATGCATTTGGAGAGGGATTTCTAATAGGCAGAAGGAGGCTGTGCTGCCATTGTATCACTCACTAGCGAGGCCCCACCTTGAGTACTGTGTCTAGTTCTGGAGGCCGCACCTCTGCAAGGACACTGAAAGGGTGAAGGCAGTTCACAGAAAGGCATCCAAAATGGTGAGGGGGTTGCAGGATAAGCCATATGAGGAAAGGCTGCAGGAACTCAATATGTACTCCCTCGAAGAGAGGAGAGCAAGAGGGAACATGTCTGGAATCGACAAGTACCTCACAGGAGTGAAAAAAGTGCAAATGGAGAGCTAATTTCAGAGAAAGGAAAGCACTAGAAGAAGGGAGCATGTGGGAACTGGTGAGAGATGGACGTGTTACTATGCTGTCCCTGACCTTGTGGAATAGGGCTGTGAGCAAGGGGATAACACTTTACAAACTTTATTAAAAGGTATGCCACTGTTGCCTTTTTAAATGCTTATCCCCTGACCAGAAAATATTTTTGTGCACCTCTGTTCAGTGGTAGCCCCAGTGTTTTTCTCTATCTTCCCTAGTGCAGAAGGAAGGCATCCCAAAGGTGGTGCAGGATTGTCCCTGCTGGGAGAGCAGAACCACAGCGTGTGGAGGAAGATTGCTCAGAACAGCTAGACAACTCTTTGACTGAGGAAGGCTGCTGATTTGAAGTTCTATTTCCAGTTCCAGTTCCAGCATTAACATCTTTGTATTATATTCAGCTTAAGAAGATTTGAGCCTAAGCTAAAGGGATGCTATTTTAAATACTTTTATCTGTGTAAAAGTTTTTTTATTTGCTGAAGTTTGCCTCTCTGTGGACATTTTGTGTTTTTTATTCTTTATAATACATGTTTGCATTTGGGGTTTTAATGAATTTGCTCTTATTTTTGTGGGGTTATAAATTTGTTGTACTAAACTTTTTGTTTTTGTATTTTTTGCATTTAGAATTTTTGCACTTTTGCATTTTTTGCACCATATGGTAATTAGCTCACGTGATATTTCTGCTATATACGTCAGTGCTCCCAGAAGGCTTTAACATTTTTACCTGTGAGTACCTGTGAGTGCATTGAATGATTTGGGCTTGGGCCATGGTAGTATTTTTTTATCTGACCAACAGCCATATACGGATGATCTTTCGGCATTCCACTTTTGTTCTGATGCTTTAACCTAAATGTTTTGAAAACCATATGGGGCAAGTACTTGTCTGAGTAACAGTTATCGCCTTAAGCCTTTAAGCATTTTTTTTTTTGTGTGTGTAGTATGCATATCTTGTATTGGGTCAGTTTGTTTTGCCAGCTCAACTGATCAGATACTAGCATTCCTGAAACTTTTTGCTTTGATATTCGGAAATGTTTTGCCTCAATTAGTGCCTTTTAGGGATAGTGCGAGAGTACGATTTTGAAACTGTTCAGATCTTCTTTTCTATAATTAATTAGTGAGTGTTTTTAAAAATTATGGTGTGAGTTTGTGTTATAGAATTGTTATTAGAACTGCTATTGTTAATATTCTCCAGTTTTTAACTTTTATTTTTAAACTGTTTCTTTGGGTCCATGATACTAACATACTAACATACTATTTACCAGCAGATTAGGCCTTACGGTCTATCGAGTCTGCTCGAACTTTAGATCCTTAGTTGGGTGCCGAGACCCTCCCATCCCTTGTGCTCCAGAAACCCGTATCATCCATCCCCACTCCCCTGGGACAGGACATCATCTGATACATCCACTTTCTGTGTCTGTCCCATCCTCTCTTTAAGCCCTCCACTGTGGATCTCTGAACTAGCTCACCAGGCAGTGCATTCCAAGGGTCCACCACCCTCTCAGTGAAAAACCTCCTCCTCTTTTCCCCCCTTACCCTTCCACCTTCCAACTTCAAACCATGCCCTCTGGTGATACCTCCCTGCTTTAGTCTAAAGATCCCCTCCATGTTTACCCTATTTATTCCCTTGAGGTACTTGAGGACCTCAATCATGTCCCCCTGTCTCTCCTCTCCTCAGTGAAAACAGGCAGAGCTCCTGAGTCTGTCCTCATACGCTCAAACCCCTAGCCCTCGTGATCATCTTTGTTGCCCTCCTCTGTACCCTCTAGGAGCTGTATGTCCTCTTTAAGTGTGGTCTCTAGTACTGTACACAGTACTCAAGGTGTGGTCTAACCAGTCCATTGTACAGTGGCAGAATCACTTCCTTGCTCCTAGAGGTGATCCTTCACGATGCATCCCAACATCCTGTTTGCCTTGCTAGCCTCCTGCACTGCTCAGAGTTATTCATACATGCATCCACCATGACCCTAGGTCTTTTTCCCCTATTGAGGCCTCCAGGCCTCCCAGGGTGTGTACATGTGTTTAGAGCTCTTTCCGACTCATGATGCAACACCTTGCACTTGGTGATATTGAAATTTAATTTCCATGTGTGAGCCCAGCTTTCCAGGGTGTCCAGGTCCCTTGCAGGGCCAACCTCCTTCTTCTCTCCTCAACTACTGCTCCCATCTTGGAGTCACCCACGAAGAAACTCATTTCACACCTATACCCTCCCTGATGTCCGATATGTATGCATTAAACAGGATCGGACCCAGGACCGAGCTCCTGGGTCCCACTACCAACCTCTCAGGGTTCGAGCTCCCCACAGACCACTACTCTCTGTGTGCGTCCCAGCTAGCCAGTTTTCAACCATCTGACCATCAAAGGGCCTACCCTAACCCCATCAGTTTCTCCACCAGACCATTGTAGGGACAGAGTCAAACACCTTGCTGAAGTCCAAGAATAATACATCCACAGGCTTACCCCTGTCCAGTTCTGATGTTACCCATTCATAGAACTCCACAAGGTTGGTTTGACATGATCTACCTGGCACAAACCCATGTTGCTTACTATCCAGACCTCCCACCTCCTCCAAGTACACCCCAATCGCTCCTTTAGTATACTGTCCATTAATTTTCCCACCACCGAAGTCAAACTGATGGGTCTATAGTTACCTGGTACTTCCATCGACCCCCTTTATGGATTGGTACCACATGTGCCTCTCGCCAATCACTAGGTACCCTCCCTGTCTCAAGTGACCTGCTGAAAAGCTCCGCCAGGGGTGCAGCCAGTATGTCCGCCAATTCCCATAGTACTCTCGGATGAATGCCATCTGGCCCAGGAGATTTGTCTTTCTTTAGAGCCTTGAGGGCTAACCACACCTTTTTGGTGGAGATAGCATCATCCGTCCCCTCCACCTTACTGGCCTTTTTATCTTTATCCAGATGTGACACCCCTGGGGTACCTATCTCTCCCTCTTGCTCCATTTTTGTTGCTCCCCTGATCCCACTTACTGATGATTCTATCCCCTTCATGCCTTGCTTTGTAGATATCCCATCCCCCTCCCTAGTGAACACAAGAGGCAAAGTACTGTAAATACTCTGCCTGGTCCTCGCCTCTTCCACCCACCTCCTTCTGATCTCAATCTGCTGAGATGGCCCTTGTTTTTCCTCCGCTCCCAATGTACCGAAGAACCCCTTTTCCCTCCATGTATCCCTGTGCCAGCCGCTGCTCTTTACTGGACTTTGCTCCCTCACCATACGGGTGACTTTTCTAGATGCAAGCTGGTACATTTCCTTATCCCTATCCCTCTTGTTGTTTTATATTTTTGTAGGCCACCTCTTTCTCTGACTGCTACCTGTACCTCACTGGACCACCAGCATGGTTTATGTGACCTTGCTCCCTTATGTTTCAACTTAGTGCAGATCCTGACTGCCTCATGAAGTCCCGCTTTATGACCTCCCATCTCCTTTCCACACTTGTCATTGAGGTAATCCCCATCAAGTGATCCTTGAGAATATTTCCCATGCCCATGAAGTCTGCCTCCTGAAGTCCACTGCCAGTGTCCTAGATCTCACCCCCATGCTTATTTGAAACCAGACAGTATTGTGGTCGCCCCGTCAGGGGCTCCTGTACAACCATGTTCCCTACCAGATCCCCATCTGCCAGAACCACATCCAGGACATGCCCTCCCTTGTGGGCTCCATCACATGCTGTGTTAAGAAAACATCCTGGAAGCCATCCAGCAGCCTCTGCTCCTTGGCCACCTTAGAGGACATGGTTCCCCAGTTTGTACCTGGATATTAAGGTCCCCATCAACACCACTCCTTCCCTTTTGGTCCACACTGGGCAATGATGTTGTCCAGCAAACCATCCTCTAGAACCTCACTCATCCCAGGGGCCTATATGTTACACCCAGCTTGACCTTATTTCTGCTAAGGATCGTAGTGACCCTTAAGGCCTCCACGCTTTCCTCTGCCTCTTCTACCCTAGCAATTTCTATGTCATCTCTACGAACATAGCCACTCCACCCCTCTGCCCTCCTTTCTATCCTTCCTGAGCATAGTGTACCCCTACATGCTTAGGTCCCAGTCATGGTTTTTGTTGGCCCACGTTTCCGTGACCGCCGCCACATCCATCCCTGAACAGCATGGCTCTGAACCTCAGCAACTTGTTTCCCAAGCTCCTGGCATTTACTAACACCAACCCCCACCCCTTATCCCTGATTCTTTGTCGAACCCCACCCAGATTCCTTATACTTCCATCCTCCTCTGCTCCTCCTGAAACCTCCATCCCCAATCTGTTTCCCCTTCCCCCTGGGCGTGAAGGCTACTCCACTCCATCTGGAGGAGAGGGCTTCGGTCAGCCCCTCCCTATCCTCCCCTCACAAGTTTAAACCCCACCTTTCTTGTATGTAGTCAGCCATCCCTGTTTAAGGACTTCCTTCCCAATGGGGCAAGATGAAACCTGTCCTTGGCATAAGTCCCTTATCCTCCCAAACCCATTCCAGTTCCCTAACACCCCCAACCCACTCTCTCTTCACCCCACTTCCTGGAGCCAGTCATTAACCTCTGTGAGTTTCATTTTTTTTCCACTGAGGCCTTTGGTACTGGCAATATCTCCGAAAAGGAAATGTTGCATCCATTATCCCGACAGACTCTGGCAAGTTCTTGGAACCTTGCTTGATTTCCAAATGCTATTTCCTCTAGATCATTAGTTCCCAAATGCACCAGGAAATCGCTTCTCTCCACAATCCCTAACCATTTCATACACCATGAACTTTGCTCTGTGCAGTGTCAGCCCAGAGATACACACTACCTTCACCTGGCTATGGCATCCACCCTGTCCCTCCCACTGATACCCCTAATCATCAAGTCTCCCAATAACAGAACCTTAACACCACCATCATCCTTATGGTTACCCCACTATGCCCTCTCAGCCCCCTTCCCCTTTAATCATGATATCACTTCTGTGGGAGTCTTCCTGCCTTACTAGAGACCCCTTGTCACCCTCCCCTTTCTGCCTCCCTTGCTATTTTGCCCACTTAAATCAAACTCCTCTGAATAGGTGTCCCCTTTAACCTCTCTTATCCAAACCATTTATCCTGGCCCTGATGGTTTCCTTCCCCACACTGCCATCCTCCCCCTTGTAATAGTACCCTGCCTCCAGAGGCTCTCTGTGGGTCCCTTAGCTAGGGCCCCATCCTGGTACTGACCCCTGCTGAAAGGGGCCCTCCCACCTCCTTGTCTCCCAGTTTCTTCCAATCATGATCTCCTCTCTCATGTCTGGAATATGTTGCATCTCCCCCATTTGCTTAATATATATGTTTCCCCTTCTCCCTCTGGGACTATTTCTATCCTTTCCATTGCCGGTCTTTGATGCCCTATGGGTATCATACTCCTTCCCCCCGGCCTCTATATATGTTTTCTCATTTCCACCAACCCCTTCCTCCCCCTCTAGGTTGCTTAGTAGCTCAGATTTATTGCCACACTCTATGTCAGCCTCCATCAAATAACCCGAGATTCCCCTGACTGCACCTCTAAACTGCCCCTCTTCTTCCCCTCTTGCTCTGTTCACCTTAGGAGCTCCCTTACCACAGTCTGCTGTTTTAGGCTTCCACACAACAGCCCCTCCTGACTCTTCCCCTCCAGTATCTTTGTATTCAGAATGTTCACTCTCAGACGCTTTCACTTAGCATCAACTTCCTATCTAAGGGTGCTCTGTCCCTAATATCCCCTCCTGCTTGCTGTAACATAATGTCCTGTAATTTCAGAGCGTTGCCCCAGCCTCCCTCAGCCCCACCCTTCTGCTGCCCATATCCACACCCCTTATCCTTGACACCCCCCAGCTCCCCAGCTTACTCCTTAACCAATATACCTCACTCCTGATACAAGATAACTGTCTAAAGAGTGGGCAGCCTCCCTCTCTCCAGGCCCAATTTAGAATTATTGCCATCCCACAGCCTGTACAGCCTACAACCCTTCCAAAGATGCTCATGGTGGAATATGGCCACCCTGTTTATCCCCTCTGTTTATAATGGCACACCCCTTTTCTCAGTCCCTTTCCTGAATACAGTTTCTCTCTATACTGACTGTAGTTATTTACAAACCCAATTTCAACCCCACCAATAAAGTTCCAAAGTCTCACAAACACATACATTCCAGTGTGTGTTCGGTCCCACTAATAGTGTGTGTAAGCAGACATCAAGTACCGTATGATGTCACAGGCCCACCAGCTGCTGTTGCTTCAAATTTCAGTCCTAAAACAGAAATACTCAGCCTTTCAAACCCAACCCCAGTGGTTTTCAGTATTTAAGAAAGCCTACAAAACAGGGTGGGTGGAGGGCTCTACCAAACACCAGGCAAACAACACATTTAAATTTCCCTCTAATTAACCCTGACAAACAACTGTCTCCAAACCTCAAAAAGTTACAATATCACAGCACAAGTAACAGTTCTAATTCAAGGTAATAATTTTTACCACATAGAGCTAATTTCACTTACAAACTACTCCAATATTTCAGTTAAAACAGAATATAAACCCAGACCTCCGTCCAACCAACCTGGTGCTTTGAGTTCCCGAGTGAACAAACAATGATTTTTTTAGTTGTTTCAGTAACTTTTAGTTTCATTAGTATCCACACTTTAAATTTATTAGTATATTAAGGACTTTTTGATACACCTTGATTCTAAGCCTTGATTTTTCCTTTGCTTACTTTGACTTTAGTGAAGCCTCCAGATAAACATGGGGCAGGCTATGAACTGGAGATAAACGGCTGTGCCAAGAACTTTCCAAAGCTTTTCCTTTGTAAAGTATTCATTTCAGGAAGGTGTGTCAACACATCCTGGATACAAATTAGAACTATGAGAGCAGCAAATAAATCTGACAGAGAACATTCAGAGCTCTACACTTCAGGACTTAATTTTACAGTGTCTATTCTAGTGACTTCATGGAACTCTTTGACATTTGAAAAAGTTTATTTTTGGACCATAACGAGAATGAGCATTTCATATTTATTTTGTGACTTGGGTTAGCCTTTTTTATATGTTTTATAAGATGGTGAATACTAGAATTAAACTGTAGTAATGGTTAATTTGAAAGAATGTCTTATTTTAATCAATTCTGGTTTATGTCTTTTACAAGAAACACAGTTGGGTTCTGATCTTCCTCAGGCTGAAAAACAACTTGAAATAATATCTCAGGAAATTCTACTTAATCAAAATAAGATTAAAGCTAAAGATAGAGCCAAACTTAAACAAGTTAAAAAACATAAAAAAACAAATAAAAAGACAAAAAAACAGTTTGATAGAAAAACTGTTAGAAAGGGTAATTTATAAACTGAGAAAGCCACTAAGCAATCTAAAATTAATGATCACTTTGTAAAGGCAAATGCTGCTAAAGTAGCTGAAATTGGAACTGGAATAAGTAGCCCTGCATCTTTAGTAATGCCATTAACTCAAAAATTAATTCGAGAAAACAACTTTGAGCCAGTAATTAATTTAATTGATCTACGACAAGATAGCTCCAGGCAATCATCTACACCTAACATTTTTTCAAAAGGTAACATCTCTCTCCCAACAAATGATAATTTATATCCCACATTCTATTCTGAGGGCTCTATTGACACAGTTAAAATTGCTAGATTTAATAAAGAGGATACCACCAGTAACCTAAGTGACTTCAGCAACACAGATGAGGTAAATAGAAATCCTAATAGTAAATTGGGTAATGAAGCCTCTTTTGATTTATATCATAAGACATTTTCTGATAGTCTGGTTTTCTCCAGAATCTCTTGAAACCAGTCTGGTCTGGGAGTGAAACTCTATTACAATGGATCTTCATGATACTTTGATTAATATCAACAGAAATGTACACCTGAGTAATTACTGTATGATTGATGACCATGTTTCTTCATATCCATTTGGGTCATATGAAGCACTAAAACATTTTATGAGAGACCTGTATGCAGCTCTTTTAAAGATAATGGACCAATTAGTTGTTGTTCATAAAGAGATTGAGAATTTAAAAGGGATTGTTGCTTTGAATTAGTTTGTTTCTTGACAATATATTAACCAGAATCGCAAAATTAACCCCTGAAATAAAATCTCCTTCTATAATTCTGGATGATGCCTCTCCAAATAGGTTGGATGTTCCTTTGGCCAGACCAGACTTCCCTTCTATTCTTATACCTGAAACCCTGGTTAATACCTTCATTCTCTCAAAAAAAAAAAAAATTAAAAAAGTAGAAAAATAGAAAAGAAGGATGTGAATAAAAGGGAAGTGAGAAAGAAATCTGATTAGTGGAGGTAAATATGCCAGTCAGTTCAACTTGCACTATTCCAGAAGTGTTGCCGTCTACCCCCACTAGTTTATCTGATGTAACAGTAAGTAATGAAAAGAAAATATTTAAGCAGGATTTGGATAGGGGCAATGAAACAGAAGGATGGAATGAAATTAATCTTAATTGCAAGTCATTCATGCAATTAATTACCTTTCAATTGACTGAGTTTAAGATGGAGCTGTAAGCTTTTAAGAAAGACTGGCAAGATTGGAATAGAAATATAAAGATGACATGATCAGTGAGGGAAAAGGGTTTTAAAGGCACCCAACATGATGTACAAAAGTTAGTTAATTAATCTCCAGTTAAGGTGCTACATGATATTTCAGAATGTGAAATTCTGGCTTTTTAAAGAATTGAGGGGATTAATTATGGCCAGTCTGGCTGTAATATAGAACATTTGGTATATTTTCTAAGAGACACCAATGGTGCTGATTTGCTGGAAACCAATAGCATACAAATGTGGAAAGCTAAAGATGAAGATGGTTGGGATTGCATTTTTGTTTTCTGCTCTGCTATTAGGATTGCATATCAAATTTGGCTTAACAGCAGACTGTTAAAAAAGAAAGGGTGCCATGTTGACTTTGTTAACAGAAAACAACTAAAATTAACAACTGATGACAATTTAAGGCACCTTAGTGTATTTGGGTAAAGTGGAATACCCAAAGAAAACAACTGGACGTTCTTAATTGTTGCACACATTTTAAAAATACCATTAGAAGAAATTAAAATAAAAAAAGATCTGTTGGTGCAACCACAAAACTATGTCTGGTCAGGAGGATGTACTATTACAAGGTGATGCTACCACAAATGAAATTTTGGGGAAAGTTTCACTTTTAGATCTGGTAGGTGTCCGTATGATTGATAGTGAGATTCTTGCATCCCCTCTAAAGGGTAACACAGAAATAAGACAGTCTTTTTAATAGTTTGGAAAGGGGTAAAACTCTGAACATGTATGGGCTGAGCAGAGTTAGAAATCAAACCCCCCAAAAAACTTGAGTGGATGATAGGTACTTAATATATTAGAACAGTGTTTACACATTTCAATTGATGATTCGGATGCTATCAAAGTCATCCAGTTACGTAATGACCCTGACTGTGATCAAATAAAACAATGACCCTGACTGTGATCAAATAAAACTAACAATTAAGTTAAGTAGCTTATATGATAAAGTAATAGAAAATACATCTATTTTAGACACTGTATGTCTATTTATTGTTGAACAAGATTCTCATATAGAAATAGAAGAAGCTGGTAATATTCCTAACACCTCAAATGGGCATATTTCCACTTTCCCCACTGTTAATTTGCAGAATGATTATAATGTATCTATTTAAAACAAATTCGAAATTGCATCTATTCAAAGTGATTGACTGGAAAAAGAAATAGCAGAAAACAAGAATGCATCCCCTCTAAATAAAATAAAAAACATGGATTGTAGCACACATTTTGTATCTTGGAATATTGCAGGATTGTTTTCCGATTTAGCAGATCCAGATTGGGTTGAATTTATAATGAGTAAAGATGTAATATTTTTTCAAGAAACCTGGGCCTGTTTAGAGTTGAATTTAAATGGATTCAATCTTATACACTCCCCTGCTACTAGAACTATTAAATATGGAAGAGCTATGGCTGGACTGGCTATATATATATTAAAATTAAGAAAGAAATTATAACCATGGATACTTTAAACACAAACCAGTATTTATTATTCAAAACATCAATTGGAATTCAATTCCTATTACTCTGATTAATGTCTAAATTTCCCCTAGATCAGCTAGAAGAAACAATGTACATCTCTGGGAACATTCAACAATAATGATGGAGGAGATTCCTGTTAGATTTCCAGTTAATCACATACTGGTCGCAGGGGATTTTAATGCCAGAATTGCTTTATATGAACAGAGAAATACTATATCTGAAATGGTCATGACTTGAAGTAATTGTCCCTAGAAAAAGTCAAGATCTGAGGACTAATACACAGGGTAAAGATGTTACTAAATTCATAGAAGAAAATGAGCTTTTATTATTAAACAGTAGGATAACCAGTGATCTAGAGGGAAAGACTATTAATTTTTCTTCTTGTGAACAGAGCACAATTAATTACGCTTGGAGCAATTTAGAGTTAGTAAAATCAATTGTACATATTGACGTTGTATTGAGGCCGGAAAGAGATCATGCACTGATTTGTCTGAAGATCCTTCTAAATGAAGGCTTAGCTGAGAGGGTAAGACCAGGTCCTGTAGAAGATTGTGCCAGGTTGGCAAAAAGATATTAAGGAGAGGGAAAATAACAAATAGGCAATTGGGTGAAGTTATCCAAAATGTTATATCTGACTTTCAGTCACTTTGTACACATTCTGAGTCCCCTGATAAAATGTATAATGTGTTAAGTCAACTGAATCAGGACATTAGAGCAGTTATATATAGCAATACTACATGCAGTAATCAAGCTAATCAAAACTGGTTTGATAATGAATGCAGGAAAGTAAAATCTAAGCTTAAAATAACTTATTAAATGGATTAAAACAAGACCCACTAAATCAAACTTTCAGTATTTAAATAAAGTGAGGAAACACTATAACAAATGGTTAAAGTAAGAAAAATGAGTGTACCAGCAAAAACTGTTGACAGAAATGTATAATGTGATACAAAAAAATGATATGCACTCGTTTTGGAAGTTGGTAGCACAAGGTGTTAAGAAATATAAACCTACATTATCAACTTATATCCCAAAGGATATTTGGATTGCACATTTTAAACAAATATTTTCAGGAACTGATAATATGAACTGCCAATTTATAAATGGGTTATGCTCATCCACAAGCAACTCAATTACTTTCAATGAGTTAGAAGTCAAAGAGGCCATATTAAATCTTAAAAATAATGAGCGTCAGGTGAGGACGGTATTTCAGCTGAAGTTTATAAGGAATATAAGTCATTCTGAATACCCCTATTGACTTATTATTTTAATTTATGTTAAGAACATAAATATGTCCCTATATCCTGGGTTAAAACCATCATTGTACCACTGCATAAAAAAGGTTCAGTTTATGAGCCTTATAATTATCGTCCAATAAGTCTGCTTAACATAATATCCAAAATATTCTCTGGATTATTATTGGATAGAGTAATTGAATGGGTTGAGATCAATTCTATTATTTCTCCATCTTAGGCTGGTTTTCGTAGGGGTTTTTCGACAATTGACTATTTGTATTCTCACATTTAATCGAGCAGTATGTCAAATGAAGAAAAATGAATCTTTATGCAGTTTGTATTGTTTTCATTTCTGCCTTTGATTTTCTAAATAGATATAAACTATAGTTAATCTTTTATTCCGTAAAATTGAACAATTCACTTTTAACAATGATTTATCTCCTCCATTCTGGTACGATTTCTTCAGTTAGATATGACAATAAAGGTAACTTAACAGAATATTTTGTGACCCAGGATGGGGTCAAACAAGGCTGTCTACTTGCCCCATTGCTTTTTAATATACATGTAAATGAGTTACTCATTTTAAAAAAATGAAAAAAATACTTGATTCAGCCCAAATAAATGGTTCCCTTTTACACATGTTTGCTTATGCTGATGACATAGTATTGTTTGCTCTATTGACAAAGGGGCTTCAGAAAAAAAAAAGATATTTTTCAACAACAATGTGAGAACTTGGAACTCTCTATAAACCTGAACAAAACTAAAATAATGATTTTCTATTATTCTGGGAGGAGAAACAATAAACTTAAATTTACACTTAGTAATAGTAAAATTGAAATTGTGGATAATTATCCATATCTGGGGGTTAAATTGACTAATACATTTAATTGGGCGTCCCATCAAAAAGAACAATACTTAAAAGCAAAAGTGATTGGCAAAGATCTACTAAAATGTAACATTAATTATGGAGGAAATACTATTCTCCCTGCCCTTACTGTAGTTGATGTAAAGATTAATTCAGTAACAACATATGGTGCCGAAGTTTGTGTTCGAATATAGCAAAATAAACTAATAAAACTTCTTCATATTATTATAAAGCCCTTCTAGGAGTTCCAAATTCCACATCTAACATAATAGTTAGATCTGAATTAGGGAAGATCCCAGCTAGCACTATAGCTATCTTAAAATTGCTGTTCTATTGGTTAAGATTAATAAATGACAAACACAGTACTCTGCCCCATACATGTATTAAAGAAAAAAATTAAATGGTCTAAGGAAGGTTACACTTCTAACTGGTTGAAGGTCTTAGAGACACTTATGGCCCATTTGAATATGATGATTGAGCGATTATTAAAAAAATATGAATATCTCCATGTCCTTTAAAATGTTGATAAAACATAATTTATTTGATTATATAAAACAACAACAAATGTTAAAGTAAAAGGATTAAGGTTTAATGAATGGTTTAGAGATAATAAAATTGACCATTGCCTGGAAGATTACTTAACTCTTCATTTATCATTTTTGGACAGAAAATTAATTACTTGGGCTTGAGTTGAATTGATTAAATCCAGATATGTGTATTTTAACAAAGGTCTTTTTATTAATAAGGACCCTAATGGTACATCCATTCAATGTAGATGCTCACTTGGTCAAAGTGACTCTTTAGACCACATACTTAAGTTTTGTCCTTTATACTCCAGATCTAGAAATAGTTTGCTTAAATACTTTTTAGCTGTATTTATATTGCTGCACCCATGAAGTGTTGCAGATGCCTTGATGGTATCTAAATTTTTCTCATCAGTAATTAAACTAAAGAAAAAGCATTCTCGATCTATAGGGAATATAGCTTAATGTTGGCATGAATTTTCTTCTCTTTATCTGAAAGTATTCCTCCATTTCTATCTTTCTGTATGAATATATATATTTGTATTTGGTTTTGAACTTCTGTTTTTTTATAGTTGGACCTTATGGAATTCCTGTCTCTGTATAAACTGATCTTATGCCCAGGGAAAAGTGCAAAAGATAAAGCATTTTAAGATTAAACAAATATTTATTCTGTATGTTGCAAGCTGTGATTTGTAGAATGCTGTAATTTTACATTTTTGTATTTGTGTATCTCTTTTCCTTTTTCTTTATGATGTAATAATTTTGATTGCTAATCACAATAAAGTTAACCATTAAATTTTTGAATTGAATTGAAGGGAGCATGCAATGAAGCTAAGAAGGGAACGTTCAGGAGTGGTGTGTGGAAATACTTCTTCATGAAAAGGGTGGAGGATGACGGGAACAACCTGTCAGAGAAGTTAGTTGGAGCAAAGACTGTGGAAAGCTTCATGCATGTGTGGGATATGCACAGTGACATATTAGGTAGAGAAACAGGGGAATGATTGACACCTATGACAAACTAGGGTTAGTGGTGATGGAATAGGTACAGAAATGGGGCACACTGGATTGGGCTAAATATTCTTTTCTGCCAATGATATCTATGTTTCTATGACACAGCCCCACAGTTACAGGTGCAGCTGTACCAAACACATGCATGTGCATGCACACAAAGATGCACACACACACACACGCAGTGGACTAGCTCCATGTGAACACATCATACACAAACACACACACATACACACAGCCTTCCAACTCCAAATATGCACATAAACAGACACTGCCATACTCACAGCCTATTAACAGCATGCATGCATATGTAAGACCCTGTAGGGAAGGCTTTCTTCTTAATTGGTTTGGGAAAATATGCCACTACTATCACACAGCCAATGGGGTTCTGAACATGGTTACAGTGCTGCAGGAAGTGCTGAGCAACCAGTGCTGGTGCTGAGTCCTGCTAGCGCTTCATTGTCACTGACAATTAAATCCAGATCTTTGGCTAGAAAAGGCAACCAATGGGATGCACCTCACAAGATTATTCACAGCCTTCCAAGTACAGAGAAGCATCCTTCCATTCCCTGGACCAGCCTCCACCTCTAGTCAACCAACCATCACATGTTAACTGGACCACACCCTGCAGACCACTGACCAGTCTACCCCTCCAATCAACCACACATCAAGCTGGTGGAAAAGTCTTTAGTGCCATGGACCAGCCTACTGATCCTTACTACAGGCCCCCTCTTCCTGGTCTCATGTATAGAACATCTCCCTATCTAAGCACTCTCACTGGAGCTTGACCACCAAGCACCCAGACCAGCATCAACCCCAGATGACCACTCTCTCCGAAGCTACAACAAGGCCCCTCCTCCACAGCTGACCACCCATTTTGTTCAGCTATACCAGCCAGACAAAGCTGAGCACCCTCCCCTGGACCACTACAGCTCCTGAAACTCCACCCCCAGCCACCATTGGAGAGAGGATCCCAACAGGTGCCTTTGGGTCCCACTCATGATAGGCAATCAATGTTAATTAATCAATCAATCAAATCTTTATTTATTCAGGTGAACACCATTGATCAAGCTCATTCACAAGATGGACCTGAGACAAAAGTGCAAGTAATAATACATTCCAGACAATATACAGTAGTAGAAATTCAGACAATACAAGGAGTGCATAGCTACAGTACAGGGAATAAGAATACCTTGGGTGGGGAGTACAGACAGGGTTAACTAAGGGGCTAACACAGTGCTGAGAGTAAGTGCCTTTCCGTGACTTGGGGAGGACATGTGCTGATGACGTTTTGAATAGGTCAATCCTATCTACTAGTGGGCAAAGTGGGCTGGAACTATAGGGGAGTTTTTCAATTATGGGCAGTGAAAGCAGTTACAGATTTCTTTACTTAGGCTGTTATATAAGGACTTGAATGAGGATATACTGATTAAGGAGCTAAGCTTCAATGTTCTTTGAAAGGTATTCCATAAGGAAGGTAATGCAAAGGACATAGCCATTCTTCCGTAGCGTGTTCTCAGCCTGGGTACCTTCAGATAGACGAAGGAAGAGCTTCTCAGAGCATAAGCTCCAGGTTCACAGAGTGAGAGACAATTGAAGATATATGGGGGAAGATTCTTGGTGATGGCTTTGAACATCCAGAGTAGAGCATTCTTATTTATGCCATGTTAGCCAATCAGGATGCATTCTGACAGGTAAGTACTTTTTTGCACTTTTTTTTTATAGTTTCCCTCATGTAGTTTCACCATGCCCAGCATAATCTCCATGGAAACATTAAAGAGCAGCTGACATCTTCAGGTAAACTTTAGGAAGAGATAATGTTTAGACACAATCAAGCTTGTATTTCACATTAGGTCTGCATTTCTCCTCCCCATTTTTTATAACTGAGACCATTTGCATGAAAACAGGATCTTTGCTCCTGAAGAGTTCATCCATTGCTGCTGCTTTCTCCCTACCGAAAATAATAATGCATCTCTTGTGACATCACAGGTACTCCCATGACAACCAATTATGATGTCACAACACAGAATTATGACCTGAAGTAGGGAGTAAGCTATAGAGGCGGATGTACTCTAAAGGAACTCTTCAGAGCTAAAGATCATGTATTCATGCAAAATTTCCCAGTAAGAAATGATGGGGAGGAGAAATATATAGCATATATATGGAATGCAGGCAAAATTGTACCTAATTATTTTATTTTTTAAAGTTTTCTTTAAGGGGTCAGTAGCTCTTTAATAGTACAAAATCAGTAACGTTCTATTTGTAAATAAATGTAACAAATAAATAAATAAGTATCCTTGGGGGGGAGCATTGTTGTGGCAATCCAGCTTACTAGTAACACTCCCTCTATCACAAGCAGTCTTAAAATATAACTTTGCCATGGCTGAACAGCCACACATAAACACACACAAAACACAGACACAGACACAGACACAGACACAGACACACACACACACACACACACACACATGAACATGCTGCTGCTATAAATAGTGTACTGTATGGAAGAAAGATTTAGTTGCTTGACATGGTGCCTCATTACTGTCATGATATTCTGGTACCTAAACTACCTTATGTCCCTATATATATATATATATATATATATATATATATATATATATATATATGGTGGATGACTTTAACAAAGGATGTTTGTATATGTATAATAGGTAATCTTCTATTATTCTTCTCTAGATGCACCAGATATGTATGATATTTCAGAAATCATGTGTGTCTGTTGTCTCCAGATGCTATACTGGAAGCATATTGTGACCCAGTGCTAGTCAGCTCCTGCGGCAAAGGTTGCGACGGGGGCCTCAGAGCCTTTACAAACCCCTACCCCCAACAATCACTGCACTCTCCACCAGGTCTACCTCTGATGCTTCCCTGCCACTTTAAGACCCTCAGCCACTTGAAGGACTAAGGAGGTGGAACCTGGTGCCTCGACTGTTTTCCCAGGCTTCACCACCGGCACAAAGGACACCTGCACAGTTTTGGACCTGGCACTAGCTAGGTGCTACAGCAAGGGGTCATGAGGGGGTCCTTGGTGCCTACACATCCCCCTGCTTCCCACTGATCATTGCACTCACAAATGGGACTACCTCTGACTCTTCTCTGCCACTCTCTGACCCTCAGTCAATTGGAGGGCTGCCTACCGAATTTCCCCACAGTCTATCCAAGCAACCAGCCTGAGCAGCAGCCCATCCAAGCAAAAGGCCCATGTGCTAAGGATAGAGTAATTATCTTCCTTGAGTCTGCCGGAGTTACCACGTCTACCGGCCACTGTGCACAGTACATAATCTGCTCTCTCCACCAACTTGGTTAGAGGTATTCCAGTAGATGTCATTTTCTTGGATTTCAAAAAGGCCTTTGACAGAGTTAGTCATTATATATTGGTCAAAAAAATGGAGAACATAAAGTTAGACCCATTTATAATCAGGTGGGTTGCTGACTGGTTGACTGACAGAATACAAGTAGTCAAAGTCTCAGACACGTGCTCCGATCCTATTAAAGTGGCTAGTGGAGTCCCTCAAGGATTGGTTCTAGGTCTGGTCCTATTTGGAATTTTCACATTAGATTTACAAAATGATATTGTGGGTACATTAATAAATTTGCTGACAATACAAAACTATGTAAGGAAGTTAGTACTATAGACAATATTAATGTATTAAAAAAATATATTAATACCCTAGAAAACTGGACACATTTAAAAAGAATGGCATTTAATGAAAATAAATGTTTTGTAATGCATTTTGGTCCTCGAACTCCACAAGAGAAATATTATATGAATAATAAAGAACTGAGACAAGTCAAAACTGAGAAAGATCTTGGAATCATAATAAATGATCTATTAATTCCAGGGGAACATTGCAGACATGTAGCTCTCAGGACTAATCATATTCTTAGATCCATTAAAAAAATCTTTCATTTGTGGGCAAGAGACGTTTATATTATCAGTGTATAACACCTATATTAGGCCTCACTTAGATTATGGAGCCGCCTTTTGGTCTCCCTATCTGCCAAAAGACAAAAACCTTTTAGACAATATCCAAAGAAAAACTACTAAATTAATTCCCTGACTAAAAAAATGTTATCATATAAAGAAAAATGTAGAACTTTGAAATTGTATGCTCTAGAAACTAGGAGACAGAGAGGAGATCTTTTATTGCTGTTTAAAATCTTACAGGATAGAAATCTCATGGAGGAATGTAACATCACGTGTGCAAATAACCCAAATATACTAAGATGTAATAATAAACAGTTATTTGTACAAATGGCATTTAGAAATAAAAGAAAACATTATTTCACAATTAGGTTAATCTTATTATGGAATAAACATCCACAAAAAATAGTTGCTTTAACCAAATTTGAACAATTTATATGTGAATTGGATAAATACTTTATTGACCCACATGGTGTGGGGAGGCAGACTTGATGGGTCTTAAGGCCTTCTTCTACCTTACAAAAACTGTGTAACTGCAGTTAACTGCACGGACACTATTGTTATCTAGCACATCAGGTACTGTGACTTTCCATCCTTATGTACTGCCTCCTAAAGTTTTTATATCCACACAAGTACAGTACTTCAGTACACTGGAATTTGGCCTAAACTCTCTGCTCAGACACTGCCTACTCTCCCATTTGCAGGATCTGTTTAGAGAGCTGTTTATGCTATTTTCCCTTATAAAACTGTGCTCTGCCTAGCCTAATTCCAGGGGAATATTATCTTGTTCTTTCTTATTGTCTTCCTCTGCAGTTGTGATTTAGAAACTGCCCTTGCTATAGATCATAGCCAACATCCTATCTAGTCCAGGTAAGTTTTCTGTTTAGCTAATTGGTCATTATTGCTATCTCCCATTGCTTAGGGACACATTTACAGGGTCTGTTTCAAAAGTTGTTTGCTATTTTCCCATGCAATGCTGTGTTCTCACTAGCTTGTTATAGGGGACTCTCTATCCTCTTCTTTCTCATTGCCTTCCTCTTTGGTTGTGATATAGAAACTACCTGTACTACTGACCATAGTCAAGTCTAGGGTGGGCCTGTTTTCTGTTTGCCTAATTGCCATTATATTATCTCCTACTGTTCACCCCCACAGTTAGCTTTGCAGTTAGTACTGCTAAACTTCCTAACAAAGTCATCTCTCAGGAGTATCTTCCCTCTTTTGGGATTGCAGTGAACCGCAATCTGGGTGGCATCTAAACTGTGCCTTATCTAATCTCTGCCCTCACTGAGAATACAACTTTCGCCCCCAGCACTGCAGCCATACTACCCCAACATGAACAGCTAGTCTTCCCCTTCACATTTCATAACATCCTTCCCTATTTCCTTGATTCACTGGACCATAGCTTTTAAGGGTATAGCTATAGCGGCAGTGTACATTTTATTTTCTATCTGAATGGACTACTTTGTTATTAGGCTACTATCCCTAAGACACACTCCTCTACAGAATCTCTCCCAGCCTCCAGCAGAGGCATTCTCTAGAGCAAAGGATCATGTACCACCCATAGTAATATTTCATGGCCTATGCAGAAATAGAAACTGCTTTAAACTATTCTGGTGCCTATGACAGTACAACATGCTGAAATGTCCTGCTCCTGTTCCCTAACCCCATGGCCTTTGCCTGTATCACTCATACTACTAGCTGGAGATGTTGAAACCAATTCAGGTCCCATTCCCACCAATATTAGAGTGTCCTCATCCAGAGACCCCTGTTGGTTTAGCACAAAAGGTCTCAAAATAGCTTATTTAATTAACAATAGCCTGTGTCCCAAAAAACATGAGCTTGAAGCCTGGTCCAACCTGTACTGCCTTGACATATTAGGTATCTCTGAGACTTGGCTCAAGTCTTCTGTACTGACCCATGAAATAAACCTCCCAGGGTACACAATCTTCTGAAAAGACAGGACAGGTAAAAGAGAAGGGGGTCCTCCTGTATATTAGGTCATCCCTTATAGCCACTGAAATGGCCACACCCTTTTATAACTGTCCCTG
This sequence comes from Neoceratodus forsteri, assembly GCA_016271365.2. Taxonomy (NCBI): domain Eukaryota; kingdom Metazoa; phylum Chordata; order Ceratodontiformes; family Ceratodontidae; genus Neoceratodus; species Neoceratodus forsteri. Next base: position 897,175,825 of record CM057459.1, read on the forward strand.
TGGAGTCATATTTGTGACTATTTCCATGGGGGAGGTGCCAAAAGCATTCACATTAACTCCTAATGCCCTGCTGGCCTGCATGTTTAGACTTTGGAAAGGACATGGAGATGAAACTGACACCTGTTCATCACACCCCACCACAGCCACCTGAATGAGACCAGAGTTTAAAGAGTAAAAAACTGCCTGCTGGTCCTTCCAGCCTAGTTTTACCTTCCTCAGATGTACTCATAGAGGAACAATTTATTTAGTAGTTTAGACCCCTGAAGGAGTTTATTGTCTCCCTAATGGGGGATGTCAGGGTGATTTGGTTCACAACAGAGGAGCTCACCCAGCAGGTTGGAGACATTGAAGCCCGGACGAGTTCCCTAGATGAGTGGTGAGGTAGGCTGGACCCAGATCTGGTTGCACTGTGACAATAGGTGGCCTGAATGGAATCCAAGTTTGAAGATGTCAAAGGCAGAAGTCACTGTAACAATGTGGTGGTTACTGGGCTCCCAGAGTAGGTCGAAGGTTCCAATGCTATTTTATTTGCACAAAAGTTGTGTGAGCACTTAGTGGGTCCTTCTCCCAATAGGCCATCCTATATCATCAATTGAGCACATAGAGACCTGCACAATTTGCCCATTGAGGGATCTAATCAATGTCCTTGTGTTTTAAAATTTCTGAATTACTTGGATAACGTGCTCCTCCTTCAGAAGGTTTGGAAGCTGCAGGAGATGACTTTGGAAGGTGCCCACATTCCAGTTTTCCAGGATCGTCCTCCAGCAGTTCAAGACAAATGCATTGTCTACTGGACTATACTCTCCAAGTTGCTCACCACCCACATTCAATTTAAAATGTTATACCCCACCAGGCTCCAGGTCTCTCACAATGACTGTATGAAGAACTTTTATTCCTTTGAACAAGCCTGATTGGAACTCCCTTTTCTTGTCCCGGATAAGATTAAAGTAAATTGAGCTTACAGTCGCATTTTGTCCCATTAGAAGTGGTTTATTTATTTGGAGTTCCCTTCCTTCTCTTATTAGTAACTTGACATGATGGACTGTGGGGCACTTTAGGCTTCTGTTTACCCGCAGAGAGGGTCTCAATTGACCATAATGGCAATCCATCTATGGGCAGATTGTGAACCTCCTGGCTACCGGATATCCCTGTATTTCTAGACACTGACCATCTCATTCGGCACCCCACTCATGGATTTCCATATCATATGCATGGTCTGGTTTGTTGTCTAGTCCTGGCACTGTATGAAAGATTATAATTTTCTCTTGTTTTCTGCTTTGAAGACTTCATTTACTCCTCACTTGGACTGTCTGCAGGACAATCATTCTCTGATGGATACTAAACCACTTCTTGTGGCTGAGGAGAGCACGCTAGGAATCCTTTTGCTTGCCCAGATGACAAGGAGATATTCCCTGTTTTGACTACTGTCTCTGATTAACTGGACCTGCTTTATGCATTTGCACTTCTCTACTTGTTGTGGCTTCCATGTTATTTTGGTATCTCAGGGCAGTTATTGTTTTTTACTTCCCAGAGTTTCTAACTGTGGCTCTTATTTTGGACTAGCTCTAGTGCTTCTCCAACTCTAAGCTATTCGACTGCTTTAAATTACTATATATGTGTGTTCCAATCTAATTTGAAGGGAGTCTTATTTCTCCCTCCTGGCTTTGAACTATACCCTGTTGTAGCACCTCACAGTATTGTTGTGGCAGTGTCTTTCTATATTACGGACATCACATCCCTTTCATTGTTGTTAGGGTGGTAGACTTTTTTGCACTTTGTGTTCTTTGGCTATTGTCAAGGATCACATATTATTTTGATTTAATGTTTGCCATAATGGGGGAGGGGGGATCACTCTTTTAGTGCTTATACTATGTGTTCTGATCACTTTTTGACCAAGACAGCTGTGGTACTGTAAACAAGGAACAACAGCAACACCCACTGCAGATAAAGCAAAACAAACTCACTTGTAACATTCAAAACAAGCTAGAAAGCATGTTTAAAATATTATTTATTCAGTAGATTCATTAGTAAAAAACAACCATGGAGCACCATTGATCCTCTAAAAATGAAAGCTCACAGTGAGACTCACCAACTTCCTACCGGGTTTCATTTCAGAGCATCATCAGGGAGTGTTCAAACAGGTGATTCACTTCTTTTATAAATACAGGTTTTAAAGTGTCAATGCATAAATTATTGTAACTAACCCTAGAGTAACACACACACCAATAATAAAATATATACACCATAAAATATACAGAATATATACAAAATAGCAGAACAACAGACACACTACAAGTTCAGATGGATACAATATTATGCAATAAGTGGAAACATCAATATCATATCATATAACACCCCTAGAGCCAAAATGTCAATTACAGCATATAACATATAAACATATATATTTGCACATACACACTTATACATATGAACATGCATATACATGTTAATACATGTTACTACTTCCTAATACACAGTCTCAAAAAGTTCCATCCAAAACTGTTTTATTTATAACAAAAAAAAATAATACAGGGTCTGAAAAATCAATTCACATACCACAATTGTAACATTACTTGTTTAAAAATGGTACCATTTCAAATATTTCAATTAAACCTGGTCAGCTCAGAGCACCCAATCTGGTATTGAAAACTGTTCTGTTTGTGACAGAAGCAATTCAAGATATCCTCCCCTGGGGCCTAATCTAACTTTCAATTCCACAGAACAAGAAATGATGTAGTGACATTCCCACCTTCCAGTTTGAGGTTATGTCCCCTCATGTTCGCTCCCTTCTTCAATTTGAATAAATTATCACCCTCCACCTTGTTTATTCCCTTCAGATATTTAAAGGTCTAAATCATGTCCCCCCCCCCAGACTCCAGAGTGTACAAATTTAGCCTTCTCAATCTTTCCATGCAATTGCTTCCATAAGGCCTAGTCCTCTCACAACCCCTCTTTTCCCCTACCCCTTTTTTGCACTGCCCCCCTATTTTTGTTTTCTAGTTTTTCTCCAACCTACTTCGTACAAAAATGATCCCCAAAGTCCCATCACCCTAGCTTTATCCCTCCAGTACTGTTTGTTTCTTTCATTTTTAGTATAACCAAGATCCAATGTCACATTGCCTTGTACATATGTAAATATTTGTATACCTGTTTCATTTATAAATCTTTGTATTTGTATTCAATCAGTACCTTGTTTTTTGTGTAAAACTGTAACCTTATATTGTTAAGACCAATCAGGTCCATCTTGTAAATGAGCTTTGCTCAATGATGTTCGCCTGAATAAATAAAGATTTTTTGATTGATTGATTTCCTCATAGGGTATGTCCTGCATCCCCCGTACCATTTTGGCTACCCTTCTCAGCACCCTCTCCATCAGTTCAACATCTCTGTGTAGATGTGGCCTCCAGAACTACACCCCATACTCCAGATGTGGGCCTGACCATGGTTCTATATAATGGTATTAGCACCTCCCTCTTTCTGCTATTAAAATCCCTTGCAATGCAGGCCAACATTCCATTTGCCTTTCCAACCACCTTGCTACACTGGCTGCCCGCCTTGAGGTCTCGTGGTACCATAATCCCCAGGTCCCTTTCTGATTCCTTCTCCTTAATCACCACCCCTCCAAGGGAGTACAGTAAGTTTCCTCTCCTAATTCTCCTCCCCAGGTGCATCACCGAGCACTTTTGTACATTAAAATTCAATTTACAGGTGTCTGACCACCTCTCCAGCCTCTCCAGGTCCCGCGCCATGGCTTGTGCCCCTCTGGGTGAGTCCACCCTATTGCAACTTACCTATTGCAGATCTTTGTACCATCTGTGAACAGGCACACCCATCCCTCCAGACCCTCTGCTAGGTCACTCACAAAGATGTTAAAGAGCATTGGCCCTAGCACTGACTCCTGTGGCACCCCGCTGGTCACCACCCATTCCCTAGAATGTCTCTCATTTACCACCACCATCTGACTCCTTCCTTTCAACCAGTTTTCCACCCACCTGGTGACCACATGCATCATACCACCATGCAGAATGGTGTTGAAGGCCTTACTGAAATCCAGATAGGCCATGTCCACTGCTCCTCCCATGTTCACTATCTGTGTCATCCCATCAAAAAATGTTATCAGGTTAGTCTGACAGGACCTTCCTGCATGCCATTTATTCCCAAGTATTATATCAACCTGATCTTAAGTAGCATTTCCATTACCTTCCCCACCACCAAGGTAAGACTAATGGTACGGTAGTTTTTGACCTCATCCTTCATCCCCCTCCTTTATGTAGTGTGACTGCCCCTGCCCTCCTCCAGTCTGTTGACACCACCCCTGTAACCAAGGACAAGTTAAACAGCCTTGCTAGGTTTGGCACCAGTTCATCCTTCACCTCCTTGAGAACCCTTGGGTGTATCCCAACAGGCCCCATCGCCTTGTCCACTCTAAGTCTACCCACCTCTTCCCTTACTTCTTCAGTTTTGGATTCTGCCACACCCGCCAGCCTGTGGTTGTCACCCTCCTCCACTCATCCTGGGTCCTACCCTCTCTTGCTTCTGTGAAGATTGAGGCGAAATAGCTATTTAATGCCTCTGCTTTTTTGAAATCACCTTCCAGGATTTTACCACTTTCCCCCCTTAGTCTTTCAATCCCATGTTGTGCCCTCCTCCTTTCTCCAACATACCTAAAGGAGGTTCTGTCCCCCCTCCTTGCCTGCTTCTCTATCCTCTCCTCCATAGCCTCCTTTGCCCTCCTTATATTTTGCCCTGCCTCCTTTCTTTTTTCCCTGTAGGTTTCCCTGTCCTCATCCTTTTGTGTCTTCCTGTATCTCCTGAATGCTCTAGTCTTCTCCTTGACTGCCAATGCCACTTCTCTAGTGAACCATAGAGGTACTTTCCATCTTCTATTTTTTTCTCACCCTTCTTATACATGAGTCCATGGAATTATATACTTCAGTTTGATGGCTGCCCATAAATCCTCCACCCCCTGCACATTCTCTATCTTCAGCATTTCTTCTCTAACTACCTTTCTCATTTCATGGAAATTAGCCTTCCTGAAATCCATTACCTTGGTTCTCATCCTAACCCACTCTCTGCCCACTCTCACCTTGAATCTGACAGCCCTATGATCACTGGTGCCAAGCTCTTCTCCCAACTCCATTTCCTCCACACTGTCCCCATTTGTGAGGAACACATCCAACAGGTTTTCACTCCTAGTGGGCTTGTTGACCCTTTGCTGTAGGAATATGCCCTGCAGAGCCTCCAGGATGCCCGTGCTCCTCGCGGAGATTGATGCCTGGGCCTCCCAGTTTATATCCGGAAGGTTTAAGTCCCCAACTAGCACTATTTCCCTTTTCATGCCATCCTCATTACTGATTGTACCAGGTGTCCATCCCCTTCCTCCCCCTGCATAGGAGGCCTATAGACTACCACGACTCACAGGTTTCTCTTTGTCCCCTGTCTGGGGTGACCCATATTATCTCTGTTTTCCCTTCCTCCTCCCATCCCTTCATGGCCCCAATCCCATCCTTGACGTATAATGCCACCTCTCCCCCCCTCCTTCCCTCCTGATCCTTCCTAAACAAATGATATCCTGGGATCACAGTCTCCCAGGCATGGTGCTCATCCCACTAAGTCTCACTCACTGCTACAATATCAAGGTTCTCCTCCATCATGTTGGCCTCCAAGCCTCCCATTTTGTTCCCCAAGTTCCTGGCATTTGCAACCAGAGCTCTCCAACATGTATCCCCATCCCCTCCTTCCCTGCTAACTCTTTCCTTGATGAGTGTTGTGGCATGGGGGGGAGGCTGATAGCCTCCCTGCTCTGCCTCCCATCAGGATGGTCCTGTACTTAGCCCCCCCAATCTAATTTAAATTGAACTCTCTTGCCAAGAAGTCCGACAGTTTCCTCGTTAGTGTAGCTGCCCCTGAAGAGCTCAGATGTAGCCTGTCTTGGGTGTACAGCCCCTCTTCTTCCTCCCATGTAGAGCCCCAGTCACCTAACCAGCCAAACCCCATCTGACTGCACCAACCTTGTAGCTACTAGTTGAATGCCCTTATCTTTTCCTTTCTGGGTGTGCTCACTCTACGTACTGGCAACACCTCAGAGAAAGAAATAGAAGGAAAGAAAGTGTTGCTCCTACAGAACATAGTGAGTTCCTCAAACCTTGCCTGTACTTCCACCAGAATTTTCCCCTCCAAGTCATTTGTGCCCAGGTGAAACACCAGATGCATCCTTTCATCCTGTTGCTTACCCCAGGAAGGAATATGATGCCTCACCTCCAGCGCCATCATTCCTGGCATCCACTGTACCCATACTGCATTGTTTTTTGCTCCCTTCCTTCCCCATTTTAGCCCCTTAATTATTGTGTCCCCCAAGAGTGCCACCCTGCTGCCCCCTGCTTCCTTAGAGTTCTTTTGACCTCCAGCCTTGCTTTGAGGGGTTTGGCTCCATTTGGCCTCCCCCTCATGTTCCCTCCTGATTTGGTTGTTTCCACTGCTTGTCATTTGTTCCCCCTTTCCTAACCTATCATGATGTCTACCCACGCCTATTATCATTCCTTCTTCTCCCTCTCCCTTTAGCCTTTTCACCAATCCCCCATACCTCTTCAACCCTTGTACTTCTGCCTGGCTTCCTTCATCCCTGCAATCCCTTCCTGCATCACATGTGCAAACTTTGCCTGACCCCCCTCTATCTGCTCCTAGCCCTCCTCTGTCTGCATCACTGTGTGTGGTTTTGCCAACTGTGCTTGATCCCACTCCAACTGTTTCTATCCTGCCCACCCTTACAGAAGGTTTTGAGCACTGTACCTCACTTGGGGAAGTCTTGCTTCTCACAACCTGCCTTGTCTGCATATTCCCTTTCCCCTGCACCCTACCTGGCACATGCTCCAGTCTCCTGCTGCAGCTCCATTCCTGCGGGGATCTCTCCTGTTCACTTCCAGCCTCCCTGGAGTTCAACCCCATCACTTCCAATGCTTCCTTCCTCTCCCTTTTCGTATGCTCCAGTTGCCCTGGTGCCACACTCTGGTGTGTCCCTAATGTGCCAGTCCCCTACTCCACTCCTTCCCCTGCATGGGATGTGCCCTCCCCCTGTTACCCCCTTCAACTGCACCTGAGATCTTTCCCCCTGTGTTCCCCAGCCACCCTGGCCCACACCCCTTCTCTGATGGTCCCTGCTGGACCCCTTCCAGCCCAATGTCCTCGGCTAGAATACTTGGGGGGACAAAACTATTTGTTACTTTTTACCACTGGCCCATTTCACTTCCTCCTGCATTTTCCTTCCTTCTGGGCATCCTTCTGCCCTTCCCAGAGCCTACTGTCATCCACTGTTCCTGATCTCCAGCTGACCTTTTTCCTGTAGCTTCAGGCATCATTTTTGTGCCTCTGACCTTCTTGCTGTCCATTCCCTCTGATCCCTGTCCTCCTTTCCCTGGCATCTTTGTCCCAGCCGTGGACTTGTTGCTGTTTGTGACCACCTCTGGTTGTCCCCTCTGTACTTGCTGCTGTCTGTGACCACCTCACGACTGTCCCCTCTGGACCCCCCTCCATCCTCTTCCTCCTAGTCCCTTGACTTCTGGAGCAGTATATCTGATTCTCCAGTGTATCAACTCTGCCCTTCCCACCCCTTCTTTGACTTATACCATCCCTGTCTCTCTAACCCCATTTCCCAGCTTCCCCATGTAACCCCCACCTTAGCCGTGCCACTTCCTCCCTCAGCTGTGTGAGCTGTGTACACATCATACATCCCCCAATCCTCCAAGCCCAATTTAGTATCACAGCCATTCCACAGCCACTGCACCCCACCACCCTGCCAAAAATCCCCTCCTTGGACTCCCCTCCCTCTGTGCTGCTCTACCATTTCTTCAATGATACTTCAGATACAAAGAAAAGAAAAAAAAAAAAGAAAAGAAAAAGCTCCCCAACCCCCACCCTCTCCTCAGCCCCAATCCACAGTTTAAGATTATTTTTTTTACAGATACCAAAGCCTGTGCAAACCATAGACTTCTAGAATTTATAATCATAGTCACCATTTTCAAGTCCAAGACCCATGTTTTAGTCCAAGTCCCCAACACTTCCAGCTTCAAGTCCACCTCACCAAGTTCAAGTCCAAGTCTTTCAGCACCTCCAGTTTCAGTAGTCCAAAAATAAAGTACCCGGAACCTCCAGTGCCAGTAGCCTCAACCCAGTTCACATCACAGTAATTTCAGCTCTTTTGTGAAAGATTTCTTGATGCCTGTTTCTTTCTCCCTGTTGGACCTAGCTCCTTTGCTAGACAACCAGCTCCTCTTCCTGTTTTCCTTAGCTCAGGACCCTCCTTTCTCCCACTTTCAGTCCTTGGTGCACTATTTTTGCAAGAGATGGGTGGGTCAAGTGTATGGGGTGGGAAATAGTAGTAGGTGGGTTGGGGTTGCCATATTAATTGCCCATTGGGTGTCCTTTGAACTAATTGTTGAACACTGGGTCCAAGAGGGTCGGTGTTTATTTTTCCACAGTAGGCTGGACCAGCATGGAGTTTTGTTAGGCACCATTTTTGGGCCTAATATTAATTCTCCCAGCTTTTTTACTGGGCTTATTACACTTCTTGCACCTACGGTCACCTCCTCATAGTCTTGGGTGGGGGGTGACTGAAATCTGATGTATCAACCAGATATCGATAAATCAGGTGCCTTTCAGTGGGGTCTCACTCCAGGATAAAAAGGCTTTCGGGAACCAATGAACTGCCTGGATCTGACAGACCCATGGCATTTTTTCCACCCAATTGATCAGCAGTATACCTTCCATTCCATCCCACATGCCTCTTTTTCCTGGCTGGACTATTTTTTAATCTCTCAAGATAGCACTTCAGGTCTTGTCTCCTGTGAGTTCCACCCATTGTGATCTCTGACCATGCCCCAGTTTCCCTCAAACATGCTATCTGTGTGGGGAAGAAAGAGATAAGGTCTAGAGGCTTAATGTCCAATTATTAAAGGACCCAGAAATCCTCTCCAGAATCCATAAACATATTGCTTCCTTTCTCAAGGATAATACAGCCTCTGTTGAATCCCTGGATGGTCTGTGGGTAGCAGCTAAGTGTTTCAGGGGGTGTATTAGATTGGCTGCTAAATGTCAGCAACCTCATAATGCTTGGATGGAGTTGGTATTTCAACAGATATCTGCCTTTGAATGTACCCTTACCTCAGATTCTCAGGAACACCTCTGGCTTAACTTGAAAACTCTTAGGACTCAAAATGCCTCTCTTCTCCATGAGAGGGCAGAGTTGGTGATTTTTCGGACTTAGGCCCATTATCTGGAGGCAGGTGAATGGGCTGGTAAGCTGCTTGTCCTTCAGGTACACCAAAGGGAGGCTGCTCAGATCGTTAAAGGTTTAAGGGTGGGTGCCGGCCTGGTGGCACCGAGGATTGAGCCACTGGATGCCACACCTCACGGCATGCTGGTGATACAGGTTCAGACATGAACCCAGGTCATCAGGGGTTGGCAGGGGAGGGTAGGATTGAGTGTCTGGAGGACTGCTCTCCTATCCTGGGGAGAGATGTGGGACTTCACTGCTCCGCAGCGGCCTCTTGAAATGCCTTGGGGGCACTACCAGAGTCAGTGCAATGGAGGGAAGAGTGCAGCAGATGTCAGCACACTAGTGTTTGACATCATTGCACATCTGCACTTCTGGGGAACCTAGTCAGTGGAAATGGCAGCACTGTCCATGGCAGCTTGATAGCCGTGCTTCCTGATCCTGACAGGGCTCGTGGACATGAAACCGGGGCTGGTATTAGTTCCTGGCTTGGCAGAGTGACTGAGGAAGGGTTCCCTTTCATGGATACAGCTGCATATGCCAGCTTGCCTGGGCGGCTGTGTCCTGTAATCATCGGGAAAGTGAGGAGCGGCTGGAGAATATGGCAGGTCAGTTGATACGAGGAGGCAAAATAGAGAGAAGATAAAAAAAGGTTTAAAGGTGGGCAATAATGCACAGCTAGAGAGTGTTCCCAGGGCTATTACAGAGGTTAGTGTTTGACATCATTGCACATCTGCACTTCTGGGGAACCTAGTCAGTGGAAATGGCAGCACTGTCCATGGCAGCTTGATAGCCGTGCTTCCTGATCCTGACAGGGCTCGTGGACATGAAACCGGGGCTGGTATTAGTTCCTGGCTTGGCACAGTGACTGAGGAAGGGGTCCCTTTCATGGATACAGCTGCATATGCCAGCTTGCCTGGGTGGCTGTGTCCTGTAATCATCGAGAAAGTGAGGAGCGGCTGGAGGTTATGGCAGGTCAGTTGATGCGAGGAGGCAAAATAGAGAGAAGATAAAAAAAAGGTTTAAAGGTGGGCAATAATGCACAGCTATAGAGTGCTCCCAGGGTTATTACAGAGGTCTTTCATGCTTTTTATAGCTCCCCTTATAAGACGGACCCATGTGATCCCTCCTTTGCAGATCAGATCACTACTTATCTTTCTCAGGCTGCCTTAACCATTTTTATAGAGCAGCAGCAAGACCTTCTTAAGGACCCAATTACCTTGTATGAGGTTTCCTAGGCTATCCAACAATTACCTCTGGATAGGGTTCTCGGTCCGGGTGACTTTTCTCATAATTTTTACAAGGGATGTACCATAGAACTTATTCCCTTTCTCACTCAATTGTTTATTTATCTATTTTCTCATGGCCTTACAAGTTACACTCTGTTGGAAGCCTGGATTACCCTCATACCCAAGCCTGGTAAATCGCACCACCCGATCTCCATGTCCAGGGACAGCAGGGTTCATGTGGACCTGGTTTCCTTGTATGTTGAGAAAGCTTTTGACCATGTTTCCTGGTTGTACCATTTTGTGATGCTTCCCTATTATGGCATACCAGATGAGTCCATAACCTGACTCAAGGTTTTATACCAGAAGCCAATCACCTGAATTTGGTGCAAAGGTGTATTATCGCCCTCTTTCGCTTTTGAGTGGGATACAAGACAGGGATGCCCCCTCTATGCTCTACTCTTTAACTTGTGTCTAGTGCTTTTGCTCTGTAGGCTGCTGGATAATCATCAAATTCAGGGAATTACTATTGGTGGTAAAGAATATAAATTTGCAGCCTTTGCAGATGATCTTCTGCTTCACCTTGCAAACCCTCAGACTTCACTCCAGGCAGCCATGGCTGAAATCCAGCAGTTTGCTTAAACTTCTGGCTACAAACTGAAGTTAGAGAAGACCAAGGTACTGGCACTAAACACTATGGTGAAAAAGCATGAAGTTCTGGACCTGAGTCTTGTCTGGGAGCATCATGTACTTACATTTTTGAGCATTAAGCTCACTAGACACTCATCCAAGCTGATCAAAAGTAATTTGGACCCCCTGTTGCATACAAATAAATTAGATCTTCAACACTGGTCCAATCTACCTTTGTCTTTATGGGAACATATTAGTATTATTAAGATGAATATCTTATCCTGTATTTTATATCTTTTGAATATGCTCAATAGTTTCCTTCATTAGCCTTTTTTTTCATCTCCAGCACTTTCTCAATGATTTTTTATTGAATTGGAAGACAGTGCGTAGAGCCTATTATAAGTTCAGAGAACCCACAAAACTGTGGCGATCAAAACTTTCTTACTTTTTTCTCTATTATGGAGCTCTTCACACCACTAAATATTTCTACTGGGGTGCATTGATGATGGAAGAAGTAGTTGGTTCATATGTCCCGTCTTGGTTAAATATTGAGTGGGATTTATGTTGAGCAGCTGACATTTAGCTTATGAGCTCCTATTATATTAAGCTCACATGGGTATCCACAGCTCTTAATCTGATTCCTTTATTCCGGTCCTTAAAAGATCTTTTTTTTTTTAATGATATCTTTCAGAACACCTTTGAGTGGTTACTCATTTGTAGGTTCCACATCAGTTACAAGAAAAACATTTGAACAGGTAAATAGCATTACATCACAAGGCATTACATTACAAGCAAGTACAAAATTGCACTGATACAAAACAATACATTACAAGCTAGGTAGACAATAAATTGGTGTGAATTACAAGACTGGGACAACATTTAGCCTAAGGTATAATATTTAGACACTGCTACGGCATTGGTGAGAAGGTGCCTGTTTTGGAGAGTTAAGCATACTTGTGGGGGTGGACACAGAGTGGAGAACAGACACAGCTGCTGCATAGTGAAGTATATGCCTGCTTAAGGGGTTTGGAATAGACTTAAGGAGAGTTGGAGATCATGGAGCTAGGAGAGCAGCAGACAAGGGGGACATGAGGATGGGGACAGAGAGGGGAATGGGTGCCCAGTGAGATGGGGAGGGTTTGACCGGGGAGGGTTAGACAATGAAGTGCTGTGAAGATAGGTGCCCCCCTAGGATTAGGTGGAACACTAAGTGCTACTGGGTTACAGTGGTCCAAATGTAGGAAAGTTGTTTTGATTATCATGAATGGCCAACTCAGTCACAGTTGTCATCTGTGCCAAGGTGCTGCCTGAGCTTATGCTTGAAAGCACCAATGGTTGTGGTATCAGAGATGGCTGAAGGAAGTACATTGGTCCAGTGTGGTGCATGGTAGTAGAATGCACATTGACCCTGTGCAGTGTGGCATTTAGGTTCATTGAAAATTTGGTTATGGGTGCTTCTTGTCAGCCTGGCACTTAGCGCATGAGCAGATTCTAGACTCCTGGTGGCATCAGATTTAGTGTGATTTTTTGGGCCAGCAGACTGGTATGGTTCTTAACTCTTCTCTTCAGCTGGAGCCATCCTGCCCTTTAATAGAGCTCACAGGTGTGTGTAAGCCTTGCAGCACCTGTGAGGAGTCGGCAGGCCTTATTAAGGGCCAGAGAGATGTGATGGAGTGCTGAGTCTGGTGCAGAACCATAAACTGCCAGGCAATAGACAACAAGGGTAACAACTGAGCTGGTGATGGCCCTGTTAAGTGCTTCATATGTAAGGTTGTGCTTTTGGAGGTGGAGTATCCTGATTCTGGAACTGATGGCCTTGCCTGTGCTGTCTATATGCTGTGCATTGGACAGGGTGGAGTCAAAGGTGATACCCAGGTACTTTAAGTGCTGCATGAGGTCCAGCATGTTGCCACTGTTGTTCAGGATGGATAGTGGGAATGTCTTGTATTTGTTGTGTGTGCTGGAGTAGATCATAGTCTTAGTTTTTGGAATTTGTTATATAACACTAATCAGCCTCTGTATGGCAACCCCAATTTTCAAATAAATGGGCACCCCTTACTTTCTAATTTCTGGCCACAGGTGCACCTTCTTGCAATGGGCTTCTTGCTACTTAATGGGATATTTCTTCCCTTCTTTGATTTACAGGACCACTGTAAAGTGCCTGGATCTTTTGTATTTAAGTACTTTCGGCTCATGCATGATATTTCTACTCACCTTGGCTCTGGACCGTGGCCTATGAGGGATGGGCAATCTCTGGACAGTTTGATAGCTGTTGCAACTCATCCACATTCTATTTCCAATTTATACCAGATGCTTCAGTCTCTTGACCTCGCTAGACCATAATTAAACAGGATAGGTATCGTTTCACCCAATATAAAATACTACACAGTTTATCTTTTACTCCTTCCTGCTTAGCCCAGATGGGCCAGCTGTCTTTTTCCCTTTGTACTAAGCGTGGCCTGGAGGAGGGAACTCCTGAACATATTTTGCGGTATTGTTTAACAGTGCAGCCAGTTTGGACTACTATTGAAACTCAACTGGACCCCCTGTTAGGGCTTCAGGATCTGTTCACTCTGGAAATTTGTTTAGTGGGGTCATATTGAGAAAAGGTTTTCAGCCCTAGGAAGGGTTACATGGCCCTGATAGCTATTAATGCCAAGTTAGTTATTTTGCAGCATTGGCTAAATCATCTAGTTCCCTCCATTAGGGAGTGGCATCAGTAAATTCTTCAGGCTGTAGACATAGAAAAACAGATTACTACCCTTCATGACAGATGTGACTTGTTCCGGAATAGGTGGAAGCTTTTCTACATTCTTTTGTAGGTTACTTAACCAGCACTCTGTTGCTTCTTATTGTTACAAAGTTAAAATTAATAAAGTAAACTTAATTAAAAAACAAATAAAAACCCCAAAGCATGCACATTCACTGCATATACAATCCCCCAAATGTGGTACAAATTACAGAAGATACATAGTAATCAGATGGACCCTAAACAGACATGAGGTTATACTTGGGGCGGCATATGGCCCAAACAAGGAAGAACCAAACTTCTTCACCAAACTACTGCCTGTCATATCCACAATGCCGTTCAAGCCCACCATATTGACAGGGGATTGGAACTTAGTCCAACATAATACCCTGGATAAGTCCAGACCTAAGAAAATCAGGCTTTTGTGCTCCCAAAGGGCATTCATAGAGCTCCAAGACTCCATGGGACTGGTAGATGTGTGGCAAACTCTACAACCTAGCTCAAGGGAGTGTACATTCTGGTCAGTCCCACATGACAACTCATCTAGGTTTGATTTATTTCTAGTTAACCAACCGATCCTTAAAACCACCACCGCCTGTGAAATCAACCTCAATGTAGTATTAGACCACAGACCAGTTTCCCTAACTTTCCTACTCTCTGACCAACCCAATAGAGATAGAATATGGTGGCTAAATATGAACCTTTTAATAGACTAACATATACTGGATATAATGAAAGACCACGTCAAACATTTCTTTGAAGAGAATGCAACCTTAGTCCAAACACAAGCACTCCTCTGGAGAGCATTTAAATGCAACCTCCGTGGCGAACTCATTAGACTGGAATTTTCCAGGGGGAAAAAAAAGGGAAGCCAAATGGTCACAATTACTTTGCATAATACGAAATCTAGAAAGAAAAGTAAAAGGTCCTCCTGAATCCAGCATGGCATTGCGACTCAATGCAGCCAGAGCTAAGTATGGAGAGCTCCTCATGGAACAGGCAGAATTCGCTATCCTCATTTTCAAAACTCATATGTAGACCATGGTGAAAAGGCCAAGAAGCTCTTGGCCCTCAGACTCAAGCAGCAGGAGGCACACCATGCTATCAACTTGATCACATCCAAAACAGGACACATCCTCTGTCACCCAAGGGAAATTGCAGTGGCCTTTGGAAAATACTTTCAGGAGTTTATGCAAAAGAGGAACAGGCCCCCATTGGGATCATACATATACCAATTCCTCAAAGAGGTTCAGCTACCTAAGGTGGCACAGGCTTCCTACGAGCAACTGGGTGCCCCTGTCTCAGATAGGGAGGTCATGAGGGCTATTTAATTTTTGAAGGTTGACAAAGCTCCGGGCCCGGATGACTTCTCAACCAATTTCTATAATGTCTTAGGGCCTGGAATCACTGCCCACCTGGTGAACCTCTTCAACAAAGCTAAAGAGGGAATGTGACTTTTTACCAAATCTGCAGTAAGCCCTCATAACCCTCATCCCCAAACTAGACTAGGACCTAGTCAGCATGGGCAGCTACAGACCCATATCCCTCCTCAATACGGACCTGAAAATCCTAGATAAAATCCTGGCTACATGGCTGGAGGTGGTAATAAGTAACCTAGTAGCCCCCAGCAAGTGGGCTTCATGCAGGGTAGACTGGCATCTGACCACTTACGGAAACTCACCCATATCCTGACAGCCTCAAGGGAGTCTACCTTCCCTGCAGTACTGCTCTCCCTTAACACAGAGATGACCTTTGTCAGGGTCTCCTGGATATTCCTATTTGAAATCCTTGAAGAATTTGTGTTGACACAAGACTTTATAGACTGAGTCAGACTCCTTTACTCGACCCCTAATTCCAGGATACTCTACAACGGAATACTCTCCCTCTCATTCCAGCTACACACAGGCACTAGGCAAGGTTGCCCCCTAACTCCCTATCAATTTAACCTATACACAGAGCCACTGATGAGGAGGATTCTAGCAGAGAATGCAATCATGGACATCAAGGTGGGGGGCCACAGATATAACGTGTCCACATATGCTGATGGTGTACTCATGCATCTAGACGACCTGGCAAACTCAATTCCCCCACCCTCGCTATACTACAAGAATTCAGGCATGTGGCAGGCTACAAACTAAATCTCACCAAAACCTGCATCATGCCTTTGAACCGCCACGCATTTCAACCCCTCGCATCTCAATGGAGAGGATCGTGGTGCCCAACCTCCATTAAATACTTGGGAATTTTAATCTTGCAAAATGGCAGATTACAGCAGAGCCAAAAGCTGGATGTACTCCAGATCAGAATCGTGCAAGATCTAAACCGATGGTCCTCACTCCCCTTAACCCTGTGGGTATGTATAAATATTATCAAAATGAACATGCTCCCCAGGATACTGTAAGCTCTCAGCATGTCAGGGTGCCTTCTTCCAATCTCCTGGTTTTCCGAATTGAAATCCATATTGTTCTCCTTCCTCTGGAGTGGTAAGCCACAGAGGAGGGTCTACCACAAGATTACTGCTCCTAAGAATTTGGGTAAACTCCAGCTCCCAGACCTCCGGTTATACTATCTAGCAGTGCATGCTGCCCAGTCCCTATGGTGGAGGACACATAGCAACCCAACAGATCAGACAGACTACCGCCCACAATGGAAAACTATGGAACTAGACCTCTGCTAGATATTTGGAATCCAAATTTGAGCCCTAAGTAGCACACCCCACAAAACCGTCCCTGCAGCCCTCAAAACATCACTGATAGGTGTGTCAGTACAGATCTGCAAACAACTACATCACATCCTAGGTACCTGACCACAGTTTTACCAAGAGCAAACTCTGGCTGGTAATCCAACCCTCAAAATACAGAACAAACCCATTCCAACTAAATACAGAGAACCACAGAACTCCCAAAACTCAGGTTCCTATTGGATGGCAACTCCCTGATCGCATACCATCAATTCCAACAATGATCTTCCCCAGCTGGAATTCCGGCCTTCCCCTTCCTGCAACTCTGACATATGATAGCTACTGCCTTTGGCCTCAAACCTTGGGAGTTGGAGCCCTTTCATTTATGAGGTGAATAATGTAAAATGGCTTATCAAAGGCACGCCATATTCCTCCTCTATAAACACCTCCTCTCCCTGACCACCACCCCTACTATTGCCCACTGCTCCTACTAAGTGAGTGAATTCTCAGACCCTGAGAGCCCAGAGGGAATGCTCAACCTATAGAAGCAGATGCACAAATTACCAAAATTCGATAATCTCAAACTCATGCAGTTCAAAATCAATCACAATCTATACTACAGCCCTGTTAAGCTATTCAGGATGGTAAACTCATCACAAACCTCTGCTTTCACTGCAAACAGGAAAAGGGAACTCTCAGATATATCCTCTAGGACTGTATGAAGGTAAATCCCTATGGGACAAGGTGAGGTTGTGGCTAGACCACATGCTAGGACTGGAAGACACCTTTCCCTTTGGATATGCCTACTGGGACGTAACCTGGGGGAGGTCGTTGGTGTCAGGAAATACCACATCACCCTAATCTCAGCCATGGTCAAAACACTTATCCTCAAGCATTGGATGGATGATATGGTCCCCTCATACCTAGAGTGGCATAACTCCATCCTAGAGGTACTCCATATAGAAAAGATGATCAACTACATCCAACACACCTACATCTATACCTGAAAAGGTGGGGAATGCTTGAGGCCCTCTTGCTAAATATCTAAAACACCCAAACTCAAGATGCCCAGGTGGCAACCCACCTCCTCTCCTTGCCCAAAAACAGGTGTTACCATATCTTGAGACTGAATTATGATGTATGCTTACGGTAGAACTGGGCACAGTGTAGCTTTTCCCCGAATGTTGATGGGGTAGGCTGCACTAATCACCTGTGCGTGTCTTCTGTTTTTTCCTGTTTTAGTATATTTTTGTACTGTTCTGTCTGAATGTAGTGTGTTAAATATATCAATAAAGATTACTAGGATAATAAAAATGTGACACACGTTGCTCTATCCTTCTTGACCAGCAGCCTAACTGATAACCCTTTGGATAAATTACTACTGCCAGGCAACTTTAATATCAACTGCATGCCTAACTGTCACTCAGGGAGTAAGTCAGCCCTGTCTGACATGAACCTCTCTCAGCTAACTGATGAGCCCACCAGGATAAATAATAGAACCGGTAATCATAATTCACTGTTTGACTTGATTCTTGTTAACAGACCAGACAGAATACGAGTAGCTGGTATCCTCCCAGACTCATTAAATAATGATCATTCCCATTTGTTCTGCATCTGCAAAACTAATGTCCTCAGCCCACCCTCCAGAACTATCAAGACTAGAGAAATCTCAAACATTGATGTAACCTCCTTCATCTCTATCCTAAATGAAGTCAACAGGGGGTCAGTAACTGACAAATCTGACAAATGAGCTGCAAATCTGGAGACCTGGGTTTGAATCCCACAGCCCCCACTTGCATACTGTGTGACCCTGAGCAAGTCACTTAACTTTCTCGTGCTCCCAGGTTGCACCTGCAAACAAGCTTTTAGCTTAGTGTGTCTCACCTGGTAAAATAATTGGTAAAAAAAAAAAAAAAACTGACCTGATGAATTTAGGGAGTGCCCTAGATTTCTTCATGCACAATTTTACTGGTTTTCTAAATCAGCACGCCCCGATTAAATTCTGCAGATTAAAAGGTCACTGCTCAAGGCGGTTGAGTAGTGAACTCTGTGCTGCAATGAGACTGACAGACAAAGCCTGGGAGTGATGCAAAACATTTGGTTAAATGTTGGATTGGCAATCCTCTCGGAGACAAGGAAACACCTGCAAGACTAATCCTAAACATGCCAAGAGAAAATATCTGCAACATTTCCATGTCAAAAACCTATCCAACCCTAAAAATGCCTGGGCACAAATCAACCTACTTTTAAAAGGTTGTCCTACCACCCCCACTCATGACGTTCACACTGATGGCCAAAGTAGAGTCTATCTGATCCCCTCACAGTGGCTTCCTATTTCAATAAATTTTTTACAGACTTGGAAAGATTTAAATCCTCTTTTCAGGCTAACTCCGAGACCTCTCCTACCCTTTCCTTAACCGAGGTCCAACTGCACTGACCCAATTTCCACTTCAGACATGTCATGTGGAAGGAGGTCTGCTTGTAGCTATGCCAGATAAATATGGATGTCCCCTCTGGATATGACACTCTAGATCCAGATACCTAAGAATTGTGGTCCCTGCCATTGCCATCCCCCTTACAATCCTTATAAACAAATCACTTTTCCTGGGAGTCATCCTGGAAAAGTGGAAAACAGCTGTGGTAGTTCCCATCCATAAAGAAGGCCAAAGAGATCCCATTGAACATTAAAGGCCTATCTTCCTTCTTTGTACCCTTGTAAAGATATAGGAATGGCTAGTATAGGGGCTGGCAGTATAGCCTAGAGGTTAGAGGAATGAGGTGTGAACAAGCTTGATGCATCCAGCACACCAGACCTGAGTTTGATTCTCACAACCTCCACTTGCATACCGTGTGACTCTGAGCAACTCACTTAACCCCCCAATGCTCCCAGGTCACCCCTGAAAACAGGGACTTGTGCCTAGTGGACCTTACCCAGTTACCAAAGACTAAAATAAAAATAAATAGTGTCTTATCAATTGCTAGAATACCTTGAGACTCTCCATATTCTTGCTCATCACCAACATGTGTTTAGAAAACACCACAGCACTGATACTGCCCTGGTTAGGTCGACAACTGACATACTTCAGGCAACTGAACATGGCAGGGCAATAGGTGCAATTTTTATAGATCTCACCAAGGTCTTTGACCTTGTGAACCATTCCCTATTAATGGAAAAACTCAGAATGAGCTGTCTGTCTGCTGGTTTAGACATTAACTGACTAACCACAAGCAATTAGGTGGCAGGGCTGTCTCTCAGAACAAAGTCACATTTCATATGGTGTGCTTCACGGCTCAGTCCTGGGTCCCTATTGTTTTCGCTATTTATAAATTTATAAATGATATTCTTGACTACTGTGGTGGAGCATCTCTTCAACTTTATGCAGATTATGCTGTATTGTACAGGTCATCTGCCAACATCAGCCAGATTAGTTTAGAGTGGAGAAATGACTTCAAACAGCTCAAAACTTGACTCCAGTGAAATAAACTGATTCTAAATGTTAAAAAAACAAAAAAATTCCTCTTTATACAGTATTTAGAAAACTTGCAGCTTGGACATTAACTCCACCTCCCTCATCAGCCCTGGACATTTGCATGTATTTCTGTATGATCTGCCAAACACTAAACCCCTCCCTCCATGGACCCTTGACAGTACACCATCCCACAGTCCTGATACTATCCCACTCCCTCCGTGGCTCTCTCCACAATACAGCACTAGCCCCAGCACCACTGCCCCCTTTTCCCACACAGTCTTTCTGAACACCATTCCCCCTCCAGAGACCCCTTGTTTTTGGGCCTCAGTATACCCCCTTCATCATGGGCCCCTGATTCCAAGACATGACACCCTTCCCTCAGTGTCCATTTGAGACTCTTCCAGATTCTTGAAACCCACCATCCATTTCATGACCCCTCTCAACACCACCCCATAAAACAGCTAACATACACCCTCCCTCTATGGATCCAGACATTATCCCTCCATGGGCCTTAACATAAGCCCCCCTACCTTTACAGCCCCCAGCACTAGCTACCCCATCTTCCACAGCCCCAAATACTAGCTTCTCCCTTAGCCCCAGACACTAGCCAATGTCCTTTCTCAATCTCAGTTACTAGTTTCACCCTCCTTTTTCCCTGGATACTAGTTCTGCCTCCTTGCCTGGTCCCAGTCATTAGCCCCACCCATCCACAGGGTATGCCGTAATATGAGTGAAGCAAACTGAGCGACTCAAAATGAGCAACTCAATATGCATGCCCACTTAGAGGGTAATTATGAAATGGTAGCTAGGGGGCATGAATAGCGAAGGTTGAGGAGGTTAGTGAGTGTAGAGATTGCAGGTTATGTAGTAAAACTCAGCAGGTTGCTGCTGAGCTGGCTGCCTTATGGGGTGGTTACAGTCACCACCTAATGTGTGAGTTAGAGAAGACAGAATAGTGAAGATTGAGGAGGCTAGTGAGTGTAGAGATTGCAGGTTATGTAGTAAAACTCAGCAGGTTGCTGCTGAGCTGGCTGCCTTATGGGGTGGTTACAGTCACCAGCTAATGTGCACATAGACCCAGGTTTGGGACTGCATGTACTGAAGGTGTCCCTGTTTTTTTTTCATTTTTTATTTGGGTGTTGCCAGTTACTTTAATACTTTTCTTTATGACCTTCCTTTCTCCCCAGGTTGTTCCCCTCCACCAGAGGGTTGTTCCTCCTGTAACGGTCGCTCCCTCAAGTTTTTGTACCTCCACCAGTGTCCGCTCACCCTAGATTTGATTATATTAATTTTGTGGGCACTGGGGGCTTGCCCCCCCAAATGGGGGTGTAGGAAGCATTGCTCCCCGCATAATAAGAAAGTCCATATTGTCACAGATTTTGCATTTGGCATAGTGCTGATCTCCAGTTTTGTTTTTGGCTATTAGCACTTGCAGTTATGTAAGTCGCAATTAAAAACTCGCTCATATCTATTTTAATAAAGCTTATTCAATTGCACAACAACAAAAAAAAAAACAACTCGCTCAGATCACATGGAACTGTCCACAGTCCCCCCTCCCAACACTAACCTACCATCATCTATAACCCCATACTCTACATGTCTTCAATCCATAGCCGCTGACACTAGCCCACCTTCCTCCACTATACTACGCACTACCAGCCTCATTCCAAAGCTCCCAAAATGACCCACCTTCTTCGATAGCTCATGACACTATCCCCACTACCCTCTATCTTCTTTTGCAGTTCCCCCAACAAACTTTTGCTTCCAAACAGGCCAGCCTGCCACAGATCACTTGCTTGGCCTGCCTTGCTGTACAAAAATTCTTGCCTGATTTTTACCAACATGAAAACGGCATTAGGCAAGACATTGGAGCAGCATTGCCAAGAGTAAAATAATAAGAAAATAAACATTTACTACCACTCCTCAGTAAGTTCAGCCCTTCTGGCTTGGTGGTCCATCAAGACCCTTGATACACTGTCCCAGCATGGCCCTCTTGAAACCACTCTTTAGACTCCTAACATACACACCCTCCATGTATTGCTTCACACAATCACCCCCCATGGACCAGGACACTAGCCTCCTCCCTTCACTGCCCCTAACACTAGCTCATCCATCTTTAACAGCACCAGAAAGCTCCATTCTAAGCTCCATTCTAACGTAGTCCATCTGCCACCTTTAGCGATGTGACAATATCAAATTTTTAGTATCATGTTATTCGTGAAAAAAAAATCATGAAATATTTATTAGCATGATAACCTGCAGCATTTCAAATTTTAGGAAAAATAGTAAGAATTTAATTTGAGAAAGGTGGTACATTGGGAATAGTTTCACCTGGAGAGTGTCACACAACTGGCACAGCAAGTTAAGATGCTTTATTTACTTTATTCTACTTTTTTCAGTAAAGGATTTTATCTCCCATACTCCTGATTAGCCCACATCAGGCTTTTGTCTGTTCTGCTCTGTTACCCTGCCATCCATAGAACTTGTACCTCTCCTCCAAAGGTACCTCACCAAATGCCCTTCACGGTCAGGCCAGAGGAAGTTATCACCCCTTGCTCCCTGTTGCACTATTCAGATTCTGAATGAGCTGCCTGGTCAGCAGGTGCAAGGCCTGTAGCATATCGAGCCATCAGTCTGCTCTGTCAGCATTTCCACTCTGTTTCTTCCCAGCTGTATGCCATGAAAGGATATAGGTTCATATACCTTTGGAGGCATGTATACGCCACACATCAGTGGGTGGCTTCCCTTCCTTTTTGCTCCACTGCATCACCACCAATCCTCCCCTTCATGGTGATCTGTTAGTGTAGTGACCAGATGACCTCCCGCCATGGAACCCAAGCCGGCTGAAGAATCCAGTCGCCTGTTTGCGGGAGAGAAGTAGCTTTAGCACCGCACAACTTGGACAGTAAATGGGATACTTTATCATGGTATACTGCAATATATTGTGTTGCATGGTTATCACGACATTGATATTTTACAAAAATAAGGTGTTGAGGTCCCTATCATGTCATTTGAACCCCTTGATGAAAACACAGCCTTGTTGTTTATCATTACCTGTGCACTATTCGATATGTTTCACATTGATTGCAGCCCTAATGAAGTCTTCTGATACAGTGCTAATTCATATATTTTTCAATTCTGAAATTAGTCAAAGGGACCTAAGCTGGTTGAAGAGCTATCTATCTGAGAGAGCGCAATATGTTAAAATTAAGCAGAACCAATCTGAATTCTAACCAGTTCACAAATGTTTTTACAGTATGTGGAGCTCCGATGGATATCATACCTGGAGTGAGTACTACTGAACGATGGATGTCACACACCAGCACAACTTTGTTCCCATTTTCTGTAGCACACCTTTCTCCCTTCATGACTTCATCAGCCTCCTTACTGGCCTCCTTTCCCAGAAACCTGTACATGAGCCATGCACTCAAGTCTGCAGCATACTAGAACAGATCACTGCTCAGTGCCATCGATACAGCCTTGCAAAATGGGATTGTTGATAATCTTTGATGTTTTGTTTGGATTTAGAAGGTGATATTTTCTTCCTAATCAGATATTACTTGAGAAGAAGATAAAAGAAAATCCTTACTTTTTCATATATCACAAAGATACACAGATAGATGGTACAATTACAAATATGAAACATTTTTTTTCCCTTGTGTGCTAGCTTCCACAGGCCTTCCCCCAATGATGCATCTGGAAATGAGTTAGTTAAGCTTTTGAAATAAATAAATAAACAAAATATTAGTAAAAAAAGGAAATAAATACATACATGAAAAATGTGCAAGTTGTTATTAAAAGGAATGTCAATTTATTTTAAAAAATATATGAATTTATAAATCAGGTGTAAAGAGAAATGCCACAGAATCAAAATTCTACAGATATACATGTAACAGGTGCAATTTGTTCTTAAAAGGAATGTCAATGTCTTTATGAAAAGGTAGGTCTTAATAAATCAGGTGTAGAGAGAAATGCCACAGAATAAAAAATGTTTTTGTACACAATTTATAAAATACCACGATAACTTGCAATTTTGGTTATTTCACAGTTATAGACTAGCTTTTACAATGCTGATGACATCATAATAACCATAAGCAGCACTGAATCCATCAGTTCAAGTGAAGGAGAGACAATCATGTCTTCACACCAAATAGCAAATATAACAAGCATTTGTCAGTGCTGAATGTTGCTTGCTTATATGTGCTGTTTAGGAATTTGGAAGTGATAGTACCAGGCCTAAGAACTGTCATGTGCCCTCCCCCCCTTCAAGACATCTACTGTGTCTTTCTGTTCAGTATTCACAGAAGAGGGGGAGGGGCAAGGGCCACAGCAGTACAGCAGTTGTAAAGGTGTGAAGAGGTGGTGGACAATTGCCCATTCACAGGCAGAAGAATCCTGCAGGAGGTGACTAAATTGAAGGTGGACAAAGTGATGGGATCAGATGGCGTACACCCAAGGATATTAAGAGAACTGTGAAGAAAGATAGCAGTACCTCTGGCAGCCATTTTCACTGAGTCATTCAACACAGGGGTGGTACTAGAGAATTGGAGGAGGGCATATGTGGTCCTCTATTCAAATCCAGCAGTGGGGAGGAGGCGGGGAACCATAAGCCAGTCAGCCTCACCTCAGTAGTGGGGAAGATCATGGAGACATTACTTAAAGAAAGGATAGTGGGGCATCTAGAAGCCATCAGAGCCCAGGACCATAGGCAACATGGATTCACAGTGGAGAGGTCATGTCAGACAAATCTGGTTGATCTCTTTGACTGGGTGACAAAGAAGTAAATCAGGGTGGGGCAGTGGACAATGCTTATCTTGATTTCAGCAAAGCCACAGACACCGTCCCACACAGGTGGCTGATAAACTAGCTGGGTAGCCTGGCATGGGGGAAAGGGTGGTAAACTAGGTTAGAAACTGGCTAACAGACAGGAGGCAGAGAGTGGTGGTAAATGGGGTGCAGTCTGGGGAGAGGTGGTGACCACTGGGGTGCCGCAGGGATTGGTCCTGGGGCCAGTCCTGTTCAGTGTCTTCATTAGTGACATTGCAGAAGGGTTGAAGGGAAAGATCTACCTGTTTGCAGATGACACCAAGATCTGTAACACAGTGGATACCCCAGAAGGGCTGAAGAAAATGAGGAGGGACCTGGGGAAGCTTGAAAAATGGTCTGAGGACTGGCAACTGAAGTTTAATTCAAAAAAGTGCAAAAGTATGCATCTGGGACACAGAAACCCTGGGGAAAGCTACAGGATGGGGGGAGGTTGCTGACAGTTACAAAGAAGGAAAGGGACCTGGGGGTTCTTATTTCAGATGACTTGAAAATGTCAAATTGGTAAGGTAGCTGGGAGGGCCAGTGACATGCTGGGATGCATAGGCAGGGGTATCACCAGCATAAGGAGGGAGGTAGTGATGCTTTATATAAAACCATGGTCAGGCCTCCCATGGGGTACTGTATGCAGTTCTGGAGGTTGCACCTTCATAAGGATATTAACAGGCTGGAGATGGTCCAGAGAAGGGAGAATGAGATGGTACAGAGCTTGCAACACAAGACTTATGAGGAGAAATTAAGAGACCTCAATATGTACTCATTGCAAGAGAGGAGGGAAAGAGGGGATAGGATAGAAACGTTCAAGTACCTCAAGGGTATAGGTATAACTACTGAGAAGCAGGAGACAGCTGCTATAGGCACATGTGACAGCTTCTGTGTGATATTCTTTTGTTCTTATAAAGCTGTAATCTCCAGTATTTCAGTAACCACATAACCACACTGCCTTATTTAGGCAATTTTATAATGGTTGATGCCTGGTGTCAGACGGCAGACAGAGGGCTCACCAGATTGTGTTGCCATTTAAAAAACTTCATAGAGTGCTCTTTTACTGGTAAGCATTTTGGAAAGCTGGTGAAGGTCTCACAATTCTTATTATGATTTTATCTCTTTATGTCTGTCCCCTTTGGTCCCCCCATCTCCACACCCTAACAGTCATCAGTGTCCACAGCTGCAGCTTTCTTCTTTCCAAGATGGTGGGTGAACAGCTGCCTTCACTGTCTGTGAAGTCTGATGACTTTCAGTGCCACGTATTGGTCATCTTCCAATACAGGCAAGTTGCTGCCAGCCCAAAACTAACTCAGGACAAGCAGCTTTCAAAGTGGGGAAGAAATGGAGTGAGCAAGAATCAAGTACTCATTCAGATGTGTTGTCAATTTTAAAATCAGCATACCAGTATGGACACTGCAAATAGGACCCCAGCTTCAGCTCTTTACGCAGCCTTATGAAGAGTAAAGGCTTCTCGAATAACTGGGGTTCTGTTTATTGCACTGTAAGTGGGCAAAATCTAATTCGGTAATTTACTGTACCTTACATCTGGATGTATGGTAGGCCCAACTTTAAATAAACACTGCACTTGAATGAACACATGAAGCCATAGAAACATAGAATTTGTCAGCAGAAAAAGACCGCTCAGCCCACCCAGTCTGCTCAAGTGTTCTCTACCTACTTGTAACTCCTGCCTGTATATGTTACTGTATGTCTTATTCTGCCTGCATCCATCAGGACCTCCTTGTGAATGAGCTTGCTCAGTGGATTTTTCCCTCAATGAACTTGAACCAACTCCACCTCCATAGCCCTATTGATCTCTGTTGACCCCCTCCTTCCCCTTTTTCTAAAATACCCCTATGTTAATCCCATGCATGCTTCATGCCCCATACCATTTTTAGCCTCCACCACTTCTTCTGACAGTCTGTTCAAGGTGTCTACCACCCTTTCAGTAAAGAAATATTTCTTCACATGTATCCTGAATTCCCACCCCCCCAGCTTCATTGTATGCCCCTTTGTTTGGATGGTCATCCTCACTTGAAGGAAACTCCTCAACTGTACCCTGTTTACCCGTGTGAGGTACTTTGTAAGTCTTGATCATGTCACCTCTCGCCCTCTTCTCTTTCAGCGTGTACATGCTGAGATTCTTCAGCCTTTCCTTGTAGGGATTCCTGTGAAAATCCTGAACCATTTTAGTTGCCCTCCTCTGGAAAACCTCCACCTTATGTCCTTTCTGAAGTGTAGACTCTAAAACTGAACACAATACTACAGCTTGGTGTATACCAGGGAGTGATACAATAGCAGCACAACATTTCTCCTCTTCCTACTGGAGATGCCACTCCTTTTGCACCCCAGAATCCAACTTACCCTGCCCATAGCACACTGTACTGCCACCTTGAGGTCCTCTGATCTAATAACCTCAAGGACTCTTTCACATTTAGTGAGTATCAGTACCTCCCCCCATCCTATACTCAGCATCAGGGTTCTTATGCCCTAGGTCCACGATTTTACACTTGTTGGCACTGAACCCTAACTAAGTAAGAAAATGGAATTGATTTGAATGAATTGCAGACTTTTAAGCAGCTTTTGGGGAGTGTGTATGTGTGTGCGTGTGTGTGTGTGTGTGTGTGTGTGTGTGTGTGTGTGTGTGTGTGTGTGTGTGTGTGTGTGTGTTGGGGTAGGGCTCTGCTACTATAACTATTTGCTTTTGATTTTGGCCTCAAATCAGCTGCACTCTTGTAAATAGATAAAACACATTTAAGAAAGACTCATAAGAAATGTGATAAAGTCTTTGTACATTAGCCTGGGCTGAGCTTGCAGACAGGAGAGATAGAAGCATAGAAACATAAACTTTGACAGCAGATATGGACCGCTCGGCCCACTTAGTCTGCCCATTTCCCTACCTACAGGATAAGCTGCAGTTCCTAGTTAACCAACAGCCTATTTCTTCCTACCCCCCCCCACACGAATTGCCTTATGTCTGTCCCATGCATTCTTGAATTCTCCCACAGTCTTAGACCCCACAACCTCCTCAGGAAGGCTGTTCGATGCGTCCAGCACCCTCTCTGTGAAAAAATACTTCCTCACATTGCCCCTGAGCTGTCCCCTCACTATCTTCAAATTGTATCCCCTTGTTCTTGCACATCTCTTTTTCTGAAAGATGCTACCCTTTTGGACTTTGTTAATTCCACTGAGGTACTAAAAGTTTCTATTATGTCCCCCCTCTCCCTCCTTTCCTCAAGGGTATACATATTAAGCTCCTTTAGTCTCTCCTCATATGGCTTCTCTTGCAGACCCTGCACCATTTTAGTTGTCCTCCTCTGGAGTGCCTCTATCCTGTCTATGTCCTTGCAGAGATGGGGTCTCCAGAACTGGACGCAGTACTCCAGATGGAGTCTCACCATCTATCTGTACAGAGGGATAACAACGTCCTGTTTTCTGCTGGTGATGCCTCTCTCTATACATCCCAGTATCCCCCAGCCCTCCCTACTGCCTTCTCACATTGCTTGCTAACCTTAAGGTCATCTGATATGATTACCCCCAGGTCCCTTTCCATTTTTGTTGTTGTTACTACCCCCCCACCCATTGTGTAATCTTCCCCTGGGTTTTTGTTTCCCAGGTGCATTGTCCCGGATTCCCCCGTTTTCCCTTACAAAAGACAAAACCATTTTTATGTTATTGTGCTCAGATTGGCAATTAATTTATTATATCATAATTCCATTTACAATCCCATCATCATTTATTGTAGTCTTTGTCACGATTGTATTTTTATTGCATCCAAATATAAATTTCTGATCATCCCTCTTTCTTCCTCTTCTTGCTCCCCCAGGTGAAAACCTGGGTGCCTTCTTCTTCTCTTTTCTGGTAGGTAACGGTGAGAACCGAGAGCACTTTTCCTCCTTCAGCTTCTTCTTCCTCCCATCATATTTCTTTTTCCTCCCCCCACTTTTTCCCCATTAGCCAGTCTCCAGCTTGCTTTGGATGAGTGGCTTTCCCCCCATTTTAGGGTATTCCTCTCCCCTCTCCCCTCTCCTAGGGTACATCCATTTTTTTGAATTTTTTTTTATTTTCCTGCCTGTCTCCTCCATGCTACTATGAAACCCATCATTTCTGTATTAAACATATCCAAAGCCAAGTTTGAGAGAAGTACTCCATCTGACCTGTAGATCTCCTTTACCTATTCCTCCACACCTTGCAGTATTACATGCCCCCCCATCTTTCTTATCAGTGTTCCCACCCTCCTATTCATCTTCCTCCTGGCCCTATCCCACCCCATCCATAGTAGTGTACCAATTATCTACCCCTTCTTCTTCATTATCATGATAAACAAGTACACAACAGCCATCACCACTTTCTGTGGTTTTAGCTCTATTTTTCCCCCAGTCGTCGGTAGTATATCCCTCCTGTTCTTTACCTCTCTAACCTGCCACCCCATACACGGCTTCTTTCCCCTATATGTTTAGTTGCCGGCTGCCTCACTCAAAAAATCTCTGCTTATAACCCCTGTATGCCTATGGTTGATTGTACATCTGCTGACTTCTTCAATTGTAAAATAATGCTGTTTTTTTTTTATTTCAGCCTTGTACTGTACTGTGCTGTATACACTGTATATACTTTTTCTTCCTTGTATATTATTGTTTTTTGTATACCTGCTTCTGTACTGTACTTTGATGTATTCATGACCAGATCCACTGTGCAAATAAGCCTTGCTCAATGGTGCCCGCCTGGATAAATAAAGATTTTGATTGATTGATTGATTAAAGCTATGTGACTGTGTTCACATCTCCATGCCCTCCTTGGAATCATGTCTGACCAAACAAGGCTTACTCCTGGCCACCATTGCTGTATTTTCTCTAAATCCCTTTTTACCTGCATATATGTGTCCACCCATGGCTTTTCCCCAATATCATTACCCCCTGGTGTAAAATGATTAAATCAGGAATGGGTCACCGCACCTTCATCTCTTTCAGGGTAGGAAGCAGCTGTGCCCATCTCATCCCTTGGATGCCATGCCAAATCAACCTACATTTCCTCACATCCTGGTACAGCTGTTTTCCCCCAGGCTTTCCCTCAGATCTCTTTTCCACTCCAATAAATGTAGGAGTGACTGCAAATCCATACTTCCGTGATCCTCCCTCTTCCTACAGGATTTAAGCAGAATATATATCTTAAAACATGTTCTTAGTTCCTTTTCATAGCTCCCATCTCTTGGCCCCCCTCCCCCTCCACCCCCCACTGTGGTTCTATACCTGAAAAAAAAAATACAGGTGATATGTTAGTCTCCGTACTGCATTGCCCGAATGTAACTCTTGTAACTGGCAGACTGCCAGCGCCCCTTTTCCAACATATTAGTCACCGTCTCCCCTGCTGCTGCCCACTGTGATGCAGCCCCTATTCTAAAAGAGTGAGATGAATAATTGCCTGGGTCCTTGCCCAGGAATTGCATGCCTTTCTTGAGCATGGCCATGACTTGATAACTGGTGACCTTTTTACCATCCCCGTGAACAAATAATCTCACTTTCTTACACCCACGCTCTGTGGTGTAAGCCCACAAAGCCTTTACGGGGCACACTGTGTCATCTCCATGAGCCTTCAAGCTTACAGAACAACCCTTTCCCCCTTGATCCATTTTTGATTTCTTAATTATGATTTGTATCTCCTCCAGCCCCCAGCTTATATCTTCCCACTCCACTCTTCTTCCTTTCTGCCATGTCCCACAGCCTCACTCAATCTCAGGGACCCTGCAAACATTACTAGATAAATCATGTGAAATAACTGCACCTCATCTTTCGATCTGCATATTGTCTGTAGTACCCCCTTTAATTTTGCAAACCACTGCTCCCCTATTGGTCGTCTACTATCCGTAGGTCTCTGTTTCAACCTAGCCCATCCCTGCATCATTCTCCTGATCAGCATTGACTTCGCTGGGTCCTTCCAGTATTTTAGGCTGCAAACTAAACTAATCTCTGCTAGGAATACCCCCGTGTCGTGGTGTGACCCATTCCTGTCTGCCATTGATCTACTGTGAACTTCCCTAGATGCTCCTCTGTGAGTGGCCCACTCACCTCCATGTTGTGTGCTGCCTTGAATGTTTGGAACACCCTCCAAGCCCCGTCGTAGGCCCTCAGAGTTCATGGTGCCCATGAGCTGTGAACTAGCAGTTTTGCTCCCTCTTTCCAACGTCCCAGATGTTCGTTGGTATGGGTGTTTTCTGATCCTCTGCTGGTGGTGCCAGCATCCGGAAATGGTCCAGCTGCAGATGGAAAAGGCTGTCAGCTAGGATATTTTTGGCCCCTTCTATGTGCTTGGCCCTGAATGACATATTTAATTGCAAGGCCCTTAACACCAATTGTCTCAAAACCCACATGACCATTTCTGACCTGGCCCCCCTGTTGTTTAAAACTTCTACCACTGTCTTGTTATCACACCAAAATGTAACCTGATTTTGTAGCTCCTCTCCCCATACCAGGGTCCAGGCCCAAATGGGCATGATCGCCAACAGTGTGATGTCTTTTACTTTCCTGTCCCTCACCCACTTTGTAGGCCATGGTTCTGCAAACCACTTTCCCCTCATGTAACCCCCCCATACCTAAGCCCCCTGCTGCATCTGTGTAGAGTTCAAGGTCTGTGTTGTACACCCAGTCCTCCTGCCAAATGAACATCCATTATAGGTGTTGAGAAACTCTTCCCACACCCTGAAGTCATCCTTAACTCCCTTTGTCATGTCTTCCCAGTGGTGTGGTCTGGTTACTCCCGCTGTGGCCCTTGCTAACCTCTTTGTGAAAGCCCTTCCTGGTCCAATCGCCCTGCACGCGAAGTTCATATGTCCCAACATCTGTTACGCCTGTTTTAATTGCACTCTCCTCCTACTTGTATGTAACTGGATCAGCTCTTTCAGCTTCCTCACTGTGTTATCCGGAAACCTAAATACCTCTCCCCGTGTATCTATTTCAATGCCCAGGAATTCTAAAACCTTACTGGGGTCCTTTGTTTTTTCCAGTGCCAATGGAACCCCTAACTCACAATTCTTGGAAACTGGCTAACATTCTTTCTGTCTCTCTCCTCCCTCTGCCTATTAGCAGGAAATCATCCAGGTAGTGTATGACAGTCTTGTATCCAGTTCTTTCCTGAAATATCCACTGTAAGCAGGTGCTGAATGCCTCGAGTGTAGCACATGCTATGGAACATCCCATGGGCATTGTTTTGTCAAAATAGTATTGGCCCCCTATCTTAAAACCCAATAAGTCCCAATCTTCCCTCCTAACTGGAAGTAACCTGAAAGCAGACTCTATGTCAGTCTTGGCCATCCATGCATCGGCAGTCACTCGTATAATCTGAACCGCCCCTTCTAATGTGTCGTAGATCACTTTACTATGCTCCATGCTTATTAAATCATTCACTGAGTCCCCTTCTGGAAATGACAGGTGGTGGATCACCCTGTATTCTCCCTGCTGCTTTTTGAGGACCAAGCCCAAAGGAGAAATTCTCATATTCTGTAATGGTGGGTTAGCGTATGGCCCTTCCACTCTACCAGCTGCCTTTTCCTTTTCTGTTGTCTGTCTTAGAATGTCCTCCTTCCCTTTAACTGAGCCTAGGTTGTTCGCCTCTCTTGCTCACCTCAGGCCTTCACACCGCAATGGGAAACCAGTCATAAACCCTTTTTTAATTGACTCCACCACCTCCCTATCTGGGTACCTTTCTAGCCACTTTTCTCACACTTCTATTTTGATGGGCGTTCTTGCTTCTAGGAACTGATGGCCTGCCCCTTCCCCTCATTTCTACTACACCCCTCCTCCCTGTCCCTTTCCCGTTCATTGCAGTTAATAAGTCTGCCCCCCCCTACTTACGTGCCCTCTGCCTCTCCCCCCTCTATTCCATGACTGCCCCCTATATCCCTGCCCTTCCCGAAAAAACTGCTGACTTAATCCTTGCCCACCTGCCCCTTGGGTCCCTTGTGCCCATGTTGTTCTGCATCTACTCACTTGGTGTGTTCCCTCACATTTTGAGCAAGCATGCAGAAAACAGCATTGTGGCCAGGAACAAAATGTCCTATTGTAACCCCAGCAACATCTCTGGGGTGCCCCACCCCGTTTTCCCATCTCATCTTCCGGCGTGGATTGGTCAGTTACATAATCTGTCCACAGATCTAATTGTTTTGTATCCCATCTTACATCCCCATAAGTCGCCATCCTTTGCCGGAAGAATTCATCATAGTATATCCACCCCACTCCACCTTTTGCCTTCTCCTGTCTTATTATCTGGAATTAAGTGATCAGTGGAATGCCCAGCTCAGGTTTCTTTTCTAGCATTATAGCTGAGTACATGGTAAAACCTACAAACCACCCATCCCAAGTCTTTTCCTTAGTAAATTTGTCCTCCTCCTTCTTGCCTAACAATACCACTGCTACTGCCGTTTTACTCTTCCCGGTGTTCTCCGTTTCTTCGTATTGTGCTGCCGCTTCCTGGCTCACTAACACAAATATATCTACGTACTCACCCTTCCATATTTTCTCTTTTGATGCCAGTGGTACATGCTCCCTATTCTCATTCCTGGGGTTCCTGGGGTTTCTATCTCCCTTGTTCCCTTTCCTACATTCTCCAACCTTCCCCCCCTTTGTCACCACTGTATCTGCCTTAATCTCCACCAGCGCTGACTCCATCTGACCCAACCCCCCTGTCCTGAGTACTGAAATAATTTGCCGTATGTATTCTTTTATGCTTTCTCCTACCGCCTCGGATACATTACCTGGGGCCTTGTGCTGTCTTTGGGCTGCCCTGGCATGTCCCCCTGTGGCTGAATGGCTGGTTGCACTATTGGCTGCAGCGGAACCATTGTGCTCGGGCGATCTGGTCTGGGTTCCACCAGAAGAACCACCAACTGGTCTTGGGGGGGTACTGATAGAAATGGGACATAGGACTGCAGTGGTACTGGGCTAGCTGCTTGGGGAGGTACCACCAGTGGTAGCTGTGCCCTGGTAGGGCTGCGCAGCCTCCCTGTTGGCCATTTTCCACCACCACCTTTTCCCTTTCCCGCTTTCTGCTTTTCCTTGGATCTCCCTGGCTCCTCTCCTTCCACCATCTTCCACATTCTGTTGGCCTTCTCTGCCAGCTCCACAATGGCCTTGTGGGCGTCATCTTTAGATGGCCTGTTCTTTTTTGGTGCCATTTCCTTGTGTTCACCTGTGAAAGCTGTGGAGACGACTGACCAAACAGAAAAAGAAACAAAATCTTAATTAATTGTCTGTCAAAAACTAGACCTTGTATTGCTAAAGGCCCCCCTTGTCGTCTCATCTTCTCGCCCCCAGTTTTTACTGCATGGCCTCTCAGCTGCATCACTCGGTGGCCATGGGATATCCTCCACCTGCTACCACTGGCTCCTTTTCTCGGGAGCCCTGTTCCCCCCCCTTTTTTTTAAACCTGCTCCTGTTCCCTAAATGCCCCTTGTCAGGGCACCATCTTCACTGTGTACTCCTTGGGGCATGTGACGTCACACCTCATGGCTGCCTCTTCATTAGGCCCTAACCCTTCTGACCAAGTCTCTACCTGCCCTTCTTTCTCTTCTGGTTCTTTCCACCCATACTTGCCCTTGGCTCCCCCGAAACATGGTGCAGCATCCTGCTTCTGGTGCCATTATCAGAACACAAATATGTGGTGTCACTCGGTCTCCTGCCACCTGATCTGGAAAAACCAAACAATGCACTGAAAATCCAATAAATTCAAAATATTTATGCACAGCAGAAAGAACCAAAAACAGTAACGTCTCCCATCAAGCACCCAGTGCTTCGATTCTTCACAAGTCTTCTCAGAGGTGCCATTAGTAGGCCAAACATATCCCAGATCATAGTGCCACATCACCTACCCATGGCATGTAACATCATGCCATGTAGCTGTCTCTGTCTCGGCCTTCACACACAACACCTTGTCCCACTTTCCCAGAGTAACCCTGCATGGCCCAGCTCATAATTCTCCCCTGCACAAATCCCCCTTTCACTTCCCAGCTCCATGGGAACAAACGGTGTGCAACATCACGCCACATGGCCATCTCCATCAGCCTACCTGCTAGGCTTTTTCCGCCGGCCTTTCAAACCCCTCGCCCTGTCCGGTGTTCAAGGGTAACTTTTCATGCTAATACTATGATTCTCCCTGGGCTAAAAAAAAACCCTCCTTCACTTCCAAAATCCCTGTAAAAATTGTGTGTGATGTCATGCTATGTGGCCTTATCTGTGGGCCACATGCTAGCCCCATCCAGGTCTTCGCAACATAAACGCTATGTCCCCACTCTCAATGGTAAACAAGCACAGCATTAGGCCAAGGATTAATGACTTGTCCCTTCCTTCCTACTTCGTGGACATCGTCTCTTCTTTATCCTAAAGCCCCATGCCTGCTAGCTCTTCCTATCGACCTTTTCCTTTTGTTCTTCTACCTTTCCCAGTCACTTGCCTCCCACAGCTGCAAGGCCCTTAACAATCTGTTCACTAGGCCCCACTGTCCAACAAACCCAATTGCATGGTGCTCTCTCCCCTTCACAATGGTCGCTTGCTGTCTCATCCAAGCCACACTATTCCCAGCCTGATTCTAGGCCCCACTGGCCAACTTCACCACATACTGCTTCCTACTCATTTGTACACATG
Source organism: Neoceratodus forsteri (assembly GCA_016271365.2). NCBI lineage: Eukaryota > Metazoa > Chordata > Ceratodontiformes > Ceratodontidae > Neoceratodus > Neoceratodus forsteri. The sequence continues at coordinate 897,211,288 of CM057459.1, forward strand.
ATAAAACTTCTATACATGTCTACCTATCCTCGAAACTTGGCAATGAACCCTCCAACCTCTTTTTTAAACTTCTGCTAAGCTTCTTCTCCTTATGTATACAGCCCTTTTTCACAAACTGAGACATCCACATGCCGGTTCCTTAAACAAAATTCCTTCAAACCAATGTTTATATCAATTAATATATATATACTTATATTTCTTACTTCGTCCCTGGTTAACTATAGCTGTTTGCTTCTTACCTGATTTACGCCCAAACCTTTGTTCCAATCAATGCCAATCTGATGTACTGCAGTTTCAGATAGATCAAAACTTCAGCAAAAAGTGGCAGAACCAACACTGTGCTGCCCCTTATGTACCTCCTTTAGCCCCACCCCTTCCTGTTGCCTGCCTATTGTTCTGTCTTCACCTGTCCCTCCCCTTACCTTCCTCCCTCCTTCTCTGAGCACACCATCTTCAGGTAAAGGGAAGGGGTGCACCAGGACAACTTGGTCTGCCCCTTAAAGGACAAACTGCATTATTTTGCATTCTTTGCATTGAATCCAAGCTGCCATACTTCTGACCATTCCTCCAACCTTGCAAGTCCCTTCTCATCCTTTCCATGCCTCCTTGTGTATCAACCCTGCTGCAAATCTTTGTGTCATCTGTAAAGAGGCATACTTTTCCTTCCTGTCCCAATGCAATGTCACTTATAAAGACATTAAATAAGAGATACAGTCTATTCCTAATTAATGAGCTTCTCACTGGTCACCTGTGAGCCTCTTATGGGCCAGAGCTTACTACACAAGCATTTGTCAATGCCAAATGAGAATGATTGCTTGCTGGCATTAGCAGTGGAAGTGCAGGAGTTAGACTGATGGGGCCTGATTCTCAAAGCCCTGCATCGGCCGCAAGGTGCCTGCGCCAAACAGTTATGGTGCAAGTTGCACCTTGCGACCATGACTGCCCTCCGTGTGATTCACAAAGGTGGCCTGCATTGACCTCAGTCCACCTTCCCCAAACAGGGCTTGCATATGCAATGCACTGTGGCATGGTGGTAGGAGGACTGTGGCTGATGCAAGCTGCATCCTGTGATTCACAGACATCACCTGGCAGGAGAAATTCTAAGTGCCCTTAGACCAGCCAGGGAAGGCATAAGAGGACTTAGACATTCTCCCCTGGGTGACATGCCTGTATACGGCATTCCATGGGTGATGGTCCACCCACCATACACCCCCGGGTGTTGCTCCAGATGTGTGGCCCCTATCCTAGTGGTCCAATGGCACCCCTCACAGCTCCCCGATGCCACCTACCTACAATGTTGGTACCCTTTTCCTGATGCTGCCCATACTGGCAACGAATCCCCTGATCCCTGATGCCTGCCCCATCAGCGCTACCACAGCACCAACTTATGGTGGTACAGTGCCCACTCATGCCCCAGCAGGTGATGCCCAAACGCCCCCATATACCAGTCCCAACTGCTCCCCAGTGCCTGGCACATCCCACTACTCACCTCCATGGCCAGGTGCCAGTTGCACCAAACATGGTGGGGGGATGCCAGCCCACCAAGTTGGGTCCACATGCCCATTACCTAATGGGATGGGGTCCTGTGTTAGTCTCTGGTGGCCTGCAGTGGACCTATGTGGTGCACCAGGGGTTTGCTGCAGGGTTACAGTCAGCACAAGTATGGGGACTTAGCCACTGGGACCCCTCCTGTACCTGAATCAGGTGCAGGGTCCCCTGCACACCAGACATTGGTGCAAGCTGCTGTTTGCCGCAGCTTGTGCCAAATGCAGGCCCCTTTGAGAATCGGGTCCATGAAGTATAGGAATGGCAGTGAAGTATTGAACTGATGCCAACCCAACCCTCACCCTGCAGAGATGGACAGGCATTGGGGTGTGCCTTTGGGTCTTCACCCATAACTGTCATGACATTTCACCTCACCCTACCCTGCAGACACTGACAAGTGTTGAGGTGTGTCTTGGGTTTTCGGGCTTTACTCATCTCATTCCATAAAGAAATATGCAGTATAGGAGAATGGGATAAACTCTGGGGCCAAAGAGTCCAAGGTGCAGCTCAATGCCTGTCACTGGCTGCAGGGTGAGGGTGGAGGTGGAATGGCATGAGCATTATTGTCGACAATTCCAAGTCACATCCCTGAAACCTGTCAGTCCCCACAGGGTAGGGCATTATGGTTGAAAACCTTAACACCCTGGGTGTTTCTTGGTATTTTTACTCTAAGTTTTCAACATGGGCTTTTTATGATCCCACCTCATGAACAGAGACATTATCAGTTCATTAGCCGAAAGGTGATTTTGCACAGCGACTGTGCCATTTGTCGCCACAGGTGCAAAAACACATTTCGAACAGGATGTGAAAAATGACAACTGTACTGTTCATGAGGAGGTGTAAAAAATGGCAATGTTTAAAATCTAGAATGAAAATATAGAAAAACTGGTGAAGTCATGAGTGTGCATAGAAACTGAGCAATGCACACCCGTAATGTAATTAGTTTGGGGATTTTTTACAGCAGATTTTCAACACAGTCATTTTGGGACCTCCTGTCATGAACATTGTCACTGTGATATTCTTAGTCTATCCTGAACACCGATTTCCCACAGTGACCGTGCTATTCAGCACCGGAAGTGTGAAAATACCTTTCAGCCATGGTGTGAAAAATGACAGCTGTACTGTTCATAAGGAGGTGTGGAAAAATGCCAATGTTGAAAATCTGGACTGAAAAGATTATGAATTTGTGAATTTACAAGGGTGCATGGAAATTGCACAATGCACGCTCATAACACAGTCATTTTATGAACTTTTGTCACCAAATTTTCAACATAGTCAGCTTAAGACTTCAGCTCATGAACAGCATCACTGTGATTTTCTTAATCTGTCCCGAACATTGATTTTGCACGCCAACCATGCCACTGTGTGCTACATGTCCAAGAACACATTTCAGGTGATATGTGAAAAATGACAGTTATACCATTCATGAGGAGGTGTGGTAAAATGGCAATGCTGAAAATCTGGAGTGAAAATATTAAAAATGCTCGAAGTTATGAGCGTGCATAGGAACTGCGCAATGCACACTCGTAAAACAGTCATTTTGGGGAATTTTTTCAACAAATTTTCAACATAGGGTTTTTGGGGGCCTACTTTATGAAGTGTTACTGTGATATTCTTAATCTGTCCTGAACATTGATTTCACACACCGACCGCGCCATTGTGCGCTACTTGTGCAAAAACACATTTTAGGCGAGATGAGAAAAATGACAGCTGTACTGTTTGTAAGAAGGTGTGGTAAAATTGCAATGTTGAAAATGTGGAATGAAAGTATTAAAAATGCTTGAACTTACAAGCATGCATAGGAACTGCTCAACGCAGGCTAGTAAAACAGTCATTTTTGGGAATTTGTTCACCAAATTTTCAACATAGGGTTTTTGGGGGCCTACCTCATGAAATGTGACACTGTCATTTCATTACTTAGTCCTGAAAGGTGGTTCCATGCAGTGACTGTGAAATCACCTTTCAGGACTGAATAACAACATGACAGTGATTGAGTCCATGAGATGGGGTCCCAAGAACCCCATGTTGAATATTTGGTGAAAAAATTCCCCAAAATGGCTGAGAGTTGACCAAAGTTGAAAAAAAAAACATGTATGCCATTATACTGTACAGCTTACCGGCATTTCTTCAGTTTGCAGTCGGCTTTGAAGAGGGCAGATGTGTTCCCAGTCCACCGAAAATCATTGCACCAGGCTCCGGAGACAAGTATGGGGTGAGGGTGTGTGTGGGGAGGCAGGGTGAACAGAGGGTGGGCGTGGGTTGGGGGAGAGGTCACGGACTCAATGAGGGACCATTTTTTGTTTTACAGGTTTATTTACAAAACAAAACCTTCACGGGAAGGTTTTCTTTTTTTCAGGGAGATTTAATTTTGGCATGCTGGAGTGGGCTCCCAGCATGCCACTTCAGTGTTTGGGGGGGCTGTAGCTGACAGGGGATTAGGCACCCCCATCGGCACATACGGAGTGCTGGGGGGAACAACAGCCAAGGGGGATTGGGCACCCCATCGGCACACAAGAAATTGGGGTAGGGCATTATGCCGATGGGGAGTGGGCCCCCCATCAGAAAAATTATCAGTCAGGTGGCACACTTACAGGAGGATTGGGCACCCCTTTCAGCACATATAAGTGCAGGGGGGTGGCAAGAGCTGAGGAAGATTGGGCACCCTCGGTTGGCTTTTTTTTTTATACTTTATTGAAATGTTTCACCGGGAAGGCACACTGAAGGCCAGGTGGTGGTTTTCCATTGGCTTTATGGGGACTGTGAGAGGCCGATGGAGAAGCCTTCACCATGGCAACACAGCACAATGAAGCTGTATAACTGGCTGCTGCAGTCAGGGAGGTCCGCGTACAAACAGCTGATTGCATACATTAATGGGGCGCTCCCTGATTGCAGTGGCTCAGTTACTTTGATCTAGTGGTCTGCTCATTAACTGCAGTGATTAACAGCAGGCTGATCTTTTGGCCGAGGCAGAGACCAGCCCCTGAATGGGCTGCTGCCATTCTCACAACACTGCCATGCCTCCACAACCTGTTTGTGAAGAAAATGTGATGCAATGTGTTTCTGGCACGTGCATGCAAGCAACACAAAAATTACAAATTGTAAATCAATGTTATGTAATCTGAATATGCAATAAACTACTCCAATTGTGTAATTTATCATCACTTGTGATGGCAGGACTTTTAAAACTCACTTGTGGCTCAGCCACTAATGAGTCTTTGCTGTGACTTCTCACTTGTTAATATAAATTGCATATTTGAGTCATTCTGTTGCTAATACCCTATAAATATTTAGTTTACCAGTGAAATACTTAGGGCATCTTAGTAGTTGTGATTTTGTGAATAACTCTTGCTATCAGTTTGAGATGTACAGGTAAAAATTCACTCCTTTCATTCTTCAAACAAAACACGTATTATAAAATTAGGACGAAATACTACATACATTAAAATACAGGTACAAGAAATAGGCAATTACTGTATCTATTTCAAAATGAGGGCATCTACTCTTTAAGCCTAGCTTATCCACACATGACATCACTTCTGGTATTGAGTTTCCATGACATTAGTGCTGTCATGATTAACTAAAATGGGTGATTTAGATATGGATATCTCTGGATTGCTGAAATCTACTTGGAAAGTCACTATTTCATTCAAAATAGCTTTTCATGAGATTTCAGACAATGGGCACCCTGTATATCTAACTTCTCCTTCAATTCAGATTTAAGAATATTTGGATTTATAATGCTAATATTTCAATGTTCTGGTTTTCGCTGTATTCCAATTAGAGGCAATAGAATCATTTTGGATATGATAAGAACCTCATAGGACTGGAACTGGTAATGTCAGAATCTTATTAAAATTTTTCATTTAAAGCTTGAAGGTTTCTGATGAGAACTAATTATAATTTCATGATTCTGTGGAACAGTCCCACAGCACACATTACATTTTGTTATACTTAAACTGATGAACGAGTTGTCCTGATGACTTTATAATTATGCTGCTGTATGTTAAAGCTCAGTTGTTTGAGCAGTTAACATGAAGAATTCTACAGGGTTCTATTTTTTTCTGATAAGGTTCATTTAAACATCACAGTTTTTGAGAGCTTATAAAAATCTTTCATAACCTCAGAACATCTTCATGTTTTGTTACGCTGTCAATTGTCATACATGAAAAGAGTACATTATGTTTGATAATTTTAGACATTATTTAAGTTAACATAGGATATGCCAGTTCAATAATAGATGGAATAAGTAGTTACTTTGTGAAAGGGTAAGAGCAACATTGTCAGTACTATTGTATAGGGTAAATCACGGTGTAGATGATATGCATGTATTATAAAACAATGGCATGGCAATGGAATATTCTGCTTGGCTTACACTCAAAAGGTTACCTGCTGGAACCCTTGTGTTCAATATAATAGAATTTAAAAATCAAGACATTAAGTAAAAACATTTTAATTTTCTAATAGCATTTAGGAAGTGGCTGGATTAAACCCACTTTTTCTCAATACTCACTGACACCATTCATATAATAAAAAACAAAAACAACAACAAAATTGCCCTCAGCTTAGTGCACCATACTGTAACAAATCCTGTCTCTCCTGTCCAGTCCACTGAAACATATAAACATAGAATTTGATGGCAGATAAGGACCGCTTGGTCCACCTAGTCTTCCCATCTCTCTACCTAATGGATAAGCTGCAGATCCTAGTTAACCAACAGCCTACTTCCTCCTACCACCCACTAGAGTTGCCTTATTTCTGTCCCATGCATTCTTGAATTCCCCCCACAGTTTTTGACTCTACGACCTCCTCAGAAAGGCTGTTCCATGCATCTACAACCCTCTCTGTGAAGAAATACTTCCTCACATTATCTCTGAGCCGTCCCCCCTCTATCTTCAAATTGTGCCCCCTTGTTCTTGCACATCTCTTTTTCTGCAAGATGCTACCCTCTTAGACTTTGTTGATTCCCTTGAAGTATTTGAACATTTCTATCATTTCTTCGAGGCTATACATCTTAAATTCTTTTAGTCTTTCTTCATATGTCTTCTGGTGCAGACCCTGCCCCATTTTGGTTGCCCTCCTCTGGACAGCCTCCACCATGCCTATGCCTTTGCAGAGATGGTGTCTCCAGAACTGTACACAGTACTCCAAATGTGGTCATACCAACTGTCTGTACAGAGGGCCAACAACTTTTTGTTTTCTACTGGTGATGCCTCTCCCTATGCATCCCAGTATCACCCCAGCCCTCCTTACTGCCTTCTCACATTGCTGGCCCACATTTAGGTCATCTGATATGACTACCCCAAAGGTCCCTTTCCATTTTTGTTGTTGTCAGTATCTCATACACCATTGTGTACTCTTCCCCTGGGTTTATGTTTCTCAGATGCATTACTTTGCACTTCTTTGCATTGAATCTAAGCTGCCATACATTTGACTTTTCCTCCAACCTTGCCAAGTCTATTTTCATCCTTTGCACCCCACCTAGTGTATCAACCCTGTTGCAGATTTTTGTGTCATCTGCAAAAAGACATACTTTTCCTTCCAGTCCCTCTGCAATGTCACTTATAAAGACATTAATAAGTACCGGCCCCAGTATTGAACTCCACTAAACTTCTTCTCAGACTTAACCTGCCAGTGTTTGACAATGTGCATGTGGGATGGGGTTTACAATGCAGCCTCCAAAACCATCCTGGCCAGAATGGATCCATATTGTCACTCTTTCTGACAATTTGTTTTAAATGCCCTGCACTTAACTATCATTGCTCCCTTTACTTTTACCTTTTCATCCTTTTAATAGAGGCCTGTTGCCTCTCTCACTGCTCTTCATTCCTGTTTAATAATGGCTTACCTTCTCCCTTTACTGCTCTTCCCTCCTCTCCTCTCCTCTTCAATTCCTTCCTAATAATCCTTTCAGTGTTCCAGAAATCTTTTGCAGGACAGTCTGCCTCCACCCTGCTTTCTGGAACATACTTTCTTTAATCTGACTATTACCATCCATCCTCTTTCTAACCTGTTAAACCATGTCTCACATTTCCCAATCCAGATTTTGTAGCTAGGTGCCCTTCTCTCTCGTTCATGATTTTTTTGCTGTATTTATATACAGTAGCATAAGAATGCATCAGCAGCTGGCCATCTGTATACTGTCAGCCTGTCCCCAGCATAACTAGCAGAACATTAATTTATTTATGTTATTTGTTTTATTTATAACACTGGTTTTCCACTGTATCCAAATCTTTTGCACTTTTTGCCTGTTTTTTTCTTTATTATATGCTTCAAGCTTTATTTTAGTTTACTTTACATGCAACTGTTATCACTGTATAAATATGTCTCTTCCACTCTTTAATACGTGCATTTGGAGAATGTTTTCCATAATTTATTCTTCTACATTGATTATTTGCAACTTACATTTATTGTTTCTACAGTATGCATGTGTTGTTGTCATCATAATTATTACTGTCCACATTAAAGTATAACCCTTCGCCTGGGTGACATCTGAAAACTAGATCTGGCTCAGGGTGCCAAGGGGGAGAGAGAGAGAGAGAGGGAGAGAGAGAGAGAGAGAGAGAGAGAGAGAGAGAGAGAGAGACTCCTTGAATTAAGTTACCTTTATTAATTTAACCACAGAAGCATTAGGCAATTGGCTTTAATTCACATCTCCTACTTGTGAGCAGGATAACACAGTTTATGGTACTCTGTTTCAGATTTTCCAGTTTTTGTGTAAGTAGCCAGATATGTTGGGGGAGCAGATTTATTTTACAGTAGCCCACATATCAAGTCTTTTATCGTAGTTCATGAGACTTCACAGATATCTTACAGTTGATTTTTTCTGGAAAAAACAGAAAATACAAAAATGTCTTTCATACGCCACAAGTTGAGAAACAACATTCAATTCAACTACATTATAGCAGTGCAAAACAAATAAAAGTTAGATATTTATCATAACTGTGGATTTTCTTGAATATCTTCTCCATAGATTACCACTAATGGGTCTTAGCTAGAGTGGCAATATCCCAAGGCAGGGGTCTGCACTTCAGCAGACAGTAGTCTTGTGAATTGAGTATCATGGATTTCTATCTGCAGTCAGAGGTGAGTGTGTATGTCTTGCAGTGCCAAGAGAATCTGTGGCCACAGAAGCACTGGACCCTGATGAATAATGTCTTTTTGTGTCACCCAGAAACAGTTGTATGTTGTTCGTCTTACCTGATAATACTGCCTGTGGTTGTTTGTGTGGTATTGCCCTTTTGCTTCTTGGGGGTGTTGCGAGCTAGGGTTGGAAACCCTAACACCACGTTCCTGTACTTGTGTGGCATTAAGTTGAACCCCTAATGGGTGCATTAATGCAGTTATTTGCAGTGATTTACCTTTCTTTCTGAGAAAGATAAACTCAAATTGAAATAGTACTTCTGAAGCTACAGATGCACATGCACCCTATAAGACATACAAATCTTCTGCAGACACAGATACAAATCAGTGATACACAAAGTATAACCACTTCTGAGTGCTGAAGTGCAGCCTGCTCATGTGTAGCATGGGTGTGTGATTTGTATAGGGACTTTTATGCATATACCATTCAACAACCTTATGCTTGTTAGCTTATTGCAGACATGTGCCATTCTGCATGTGCAAAATGTGTGTAGTGCACTTTACTCCCCACGGTTCCTTATAATGGCATTATGTGCATCTTCAGCCCTATGCACATTTGTATTCCAGCATTGCATGCATACCAGCATGATTGTACTGCAACACACATCTCACTTTTCAATATTTATGTCCCATATTCAAAGAACATATATTTTTTGAATGTGTGGCCATCAAAGAGGGCCTGAGTACTGGTTGCAAAATAATTTTTGTGTACCATCCCCAGGGGCATAGGAGTGAATTTTTGCAGGAACTGGAGAGTTTTATGGCTGATCTAGTGGTGAATTCATTCAGCTTGATAGTACTGGGTGATTTCAACTCTTGCATTGATAATGAAGGTTCTCTGCTTGGACAGCAGTTCCTTCAGTTTGTCTTCACTGGGCCTACTACAGGTAGTTGTTACTGGGACTCATTAAAAAGGCCACATCCCAAATTTGGTCTTTGCATTGGGTCTTGACTTTAGTAATGGCAGTGTTAATCCAGTCAGGTGATTGGATCATCATGCTATACAGTTACTCTGTGAGGACCCCATTTTCAACCCCTCCCTTTGAAGATGGTCAGATATTGTTATTTGAGAAATCAAGGGCCAAGAAATCACCTGGTGATTCTGAACATCTCAGGCATGGTATCAGCATGTGCAGGAAGTGTGGAGTGAGCCATGGAAGGCTATAACTAAAGGTCATATGCTGGCTTTCAACTCTCCAGCAGCCTACCATGTTCACCCCTTGCCATTCTGCCCTTGGTTACCCTGGTTTGTGATATCTTTAGATAGCTGAAGACTAAGGGGCAGAGGTTGATGTATTCTTGACAGAAATTCAAGTCAAAGGAGGACAAATTAACCCTGAATAATGACTATGGTGACTATCTATGAGCACTCATACTGAAAAAGACAGTGTTCCTGTCTTGTATGTTCACTGATGGGAAAAACTGACTGCCTCAACTCTTCAACACCATTGACAGATTCATAAAATTCATAGGGTTCACAGGAATATACAAGCACAGTTAAGCCACTGGAGCCTTTATAGTGCACGTCAATTCAACAATGGTTGTATAGTTGGATACAATTCACATCCAGGTACTTGTCTAGACTAGCTTTAAAGTTTTGCATCTTTTTACTTTTAACCACAGATTGAGTCAATGAGTTCCACATGGAGACCACCCTCTACAAAAATAATTTTCCCCTTCTTGTGGTTTTACATATGTCTCCATTTAATTGCCTGCTATTTCTTCTTACTGGAAACTGACAAACCTTCTTTGATAATCCTTGGCAACTTCACAGATCACAATTTGGAAAGGTTTAAAAACAAGGCACATATCCCCACTTAGTCTTCTCCAAACTGTACATTTCCATCCTTTCCTGTCTTTCCTCATAAATTAGGCCCCTCATATTTCCAATGACCATTGTAGCCCTCTTCTGCAAGGCTTCCAATAACTTTATATCCATTTTATTTTGAGGTGTCCAGAACTGACCAGAGTACTCAACTTGTGGGCTCACCAAGACCCTGTACAATGGCAGGATTACCTCTTTGTTTCTGCTTGTGACATTTCTACTACTCAAAATTATGTGTCCTTTCATTGCCACTTGCATGCACTGGCTCACAAAATTTAAGTTCTTTGTTACCAGTATTCCAAAATCTATCTCTTCTCATTTCTTTTACTTGTCTACCATATAGTTTAAATGTGGCTTTTGGATTATTATGTCTGAAGTGCATAACATAACACTTATCAATGTTATATACTAATTTTGCCCTACTTGCCCAACACTATATTTTCCAGATTTCTCCACATGGTCTCCACTCTATCGTCACAGTCCATAAACATACCCAACTTAGTATCATTAGCAACTTTGCTTAACCAAGCTCCCTCAGTGCATTTTATATATGACACATAAATATTAAAAAATATAGTTCCCAACACTTATTCCTGTGGTGTGGCATCCAACTAGTCACACTCCCCAACTTGAAACATGCCCTTTGATAGTTATACTTTGCCACCTCCCTGTTAGCCATGATTTTATGCTCAGAACTATTTTGGTGTTAATTCCTATTTTGCTATTTCTTCCACTAGTTCTTGATGTGGCACAGTGTCAAAAGCCTTGCTGTAATCCAGATACACCACATCAACTGGCACTCCACTGTCCATTGCTTTACTAACTGTTTTGAGAAACTCAATTAGATTCATCTGAAATAACCCACCCACTCTAAACCATGTTGGGAATCATCAAATAAGGTAAGTTGTTCTCCTTGAGATAAAAATCAATGTCATCCCTCATTTGGATTTTCAGTAACTTTCCTAGCATAGACTTGAAACTCATGGGTCTATAATTGTGGTAATCTTCTCCAGAGCCCTTTTTATAAATAGATATCACATGTGCCTCCTTCCAGGAACTTACTACCCTGCCTGTGTTCAATGATCTTTCAAATAGATACTTTAGTGGGTTCGCTATTTCCATTGCCAGCTCCTTGAAAATTCTCGGGTGCATTGCATCTGGTCCCTGGTCCTTATTTACTTTCAGATCTAATAAAAGCTTCACAGATTTCTTATGATCTAATTGATATTGGCGTAATCCTTTATATTATGCTGTTTTCCCATATCTTCAGCACAGCATTGATAAATGGAACAAAAATATTCATCAACAATGTCCACCATATCCTCATTCCTTCTTAGAAGTTCCTCCTCCACAAGTAATGAGCCTTCAATATGATTTACGCTTCAGTTATTATTTATGTAACTGTAAAAATATTTATAATTATCCCTAGCTGCCACTGCAAATTTTAATTCTGCAGTGGCCTTTGTTCTTTCTTGCTTTCTTCTTGCACTGTTTTACTAGCCTACTATATACATCACAATTTACAATGTTGTTTCCATTGTTTACCCTTCTGTAGGCTTTCCATTAATGGCCTATAATCTTTTTGTGTGTGTGTGTGTGTGTTTTTTTTTTTAAAAACTGTGGTAATTTTCCTTTATGGCCATATTTTGTGTTAATTAGGATATATTTTTACTTTAGTTATTATATTTCAGTACTCAGTATATACCACATTTCATCTAATTCATGACCCTGAAACTCATGCTCCCAATTCAATTTGTCAAACTCCCTTCTCATACCATCAAAGTCTGTGTTGGAAAAAAGATACATTTTTTTACCTTGTTCCATTATCCCTTTGATGATTAATTGAAACGTGACCACATTATGGTCACTTCTTGTCAATGGTTCCAATACCTTGCAGTCAGCAACCCCATCTTGTATATCGCATAGTACTAGTTTAAGATTTTTCATTCCCTGGTATTCTGATTAACAAACTGCTCTATACTGAGTTCCATAACCATGTTGAGAAACTCTATTTCAACTGTACTTTGCTATCTCATTGCATTTCACTCAATCCAGGGCATATTAAAATCACTACAAGGTATATTATATCCTCAGGTTGAAATGATCTGAAAGATGTAAATAACAACTTGGCTTGCTTTCTTGACATATTAGGTGGTTTACAAATTACTCCTAGAAACAGTTTTGTTTAATTGTTAGGTGTGATTTTCACCCATAGTAGATCAAAACCCTCAAATTCATTTCTCAATATCTGTACACCTTCTATTCCTTGACACACATACAGGGCTACTCCGTCACCCTTACATCTTATTCAGCCCTTCATAGACAAATTGTACCCACTTACTGATGCTCGCCAAGTATTTACTTCCCCTATCATGTTTCTTTCACTGCAGATAAATCAATACTATCCCTTAAAAGTATTGCCTCCAGTTCCTCCTTTTTATTGCAGACTCCTTGCATTTGCAAGTAGATAGGTCCAATCTTGGCAGTCAAAGGAGCTTCTAGTTTCATTATTACCTTTAGTTTTACTCTTTACCACACTCAGAATTTAATTTACTCCACACACCTTCCCCATTGGCATTCATTTAAAAGATGATTTATGCTAAAACTAATTTTGTCCTCCCAGATCCTTGCACCTCCTGGACTATGGTGTAGATCGTCCCTTACATATACTATAGCTCCTGGTTGTTTGCACACTTATCCCAGTTTCTTTGAAAGGTAACACTTTCTTGGGCACACAGTCTTCTAAGCCAACCATTTGCATATCTTATCACTTTGTTTCTTGCAACACCTGCCCTTGGTAATAGGTAGTATCTCTGAAAAGACCACCTTACACTTATTTTCCATAAGTAGTTTTCACAACTCTTTAAAATACTTTTCAATATGATTTTGTCTACTTCTACCCATATTGTTACTGAGAACATGATGACAACAATTAATTCCTGCTTACCCATTATTCATTTTTTAATATTTCTGTGTACATCTTCAGTCTGGGCTCCTTGCAGGCATCTTACCACAGTATACTCCTTTCTACCCCTTCCAATTTCATAGGTTTCATAAGCCAAATCAAGTTTTAATAGACTTACATCCTTTATGCTTGCCTTTTAGTGGTTCTATACATTAATTTAACCAAGGTAATCAACCCCAAATTTAACCTCCTTACTCATAACTTTATCCAAATTGTTTTTAACAGTATTCATATCTTTACTTTGAATTACGTCTGATAGGAGACAATTCCAGTATGCACTTACTCTTAGACTATGCCAGTTTTTTCTAAGTAACAAATTCCATTTTTCCAGAAGGAGTTGTTTAGGGTGGCTCCTGCTACTAAACCTGTCTTGGTTATACTCTATGCAAAGTTCTGTTTTAAGAGTGTTGTCCTCCAATGCTTTACAAAGCATACATAAATTCCCCTTGTACCTTCTGTATTGAAGTGAATATAAATTGAGTGTTTCCAAGCTTTGTTGATATGACATTTCTTTTAAGCCTGCAATAGACCTTGTCATTCTGTGCTGCACTGCCTCAACCCTATTAATATTTTCCTTACTATAAGGGAACCATAGCTGGACACAGTACTCCTGATGGGGTCTAACCAGAGCAATATAAAGAGGGAGTATGACTTCACTTACTCAGCTGGAAATATGCCTAAAAATGCAATTTAATATTTGATTGGCTTTTTTTACTTGCTTCCTGCAATGTGTGTTGAATTTAAGGTCTGGACGTATAGTTACTCCAAGGTCTTTCTCACAGCAAGTTACAGTTAAGGGTTCATTGTTCATATAATACTTATGCTGTTTATTCTCAGTACAATTTGCCTGCATATAAAATCTATTATTGAGTTCCTGATTACCAACAGACTTTCTTGCATCTGCTGTGTTATTTAATACCATATTTATAGATTTCACCTGGTTTATTGGAATTGAATCACTGCTAATAAGTACTGCCTCTGCACTATTTTGTTCTCCATCCCTCTCTGGGTTTCTTCTCGGGTCCTTAGTATCATCTTCTTCCAGACATTTTAGTAAGTCTTCATGATCCTCCTGATTTTGTTCTGATACCTTGGCTAGTAGTTCAAATCTATATGAGGTGGAAATATAATTCTCACCACTCTGTGTTTTTATAAGATCTCCACACTGTTTATATTCTATGGATTTCAATGACTTCCTCTCCCACTGATAATTTCATGGAATCACTATTCTTTGGTCTCTTTCTTTTGTATCTCACTGTCACAAATGCAGCAGGGCCTTCAATCACTTTTCCCCTCTCCACTAATAACTTGTGTTTGTTAACTTCTAATAACTGCTTAGATTTATTTCTAAAATCCTCAATTCCCCTGATTTAAATATTACATTCCAAACTTTCCATTAGCATACATACTTTCCTTTCTAGCTAATTAATGAATTTACATTTGCACATTCCAGGTCATTTATTTCATTTGCAGGCCTGTACATTTTGCAGGTCATGCACTTTGTATTCTGCAAAATTCATACTTTGCTCCAATGTACTTTCTTTAATCATGCTTTGAAAAAGTATTTTCCCATTTCTCTGCCTATGTCAGAGCTATTCTAATGGTTTTCAACTGACCACTTTAATCCCTAAAGTACAAGAAGCGCAAGTTTACATTCTACAAATATCACAATCCTAGATACTCAGATAAGAAGAAATAAAAAATACTATAAAATCAAACATAAAATATAATATAAAAAATCCAGCCTAGTATCCACTGAGCTACTGAAAAAGAACAATGGTAAGTCCCTTAAAAACTGCTTAAAATGAAGAGTAAATCTGATATTGCAATCCACTCCCAAACCTGTGTGCTCAGCCAGTAAAGTCTAGTGCAGAGAGGTGGTAGCAAGCCCCCACCACAACAACTGAACCACCAGTTACTCTGCACTCATGTGCAATTACCACCTTCCACAAGGAGTTTCAATTTTCATCAAAGCTTATTTATTTGTTGCTCACAGCCGAAAGTTTATAAATAACTCCTTCTACCTCCATTCACTGAACAAACTCCCCAGCATTTTGACCAGGGTGTGGTCTTCCTCAGGGGGTGGAGAACACTCAGAATGACCCTCATTAACAAGCCAGTTTCATTCAGAACCCCTGATACCCTCTAGTGTTCATTATAATGTATAACAAGTAATTTTCCACAGTGCATGTGGAGGGCTTTAAACGTGTGCCCTTATAAATTTATATTACAACATTCTGATCTTTTTCACAAATGTTTAGGTATTTTTATACAACAAAATAAACAATTTAATGTAAAAAAAAATAAGGAAAACAGTGGCTGATTATATTTGTCCAACAACTTTGATAGCTAAAATTCATTCCATGTTCCCTTTTCTATCAGACCTCATTTATGTTTTAAAGTTATTTGGGGCTAAAGTTATTGGAAATCCAATACATTTTCATAATTTATTTTTCATTTAAATGGAGAATGACAGGATCTTGCAATACAAAATTATTTTTGATTGATTATTGCTTCTTTTCATTTTCTTTTCTTATTATTCTTTAAACCCATTTCTTTGATTCAGTGTGAACTAGAAATAAATCATAATTTCTTTCATTACTTTCTTTTCTGGGTTCCAAAATTCTCACTATTAGCTGGTTTTGCCTTCTATTTCAGAGTAGTTTCCAAGCCTGTGGCAGTGATCACTCCCAGTTTCTTTCAAGGCATAAGTTCCAATGTGGTGGGGGATCTACCAGTTCACACTTTGAACTGTAAAGAAAAGAGATTGAATACAATTAGTCATTTTTCCTAGTCTTTGATTCTTTAAAAAGGGTTTATGGTCCCATTCTGAGTTGAAATCTGTTGTCTGTACTGTATCTAGTGTAAAGATCCAAAAGCTTTCCCTTTGGAGAAGGGTATTTAATCTGTCCCCTCCCCTGAGATTCCTTTCCACTGTTTCTATTGCCATGAACCTGCTGCCTTCAATCCTATTGTTATGTTTTTCTAGAAAATGTTTCACTAAAGGTTTGTTAACAATGCCTGTTTTTATATTTCGCATGTGCTCTTTCACTCTTTGTTTCACAAGCCTTATTGTTCTCCCTACTTATGTAAGATTGCAAGGGCACCAAATAGTGTACACCACTTATGTACTATTACACTATGGAGTACCATGCATTCTGAATGAAATTGACTATTTAATGAGGGCCATTCTGAGTGATCACCAGCCCCTGAGGAAGACCACACCCTGGTCAATGCACCAGGGAGTTCATTCAGTGAATGAAAGTAAAAGGAATTATTTATAAACTGTCTGCTGTGAGCAGCAAATAAAAAAAACTTAGATGAACAGTGAAATTCATTGTGGATGGTGGTAATTGCACATGAGTGCAGAGCAACTGGTGGTTTAATTGTTGTGGTGAGGGCTTGCTGCCCCCTTTCTGTACCCCTGGCTTTTCTGGCTTAGCACACAGGTTTGGGAGTGGATTGCAGTGCTTTAGCAAACTAATACTGTGTAGCCACGGACTGTGACCAGCGGGTCA
This sequence comes from Neoceratodus forsteri, assembly GCA_016271365.2. NCBI lineage: Eukaryota > Metazoa > Chordata > Ceratodontiformes > Ceratodontidae > Neoceratodus > Neoceratodus forsteri. The sequence goes on from CM057459.1 coordinate 897,228,281, forward strand.
AGCCATAGTGTACCACATCAAAGCATTTACCTCTGTTCATAAACCAGCACCCAGAATTCAACTATCTTTGCTTGAGAATATTGAATCCTATCACAAGTATAAACACAAAGGATGCTGAATGCTGCAATGAATGTTCAGAGTGAAAAGGACTCTGAACCAGAAGTTATTGAATTTGTGGTTTTGGAAGACCTGGCTACTAGGAAATGACTGGCCAAGGGGAAACTTGGAGCTTCAGGAACTCAACAGTCCTTATCTGAAGGTTCAGTTGAGGAAACTGAAACTGATAATATTAAAGCTGTGTTTAATAAGTATGAGAAACTCTGTATAAACAAACTAAACATTACATGTAATACTACCGTGCTTAAAACATACCTAGAAAGGAAAAAAGCGCTGTGTGGTTTAAGTTTAAACACTTTACCATCTTGTGGCATGGAGAATTATAAGTGGAGATCAGAGTGGGAGAAAGCTGTGGCTTTGTGTTCTCAGACCTTTATTGGACTGATTATTGCTGAAGATTTTGAGAAATACGAGGAGGTGAGGAGAGGATTATCCACAGTACAGCAGGAATTAAACACATTTAAGGGCCACGCTGAGTGTAAAGTACTGTCAGACCATCTTAAAAAGAAGTTGTAGAAATATGAACAAAAATTAAGAAAAAACAATCCAAGTTAGAGAATTTAATTATATAAACTTGGAAATATTTTCTCTTGGCCACGTAACATAGAAACATAGAAACATAGAATTTGATGGCAGTTAAGGACCACTTGGCCCACCCAGTCTGCCCATTTCTCTACCTAATGGATAAGCTGCAGATCCTAGTTAACCAACAGCCTACCTCTTCCTACCCCCACCCCCTTAGACCGAGATCTCTTAGCAGAGGAAGGCCAGAGTCATAGAAGAGGGTTAATTTCAAACAGCGGCATACAAAAGACCATAGCCAACACACTCGAAAGCAGTAAGGACCCTTTAGGAGGACAACAGAAGCAGAGAAAGAATGGAAAAAATGGAAGGCAAAAACAATCAAAAATTGGAAAACCAGGAGGGGCAGAATAAGACCAGGAGCACAGGAGAAGCAGCAAAAAGAACTAAAAGTAATAAATTTATGAAACGTTACTTTAACAGACTACTGGGTTAAAGTATTGCAGAAAAGTTTAAAGTTTGCTCCAATAAGGAATTCTGACAGGTTTAAAACCCAGGTGGACCTATTCAAGTTATTCAGAAAAATTAGACTTGGAAAATGCCACAAGAGAAAAGAACTTGAAGAAATGGGGTGGAACATTGAATGTGATCTAAGTGGGGAGGGGGGGGTGAACATGCTGACATTGAAATGGTTACTTCACTTAATGAACTGAGTGAAGAAATGTCTGAAGAACATGTTGAAGTTGAGGAAGAATTGTGTGCTGAAATGAATATTGATTTTCAAATTCTAGAAAGTCTGTTTGAAGAAAGGGAGGAGAAAACTGAAAATAGAAATGAGGATAACCTACAGGAAGACGTTTCAGCGGATTTCGAGCTTAGAAAGAAAAGAAAGCAACAGTTTAAGCCCCAGTCCTTTTTCTGTCCAAACACCACCAATAATTTAACATGAAGTTTTGAAACTGTGGTACTCAGAGAGGTAGATAAAATGTTAAAAGAACAAAACAGCAGTTGGAGTAACTTAAATTGGTTGGAAAGTAAGGCACTGAAAGAATTAAGTGAACTACCAGTGATAGTGAAACAGGCAGACAAAGGAGGGAATACTGTGATTATGGACCCAGAAGACTATGCTAAATGTGTAAGGGAACTCCTTGAGGACTCTGATAAATATAGAAAATTATCAAAAGACCCTACAGATGTATTTAAAAAGGAGATATTAAACCTATTGGAGAATGGTAGACACAGGAGGCTTATCACTGAGGAAGAACTGAAATATATATGGAACAACACACCTGTTACACCCACACTCTATACCCTGTCAAAAATACATAAAAACAAGCAGCACCCTCCAGGATATCCAGTTGTGTCAGGTATAGATTCACTTACATACAAAAGTAACCAGTTTATTGACTTTTTCTTAAAAACTTGTCTCCTTGACGTTAAATCATATGTGAGGAACACACAGGACATCCTGGAAAAATTTGAAGATTTCACATGGAATGAACAATACCGATGGCTGTGTGGAGTCCGTTTATACCAGCATCAAGCACAGTGGTGGTCTGTTGGCATATTTGGATTTTTTGAATAAAAACTAATAAACCTCTGCATTGCCCACTGACTTCTTTTTAGAAGCCTTCAAGTTTGTCTTAACCTAAAATTTCTTAGAATTTGATGGCGAATTCTTCTTACAATTTCAGGGGACAGCAATGGGGCAGCAATGGCCGTAAGTTATGTCAACATCTTCCTTGGGTTCTGGGAACATGCAGATGTGTTCTCTGCAGAATGAAATCCATTTTTGAAACACATCAAAAGATGGCATTAATATACAGATAGCATCCTTTTTGTCTGGTCAGTACCCAAGGAAGAGCTGAAAAAATTAATGGAGTGGCTCAACAACAGTAATAAAATAAACCTAAAGTTCACACACACACACACACACACACACACACACAGAAAATCCAACAGAAATGCATTTTCTGGATCTAATATTATTGGTTGATGAGAATAATATTGTACAAACCAAGAATTTCAGGAACACCATGGCCACAGATAATGTGTTGAGGGCAGACAGCTCACATCCCCGTGCACTAGTAAAGGCCATACCATATGAACAATTCTTAAGACTATGTAGGAATTGTTCACAAACCAAATAATTTTATAGACAGGCATCAGAGAGGCACACAAGATTCCTGACAAGGGGTTATAAAAAAACTCCTTGACTCAGCCTTGGAAAGGGCTGTGAGCAAGGACAGAGATGCACTTCTGGTGCCCAAATATAGAAATGGTAATAAGGAACAAACTAAAACAGCTGAAAAACTACCAGCACCTCTGTGACACAGTTTGGAAATCAGGCTAGAAAAATAGGGTCCAGAGTCAGGAAATATTGGCCTATTCTTTTGAATGACCCCATATTATCTGAAGAGCTGGGTGGAGATCTGAGAATCACTTTCTCAAGAGCATAAACTATCAAGGATAAACCAGTCCACAGTAGATACCACTCACACAAGGAAACACATAGGATGTGGTTACCCCCTCCTCCATCAGGGATGTTTAAATGTGGAAGATGCAGTGTCTGTGAACACTGCAACCAAGGAAAGAGTTTAAAGGTGGATGGTTGTACATACACTGTTAAGATCAAAAGCTTTTTGAACTGTAATACTACATATGTGGTGTACACTATTTGGTGCCCTTGCAATCTTATATATGTAGGAAGAAAAATAAGGCTCGTGAAGCAAAGAGTGCAAGAGCACATTAGAAATATAAAAGCAGACATTGTTAACAAACCCTTAGTGAAACATTTTCTAGAGAAACATGACAACAGAGTTGAAGGCACCAGTTTCATGGCAATAGAAAGAGTGGAAAGAATCTCAGAGGAGGGGACAGATTAAATATCCTTCTCCAAAAGGAAAGCTTTTGGATCTTTACACTAGATACATTACAGCCAAAATGTCTTAACTCAGTATGGGACCTTAAATCCCTTTTAAAGAAAGAAAGACTATGAGAAATTATTAATTTTATTCAATCTCTTTCTTTACAGTTCCAAGGTGAACCTCACTGTGGACTGGTAGATCCCCCACCACAATGGAAATTATCCCTTGAAAGAAACTGGGAGTGATCACTGCCACAGGTTTGGAAACCACTCTGAAATAGAAGGCAAAAACAGCTAATAGTAAAAATTTTGGAACCCAGAAAAGAAAGCAATGAAAGAAATTATTATTTGTTTCTAGTTCACACTGAATCAAATAATTGAGTTTAAAGAATAATAAAAAAGAAAATGAAGCAATAATCAATGATTTTTTTTTTTATTGCAAGGTCCTGCGATTCCCCATTGCAAATGAAAAACCATTGTGAAAATGTATCAGATTTCAAATTTTCTTAGCTCATAATAACTTTAAAACATAAATGTATGTATTTAAAAATTTATTTATACAGCGTTACTGCCATTAGGGTTCAAAGAATCCTTATTTACAAGGAGTACCTGTTTGTACAAAAGTTCACGTTTCCAAAAGTTACAGTACACAATAATCATACAAAACATAGCATTCATATTTAACTAATACATATATCACAATGTTAAATACATAATAACACAAAATAAAAAGCACAGACAACTACCGCAACTTGTATAAAATATCATATGTAAATATCGGTATCCGGAGATTTTAGCGCGGATAAAATAGTACTGTAAAAAATAGCGCTACCTTAATGACGCGGAACATAAAAGCGTGTAGCATAAATTGTCATGCATGAAAAATAGCACATTCATAGCCATAAGTGATCATTAGCCAGTATGGGAGTACGAAACGATTATTCATAATGCTGCCTCCCTCCATCTGTGTAGAGATCTTCTGTTTTCCTTAGTTTGGAAGGTTGAGGAAGGGGGGCAAAACCCGTGTCCCTGTGCTGGGGATGTCAGCATTTAGTTTTCATGACAGGGAGAAGGGGATAGCACTTTTAGTTAGTTTTAATTAGCCATTAGTTCTCCTTTAGTTTGCATGACAGGGAGAAGGGGATAGCACTTTTAATTAGTTTTAATTAGTCATTAGCAATTAGCCAGTAATGAGATTCAGGTGCAGGAGTACTATTAGTTAGCTGGAAGTGAGTAACAAGATTCAGGTGTGCCGTTTGTAGCACTTTTGTTTGGCAGCATTGAAGTGTGATACATCAAAAGTCAGAAAGGAGGTGAACTTGAACTGTGGCAGGGTTTTCTATATCACAGAGAACGCATTTGTGGTGAAAAGTCGTACTGGAAATGCTTGCAGTATGCAACTGGACACTGTACTGCTAGGGTACATATCACTGGCGATATAATTGTTAAAAATCTGGGTGAACACAGCCATGTGCCAGACCCTGTCAGTGACCGATTTCTTATATTCTCCTCTTCAAGAGATCTGGAAATGCTGAAGCAATGTAAGCATTTATTTGCTGATCGAACATTTAAAAGCTGCCCATCTATTTTTAATCAGCTGTACACTATACATGCTATAAAACTGTGCAATGTTATCCCCTTGGTGTATGTGCTCATGACTAGTCGCAGTGCATTGACTTACAATAAAGTATTTACAGAGATAACTGCTATGTGTTCTCCACTTAAACCAGAAAGTGTGTTGATTGACTTTGAGCTGGCTGCTATTAAATCTTTTAGGCAGTGATTCCCCGAAGCACAGCTGCGTGGCTGTTTTTTTCATCTTTGCCAATCAGTATGGCGTAAAGTGCAGCAGCATAATGAGATTTGCAGTCGCTATATGTCCGACCCAGTATTTGCCCTCCACATTAGATGTTTGCCAGCATTAGCTTATGTCCCCACAGTTGACATTATCTCAGCATTTGAAGGCTTGATGTATCAGGACTTTTTTACTAGTAACTCTGACATACTTGTACCTCTATTAGACTATTACAAGGACACTTGGCTGGGTAGACCACTGGGCAGAGCAGGGCGGCGAAGACCAACTTTCACAACAGATCTTTGGAATTGCTATGATTCTGTGCAATTGGAATTGCCAAGAACAATCAATGCGGTGGAAGCATGACACCATAAATTCAATCACTTTGTTGGTGCCCACCACCCATCAGTCTGGCGATTTATTGATTTTATTAAATGTGATCAGAAGTACAATACTGTCAGACTTGAGCAATTAATTGCAGGTTCGGTGATTGCAGGCACAAAAAAAAATACAAGGACACTGCCAAATGCATTGAGAGGGTAGTGTCAGAGTATGGACAAAGGTTGATGTATGAATACCTTAAGGGGATTGCATACAACTTTCAATTACAAGTGTAGAGTTTTTTTTTTTTTTAAAATGAAGTTGTACAAACAGTTTTACATACAGCCAGGATATTAATAGTTTAATAGTTTTAATAGTTGCCATCTAAAGTATATATTTTAACTCATTTTATTATGCCATCTTTTTTAGAATTATTAAATACAGCAAGGATTTTTATCGTTTTAATAGTTAAGAGAAAATGGCTATATGGCTATATTTTTACTCACTATTTATTATTGTATTAAATAAAGTCTGGATCTGGAACACAGTGATGATTTCCTTGTTGCTTTTGTTTTTGGCAAGCGGTTTGCAGATGGTAGTGTGCACTATTCGCAGAGGGCTGATAAAAAGAGAAACTGCTGATATTTGATGAGTAAAGTGCTTCTTTTATTTTTTTTTGCTGAGTGTGGCTATTATAAATAATATATGGCCAGAGTCAGGCAGGGGGCAAGTAATAGGAATTCAAAGTGTGTGTAACTGGATCACGCTGAGCGAGAAACACAAGTCTGTGCTAGCACTGTGGGTTCTTACAAGAAAAATAAAGTGTTTTGTGTGCAGAGAGGGGTAATAAGTTAAACAAAAATGCAATAATTGCTGCAAGTTGAATGTAGAGACTGCAGCTGTGTTGTGTGTGTGTCTGTTGCTAAAACTGGAAAAAAAGGCTGCTTTTTACTTTCAAAAATCGGGTATTAGTAGAATTGGGGAAAAGATGTAAGCCACTGTGAATAACTAGTCTCCACGCTACTATATCACTGCGCTTAACTGTAACAGTGCTAATAAAATGCTGCGCCTTTTTTAATGCGCCTTTATTGTAAGCGCTAATCGCACCACGCTATTTTCACATTGATCCGTAAATATCACGTGGGGAAAATTCACCTATTGCATTGACATCTAAAACATAACTCCTGCTTTACTGCTGTTTTGTACTCTGTAGTGGATAGCTCTATATTGAGAAGGAAAGGAGGAAGTCCATTCCAACTTGAAGTGACCTTGTATTGGAAGGTCATGTTGCTAAAACTATTTTTTATTTTCAAAATCAGCGGATCTCTAGCTCCTGATTTCCATAGATTCAGTCCATGTTTTGGTTTTTGAAGTTTATGTACCAAATAATGTTGAGTTCTAGTTATAAATAATCCTTGAATCTGGTTTACCCCGATACCCTTAAATGAGGTCTGATAGAAAAGAGACCATGGAATGAATTTTAGCTATCAAAGTTGTAGGGCAAATAGAATCAGTTACTGCTTTCCTTAGGTTTTTTACATGAAATTGTTTATTTTTTTGTATTAAAATACTGACAAATTTGTGAAAAAGAACGAAATGTTGTAAAATAAATTTATAAGGGCACAGGTTTAAAGCCCCACAGAGCCACTGTGGAAAATGACTTTTTATATGTTAGAACTAACATTTGTTGGTACCAGGTGGTCTGAATAAAACTAGCTATTTATTGAGGGCCATTCTGAGTGATCTCCACCCCGTGAGGAAGACCACACATTGGCCAAAGTGCTGGGGAGTTCATTCAGTGAATGGAGGTAGAAGGAGTCATTTATAAACTGTCAACTGTGAGCAACAAATAAAAAAACCTTGATGAACATTGAAAGTCCTTGTGGATGGTGGTAATTGCACATGAGTGCAAAGTAACTGGTGGTTAAATCTGATATTGGTCCACTATTCTCAAACGCCTACTTGCCACACAAGGACAGTGAGTAGGCGTTCACAGGATAAAATGCTGCACAGCAGAGCTTTATGCATACCCTGCATCATTTATGAATGGGCATGCTGGTGCAGTGTGCACTTGATCCTCTGCTGGCTGTGGAGCACCATGCCAGGGGCTGGAATAACCGATGGAGTGAGCCAGGGGATGTGCCCCGCATGGTGCCCATTTTCAGCAGCACTATGTGCCATTGGGGGCTACATGCAGTATGCAGAGGGGAACTGGTGTGGCCATTGCAGTCCCCTCTTTGTGCTGCCATGGCCACAGCAAAGCATTGCTGGCCCCCTCACTATGCCACCCCAGCTTTATGGACCAGAGTGGAGGCTAGGGTTGGCTGCCTGAGCACTTGCCCAGTGTCCCTGTTGGGATGCGGTTCACTGGTCCCAGAAACCCCTGCACATCAGGGGGCTGGGGATCCACTGGATGAGCAGGTACGTGCATCCTATTGACTGCCTGAACATGTCTGCTGATCCACTACTCATGCACTACCATGGCAGAGAGAGGGTCTGTAGATGGGAGGTGTGTGGTGGCCAGCAATCATGAATGCCTACCACCATGCACTCATCCCTGGGTGCAGTGCCATGTGGGCAAATTATGTGTATTTCACATTGGAAACTCACCTGTTTGTGAATTGCAGCAATTATTTGCAGGCCTTGAACCATTGCAGAACTGCAACACCATTCGATAACAGACAGGCTTGGATCAAATCCCAACTCACTGTTTTTTTTTTAATCATTAAATCCTCTGTGTCATCTGTTGGGAAGAGTCTTTTTAGACGAAAAATGATATGAGTTTAATCAGTTTTTGATTATCACACATGGTATCTCCTCATGCAGTCTGTGGGTCTTTAGTATTTATGAGGTGTGGGACTTAAGCACTTTGCCACTGTGGGTGGAGTTTAGGGCACTGCTGACCGTGGGGGTCTGCATAGTGGTCTTTGAGCTGTGCCCTATGCACTGCAGGTTGAAACCAAGGCCTAACAGCTTTCTTTCTTTGATGGCCAATCATGGTTCCAATAATTGCTGGTGTTCATTTTGAGAGTATGTTTCCCCCACTGAACTGAAAATGGCACTGGTTATATCCCTTCTGAAAAAGCCATCTTTAGACACTGAAGATGTGGCAAATGGCAGACCTATCTCAAATATCACACTCTTAGGGATGGTAATAGAGAAAGTAGTAGTGGCACAGTTGCAGAATTTGTTTCGGAATGCAATGAGATTTTTGAGACATTTCTGTCTGTGTCTAGACCTTGTAATAGAACAGATACCACACAAGTCAAGATGCAATGATGTTCTCCCAGCAAGACGCAGTTGTCAGTGTTTCATTTTGGTTCTGCTAGATCTTTCATTAGCATTAGAGACAGCGGGTCATGTGATGCTGTTGACCCATCTGAGGCACTGTGTTGGACTCTCTGGCATAGTGGTGCAGTGGGTTGAGTCCTACCAGTCTAACAGAGTGCAGCAGGTGGCATTAGGCAGTAACATCTAGAGTGCTGCTGCTCTCTGCTGTGGGGCACCGCATGGGTTATTCTGGGACCCATTGTTATTAGCATTGTACATGCTGCCATTGGGGGAGATAATAAGGTTGTATGGTCCAAGTGTTCACTGATACTCAAATGATGCCCAGATATATTTGTCATGTGCATCTGGTGGGGTATATGCAGTGGTTCTGCAAGGCAAGTGTCTGCCAGAAATGCAGTACTGGGTGGCATCAAACTGGCTCAGACCTACAACATTTAAGACTATGGTGGTACTGGTGAGACCAGGTCATGTGGGAACAGCAATGAATAGTGATTATGACTTGTTACCATTGTTTAATGGCACTACACTGTGAGCAGTTGATAGGGTAATGAACTGGGGCATCAGTTTGGACACAGGACTGACTCTAGGACATCCAGTGTCAACTGTCATCCACAGTGGCTGTTAGCATCTGTGTAATATCACCTGAATACTAACCTACTTTATATGGCTCCCTCCAACTTACAACTACTTTTGCATGATTTTGTCACCTCCTGACTGAATTATTGCAGTGATCTTTACCTAGGCCATCTTTGTGGCTTGTACATCACTTGCAGCTTTTGCAGAACTTGGCAGATTGGCTGATTGCAGGGACCTTACAATCAGTGTATGCAATGCCAGTTCTGTGGGAACTGCAATGGCTGCCAGTGAGGTGATGTATCAGCTAGAAGATAAGTCTGTTAATCTACAAAGCCCTGCATAATTTGGGCCCTGGTCACCTGAATGACATTCTGACTTAATACACACCTGTCCACCTCATCATTCCTCTGAAGCTGGGCTCTTCCTGGTTGCACACACCTATATAAAATAATTTCAAGATAGGACTTCTTGAGTTGCTGCACCAATTTTCTGGAAAGTGCATCTTGCTGTTATTAGAATGGCCCCTTCACTGGAACTTTTTAAGAGATTGTTAAAAAAAACATTTATTGATAGATCTAAGGGCAGCCATACTTAAAGCATCCTATTCCAACTGATCCGTATAAAGATAATTCAACCATGCCTTACAAAGCACATGCTTCCCCCCTGCACCCCGATGTGCTCGAAACCAAAGCGTCCCTCTCCCTAACAGGGTGGCACTTCTTGCTATAATCTACTCACTGACCCTCCTCTGGGTGGATAGACTGATTGACACATGCCACCTTGAACCAGGGGGCCATCTGCATAATGACCCCCCCCATGTTTTCCACAGTGGTAACCCTATCTCAAGCATGCTTGCTCTCTCAATGGCGCACAAGATGGTAAAAAAGGGTATATGCTACGACTTGTTCTACTTTATGAGCAGGATGCGTCAAAGGAACCTTGTCACCATACCCAGTACTAAACTACTCAGCTTAATGGTAGCGCTACTACTCCTGGCAGGAGATATTCAACCCATCCCCAGCCCCAGTACTACCAATATCTTGGTGGCATCCCCTCAGAACCCTCGCTGGGTGTCTGCCAAGGGTCTGAAGATAGCACATATGAATGCATGTAGCCTCAGACCTAAAATACATGAAGTCCAAGCCTGGCTGGACCTCTATAAGCCTGATGTGCTAGCCATCTCTGAAATCTGGTTACAAACCCACATCCTTGATCACGAGATACAAGCACTGGGCTATAGCACCTACCGCAAGGACAGGGAATCCAAAAAAGGGGGTGGGGTGCTAATCTATATAAAGACTGACCTCACTGTGTCACCTCTAACCCTGTAGGGAAGTCTACCTGCTGAGGGTGAAGGTATATTGATCCGCATAACCCTAGGAGACACCAAACAACTAAAAATAGGTTGTGTCTACCAGCCACCAAAGTCTGCCCTCCAATCACTCGAAGCCATCATGAATGCACTGGCCCAAGAGGTAGCTACGGAGCTACTCATTTTGGGTGACTTCAACCTCAACTGGGCCCAGGACCCTGGCCATGCCTCAATGTCTCTGACCCATGAAGCAGGTCTGATGCAGGTAATTTCTGAACCAACCAGACTGAATTACAAAACTGGGAATCACACCACCCTGGACTGGGCTCTGGTATCAAACCCTGCAAACATCCAGAGTGCGGGCACAATGGCAGACTCCTTTAGTGACCATTCCCCGATTTTCTGTATATGGAAGAACAGAGCACCCAAGGTCCAGCTAAGAATCCTTACTGCCTGAGACTACACCAAATTCTCGGAAGTACAATTCAATCACTACCTAAGTAGCCGGGACTGGAGCCCCATAACACTCGTCCCAACTCTGGCTGAGGCCTTGGAATACTTTCAGGACTTACATAGGACAGCTGCCAACCTCTTCGCTCCTATGACGAGACCAAGGGCGAAAGGCAGCTGTTACAAGTGGATCTCTCCATCCCTCAAAGCTCTAATGACTACTCGGGACAAAGCCTGGAAGAAGTTCAGGCTCTCCACCCTCCAGGCAGATCTTGTGGAATACAAAGCCCTAAGAAACAAAGCCAAGAGAGCCATTAAACTTGCTAAAAGAGAATACATCACACACTTCCAGAAAACTAGCTCAGGCAACCCTAAGCAATTCTGGAATCATGTCAATGACTTGATCAAGGGCAGCAAAAAGACAGAATCCAGCCTCATGGAGATCAACAGTCAGCTCACTACTGACTATTCTCTAATATCGGCTGCCCTTAACAACCACTTCACAGATCTGGAGGCCTACAAGACTGGCCAATCTTCCCTTTGGCCCCAAGCTCAGCTGAAGCAACACACTTTGAATGACCCTCTTTCCACCTGAGACTGGCAAAGTGCACTGAGGTCCTAACCCTCCTAAATATGCTGAAACCTAAAGGATCAGGGGGACCAGATGGGATCAAACCTCAGCTACTCAAGGCTAGAGCCACCTCCTTATCCAGGCCCTTAACCATGCTCCTTAACAGATCACTGAGGGAAGGAGCAGTCCCTGACCAGTGGAAACATGCCAATGTAGTCCCTATCCACAAAGGTGGACTCAGGGAAAGCTAACCAACTATAGGCCAATCTCCCTTCTCTGCACACTTGCCAAGTTGCAAGAAAGGCTTATCTACAACCAACTCCGGGACTACTTGGAAGTTCATCAGCTCCTTGCTCCCTCTTAACATGGATTTAGACCAAACCACAGTACTGACACTGCCCTCATAAACTTCTCAGATGAAGTGCTCGGGGCAATGGACAAAGGGATACCCACAGGTGCAGTCTTTGTAGACCTGTCCAAGGTGTTTGACCTTGTCGACCACAATCTTCTGCTACAGAAGCTGCACAATGTGGGCCTAGACCCCCATGCCCTCAAGTGGTTTGGGAGTTATTTATCAGGCCAGACACAGAGGGTCACATGGAAGGGGGCCATGTAAAGGCCACTACCTCTAAAACAGGGAGTACCTCAGGGTTCAATACTAGGCCCCCTCCTATTCTCCCTATTTACCAATGAATTAAGTACTTACTGTGGGGAGAGCTCAGTTGTACAGTACGCTGATGACACTGTCATCTACCGACTCTTGGGTGATGTGGCCGCTCTTGGTCCGCTCCACCAAAAGGACCTCACATCCCTAGAGACATGGCTGTGTGAGAACAAAATGGTACTTAATGCAGACAAAACCAAGGCAATGCTATTCGGGCCAAGATCACTGGAACTTGACAGGTCCTCATCCCTCCGACTAACCACACTCTGGCAAAAACATTAATGTAGTTCCCTCCCTAAAATACTTAGGCCTAACTCTGGATTAGTCTATCACCTACAAGGACCATGTGGACCAGGTCACCAGGACCCAACATCGCAAACTCGGTACCTTCTACTGCCTCAGGGACCAGCTCATCTCTGAGGCCAGGCTCTCCATTGCGACAAGTGTCCTGCTCCCTACCCTGACCTATGCGGCCCTGATTATACAGGGCATGGCAAAGCAAGAGTTAACCAGGATGCAAATCCTATACAACAAAATAGCTGGGTTTGCTACCCAAGACCACCTGCAACATCACCACTGTGATACTCTGGCCTAGCTCCGGTGGCCCACATTGGCTGCTCGCCTCCAATACCCATTGCTTGTCCAGGCCTACAAGCTACTCAAACCCCCCGCTCCACCAAGCATAGCCGGAACCATAGCCATTAAACACAACCCTAGGAATTTAAGGACTTCAGAACGAACACTACTAGAAGTCCCCAGAGTAAGGACCAATGCTGGCAGCAAATCCTTTTCTTGCCAAGCCCCCATCCTATGGAACAAGCTCCCCCAGTCCAGGATGCCTCCTCACTCACGAACTTCTGCACCAGGCTCAAGCCCCATATACTGGCCACAAGTGCATGCCACTGCCATAGCTCTTAAGGTATCCCCTTTTTCTGCACCAAACCTTCCCAAAGGTGAGCCGACCATGTACCTCCCTCTAGTATCTGGACACCTAGGGACCAATGCTACCTCATGTATATCACTATGCCAAGTAGTACCAAGGCAAAACTGTGCCATGATGATAACCATGTCTGTAACCACTGTCTGTAACCACTTTATGCTTGAACAACCTATGTAATCAAAAGTTTTTCTCCACTGTATTTTATCTTGTATTGTTATCTCGGGTCACCTCTGAAAAAAGGACCTTCGAGGCTCAGTGGGCCTACCCGTTCACTAAAATTTAATAAATAAAGAAATAAATAAATGTGTCTTTTGGACCACTTAGTTCTCCGGGTTTTAGACAGTGGCCCAGATATTCAAACTGTGCCCAAAAAGTGCGCAACAGCAGGAGCAAGCACAAGTCCACTGCACCCATGTGCAAGAAGAGTGATATTCAAAAACTGCGCAGGCCAAGATGCACCTATGGTCGATGACTGAATATCGCACCACCTGTGCCATAGCGCAACTAGGGAAGTGAAGCTGAGCATATCTGATGCGCCATAGTGCAACAAGGGATGTTCAGCTGAGCAGTCCAGATGCAGCATAGCACAACCAGGGAAGCCCCTAGCAGCAGGGCAGCAATGCAACAGCACAACCAGGGATGCAGGGGCCCACCACCCATGCCACAGATGGGCAGAGGAACACACAGCAGAACAGACATCGCCTCCCCACACCCCATGCACTGCACAACTGGGGGAGAGCTGGAATAACCACCGGCCCATGGATACCAGCATCCAACCCACAGCCAGGCCATGGTGCCACATCACACCCTCTGGCAAGCTGTGACCAGCACACAAGGATGGCAGACCACCCCATACTACACCATCCCACAAATGCAGAGCACATCCTGCACCATGATCCCCATACACCCTGCCCAGGAGTAGCACCCAACAGTGCAGGACACCCAATGCATGCCACCACCTCCACTGTGACAATGCAACCTTGTGCACCATGGAGCCATGCAAGGCAGCCCCACCATGGGCACCCTGCAGTGGGTGGCAGCAGACAGTGATGCAACAGATGCATACACAGTGCCACCCTGCATTTTTCCCCCGAGGTACAGCTGAGAGACTGACCATGCGTCAGCACACGAGGTACCCTACATGCGACAGGGCATGCCCCGGACCCCACCTCCAGTGGTACAGCACCCTGCACACCCTCCCAAGGACACATCCCATCCCAGCACTGACCACAACAGCCAGCACAGACACACACAGTGTAGCATGGAGGCATGCACCACACAGGATGCAACACAGTGCATGTACAAACACCCACCCATACCCAAGGGCACACCAACACAGGGACACAGTAGCGGGTCAACCAAGCCACTGGCATATGGCCACGACTGACATGTAAACATGGCCAGCACCCCTACATTGCACAGGTGTGCCAGCCACCCTGTGCAGGCACCATGAAGCTGTATGTCACTAGCATGCCGCCGCAGCACAGGTGACAGACACTGGACCACATCCCCTGCAACAGACACAAGCAACAGCATGGAGGGGGGACAACAACAGTGGAAGCCACAGTGCCACTGGAGGCAGAAGTTCACCATACTGGTGATGGAAGGCAACCTGGCTATGTGCCAGGTACAGTTGTTATCCAGCATGGACAGCCACCACTGACACACCAGCAGACCGTGCATATCACAGACATGCAAGGGTGTCAGCTGCACAGGCCATAGAAGGTCTGACAGGGTGCCATGCACACAGTGCAGGCCCCATAGACCACTGCACACAGGCATCCAGTGCACAGAATACAACACACAAACCACAGACAGTGACTGATTCCCCTGCCCACACCATAGGCGGTTCAGCTCTGCATACACACACACACACACACACACACATGCCCATGCGTGCACCACCCCTGACACCATGCACACCACTGCAGCTGAGCACCTGTAGCCTGCTGCAAATCAGAGACCACCACAGTTGTCATAACAAAATGTTTATGTTTAAAAGAAGTAACAAAACCTATTTACAGCTATTTACAAGAGGGGGTAAGGGCCACATAGCAGGTGGGGGTGGGTAAGGAGCAGGGGTGAACATATGGGAGACGGAAGAAGGGGTGTGAGGGTGGGTCAAAGGGGGGAAGGTGATAGTAGGGGCGTGGAGTCCTCAATGTGCACCCCGGTCCTCCTCCACATGGCGCCTACGTCTGCCGCTCCTCCTCAAACTCACCCCATGGCGGTGGATACGCTGTAACAGCTCCATTGTCACTCTCACCACCTGGAGCAGCTCCCTCACACTCCACTCCAGTGCTTTGAGTTGCCATCCACCTAGGACGAGGGAGCAGAGTCAATAAGTGTGACTGTCCAGCCCTCTGCAGCCCACCCATTGTGCATGGCATACAGCCGTGTGCCACGCTCCTGTGATGGTGTGCGACCACCCACAGTGACCGTGTCCACAAGACCTGCCTACCCAGGCAGCCACAGCATTGTGGACCACTGCACACACCCACCGCCCATGTCCTGCACAGCACCACCATGGCCGTACAGTGACTTGGCTATGCAGTGTGAAGGCAGTGCCACAGCCATGTGCCCAGTGCATGCATGGACCACCATTGATGCACTCCCAGACATGCAGTGCCACTGGACAGTGCTGACTGTAACAAGTTGCATGCATGGCAGTGGTGTCAATGGATGGTGGCCATGCCCCGCTGCCCACCCAGTTATACAGCATGCAATAGTAATCATGGATGTAAGGCACTCACCATCATCAGGCTGGTCCTCACACCGCTGACCACCATTATCCGTCCTGGCCTGCTGCTCCTCCAGGCAGCACCTCTGGTCTCTGGCCTGCTGGTGTTCTTCAGGCCCTAAGTTGCAAACATGGAGAGAGGAACATCAGTACAATCCAGTAGCAATGTCCCCCTGCTCCCATGTGTGTGCAATCCTACACAGCCAGACCCACCCACCCCACACCCCGATACCACCACCATGGCCAACACCAGATGCCCCCAATGTGCCGGACACATGCAACTGTGATACCCGTATGGATGATAAGTGTATGGATGTTGCAGCTACCTGGCCTTGGCACCGTGCCCCTCCTGGCACATGCCCGCAGGAGGAAAAGCAGGTCTGGTCCCTGCTCCTCAGGTCCCCATATCAGTGGCGGCACTGGTCAGCCATCCGCCCCATACCGGTGACCTCCTCCAGGGCGTCGGCCACCTCCTGCCATACGTCACTCCTGGTCCTGTCCAGGGGTGCCTCTCCAAACAAAGTCCCAACATGTGGCTCAACACTGGCCACAAGGTTTGCCAGCTCGATCTGGCTCCACTGCACAGCACACCTCCGTGCCATCTCTGCTGCTCAGTTCAATCAAAATGGTGCTCTGCAGCATGGTCCTGCCATGTGCAGATGCTGTGTGGTACAGTGCTGCCATTCCCTATCGTGCTATCACTGATCAGCGTGATAGTGGTGCCTGATGCATGGCACCTAGGGGGAAAAGGTCGGGCACAGGATCAAGGGTCTGTGGCGCATGGACAGCCACAGCGCAATTGGAACCCAATGCATGTAGCGCAATTGGGTGCCTGTGTGCCACCTCCTGTAGTGGCCTACTAAGCTGTGGCCCCAGTGCACCTACGATGCCCCAGTGCCACAACGCCATATAGGTGAACAGCACTGCAGTGCCACTGGCAGAATGGTGGCCATGCCCTGCATTGCCTACCATGCACAGCATGTCACCAGCGCAGCAGGCACCTGCATCATCAACCCGGGAGTGCGCAGTTAGGTGTGTACTTCGCATGTCACAGAACTGCACCCTTGGCTCAGCATGTTCAACACAATTGCGCAAAACACTCAACAGTGCAATATTCAGCCAGCACATGCAAATCAGCTAATCAGCCATTCAATGGCGCAGTCACTGCATTTGCATCCACTTAAAGATGTGCCTCGCCTCATTTGCATGGGTTGCGCTATAAAAGTGTGACATTGGGCTGCACTGGCCCTAGTCGGTTACTGCAGTCTATTGCAGTGAGTTGCATGCTGTTTGGGAGTGTGGACTGTGGTGTTTGGGACATGCATGGGACTGCACAGTCACAGGTAATACCTGTCATTCTCACAGGATGAATCATGACTGAGCGTGTGGTGGAGGAAGAGGAACAGAGTCGTGGGAGGAAGAGGAAACCGAATTTCACGAAGGCCGAGATAGATGCCCTGTTCGAGGCCTACCTAGACCAGGAGCCACTTCTCAGCGGATACCAGGGAACGCAACAGGCCCATGCTGCTGCATGGGAGGAGGTGGTGTGTGCTGTAAACCTGCATGGCAACTACCAGTGCTCCGTGCAGGAGTGCAAAAAGAAGATGGGCACAGACAGGTGGAGGATTAAAGAGAAGGTGGCTGCCATCAGGGCAGCATGGTCTGTGACAGGTGGGGGACAGCCAGAGGTGCTACGTCTGACCGCACAGGAGGAGCGGGTTGCTGGCAGCATGCAGCGTTGCGCCATTGAGGGTGTTCCGGGTGGTGGATTCCAGATGGGTGGTAGCCCGTCACTGCATGGTAGGTCATGGTCTGTCTATTGGGGGGCCAGGGTAGGTCACATGCAGTAACGCGACTTTGTTTTCCCTTACAGCTCCTGAGCGTCTGCATGAGTCAGTGGTGGTGGGCTTCTCCACTGAGGCAAGTCACATGGAGATGGAGGAGGGCCCATCCACCTCCACAGGAATACGTGAGTCAGGGCGACAGTGGGCCCACCTGGACAACTGGACTGATGTTGGTGGAGCAGGTGCGGAGGATGCCCTGCCCATGTCCCAGCGTGCCAGCGTCTATGAATGCCAGCATGCTGAGACTTGGGCTGGTGCCTGATCCGTCACCGATGATGATGGAGCTAACGTCATGGGCAGTGACATGTGTGTGCCACAGGATGGCCACACAGCAGGTTACATCGTGGCCATAGCTGTGGGTGGTGCTGCTGTGGAGGCCTGCATGTCATCACAGTCCCAGCCTGTGCCTGTCAGCACCAGTGGGGCAGCACTGGTGTGTGTGCAGGACAGTGGGACTGTTGTGGCCACTGCGGCGGCACCATTGAGCCCTGGGGAGCGGCAGCCAGAGGGGCAGCATCAGCAGTCGGCCAATGGCCATGGGGGTACAGTGTCAGGGGGTGGCGTCAGCGAACCACCTGTGGACATGCCCAGGCCTGGCCCTGGTGTGCAGCACCCACCCTCAAGGGGTGATGAGCATCAGGACCATGAACACCCTGAGGGACAGCATGCCGATCAGGCAGATGACCTCTTGGATGAGCACACCCACATACTGCAAGTATCAGTCAATCAGCAGATGCGGCTTGTGATGACGGTGGATGCACTGAGTGCGGCTCTGCACCAGGCAGAGGAGCATCACAGCAGAGACATCGCTCTGCTCCTGGCAGGGATGGACCGGTTGTGGGAGGATGTGACTGCTGCCATTGACAGGCAGACACAGGCATTCACTGCTGTCATGGCCACAATGGGCACACAGTTATTTGCCCATGCATCGCAGACACCACACAGTGCAATGTCCACCCCCAATTCCCGGCATCGTGCAACACCATCCTTGTCAACACTGGGTTCAGCTGTGGGCATCCCGAGCACACCTGGCGCAGGCATGTTCGGTGTGCTACAGATCCTTGCACGAGCACGGTTGCGTTCACACAGTGGAAGCTCTGGGGGACCGTCGGTGCCACCCCATGAGGCCAGTGGTCAGCTTGTCACTGCTGGCGGGTCTTGGTGGTCCACCCATGCATCCGTGTTGGCCGTGGCACTGTGGAATGCGACTGACCTGTCTCCCAGTGCAGCTACTGTCTGATACTGCCCTGTGTGCATTGTGTCATTCAGCGGGCAATGCACGGGTGGGTACCCAGCCCTGCACGCACACACGCAGTCCATCTCCACACCCTCCCAGCTGCTGTCCGCAGTTGCCTGTGCATGATGATGCCTGCATTGCGCTGTACACCACTGTGCAATGGTGCCCAGTGTCTGACACATGCACAATGACAGGCAGTGGGTGTGGTGGTCTGTGGACATGTGTGTGGCTAGGGGTGGCAGTCTGGGTCAGCGTGCCTCCTACCCTTTGTTCATGTCTGGTGAGTTGTGTGTGTGTATATGTGTGTGTGTATGTGTATGTCTGACCGTGTGCCATGTTAGACCTTGCCCATCCCTGGTGGTGTGTGCAGTTCCATGCCCGGCCACTTCTCTTGATGGCATGCACCCCTGGTGTGTGTCCATGCATGTTTGTGTGTTGTGCCTTTGCCACTGGTGGTTGCACATGGCCACATGACTTACCTGGGTTGGCTGAAGTGCTCCTCCATGATGGTGTCCTGGTGCAGCTATGCCAGCCGGAGCAGTCGGGGGTCCCATCACCCAAGGGGGGGCTGCCCATCACCATTGTCACTGGTGTCCTCATCATCCCCATTGCTGTCCCCCTCCTTGACCTGTACGGCTATCCCACATTCATTGGCCATGTTGTGCAGGATGCAACAGGCCAGGAGTAGCCTGCAGGCCTTTGAGGGGCTGTACTGTAAGGCACCACCGGAGGTGTCCAAGCAACGGAAATGTGCCTTCAGCATCCCGAACACCCACTCAATGACATTACGTGTGGTGGCATGTGCCTCACTGTAGCATTGCTGCGATGGGGTCGCGGGCCGCCGGTATGGTGTGAGCAGCCAGGGATGGAGTGGGTATCCACTGTCACCTGTGTGTAGAAGGTGGAGGTTAATTTGGTGATCAGCATCGCCCTTCTCCCCGGGCCATGTAGCCACTACCCATGTCACCTCTGACCATGCCCCTCCCAAGCCCTATGTTTGTCCATGTGGTTTGCATACTCACCCACTAAGTGGCCAGTGGGGATGTCTCCACTCTTGAATCTGTGGCACAGTGCCGACTGGTGCCAGATGAAGGCATTGTGTGCTCCCCCAGGGTGCTTGGCACAGACATTGATTATGTGCTCCCTGGAATCGCACACCACCTGGCAGTTGATGCTAGCATAGCCCTTCTGAGTAATATATGCGGCCCCTTTGGGGCCAGGTGGTGTGCGGATGGCCACATGGGTGCAGTCCATTGCCCCTAGCTTGCCAGGCATACATGCCACCCTGTGGAACTCCTGTATGTTTGCTGTGCACTCCACTGGTGTGCTGGGGAAGTGGATGTACTCTGCAGCATGTGGCAGCAGTGTGCTGAGGAATTGAGTGAGGTGGCGTGACGTGGCCGACTGGGTTATGCCTGTGGTGTCCCCCATTGGTCTCTGGAAGGTACCTGTGGTGAGCAAGCACATGCAAGCTGTCACTTTAGTCTCCACTGACAGAGCATGGCTCCATCGTTTGGGTGCCTGCATCACATCACTGCACAGCTCACAGAGCCACCTCAGAATTGCCCGATTCAGGTGGTACTGGCCCACAATCTCAGTATCGCTGTACAGCTCGAGCTGGTGCAGGCTCTGTACTGCCTGTTGGGGGCATACTGACAGGCCCTTCCACGGCCTCACCCCTGCTGCCCACCTTCTCACCCCTCATTACTGCCTCCATCTGGATGGTGGCACAGGCCATGTCCCTGGCTTGTGTTCACCCCCCCGGCAGCTGTTTCTGTGTTCCCCCCACTGTCCTGGCTGCTACTTCCCCTGCACCTGGAACATCTTCCTGTGGTGGCCTCTGTGCTGTGTGGCATTTCCCCCTTCTGCACTGGCTGTGGCTCCTCACACCTTCCCTGTGCCTCTCTGTTCAGAGTTCCCTTTCCCTGGCCTGCCCTGCGTGTCCCTCCTGCCCTGTTTGTGCAGCTAGAGTTCAGCCTCATGTGCTTTCCCTCTAGCGTTCTTGCGCCTCTCCCTTGTTCCTTTTTATTTTGGCTTATTTCCGCTATTACGCAACTTCTGCTTGCTCCCCTATTGTGCATGGTGCATGTTGTTGAATATCGCACTGCGCCATTTATGCTTGGTTCCTCCCTTTCAGTTGTGCATACATTTATTATCATTGCGCTATTGCTCAGCGTGATTTGGGGGGCACATCTGCCTCCCGCTGAATATCGCAGAATGGCGCATTTTCAGACTTGTGCATGGCGCAACCCTTATGAATATCTGGGCCAGTATGCTTTTCTCTAGGAAGCCAAATGTTTTTCTTGACCTACTTGTATATTATGGCCCAGATAGTCAAACTGCACCAGGCTGTGGTGCAAGCCTGGGCTCAGCGCAACTTGGCTGCGCTGGGCATTAACTGGACGATATTCAATGGAGCTGTGCCATGGCTCAGCATCATTGAATAGTGCAACCTGGCCACCCGCAGTGCTCATGGCGAGTGGCACTGCACCAGCACAAGTGGCCAGCGTGGAGCAGGGGATGCGCTAGCTCAAGTTCCATTGCGCAAGGTGCAGCAACCACGATATTCAAAAGCTGACATGCAAATGAGGACAAAATGTATGCAAGGTGCACATGGGGCCATTTGCATGTCATTATGGCCCCATTTGCATGCAGGTGTGCCGATCCCCGACGACTTGTGCCTGGCGCCCTGCCAGGCAGCAGCCGTCAGGGACCGATGCCCCCTGCAGCACGGCAATGTTACAGCCCGATCATGGGCATTTGTAAAATAAAAAAAGATTCCTATATCCCTGGTGGTCCAGTGGACCACTGTCAGCCCGATCATGGGCATTTGTAAAATTAAAAAGTAGAATCCTAAATCCCTGATGATCCAGTGGACCGTTGTCAGCCCGAATTTGGGCATTTGTAAAATAAAAGTAGAATCCTATATCCCTGGTGGTCCAGTGGACTGCTGTCAGCCCGATTGCGGGCTTCAGTAAATGTATAATGATTCCTATATCCCTGGTGGTCCAGCTGACTCCCCTCCCCACCTGACCACTGCTCCCCACCACCCCACTCCCCCCCAATCAGTGGCGGGCGGCAACACCCCACCCGCCTGCCACCCCGCTGCCCACCGACTGACACCATCAGTCGGGCTGTATGTCCATTGTTCCACAGCGTGAACTAATGGGCGTGCAGCCCATACCATACTACACATTCCAGATATGTGAATGGATGAGCAACCCTGTTGAATATCTGGGCCCATGTGTTTTAGATTTTAAATTGTTCCTTTTACAGTGCTCAGAGCTCTGGATGGGTGCCAGAAAAATGAATTTGCCTTATCTTGCCTTCCCCTTGCATTTAAGCCTCTGTGATATCCACAGGAGTGATGGACTTGAAGTGTGACCTAAAAAATTTATTGATGGCATTACAACATAAAATCTCATTTTGAGGTAGAGATGAAAGTTCTCATCTAATGTGTTCATCTAAGAACCCTGACAAATTAGGCTACTGAAAATTTTATGAAAGAAGGTTGAACAATAGTTTTGTGTAACTGTTGATTTGGGTATAAAGTCCAAATGTTCATACTGTAAACAAATAATTCTTTGTTCACATTTTTTAAATGTTTCAGACAAAGAATTATTTTTTTCACACTTTCTTATTTCACAAACAAAGTATTCTGTGCACTTTTTTATTTGGGAAAAATTATTCTCTTTAAGATCCTTTGTTTGCACTTCTTTGTGAACAAATAATGTCCCAAAACAACAATATTTTCTTTGCAAGATTCTTTGTTTACACTATTTTGTAAAAAAAAAAAAAAAAGATTCTCAGCTCGTGAAACAAGAATGAAAACCCTCCCTAAGCCAGGGATCTAAGATTTTGCCAGTTCTCAGAAATCTTATATCTGGGTCATTTTTCATCAAACATACCACAGAATCTGATTAAAATGATCCAGTTTACCTATGTTCAACTATTTTTTTTTTTTGAAAATGCATAATTTGTATGTGTTTCTATCATTTTTTTTTTTACTTGAAAGAAAAAAACAAGATTGTGGTGCTCATGCCTGTATAATACAAAACAGGTATCCTGGAAACCCTAATGAGCACACTCAGAAGCAAGATTTGTGAAACTGTGTAACATAGAATCTTTCAAAGACCACTTCATGGGCTGAGCCATTCTACCCTGAAAACTCTGGAACATAATTCCAAACCACGTTTGGCCTAGATATGTGCAAACGTTAGCCAAAAGGTACATTTTTAATGCTTTTACACTCCCTGGATATCCAAATCTAAGCAAGTGGTTATTGCAAAACTTACCAGATAGTAAGAACGTTGCACCCTGTCCATACAAGCAAAATTTCATGCAATTTTGTGGAACAGCAACAGAATTATTAATGGGCAAACACTGGGGTTTAATATTAAAGTGCCTACTTAACCCATGCTCAGATGGCAATGTTTTGAAACTGTATAACTCAAGAACTGATTAATATTTTTCTTATGCACTCTGTATAAGACATCTCCTTAGGCAACACTGCTTCTATTCTGAGCATTTTAGAACAAAATTCCAAACCAATTTTGCTCTAAATACGAGCAAATAAACTGTCAAAAAATAGGTTATTTTCTTATTTTTACACTCCCTGGTTCTCACAATCCAGATAAGTGGCCACCACCACAAAGCTTGCCAAACATTAAGATCTTTCCATCCTTTTTTGGTTTTTGTTTACCCAATTCTTTTCCTGCAATGCCACTGGCCAGAACCTTTTTTGGCCATCTCCTTGTGCCTGATTCTGCCCACCAAGATGCTACCTAGCCTGTGACCTCAGTCCTTGAGGTACACACATAACTCACTTGCTTGGGCAACCACGTGGTTTACAACCCTCCAGGAAGAGCTACCTTCAACTTCTCTGTGCTCCTGTACATCAATTTAATTCCCAGCAGGCAGAGGTGAATGCCAGAGGGACAGCAGTGTCTGGGAGAGCAGGATCCGGTTATGGATATGGTTGCAGGGAGTGGTACATTTCATCTGCTTAGCCAGTGGGTTATCCACTTTACTTCATTTCCCCTAGTGGAAGAAGACATGCAATGACATCTTGGAATATCACAGATGCTCCCATGCATGAGCTGCCAATGTTCACTGCGTCCCACCAATCCCACACTTTGCTGAGTCTCCAGGCTCAGTAACCCCAGACTGCCACAAGGAGGCACACAGATGCTGAAGTCCTGCAGCCACCCACCCCAGATGAAGCGGGCTGTTAATTGGATGATTAAGCCTCCACCCCCACTGGCCCTCCAATGCTCCAGGCTTGTTTCTGAACACATATTCTAAGTGTCACAAGCATTAGCATTACCACTATGCTAGCAGGTCGGCAAGATCTTTGCATTCTGACCATGCATGCAAACTTTCATGTACTTTTGTCAAATGGCACCAGAGTTATTAGGGTGAAAATAACGACTGTAACTTTTTTCTTGTGAAAGTAAAACACATTTTCTTGGGAAAGTAAAACAGCTCGGGAAAGTAAAATTCTTATTATGTATCACAGGGTCATTTAATAAAACTCTACTGAACATGCTGTGAAGCCCAAATTCACAACCTTATGACTCAATAATCAAATTATATTTTTTAAAGAAACCTTTGAAAGAAACATCCTTGGGAAGAGCCTGTTCTACCCTGAAAGTTCTGGAACTATACTACAAACTGTGTGTGCTTCACATGTGAGCAACAAAACAGCTAATGATGCATTTTTAAAGGATTTTGAAAATTCTGGATCTCAGAATCAAGATGTGTCCATCTCAAAATATGTCATGTCTTAACAACTTTTCACCCAGACTGTGCATACAGAATTTCAGGCAATTTTATCACACAGCACCAAAGTTATTAAAGTGCAAAAATTTGGAGTCAAGAT
The DNA here is from genome assembly GCA_016271365.2 of Neoceratodus forsteri. Taxonomy (NCBI): domain Eukaryota; kingdom Metazoa; phylum Chordata; order Ceratodontiformes; family Ceratodontidae; genus Neoceratodus; species Neoceratodus forsteri. Next base: position 897,253,408 of record CM057459.1, read on the forward strand.
TAAACATGTTTTATGTAATGACTGAAGTGTAAATACCTATTTTGTGATCTGTTATGTTAGTATCATATTTGTACCTTATCGTTATTTGTTCTTTAATTGCTGTATGTCAATTTTAGCTACTATAATCTGTCTTTTCTGTGTTATTGCACTGTTCTGTATTTATTTTGCCATACTCCTGGGTTGACCCTGAAAAAGGGACTGTAATTATCAAAGTGAACTTACTCATTTACCAGAACTCAGATAAATAAATAAACAGCCTGCTCAACCCTTACTATACTTGTGCCACTGCACAAGTACTGTATAATGAGAACCAGCTATTATGGAACCCCTGTCAAGCATGCCCAAAAGCAAAATGTCTCAAACCTTATAACTAAGGAACTGATTAACATTTTTTCTCATAATCTTTGAAAGGGAATTTCTTGGGCTGAGCTGCTTCTACCCAGAGAATTTAAAAACACAATTCCTCACCATTTCTGGTGTAGACGTGAGAAAATAAAGTCAAAAAGTGCATTTTTTTAATGTTATTACACTCCCTTGATCTTAGTATCTAGACAAGTTGCCATTACAGAACTTGTCAAATTGTAAGAACATGGCCCCCATGCAAAATGGCATGCAATGGTGTCAAAGCTAAGGTGCAAAAATTGGGGTTTAACATTAAAATCATGGAAGCATAGTATTTGTCAACAGAAAAGACTGCTTGGCCCACTTCGTCTGCCCTGCTATTTCCTGCCTATTCTACCTCTGCACACCATTACTGATCTCTGGCAAACCATTCTTCCCAGCCTATTTCTAACATGCTACTATGTTGTTCCCACACATGCTTGAGGTTCCCCACTGCTATCACCGTGATATCTTCTGCTGGCAGTCTGTTCCAGGTGTCTACCACTTTTTCAGTCAAGAAGTATTTCCTCACCTCTGTCTTAAACTTCCCACTCTAGCTTCATTACATGCCCCTCATCCTGGTGCTGTTACACATTTGAAAGAGATTCCACTCCTTCACCCTATTCACCCCTGTGAGGTACTTGCAAGTCTGTACCATGTCATCTCTTGCTCTACTCCGTTCCAAGGTGCACATGTTAGGATCCCACCGTCTCTCCTCTTAGGGCTTCATATGCAAACCATGCACCATTTTGGTTGCCTTTCTCTGAACTGCCACCACTCTGTCTATGTCCTTTCTGAGGTGTGGCCTACAAAACTGTGCACAGTACTTCAGGTGGGGTCTCAACAGAAAGTGATAAGTGTGGCAACACCACTCCCTGCTCCTTCTGGAGATACCCTTACCTATGTACCCCAGCATACAACTAGGCCTTTCCATTGCATTGTCACATTGCCCTGCTACTTTTCTGTCATCAGACATGATAACCCAAGGTCAATGTCCTGTTCAGTGACTGTCATTACCTCCCACATCCTCTACTCAGATGCGGGTTTAGGTGCATGAGTTGCAACTTTTGGCATTGAACCCCAGCTGCCATTCTCTTGATCACTCCTTGAGTTTCCCAAGACCCCTGCACATTTTCTCCAACCCCTATAAAGTACATATTCAACAGATGCTTAGAAGCCAAATTTTTAAAAACGCATGACTTAAGAATGAAATAATATTTTTTCATGAAATCTTCAAAATACTTCTCCTTGGGCCAACCCACTTTTACCATGAAAATGTCATAACAAGTGCAAAAGGGTGTTTTTTTTTATATTATTATTATTTCCACACCCTTTGCAATGTTGGCAACAGGCCCTCACAAAACTTATATCATTATAAATTTGCACTCTGACTTTGCATGCAAAATTTAATAGGATTTTATTAAACAGTGACAAAGTATGAAAGGATTAAATGTATGACAATAAAAAAATTGTCTCACGAAAGTAAAACACATTTTCTCATGTAAGTAAAATGGCTAGTGCAAGTAAAATTCTTATTTTGTTTTAGAGGGCTATCTCAAGAAAAAGCTACTGAGCATGCTCAGAAGCCATATTTCAAACATTATAACCCACAAAACGATTGATATTTTTTCATGAAACATTAGAAACACACACCCTTGGGATGAGCCCCTTCAATCCTGATTGCATCTGAACAATATTCCAAACTGTTCTTGCTCCACAGGGAAGCAAAAAAAATCATAAATTGCACTTTAAAGGCTTTTTAAAATTCCGTATCACAAAATATGGATAAACAACCATCCTGAAACCTTCCAAGGCTTAAGAACATTCCGCTCAGACTGAACATGCAAAATTTAATGCAACTGTTTAGAACATCAGCAAAGTTATTAAGGTGCAAACATTTTGAGGTTAACATTATACAGCCTGCTCAACCCAAACTATGCTTGTGCTAACGCACAGGTAAAACCAAAACCAGCTATCCTGGAAACTCTACTAAACATGCTCAGAAGCAAAATGTTTAAAGCCTTATAACTTGGGAACTAATTGATATTTCTTCACAAAATCTTTAAAACCACCTCCATGTGCCAAGTCAGTTCTATACTGAAAATCTTAGAAGACAATTAGAAACATGTTTTGGTCTAGACATGAGCAAATAAACAACAAAATTTGTTTGTTTGTTTGTTTGTTTTAGTTAATGTTTTTACACTCCATGGATCTCAGAATCTGGAAAAGTTTTTATAATAAAACCTGAAAAATTCAAAGTAGAGATGAAGTTTAAATCTCATGGCAAAGTTAAGGCAGATTGCAAAATCTGCCTTTGTGGAAAAAAAATTGCAAATTGTTCTTATTTATTGGAAAATTTGCCTTTTGCAGCTTGCCTTGGAACTTCACCTGAAACTTTGCCCTTGGGTGCCTTTAGGGGACAGTAGTAAACAATGTCACAATGATGGGCTTCTACAGGTCATATGGTACTTATCTGTATAGAGTGACACAGACTCACTTTTGTTTTCTCATTGTGAGTTGGTCAGTGGAGAAGCCAGGAGCCTGACAGCTTCACTAATAGAAAATAAATATAAAAGCATATTGTGGAAAACTTTCTAAGCTTTTTTATTCTTTTCTAAATCATATTTAACTCCTTATCTCTGATCATTTATTTTCTAGTTTATTTATTTTTCTCTCATTTTTTCTATTCTCTCTTTTACACTCTGTAATGGAGAGTTGTGCTAGTGAATGAAGTGTAGGAACTCTTGGGGGTGACACTATATGCTTGCATTGTCCAGTGTTTGGGGATTCTCTTGCAGCCCACACAGCACTGCAGCAGCAGCATCCAACTACCTGCCATAGCTCCCCAGCATGCCACAGCTCCCTCCACTCAGCAACATGCAGAATCACCAGCACCAGCTCTGCAGAATCACCTTGTTTCCCCTCAACAGCAGCAGCAGTCAGAACTACCGGCACCAGCTGCACAGAAGCCTGCAATCCTGTGCCCCCCATGGTACTCCCATTCCCACCACCAGCTTCCTACTCTGCAAAGCTCTAATAATTACCATCATCTGGCTCCTGAGTGCCAAGGGTACCAAAAGTAAAGCAGCCACAGTCATCCCTTATATGGATTTTTTTCCACTGTGGACCTCCATGATGACAATGTTGTAAACAGAAATATATGTAATACACTGGTCAGTTGGAGGAGAAAGGGGAGCCACCTAGACACTGGTGGATGGTGGACCCTTCTTAAGATCTGCCATCTTACTGAGCTGGCAGCCAAAGAGATAGCTAGTAGTGGTGAAGGTAAGGCATCTGTTCCAGGCAGCCAGGGAGAAGTGCACAGTAACCAAATGCCATTCTCACAGTCACAGTGGTGCTGTGCATTCAAATGCACCCAGAGCTCAAGTGGCACATCATCATCACCTGCACCAGGACCCACACCAGCACCAGTACCCGCACCAGCAGCACTGGCTCCTGCACTGTCTCAAAAACCAATGGAGCAGTTATCCCAATCACAGTAGGAAACTGGGGATCTCCATCAGTGTGTTTACTTCACTGAGCAAAGTCCTTTACAAGTCCTGGAAAAGCAGCAGGTAAGATCCATCAGGGTGGTTCAGGTACTGATCAGTCTAGAAGAGACACACCATGAATTACATCAGCAGTTATAAGTTTTACTATCTTTCCTGTTTTTCTTTTTTCTGTTTCCTCTTAGCCTTTCTTCCCCCTCTATGTTTAACCCCCACTAAAATTGAAAAATAAATAAACATTTTAAAATCCTCCATATGTACAGCCTTTCCTGTCTTTCATGTGTACCCTTTAATTCCATTTTGTGTTGCATTTATTTCTGTCTGCTTTCTATCTTTCTCTTTCTTAAGAAAACAAAAAAATCCAAAAAACCTATACATTCTTTCCTGTCTTTCACCTTTACTCTTTCATTCCATCCCATTCTGTTTCATCTTTATTTCTGTCTGCTGTCCTTCTTCTTCTTAAAAATACAAAAAAAGAAAGAAAAGAAAACTTTTTTCTATTTGTATTTTCTTCAATGGGGCAGTTTATGCACTATACCTTTCCCTCCTCTCCGACTACTTTTTTGTGCACTGTTATTTACATATAAAGTGCATTTGAAAAGCACAACATCAAGCAGTTATATCATTAGCACAGTCACTTTGACTTATTACATTACTCAAGACTGTCACCGTTTCACTGTTCTTGCTTCCAGAAAATGTATCCCAAACAAGAAAGTATTAAATGGTGGTAGCTAATTCTGCGCTTTTGAGTGTGCCCTCTCAGATCTGATTTGCCAAGCTCATTAAGCAAGTCCACCCAGCTGCTCAAGGATTATATATACATTTTTCACTTCATGAAATTGGCTCACGAATCAGAAACTATGAAATGGTGGTGACGTGCTACTGCTGCTACTGTAACATAATACTGAGCTATGTGTCACCCCACCCTGCCACATTTCTTGTAATACATTTTAGGGTTTAAAGTGCAAAAAGTAAACTAAACATGATTTCTTTGCTTCCAGAATTTTTAAGAACTAACAAAATAAATAATTCAGACTGCTGCACGGTATGCCTGTTGTTCGGCTGTGATTGCCCCTTACCACAGTTTTTGCAATGCACACTAGGGGAAATGGTGAGAAAATAAAAGAAAAATATATCAATTCCGTGTTCCCTGAATTTTTCTCAACTACCAGAATGAATATCTTGTGCAGCATCTTTCTGCTACAGGGTGGAGTGCTATGATTCATTATCTCCTGCCACAGTTCCTGTTAGCACTTTAGGGGAAATTGTGAGAAAAGCAGAACATACATAAATTCTGCTCTCCCAGAATGTTTCTCAGCTACTACAATAAATATGTCAGTCTGCTATAGGTAGTGCTACATGATACCACTGTTTTTTTTTTGTGACTGCCCTGAACACTGTTGTTGTGACTCACCACACTTATTAATAACTGTGCATAAATCAAAATTTACATAAAGTCTCTTCTCCCACAATTTTTCTTGAGTACACCAAAAGAATTGACAGGCTGCTTACATGCTGCCATGTGGTAGGTAGTTCCCAGTATGTAACTGCCTCAAACACTCTTGCAATGAGTTGTGCTCCAGGGAGCCTTATATGCTGCTGCCACTTGCTGATGCTGTGCTGTGTGAGTCTCCACAGTAACTGCCAAGATGCAGTTTAATGCCCAGAAAATAAAAGTGGGTTTTCCAGAATGGAAACATTTTCAGGAAACCAAGAAATTAGATGCCCCCCCTCAGAAATCTTGTATGTTGCCGCTGCTGCTGGATGGTGCTGTGCTGTGCTGTGCTGTGAATCTCCACAGCAGCTGTCAAGATCCAGTTTTGTGCCCAAAAAAGAAAAATGAATTCTTATGGTTGGAAAAATTCTTAGGACACACCAAAATGGGATGTGCCCCGAGGAATCTTAAATGCTGCTACTGCTAGCTAGTGCTCTGACGTGTAAGTCTCCACAGCAGCTGTCAAGCTGTACTTTATTGCCAAGAAAATAAAAAATGAATTCTCATGGCTGGAAAAATTCTCAGGATGCCCTGAAATGAGATGTGGTCCCAGAAGTGGTATGCTGCTGGTGCTACTGTGCTGTGCATTTATCCACAGCAGCTGTCAAGATGTACTATACATTAATGCCCAAAAAATAAATGTGAACTCTCATTGCTGGAAAATTGTTCAGGACCACACAAAATGAGATGTGTTTCCAGAAGTGTAGTATGTCACTGCTGCTGTACTTTATAAATGTACTCTACAACAGCTGGATACAGATGACAATCTTCAAGTCGAGTATCACTTTATTTTATAGTGTCCTACTAGCAAAGATAAACATTTTTTTCCCATTTGTGGGTTGTCAGGGTGGGATGGTATTTGAAACCATAGTATTTCTAAACATGTTTTGTCACTGTTTCTGTCTTTGCAGTTATTACTAGGGTTATCGAATCCTGTTGCTGCATGGGTCTTGCACATGTGTGGTTATTTAATTTTGGACTGTTTTTAACCATGCAAGGTAAGTCTATTTTTTTTCTCATTTATTTTTAATTAAATTGTAACCATAGTCATATGTCACTACGTAACAGTTGCCATCTATTTCTCTTGTTTCAAGTATTTTCCAAATGCATGACAATTTCAATTTGTACAAAGAGGCAGCAGCATCAGTTGGAAAAGTGTAATATATTCTTGATACAAAGGACATGTTGACTGTAATAACACAACATATGCTGCTGGAGGATACGGTTCAAGCACTAGTTAGAAAGGTTGACCACATAAATGAGATGGTAGAAATTAGATTTGGCAATGGCTTGTTTGCAAAAGAAGGACAAATAATTCATCTTGATGGCAGCGTGCATCAGGGACCTGATGTGAAGACAAAACAGAAATTATTTACACTATAGTTTGCTCCATACCAGCTTATAGCACAATTGTAAAATGAAAACAAAATAAAAAAAAAATAAAAAAAAAAGTTTTGAAAGGATACCTATCATTACATTGGTGATGGCCTGGCCTTGAAGTGGAGCAAAGTTTCCCCAGATGGAAGAAACAGATGATGAGAAGTCTTGCTTTCTGGATGACAACACTTCAGGATGGGAAGATCTGTGAAGACATGGGAAAATAATGTAGACCTTACTAGTATGACCAATTTGACTAGCAACATGGACAGTATGTACATTATCAACTGTGTATCAACTGTGAAGGAAAGAAAATAATTTAGTCTGACTTTGCCACCATTTCAGCTGCATGATAGATGCATAGTCTCCTCTCAGTCATTCTGTACCTGTCACCAGTGATGAAAAATATCAATTAGCCTGAGTTTTATGGACTGGGACTGATGCGCTTTGGTCACTCTGGCTCCTAATACTCAAACCACCACCGCTACTCTGGCCACTACTATGCAGTCTGACTGGCTCCTCCTCCTTCTCATGTGTGTAGTAGTTCTTTACAGTCACTTCTGATTCCAGTGCATCCATGCTGCTTCAAGATACCTTGCACAATGAAGTTGATAATGGAGAAGGCTCCTCTGCACCATCTTCACTTTGGTGTTGAGTCTGGCGTAATGTGCTTAGACTTGAGGTGTGTGTGTTGCCCACCAGTGGCTAGTTGGCTTTCTTTTTTCCCAAGGCTAACACACATTCAGCATAGTTGGCAGATAACCACAGTTTCATCAGCTGGATCCAGGATGTAAAATACCAGACTAGGGATATTGTAGTTTTATTCTTGCATGGTGGTGGACTAGGTACTGGGCCATGGTAGGGTGGAAATTAATGTTTTGGGTAATGGTTTATGCACTGCTGTGATATTAGGGGACTCATGCTCTGTTATTATTGTTGGCTCAACAGAGCTAACAGCAACACCAGCTAGAGGATTGGTAGTGCTTTGGTAATTCCCTGAAAGTGTGGCGTACACAGTACCATGGGCTCAGCAGCATGGCACTAACTTTCTTTTTTTCAGATTCTCATAAAGGGTAAAGATTATCATCCCTATCTCCAGCTAGGCTAATAACCTCCTCCTGAGGTCTGTTCTCCTCCTCCTCTTCCTCTTCCTCAATTTCACCATCCTCTATTTCCTTCTCAGCATCAAATACCCTGCATGAAATATTCAGATCTCCCACATCAGACTGTAAGTCAGGTTCAAGCTCAACATCAGTTTGTGAACATCAACCATCTCATTGCCCTCAACACTTTATGAGCAAAACATTTTTGGGGTTCTTGGACTGCTACTGTTGTTGATGCCTTCATCAGCAGCAGTACCAGCACCAGCACCCACAAGCATTCATGCCACAGACATTGCTGAGAAAAATATGGCAATACTTACTCTATATCCTCACTACTTGTGCCAAGTCAGTGTCAGTGGCTCAGTAGGTAGCACACTCGCCTCTGAGGCTGGGAGATCAGAGGGCTGTGGATTCAGTTCCCACATCTGGCACTTGGGTTAATATCCCAGTACTGACACTGTAGTGCAGCATGAGAGGGTTGCTGCACTTCTGAGGTGCCGTCTTTCGGATGAGACGTTAATCCGAGGTCCCATCTGCCTGTATTGGTGGTAGCTCAGGTGGATGTTAAAGATCCCATGGCACTTATCGAAAAGAGTAGGGGAGTTTCCCCGGTGTCCTGGCCAAATTTCCCTTATTCACTATAAATACCACCAACAGCTTAATCTGGTTCAAAGTCAGTTGGCATTCATCTGTATCCCCCTCCCCCGGGTCGTGCCTGAAAATAGGCAGGATTTGTCTAGTGCACTTACCCGGTCAACAAAAGCTAAATAAATAAATAAATAAATAAATAACTACTCCTTTTTGAGTACTAGTACTACTGGCCCCAATCAACCTGCACCAAAAGTACTTGTTTACATACAGTCCTTTGTGAGCCACAGAATGTATGCTCTTTCCTTGGCAATATTGCCACTGCAGTCAACTCCAAATTTACCAGAGTATCTCTCTACAGGCATTTGCATATGTAGATTTTGGAACACAACCCACCACTTCATTGTGAAGTATATACACATACATATACTTACTATGCTTCTATGTTAAACCCAAAATTGTGCACTTTAATAACTTTGCAGCTGTTCAAACAATTCTCATGAAATTTTGCATGCACCATCAAGGAACAGAATTCTTTAGAAGTGGTAAGTTTCATTCTGTTCAGATGTGCGGGTGTGGAGATAGGGATTGTCAAAAAATCTGAAAATGACCATTTATGGTGAAATTATTTGTCACGCTGCTGCACAAAAACAGTGTGGAAATCTGGCCTGATATGTTTGCTGTATATAGGTCTTGGGTCACAGATCTCTTTTGAAGTTTTGGTAAAAATATCAATTCATTCCAAAGTTATTAAATTTTAAAGTTTTTCATTATTTCCTACAGGACCAATTTGATGTTCCACTCGTAAAAAAGGATTCTTTATCACAAAAGCGGAATCCTTTTTTGCAAACTTGGAAACTTTTGTTGCAAATGTGGAATCTTTTTCTGCGCTGCCACCATTTTGCTTTCAGTAAGCAGTGAGAACAAAATTAAAAACTTAAAAAATACACAGGTTTAGTAGTCAGTAAAAGTTAGCTTTAACTAATCAGGACCCGTACAATCCAATTTTTGGTTAAGTTTTTGGATAAGCTACTTAGAAATGTGTTTTTTTAACATGCAGAATTCATTTTTTTGCAAACAGTTGGAAAAAAAGCTGCGAGGCAAGATTCCTTTATGCAATCTGTGAAAAAGGATTTTATTTTACTGCAAATTGCAAAAAAAAGAAGTACAGAAAAGGATTCTTATTTGCAATTTGCAAAAAAATGATTTTCTTTTTCTGCAAATTGTGAAAAAAGAACTACAAAAAAGGATTTTTTTTTGCAATTTGTAAAAAAGAATTTTAAGATAGCTGTTTCTTTGACATTCCAAAGATCATACATGTTTGTTGATTTTGGTCTGAAATGTTCAGGGTATAAAGGGCTTGCCTCACAGAAGTGCCTTTTACTGGTTTGGTGGAAATATATTACTTTGCTGTGGAGTTCTGCTGCTTTACATTTCAGTTTGTTTCCCATAGGATAACAATATAATGGAAGGTTTACATAGCTGTTTCTTTGTCACTACGCTGTGATGAAATGATTTTCAATTTTGCACTGAAATTTTGAGATACAAAGGCCTTGTGCTTGTTTAGTGAAAATATATTATTTTTTTGTCTGGTTATACAGGTTTCACATTTTACTGTGTTTTCTATAGGATAAAATTGCAATATGGGGTGTTATTTGGCACTGCACACTACGGGAGGGCAATGTAGGGCCCAGATGGACTTGCACTTCCACAGGCAAATAAAGATATCATTTAACTACCTCAAGAATTTTGGATGGATGGGAGTACAAGGCCTGGATGGCCCTGTGCTCTCACATGGAAATATGGATATGATTATGGACTTTATGCAGGGCACAGAGGATCCTGCATTCAACAGGGAAATAAGGATATAGTTACAATCTCGCAAAAATTATGGATGGATTGGATCGCAGGTCCCGGAGAGCTGGCAATATCACAAGCAAATAAGGCTACGATTATACTATCCCAAAAAATAAGAATATTCTTGGCAAAAAAAAAATTAATTGATGCATCAATTAGGGTTAAAGCAACAGAAGTCTGGAAATGTGGTGCTATGGTATCCAACTCTATTCCATTCCCACCTTGCATAGAGAAACAGGTGTGGGGTGTGCCTTGGGATTTTCAGCCCTAACGCTCACCCCATTCTCCTTTACTGTACCCATCTCAACTTGTTTACTCATGGAATGGGCTGAGCACTAGGGCTGACAACCCCAAGGCACACTCCCCATGCCTGTTGCTGCATGCACTCTTGTGGCTGGGGTGCATTAGGGTTAGCACCCTAAAACCACATTTCCAAACTTTTGTCACTGGAAACCTAACTGATGCATCACCTACTTTTTGCCAAGATATAAATAGATATATATATATATATATATATATATATATATATATATATATATTATAGGGGCATGTTTGCACCACTATATTTAGGGTTGAGTAGGCACTTTAATGTTAAACCTCAAATTTTGCACATTAATAACTTTGCAACTGGTCAATGGATTTGGAATGCGTGGTCTGGTATGATAGATCTCTTGAATTACCAAGTTGCGTTGTGGTGTCAGACATACAGTTTTTGCAAAACAAAGCACCAAAAATGCACTTTTCACACTTTGGCATGTTTTTTTGTTTGTGGTGCTGTGTGAACACTATGTGGTCTATTGTTCCAAATCTTAGGGTGTAGAAAGAGCTTGGGCCAAGGAACATGCCAGTGTTTGGTGAAAAAATATTAATCCGTTTAAAAGTTATTACAGTTTGAAGTTCCCATTATATCCTATGGGAAAATTTATATGTATTTTTTCCAATGTCCATGGGGAAGACCAGATGTCCCTAGGGAAGACGAGATGTCACTAGGAAAGACCAGATGGCCCAAATTGGGATGCACATAACTCCATAACAGTTTGGTCTTTTTACTTGAAATTTGCAAGGTGTTGAGGGGATGTCTTAGAGATGTGAAGTATGCTATTTAGGTGTTGGGGTATTAATTGGTTGCAAAAATATTCAATGATAAATCTGATGTTTTTCCCTTAGGATTACATTGTGGTCTGTGTCATGACTTTCAGCCCATTATCTCAGAAACAAAGTGAGATAAAGACTTATCACTACTGGTGGCATAGATCACCCCTGGAAAATGATTTGAAATTGTAGAGTAATCCTGCAGTAGAATTTTTTTCGTACGTTGCATGGTTCATGAAATATTGTGAAATTACTGACACAAGGGTTCAAAGAGTGTCTGTCCAGTGCATTTTGGTGCCCATATCTTGGAAACAATGTGAGATACAGGTTCAGACATGATGTGAGATACAAGTTCAGTCATTCAGATGTTGCGTGAACTACTCACTGTCACAATTACAATGACGTTTGAGGTTTTTTCCTAGCTCTTATGGTTTGCAAGATATCTGAAAATTACTGTTACAAGGGTTGGGTGCCCCTATAGGGCTGTTGTATGGCTATGTAGCTTTGCATAAGTGGGAATGCTGACCCAGATGACCCACACTCCCACACATGCATATTGTTATGCAAAAATGGCAACTTGGTGCACATCCACCAATACATGTTTTTTACTAGTTATATTACACTTTTTCAAAAAGTAAGGAACTTAATGGCAAAAAACCTGCATTTAATGCATCATTTAGGGTTAAAGCACAAAAAGTCAGGAAATAAAACATTATGGTTGAGCCCCTAACCCCCTCCCACAGACCCCACACCCCCATCCTCCACAGACTGACAGACGCCTTTACTGTGGCATGTCAACCTGCTTACATATGGAATGGGGTGAGATTTATGCCTCACAACCCCAATGACACACCCTGGCATCTGTCTGTCTGTGGAGGATGGGGGTGCTGGGTCTGTGGGGGGGTTAGAGGCACAACTCTAATGTTTCATTTCCTGACTTTTTTTGCTTTATCCCTAAATATTGCATTAAATGCAGTTTTTCATGAATACACACACACACACACACACACACACACACACATATACACACATATATACACACACATAGACACAGATATATATATATATATATACACTTATATATATATATATATATATATATATATATATATATATATATAGATAAAAACTCTGTTTAATACGTCAGTTAGGGTTGTTGCACAGCGACAAAGTGAGAATTCAGAACTCAGTGTTAGGGTTGAAAGTCCACCTTGCACCCCAGTCCACCACACCCAACGACAGGTGTGCATTGGGGTCATTGGCTCCAACTATCACCCCACTATAAGTAAACAAGCTGAGGTATAGGAGAATGGGGTGAGAGTTAGGACCGATGACCCCAATGCACACCCTGTTGGCAGTTGGGTGGTGGGCTGGGGGGTAAAAGGGGAGCTTTCCACCCTAACACCGAATTTCCTCACTTTTGTCACTGTGGAATAACCCTAACTGATGCATTAAACAGAGTTTTTTGCCACTAATTTCCCTTCTTTTTGAGAAAGTGCAGTAGAAATAGTGAATGGAATGTGGTGTGACATAGTAACAGCAAGTGCAAGGGAAACACAACCACTAGCAGTTGCACACACGGTGACTGAAATGTAAATGGAAAAGCAAATGCTAGTAGAAACGGAAGCGCAAAGTGACGCCAAAGTGAACAGTGATGCAAAAGAAGATGCAAGCACATAAGGAAATGCAAACAATGATGTGCATGGTGATGGTACCGCAACTGAAAATGCAAATGGTAATGTTAACAGCAGAAATAATGCCAAAGGAAACAGAAATGGAAATGCAAATGCAAGCGCATACGCAAGCGGAACGCAAACGGTAATGCACACGGTGGTGTACATGGGAACGGTAACGTAAATGGTCACGCAAGTGAAGTGGAAACACTAACTGTAACAGTAATAGAAGTGTACACCCTGTTTTTGCCCAACAGCTGTATAGAGAAACACAGTGTGTACAAAGAATGTATGCATAATAATGGGCCTCGGAGCAGAAAATGAGCTGTTGGAATACTAAATTGCTTATATCTCAAGAACCGTGCAACGTAGAAAAAAAATGTAAATTTCACATAATTCATCAGTTTCCTGGCTAGGTTTTCAGGGCTATACATTGTCATGTTGAAAATTCTGTATGTTGCACCATTTCCGACATATGAGCCCCGAAAGGCGTGGTGGACACCACCATGTTAGTCTATGGGAAGACATGTCAACTTCAGAGTACCTTAACTTGGCATCTGTGCAATATTTTGTCACCAAATCAAAAAAGGCACATCTGTGAGAGGTTGTCTGCCTTCTCTCCAAATTTGAGCTCAAAAGACAAAACCGTTCTTTTGCAGAAGGGTGGCAAAGAACTCCTGTCATTTTGACCATAGTCTGGAAAAGTAGTGTCGCAATTTGTGACACCTTTCACAAAGATTGCTAAAGTGTCGCAAGTGAGACACTATTTTGTGACACTACATTTCCCAGAAATTTGAAAAACATATTTCTGGGGTGTTTAACCCCAAAATAAAGACATGGCTAGAATCCTCAGGGCTCGAATAGGTAAACACAAAACAAATTATGTCATTAGATGATCCCATTTTAAATGCCAAGCATTTCTGTGATCGGAAGCTGAAAACAAAATGGCAGATTTGTAACACTACTAGGGCCATTTGCAACACTAAAAAGTGCATTTGTGACACTTTGAAACTTTTTATTAACTTTCCCCATTGACTGATGATGGGAATTTGTTTTTTGAATAACTTTTGAACCGTTTAATATTTTTTCACAAAATCTTCAAAAGGCACATCAGGGACCCTGGCCACACATTCCTTGAAGTTTTCAGACCTGTTGCGCAAACCATACGACCTGTAGGAGTGAGCAAAGAATTTGCAAAAAAATGTAATTGTACACACAAATGTTACTTAATAACTCCACAGCTGTATATCCAACCAGTAAGAAAGTTAGCAGATCCCAAGATATGTGCTGCCAGTCTGTGCCTGCTGAATTACAGGCAAATCCATTGAACAGTGGCAAAGTTATTAAGGTACAAAGTTTCACCCTTTCACCTTAAAAGGGATACTCAACCCTAACTATGGTAGCACTACCGTGCTACCATAATATATATATATATATAGATATATATCTATATATACATACAGTATATACATATATATATATATATATATTTATATATTATGGTAGCACGATAGTGCTACCATAGTTAGGGTGAGGAGCCATTTCTATGTTAAACCCTAAAACTTTGCATCTTAATAACTTTGCAACTGTTTGACAGATTTGCCTGAAATTTATACATAATCAAGCACCATAGGCCTCAGGATCTGCCAAGTTTCGTACCAGTCAGATATACGACTGCGGAGTTATTAAGCGTGATCTGTGCATGCATTTACGCTTTTTCTGGAATTCTACGGTTGTGCCTACAGGTCATATGGTTTGCACGACTGGCCCAACATCTTCATGGAACGTGCGGCCAGGGTCCCCGATATGTGCCTTTTGAAGATTTCGTGAAAAAATATTAAACGGTTCAAAAGTAATTCAAAAAACAGTTTCCCATTATAAGTCAATGGGAAAAGTTAACAAAACGTTTGACAGTGTCGCAAATGCATTTTTACTTTCGCAAATGGGCCTGTTACTTTCACAAATTGGCCATTTTGTTTTCATTTTGGTGATCAGAGAAATGGTTGGCATTTAAATTTGGGACCCTCTAGCAACCTAATGCTTTTTGTATTCACCTAGTCGGACCCTGAGGATGCTTGCCATGTCTTTATTTTGTGTTAAAACACCCCAGAAATATGTTTTTCAAATTTCTGGAAAAAGTACTTTCACAAATTACTTTCGTGCTCACGAAAGTGTCGAACTGTTTTGCGAAAGCTTTCGCAAATTGCGACAGTAGTTTTCCATCTGTGGGAAAGTGACAGCGATTCTTTGGCACTGCGCTGCAAAAGAACGGTTGGGAGTTTGGGGCTGAAATTTAGCGGGAACGGAGCTGACATCTCACAGATGTGCCTTTCAGTGTTGTATTGAAAAAAATTTACACACGGCAAAGTTACGGCACTCCAAAGTTGACCGTTTTTCCCATAGGATAACATTACGGTGCCCGACGCATTACAGAAATCCTTTGGCACTCTGCTGCAAAATAACGGTTTGGTCTTTTTTCCTGAAATTTGGAGGAAAGACAGCCAAAAGCCCACAGATGTGCCTTTCCATAGTTTGGTGAAAAAATATTACACGGTGGCAAAGTTATGGCACTCCCAAGTTGACAGTTTTTCCCATAGGATAACATTACGGCGCCCGACACTTAGAAGAAATCATTTGGAGCCCTGCTGCAAAATAACGGTTTGGTCTTTTTTCCTGAAATTTGGAGGGAAGACAGCCAACAGCCCACAGATGTGCCTTTCAGTGGTTTGGTGAAAAAACATTATAGGGAGGCAAAGTTATGGTGCTCCAAACTTTTCTTTTTTTCCCATAGGATAACATTACGGTGTTCGCCGCGCCTTTCAGGGCCCGTATCTCGGAAACAGTGCGAGATACGGACTTTTCGTTGGAAAATTTCTTAGCCCCCAGATACAAATTAGCCAGGACAGTTGTAAATAATATGACTTTTAAATTTTTTTTCTACATCGTACGGTTCCTGAGATATAATGTATTTAGTATTCCAAGATCTCATTTTCTGCGCCGATACTCATTATTATGCATACATTATTTGTACTCACTGTCTTTCTCTATGCAGGTTTTGGGGAAAACCAGCCTGTGCGCTTACATTACTGTTACTGTTGCCCTTTCCGCTTGTGGTTCCGTACCCGTTTCACTTACCGTTGACATCTGCGCCACCATGTGCGTTATCCTTTGCGTTTTCATTTGCGCTTGCTTAATTTACTTTTTTGCCATTTGTGTCTACCGTACTGTTTCTCTTTCTGTTTCACTTTGCGTCACCATGCCCATTGACATTTCCATTTACAGGCACCATGTTACTATGTGACAAGACATCACGTGGCACACCGTTCCGCTCACGCCACCGTTTCGTTACACTTTCTGTTCTCATTCGCCTTGCATTACCTTGTGTGCCACTGTTAGCACTTCTGTTTGCGTTGCTCTTCCTGTTACTATGCCACAAGACATCATGGTGGAGTGCGGCCTTTTGGCCTCCGCTACCACTCATGCATTACGCGCCGGGAGCACGGGCCCTATGTGCGCACCGCTTATGTTCATTTGCGCTTGCGTTTCTGTTATTTTCTCTTTCTGTTTCACTTTGTATCACCATGCCCATTGACATTTCCGTTTTGCAGGCACCATGTTACTATGTGACAACACATAACGTGGCAGGCTGTTCCCATCTATGCCACCGTGTGCATTGCCCTTTCTGTTGTCATTTGCACTTGCTTTACCATGTGCGCCACTGTTAGCGCTTCTGTTTGCATTGCTCTTCCTGTTACTATGCCACAAGACATCATGTGGCGGGAGTGCGGGGCCGCACTGCTGCATTATGTGACGGGAGCATGGGGCCCTATGTGCATTATCCTTAGCGTTTTCATTTGCACTTGCATTTCTGTTACTTTTTTGCCATTTTTGTGTACCGTACTGTTTCTCTTTCTGTTTCACTTTGCGTCACCATGCCCATTGACATTTCCATTTACAGGCACCATGTTACTATGTGACAAGACATCACGTGGCACACCGTTCCCGTCTACGCCACCATGTGCGTTACCCTTTCTGTTCTCATTCATGCTTGTGTGTTACCATGTGTGCCACTGTTAGCATTTCTGTTTGCGTTGCTGCTCCTGTTACTATGCCACAAGACATCATGTGGCGGAGAACGGGCTCTTTGGGTCCATGCTCCCGCCCCTGCCTTACATTCACTATTTCTCATTATAATTCTCAAAAGAAGGGAAATTAGAAGCAAAAAACTCCATTTAATGCATTAGTTAGGGTTGTTCCACAGTGACAAAAGTGAGGAAATTCGCTGTTAGGGTTGAAAACCCTAACTCCGAATTCAGCCCCCCCAGCACCACACACACACAGACACACACACACATTCAAGTATGGGGGAGGACCAAGTCAACACAACCAATGACAGACATCCAGCAGCAGGTGACAGAAATAACAAACAATTTTCTAAATGTACTACTAGACATCCCCACCCACCTGACCAGGTACTGCATGCTCAGTGGAGATCAACAGCAAAATTGAGGCCATGTACACCAAATGTACACATCCCTGATTGCCACTGCACACAACGTACCACACTTAGTGACTACAGGAAAAATTGACATTACGAGCGTGTGTAGAAACTGCACAACACATGTGCGTAACGTGGTCATTATTTGGAATTTTTTCACCAAATTTTCAACATTGGCATTATTAGACCTCCCCTCATGAACAGTGCAACTCTGATTTTGTTAATACATTTCAAAAGTTGATTTCACACAGCGACTGCACCATTCTGTGGCATGGGTTCAAAAACATGTTCCAGACAGGATGTGAAAAATGACAATTGTACTGTTCATAAGGAGGTGGGAAAAAAATGGCAATGCTGAAAATCTGAAGGGAAAATATAAAAAAAATTGGTGAAGTTAAATGTGTGCATAGAAACTGTTCAACACATGCTCATAATGCAGTCATTTTTGGGAATTTGTTCACCAAATTTTCTACCTGGGCTTTTTGGGACCCCACCTCATGAACAGTGGCATTGACATTTCATGAATCAGTCTCAAAAGGTGATGTCACACAGCAACCATAAAATCACTTTGAGGACAGTTTCCTTTTTTCACAGGTTAAAATAAAAATAAAATAATTGGGCACACTGGGGTGGGCTCCCAGTGTGCCACAGAAGTTGTGTGGGGTATCATGATGCTGGCAAAGGGATTGGGCACCCCCGTCAGCAATTAAAGTGGTGGGCTGGGGAGGCATCTGACATCATGAGTGGGCATCCTGGTGTTGGAAAGTTTTTTTTTCAAAAAAACATTTATTTGGTCATACTGGGGTGGGCTGCCAGTGTGCTGCAATACTGGGGAGGAGTTACACACTGACACAGGGATTGGGCACTCTGATGTTGGTGCAAAAAATAGGAATTTTTTTTGGGGGGATGAATACTTCAATGCAGGATCCTGCATTGAAATTGTGGCAAATTTCGATGCAGGATTCTGCATTGAAGGCAACGGGGGATGGTTTTCTTTTTTCAGAGGTTGAAATAAAACAAATAATTGGGCACACTGGTGCAGGCTCCCAGTGTGCCATCAAAGATGGGGGATCATGTTGCTGACAGGGGGATTGGGTTCCCTCATCGGCAATATAAGTGGGCTGGGGAGGCATCTGACACCAGAAATGACATCCTGGTGTTGGAGTTTTTTTTCTGAATTAGTTACCATTTATCTGAGCACACTGTGGTGGGCTCCGAGTGTGCTACAATAGTGGGGGGTTATACACTGACACAGGGATTGGGCACCCCAATGTTGGTGTGAAAAATAGGAATCTGGGGAGGGGCAAATACTTTGATGCAGGATCCTGCATAGAAATTATTGCAAATTCCAATGCTGGATTCTGCATCAAATAAAAAATAAACAAATAAAAGGCATTGGGTATTGGGCACCCCAATGTCAGTGAGTAAATTGGAAATTTGTATAGGGTTTTCAATAAATGTGACAGCAGGGCACATTGGGTTGGGCTCCCAGTGTGCAAAATAACTGTGGGGGGGCATATATTCTGACATGGGATTGGGGACCCCATGTTGGTGCAGAACAAAGTGGGTGTTCCTTGACTCTGTAGCCGGTTGGACGAGTTCCAAGTGTGGCTGCAGAAGTCAAGAAAAGACCACTGGTCTCATACAGAGAACAGCCTTCAAGCCATCAAGTTCTGTTGAGAAGCTGGCACCTGACATAAACACTTGTTAGGGACCAGCTGAAAAAGACATAAAACATCAGAATAAACCTGAAGAGGTCCTCTTTAGCTGTGTTCTGATTTTTTTTTCTGTTTTTAAAAGCTTCCTTCGATACTGTGACATCCTTGTTAAGTGGCAAAAACAAGATGGAGGATGCAACCCAGCTTAATCCATCAAAAGGACTGTGAACTGTGTGCAAAATACCAGCATACTTTGTGAAAAGAAGCTGCTATTTTTCACACAGTACTCCTATTGTTCGAAAAATAAGCTGGTATTTTTTGCACAATTCTCCTATTGTACAAAAAAAAATATTTTTTGTGCTTGATATATCAATTTTCCCATAGGAAACAATGGGAAAATGAAAAATGTTATAACTTTTGAATAGATAAATATTTTTTCACCAAACCTTCAAAAGGCACATCTGTGACCCAAAGGCTTTCTACGCTGAAAATGTCACACCACAACATAAAGACATTCCTGAGATACAGATGAGCAAAGAAATGTTAAAAAAAAAAAGATTTCTCTATCTGGCCCGGCGGCACTGAGGGTTGAGGCACTGGATGCCACACTGGAGACCTACCTTCAGGAACAAGAGCGAGCTGCTGGAGGTCAACAGGGTGGAGAAGCACTGAGCATCCAGAGGGCAGCTTTCCTTCTCCAGGGAGGGGGGGTTTCAGAAGTCTGTGATAGTCTGGCCCTTAGTGGTGGTTGGGGGCTGGTGCACCAATGCTTAAAGAGAGGGGTCAGGAGTGGCACAGATGCTTGATGGTGGTGCACATGCAAGCATGCATGGCTCTGTCAAAGGCATTATTGCATGCATCACGCCAGCAACAAGGAACATCAGGAAAAATTGCCTGAAGAGGATGAACGGGGAACTCACAGGCCTCACACCCATACAGCAACACAGGAACACATGATCCAATCTTGGAGGGTAGGGCCCCATCTCTGACCCCACCAGAGGAGGTAAGCCCTGAGGCCACTACTGTGCTGGCTGATGAATGCCAGGATGACAAGGCTGGGGCTTCCCCAGATTGAGAGGACTGTGAGAGCAGGAGCATAAATAATCACAAAAAGTACAACAAAAAACAGATTTTTCTGTTTGTTTCAAGACTTTATATCTCAGAAACCCCTTAACAGATTCCCATGAAATTTGGCAGATCAAGAGACATATCCGTAGAGGTTATGCATGTCAAGTGTCTTGCAATACCATTGAAGGGCTCCAAAGCTATAAAGGCTCAAAATTTGCAATTTAACATAGAAGTGCTGTTTCACCCTGACTATACTGGTGTGACCACGCCAGTATTTTATATATATATATATATATATATATATATATATATATATATATATATATATAAAATCACACATGCCCCCACAATGCAAAGCATCATGGGCTGCATATGCAAATCACCACAGAATGTTATGCTGGTCCAACTTTAAGCAGAATTGCATGGTGCCAAGGCCTCTCACACAGTTTGCAAAGGGTGCTAACGAAGACATAGACACGTGGTGATTTGCATATACAGCCCATGATGCTTTGCATTGTGAGGGCATATGTGATTTTGTATTTTCTTGAAACTTGGCTTCCCAGCCAAATGCCCTTTGGGTAACCCTGCTCAGTGTTTACGCACAGAGGTTCTTTGTCTTTAAATAGTTTTTATTTTAATGGGTTCACCACAATATATCCCAGGCACACTGCCTTAGGGGTAGCTGGTCCATTCCACTGGGGTGTCAAACAGATGAGGCATACTGATGAGTCCTGGTAGGATGAAACATGTGTCTATGTCTCTGTTAGCACCCTTTGCAAATCTGTGAGAGGGCCTTTCGGCACTATGCAATTCTGCTTAAAGTTGGACCAGCATAACATTCTGTGGTGATTTGCATATGCAGCCCATGATGCTTTGCATTGTGGGGGCATGTGTGATTTTGTATTTTCTTGAAACTTGGCTTCCCAGCCAAATGCCCTTTGGGGTAACCCTTGCCTCAGTGTTTACGCACAGAGGTTCTTTGTCTTTTATATATACATACTGTATATCTTAGAGGTGTGCCAAATCTGTGGGGGGAACTCTGCCACCCTGAACACACATGGCTCAGTTTCCATGAGATCCAAGCCAAGTCATGCTCCTGCCTGTCATATGACAGCTGAGGAGTGAGGAGAGAGGAGATGAAAGGGTTTGAAGGGGAGATAGTGCTCAAGATACTCCGGTTTGAATTTTGGAGGGAGGAGCAGCCTGGCAGTTAAGAAGACTCTGTCTGCAGTGTCACCAGCCATTTTCCACACAAGTAGGAATCAGGACAGGACCATATTTGTTTCAGTGTCATCCTATAAAATAAAGGCTTGCATCATGTGTGAAATGTTTTGGAGGGAGGGACAGCATGGCAGTTGAATGGCCTCTGTCTGCAGTGTCACCAGCAGTTTCCCACACAAGCACATGTCAGGACAGAACTATATATATATATATATATATATATATATATTTTCATGGCAAAAAACTCTGTTGATGCATTAGTTAGGGTTCTTCCGCAGTGACAAAAGCTGGGAAATTAGGTTTTAGGGTTCAAAACCCTGACTGCGCATTCTCTTCCACCCCCACCACCACCACACACAAATACATGCAAGTAGGGGAAGGACCAAGACAACATAACCAATCACACAAAACCAGCAGGAGGTGTATACCTGTGTTAATGTAGCAAGTAGGGGAAAAATTCAACTTGAGGTATCATATAATATTTCCAAACTTGTTCCACAGAGTTAATTCACCTAAAGGTGACCCAAGCTGCCAGTAGTGAAAACTGTGTATCTCGCTTTGTTTTCGACTTATGGTTGGTGAAAGGCATCATGACTGATGCAGTGTTAGTCTACTAGAAATTGCTCAAATTTGGAACAGTGTAACTTTGTCATCCATAACTATTTTAGCACCAAAACAAGAAAAGGCACATCTGTGACCACAGCTTGCCATCCTGCAAATTTCAACCCAAAGGACACAACCATTTGCTAGAAAATGGAAGACACAACACTTTCACATTTTCAAAAGCATGTAAAATACTTTTGCAAAATATTTTTGCAAACACGAGAGTGTGCAAATGCATAGCACGACAGTTGCGCATTTGCAAAACTGATTTTCGAAAGTATTTTCTGGGAATGTCCAAAATCCTGTTTTGGGGCTTGTAAACCCCAAAATATCATCTGTGTGGTCTGTGTTATGTGTTGGTTGCATTGTGGGGCCCAAGATGCCCAGTTGTTTGTAGTCATATGTGTTTGGTGGAGCATGGAACATCTGGGATCAGAGTTAGCAGTGATGACCCCATGTCACACCCTGGCATCTGTTGGTGTCTAGAAGATGGGAGCATGGGGGTGTGGTTTTGTTTTTTAGTTAGTTGTATTTTATTTCTGTTACCTGTTGCTGATTCTGTGTGATTGGTTGTTTTGCCTTGGTCCTTCCCCTACTTGCATGTATGTGTGTGTGTGGTGGTAGTGGGTTGGGGGAGGAATGCGCAGTTAAGGTTTTGAACCCTAACACTGAATTTCCCAGCTTTTGTTGCTGTGAAACAACCCTAACTGATGTATTAACTGAGTTTTTTGCCATGAATTTCCCTTCTTTTTGAGAATGTGCAGTATAAACAGTGAATGGTATGCTGCCCATGTGTGCTCAATAACCGTAACAGTAACGCTAATGCTAACAGTAACTGTAACAGCAATGGTAACTGTAATCCTAATGGGAACATTAACACTAATGGTAATGGCAACGCTAACAATAATGGTAACAGTAACAAGAACAAGAACAGTAACAGAAGCGCAGATGCAGATGCATATGCTAATGGTTATGGTAATGCAAATGGTAATGTTAGTGCAAATGCAAACATTAATGGTTACAGTAACAGTGACACAAAAACAAATGGTAATGGTAATGCCAATTCAAATGTGAACAGAAATGGAAACTGTAACAGTTACGGTAACACAAAAGCAGATGCAAATGGCAATGCAAACGGTAACGAAAATGCAAATGGTAACAGTAACAGAAGCTCAGATGCAAATGGTAATGGTGATGGTAACGGTGATGCAAATGGAAATGGTAATGCAAACAGTAACAAAAAAGCAAGCAGAAATGTAAACGCAGACAGAAATGGTAACCCAAATGGTAAAAAAAAATGCAAATGGTAACGCACATTGAAGCGCAAAAGCAAACACAAATGCAAACAGTAATAGTAGCTCCAACATTGACGCAAAAGGAAACTGTAACACAAATGGTAATGGAAACGCAAGAGCAAGCGCTAATGCTAATGGTTATGGTAATGTAAACTTAAACGCAAATGGTAATGCAAACACAAACAGTAATGCAAACGCAAATGGAAATGGTAACTCAAAGGGTAATGGAAATGCAAGCACAAATGTAAATGCAAACAGAAATGGTAACGCAAACATTAAAAAAAATGCAAACAGTAATGCAAATGGAAGCGCAAAAGCAAACACAAATGCAAACGATAACAGTACCGCCAACGCCGATACAAAAGGAAATTGTAACACAAACTGTAATGGAAACACAAGTGCAAGTGCTAATGCTAATGCTTATGGTAACATAAATGCAAATGGTAATGCAAACGCAAATGGTAACAGTAACACAAACACAAGCGCAAATGCAAACATAAATGGTAAAGCCAAGGGTAATGGAAATGCAAGCACAAATGTAAACACAAACATAAATGGTAACGCAAACAGTAATGAAATGGTAACGGTAATGCAAATGCAAATGGTAATGGTAATGCCAATGGTGATGCAAAAGGAAACGGTAATGCAAATGATAACGGAAACGCAAGCGCAAATGCAAACGCTAATGGTAAAATTAATGGTAACGCAAATGCAAATGGTAACGCTAACACAAATGGTAACTAACACAAACGCAAGCAGAAATGCAAATGGTAATGCAAACGTAAAATGCAAAATATATGTATATTTATATATATACATTTTATTTTTGTGAAGTCACATAAAATAAAGACTGCATCACTCGTTAAATCTTTTGGAGGAAGGGGGCAGCCTGACAGTTGAGTAGCCTATGTCTGCATTGTCACTAGACATTTTCAGAAAAGCAGGAGTTGGGACAAGAACATTTTTTTTGTGTAGTCCTGTAAAATAAAAGCTTGTATCACATATGAACAATTTTGGAGGGAGGGGCAGCCCAGCAATTGAGTAGCCTCAGTCTGTAATGTCACCATCCATTTGCCACAGAAGCAAGAGTCGAGACAGGACCATTCTTTTGTGTAGTCCTGTAAAATAAAGGCTTGCATCACATGTGAAATCTTGCAGAGGGATGGGCAGCTTGGCAATTGAGTAGCCTCTGTCTCAGTGTCACCAGCCATTTCCCACACAAGCAGGAGTTGGGACAGGACCATTTTTTTGTGTAGTGCTGTAAAGGCTTGTGACTTGCATCATGTGTGAAACCTTTTTGGAGGAGGGGTTATCTCTTGGCAGTTGCACAGTAGTCCCAGCTTGTAGTATTGTTACTTAACCAGTTCATATTCATAGCTTATCTTGAGAAATGCACTAACTACTCATTATCATTGCCACCTATTTCCCCAAGGTGACCAAGAAAGGTAGTACGGTTAGGTACCAGGATTTTTCTTGGAAAGGAGCTAGTTTCATTAGTGATCAGCAACTGTTATTAAAATAGTGATGAAAGGGAGTAGGCTTGTAAAACAATTTTCCAAGACATAGACAGCAATTCAGAAAAAAAAGTCACAAAAAGTGCTTCTTCTGCTACATTATGTGCATCCTCTTTACCAAGTGACACTTCTTCGTGCTCTGAGTCTATGTCTCCTGAGATCCCATTGTGTTGGTCTGCTCCTGCTGGTGAGACCCAGTTAACAAGTACAGGTCAAGTAAAAAATGCAGCAAGAAAAGCTTGGGTGCTGAAACAGCAACTAAGAAAAGTGAGTTGCAAAATGTACAGTTATTATAAACATAAAGGCATTTGAAGGCACTACATGCAGTGGAAAGGAAAGAATAAGCACATATGCATACTTGTGCTGCTTTCTCAAGATTCTACCATTTCTCATTCCTCAGAGTCAGTTTATATAGTACGTGGATAGCAGTGGCAGTGAGTACATTCCTGAAACCGAAGCAGTGCATGATCAGGACTCTGATGATGAGGGCTCCGAGCCAAAGGACCCTGTGAGATGCCAGAATAAAAAACCTGGGGAAAGGTCATCAGAGGAAAGGTCATTAAGGGCCACTGAAAAGGAAGTTATGCCTGGCTTGTCTGGCTCCTCTGCTGAGGGCAGGCCTCATAAAAAATTATCTGGTGAGAACCTTGAGGAAAATAATCAAAATATAGAAATCAATATAGACATGCCAAATGATGATTCAGAAGTTGTAATGCCAGGGACAGAAACAAAGGAGGCATCCTCTTTTGTTTGGAGTTTTTTTACCTTGACCAAAGAACAGTGTGCTTGCAATATACTGTTTATGTAAGGCCTCTTTCAGTAGTGGAAGACAGGCAAGTAACCTTGGCACATCAACCTTAAGACACTTGCAGCGTATACATCCAGTTCAATGGGCCAGGAATAAGTCACATGGTGACATGGCAACAGATGTTGCACAGGTTAACACTGGTGCTCACATTGGTGGTATAGCTAAATCTTTTCATAGCCGAAAACCCCTCAGACACTGATCAAGATTTTGACTGCATCACCACTGTTATCTGCTAGGTCTTTATCAGAATCCAAAAGCTCCCCAATTGAAAACAGAATGAGTTCTTCTCTGTCTCCTCCAGCCTTTTCTGTGTGCCAGTCACACCTCAGAAACAGTTAACGATGCAGAAGGCTTTTGAATAGACAACTAAATATGACCAAAGCCATCCAGCTGCTCAGCAGTTAAATAAAGCAGTATTTGCAACCATTGCACTGGAAATGTGCCCTTTTCTACTGCTGACTCTGCTGGGTTTCGGGAGGTGATGAAACTTGCTGCCTCTTGATATCAGATGCCATCATGGGCATATTTCTCCAGAAAGGCTGTGCCAACTCTTTATAGGGAACTGTGCCAGAAGGTAAACAGTGTCTTGCAGCCATCAGCTCTTGAAGAAGTACATATAATAACAGATAAGTAACATCCTCTGGCACCACCAGGGACCAATGGAATCCTCACAAACAGATTGCCTTCTCTATTGCAAGCTTTGACAAAGAAAATCACACTGGTGTAAACATCTTACAGGAGCTAAAGAAATGGTTCTCAGAATGGCTTTCCCTTAATGGCCTTTCCCAGGGATTTGTAGTTGCAGACAACAGAGCTAACATTGTGAAAGCATTAAAGGACGGTAGTTTTCTGCATTTACCATCTTTTGCACATACACCCAATCTATTACTATAGGACTTCCTTAGTGAAGACAGGTGTGTGCAGAATATGCTGGGTGCTGCATGTAACATGTGTGGTCACTTTAGGCAATCTGCAAAAGTTTGTAAAATTTTGCGGGAACTGCAAACACAGAATAACTTACCAATTCACCAGCTAAAGCAAGAAGTTGCCACTAGGTGGAACTTCACCTTTCAAATGTTACAGAGGCTCAAAGAACAACATAATGCAGGGTACCAGTACACGTTGGACCATGCAGTAGGGAAAGGGGATGTTACATTCGGCACTGGGTCCAAATAGCACCAACAAGAATAGCACAGTCAAGAAATGTGCGGTAAAAATAGCACAAATTTTTTTTGTTTGCAGGGGTTCCACCCCTCAACATGGTAGGCCCTGTCCCATGCACCCCCCAGACTGAAGGATTCTCACTCTGAGGGGAGTGGATCACGAGGAAAGTTAAGATTTGTGGGGCTATGGAATACTGTTTCCACGGCCCCATGTAAAACAAGCATTTGTCAATGCCGAATGTTGATTGAGTTGATCCGTTGAGCTCACTCACTGTCCCTTTGTCACTCGCTCATTCTGTTTCTCCCTGTGCTGCAGGCTGCTCTTTTGTACTGAGCACCAGCCTACATTGGCACATTTTTCTTCCCACAAAGAAATCTGCAGCTGTCCCGACAGAGCTCTGTTGAGGTGGGTCACTTCCCCTCTCTCAATCGCTCATTCTGTTCTTGCTGGTGCTGCAGGCTGCCCTTTTGTACTGGGCTTCCGCCTCTATTGGCGGCTTTTTCTGCCCACAAAGAAATCTGCAGCAGTCCTGACACAGGTCCATTGAGCTAGCTCACTCCCCCTATCTCGTTCATTCCGTTTCTGCCGGTGCTGCAGGCTGGCCTTTTGTACTGGGCTCCTGCCTGTGTTGCCGCCTTTTTCTACCCACAAAGCAATCCACAGCAGTCATGATAGAGGTCTGTTGAGCTCGCTCACTCCCACCCTCTCTCATGCGCTCATTGTGTCTCTCCCGGCACTGCAGGCTGCCCTTTTGTACTGGGTTTCTGCCTGTGTTGGCACATTTTTCTGCCCACAAAGTAATCCGCAGCTGTCCCGACAGAGCTCTGTTGTGGTCGCTCACTCCGCCTGTCTCACTCGCTCATTCTGTTTCCTCAGGTGCTGCAGGCTGCCATTTTGTAGTGGTCTCCTGCCTCTGTTGTCACCTTTTTCTGCCCACAAAGAAGTCTGCAGCAGTCCTGACAGAGCTCCGTTGGCCTCACTCACTCCCCCTCTCTCATTCTCTCATTCCGTTTCTGTCAGCGCTGCAGGCTGCCCTTTTGTACTGGGCTCCTGCCTGCATTGCCGACTTTGTCTGCCCACAAAGACATGCAGCAGTCCCGACACGGCTCCGTTGAGATCACTCACTCCCCCTCTCTCACTCACTTGTTCCATTTGCGTAGGGGCTGCAGGCTGGCCTTTTGTACTGCGCTCCTGCCTGTGTTGCCACCTTTTTCTGCCCACAAAGAAATCCTCAATAGTCACGATAGACCTCCATTAAGCTCGCTCACTCTCCATCTCTCACTCTCTCATTCTGTTCCTCCAAGCACTACAGGCTTCCCTTTTGTACTGGGCTCCTGCCTGCAATGGTGCCATTTCCTGCCAACAAAAAAATCTGCAGCTGTCCTAACAGAGCTCCATTGAGGTCGCTCGCTCATCCTGTCTCACTCGCTCATTCTGTTTCTCCTGGTGCTGCAGGCTGCCCTTTTTTATTGGGCTTCTGCCTCTGTTGGCATTTTCTTCTGGACACAAAGAAATCTGCAGCAGTTCCGACAGAGCTCCATTGGCCTCACTCACTCCCCCCTTTCTCACTCGCTAATTTTGTTTTTGCCGGCGCTGCAGACTGCCCTTTTGTACTTGGCTCCTGCTTGCGTTGCCGCCCTTTTCTGCCCACAAAGAAATCTGCAGCATTTACGATAGAGCTCCTTTGAGCTAGCTCACTCACTCCTCCTCTCTAACTCATTTGTTCTGTTTCTCCCACTGCTGCAGGCTGCCCTTTTATACTGGGCCCCTGCTTGCACTGCTGCCTTTTTCTGCCCACAAAGAAATCCACAGCAGTCCCAACAGAGTTCTGTTGAGCTCACTCACTCCCTCCCCCTTCCTCACACACTCATTCTATGTCTCCCATTGCTGCAGCCTGCCCTTCTGTACTGGGCTCTTGCCTGCATTGCCACCCTTTTCTGCCCACAAAGAAATTTGCAGCAGTCACGATACAGCTCCTTTGAGCTCGCTCACTTCTCCTCTCTCACTCACTTGTTCTGTTTCTCCCACCACTGCAGGTTGCCCTTTTGTACTCAGCCCATGCATGCACTGCTGCCTTTTCCTGCCCACAAAGAAATACGCAGCAGTCCCAACAGAGCTCCATTGAGCTCACTTACTCCCCCTCCCTCACTCGCTTGTTCGGTGCCTCCCGGCACTGCAGGCTGCCCTTTTGTACTGGGCTCCTGCCTGCGTTGTCACCTTTTCCTGCCCACAAAGAAATCAGCAGCAGTCCTGACAGAGCTCAGATGAGCTTGGTCACCCCCCCCAGTCGCTCGATCCTAATCTGTTCCAACAGCGACTGCAGTATTCTGCCTCTGAAGTGTGGAAACACATTTCGGGCCAGGATGTGAAACATGACAGCTGTACTGTTCATAAGGAGCTGTGAACAAATGCCAGTGTTGAAAATCTGGTGTGAAAATATTACTAATTTGTAAACTTACAAGGGTGCATGAAACCTGCACAACCCATGCTTGTAACACAGTCATTTTATGGAGTTTCATCACAAATTTTTCAACATAGGCATTTTAGGACCTCTGCTCATGAACAGTGTCAGTGTGATTTTCTTAATATGTCCCAAACATTGATTTCCCACAGTGACCGTGCTATTGTGCGATGGAACAGCGAAAACATATTTCAGCCAGGATGCGAAAAATGACAGCTGCACTGCTCATAAGGAGGTGTGGCAAAATGGCAATGCTGAAAATCTGGAGTGAAAATATTGCAAAGTTGCGAAGGTACGAGCGTGCTTGGAAATTGCACAATGCACATTCATAACACACTCATTTTATGGACTTTTGTCACCAAATTTTCAACACAGGCATTTTAGGACCTCTGCTAAAGAACAGTGTCTCTGTCATTTTTATAATATGTCCCAAACACAGATTTCCCACAGCAAACATGCTATTCTGCGCCGCAACTGCGAAAACACATTTTGGCCAGGATGTGAAAAAATGATAGCTGTACTGTTTATAAGGAGGTGCAGAAGAATGGCAATGTTGAAAATCTGGAGTGAAAATATTATTAATTTGTGAAGCTAGAAGCGTTCGTGCAAACTGTGCAACGCACTCTTGTAACAGTCATTTTATGGAGTATCGTCACCAAATTTTCAACATAGGCATTTTAGGACCTTTGCTCATGAACAGTGCCACTGCCATTTTCTTAATCAGTCCTGAACACTGATTTCCCACACCGAATGCGATATTCTGTGCCGGAAGTGCAAAAACACATTTTGGCCAGGATGTGGAAAATGACAGCTGTACTGTTCACAAGGAGGTCTGAAAAATGCCAGTGTTGAAAATCTGGCATGAAAATAT
Source organism: Neoceratodus forsteri (assembly GCA_016271365.2). NCBI lineage: Eukaryota > Metazoa > Chordata > Ceratodontiformes > Ceratodontidae > Neoceratodus > Neoceratodus forsteri. The sequence continues at coordinate 897,283,644 of CM057459.1, forward strand.
TGCAAATTCGCAAAGTTATGAACGTGCATAACAACTGCGCAAAGCAAACTCGTAAAGCAGTCATTTTGGGAATTTTTCCCACCAGATTTGCAGAATAGGATTTTTGAGAGCACACCTCATGAACACTGGCACTGTCATTTCGTTAATCAGTCCCGAAAGCGGATTCTGTGCAGTGACCGCAAAATCACCTTTTGGAGCCGAATAACACCATGACAGTGCCAGAGTTCATGAGGAGGGGTCCCAAAAACCCCATGTTGAAAATCTGGTGCCAAAATTCCCAAAAATGCCTGAGATATGCATCGAAGTTGAAAAAAACCTATTTATTCCATTATACAGCTCATCGGCATTTCCTCAGTTCGTGGTCGGCTTTGAAGAGTGTAGACGTGTTCCCGGTCCACCAAAGATCATCGCACTGGACTCCGGAGGTAAGTATGGGGTGAGCGTGTGTGTGGGGAGGCAGGGTTCGCAGGGTTGGTGCGGATTGTGGGAGGGGGGCAGGAGACCGCTGAGGACCGCTTCCTTTTTACAGGTTAAACAAAACAAAAAGACATAGCGGACCATTTTTGATTTACAGGGGCATGTGGCATGCTGGCTTGGGCTCCAGTGTGCCAATGGAGTTTTTTGGGCAGCTGTAGCCGACAGGGGATTGGGCACCCCTGTTGGCACACAACAAAAGGGGGGGATTACATTATGCCGACAGGGATTGGGCACCCCCATCAGCACACAACAAAAGGGGGGGTGACATTATGCTGACAGGGATTGGGCACCCCGTTGGCAGACAACAAAAGCAGGGGAGGTTACACATTGCCAACAGGGAGTGGGCTCCCCAGTCGACAACATAAACCTTGGGCCACTGAAGCTGATGGTGGTTGGGGCCCCCGTTGGCAAACAACAAACATGGAGGGGGGGGCACATGCTGCCGAGGGGACTGGGAGCCCCGGCGTAGGTATTGTTTGTGAACATGGTGGCAAGACGCAGCCATGTTCACAAACAATATCAGTGTTTCAAGGTTCTTCCCTGCAATGATGGGTCACTCCCTCATTGCAACGAATGGCTGATGCTGCAATGATGAGGCGGCCCCTGATTGCAGTGGCTAAATTTTTACAAGGTTGTGGCATGCTGGCTGAACTAGTGTCAGCAGCAGCATGCCAAGGCATTGGGGGAAGCTGGCCGAGCCTTTAAAGGCTGTGGGGGGATTGGCCACAACAGTGCCATGCTTCCACAACCTGCTTCTGGAGAAAGCTGCTGCAATATGTTTCTTGCACATGCGCACAATCAACATAAAAAATACCAAGTCCCAATGCAAAAAAAGTTGGAGACCAAGATTAAAACCCTGGTCTCCACTACTGCTGGCCAAGCTGCTCTATGCACCAATCCCTCCACGCCATGTGGGCAGCTCAGCCTGCCTCCTGGATCCTGGTTCCCTTGTCTCATTCAGCATCAAGGACAGTGACCAGGGGAGCATTTACAGCAAGCATTGTAAATCCCCCTTGCTGTCCTGTGTAGCACTTACCAGACTAGCACTGTGAATTGTGGCACTATTCTGGTAGCACTCTTCTAACCGGGTATTGTTATGCTCACCTCTGGGCAGTGGAATCTTATATTTATGTGAGTTACTACAGCCATTTGAGGGAGCCACAAGGGAATCAAATGGTGCTGACAGCACAACAATAAGTCAAGTCATTGGGCCCCATGTGGATGGATGTGAACCTGTATAAAGAAGACAGCCTGCCTCCATCCAGGAAGGGGACCATGATCCTCAGTGAGAAGTATGAATGCTTCAGCATGAGGCATTTAAACTGGCCAAGAGGGGAAGTCAGGAAGGTCAGGTGGTTTAGTATCACTCCATCCTCCCCAGGGGCACATGCAGGAAAACAAATTAAAGTCCAGGACATTGAGAGCAGATGGAGAGGGGGAAGCAGTGAATTTGGGACCACACAAGAAAGACAACTGGGGAGGGGGAAAGAAGCAGGACAGCAGCAGCAGGGGTAGGAGAGGAATAGAATGCAAAACATGGAAGGCCATGCTAACTAATGCCCATAGCCTGGGAAATAAAATCCCAGACCTAGAGGCATTGATAATAGAGGAAGATCTGAACATAGTAGCAATAACCGAGATATGGTACACAGTTAATCATGACTGGGGCATAATTATACCAGGTTATGTGCTGTTCAGGAGGGATAGGGGTTAAAAAAGAATTTGAGGATGGCCCTGTACATCAGAGAGGGAATAAAGGTGACAGAGGTATGGCGTTGACAGGTGGTGGCTGAGGCACTGTGGGTCACCCTTGAACCTGAGAATGGCGCAGCAATACACAGGGGGGTGATCTACAGGCCTCCAGTACAGGGGGAGAAAGTGGACAGGGAGCTTGCGAATGAAATACATGAGATGGTAGTGAAAGGTGAATTTCTGCTGCTAGAGAATTTCAATATGCCAGACATTGGTTGGTCCATCCAGGCAGCTGCTTCAGCCAGAAGCAGAAGCATCCTGGAGTCCCTACAGGGAGCAGGTGTCAGACAGCTTGTGCTTGATCCCACCAGAGAAAAGGTGGTTCTGGATCTGATACTGACCAGTGGAGACAGAATCACAGATGTTCAGGTGGAGAAGCAACTGGGATCTAAGTACCACCACATAGTGTAGTTTAACATGGGAACAGGGACCCAGTCAAGTCACACGAGGTGAAAGTTTTGGATTTCAAGAAGGCAGACTTTGCTGAAATGGGGAGATGCATCAGAATAGCACTGGAAAAGATGGAGAAAGGAGGGGGTGGAAGAGCAGTGGGGGCACATAAAAGGAGTCATTGTGGAAGTGACAAATCAGTGAATCAGATTGGTATCCAAAGGCAAGAAAAGGAAAAAGCCACAATGGTTCTCAAAAGAGGCAGCAGACAAAGTAAGGGCTAAAAGGGTGGGCTTCAGAAAATATAAGGAGACCCAAAGGCAGGAAGACAGGGAGGAGTACCTAGAGTGTATAAGGTAAGTGGGTAAGGCTATTAGGAAGGCTAAGGCACAAACTGAGGAAGGATTAGTACAGATGGTAAAGAAGGGGGACAAGACATTCTATAGGTGCATCAGTGAAAGAAGAAAAAACATGGGGGTATTATAAGACTCAAAGGGGATGATGAGGAGTGTAGGGAGGAAGCCCTGGACAAGGCAGAAATACTGAACAAATACTTCTGTTCAGTATTCACTGAAGAGGTGGAGGGTCAGGGACCACAGCTGGGCAACAGATCTCGGGGGGGCGAGGTGGACATAAGTCCATTCACAGTGGAGAGAGTCCAGGAGGAGCTCACAAAACTGAAGGTGGACAAAGCAATGGGGCCAGACACCATACACCCAAGGATATTAAGGGAACTGCAAAAACAGCTAGCAGCGCCTCTGGCAGCCTTGTTCACAGAGGATTGGAAGAGGGCACATGTGGTCCCTCTACACAAACCCATCAGTAGGGAGGAGGTGGGGAACTATAGGCTGGCCTGCCTCACCTCAGTAGTGGGGAAGATCATGGAGACACTGCTTAAAGAAAGCATAGTGAGTCATCTGGAATCCAATGGGCCCTAGGATCCGAGACAACATGGATACATAGTAGGGATATCATGTCAAATGAATCTGATAGATTCTTTGATTGGGTGATGAAGGAAGTAAATCGGGGGAAGGGGGCAGTGGATATTGCCTACCTTGATTTCAGTAAGGCATTCAACACTGTCCCACATAAGAGACTGGTTAACAAGATGGATTGTCTGGGCATGGGGCACAAGGTGGTAAACTGAGTTATGAACTATCTAACAGACAGGAGGCAGAGGGTGGTGGTTAATGGGATTCAGTCTGTGGAGAGGGGGGTGACCAGCGGGGTACCTCAGAGATCAGTCCTGGGGCCAGTTTTGTTCAATATCTTCATTAGTGATGTTGCAGAAGGACTGGAGGGAAAGGTTTGCCTGTCTCCAGATGACATCAAGATCTGCAACAGGGTGGATACTCCTGACGGTGTGAAGAAAACAAGGAGGGACCTGGAGAAGCTGGAACAATGGTGTGAGGTGTAGCAGCTGATGATTAATAAAGTGCAAAATTATTCACCTTGGAAAAAGGAACCCTGGGGTGAGCTACAGGATGGGGGGGGAGTTGCTGACTGTCACCAAGGAAGAAAGGGACCTAGGGGTTATTATTTCTGATCACCTGAAAGTGTCAAAGCAGTGTGCCAAGGCTGCAGGAAGGGCCAGTGGCATGCTAGGTGCATAAGCAGGAGTATCACTAGCTGAAGGTGGGAAGTAGTGATGCTTTGTATAAAACCCTAGTCAGGACTCACCTGGAGTACTGTGTGCTGTTCTGGAGGTTGCACCTTCGGAAGAACGTTGACAGGGTAGAGACGGTCTAGAGAAGGGTGACTAAGATGATACAAGGCTTGCAACACAAAACTTATGAGGAGAGATTGAAGGACCTCAATATGTACTCACTGGAGGAGAGGAGGGAGAGAGTGGACATGATAGAAATATTCAAGTACCTAAAGGCCATAAACAAGGTGCAGGAAGGAGACACCTTCTAATACAGGAGGAGTTCATGATATGAAATTGGAAGGTGGCAGGTTGAGTAGGAATGTGAGGAAGTTCTTCTTCATGGAGAGGGTGGTAGACACATGGAATGGTCTGCCACAGGAGGTGAGTGGGAGCAAGCATGTGGAGTGATTTAAACATATCTGGGGTAGGCATAGGGGAATCTTGGAGGTGGGCAGAGAGAGGGGAAACCACTGAGCAAATAGGGTCAAGTATAAGGCTAATGGGCAGACTAGATGGGCCTTGCGGTCCATATCTGCCAACAATTTCTATGTTTCTATGTTTCATTCCATTGATACATCTTCTCATGAATAGACTGGAAAGATTCTGAGAAAGATTTGATGAGCACTGTGTAAGCACAGGTGTCACTCTTGCTGAAATGCAGACTTTGTGTTGGCAAACAGACTTAAGGATTGCCATAATTTAGGAATCTGAGCATTATGTGATAGCAAGAATGTTGGATCCACATTTTAAAACATGTTTGCCATATCTTCTCCAATCTGGTAGGGTAGACTGCAACCGTTATAAAGAACTGCTCCTTAATAAAGGTGATCTAAAAATGACAACAGGAACTCCAACTAGAAGTGGTGTAGCTGCCGATCATGAAAATAGCTTTGTTGCCTTCCAAGAAACAGATCCCAGAGAAGGCAGAAGAATAAGAAAGGCCTTGCATTATGAATCAGAACCCAGGGCACTTTGTATGGTGCCTCCACGGACAACATTTGAGCAGAACTGGATGACATAGAGAAAAATGGTGCTGCTACTTCTCCCATCACAAGCTACTCAACAAGCAGTATGGTGGATGAATTCTTAAAGGATGCACAGACAGATAAATATTCGAGATGACCCACTTCAGTATTGGCATGAAAAGGCTGCGGTCTGGCCAGCATTACAAAAAGTGGCCTTTTACTATTTAAGTTGCCCAGCAACAAGTGTTTTCAGAAAGAATATTTATCACTGCTCGTTAAGTTGGAAGTAGTAACAGGAGAAAACCCCTCCAGAAAATGATGAAATTCTAATTTTTATTAAACTAAACTATGGTGTATTTGCAGGATACTCAGGGGCACTTCCAAAACACTGCTTGGACAGTAGTAATGATGAGCCTATTGGCAGTGATGTTGAAGAAGAATCATATTACTGGCCTAGTACTGGTGGAAAAAGAATGTTGCTTCAGTCTGCATCTCATGTCATTTGTGTCCTGTCTCATGCCAGTCCCCATTTTGTTTCTTCCACTGAACTGCTGTATAGCAAGACTACAAACGCTTGGGGCTACTCCCTGATTCTATGGAACATATGAAAGATTTACACTCCCATTTCTTCTTCAATCTTTTATTTGTAAAGTTAACTTAAATTTGTAAATGACTGTATTGATTTTTGGTAGATGTCTTCCAGTTTGGATAACATCTAACCCCATTTTGAGTTCTGACTGATCTGCTGCTCTTGAATGGATAGTCATCTATCAAAGAAAAAAAAAATACTACATAAAAGTGGGTATTCTCTTTCACAAATCACAATGCTACCTCAGTTCGACTACACAATTTCCTGTTTAGTTTTTATGGCATTGAACTACAAAAAAAAATCACACACACACAAAAAGTGTACTGTGCATGTGAATCCTAACTGAGTAAAAAAAAAATTGTTGAAACTGGGGCAACCCATTGCTGGTACCACAAACAACAAAGTAGACTTATCAAAAAAAAAATCAGTTCAAAAGGGTGGGTGAGAAGGTTCATCCATTGCACTCTCTGTGTGTATCTGCTCTTTCACAATGCTGACTCAGCCTGCCAGTTACTACAGTAATTTAGTTTTCATGTATTGTACTTCAAAAATAAATAAATAAATAAATACAAAAAAATTAAAACAAAAATTGTAGTGTGCATGCACATTCTAATTGAGTAAAAAAATTGTTGAAACTATTGTGGCCCATAGCTGGCACACAAACAACAAATTTGGCTTATCAAAAAAAAATCAATTTAAAAGGGTCAGTGAGAGAGTCCAATATACTGTATTCTTTGTGTCTGTGCTGCTACCATTAAAAAAAAAAATCTCCTCTCAGATGATCACCTATCATTTACTGAGTCCTGTTACCTGCCTTCACTCACCAAGTCACTTTTGTTAGCAGTGCATAACTTGCTTAACAGACTAAACAAGGTAGACAGGCGTTACATGTGTGTGTGTGTGTCTGTGTGTGTTTGTTTATGTGTGTGGATGTGCATATGCATGTGTGTGTGTGTGTGTGTGTATTTGTGTGTTATTCTTCGATAATCAGGTAAGGCCCACTAGGCGCAAGTGCCTGTTTTCAAGGGTGACCTGGGAGCACTGCAGTGGTTAAGAAGTAACTTGCTCCGAGACACACAGTATGCAAGTGGAGTTGTGGGAAATCAAACCCAGGTCTGCTGGACTAATCTCAGTCACAGCTTGTTACTCTAACCTCTGAGCAATATTGACAGGATGTACTGCCATAACCAACTGTTACATTGCCTCAGCCTATGTCCTTGTTGTATTCAACACATCTTGTCTACTGTCATTTATTGCTAGGAATACAGACTGCAAGAAAATTAAACAATGTGCTTATTCAACTTTAGCACTGGCTCAAAATACCTTATAAGATACCTAATGAAATTTCCTGTGGACTTACTACAGTCCCCACCACTTATAACGGGTGCATCTGTGCAGACACATTCATAGAGGGTGGTCACTGTAATGTGTAGGTTGAAAACAAGGTGCTGACTGCCAATGCAGTAAAGCTTGAGTTGTGGAACCGCAAGGTCAGTGACTGGAAGGGAGGATCCTTTGCTTTTGTGGAGCCTGGAGGTTTAAGTTTGTGTGCTACTTCTCATGCTCCAAAAGACAGTTTCCCCATGCTCCAGCAGACAGTCCTCCAGTGCCACCACAAGTTTGGTGATCAGAAGGGGAAAAGTCACAGGTAAGAATGCTGTGACTGCTCTCTCAGATCCCATTGTTGTTGTGGCTATAGTTAAGAAATCGGGAAATTTGTGGTGTGTTGGTGATATAAAGTGGAGAGAGATGCAGATGAGGCTCTAGTTCTGGCTCTCTTTGACCCCTTGTAGCTGCGGCCATTGTTAAGAAAATCAAGTGAAATTTGTGGTGTGTTGGTGACCAAATTGGGGGAGATTCACAGGTAAGGATCTAGTTGTGGCTCTCTCCAATGCCCCAATGTAGTTTAAAGCTGCCGTAATCGCACCTCATTGAGGCGCTAATTTCAGAAAGACAGCTGTCAAGCTGTTCAGCATTGATTGCAGGGATCAATCACAGTATGCCTGATGGAAAATTCCTGAAATAGAAGGAGCTCCTAAATCATTCTGTATGGCACCAATTACCATACTTGCCAATGCAAATGACAAGTGGAAAAAAGAATTTGCCCGTTAAATCCAATTTCCCGTGATAACCGCAGGCGGTATAAGTGGAGTGGACTGTAACAGCTGGGCCTTGTTAGCTGCTATTCTATAAACTGTTTTTCTACATAATTTAACCTGTTTTCCTTTATATTTTACTTTTAAATGAAGGTACAGGACACATTTTATGTTGAATGAATATTGGCAGTGAATCCAAAACCAAAATCAGAGGTGGTTTGGCAAAACCAAAACTTCCCTTGTTTTGCACTATATAGATATTCAATTGATGGTAAAATAAGTCACCTGTGTTGGAAACGTTAGAAAACTCTGTTTTTATCATCAGTTTACTGAGCACTGTTAAAAGTATCTGCAGACTGTGCAGAGATGAGAGCGACAGAGTCGGTGGCTTCAGAAAGGTAGACACAAGCTTGAGCATGTGTTGTTATAGCTCAGTGCTCTCGCATCTGTACAGTCGGCAGCTTCTTTTAAACAATGCTCAGTAAACTGAAGATAAAAGATGTAGGTTTCTAGCATTTTTAACAAAGGATGCCTTATTTAACACTTCTGCCTGCACAACATTTAATGGTATTGACAGCGCTCGGTCATGCTACATTAGAGGGCAGAAAATGAAAGTGCCCCTTTGGAAGAGAGCCTGAAATAGCAGGATCAACCAGATAAGTTTAAGTATGACGTAGAGGAACATTGATGATATCACTATGAATAATAGGAACATGGAGATATCAGTGATATCTCTACAGGCTGCCTCAGATAGCAGTTTTATCTATGTTGTTATCCCAAAACACATGTTTTATTTTGCTCCCACAAGCAGAAGAGCACAGTCTGAAACAGGAACCGGCTTTCAAAGGTACAAAAAATTGAAAAGCCAGCTAGCAGCACTCTCAGAAGCAGCTTGTTTGCAGGGGTGTTTTTATTTAAAATGTACTGACTTTCTGCTGTTGTTTTATGTAGTTTTACTGCTGGTCTTTCAGAGATTATTTTGTATGGCAAACAAATCTGATTGTGTTTGACTGTTGTAACAGCTGCTGGGAGTACTGGCTGAGCCCTGCTTCTATCAGAACAGTCTCCTTAATTGTGTTTAGAGTTCACTGCTGAATTTGATCATGTTGAACACCTGTTTAGACTGGAAATCAGGGTGAATCAGAGTACCCATAACTCTTTGAAATTCCCTGCTTCTTCTTGCGTCCAGGGCTGGTCTGCACAGCTCACTAAGCCCTATACCTTTGCTCATGTTCCCACCTCTCATTCTCCCTCTTTGTCTCTCTACACAGCTCCTGTCTCCTTCAGCAATCCACCCCCATTTTGCTCCCACATGCAGCAGAGCACAGTCTGAAACAGGAGCTGGCTTTCAAATATACAGAGAATTGAAAAGGCAGCTAGCAGCAGTCTCAGAAGCAGCCTTTTGCTGGGGTGTTGGCCTGTCAATGCTTCACACCGACTGCCCCGCCCACCCAAGGTCAGCCCTCTAATTTATTGATGTCATCAGGTCACATGACAGTTGTGACCAGCCCACAATTTATTGACTTCATGGAGTCACATGACAGTTGCACCTCATTGTAAAGTGCCCACTTTTCCATTAGCAGGTTATACTTGATAACCATTAGGCATCAGTACAGTGCATTCCTATTTTCTCCATTCCTACTCTGTCTCCTCCTCCATTAACCCTTTCATCCCCGATCCCAAGCTCTGCCTCTCTGGTTCACCCCATTACAACCTAGATACCAGTCACATTCTACCACTTGCTGGCACCAGGTTTTGAACCCTGGGCCATCTGCACCACATGCTGAAGCCCTATCTCTGTGCCATCGTGTCTGGCCAACTGTTCTCCTGCCATTTTTCATACTAAACAATTCCTCCCCAGACTCTCTGTGGCCTCTAGCCAGGACCCTCTCAACAATACTCCAACACAGTAAAGGAATGGGGTTCTCTTTGCAGCCTCTCATTCTGCCTTCTTATATTGCTTATCCCCCACTCAATCTCCTCCCAAGCCATATGCCTTTGGACCCACAAACCATGAGCCACTTATTTACACAGCCGGGTACCACTATTAGTATTTTGCCCCCCCCAGTCACAGCCTCCGGCCCCAGTAGCCTACACCTACCCCAGTTATCCAAACCTCTCATATCTCCTGTTGCCGCATATCCTCTCTCTCCCTATCCCCACTGTTGAGCTCAAACCCCTCAAATTCAACATCAGCCTGTCTCCTAATTCCAGATAACTTAAACTTGCCTTAATTAGGCTTGTTCTTCTTCTTGTGCTCCTCTCAGGTAATGTGCACTCTAACCCTGGGCCCATTACTATGTCCGCCTCTAATATTAGTCACTCAGATGGTATCCTCCTAGCCTCAATCAATATTTGCAGCTTGTTGAAGAAGCAAAATATTCTTCAAGGCTCGATAGTACAGCACAAACTAGATGTTCTGGCTGTGGTGGAAACCTGGCTCTCCCACAAAACACCTGACTCATTTGTGGCCTTGAATGGGTACACAATGTTTCTTGTGGCTATGCAGGGTAAAAGAAGAGGTGGATGTGCCATCTATATCCAGGAAGGCTTTAAAGGCATGTTCTCCTGACCATCCCCTCGAACATGGGGCACAGGCTCTGACCATTACAATTGCGATAGGCAACTCAGGCAAATCTCTTATAGTCATGTGATTATATATTCCCCCCTACCAAACAATGGTCTTTAATTCCATTCTGAACTGTATCTCCCAATTGCCTAACAATGCTGAGATAATTGCCCTATGTAAATACAACATAAACTGGTAGTCAACCTCTATAGCCTCATACAGGGATGTAGTTGCAGCCCTGAATCTAACCTAGGTTGGGCCCTCCCCTATGAGGCTAAACCATAAGACAGGTAGCTCCGCCATGCTGGACCTTATCATCAGTAATCACCCAGAAAGACTCTCTGGGGTCTCCATGCTTCCAGACACCTTAAGCAACAATTCCCCAATACTTTGCCATTGGTCAACTAGTGCCAAAAAACACCTACTAGGGCCATCTACCAGAGCACCCTAAAAGAAGGATCCCTTGGCCAATTCAAAGATTTCCTTCCAAACTGCAAAAATTCTACAAACATAGATAGTGCCCTACCCTCCTTTATCACCAGCTTTAATTTTGCATGTGACCTCTTCACGCCCTGCACTGAGTGGGTGTTCAAAGGGCATGATATGCCCTGAATCACCCAAGCCCTACTCAATCTTATGAGAACTGATGACAATCTCTGGAACAAAGCCCTCCTGTTGGGACTACCGGAAGTACTGGGACAACATCAAGGAACTGAATGGGAAATCTGTGTTCCCCCCTCACTGCTTAGAGTTAATGGAGCCCTTATCCAGGACCCTCTGCTCATTGTTAACTCTCTCAACACCACCTTCTCTGACTTTTGCAGTGTTCTCTCCCCAGGCTTCTTTGACAACTCCTCTACTACAGCTCCTCCCCCATTCCCTGCAGGGACTCCACCTTTTCGTTTCAGGGCAATCTCCCCTAGTGAAGCCAAATCCTACATAACCAGGGTCCTGGGGAAATCCAGATTTAGTGGAGATACCTTGAATCTTAAATTTCTTCATCTTGCCCTTGATGTAGTCCTCCACTCTCTCACAAAAACTCTTAACCTCTCCCAGTGCCTAGGTCAGTTCCTCTCACAGTGGAAATTTGCAGTGGTCACTCCCACTCTGAAGGGAGGTGACAGAACCTCCCTTGGTAATTATTACCCCATCTCCATCCTCCCCCCATCTTCAAGGCCCTTGAAAAAAATAGTCTCAGAAAAACTTTCAGATTATCTCTCTAAATACAACTTGCTTTGCCAGGAACAACACTGATTCAAAAAGGGCCATAGCACCACCACAGCCATTCTGGAATACACAGACTATGTCCATAATGCTCTAGACTGTGGACACATACTGTAGTTCAGTCTGTTTACATAGCCCTCACAAAAGTGTTCGATACGGTCAATCATGCCCTCCTGGTCGAGTCCCTATCATCCTTGTGTCTGTCAAATGATGCCAACTCCTGGTTTGCCAACTATCTCAGTGGCAGGTCACAACAAGTAAAAATCAATACCACCCTATCCTCCAGTCTTCCTGTCCAGTCCAGGGCACCCCAGGATTCTATCCTGGGGTCCCTCCTTTTTAGTCTGTTTCTAAATACCTTTTGCAAGAGCTGCTCTGGTCGGATGCTCCTTTATGCAGATGATGCTGTTATCTTCAGTAGCTATCCTAACCCCTCCCCACATCAACAAGATTTACAAAGATTATTCTTGGAATCTGAAATCTGGTTTGCCACTCACAAACTTGTTATAAACTACAAAAAAACAAAGGTAATGATTTTCTCGCATCACCAAAGTAAACACAGGGACATACCTGTAAACATTTTAAATTGTCGTCTCTCCCCTCTGGAACAAATCAACAGTTTTAAATATCTTGGTGTCACTCTTGACTCTTCCCTCTCTTACCAAGATCATATTGACCTAGTCAGCACTGCCATAAATATCTGAGTTTTTTTGTTATACAGAGACAGACGCTGAATGCTCCTGATGGTCTCCGTCTAGCCATAACAAGCTCTGTATTATCCATAGTTGACTATGGGATTGTTTTCTATGGGCAGCTGCTAACACAGCTCTCCACAGGATCAAGGTTGCCATGAATAAAGTCTGTCATCTTGTGGCTGGTTGCGACAGACGCACTCCCACCTCAGACCTCTACCGACTGACTAGCTGGCTAAACTTTGATTTCAGGTTCAGGGCTCACCCCCTCCAAGGCTCCATCACCTTATTACTCCTGCCATTAAAGCATCACTCCTTGTTCCCCACTGTAGGACATCTCTGGGGCAGAGGGCATTTATGTACAAGGTTTCACTCTGGTTGAATGCCCTTCCAGTCTGTATTTCATCTGAAGTGAAACTTGGTCCTTTCAAAGCAAATCTCAGGGAGCAGCTCCTTTCCTCCAGTCAATGTGACTGCTTCTAGCCCCCCCCTCTTGTCCAGGTTTTATCAAGGTGTTCCTTGACTGCATGAGCCCCACCCATCTCTCCCTACATCCTGTACCTACCCACACCCCATCTCTCTACACTTAAATTTGTCGTATTGCTGAATACTATAGTTTTGAAAGTTTTGTACTGGGTCTTGCATGGCTTGATTTTGCCTAAATACTTATGTAGAATGTACTGTTTGTTTAATCTGTACCTACTGTCTCACTGTGTGTGTTAATAAGTTATTGTTTGTTGGTACACTGTATTATTTGGATCCTCCTTATTGTATATATGCACCCTTAACTGTCTTGCTTTTCTCTAACTTGGAGTCTTTGTAAAGGAGTCTGTGACTCAAAGATTTGTAATTCCGATACATTCAATAAATTAAATAATATACATATATAAAGATCTATATATCTGTATCTATATACCTATATATATATATATATATATATATATATATATATATATATATATATATATATATATTATGGTAGCACGGTAGTGCTAGCATAGTTAGGGTTGAGGAGCCATTTCTATGTTAAACCCCAAAACTTTGCACCTTAATAACTTTGCAACTGTTTGATGGATTTGCCTGAAATTTGGAATTTATGATCAAGACCCATAGGTCTTGGGATCTGCCAATTTTCATACTGATCGGATATACAGGTACAGAGTTATTAAGCATGATCTCTGAGCGCGTTTACGGTTTTCTGGAATTCTATGGTCGCGCGTACAGGTCGTACGGTTTGCGTGACCGGCCCAAAATCTTCAGGGAACATGCAGGCAGGGTCCCTGATGTGCCTTTCAAAGATTTCATGAAAAAATATTGAACAGTTCAAAAGTTATTCAAAAAACAGTTTCCCATTATAAGTCAATTGGAAAAAGTTAACAAAAGTTCGACAGTGTCATAAATGCATTTACTTTCGTCAAATGGGCCTGTTACTTTCGCAAATCCACCATTTTGTTTTCAGTTTGTGATCAGAAAAATGGTTGGCATTTAAATTTGAGAACCTCTAGCAACGTAATTCTTTTTGTATTCACCTAGTCGGGTCCTCAGGATGCTTGCCATGTCTTTATTTTGTGGTAAAACACCCCAGAAATGTGTTTTTAAAATTTCTGGAAAAAGTACTTTCACAAATTACTTTCGTGCTCATGAAAGTGTCAACGTTCTTTGTGAAAGCTTTCGCAAATTGCGACAGTAATGTTGTAGTCTGTGGGGAAATGACAGCAATTCTTTGGCAGTGCACTGCAAAATAACCGTTGGGAGTTTTGGGATGAAATTTGGAGGGAACGCAGCTGACATCTCACAGATGTGCCTTTCAGTGTTGTATTGAAAAAATATTATACAGCGGCAAAGTTATGGCACTCCAAAGTTGACAGTTTTTCCCATAGGATAACATTATGGCGCCCGAAGCATAATAGGAATCCTTTGGCACCCTGCTGCAAAATAATGGTTTGGTATATTTTCCTGAAATTTGGAGGGAAGACAGCCAACAGTACACAGATGTGCCTTTCAGTAGTTTGGTGAAAAAATATCACATGGCGGCAAAGTTATGGCTCTCCAAAACTGACGGTTTTTCCCATAGGATAACATTACGGCACCCGACACGTAACAGAAATCATTTGGAGCCCTGCTGCAAAATAACAGTTTGGTCTTTTTTCATGAAATTTGGAGGGAAGAGAGACAACAGTGCACAGATGTGCCTTTCAGTAGTTTGGTGAAAAAACATTACAGGGAGGCAAAGTTATGGCGCTCCGAACTTTTCTTTTTTTCCCATAGGATAACATTACAGCGTTCGCCGCGCCTTTCAGGGCCCGTATCTCGGAAACGGTGCGAGATACGGACTTTTCGTTGGAAAATTTCTTAGCCCCCCCAATGGGGTTAAGATCCAAATTAGCCAGGACAGTTGTAAATAATATGACTTTTAAATTTTTTTCTCTACGTCGTACGGTTCCTGAGATATAATGTATTTAGTATTCCAAGATCTCATTTTCTGCGCCGATACTCATTATTTTGCATACATTATTTGTACTCCCTGTCTTTCTCAATGCAAGTTTTGGGGAAAACCAGCCTGTGTGCTTACATTACTGTTACTGTTGCCTTTTCCGCTTGCGGATCCGTTCCCGTTTCACTTACCATTGACGTCTCGCGCCACCATATGCGTTATCGCTTGCGTTTTCATTTGCGCTTGCGTTTCTGTTATTTTTTGCAATTTCTGTCTACGGTACTGTTTATCTTACTGTTTCACTTTACATCTCCATGCCCATTGACATTTCTGTTTGCAGGCACCATGTTACTATGTGACAACACATCACGTGGCAGACCATTCCCGTCTATGCCACCATGTGTGTTACCCTTTCTGTTCTCATTCATGCTTGTGTTACAATGTGCGCCACTGTTAGCATTTATGTTTGCGTTGCTGTCCCTGTTAGTGTGCCACAACACATCATGTGGCGGGAGAGCCCCGCGCTTCAGCCGCTGCATTACATTCACTATTTCTTGTTATCATTCTCAAAAAGAAGGGAAATTAGAGCCAAAAAACTCCATTTAATGCATTAGTTAGGGTTATTTGACAGCGACAAAAGTGAGGAAATTCGCTGTTAGGGTTGAAAACCCCCGTGGACCTGTGTGCCCACCCTCTACCGGCATTGGGTTGTGGATTGGGATCATGGGTCATAATTCTCACCCCATTGTATTGTACTTTTGCTGGTTTACTCATGTCATGGGGTGAGAGTTAGGGCTGATGATCCAATGCAGACCCTAATGCCACCATGTGCCATCGCTTATGCTTTTCATTTTATTTGCATTTCTGTTACTTTTAGCCATTTGTGTGTACTGTACTGTTTTGCTTTCTGTTTCACTTTGTGTCACCATGCCCATTGGCATTTCAATTTACAGGCACCACGTTACTATGTGACAAGGCATCACGTCGCACACCATTTCCGTGTATGCCACTGTGTGCATTACCCTTTCTGTTCTCAGTCATGGTTGTGTTGCCATGTGTGCACTGTTATCATTTCTGTTTGTGTTGCTGCTTCTGTTACTATGCCACAATACATCATGTGGTGGGAGTGAGTTACATTAACTATTTTTCAATATCATTCTCAAAAAGAATGGACATTGGAGGCAAAAAACTCTATTTAATGCATTTGTTAGGGTTGTTCCACAGTGAGAAAAGTGAGGGAATTCGGTGATAGGGTTGAACATTGTAACTGTGGGTTCACCCGCGAGCACCACACACACACACGGACAGACACACAGGGGTGTGTTGTGGCATGAGGTGGCTGTCTGGCACATGTCTCTATAGGGTTATTGACTGACCATTAACACAATTCTTGGGAGTGACTTATCGCTATAGTAATGGAACATGTTTTAAACAGTTGTAAACCTTGTTCAGTATATTGTCAACCTCTTCATGTATGGTAATAAAAGATTAACATAACATTGTTAGGATGTTTGCAGCCAATGAGAAATGTCATTGTGTTTGACTCCTGAAGTACACATAGTAGTGATTGAATGGTACAGGCATAGTCACAGCTGTGACCTGTGTGTGCTGATGTGTGGCACTGTGGTATATAGTAATGACTGCTTAGGCACACGAAAATTAAGTACATTGCTGAGTTTTTCACAGTGTTATGAATTCTGTCAAATGTGACATGCAATGTCTCACATCGTTGCATATGCTGTGATACTGACTGTATGTCATAGGTACCAAACAAATAGATGGAGTATAGTTGTAGCAGTATTAGTAAACATTGATTTGTATGTTTAAGTCATAGACACTTATTTTTATGTCATAATGGTATTTAAAGTAAGGAGTCGACACAGGTGGTTATGGTTTCAAAATGTATTGCCAATTTGTCAAATGGAGAAAAGGTCCAATCAAAGTTAATTTTGTTAACAGAAGCAGTCTCACAATACAATCTTTGTATGTGTGCGATCATTAGCTTGTCAAATATGTAAATGTAAGAATAATAATAACTGTAGAATATGGATTGGAGTAAGTGTGTGATATTATATGACACTAATCAGGTGTTGTGTGTTTTTAGTTATGCTTCAGTACTCACTTCTGTTTATGTGTGGAAGTAGTTTCTGGCATTCAACCCGAATTCTAATAGTCAGGCTGAAGCTGTGGCCTTCATAACATTTTGCTATTGAATGTGGATGGAGTTTGTAAAAATTTTACTTTTTAAAAATGGTTGTATGTTGTAATTATGTGTAGTGCATTATTTGTGTGTTATGTTAATAAGGGAATGTCAGTCGGTTGTGAAGTGTGATTACACACATGACAGACAAGTGTTTTGTTGTAATTGTGTGACTGCTAATGTGGATGTTCCTGGGGTGGGCGAAAAACCATATGCTGACTGTATAAGTAGTACAGTTTACACAATTGTAAGTTTTGTGACATTTGATTGTTATTATTAAATAATATGTCACTGACTAGGTGCAAATGGAAAATTCCTACCCGACCCCTCAATTGAGGCGATCATAAATATTGTCAGGAACAGGTATGCAGTTTGTTGTGATCAGCAACAGTGCCTGATTTACAATTGTCAATATTTTTTACATACGGTACAATTACTTATGTGACAAGTACAAAAAACAAAATGTTTTACATGAACAAATGACATGTTATCAATTCTTACATTGGCTTCTATGTAAATTCTTAACTTGTAAATACTAAAACTGTCATGGAATGCATTTTTTAACAAACTTATGGTTAGTTAAATGTTGTTAGTATACTGTTGAATAATATCTAAAACATTCACTTGTACTGTTGTGCTACACTGCTATTTTTAGTTCAAGTATCAAACTAGTTATTAATAATGTACACTTTAAAACTGTCATGGAATGCATTTTTTAACAAACTTATGGTTAGTTAAATGTTGTTACTATACTGCTGAATAATATCTGAAACATCTACTTGTACTGTAGTGCTAACACTGCTATTTTTATTTCAAGTATCAAACTAGTTATTAACAATGTACACTTGAGAACAAATGTTTCTATTATGTACAAGTAATTTTAAACAGTTGTAAGAGTCACTAAATTAGATTCAGTAATTGGTTATTATTAACAGTTGTGTAACTCAGCTTCTTGCATTATCAATAAAGGTAGTTGTTTTTACATATGTACAATACTAGTACTACGCCTGAAAGCATGATAGTTCTACACTGTTGCATGGTAATCGAATGATGTTCTCTATATGTGAAGAGTCACTAGACAAACTGAAGTGTTAAAAGACTACTTGTGACAGACTGGAATGTTTGTTGAATGTTATAAGGGTAGCTCAGTAATCTACGATAATAATTGAGAAGTTCTCTTTGTTTGCAAAGAGTAAGAGCTTATAAGTCATATCAATTTGTTGTTCTATATGAGTTGATACATGGATTTTAAAGAGATGTACAGAGGAGAGTAGTAAGTCCTCAGTTTTAGATGCACAATCTTTTATAGACATGTAATCATGGTTTCTCTAGTGACTGTTAATATTGTTGGCAACCGTTGAGCTTACTACAACAATTTTCATATAGTCACTGATCTATACAAGATCTAACATGTCACAGTCTATGTAATGTCTGTATTAGAATTCCATTTGTTGAAACTGTATTGTTTATTTACAGTTGTAAATTGTACAACATTGTAACGAAGTTATGAATTTTTTGGGACAAAGTAGTCATCTTAAAATGCTATGTTTTGTCCTTATTCTTCTGAAATATGAAGGTTGTTGTCAATTCTTCAATATTAGAAGATATGCATTTTCAAGTGATGTGGCAGTCTCTGTTTAAAGTCGTTGTAGAGTCAGCCACACTCTAACCATCCAGTTGTGCACCTTAGTAATGAGGTGTAATGCCATAAATGATGGATTGACCATGGTGATAGATTATACTGTGAGTGTCAAACAGTGATTGGTTGAAGACTATTCTACTAGCTGTGTAATCTGTGATAGGAGTATCAACTCTGAGCCTATTGGGGTCAAATCTGTGCAACATAAGCAAATAATATTGAGATGAAGTCCTTAGGCGGATGGACTGAGTGCATCTGCCTCCGCGACCTTCCAGTTGCGGCATACATATCTCAGCATTAGTGAACAGCTGTCGAAATTTGACACTTTTGGCTTTTAGGAACAAAGAGAGTTATCCACAGCATGTCTTGTGTGGTTTCACGGTATGATGCCACATGAAATACATACATATTTTGTAACATATGTTACTGTGAAGTACTGCCACATTGGGGTGCCGCCTTCATCCAGGTTGTTTATGACAGCCATCATGAACTCAGTACTGTTCCAGCGTATGTCTGCAGTGCAAAATGTACTACATCCAGCATATGTAGATAACATGTGCCTTTAGTGGTGTTAGTATAAACTGTTAGAGTTGTCAGAAGTCATGTTGATAATCTGCTTCAAAGCATTTGATAGGGATTGTCTTGTGAAGCAGATATTGCCTGCAAACTGCGGCATGTGTAGAAAACTTGCATAGCTGAGTTAGCATAGCAGTTTACTCTACTGCTGTTGTCAAACAGTGGTACAGCAGCTACACCAACTGATTTCTGATGAATTGTTGGTTGTGAATGTTTACTTGAGGTTGTGGCCTTTGCTGAACTCTTTTTTTAATCACTTTGGGAAGCTTGCTGCTGTTGTTGCTCCATCTAGCTGTGACTGAATTGTGTGAGACAGACAGATATGTAGGCAGTGGTATTAAAGACATTTGTGGTGATGTAGAGTATGTAACCTGTTGTACTCAAGAATACATCGCATTTCAGCTCGTGATTTTCTGAGGTTCTATACTGGTCGATGTGCAATCCAGAAGCGCTTCGTACACGTGAAAGTGTCAGCGTAGCTCATGCCATCCTTGAAAATGTCTGTGCCTATGTCTACCATTGCTTAATCCAAACTCAATCCCTGAGTTTGTGAATGGAGACAGCATATGCAACACATAATGGGAACGGTTTCCTGTTTACATAGATATCCTTAAAACCTGGAATTTTTACTTAGGTTCGATCTTATGTGTACAGAGTATTGCATGTTGTCAAACTGCACTACAAGTGTCTGAATAAATGTCTCCTGACATTATGATAGAGTCAGTGATGTTTCCAATGCACCATTTACCATGCCTTGTTCTACATCTAGATTATGTAATAGCATGATACGTGCATTCTTACAAAGTGTGAGAACAGCTTCTAGGCCAGCTGTTCGTGAAACATCTGACTTCAGTTCACTTAGTCATTCAGTCATCTTTGCTACTAGCTTTCAACTAAGAATAACGCCATCAACTGTATCAATTGCGTGGAGAGTTACAATCTCTTGGTTCTCTCTTTGTAGCATTAGATTGTTGAATTCAGTGCATTTCTTTAGTCATGGCATAAGACACACTATGTGTCTGGCAATAGAGTATATATCGCTGAAGATATTACATGCTGTTTCTATGCATGTACTAGCTACTGTGCTTTTTCGATCATTTAACATACAAACATGTTCTGGTGATAGAGAACCTGTGCGAGCTTCATCTAAAAGTGATTTGTAGGCTAGATCACCCGTTTGCCGCATGTTCTCAGACAACTCAACATAGGTAAATAATTCCCATATGTTATAGCCTGCAATGCAACCTAGGATATTCTTAGCTTGCTTGGCAGTCAGAGTTGTGAATACATGCTCTGCATTGACTGGAGTGTTGTAAAGGTCTCAACACAAGTATACTTTTGCCACCGAATGCACTCCATCACTGGTACTAAGATCTGCTGTGAACGTAGATGAATACAGACTAGCAGACATTGGAGACCATGCTGATTTCATCAATAATGAGTAACTGCATCTTTGTGAACATGGAACGGAGCTGAGATGCAACCTTGAATGACTGTTTACGATACTCTCCAGTTCTCCATGTTCGACTGGCAACATAAAGAGCGGTGTAATGTTACTCCACCAATGTTGTATGCTGCTAGTCCTGTGGGAGCAAACAGCAACAGACATTGAAGAACCCATCACACTCGTACTTCTGCAGTGATGGCTTCAATCAGAAACTTTCCTGTGCCAGCTGAACCACTAACAAACATTAGTAGTGGTTTGTACTGAGCAGTGTCACATTGTTTTGTTTCATGTAGTATACCATGTTGTACAGCTTCGTTCACTTGAGGGGAACTGTATGCTGCAGCTGATTTAGTCTTTCTCTTACGTCAGCTGGAAGCTGACCATAGAGTGTGTGCCATGTTGCATGGCTGTCTCAATTCTGAGATTAACAGTTCTGGGGCATTTAAGGGCAGAGGTTACCTAGAACACCTTGTCCTTCTGGATCAAGGTTGTCTTGTGAACTAACTGGTGTCTTCCTGAAGTTGCTTCTCTGCCTGCTCGAGCTGTTCTTTCTCAGCTTTTTAGTCTTTGTATATATGTTTGTGATCACAGTTTGGAAATTCTCGTAAGTGAGATTGAACTGTTCTCTCGAATGTGCTTGTGAGTCACCTTTAATTCAGACTCACTCCTCCAGGGGGTCTAAATAGGAATAGGAGAGAAGTAGTAATGTTCTGTGCTCTCTGATGTGCTAGATACAGTTTGCAGTGATCTATAAGCCATGAAAGCTTGTTCCTCTTCTAGAACACCCATCTAGTCCATTGACCTTGTAAATGTGTCATGTTGAGTCATGTCTGCACCTGTCTTGTAGTCATACCACTTAGCCACCTCAAACAGACACATATCATTCATCTCGTTGTGTCTTCGTGGGTAGTATGTGTCTATCAGGTTATTCTTCAAGATATGTTTTGAAGAAGGTGTATTGACAGCATGCTCCTCAATTTTGCATGAGGAATTACCTTCCATTTGTCTTTGTAGTTTACACTGAGGAAAGCATTACAGCCAGACTTCCCGTATAGATGTACTCCATTAACCGGTCACTGGCTTCGTAAGCTCCACATTCTCTGCAGTGAGTCTTCAAACCCCATGACCACAGCTGAGATGTCAGGCTTTTTGCTTGAAGTGGCAATATCTTCCCAAAATCTTGACTAGTCTATTCATGTTTGGTTATATGCGAGTAGCGTGCCGAACCAGAGATAATGAGTTGTCAGCCTGAAACTGAACATCTATGTTTGCTTGCCACATTAGGGAGAAGAGTTGGGTTGTAGTCATTGATGTGCACCTCTTTTTCATGCCTGGGTAACTCGTATACCCTCTTGGTTGATTTTGCTTTCAAGTGGATGTCACATTTGCTGAGAAAAAGGTCATTCATGGCACCATTCTGACAAACTCTTCTAGGAAATCCAAAGACATATAGCGTGTACCAATTAGATTTGTTCTTTACTGCTCACCAAAAGCAATATTTTAAAGTAAATATGTCGCTGGAACTTTTGAACCAACTTCCATAGTGTAGTACTGTCATACTTGTCTGGAATGTGACAAGTTGATATATTTTTTATGAATGATAGCACTTCTGCTTCTTCATGTTCACCGATCTTAGCACATCCTTGATCCACAATAACATATGCGGATATGAGGGCACCTCTGTGCCGATATCTGTTCTCCAAAAGTAGTGTCTGCTACAATGCCTAGAGGAGGATTGTCCTTGACAAGATGGAAAGTGAGAATGTCATGGAACAGCTTAGAAAATGTCTTGTGACAGACACAGGATCAAGTGAACACATTTCTCCACAGTCATTGATGAGATGCTTTGACGCCGGATTTTGCCCAATTCAACAGTCCAATGAGTTACGTCCCAGGCATATTGGCACAACTAAGTGTGACCAAACCATGTGGCTCGCCATACTCTTATAGCATTGTCATCACTTCCGAGTGTCTGCGTACCAATATTCTTTAGTGCCGTGGGCTTTGAAAGTATGGAAGACAGATTCACTTTCACATTTTCATCTTTCTGTTTTAATTTCTCCGTGAAATTGAGCAGCTGTAATTCCATCTAGTGGAGTTGTTAGCTGAATGGTATGTGCTATAGACGCAGACAGAATGCTAAGCTCACTTTCCCAGAGCAGACAGAACAGGTATTGTATGTTACGTCTGAATTTGACATCTTTGGTCAGGACACGCTAGTGCGGTACTCATCCCTGTACACTGTGCATTTCTCTTTCATCTAGGCATCCGCCTGACCTTTTGGAAATAGGTCTGGGAAGCAGTGTGTTTCTAGTGTCAGCTCTTCCCAAATGCTGGGACAGGCTCACCTTCCACCTGCTTCGTTTGATAGAGATCAATGTTGTCTCCTAATGGATCTCTGCCATGTGAGTGGGTGGTGTAGTGTATGTTACACATTGTCCTTGTCTGTGTGCTGACTTTCTCAATGATTGGCTTACTTTTTTTCTAGATCATGTCTGAACAGAGACTGGCCATCTGATCTATGTCAAGGTCTATATAAAGGAATTGTTCCTCTTTAAATAAGCCGGAGTAAGCTTTACCTTTTGCACATTGACAACATCTTGCCAGATGACCTTGGCCTTTGTAGCACACCATTTACTAGAATGACCAAGCTATTTTCTGTTGATATGCGAACATTTTCCTATGGAGAAGTGGTAGATACATCTAGAACCCTTTAGAGATCTAACAAGCTCTTTCTGTGGAATCTTCCGTGTCTTTGTGTTCAGGCGTAGAATGGCTGTAATGGTTTCATTGTCTGAATTAGAATCGTTCAACATATTCAATGTTGAAATCTCAGTTGGTTGTAACATCTGTTTCCGTGTCCACCAATGTTATGCTGCTAGTCACTGGGATGATCATAACAGACATTGAAGAACCTGTCACCCAGTACTTCTGCAGTGATGGCTAATCAGGAAACTTTCCTGTGTGAACCACTAACAAACGTAGTATGGTTTGTACTGATCTGATCACATTGTTTTATTTCATATAGTATACCATGTTGTACAGCTTCAACTACTTGAGGTGAACTGTATGCAGCTGATTAAGTCTCTCTTACGTCAACAGGTTGACCATAGATATGCATGTTGCTGGCTGTCTCAATTCTGGATTAACAGTTCTGGGGCATTTAAAGGGCAGAAGGGTCACCTAAACACCTCCTCATGGATCAAGTTGTCTGTGAACTAACTGGGTATCTTCCTGATTGCTTCTGCCTGCTCAGACTGTTCTTTCTCAGCTTTGAATCTGTATATATGTTTGTAGTACTCAGTTTGGAAATTACAAATAAGTGAGATGAACTGTTCTTCAAGATATCAAGTCACCTTTAATTCAGACTCACTCCTCCAGGGTCTAAATAGGAATAGGAGAGCAAAGTAGTAATGTTCTGTGCTCTCTGGGTGCCTAGATACAGTTGCAGTGATCTATAAATATGGTTCTCTTCACAAACCCATCTAGTCCATTGACCTTGTAAATATGTCATGTGGTCATCTGCTGCTGTCTTGTAGTCATACCACTTAGCCACCTCAACAGACACATATCATTCATCTCGTTGTGTCTTAAATAGGTAGCTGTGTCAGGTTATTCTTCAAGATGTGTTTTTGAAGAGGTGTATTGACCAGCATGCTCCTCAATTTGGCATGATTAGTACAGCTTCCATTTGTCTTAGTTTACACTGAGGAAGCATTACAGTCAGACTTCCATACAGATATTGCCATAACCCGGTCACACTGGCCATAAGCTCCACACTCTCTGTGAAAGGTCTTCAAACCAATGACCACAGCTGAGATATCAGGCTTTTGCGAAGTGGCAATATCTTCCCAAGATCTTGCAAGCTAGTCTTCATGTTTGGTTATGCAGTGACGTGCGAACCAAGACAGTGATTGTCAGACAAACTGAACATCATGTTTTACTTGCCACATTAGGAGAAAGTTGGGTTGTAGTCATTGATGTACCTCTTTTCATGCCTGGGTAACTCATATACCTCTTGGTTGATTTGCTTTCAAGTGGTGTCACATTGCTGAGAAAAGGTCATTCTGGCACCATTGCAAACTCTTCTAGAAATCCAAGCGACATAAGCGTGTACAAATTAGTTCTTCTACTCACCAGCAATATTTGTGCAAATATAGCTGGAACTTTGAACCCTTCCATAGTAAGTATGTCATACTTGTCTGGAATGTGACAAGTATATTTTTATGAATGATGACATACCTGCTTCATGTTCACCGATCGTGGCCATCAGCCACAATAACATATGGATATGAGAACACATGCTTGATATTCTATTCTCCAAAAGTAATTCTACAATGCCTAGGAGGATTGTCCTTTGACAAGATAAGTAGAATGTCTGGAACCGCTTGAAAATGTTATGACAGACACAGGATCAAATGAACACATTTCTCCGACAGTCATTGATGAAATGCCTTGACATGAATTTGCCCAATTCAACAGTAAAGGTTGACCCAGGCATATTCAGCACAACTAAGTGTGACAAACCATGCTACATACTCCTTAACATTGTCATCACTTCAGTGTCTCGAAATACCAATATTCTTTAGTGCCGTAGACTTGAAAGTATGGAACAATTCACTTTCACATTTCATCTTTCTGGCTATTCTCCAGAAGTGAGCTGTAATTCCATCTAGTGGGTTATTAGCGAATGGTACATGCTATAGGCATGAACAGATACTAGCTCACTTTCCCAGAACAGACAGAACAGGTACTGTATATTAAATCGTTGACATCTTTACTCAGGACACGGCTAGTCGGTACTCAACTCCCTGTACGTGCTTCTCTTCATCTAGCATCCACACAACCCTTTGGAAATAGGTCTGGGAAGAGTGTGCTTCTAGTGTTGCCTCCCAAATGCCAACAGGCTCACCTTCCACCTGCTTCATTGATAGAGATAATGTTGTCTCTAATGGATCTCTGCCATGTAGTGGGTGATGGCATATTCATCACATTGTCCTTGTCTGTGCTAACTTTCTCAATGATTGGCTTACTTTTCTAATAGATCATGTTGAACAGAGACAGCCATCTGATCTAGACAAGTCTATAAAATTGTTCTCTTAAATAGCCAGAACAACTTTACCTTTTGCACATTAACATCTTGCCAGATGACCTTGGCTTTATAGGCACACCATTACTAGAATGACCAAGCTATTTTCTGTTGAGATGGCTTGACATTTTCCTGTAGAGAGTAGTAGATCATCACAGAACCTTTAGAGATCTAACAAGCTCTTTCTGTGGGTCTTCCGTGTCTTTGTTCAAATAGATCGTTTGAATAGTTTCATTGTCTGAATTAGATCGTTCAAACATATTCAATGTTGAAATCTCAGTGGTGCAACATCTGTTTCCATGTTGTTTAACACTGACCTTCCGGAAATGTTGCATACAGTTTTAAAAACAGTGCATAGCACAATGGTGTCTTGTGGATGAAAGTCAGATTTCAAGGCAGAATGCTGTGAGAGGAACCACATGTCATTGTATGGTGACCAGGTTTCTAGGCTGACTGTGATTTGTTTTGTATGGCAAACGGTTGCATGACACAAATACAGAATCAAACCTGATACACAATCTCATAGCAATTTCCTTCCATACTGTTTCAGATGTGTTTCTAACACTGAAACAATTTTCTGTTAAATTGACACTGAAATTGCTTGTTTCTGGTTCAGAAGGAATATTTGCAGTTTTTAGGAAAGTGATAGCTGCATGTCCCTGACTGCAATAAGTCATTAAAAAAGTGTACTGATGCAGCCGCTGTAGCATATCTCTTAGACAAAGTTTGCATATCTGTTTGATACTAGATCATCCGCATGTTGTGAAAAACTATCACAACACCAGTATTGAGACATGCAGTGAGTAACCCATGAGTCCAGTATGTGGCTGGATTTCAAATAGTCAATTCTATAAATAGTTGTGTCTCTTTGCGATCTATTATTATGAATGGTTAACAAAGTGTTCTACTTTTAAATGATGATTGCCTACGTTGCAGGTAGCATCACATGACCATATAAGCAGTACAGTTTATTGAAGACTATAGTTGGACCACAGTCATCATCAGTATCAATTGATTGTCATAAGAGATACTGAGGACATTTTTAGTTGCGGACTCATCAATTTGAGCGTCTGTTGTTTAGTAAAGTCATGATGACTCTTCCCAGAAATATGCTTCTGAGTGCTGTGTGTACAGCCACTGTCCTGCGAACATGGCAGAGTTGTCAACAGTCAACAAGGATACTATTGAGCCTTTTTTTAATGTCATATAAAGTTTCCTAATTGTTCAGGACATGAGACATCTTACACACTGTCGTTGTAGTACAAACAGTGCTCTGTTGACAAAATCCGTACTTTCAGACGTAAATTCATCAAAAAAGGTGACTCTTGCTCTTTTGTGGGTGTGCTGTAGCACAGCAGTGATAAGTCTTTTCGATCATAGCTTTACTTGCTAGTGATAGGAAATACTTTCTCTTTCTGAGTTATAGTCAATTTTGTATTTACGGTGTTGTTTTGGTGTCTGTTGATAGTTCCTCAAAATAGTTGTATTCGTCTTAAGTTGACACAACATTTGTGATGCTATACATTTTGTTTTGTAATGATTGCATTTCTTTGTGCAGTGACTTGATGTGAGGTCACTATTGCAGTAATCTGTGTGTTCATTTTTGGTGCCTTTACTGTTTGTTTGTTGCCATATACAACAGTGTACTATTATACGACTCATTTGAGACACACCTACATCTGTATTTAGTTGGCATTTTTGGGTATTATAGTTGACAGTGACAGTAAGCAATCTTACAAGTATCAGGCACCTGTATGAGAGAAAAAAAAGTTTTAGAATAGGCTTCAGTATTCTTATAACAATGTATTAATAGAACAGTATGCTAAGAATGTTCACATTTAGTGAAAAGATAAGTAAATAATAGCTGTTATGAATGTGCATTGAGCAGCTGCTCGTAATATCAAATTGTTCATTCTCAATATTTTGTGGACATTTAAAGATTTTTCTTCACATGTGTTCTTATGATTATGCTAGCTGTTATTTTACCTGTGTACGAACATGTGTTTTATACCGTGTAGCGTGACATAGCATATGATATTAATATATGGTAAACAAAATTTGAGTGACGTGTGCATTACCAAATGTATAACAATTAGTATATTTACAATTAAGGGGAGGACATGCCACTATACTATTTGTGAGAGTGTGTGCCACAGTTGGGGGCATGCTTGCATGTTGAGAATTAATATCGTTGCTGCATTTACAACATGTGTTTTGTATATGTATTGCCATTGGGCTGTGATTTTCACACATGGAAAAAATGTTTTCCTATACATGTACTGTACAATGATGCAGTTCATTGCTGAAATAACTATGTGGACCACATCCAAATTACCGTGGCTGCGTTCTGAACAGATAACAAATGAATATGTTCAAATGTGTGTGAGAATTCTGAAATATTCTGATTTAAACTTGCATTGCAGTTCCGGTACAGTAACTGTGTTGTGTCATACTTTTCAGTTGGATTTACTATTTTGCTTTCAACCACAATGTTGTGAATGGTAAATTTCATTAGTCACATCTTAACAATACTGTGCTTTTGCTTATATGCTGCGTTTTGGATGAGTTGATGTGAAATACTATATCGTGATTTTAAACACAAAGTGTAATGTTGAGCAGAGGTCGTACAATGGATATGAGGACATTTGAGTGTAAAATTACAAAAAAATTGATGTTTTGCAAGTCTCGTTGCACAGTTGTTATACCAGCATGGAACACTTAAATCTAAAATATCTGCACTGCACTGATTTGAGAGCTATGCAGCAGATTATGTGTTAAAATTGATAATTAGCTATTTTTCAATAGAATGAAATTGTGTCAATATCTAGACAGTCTTGAAAATTACTTTCATCAAACACAGAAACTTTGAAAAATACTTCGATGCATTGAAGTGTATGAGTGTACTTTACCGTGCATTCGACACTATGGTCAAAAGTACTGTTGAAGTTAAGCACTTCACAAATGTTACTTAGTGCTATCGAAAATAAACAAATGTCTTCGTGCATTCAGTAAAGTTAATCTAATATAGGGTGGCTGAAACATTCATTATCGAATCATTAAATAGTCTGTTTGGTGACGCTAGCTCTACCAATGAAATTAAAGCTTTGTCAGGCCACTTCTGAGTGAATCAAGCGGACAACACTGAAGAAAAGTAAACAAGATCCATTTGAAAATTGCTGAGAAAAAGCAGTTGAAATGTAGTACAGTCTATCTTCACATGATATTTTCTAGTATTTTAAAACTTATTAAGAACATGTACTATTAATCAAACATTTTTTGTTAATCTCATAATGTTAATTGTGTGTAGCATACTATATTCTTAAGAAAATAGTTTAAAATACGAAAGCATTTTAGTACTAACTTGTACAGATACAGCAAGTGGAGGGAGATGGAAGGTGCATGGGTTGTGACAAAATGGAACAATCAGACATTTCTGATGTTGTAATTTTAAACTGCCTAACAAAGGATACATTTTCAGTTCTCAGTGGTTTCAATTTTGCAGACATAGTCTAGTAATACTGAATGCATAGTTATATTGGTTCATGAAACACAGCAAGGTGAATATTTTTTTTATTTGTGTATCTGGATAATGAAGCTAGCTTGAAATAAGGAGAAACTATCAGTTTGATTTTCAGTGCTGTCTGGTCCTGCGGTGAACAGTCCTTTCTTAGTAGCTTTCTGTAGGTTCTGGTAAAAACTTACAATGGAGAAAATAGCAAAAAGTTTTGTGGATAGTTGAAGCAGTTATAAGATGAGCAGCTGCTTGCAGTTCTGTGATTTTGGGAGGACCTGCAGCTCAGTGCTATAAGATGGACGGGTCATGGTGGAATGAGCTGGAACATCTTATGCCAACCATACTGAACTTTGAACTCACCTCCTCCTGACATACTACTAACACATCTTGGAAATGATTTGGGCTCAAAGCTGGATAAATTTAGTAACAAACCAAAAGTGGACTGCTTCTATTACGCCTGCCTGCTATCATATGCCAGATACTACAGGTGTAGGTCTGGAAGCAAACATCATATGTATCTGATTGACAGGCTATGAAAAGTAAATGCAGATTACAACTTTTCTACACGCATGGAATACATACTAAATCACCCAAAATTAAATATAATGATTGGCTATTCCTACCAGATGGTGTACATTTCTAGCATACTGTTGTCATTTATGGAGACCTTCAAGATGGAATCCTGAAAGTCCTTTAGATTGTGAGACTGTTTGAGAAATATTACAGAACACACAGTTCTTTCGAACCATATTAATGTGGTCAAAAATAGATCAGGTAAAGCCATCACTCACATATATGATACATATATGGGTTTATAATAAATAGTGAGGGCGCAGCAATAGTAATTTCCTGCTTCTGTCTGTTCACAATTGTATGATTTTGTTATGTGTCAACATTGATAAATAGTTTGAGTATGTTAAATAGTGTACCATTTACTGTGGCCTTAAGTATTGTAGCTGTACCAACAGGGCTAGAAATAATTTTTGACTTGTCTGTCAGGGACAGGTATCACATAAATTTGCCTGTCCCAAAAACTTTGGCTGTCCACACTATTTTTTACATAACTTTTTCCACTGTCATTCACATACACAACTAACTGCTTTGTTTCAGATTTTTACCTGTTTTAATAATCCACTGCAGAGTGTGGGTTATGGTGGGATTTACCAACTTCTGCTGTGAGTCAAGTCATGGGACTTCATCCTCACGACCAAACTATGCAAGTAGATAAATCCCAATATAACAACACTACTGTAGTTATTGGTTCAATGAATAAGCAAGTACCCAGTGCCCCATTCTTCAAGCTATGGGTAGAAGCAGGACCTCTAAAACAAGATGTTGCATCTCAGCTGGGTATCCTGGATAAACTAAAACTAAAATAAACAATGAAGAACGTTTGAGCTCTCCAACAGAGTACTGTACTTTTATCAAGATTTTATCTCACAGTAGCCTGGCTGCCATGGTGAAGTGAGTTCGCCAACTCTCTGCATCCTCTGCTGTACTAATGCTTCAATGTTTTCGGGAGTTGGGCAGGTTGTAGGAGAATATATCCTTCCCTGGTTTAGGTTGAAGGATGTTGGCAGTGATAACTCTTACATAATACCTGTAACCTGTCACATATGATTTCTTTCTCAGAATGATAAAGTAAGTATGTGAATAAATGTGCACACGGTATGAAAAACAATCATAGATGTGGCAGAGCTACAAATAAGTATGATAACACAAGTGAACACTGCTAAACATCCTTGAACACTAGAGCATGAAGGATATATTAAATCCCACCCTTGCATTTATGTGTTTGCTAACTCGTCTCATGAAGTTTCACCTGTAAAGGGTTTGGCTTTCCAGCAGCATGTTTACATATTTCATGCCCTTTTCCTTGCTTGTTGGCGGATTGACTACTCACATCACATTTTTAGTACCGTACCCTGATTTACTTATGGCGCAGTGCAGACACACGAGACAATAGGAGCCCCTTAACCGCTGCCTTTTAAAGTGGCAGGTGCCAATTAGCAAAACAAGCAAGCCCAGATTAGCACTCAGCGCCCCTTATTTCAACACCTACGGTGCATCTTCAGATCATGAGGTCTGACATCCCTTTTTCCTAAACAGAGTGCTGTGGTTGGGTCCTAGCACCCTAATAGGTGTAGCAAAGTTATAAAGCAGAACTGCCTGTCCAAGGGACAGGCCAAAATAAACGCCTGTCCCAATGAAAAAAGCTGCTGTCCGAGCCGAATTGGAGGCTGATTTGACCCTATTACCAACATGGTATGTGCAACTCAAAAAACACAGTGGTACTGTAAAATGTATCTGTTTCTTCACTGGTATGTCAGGATATAGATGTATTTTAATGTTACAGAAATGGGTAGTTATTAGTATATGGGCTACAATGAATGCACAACTGCGTTATCATGCACCCTTTACTTTCAATTACTTTATTACCAGTCTTAACATTTATTAAGTGCATTCATAGGTCTGTGTACAGTTCTGTGATGTGGTTAATCTCTGTTTAACATCATATTACAATGTTGTGTGAATACTTCGAGTAGTACAGATGGATATGTCATAGGTGTGCCCAATGTGATGTTCAATGCAGTACTCCGACCCACAGAGACTAGAGTATAGCATGTTAGTCTAGTAGCAGTTGTTTTTACTGTCGAGGTGGTTGAATCCTTTTTAGTCCCATATTATGGTACTGATCTGTGTTCTGTATATTGAAGGACAGGTGCTCTTTGGTTTAATTTAATTAGTATTGTATAGAATTTGTTTAAAATGATTAATATTGTTACATGATACTACACAGATATTTCTTTGTGTTTATATTTCAGGAACTAGTAAGACTTATAAAATAAATGAGGCAGTGGACCTTGAGAGAGGTGGTGCACTTCTTGAGGCAGTCAGGCAGAGAAATGCTAGAGTACTGATGAGGTACAAATCGAAAACCAGTTCAATGTGGGTAGCATTAACAGTTATTTGTACGCCATGAGTTAAATAAGTCGGTCGTACAACTGAAAAAGTAGAAGCTGTTGCGCCAACACTTTTATGTGTTGAAGCAGCAGGAGGTGATACTGGACAATGATACAATTGCTGGTACCACCTGCGCTCATGAGCTTTCGGGAGGCTGCTAGGGAAGCCAGCTGCGAGAGCATCTTACTCACAGTAAGTAAATCAGCACAACTTTTCATTATAGTTGACAATGTTTCCAGACTTAGTAAAACATTGTATAGTGCAGACCAGATATTCAAAAGGAGGTTGCTCCATAGCAGCAGGGTTGTGCATGCGCAAGTCCCTACATTCGCCATTCTGCGATATTCAGCAGGAGGCAATTCACGCCACTGACAACAGGTTACAAAGAGCAATGAAATGAATGCATGCTCAACAGGAGGAGAGGAACCATGCGCCTGCGCTAACCGATATTCAGTGGGTTGTGCAGAAGTTGATAGCTTAACACCCAACCTGTGCCTGCACAACCCTGAGCCCAAAAAGGATCAAGTTGAGGCCACCCACAGGTGAGCTGCCATATTAAAGGGCACAACACAGCAGCTGCCACCCTGGCTCCCCAACTCGGTCCCTGCCCCCCACCAGCCCGATCATGGGCATACAATAAATACCCCACCACATCTCCTGAAGCCCGATCACGGGATACAGTAACATGCCCCACACATCTCCCACAGCCTGATCGCGGAGCAATAAAGTAACATGAACCCCCATCACACATCTCCGAAGCCTGATCGCGGGCAGAGCAGTATCACCCCTCAGTGCCCGATCGCGGGCAGAATGTAAACCTCCCCCAACCTGAATATCTCCTGGTGG
Source organism: Neoceratodus forsteri (assembly GCA_016271365.2). Lineage (NCBI taxonomy): Eukaryota > Metazoa > Chordata > Ceratodontiformes > Ceratodontidae > Neoceratodus > Neoceratodus forsteri. The sequence goes on from CM057459.1 coordinate 897,316,755, forward strand.
TCCAGTGGACAGTAATGCCCCATCGCAGGAAAAAGTGTCAGTTACCTTCCCCCAAAACATCTCCTGGTGTCTGATGCCCCACCCACCCACCCACCCACTCAAGCCCCTCCACCCCTGCTCCCCCCGCAGCGGGCAGCATCCACCCGCCTGCAGCCCACCGACTGACTGGTCCGGTGGGCTGCACACCCATTGGTGCAGAGCTACAGCCAATGGGCATGCAGCTATACTGCGACATTCCAGATTGGTGAATGAACATCATTCACAAATCTGGACTGTCATATGCGGAACGAGCTGCCGCCCATGGCTGTAACTCAGCACCAACGGACAAACAGCCCTGCGGACGGTCAATACAGAGCTGGCTTGAAAAGGTGGGATGCTGCGCCCGCCGGCTGACAGAGGCGGTGGAGGGCTTCATGGGTGGTGGGGGACACTAGACACCAGGGAGATGTTTTGAGGGTTGTAACTTGACATTCTGCCCGAAATTGCATTCACGATCACTGGACCACCAGGGAGATATTTGGGTTGGGGTTTACATTCTGCCGCTGATCGAGCACTGAGGGTGATACCGTTCAGCCCATGATCGGGCTTGGAGAGATGTGGTGGGGGTGGTTCATGTTGCTTTATTGCCTTGATCGTCTTCGAGAGATAATGAGGCGGGGGGTTCATGTGCTATTGCCCGCGATCGAGCCCGGAGATGTGGGCGGGGGGTGGGGTTCATGTTACTTTATTGCCCGCGATCGGGCTTCGGGATCTGTGTGTGTGGGGGGAATGTAGACACAGAGATACTGCCCGCGATCGGGCTGCAGGGTCGTCGGTCCCCGACGGCTGCTGCCTGGCAGAAGCTGACCAGGCACAAGATCCTCGGGGATCAGGCGCACCCTACGTGCTAATGGCATGCAAATGGGGCCATAAATAGATAAAATAAGCCCCTCGTCTTTTGTAAATTGCTGTTATTTTGCATGTCACCTTTTGAATATCGGAAATTTGCTCATGCGCAATGGTACTTGCGCACACACGAAACCCTAATGCTCAACTCTGGCAACTTGCGGTGGTGCAAGTTCCACTGCACCACGTGCAGTGGCTCGTGGCTAGAGGTGATATTCAAAGGTTGGTCAATAGTGCAACTCCTTTGAATATCACCCCAACTTCACCCTCTTGCAACTATTTGCAAGCAGCGCGGGGGCTTGCGCCTCAGAATGGCGCAGTTTGAATATCTGGGCCTGCATAAATAAGCAATAAGACATCAGGAGCGATTATTCAATGTTGTGTAAATGTGTGCTTATTGGTGTAATGTGGCATGAGGCACGGCCGAGTAGTACATCACTCACACAGTGATTAAGTGACCATTGATATAAACAGTCAGAGTGCCTTATTAGTATTATCATAGCAATATTTTGAAAATAGTGTTGAACATTGTTTTGTATGTGCTTAGTCTCTACATATATGTCAATCAAAGATTGACATACAGCTAATAACGTTGTGATATTAATCAGAAACTAGTATTTTTCACAACTGTTGTTGTAAGTCTTAAAAAAATGTACTGTGATTTACATCTAACATTTAAATATTTTTTGTTTTGGGTTCATGGTAGAACATCGGAGGCGTTCCCCAGCTGCAAGCGAGGTAGTGCCAGCAGAGAGCCAAGCTGTGGAGGGTGGTCAGTCAGACACTGCAAGTGTCATTTTGATTGAGTCTGACGGTAAGACTTTATTATCACAAATTTCTTAGGTTGTTTACAAATAAGAAATGAGGGTTTCTCATGACACAAGCGTGTGATATTCAAATTGTGCCATTCATACATGTAAGGTATTGTGCTGTGCAAATTAGCTGCACAGCTGTGTGTCTGGGGCAATATTCAAAATGTGACATGCAAATGGGGTATAATCATTGCAAGACGCAGTGTGGGGACATTTGCATGTTGTTATGGCGTGATTTGCATGCTATTACCATGCAGGTCTGCTGATCCCGAGAAATTGTGCGTGGTGCCCTAACAGGCTGCAGGCATCAGGGAACAATACTGCAGTGCAGCCTGATCATAGAAAAGCAGTGTAGAAATACCCACAGCACCCTCTCTGGGCTGATCAGAGGAATAGTTCAATTCTCCTGCAACACATTGATGGGTAGTAACAATGTGGCCCCCTCGAGCGATATCTCTGCTGATACAGTGGACCGAAAAGGTCGATTGCAGGTAGTAAGTTTAATGAGCCGTCTCTTGAACAGCTAGCCTGGTGGGCCAGTGTATGACCGACACCACGCGCTTGCTAAGTTCCACCATCCCGTCTCCCTGGCAGCTGCTGGCGGCAGCAACCCACATGTCTGCCACCCTGCCACCCACCGGATGACTGTCTGGTAGGGCTGAAGACCATTGCTGTACAGTACAGCTAATGTTTAGGAGCCCATGCCGCACATGACAGTTCAGACTTTTAATGAATTAATTGATTCACAAATCTGTAATGTGATACACAGTATGGGGTGCATGCCCATTGGCTCTTGGTCTGCAGCAATGGTTGTGCAGCCCTAATGGGCAGTCAGTTGATGGGCAGCAGGTGTGTGGGATGATGCTGCCCACTGCCTGTGAGGTGGTGAGCAGGGTAGTGGTGCTTCATGGGTGGGTTGGGTGGGGAGACACTAGCCACCAGGGCTATCTTCAGAGGGGGTTATTAAACTAACTGCCCACGATTAGGCATTTCAGTCCCTGGACCAGGACCGATATGTTCAGGAGGACCGGTGGGTTGTTTACTTACTGGCTGCAATTGGGCATTTGGTCCACTTGAGCACAAGGGATACATTTGGTGGGTTACTTAACTTTCTGGGTGTGATTGGGCATTTTGGGCAACTGGAGCATCAGGGATACATTTGGGGGGAGGCACAGTGCTGCCCGTGATTCGCCTGGTGTTGGGGGGAAGTACAGAATGCCCACGGTCGGGCCATTGGGAGGGGGTGGGAGGGATTTACAGTCGGTTGGCTGCAATCGTGCTCCGGGGGCATGGGGACTAGGTTGGGGGACAGCACAGGTGCCAGCAGTTGTGTTTCACCCTGAAATCTAGCAGCTCAGCTGTGGGTGACCCTCGAGTTAGTTTGTTTATTTTTTTGCCTGCGAGTCATGCAGGCTTGGTTGGGGGTTGTGGCTACACAGCTCTCCACAGCCTGGGTGAATATTGGTCTCTGGAGTTCATTTATGGTTCCTCCCGTCCACTTAACCATGCATTCATTTGCATTGTGCTGTTGTTCAGCCAGTTTTCAGTGCCGTAAGTGTGTTTTACTGAATATTGCAGAATGGTGGAATTTTGTACTTGCAGATGTGGAGCCCTATTGTGTATGGGTCAACCATCTTGAATATGCCACCCAGAATAGTTCAAAAAAGGTGTTAACCAACTCTAGTGAATGTGCAGTGCCACCATGGCAGAAGATCCTGTACTACCATAACAAACTGGTATTACTACAGATGTGAGTGGAATACTATTCTTCATGAATCTGACAATGGATGGGTGTGCATAGCGGTAGATGCGGTGTTGTGAGGGGGCAGGTCTTCTCCTCTACTAATTTTGGTGGTGGAGTTCAATGTACAATGAGTTATAGATAACAAATTCTAATGTTGTTCTAGTGTTGTAGGTGTCTCAGTGGAATTCAATGGTGTGCTGCTAAATTATCTGTTGTGAATTATGACATGTCCCTAGATTGTATTTAGTTAATATTTCTATATGTGATGCCAATGTTTCATTTTTATTATTGCAATAGTTATTAATGTGCATAATAGAATATCTACATGTTTGTTAATGTGTTTTAATAGCCCTGTAGGGGTAATATGGTTAATAACACATACATGGCTGCTACATTCAGCTAGAGGTCATTGAGTGAACAGTGACATTATCATTGTGTTTGTGTTCTTTTATTATAATAACTCACATTTTAAAACTATTAAAGGAACAGACGTCATATCATTAGGTATGCATGTATGTAATTGAACATACATGTAATGTTTTGAGATGTTTATGTGTCTCAACCATGCATTATGACAATATTATAAGTATTGTGATTGATGGGCAGAGCACTACTTGTTCTGCACTGCATACTACCAATTATATATTTGTGAGTAATGTTTTTGAAAATCGTTATTGAAAAATTGATGTTTTAAAAAAAACACTTTGACCTTGATATTTCATCTATTAATGTGATCATTTTTTCTTGTTTCCTTTAATAGAGCCCGGGAAGCTGCTGTTCCGGAACGTGTGGAGGTGAAGCAGAAGCTTGACCAGATCCACCACGTAAGTGAAATCTGTTGTTGCTATTATCTGCATCCTTAGAAGTACCATGGGTTGTCAACATTCTGTGGTGATCAATGCTCCTGTTGATAATTACACGTTGCAGTCCTACTGCATGATGGGGAGTGCACTGTCTATTGGCATACTCACTGCAAATGTTAAATTGTTTGGGTGTGAGCAATAGAGCTTCATTGCTGAGAGTACTTTCTTTTGTTTGTTGTGGGTGGGCGAATCACTGTTTACATTACTTACTTTACGTGGATGTGACCTTATAAGGGTGGAATGCATTGATCACTGCAGATACCCAACCACCAAAAACACAAACATGGTGGTAGGATATTGTAGTGACCTAAATGTTGTCACTGCATAAAGTGTACAATTATGATTTATTAGTTTTTCTCAATCTACAAGTTTAAAGATGTGCCTTATAGTGTTCATGATCTCTTTTCCCACTAAAAGTGAATAGCTGTGCAGTGTGTCTGTCTTCAGCCTTGCCAGCCTAATGCTTACCTCTACAATGTAGTGCGATGCTGTTCAGTGCACTGCCAGATATGTGTATTTTTAAAGGTGATCATGAACTGAGAATGTCGATAAAACTAATAATGGAGGTAATAATGGGACTGTTTACGTTCACTCTATGAATATCGTCGTTTCTAAATAACACTGGAAGTTGTCTCACCACACTTAGAAAATGGCTTTTTATTTCCTGGCATCTGATTGGTTAGTACCCTTGCCAGGGGTACATTAACTTTCAATAGATGCCCAGGAAATAAAAGTACCTGCCCAATACCCTCTCACCCTCAAGTATCCTCTGCCCATCCAGGTTGCTCATTGGCTAAAAACATCGAAATAAATTTGAAATCACTGCCATTTTTTTTCTCTCATTAGCGAGGATATTGGCCCATTAATGACAAGCTGTCTCAAAAAGACACTGCCCCCCACCACACACACACCCACACTCACTCTTCCTGAACAACTTTTGTCAGCCAAATTCATTCGGTGCAGAAGTGTATTGATTTCAATTTCTTTTAAAGACGGCTGTATTTAAAACAGCGCTAGGACGTCGCGCGCTCAGCGTACTTCAACACCTTTTCCATCTTATAGTTTTATTGTAGCCCTAACTCCACTAGCGCTGACTTTAAATTAAGGCTACCTCCCCCGATGTCATTTACCCACCTGCCAAGACTGTGCTCCTGCATTTTTAGGATCGGCAACCACAGCAGCCAAAGCTCTTCTGACGGCGCCCTCTCACCACTGATTCCGTTCCTAAATGACACAGCACAGCCGATGATTCACTCTCCTCGCTCCTTCTCTATACCTCCCTCCTGCTCTACTGTTTCCTCCTCAGAAGCTTCACTCTACTTTTGTGGGATTAGTTTGGCCCGACTGGGAAGCTGTAGCGTCACGGAACGGTAGCGTGGTGCAGCTCGGAAACGACGTACAGTCTCTGCCGGTATAAGGCAAAACGGCGGTCCGGACACATTCGGACTGGGAATTTGTATCAAGCTCAGCATCAGCGGGGTCGGAGCTGTGCTAGAGGGACCAGTGCTGTGCTAGTGGTGGACAAGGAACAGACAAATTTATTAAACATATCTTGCTCAAACTCTCTGAAGTCCTGTGTACGGTGGGGGGTGGTTATGTTAACATGACAACAGCCTCCAAACCCACAACTACAGGACTGAGATTAGGATTGATGCGAGGAACTATTTTATTACAAAAGAAATAAAATAAAAACAGTTTTCACATTAAAACATAAATATATTTTTCTTTAATAAAATAGTACCATGGCCCATTTTCTAAAGCGTAATAATGCCCTCCAGGGTGGGCGGTGGATAGGCAATACCGAGACAGCCAGGAGCTATATGGGCGATCTGCCTGCAGCGTCAGGCCTCCTTATGCCCTGGCGGTCGGGGTGCCCAATACCACCCACCCTGTCGGGCATTATTGCTTACTTAAAATGCAGTACTATGACAGGTTGCAGTGGTGCAAATTCCACTACATTATACTGTGCGTATTTCTGGGTTGGGTGTTATGAAAAGAAGTTGCTGAGTAGTGAAACTGTGCTAAATATTGGGCCACATAGATCACATTGCTAAATAATTCAACGATGCATGGCTTAGCGACACACAGTCTCATACTTTCAATGAGCAACTATTCTTTAAAACAGTGTTTTTAATACATCACTATATGATGCTGTGGCTGTTGTGCGAAATTACTTTTTGGGACAGTGTAAGGAGATGACTGTGAGACTGTATGTGAGTAAAGGTGGTAATATGTCTATTTAAAACATTTGTTTTGAGATGAACATTATATGCTATCATAGGCGCAAGCCCTTCTGGTGTGCAAAATACTTGCGCAGGGGTGTGTCCAGGGTGATATTCAAAGGAGTTGTGGTATTGAGGAACTACTTTGAATATCACCCTTAAGCACATCCACTGTGCATGGCACAGTGGAACTTGCAGCAGCGCAAGTTGAGAAACTGCAGCATTCTACTTGTGGTCGCAAAATCCCGATATTCAAAAGGTAATATGCAAATGTGGTTGTAATTCAGGCAAGGCACGGGGGCATTCGTGATCTGATTATGGCCCTATTTGCATCCCATTAGCATGCAGGTGTGGTGATCCCGAGGACTTGGCGCTAGTCCTTACCAGGTAGCAGCTGGGAAGGACGCCTGTGCAGGCTAATTGCAGGCAAAAGAGCATAAACCCCCACGGGCCCGATTGCAGGCATACTGTTAATACCTCCCCTCACTAGTCCAGTTGGGGCAGCAATGTGTCACCGTTCAACACAGACGTGGAGGTCCAGTGGACCAATAAGCACAATTGCAAGTATTCAGTAATTAAACACCTCCCTACCTCCTGAATATATCCCTGGTGATCCAGTGGACTGATAAGCCCAATTGCAGGCTGGAGTATTGAAACACACCCCACCTCCCGATCATATCCTGAAAATCCCAATTGTGGGATGTAGTTGGCAACCCCCCCAACAAAAGACATGAGTGTTGGGAGCAGACATTGCTGCCCATGATTGCCTTGATGAGGGGGTGTAGAGTGCATATTCTCAAGCATACCACATTGCAGGAATGTTACTCATTTTAATTCACTAAAGCGTCCTGTTTCACATTGTGAGGACTTGTAACACATTCAGTGTTAACATTTTTTGCAAAACTCTATAGTAAATGGTGCTAAATATATCAATTTGATACATTGCAGACTTTATGAACTTAAATGCAAACATTTTAACAGTGTTGTGGGCTTCTAATTTAAAAATTAGATTAAGTGTTCCACGCTTTGCTCATTCTTTCAACATTTGAAGTAATGTAACACATTTGGGGAACAAACAGTTGAGACGTATGAGACAGAGTGTTGAGGGCAGCCACAGGTGGCAGCTGCTGTGTTGCATCCTGCAATGCAGCAGCTCACTTGTGGGTGGCCCTCAACTTGATCCTTTTTTTTTCTCAAAGTTGTGCAGGCGTAGCTTTGGGGTTGCGCCTGCACAACTCTGCACAGCTCGGCTGGATATCTGGCATGGTTTTGCATCGCATCTTATATTACTGACTTAATTATTTAAAGTAGTGATGTGTGTTGAGAGCTTGAAACACGGGTAAAAGCTGTTTGGTTTAAAGTATCATTAAACTTATCATGATAGTGTACGCATGAAAAGTATTTTATTATACTGCTACTGTCAAGGTACTTTTTTCACTGAATACATGATCACATTATAGGCAGACATGGTGAAGTAAAAATTCTCCCACTTGATGAGGATGTATTTCAATTCTATAGTATAATAGTGTCAATAATGCAAAAGTATGTACATACAGAATATTTCTGAGTAGTGAAAGAAAATCTAAGAGTAGCATTCTAAGCCACAGCTAACTATACATTTTTTTTTATGTTGTAAGCTTATTAGATAATATAGATAGTCAAGTATGACAGAGAGAAATAAGATACTAAATAGTTTAGCATCATACTTAAAACTATTATCATAACTTTTAAATGAATGCATTTCTGATATTGCATTGATAAGAAATATTTGAAGTGAAATATTTTAAAGTTGTAATTGCTGAATTTGTGTTATATATTCATCATAACTTTTTTTTTTAATCTTTGTAGGGCGCCGGCGACTGCGAAGGTGCACAGGCCATTGCCGCTGCTACAGACGGCTCACGCGCGAGGTTGTCAGTCTGCGGAAGGAAAATGCTGTCATCCTTGAGAGGCTGGACAAAATCCAGTCTCTCTTGGATGCACAGCAGCAGACTGTCAACCTCGTGCTTGAGCCGGTCGTAGCAGTGGGTGATGGTGCTGTTGCAAGTAGCAGTGCTTCACCTCCATGGCTACCATCTGTTCCTGCAGCTTCCCTGGGTGAAACTGGCCACCCTTCACATAGCGGTCCGTATCTCTCCCGAGGGCGCAACAGTTTCCACTTCTTTGCACCTCCACATTGAATCCAGTTTCCAGCCTGGATTGCCTCAAGCAGTGCATACACCTCACGCAAGTGTTCAACTAAACTAAAAGAACATCGGACAATATATTTTTATATGTTTTTTATTTAAATAAAGAAAAAAATATTTTTATTTAATTTTTATTTTGTGTATGATGTAATACACACTTTATATGTTTTTTTCGGTGTATATATTATTTTGTAAAAATCTATTTTTGTATTTATAAAAAAAATATATTTTTGTTTGTTATTTTTTATATTGAAATTATTTTTATAGTAAAAAAAGTTAAACTATACTCTCTTGTGTTTGGTGTGTTATTGCTATTCAAGAGATAAAGTGTGACATTCAAGCCCCAACATTTTTTTGGGCCAATTGTCATAACCATATCATCTTAACATTGGGTATATGTGGTAGTATTGTAATCCCTAATATAAAGATAGTTCACAGAAAGGTTCATACAAATGTTCAAGGGAGTGGAGGAGGCCAGACAGTAAAGAATAGGCCATAGCTGTTCCCAGCCAGTATCTCCTATGTAGTCATGTTAGCTTCCTTCATAAAAATTTCTATCCAGCTGAGTTTTAAAAGCATCTTTGATTTAGGACAAATAAGTGACAAGGGAAGCTCATTCCAAGGGGCCACCAGTCTCTGTGTGACAAATGCCTTCCTTCTATTAGTATTATACTTTATGGGCCAGATATTCAAAAGGGTTGCGCCATGTGTAATAGGGTAGTGCCTGCACAAGTCCAAACTTGCTCCATTCTGCGATATTCAGCAGGAGGCAGTTCCGCCACAGAAAACATGCTGAGTAAAAGTGCAATGCAAATGAATGCATGCTGAACTGCAGGGGGAGGAACCATGCATAAACTGCACAGCCTGATATTCAGCAAGGCTGTGCAGAGTTCTGAAGGCGCAACTCCCAACCTGCGCCTGCACAACTTTGAGCCCAAAAAAATGCTCTAGTCGACGATCACCCACAGGTGAGCTGCTGCATTGCATGACACAACACAGCAGCTGACACCTGTGGCTGGCCTCCAACCCACTCCATGCGCCCCTCGTGCAGCCTGATCGTGGGCAAAAGAGTGAAAATCCCAAACACCACCCCCCACTGGCCCTATTGTGGGCAACAGCAGAAATGTTCCCCCCCACCAGCCTGACCACGGGCTGCTTTAGTTTAAAAACAACCCCCCTGAATACATCCCTGGTGGTTCAGTGGACTGAAAAGCCTGATTGCAGGCTATATCAGTGTAAAATACAACCCCCCCTCCTGCCGAACATAGCCCTGGTGGTGTAGTGGACTGAAACTCCCGTTTGCGGGATGTAAGCAGTAAAGCTGCCCCCGAACATAGCCCTGGTGGTCTAGTAGACTGAAACTCCCATTCACGGGATGTAAGCAGTAAACCCCCTCCGAACATAGCCCTGGTGGTCCAGTGGACCGAAACTCCCATTCTTGGGATGAAAGCAGTAACCCCCCCCCCCCGAACATAGCCCTGGTAGTCCAGTATATGTATTCAGTACAACAAACCTCTTCCACCGCTGTTCACATGATTGATGGTACCACCTCAGTTGGTAGTGGAAGCACTCTATGAAATCTCAAGTTACTATAGTAGCATATTCATTTGTTCAGTACATGAACTAATAGTGCCCATGTCATGTCATATTGTCTTTTAGTTATGCGCATTTTTTTATTAACATATGTGCTCACAAACAAAATGAGTAAGACACTTTAACATAAAAACTACTACATGGAACGAGAATGACAAATTACAATTAATAAAGTAATTAAGACAATGACAGTAAATGCAACCACAACAGTTAAAATATTTCTGATATTGGAACATTGTTTTATATGTATGTGCACTATTCTTAGAACTATAAATCATGTAGTATGCTGAGTGATAGTTCTGAAAAAGACAGGATATTCATGGCAAAAAACTCCATTTAATGCATCAGTTAGGGTTGTTCCACAGCGACAAAAGTGAGGAAATTCGCTGTTAGGGTTGAAAACCCTAACTCCGAATTCACCCCCCAGCACCACACACACACAGACACACACACACACATTCAAGTATGGGGGAGGACCAAGTCAACACAACCAATGACAGACATCCAGCAGCAGGTGACAGAAATAACAAACAATTGTCTAAATGTACTACGAGACATCCCCACCCACCTGACCAGGTACTGCATGCTCAGTGGAGATCAACAGCAAAACTGAGGCCATGTACACCAAACGTACACATCCCTGATTGCAGCTGCACACAACGTACCACACTTAGTAGTTGCATGGCCTTACCACCGATGCCCACACCACACCACAATTGGTACTATGCGTTATTCAATATAAATGCTGAAGGTGCATGATGACAGTTGTAGAAAGGTTTTAACACTAGTGAGTATACATTAATTAAGAGAAGCACATAAATTAACTACAAGACACTAGCATGCTCAAGATAAAAGTAGTGATACATTTAGTAGGTGATTTACATAGTAGTACATTTACTGCAATGGTTTACTCAACATAGAGAGACTGATGTAAGCGTGTGGAAAGCATTGCCTGTTCAAGCGCTGTGAAATTCATGCTGCCAGTATCACATGCATTCTTACTGATGAAGGTGTACTGCTGATGTACATACATAGACCTTCAGTGTGTTTCAATACTAAAGATGCAGTAAGTATTCTTTGTAAGAAACATTGTAATTGCATGGATCAGGCCAAGCAACTTCTAAATATCATAGCACTACTGAACCAACAATGATGTACCTGTATCGGAGATGTATATAGGATAGATTTTCCTGTAGGCACTTACTGAGTATGTTGTACCTGATAAAGACAATCTCATTGCATCTGTGATGACTAACTTATTCAAATAGTAATACATTTACTATTGTTGCAATGAGTGATCTATGCCACTTATGGACACAGTGTGATTTTTTTTAAAGTTGTTTCATACTCAGGCTGTATGCCTACTGTTTGGGTTTGCCACACTTCTGTCACTGATGCTATCAAAGTGATAACTATGTTAATTGTGGTACAACAGGAAACAAGTAGGTATGGTGTAGATATAAACAGAATGTCTTTTAGTATTGATTTAACTCACAATGGGGTAAGTGTACTAGGACAGCAGGGGTTATCCTCTATCACTGACTCTGTCAGTTATAATCACACTAGGGTTTCGATGACTGTAATGATCAAGTTACACTGTTCATCTTCATGAGTTCATATTCACAGCCATTCTCCAGTAACTAGACAGTGTATGGTGTAACTGGGTGGGACACTGTGTTGCAAAGCTGCTGCAGTGCCTAGCAGAGGGAGAGTATCTACTCATAAAGACAATTAAGCAATAAGGCATGACCAACAGTTATGTTAAATGGTCTGTTAATCACCCTGTAGGGGTTTAATGTTGAATGAGGCATAACCGAGTGCCACATGTCACTAGACAGTGATAAACTGACTATTAACATAATACCTGGGAGTGGCTTATTGCTATCATAATAAAACTGTTTTTTAAACAACATTAAACCATGTTCATCATATGGTTAGGCTCTACATGTATGTTAATAAAAACTAAACATAAGGCTGTTACAATGTTTACGGTCAATTAGAAAGCTGCATTTCTCAAACCCTTGTTTTAATCACAGATATTATACCTGTACAACTCCTTGGTTTTGCTGAACTCTATTGCTCAGCTGGCCCACCACAAGTGGTGTGGTCAGGTGTGGGGCATCAGTAGGTAAGGCCATGCAACTACTAAGTGTGGTACGTTGTGTGCAGCTGCAATCAGGGATGTACGTTTGGTGTACATGGCCTCAGTTTTGCTGTTGATCTCCACTGAGCATGCAGTACCTGGTCAGGTGGGTGGGGATGTCTCGTAGTACATTTAGACAATTGTTTGTTATTTCTGTCACCTGCTGCTGGATGTCTGTCATTGGTTGTGTTGACTTGGTCCTCCCCCATACTTGAATGTGTGTGTGTGTGTGTGTGTGGTGCTGGGGGTGAATTCGGAGTTAGGGTTTTCAACCCTAACAGCGAATTTCCTCACTTTTGTCACTGTGGAACAACCCTAACTGATGCATTAAACAGAGTTTTTTGCCATGAATATGTATATATATATATATATATATATATTTATACCACGGGGGTGATAGCATTCTCAGTAGGATAGCCTGTGTTATTTCCACTGCAGTGAGGATAAATCCTGATGACATCAGCAGGGTGAGGATATCAACATTTATCCACACTCTGCAGATGTCACCAGAGTGAGAATATCTTCACAGCAGCTTGCATTCTAAATTAAACTGCTTCAAAAAACAGTTTCTCTTTCTCTTTTAAGCTGCAACTTACTTAATTAGCTTTGTAAAACACTCTCACCTGTGTCCCATTGTGTCTCTAACACTCCTAGCCCATTACTGTGCTGATCTCAGCTTCCAAACAACCTCAATTATAAATGAAACTCTTTTACAAAGCAGTTTCTGTCTCTAAGTGCTACCTGCAGCAGTTTGTCTTTCTCACTCAGCCTCTGACTCACTCAGTTAGCTTTGCAAAACACACTCACCTGTTTTTCTGACTCCCAGTCCATTCAGGACACATGTAGACACACACACACACACACACACACACACAATGAGCAGGAAACACACCGAAACAGAAAAAATATTCCTAAAGCTCTCACCCCTGTGGTATAAATTGTAGCATCATGGGCAGATCGTGGGATATGGAAAATATTCTCAGTCCTCCAGAGTGAGCTGTGCATTCTCACTCATGCCTTCAGCACTCATGAGAATACAGAGCTCACTCTGCAGGAGTAAGAATATATTCCATATCCCACTTCTACTCATCATGTATCCCCTATATAGCTATGTATATGTATGTGTGTGTGTGTGTGTGTATATATATATATATATATATACAGTATATATATATATATATATATTCTAGATAGATAATATATGGGGAGCCCTTATTATTAACTGAAATCAAGCAGATGATAACCTTGCCATGCCACTGTTATGACATCACTCTCTGGTTAACCCTTCTTGAGTATGTCATATCAATGTTATAACAAAACAGAATGCTTACAACAAGCAATGCTCCGTAAAGTAATTCAGTCAAGTAATTCATTTATTTATTTATTTATTGAAAATGTTTCACCACGAAAGGCACACTGAGCAAAAAGATGCTCGTCTCACGGTGCGACCTGGGGGGAGGGGTTACAGAGGAGGCAGGTATACATACAATAGTTGAATTTAGCAGTAGAGCAATACATTTTAACTTGATTCATAAGGAGAGCAGTACAGAACATGGTCATCAAGGACAATCTGTGTTTACACAATCTTGGTAGCCCACACACTATAAAATATAATGGAAGGTCTTTGGTTGATAACCGCACTGAAAACACTTCTCGAGGTTGCCATGACATCTGAAAACCTCTCAAGCTGCGCTCTTGAGGTTTACAATGATGTCATGGCAACCTCTCAAGTGTTTACCGTGTGGTTATTAACCAAAGACCTATACATTTTTATATATATATATATATATATATATATATATATATGTGTTCATTGCAAAAAAACTCCATTAATGTAGGGTTGATTTCACAGAAAAGTCTGGAAATTTAATGTTAGGGTTACCAACACTATTCCCTCCCACATACCCCCTCTACCCTCCACAGATCAACTGGCATTGGGGTGTGCCTTGGTGTCATCAGGCCTAACTCTCACCCCCTACTCCTATACTGTACCATCTCAGCTTCCTTACATATGAAAATGCCAGCAAAAACAGGCCTCATGGTCTATCAAGTCTGCTCATTTGTGCAAGTATCCCCTCAATTTGCGGCTGCCTCAACTTCCCCTCCCCTCCATCTTCATAACAACTTCCCTCACTTTGTCCCACCCCCTCTAAAATCACCCACCTTTCTACAGGATACAACTTCCTTGGGCAGAGTATTCCACTTGTCCACCACTCTTTCCGTGAAAAAGTCTCTCCTGATTCCCCTCCTGAATCTTTACCCCTCCACTGTCATCCAATGCCCTCTTGTGTCCCTTCTTCTGAACTGAAAAATCCCTTCTGTATTAGTCTTGTTTATTTCATTTAAGTATTTAAAGGTCTTGATCATATCCCCCTAACCCTCCTCTCCTCCAAGGAATACATGTTCAGCTCTCCCAGCCTGTCTTCATAGGATTTTCCCTCCAGTCCCTGGATCATCTTCATTGCCCTATGCTGCATCCCCTCTAACAATATGATGTCCTTCTTTAGGAATGGAGACCAGTACTGCATGCAGTATTCCATGTGCGGCCTGACCAGTGACCTGTACAGGGGGAGGATCACCTCCTTCTTCCTAGAGGATATTCCCCTTGCTATACACCCCCTCATCTTGTTGGCCTTTGCAGCCATCTTCTAGCACTGAGCTGAGTGGTTTATACTCCCCATTATAAGCACTCCTAGATCCTTTTCCTCCATGGTGCTTTTCAACAATAGACCTCCCAGCTGATATTTCCTCCCCTGGTTCCTAGCTCTGAAGTGTAGGACCTTGCACTTCCTGGCATTGAACCCCAACTGTCATGATTTTGACCACTCCTGTAGTTTGGTCAGGTCCTCCTCAGCCCCCTCCATCACTCTATATCATCTACTACAGCTCCCATCTTGGTATCATCTGCGAACAGACTGATCTTACTCTGGATCCCATGTGAGATATCGACTATGAATATCCCAAACAGCACCGGTCCCAGTACTAATCCCTATGGTACCTCACTTGATACATCCCTCAGTGATGAGAGTTCCCCTGCCACCACCACCCTTTGCTGCCTACCCTCAGCCAGTTGGTGATACAACTGACCATCTTTGTTCCCACACCTATATATTCCAGCTTTCCCCCCAGCCTCCCATGTGACACAGAGTCAAAGGCCTTGTTGAAATGTAAATACAGGACATCCACTGCATGGCCCTTGTCCAGTTCCCTGGTTACCCAGTCATAGTATCTAACTAGGTTTGTCTGGCAGGATCTGCCTGACAGAAACACATGCTGTTGACCATCCTGGAGACCATTGTCCTCCAAAAAGGTCACCAGTCTCTCTTTTACGATTGTCTCCATGAGATTCCCCACAATTGAAGTGAGGCTCACTAGCCTGTAGTTGACTGGTTCATCCTTCAGGCCACTTTTGTGAATGGGCACCACATGGGCAATCCTCAAGTCTCGTGGTGCTATCCTGTGTACAGTGATGTACTGAACAGGTCTGCTAGTGGTCCTGCCAGGATCTCCACTAGCTCCCTAAGTATCCTAGGGTGAATGTTGTCTGGTCCGGGTGCCTTGTCCTCCCTCAGCACCCTTAGTCCTTCAAATATCCTGTCCTCTGTAATCCTGATATCAGTTACCCCCTGCCTACTCCACTCCTCCCACGTGGTAATTCCCCCTCCCTTTTCTTTCATGAACACAAAGCAGAAGTAACCATTCAGTGCCTCTGCTTGGTCCTCCACTTTCTCACCCACCTCCCGTCCTTCCTAATTTCACAATCTGGTCTTTGTTTCTCCTTCTCTCACCAATGTATCTGAAGAAGTCCTTTTCCCCATCCTTAATTCCTCTGTGCCAGTCTCAGCTCTCTGGAAGCCTTGGTTGCTCTGACTAGCCTGGTAACCTCCCTGGACTTCTTTGTGTACTCATCCTCGTCCCCTTGCCCTCCAGATTTCCTGAGTCTCTGGAATGCTATTCTCTTGGCCCTCACCCCTTCCATGACCTCCTGAGTCAACCAACTGGGCTTCTTTGCTCTATCCTTCTTGCTCCATGTCCTGGTACAAGTCTCAGTAGCTCCTGTCAACCCTTTTTTAATAATATCCCATTTTTGGCTAGCATCCATGCATGTTTGAATTCCCGACAGATGCCTAACCAAAATATCCCCATCCTTTTAAAGTCTTCCCCCTTAAATTCAATCACCCTGTTACCTGTACCTCCTGTTTCCCCACCCATATTGAGCACGAACCACACCGAGTGATGGTTACTCCCAGCCAGGGGGTCCTTCACTCCTAGATTCCTTACTGCCTCCCCATTTGATAATACCAGGTCCAGAGTCCTTTCCACCCTTGTCAGCTCTCGGACTAATTGCACCAGAATGTAAGGAACTATGGTGTCAGAAATAGTAGAGAGCAGAATAATCCCAAGGCAGATGATACCCGTTGGGGCCCATTGAAAAGGAAAGGGAGCAATAATATCTATCATACAGTGCAAATTAAGTGGAAGAGCTTGAAATTTGTTCTCAATGAGCTTGTATCCAGACAGAGAAGCAAAGTGAGAAATAATAGTTTGAAGGGCTGGAAGGGAAACATCTGGGAAGGAGACAAAAAGGGTAATGTTGTTGGCAAAAAGAACAATTTTGTGGAGCATTGTCCCCACAATAATGCCAGGGAAAGCTATGTCTGCCCTAATCTTGGCAGCAAGGGGTTCTATCAGCAAGAGAAAAAGGAAAGGTGACAAGAGGAAGCTCTGACATGTACCTCAATGGAGAACACGGTATGGGGATAGCACGGAGTTAGTCAGTACTGCAGCTTTTTGGGCAGAGTCAAAAATCAGGAGCAGGGAAATAAATCTGGGAGGGAAACCAAACTGTTGCAAAGCTTCAAACAAGTAAGTCCACTCTACCCTGTCAAATGTCTTTTCGGCATCTAATGAAAGGGCAGCAATAGGGTAAGGGGCAAAGTGTTCCTCCCAAAGAAGATCCAAAACTCTGTGGATGTTGTCCAAACACAGGCATCCTGGCACAAAGCCTACTTGGTCTACATAAATTAATAGGGAAAAATGGGATCTAGTCTTTGGGCAATAATCTTAGGAAAAATTTTTACATCAATGTTCAGCAATGATATGGGCTGAAATTGTGAACAGAGGAGACTATCCTTACCCTTCTTGAGGATCAAGGTAATGATGGCTTCAGTGAACAGCGGGGGAAGTCTACCCACCTCCCAGGCTTCATTAAAAACTTGAGTGAGACAAGGGACAAGCTGATCCAGGAATGTCGTGTAAAACTTGATGGGAAAACCATAGGGACCCAGAGATTTACCTAGTGACATGTCACAAATAGCCGCTATAACCTCAGAAGGCTGGATGGGATTGATTAGAGCAGGAAAATAGCTTTCCAGTAGCTTGGGAAGAAAAATCCCTGAAAAAAAGTAAGCAAATTGTTCTGAGGTGGCATCTACTTCAAAAGAGTAGAGCTGCTGGTAATAAGCAATAAACACTTGGTTAATCTCTCTGGGAGAGATGATAGTGGTCCCATCAGTCTGTTGGATTTTAGGAATGTATCTTTCCTGAGCTTGCACCCACAAGCGGGAGGCGAGTAGTTTCCCCTCAAGCTCCCCCAATTCCCAATACATTTCATTAAGTTTGTATAGGGCATAATCAGTGCAGTATTGCAAAATACTTTCAATTTCAGCCTTTAAGTGCAACAATCTATGCTTTTAGGCCAGATATTTTTTAGGAATCTGGGAGGTGTGGGTTTGCAAGGTTTTCAGCTCTGCCTCCAGGTCTTTCTAGGTGGATTCTCTCTGACATTTAAGATGGCTGCATGGGCTATCAAATGACTCCTCAGGATGGCTTTAAAGGCCTCCCAGAGGGTGGCCCAAAAACAATCTAGGATGTCATTCAGGAGAAGATATTCCTGGATAGCCTCTGTGATCCAGGCACAAGTGCCTTCTCGTGACAGTAGGGAGGTATTGAGGTTCCAAGTATTACGCTTAACTGTTGCCATATCCCAAGAAAAAGGGAAGATAACAGGGGCATGGTCAGAAAGAATGTCCCCAGAGTGATGTCCCAGGTCCTGGGAAGGAGGTCTGGGGTAGTCAGAAGAACATCTATTGTACTATAGGAGCTATGTGGCACAGGAAAACTGGTAACATCCATTACTCCTGAGTACATAGCTCTCCAAATATCTACAAGACTAATCTCCTGAAAAGGGAAGGAGACTAGAGGTGCTAGGGCAGGTTCATACCAGGGTCCAGTGTGGGTACTGTCTAACAAAGGGTTTAAAGTTAGATTTAGATCACCCCCTCAAATCATCATGGCAGGGGTCTGAGGAAGCTCTGCCAGGAGATCTTGGTAAAACTGTAGATCAGGGGAATTAGGGGCATAGAAACTATTTAGGACTATAGGCCTACCCAGGTATGTGCCTGCAAAAAGGACACCATGATCTTCAAGGTCTCTGTATTCCCATGAAATACTAATGGGCAAGTTTTTTTTGCAAAGAATGGTGACTCCCCTTTGACGGGTGGTGTGTGACCTATGGTAGTACTGGCCCACCCAGATTCACCTTAAACATTTGACATCATCCTCCAGAAAGTGTGTTTCTTGGATCAGAGCTAGATCACAATTTGCGTCCCAGAGATATTGTAAAATAGTTTGATGCTTTTTGTGGTCATTCAGGCCCCTAACATTCCAAGATATCACCATCAAGACATTAACATTAGACATTGACACACTAATATTAGAAGTTGACCATTATGCCAGACAACTAGACAGTGCCACAAATCCTCCTTTCCCCTTCCCAGCCACCCTCCCAAAAAACCCTACTGAGAACAATCACCCAAGAAACAAAAGAACATAGAAAGGAAAAAAGGAGGAAAGCACTGGAAAAAATACAGAACAATAAAGTGTAAGATACATTTTACAAAGTAAAAAAATAAGGGAGAACATTAGAACCTAAAAAAAATGAACAACTGAATGGTCCCAAACCAGTGGAGGCACACTGGGAATTTCACTAATTGAAGTTAATGGGGGGCCAATAGGCCAATGCTGACACAGATCTGGAGAACAAGAACAAACATAGGCTCTCGATGCCCCCCCCACGAGGTTTCCGCTCCCTGTCTGGTCAAAGGTTGGCCTAAAAGGGAGGAGGGGGATGAGCAAAGGAAATGCAAGATAGGTATATGGAGTGAAAGGGTCCCAGGCTTTACTTGACCCCCTAATCAAGCAGATAATTCAATGGCATGCACCTGATGAAGGGGTCAGATCTGCAGAGGCCTTTGGATCCACCCAGGGAATAGAAAGCAGGGGATAAAGCAAAATGTAGACAAGAAAGAGAAAGGAGATTCACAAACAAAAACAGAAAGATAACAGGAGTCAAAAGAAGGCGGGAACAAAAAGACAAACACACATAAAGAAAATAATAAAAGCTTTAAGAAAATCCTCCCTTAAAACCAGTACCTTCATATCACCCATGAAAATCAAAACATATGTTTGCATTAGCTAATCTACTATTATATAAAGTCAAGAGAACAACATTGCTTTAATGAGCCAGTGAGGCTCATAAACAGTTAAACACATGAAATTTCCCCTCACATGTACTCTCCTCTCATCAGTTTTCCACCTTCCTACTTGCCCTCTAATCTTGCTCCACTCCCCTTCCTACTTTCTGTTCTACCCTGCTGGCTCTCCTCCTCCTCTCCCTCTCATTTCTCCCCTTTCTCACCTCCACCCCTACTGTGCTGCATCCCAGTGACACTCCTATTTCCCTCATCCAATCTCCTCTCCTTCCCCTGTGTAACTCTTCCCTGTTTCCTTCCCTTTGTCCCCACTTCCTCCCACCCCCACCCACTCTCTGCCCCTGGCTTTCCCCATGCTTTCCCATCCTCTCACCCCAATCTGCCCATAATCATTCTTTGCCACTTCCCTCCACCCTCTGCCACCTCTCTTCCTCTCCCCATTTTCTCATTTCCTTACCTCCCCATCTCCTCTATGTTCTCTTGTTATCCTTCTCTCATTTCTACTTTAGTCTCCTCCCTCCCACCCTGGTAAGTCACTCCCCCCATCAGCTTCAGGATATCTGCCTTGTCACTTCTCACCCTGGTAACATGGACCCCCCTGCTGTCTAATCTTATTAGCACTTCAGAGAATAGAACTGATGCTTTAACATGTTCTGGCAACCTAGATAAGTGTTTTCATAGCTTACCTAATTTTAGTTCTGACATTCACCGTATTTCCTGAAACATCCTATATTGCTAACTGCCTTGTTTTCTTAGCTGGGCCAAGTGACCTTGTCATGGTTATACTACTGTGTGATACCCTGACCCCAAAGCAACTGTCTATATCTGCAAAAGTGCATAATTTTACCAACTGAACCCATTCTAGCATTTTCTGCTCAGTATTTTGTACTCCTAATTTTCTGCTTTTACTGGTTGTAACACTGCTTTACTGTAAACTAAAAATTTGATGACTGTGTGTATGTAACCTCTGTATTTTGTGTATGTACATATGTGATTGATATGACATGGAACCTTTGTAAAAGAGCCTTTGGCTCAAAGGTACTTTCCTAGATAATAAATAAATAAAATAAAATACATAAATATCCTGTTAATAGCTAACACAGTATGAAAGAGTAAACAGCTAACAGGGAGGACCGACAAGACAAGCTTGTAGGACTGTTTTTTTTTTGTTTGTTTGTTTTCGATTAACTAACAAATTAATGAACAGGAACATTATCTTTATGAGTAGAAGCTGAATATGTTCCCAGCCCCTGAAAACTATAGAATAACATACAGTCCATAACATCCACCAGAACTACCAACATACAAATGTTTCAAATAGAATAAAATTAAAAGTTCAGAAATTACACCAGTAACTGGTGGCAATAATGTTAAAAAGGCACTATAACTTCCAATGCACAACTCGATAAGCGAGATCCCAAGGGTATTACCCTCCTCTCTCAGGAAGCTGCAAGTTCAGGCATGACCCATTGTAACAAGTAGCAAGAGAAGCACTTTGCAAAGTCCTCAGGAATGCTTACTGTTTAAATCCCTGGAGAGCAGGATGGATGAAAAATAAGACAACACATTACTGACAGGTAAAAGGAGGGCAGGAAAAAGTTGTAGTGATGGAGTCAACCCAGCCACAGATAATCACCTCTTGTGCCATCCATTAAAAGTCCCGTAGCGGGGTCTCCAAACAATCAGCTTCTTACCTCCAGCTTGTAAAAATCCTCTGTAGTGAAGATAAAAATTCAGCTTACAGTTTATCAAATCAGCTTAGAACCAAGAGAGGCGGGAGGTGGGACAGCAGAGAGGAGACCTGCTGTTCAAGATGGAGACCTAGAATCAGGCAAGTGAGTTTGGAGAGGAGGCTCAGATTTCAGATGTCAGCATAGAAAAAGGTTGGCTTCAGTTGGAGAAATGAATTGTACCAGCTGTCCATTCCAGGAAAAAAAACAGAGTAGCCGGGTAGAGAAGAGCATAGACCACAACCTTGACCCATAATATCTGCTTAATCGGGTCAAAAGCTTGCCATTTCTTCATAACTGACTTGGAGTAATCAGGGGACATAGAAATTTGAGTGTCTCCAACTCTAATTTCCCAGAGATCTCTTGCCTTGTTAAGGATGATCTCCTTATCTTGATAACATAGTAATTTAAAAATAAGGGGTCTGGGCTTGTTGGACATCTGGGGCTGAGCTTGTCATGTATGGTGGACCTTCTCAATCTCAAATAGGTATTCCTAAGGCAAAAGCTGTAGCAAGATGGGGAGATGCTCTAGGAGATAAGCCACAGGATTCTTCCCCTCTGACCCTTCTGGCAGGCCGATGATGCGCAAGTTTTTCTGCCATCCACGACCTTCCAGATCTTCTGACTTAGCGGACAGCCATGTGATCTGAGCCTCTGTCTCTGCTAAGTGACAATCATGATCAGAGACTTTTTCCATAATGGTTGACACTGTTGCTTCAGCTTTTTCATCACAGCCAGTCAGCAAGGCAATATTCTATTGAGTTTCAATTACTTTAATGTGAATCGCTTCAACGGACTGTGTGATCCACTCAGTTAATTGGGCATGGTGGAATGGGTCAGGGGAAGGTGGACAGCAGTCTCCTGCAGCCACTATTTTAGCTTTGGGCAGCACGTCCCTAGGAGGAGACTTATCGATCAATTTTTTATGCTTTTGGAGAAGCTGCAGGTCTATCGGAGCGAATTCCTCAGTCATCTTCCCTTCAGCTAGCCAGATAGGAGAAAATAATGGCTGGATCAAAATGAAAAAAGATAGAATGAAGCGAGAAAGTAGCGGGGCAGCTCGGAGCAAAGGCTTAGGCAGCAATTCTTGTCAAACGCTCATGTTACCTCAAGAACTCACTTTCTTAATTGCCCTTTTCTGCCCTCCAAACCTTCCCCCTTCCAGATGCAGTCTTATCAGACAGTGCAGAACCCCCCAGTTACCGGATTCTCCTCTCATTATGTAACCTATGCTGCTATTAGTAGTATCTAAATGTGAATTTACAATTCTTGCACTGCTTCCCTCAGAGCAGCTTTTGCACTATTAGCAGTATCTATAAAATGACCTTCCAATCCTAGCACTGTTTTCCTTCCAAGAAAGTAATACCCAAACAGTCCCTTCAATCCTCAGTGTCTTTATATGCAGTGTCACAAATATGAAGCCCCCCCCAGAAAAATAAAGCCCACCACAATTTCATTCAGCCCCTTTGTCTCAATTATCCCAGAACAGTCACAGTAACCCCGGCTTTGTGGCAAAGACCAGAGCTGGACAGTCTCAGTACCATAACTCTGAATGCAGCTGAACTGTCAAAAGAAAATACAAGTCACAGTACCTTATTGCTAAAACTGGGCCTCTCCAGCCAGATGAGTTCCTACTCCACAGCTCACCTTGGGGTCACTCTCTCCGTCAAGCTCCTCCAGCTGCCCTCACCTGATAGCTGCTCCTCCTCTTGCCATCCACCAATGCCCAATCCCCTCAGATAGTGATCAACTTATTTTCTGGTATATTTGTAAACCTTCCCCCCTTCCCTCTAGAGGGCATACATCCTTCCTTGGTCTGTAGGTTCACCCTGGATCTGGCTTCCCCTCCCTTGGGTACTTAATAGTGGTCGGGTCTGGGGAGGGTGGGTGGGATAAAAATACCTCTCTTTCTCCTCTGCTTAGGATTGGCTCATAGAAACATAGAATTTGTTGGCAGATAAGGACCGCTTGACCCTTCCAGTCTGCCCATTTCCCTACCTGATGGATATGCTACAGATTCTAGTTAATCAACAGCTTACTTCCTCCTGCCCCCCACTAGAATTGCCTTATGCCTGTCCCATGCATTCTTGAATTCTCCCACTGTTTCTGACTCCACAATCTCCTCCACAAGCTCCTGCTGACTCTCTCTGCTGTTCCCTTCTTCCCTTCAATATGCGGCAATGGCCGCCTGGTCCCCTTTCTCCTCAGACCTTACAGTGGAGTGGGGTGAGAGTTAGGCCCAATGACCCCAAGTCACACCCCAATGCCATTTGGTCTGTGGAGAGTGGAGGGGAGTGTGGGGGTAGTAGGATTGGTAACCCTAACATTGAATTTGCAGACTTTTGTTGGTGCAAAATCAACCCTGACTGATGCATTAATGGAGTTGTTTGCAATATATATATATATATATATATATATATATATATATATATATATACAGTATTTATTTGTTTATTTGAAAATTTCAGAATTACAATCCTTTGAGTCAAGGACTCATTTTCAAAGCTCCACATCCATAAAAACAAACAAGGGTGATAACAACAAGCAGAGTATTAGCATTACATGACAGTAATAGAGATGTGGCTATACAGGTTGTTAAGTTAAGCTGTTCCCAGAAACATAGGGACCAGTTATTCTCACAGATAACAGGGCAGAAGAGGTATAAATGACTTTGTCAATATACATATATATATATATATATATATATATATATATATATATATATTTAAAAACAGTTAAGAAAAGTCAGTGAAATTCCATTTGGGAACAATATAGCAAGCAGTATCAAAAAATTTATAAAAAAAAACTATCTGGTTGATCCTGCCATCTTTTTATACATTTACTGTTTATATTACTTTCACATTTTGCCTCAATGAAGCGTGACCGAGAGTGTTCGGTCCAGTAAAATAACGTGCCAGCCAGGAAATTTATAGCAGAGTTAGCAAGATGTACCTTTGGTTCCAAAATACTGTCAGCTCGGAGGATTACCTTCAGTTTGGTTGAGCCTTTACAGAGAGAAGCCATGGAGTGAATGAACAGGGAGGAGAGTGAGTGACTCTGCGGCTTCAGAAGACCAGATGGAAGCATGAGCCTACATTGCTATGGCAATCATTGCTCTTGCTTCCATCTGGTCTTCTGAAGCCATGGAGTCACTCACTTTCCTCACTGTTCATTCACTCCACAGCTTCTCTCTGTAAAAGATCAACAAAATTAAGTTAAATCTCAGAGCTGACAGCAATTTGTGCCCAAAGGTACATCTTGTTAACATTGCTATACCTTTCCTGGCTGGCATGTTATTCTACTGGACTGAACACCGCTCAGTCAAGCTACACTGTGGCAAAATGTGCAAGTAATGTAAACAGTAAATGTATAAAACAAAAATGGCACAATCAACCAGATAGCTTTTTTTATGACTTTTTGATACCACTTGCTATACCTTTCCTGGCATGTTTTAACCCAGACCAAACACCTCTCAGTCAAACTAAAGTGAGACATAAAAATGAAAGTAATTTAAACATGTCTAAAAAAAGGCAGGATCAACCAAACAACTATTTTATGAATTTTCAGCAATCATAATTATGGCAGGATTAAACAGATCACCTAAATAAAACTAATTTCTATCACACCCCCAATACCAGAATCAACCAGATCACTTACACAAAATGAATTTGTGCTACAGAAGAACTACTCCCCCACCAACATTTCTAGACATTTTATAAGACAGATGACCCACTCTAGAGTATGTGGTCTCTCTCTGATAAACACATGCCTTGGGTCATTGAATGCACTCCGCCTGTGGCCTCCTGCATCACAATGCAAACCAAGGCATGCGTATGTTAGAGAGTGATTGCACAACCTAGAGTGGCATATTTATATATATATACATATCTATATATATATATATATATATATATATATATATATATATATAGATATATATATATATATATATATATATATATATATATATATATATATATATATATATATATATTATACTGGCCAGTAGGGCCAGTGTAGTTAGGGTTTGTAGGAGTGTTTAATGAAAAAGGGCACTTTTTCCTGGTTAATAACTTTAAATTGGTTTCACAGATGTTCCTAAAATTTGGCATGCATCATCTGCAGGGGTAGGTCTGCTGATGTACCAGATTTGGTTTGAATCCCCTTTTGAGATGTTTGAGATATAAAGTGTTGAAAATACAGAGATTTCCCCAGTTTTTGCTGTTTTTTGGCCACCTGTATCTCAGAAATGGCTTCAGGTGCTGAGCTGAAATGTTCAGGGTAGAAAGCATTGGCCACACAGATGTGCCTTTTGAAGGTTTGGTAAAACAACAGTAACCCATTCCAAAGTTACTAAATCTTGAATTTGCCATTATTTCCTATGGGAGAAAACAGATGTAAAAGTGAAAGTGATTTTTGCACACTGTCATCCAGTTTTGCATACTTTCCACCTGAAGAACTTTGCAACACTCCAACATTGTTGCAGGAAATTTGACAAGCTTCAACCTACAGCACAGGGCTCTTGACTTGAACAATTTGGTGGAAATCCCTTGTTTGGTTTCTGAGGTACATAGTGCTGGGGAAAAAAAAAGATTTTTGAGGGTTTTGCTGTTTGTGTTTATTAATGTTATAAAGGGCAATTTTTGGATCTTAATAACTTTGAAATGGTTAAAGTGATTTCTATGACATTTGGCACACATAACTACCCTGGGGAGGTGTTTTTAAGTGATACATTGCATCGTAATAGCTTTAGCTGTTTCCAAGATACAGAGGCCCGGATATTCAAACTGCGCCCAAAATGTGTGCAACAGCAGGAGCAAGCACAAACCAATTGCGCATATGCGCAACAGGTGCGATATTCAAACATGGAGCAGAACAAATTGCGCAAGCAGCCAACGTCTGAATATCGCACTAACTGCGCCATAGCACAACCAGGAAGGAGAAGCTGAGCAGAAATGTTGCGCTATAGCACAACCAGGGCAGTCCAGCTGAGCAGTCCAGAGGTGCCATAGCGCAAGCAGAGCCCCCCCCAGAGCAATGGAACTGCACATCCAGGGAGGTAGGCTGGGGCCCACCACCAGCCATGCCACACATGGGCACAGGAACACACTGCAGAGCCAACACACACCTGCACACCCCAAGCACAGCATCACTGGGGTGTGACGATGATCTACTGGCCCATGGGACAAGCCAACAAAGCACAGCAGAGCCATGACACCCCAGCACAACCACTGGCAGGCTGAGAGTGCCACACACAGGGGTTGACAACCACAGTGCACATCAGCCCCCCGTACGCACAGCACACCCTGCACCATGACCCCAAGACACCACCCATGTGCAGTGACTGGCACTGCAGGAAACCATGCATCCCCCTCAGCACACGTCAACCCCGTGCAGCACAGAAGCATACAAGCCAGACACACCCTGTGCACCCAGCAGTGGGTGGCAGCAGACGGCAAGACCAACAGAAAGTCACTGCCATGCTGGAGATACCTCCCCATGCACACACACGCACACACACACACACACACACACATATACCCAGGACCATACCACCCCAGATGGCATGTACACCACTGCAACTGAGCACCCATAGCCAGCTGCAAATCAGAGACCAACACAGTATTCATATCAAAATATAAATGTATATTTAAATTTTCAAATACTAAATAACCAAAACAATAAACAACAACTATTTACAAGGGGGTGACGGGTACAAGGTAGGGGTGTTCAAGGGGTAGGGATGAACAACTTGGAGAGGGAAGGCAGGGTGGTAGGGATGGGAGAAGTGGGAAGGGTATTTTCTCCTAAGGCCCAGCCAGCTGGTCATCCTGTGCCTGGTTCCGCACTGTCCTGTGACGCCTCCTCCTCAGGCCATGGCGCCTGATGGACTGAAGGATGGCCTGGTTCTCAATGGACACCTGTGTCAGGCCCCGAATGTCTTGCCGAATCCTCCGGAGAACCTCGAGGCCTAGGAAAATGGGAACACAGTCAATGGCTGTGACTGACCACAACCCTGAACACCACCCAACCTGCAAGCCATATAGCCCAATGTCCCGCACCTGTGATGGCATGCACCCACCCACAGTGAACATGTACATGGCCATCACAAACAGGCGGCACCAGCTATGCGCGACCACTGCACACACACACTGCCCATATCCATCACAGCACAAACAAGGCTGTCAAGTGGCGGCAACGCGTGGTGCGATGCCAGTTACGTATAGCTATGTGCCCAGTGCATGCATGGACCAATTAGTGACGCATACACAGACGTGTGTGATACTGGACAGTGATGCATGTCACCTGTGTCGTATACATACATAGATACATAGACAGTGTCTGCAGATAAGGCCTATGGCCCACCCAGTCTGTCCATTTGAGCTTGTAAGTTCACTTTGTTTTCCTATAAGTCTGTTCCCTCACCCCTGACCTCCAGAATTCTTATGTCTATCCTGTGCATTCTGAAATCCCATGATTGTTTCAGCCCCCACCACTTCCTCTGGCAGGGTGTTCCACTTGTCCACCACCCATTCTGTGAAGAAATTCTTTCTCATGTTTCCTCTGAATCGTCCTCCTCCAACTTCATCCCATGCCCTCTAGTCCTGGAACATCTTTTCGCTTAAAATAGTGTTTTCCTGCACCCTGTTCCTCCCTGTAAGATACTTGTATGTCTCTATCATATCCCCTCTCCCTCCTCTCCTCCAGGGAGTACATGTTCAGTTCCTTCAACCTGTCTTCATCGGACTTGTGATGCAATCCATGCACCATCTTTGTTGCCCTCCTCTGAACCTTTTCTGCCCAGTCTATGTCCTTACGTAGGTATGGTCTCCAGAACTGTACACTGTACTCAGGTGGGGCCTCACTAGTGTCTTGTATAGTGGAATTATGACCTCCCCTTTCCTGCATGGTTGTGTTGTGCAGGGCTAGTGGTCTCCCCCCCCAGCATGCAATAGCATCCATGAAGTAATGATACTCACACTGCTCAAGCAGCTGGGTCTGCCGCTGATGCTGCTGATGCTGCTGCTGCTGCTGCTGCTGGGGTGCAACTCCCACTGGCACCGGGGCCCTGGCACGGCCCTCCTCAACCCGGGCCTGCACCCTCACATCCCGGCCTGTGGGAGACATATGTTGAGACAAACATCAGTGTGACTCCAAAGCAGACTGCCCCCTGCCCCAGTGAGAGTGCCTGCCCACACAGCCATACCCATTCATCTCACAGCGGCACACACTGACACAGCCAACCATGGCAGAGCCATCACCTATGCACAGCCACCAAAACACACTCACACCCCTACAGAGAATACAGGTGCATAGATGGTACACCCACCTGGCCTAGGCTCCACGCCCCACCTGGCACGTGACCGTAGCCGATCCAGAAGGTCCTGATCCTCCGGGCAGAGGTCACTGTACCGTGCCAGCACTGCTCAGCTGACTGGCACCGTCCAGTGACCCCACCAGGTCAGTGGCCACTTGATGCCACACTCTGGCCGGGCAATGGTGAGGGCCGTCCTCATAAAAGTGCCCCATAGTGGGTTTCACTAGGGCCACCAAGTTGGCCAGTTCCAATGGGCTCCACGGAACAGCTCTTTCTCCGAGCCATGGTATCAACTTTACAGCAGGCAATATGGAGCCCGCGCGCCCGTAACCCCACGTGGAGATGTTGCACAATAGACCACCACAGGTTCAATCGCTGTTCGAACAGCACCGTCACTTCACATAGCACTGTCACCAGACAGCGCAATATTGCCCATACACATGCAGCCGAACAGGGCCAGGGGCAAGGTGGGACACAAGGTCGACAGGTCATGGAATGACGCAAGGCCACACACAGCGCCATCTGATGTATAGGCATCCTGCGCGACTGACCAGCTGCGTACCAGTGCCACAGAGGACTATTGCGCAGTAGTGCCACAGCGCCATATAGTGCCCAATGCTGTAGCACCACTGGCACAATGGTGGCCATGGCCTGAATTGCCGATCGCGCACAGCACATCAGAGCATGGCAGACACCTGCGTAAGCTATCTGGGCATGCGCAATGCAGTGTACCACACAGTCACAGATTCTGCGCCATTGGCTCAGTCGACTCAACCAGACAAGAAGCGCAACCGCGATATTCAGCCGACACATGCAAATCATCTGATCAGCCATTCAAAGGCACAGTGGCATGATTTGCATGTCATTATAGTTGCTGCACTCCTAATTTGCATGCATTGCGCTATAAATGCAACACAGCAGTGCTTGGCCAGATTCAGTTACTGCAGTGAGAGGTGAGTTGTATGCTGTGTGATGCTCTGGACAATGGTCATGGGAAATGCTGTAGACTGCACAGTGACAGGTGTCCATTTGCCCCATACAGATCACCATGACCGAGCAGAGCCAAGGTGAGGGTGAGGACGGTGGGCATGGAGGAGGCCCAATTTTACCCCAGTAGAGACAGAGGCCCTCTCCAGGCCTACCTGGATGAGGAGCCAGTACTGAGTGGACGGAGGGGCACCCTCAGTCCCGCAGGCGGCTGCATGGGAGGGGTAGTCGGGCGTGAACCTGCATGGAAGCCACCAGCGCCCTGCAGGAATGCAAGAAGAAGATGGGGACAGACTGCAGGAGGTTGAAGGAGAAGGTGGCAGCCTTCAGGGCGGCACGTGCTGGCACTGGTGGGGGCCCGCCACTGGTGTTGGAGCTGACCCCGGCTGAGGAGACACTGGTTGCATCAATGCAGCAGAGCGCTATTGAGGGCATACCAGGAGGTGGATTCCAGACAGGTGGAAGCCCATCACTGCACGGTATGACATGGTGGTGGTGTTGGGGGAGGGGGTTGTGGGGAAGGTTGTTCACATGCACTCACATGTACTCTCTTTCTGTTACAGATCCTGTTCGTCTTCAGGAGACGGTGGTGGTGGGTCCAGCCAGTGATGATGACCTGCTGGACATGGAGGAGGGTCCATCCACCTCTATCACCAGCCAGCAGACACTGCAGCAGCATGCACGCTGGGCCGCCAACTCTGGTGTCGGTGATTCGGGTGCGGGGGGTGCACAGCCTGTGTCTCAGCAGTCTGGCATGCAAGCATGCCAGCACGCTGTACCTATGGCTGTAGCACATACCTACACCACTGATGATGCAAGGACTGCAATGGGCAGTGATAGGTGTGTGTCCCATGACGGACACACAGCAGGCCAGCACGTGCACCTGGGCCTTTCTGGTTCCAACTTGTGTACCAGCATGCTGGCACAGTCCCAGGTTGTGCCTGTCAGCACCGGTGGGCAGCACCGTGGCTGTGCAGGTGTCTGGCACTGTTGCTAGCACAGCGTGGAAGCGAGTGGACCCTGGGGCACAGCAGTTGGCGGGCAGCAGCAGCAGTCACCCACCAGGTCTGGGGGTACAGTGTCAAGCAGTGGCACATGTCCGCCGCCTTGATCCGCCCATTCCTGGTCCTGGTGAACAGCGCCCACCCTCAAGGGGTGTTGTGCATCAGGACCTTCCACACCCTGGGGGACAGGATGCCGTTGGGGCACAGTACCCATTGGATGAGCACACCCACCTGCTGGGGGAATCAGTACAGCTGCAGAGGCAGGTTGCAATGTCCGTGGAGGCACTGTCTGTGGCTGTGGAGCAGCACAGCAGGGAGTGTGCTCTGGACCATGCAGAGCTGGTGCATATGTGGACGGATGTGACCTCCGCCATTGACAGGCTGACCCAGGCAGTGGTCTCTGTCGTGGGATGCATTGGGCACACAGTCAGGTGCCCCTGTACCACACACCCCACACAGTTCACTCTCCACTCCCCGTTCCCGGCATCATGCGACACCAGGCCTGTCGATGCCGGGTTCTGCTGTGGCCATCCCGAACACCCCTGGTGCAGGTTTGTTCGGCATGCTGCAGACCCCTGTGCGGGCAAAGTCGCGTTCACGCAGTAGGACCCCTGGTGGTGCAACAGTGCCACCCCATGTGGCCCCAGCTCAGCCTGCCAGTGCTGTTGGGCCATGGCGGGGCCGCCCACGCATCCGCGGTGGCTGTGGGACAGTGCTACATGACTGAGCTGTCTCCTAGTGCGGGCCTGTCTGGTGCTGCCATGTGTGCAATGTGTGTCATGGTGGGCAGTGCACTGCTGGGTGCTCTGCTCAGCACGCCTACACACGGACCACCTGCACACCCTCCCAACTGCTGTCCACAGGTGCGTGTGCATGATGATGCCTGCATTGTACTGTACACCAAGTGCAAGGGTGCCCAGCATCTGACACACAATGCATTTGACATTACAGGTGGTGGGTGGTCGGTGGTGCTGTGTGTTAGCAATGTCGGTTCTGCTGTGCTGTGCATGTGCCCATGTACGCCTGTGCCTGGTGTGTGTGCACATGAGTGCTCACCCTCCTTGATTGTGTGTTTGTATGCCTGGACCCTTCCACTCCCTGGCGTCATGCACCCCTGGTGTGTTACCCTGTGTGCCTGTGGTTTGTGCATGGACAGTGTTGGTTGCACATGTCCCCTTGACTTACCTGTGTTCTGCATAGTGCTCCTCTGTGATGGTGTCCCGGTGCAGCTGGGCCTGCCGGATCAGTCGGGGGTCCCGCCGTCCTAGGGGGGGCTGCTCATCACCATCAACACCAGCGCCACTGGCATCCCCATCGCTGTCCCCC
Organism: Neoceratodus forsteri; assembly: GCA_016271365.2. Taxonomy (NCBI): domain Eukaryota; kingdom Metazoa; phylum Chordata; order Ceratodontiformes; family Ceratodontidae; genus Neoceratodus; species Neoceratodus forsteri. The sequence continues at coordinate 897,349,061 of CM057459.1, forward strand.
TCTTCAACCTGTACGGCTATTCCATAGTCTTTGGCCATGTTGTGCAGGATGCAACAGGCCAGGAATATTCCACAGGCCTTTTGGGGCTGTACTGTAGGGCACCGGAGGTGTCTAGGCATCGAAGCATGCCTTGAGATCCCAAACACCCGCCTCTATGATGTTGCGTGGTGGAAACATATAATTTCATTATAGCATTGCTGCGATGGGGTCATGGGGCGCCGCTATGGTGTGAGCAGCCAGGGACGGAGTGGGTATCTGCTGTCACCTGTGTGGAGATAGTGGAGATCAGTCTCATGTTCAGGTCCATATTGCCCATATCCCTGTGTGCCACTACAATGGCACCTGTGGCATTCCCACCTTTGCCCCGAGTTTGCATTCCATACAGGTGTACTCACCCACTAGATGTCCTGTGGGGATGTCCCCACTCTCGAATCGATGGCACAATGTGGACTGATACCATATGAAGGCATCATGTGCTCCGCCAGTGTGTGTGGCACAGACATTGATTATGCGCCCAGTGGCATCACACACCACCTGGCAGTTGACACTGGAGAATCCCTTTCTGTTCCTATATGCGAGCCCATCGGGGCCAGGTGGTGGCGAAACGGCCACATGGGTGCAGTCTATGGCCCCTAGCATGCCAGGCATATGCATACCCTGTGGAACTCCTGCATGTTTGCTGCACGCCTGCCTGCAGTGTAGGAAATGGATGCACTCTGCAGCATGTGGCAGCAGTGCGCTGAGGAATTGGGTGAGGATGCGACGGGCCGACTGTGTGATGCCTGTGGTGTCCCCTGTCAGCCTCTGGAAGGTGCCGTGGCAAGCAGGCACATGCAGGCTGTCACCTTGGTCTCCACCGACAGAGCGTGACTCCATCGTGAGGGTGCCTGCATCACATCACTGCACAGCTCACAGAGCCGTCTCAGTATTGCCCTGTTCAGGCGGTACCGGCCCACGATCTCTACATCTGTGTACAGCTCAAAGCTGATGTGGGCACGGTACTGCCTGTTGGGGGCATACCACCGACGGGCCCTTCCATGGCCACGTCCCCCTGAAGCATGCATTCTCACCCCCCTCATTACAGCTTCCATGTGGAAGCTGGCACTGTCCATCTCCCTGGCTTCTGACCCCCCCTGGCTGGTATTGCTGTCTTACCCCCGCTGTCCTCACTGCTACTTCCACTGCACCGGGCACCTCCAGCTGGCCTCTATAGCCTATGGCCCATGCTTTCCTTGCCTGCCCTAGCCTGTCTGTTGTCTGTCTGTCTGTCTGTCTGTCTCTCTCTCTCTCCCCCACTTGGCAGCCTTGTAGCGTTCTTGCACCGCTTCCTTGAGCCTTTTTATTTTGGCTTATTTCCGCTAGTGCACAATTTCTGGCTGTGCCGCTATTGCGCATCGCGCAAGTCTTTGAATATCGTATTGCGCTTCTTTATGGCGATCCAATTCTTCGGTTGCGCGCATGCCTTCATTTTCATTGCGCTGTTGCTCAGCATGTTTTCGGTGGTGCAACTGCCTCCTTCTGAATATCGCAAAATGGCGCAATTTTGGACTTGCGCATGCGCAACCCTTTTGAATATCCGGGCCAGAGTGTTAAAAATAGAGGTTTGGGGTGTTTGACACTTTTTTGTTCCACCTGTATCTTGGAAACGGCTTTGGCTGCTGGGCTGACATTTTCAGGGTAGAAAGTCTTAGCCTCACAGATGTGTCTTTGAAGATTTGGTGGGAAAATATAAATTTTTTCTAAAGTTATGATGCTTTGAATTTCCCATTATTTCCTATGGGGAAAAAAATGATGTCCCACACAACATAGGATTCTGCTTCGAACTAGGATTCTGCTTCAGACTAGGATTCTGATTTGAACCAGGATTGAGCTTCAACCTAGGATTCTGCTTCGAACTAGGATTCTGCTTTGAACTAGGATTCTGCTTTGTATGAGCACTATGGAAAGGAATTCTGCACTGAACAAGGATGCTATTTTGCAGTACTAAATCCCTTTTGGCAGACAGAACCAACACATTGGGGGAGCAGGAACCAACAGTCAACCAACCCTACCTATCATACAGCCCCCAGGGCCCCACCCCAGGGTTCATAAATCCCCTAGAGTTGTTTTTTTAAACATAATCTCCACTCTGGGGTGACCTGCCAGGCTTTGTTTTCTGCAACACAGTGAACTGAAATTTAAACTTACTATAGGACTGAATGAAGTGGTGACCTTTTTGCTGGTTTTCCAGCTTGGTGCTTTTCAACTCAGTTTAACACCCTGGTAAATATACCTCATGCTTGAAGGCTAGAAGTTTTGTGTCATTGAGTTACTGTCTTTTGTGCTTTTTGCTATTTCAGTATCTTATTCCTCTCCCCCACCACCACCACCAGCACACACAGTAGGACACTGCAGAGCCCACTCACAGTGTCCCAGATAAAGCACCCCCAACCCACTGTGGGACACTGGGGAACCGACTCCCAGTGTCCTGAAATATGTATGTAACAGTTTTGCCAACAGCGGGGTGCCCAATAACCATGTTAGCACTACACTCACTCCCATCAGCAGTGTGTCACTCTATGGAGACAACTCACAGTGCACATTGTTTACCCAGTTATGCTGTACCCCACAGAGCAGTGTGGAACACTTGGGAGCCCACCCCAGTGTCCTGAGAAATGGTTCTACTCTTCCTGTGAAAAAAGAAAATAGTCTACAACATCTTTTATAAACTCCTGTAAAAAAGGTCTCTCATTGTTTCCCCATCCCCCTCTCACATCCTGACCTTCCCACTGAGCAACCAACCACCTCACCCTCCTTGTCTTATACTTACCAACTGAGGATGGTGGCTGTCATCTTCTGTGGACCAGGACACATCAGCACTCTTCAAAGTTGAATAGCAAACTGAAGAATAAAGTAAGTGCCATATAGAGGTGGTCAATGGCATTTTGAACATACTATATGTTAATATCTCAGCCATTTGTAGGTATTTTACATAGATACATAGACACTGTTGGCAGATAAGGGTATATGACCCACCCAGTCTGCCCAGTTGAGCTTGTAAGTTCACTTTATGTTTTTCTAGAAGTCTGTTGCCCCTTACCCCTGACCTTCAGAATGTCCTTATGTCTATACCATGCATTCTTAAATCATGTGATTGTTTCAGCCCCCACCACTTCCTCTGATAGGGTGTTCCACTTGTCTACCACCCTTTCTGTGAAGAAATTCTTATTCATGTTTCATCTGAATTGCCCTCCTTCCAACTTCATCCCATGCCCTCTAGTTCTGGAACATCTTTTTCACCAGAACATAGTGTATTCCTGCACCATGTTCCTCCCTGTAAGGTACTTATATGTCTCTATCATATCTCCTCTCTCCCTCCTCTCCTCCAGGGAGTACATATTCAGGTGCTTCAGCCTGTCCTCATAGGACTTGTGATGCAATCCCTCTACCATCTTTGTTGCCCTCCTCTGAACCTTCTCTACCCTGTCTACGTTTTTACAAAGGTAAGGTCTCCAGATCTGCACACTGTACTTCAAGTGAGACCTCACTAGTGTCTTGTGTATTGAAATTATCACCTCGCTTTTCCTGTTGGAGATGCTCCTTCCTATGCATCCCAGCATCCTTTTTGCTTTACCTGCTGTCTTGTTGCACTGTTTCCCTACCTTGAGGTCATCAGAGATTATAACCTCAAGGTCCCTTTCCTGCTTGGTGCATGCTATGTCCTCAACCCCCTACCCACCCAACTGATATGTTGTTCCAGGATTTTTTTTTTGCCCCATATGCATTATCTTGGAGTTCTTTGCATTGAATTTCAACTGCCAAACCCTTAATCATTTGTCAAGCTACTGCCAGTCCCTCTTCATTCTGTCTACACCCTGTTGCATGAAACAAATTTTCAACATGGACTTTATGGGACCCCACCTCATGAACACTGGCACAGTCATTTTGTTACTCTGTCCTGAAAGATGATTTTACTGTGGATGAAAGAAATCACCTTTTGGGACTGAGCAATGAAATGGAAATGCCATTGTGCATGGGGGGAGGGGGTCCCAAATAGCCCATGTGGAAAATCTGGTACACAAATACCCCAAAATGCCCAAGTTATGCATGGTTGTTGAAATTTTCCTTCACACATGTGTAACTTTGTCAATTTATATTTTCACTCCAGGTTTTCAACATAGCCACTTTTTGCACCACCTCATGAACAGTACAGCTGCATTTTTCACATCCTGCTCAAAATGTGCTTGTGCACCTGTGCAGAATGGTGTGGTTGATGTGCAAAATCACTTTTCGGGACTGAGTAACAAAATGACAGTGCCAGTGTTCATAATGTAGGGTCACAAAAATGCAATGTTGAAATTTTGCAGCAAAAGAAACAAAGGGTGCCTAAGTTACATGCATCCAATCAAATGTTCCTATGCATGTATGTAACTGTCAATCATTTATATTTTCACTCCAAAGTTTGAACAAAACCATTTCTTCGCAGCACCTCATGAATACTTCTGTTGTTATATCTCAAATCCTGTCCAAAATGTTTTTCCATAGCTGTGGCACAGAATGGCATTTTGCCATGGTTTAAGAAATTTACTCCTACAGTACGAGGGTTATGAGGTGGGGTGATAAGAAGACTATGCCAAAAATTTGGGGTCACAATGTGAAAAAAATGACAAACTTATGAAAATTTATTGCATATTTGTTACACTTCTATCTCAAAAAACTCTGTTTTGCAAAACCAGTTAGGGTTTCCATTAAACCTTTAAAAGTATGGAAATTCAATGTTAGGGTTAATATGTGTATCAACACAACAACACCAATCTCTGCAAACATTAGAAACAAAACAGTTATTTGATATATCCCTTGGTGTCCTTCCACCTAACACATACACCATTTGAGCTGTTAACTATGTGGTATAGAACAATATATGTGTATGGTGTACAAGTTAGGTGGAAGGACAATAATTTATATATTCATTGCCAAAAAACTGTGTTAATGCATCAGTTAGGGTTGATGTGACAAACATAGGGAAATTAAACATTAGAGTTGAAACCTTAACACCCCCACCCTACCACCCCACTACCACAGACCAACAGGTGATGGGGTGTGCTTTGGGGTTGTCGGCCCTAACTGTCACCCCATTCCATGTGTAAGAAATATGACATGGTACAGTATAAGAGAATGGGGTGAGAGTGAAGCCCAATTACCCCAAGGCACACCCCATTGCCTGTTGGTCTGTGGAGGGTGGGGGTGGAGTAGGGTGGTAAGGTGGGGGGTGTTAGGGTCTCAACTCTAACACCTCATTTCCCTATGTTTGTCACTTCAACCCTAACTGATTCATTAAGGAAGTTGTTGCAATGAATTTCCTTACTTTTCCCATGGTATCAGTATTTCCATAATGCACTGTCATTTCACTGTGAGCTCTGCTCTTCCATCTACATATAACAGCCATATACTCCTATGGTATCAGTTTTATGACATGCAGGGCCCTATGGGCCCTGCGCTTCCATCCATCCATAAGTGCACAGACATTGTAATGAGTTGTCATCTCCCTGTAGGAGTGACCACTGTTGCATATTGGATGTCCTAACAGCTCCATTACTGCATAATCATATTCATATGTGTGAGCGCAGGGCCCACCCACCTACCTATAACTGTAGAGACACAAAGCATGCATAGATACATTCGAAGTAAGCATTGTGCTGCAGATGGTGCAATATCTCAGTAACCATATTAACTGTGGAAAAAATTCCACTGCAGTTGTAATCATGGACTGGTAAACTGCACGTGTGCTTAGTACACCCAAAGGTGTACTATGCTGCACTTAACAAAAAATCTGCATCTCGAACCATTTTCAAGATATAGGCACCAAAGGGCACTGTGTTTACCACAGTGTTTTCCTATGGGAAATTTCTCAACTTTGGAATGTAATAACTATGGTACCAATGTAACTTTTTACACCAAACCAGCATAAGTCACATCTTTGTAGCCTGCCAACATGAAGCCAAAAGTCCTAACCATTTCTTTGCAGTGAAGTGGCAAAGAAACAGCAACCTTTAAAAATCCCTGTTTATGAGCTGTCAAAATCCCTGTTTATGAGCCGAATCCTTGTTCATGAGGTGTCAAAATCCCTGTTCATGAGTCACTTCTTGTTTGCAAGATAGGGTCTTCTGGTCATCCTCTGACGAACAAGGATTTTGACAGCTCTCGAACAAGGATCAGCTCGCAAACAGGGATTTTTACACCTCATGAACAAGGATTTTGACAGCTCACAAGCAAGGATTTTTTTGGCCATCTGGTTGTCCCTTCATGAACAAGGATTTTGACAGCTCACGAACAAAGATTTCTCATGAATGTGGATTTTGACAACTCATGATGCCTATAGCTTAATGGATAGTGCACTGGACCGACATGCCAGAGGTCTGAGGTTCAATTCCCACTAGGACAATGTACACTTTAAAGAGGGAGGTAATAATCCCTATTTACAAGACACTGGTTAGGTCCCATCTGGCGTACTGTGTGCAGTACTGGAGGCCACACCTTCACAAAGACATTAACCAAATTGGGGCAGTCCAGAGAAGGCAACCAAATGGTGCAGGGACTGCATCAGAAAACATATGAGAACAGATTAATGGAGTGCAATATGTATACCATAGATCAAAGGAGGGAGAGACAGGTGATATGATTGAAACATTCAAACACCTTAAGGGCATTAACAAGGTGAAAAAGTTTTAAATGTTTCAATATAAGAAAAATAGTAGGACAAGAGGACACAGCATGAGATTAGAGGGAGGTTGATTAAGGGCTAATGTGAGGAAATTTATTTTCACAGAAAGGGTGCTGGATGCATGGAACGGTCTACCTTAGGAAGTGGTGGATATGAATAAAGTGCAGGGCTTCAAACAGGAATGGGATAGGCATAAGGGAGCATTACAAAGAAGTATGAATAGATAGGCCATTGACAGAGCAAAAGATGATGGCACATTCATACTGTAAGGTAGAAAAAGAAATGGGCAGACTGCATGGGCCTTGTGGTCCTTATCTGCCATCAACTTCTATGTTTCTATGTTTCTATGATTTTGACAGCTCATGAACACAGATTTTGTTTTATAAGTCCTCATTTGTGAGGTGTCAGAATCATTGTTCATGAGAAATCCCTGTTCGTGAGAAAGGGCCATCTGGTCATCCTCTCATGAACAAGGATTTTGACTTTTCATCAACAGAGATTGTGACACCTCATGAACAAGGATTTTATTTTATAATCCTTGTTCATGAGCTGTCAGAATCCCTTTCTGTAAGCTAATCCTTGTTTGAGAGACAGGGCCATCTGGTCATCCTCTCACGAACAAGGATTTTGTTAGCTCACGAAAAAGGATTGGCTCATGAACAGGGATTTTGACAGTTCACGAACAAGGATCAGAAGCAAGTGATGAACAAGGATTTTTGGAATAAAAAACAGCCATTTTTTGAGGAAAGTAAACCAAACCAAAGTCATGGGTTTGTAGAGGGCATCACCCTGTACAGAACCCATACTTCAATCTCCTCAGAAGACATCCACGGGACAAGTTATAATGTTTTGTTTTTTGAAAAAATGAAAACAAGATGGTGGCTCGTGAACAGGGATCTTTTTCTTATGAACAGGGATTTTATAAATCCCTGTTCATGAGCTGTCAAAATCCCTGCTCATGAGGCAAATCCTTGTTCACAATTTATATAACTATCCAAAAGACTGAACTTTGGAATGGATTAATATTTTTTCACCAAACCAACGCTGGCTTATTCTTTGGGGTAACTGCTTTCTACCCTTGCATTTCAGATCAAAATTCCAAATGGTGTGGCCACAATGTGATGGACAAAAATCAGTAAAAAGTGGTGAAAAAAAGTGAAAACCACACTTTTTTCACTACGTGCTGCATGAAAAATGCACATTTGATCGAAATGAAATTTAGCATGTCAAGAGATGTACCCCATGGAACAGCACGTACCAAATTTTGTGCAAATCCATTGAATAGTTGCATAGTTATTACAGCGCACAATTTGGGGTTTAACATTAAACTACTTACTCAATCCTAACTATAGTGGCACTACTGCGTCACTATAATACAGTGTATATATATATATATATATATATATATATATATATGTATGTATATATATGTATATATATAATATATATATATAGAGAGAGAGATATGTATAGATATATATACAGTAGGTGTGAGCCATATTTTTCACTGATAAAAGCATGTATTACTACCACAGTGAGATAAATGTAGACTCAGGCTAACACAGAGATGATAAATGCCGTTTATACATACCGTGCTTAACTAACTAGCATTTATTCTCACTGTGGTGATGTTACAGACAAGTCTATTAACTCTTCCTCAGTTCTGCAACTTGTTTCAACTAAGTAAAATAAGAAATGAAATTCACCTCTTTCAAGCACCTGAAGCCCAACAACTGGTTTACTGCATTTTGTCTCACAGACACTCACATGCTGAAAAGATCTCTAAAGTTCCTACTAAAAGAAAAAAAAGAAAGAGCACTGACTGCTAAATACACCAAATCATACAGACTCAAAGCAACAAACATACTTTGATACATCTGAACTATACTGGAAAAATACATTAATTCTCCTTACAGAAGAAAACAAAACCAATGAATGTGAAAGAAGTTTTCTATCTTGCACAGTTTGAAAGCAACACAGAACCACTTTAGAAAAGCCTATTGTATAAATTGCACACATGATGTGCAGATGATGTGATATGTGGAATATCTTCACTCATGAACAGTGACCTCTGGTTGTTTATTTATTTATTTATTGATATGGTCAGAAATACAATCCTTTGAGTCAAAGACTTGTTTCCAAAGGCTCATTGTCAAGTAGCACAAAATACATAGACAAGCACATGAATTAACTGGAAGGCACATAGTTACAGCATTACAGGCGATTTAGTACATAGTTACAAGGTTACATGGGATTCAAAGTATACTGACAGGTGGGTATAACAAGACTTGCACAGGTACATCATCATGTGGCACTTTTCAATGAATGAGTACAGGCTAGGATTTTTATTACACGGTTATGGACCAGGCCAGGGAATAGCTATATGTCTGAGGACCAGTTTGTTATAGCAGTTATTACAGGTGGGAAATAGCACTGACCTATACAATGAGGTAGCTAGCCGGTAAAGAGAGCAACCAGGGATTTGTAGTTGGGAAGAAGGGTGAAGGGGTGAAGTTGTAGCCCATTGGGCAATTGTCAGGTAGAATGAAATGAGGTGCAGGCCAGTAAAGGGGGCTCGTGTGTGAAGAGGAGCCCTGGACTGGTTATGCATGGCTGCAGTGCTGCATGGTAAGCAGGTGGTTCCTGAGGGCAAGTTTAAAAGCACCTATTTTGGGGAGGTTAGTGATGGTGCCCAGGAGTGAGTTGAACCAGGATGGGGCACTATAGCAAAAAGATCTCTGGGCGAGTGATGTCCTGACTCTTGGTATCAGAAAGGTGGTCTTACATGTGCTGCACGTGGGGATGGTTGTGGATGCATGTTGGAGGGAGGCGGTCAGCCCAGTAGGGTAGAGACCTAGGATTATTTTCTTAGTTAAGAGCACTGTCTGATAGCGAATCCTCTCCTCAAGGTTGAGCAAGTTGATGGTGGAGTAGAGTGTGCATGTATGGGTACTCCTGTCCGAGCCAGTCAGGAGCCTGCAGGCCTTGTTAATAGATAGATGGATTTTATTCAGGGCAGTTTTGTCTGCTGCTGCATGTATTAGAAGTCCATAGTCTACTTGGGACAGGACTGAAGAGGTGATGGCTAGCTGGAGTGCATCGGGGGGAGGCAGTCATTGTGCCGTTAGAGTAAACTTATTTGAGAATTCACGGCAGGGCAGAGGGTGTTGATGTGGGAGTGGAAGATGAGAGCGGAGTCAAACATGATGCCCAGGTATTTGTATGAGGCTACTTGTTCCAGGGGGTGTTGCATACTGGGTAGAACCTGGAGTATGGCATTTCTGGCTTTTTTCTGATGGTGGGCAAAGAGCATGGCTTTCATTTTTTTTAGGTTGATAATTAACCTGTGGTCAGAGAACCATTGCTGTATTTGGGTGAAGGAGTGCTGGAGTGTGGCTTGCAGGACAGCTGGGTTTTGATGCAAAGCCAGGATGACTACATTGTCTGAATACAGCAGCACCTTTTCCACACAGGCGTTAGGAAGTGCATTTAGTTAAAGACTGAAAATGAGAAGGTCCAGGATGGAGCCCTGGGGGACTCCAGAGTGAACAGGCAGTGTGTTCAACAGCATGCTATGGATTTTAACACACTGAGACCTGGATGACAGATTGCTGTGAAACTAAGCTAGGGGCCCAGAGGAGAGGACTAGCTGGTAGAGGGAGTCGAGCAGGAGAGGATGTGACTCATGAGTATCCAGAGGTCACTGTTCACTCGTGAAGATATATCACATATCACATTCCTGCCCATCATGTATCCCATATATATATATACATATATATATATATATATATATATATATAAATATATTTATACAATGGGTAGGTAAAATCATAGAAATTCCACTAACATGATTGGACAGAATGCATCACATGACTGTGCATTATTTACCAATGACTGCACACCTCCCAGCGCGACCACATACCTCAACTACTTTCCAGCCCCCTTCTAGTCTTCAGAATGTTCTCACCAGTAGTAAGATCCTTCCACACCTCCTGACACAGAAAAGCTGCCACAAACACACACACACCTAGCACAAGCAGGCTACCATAACAAATCAATACAGCAATCCTCAGCCCAGTGTACACAACATATGTTTAAATCTGCCATACATTTTAATAAAATGCAATTCAAAATTCTTATCTGGTTGATCCTGCTATTTTGCTGTGGCTCCATGCTGAAGGGCTTTCACTTTCTGCTGCAATGTAGCATGACCGAGTGCTGCCACTGTTTGTGAGTTGCTGTCAGAAGTTTGAATGTCACTTGGTTTAAAAAGTACAAAAAAAAGTTGTTAGTTTCTGTTTTATTCATTTTATCAGAAAAAGAAAGCTGCCATCTGTACATCGAGAAGAGCCCCCATGGAGCACTTTCACTTTTATAATATTGAACTGTAGCATGCCCGAGCGTGCTCGGTCTCCAAAAATAAAATACAGCTGCATGTGTAAAGTAAGTCCCTCTTAGGTGAAATCTATAGTAAAGTGTCTTTTTTTGCATTTGTAGTCTAGTTTCTAGAAAAGAAGCCACTGACTGAAGTGAGAGGACAGAAAGCGCAGAGCGAGACAGTCGGCAAGTTCAGAATGAGAGACGCAAGGCAGAGTAAGCGTTACTATAGCAACGCTTGCTCTGTATTGTGTCTGTCTTTCTGAAGTCACCAACTGTTTCCCTGTGCTCTGTGGTGGGTCTTCTTGATGTACAGATGGCAGCTTTCTTTTTCTGATAAAATGAATAAAACAGAAACAAACAACTTTTTTTTTTACTTTTTAAATCGAGTGACATTTAAACTTCTGGCAGCAACTCACAAACAGTGGCAGCACTCGGTCACGCTACATTGCAGCAGAAAGTAAAAGCCCTTCAGCTTGGAGCCACAGTAAAAATAGCAGGATCAACCTGATAACCATTACCAACAACTTAAACCCATTGAAATTATGGCAGCATCAGCCAGAATCTCTACAGATAAAACAATTATTTGTGCCATGTAGGGACTACTCCCCCCACCCATCACATTTATGTCCATTTCATAAGATAGATAACCCACTTTGGGGTGTGCATTCATGCTCTGATATACTCACACCTTGGGTGGTTGAACTCACACCAAGGCATGTGAATATCAGAACGCGACCCGACACCCCAGAGTGGGTTATTTATTACTGATATATATATATATATATATATATATATAGATAGATAGATAGATATAGATATTCATTGCAAAAAACTCTGTTTTACATAACCAGTTAGGGATTCCATTACACCTTTAAAAGTATGGAAATTCAATGTTAGTGTTAATATGTGTATCAGCACAACAATACCAATATCTGCAAACATTAGAAACAAAACAGTTATTTGATATATCCCTTGGTGTCCTTCCACCTAACTCTTACACCATAAAAATATATTGTTCTATACCACATTAGTAACAGCTCAAATAGTGTATGAGTTAGGTGGAAGGACACCAAGCAATATATCAACTAACTGTTTTGTTTCTAATGTTTGCAGAGATTGGTGTTGTTGTGCTGATACACATATTGAACATTGAATTTCCATACTTTTAAAGGTGTAATGGAAACCCTAACTCGTTTTGTAAAACAGAGTTTTTTGCAATGAATTTCCTTACTTTTTGAGATAGGTGTGTAACAAAATTGCAAGAAATACTCATAAGTTTGTCATTTTTTTCACATTGTGACCCCAAATTTTTGACATAGTCTTCTTATCACTCCACCTCATAACCCTCATATTGTAGGTGTAAATGTCATAATCCATGGCAAAATGCCATTATGTGGTAACACATTTTGGACAGGATTTGAGAAATAACAGCTGTAGTATTCATGAGGTGCTGTGAAGAAATGGCTATGTTCAAACTTTGGAGTGAAAATATAAATGATTGGCAGTTACATGCATGCATAGGAAAATGTCATTGATTGCGTGTAACTCAGGCATTCTTTGCTACTTTTGCTCCAGAATTTCAACATTGCTTTTTTGGAACCCTACATTATGAACACTGGCACTGTCATTTCATTACTGAATCCCGAAAAGTGATTTTGCACATCGACCACACCATGGCCGCCGGGCTGGGCATGCTGCAAGTCGCTGCAAAACTGTAACTAAACTGTATCTCCTTTTGTGCATTTTTTCATCATATTTGTCTTCCTTTTGTTTTGTTCCCTCATTCTGTTTTAATTTTATTGTTTGTGTAAGTTTTAAATAGTCAGGCATTGTAGTGAGGAATTTAGTTCAGTGCATTATTGGGATTACCAATTATCCTTGTAGTGTACACTGGGGCTGCTTGTTTGTCCCATTATTGCCCTGACAAAAAAGGGATTTATCTGTTTAGTTTCCCCTTACCCAGTGCACTATTTGATAAAGAATTGGACTTGCTTTTGTTTTTTTGTGGTTTTACTGTGCTATCTGAAGCTGAGGAGAGGAAGCGAGACCTACCTGGAGGAGGCGGTACTGTGAGGCCGGTGTGGAGTGCATTGGAGGATTTGCGGGAGTTTTTTTCTGCTCTTCTGATTCTGGCCGTGACTGTGGATACCTGGGTAGCCTTGCGATGGAGTTTCTTGTTGGTTCAGAAGTCTGTGTAGACACTGAGTCAGACTTTGGCGGGATCGGGCACTGGTGCAGTGGGGGGGTCCGACACAGTTGGGTGGCCTGTGGCTGGATTTGCTGCTGCATGGGAGACCGGACCCTGGATTGGCCATGGAGCCAGCTTACAAGCATGTAGTTCTTCCATGTCCTCTGGGGGGATTGGCTGGTGGGCCAACACTAGTGAAGGATCAAAGCTGTGGCAGTAAATATTTCTGGTGAGAAAGTGAAGTGAAGTGGTTAAAAGTGGGTAGCCATCTGGGAACAAGCGACCACCAAACAGTGTGGTTCACAATAAACACAGTCATACAATCAAGCCATACAAAAGCAAGAGTATTGGACTTTAGGAGGGCTGACTTTGGGTAAATGAGAGAGTGCCTCAGAAAAGCACTAGCAAACAGGCAAGAAGGAGGAGTGGAGGAACAATGTGGAGTAATCAAAACAGCCATCACAGAGGCAACAAGCCTTTGTCTAAAGCAAATCAATGAAACACAATGAAGGAAAAAAATGCTATGGTTCTCAAAAGAGGTGGCAGGGAAGGTTAAGGAGAAAAGGATAGCATTCAGGAAATATAAGGAAACACAGAAGGAGCAGGACAGAGAACATTATCAGTTAAAGCAGAAAGAGGCTGGGAAGGCAGTCAGAATAGCAAAGGCCCAAACCGAGGAAAGGATAGCCAATTCTGTTAAGAAGGGGGATAAGACCATTTATAGGTACATTAGGGAGCGAAGAAAGACCAAAGGAGGGATACTGAGGCTTAATAAAGGGGAGGGAATGTGGGTAGAGGGTGACAGTGAAAAAGCAGGGATACTGAACAAATATTTCTGCTCAGTATTCACAAAGGAAGAGGAAGGGGAGGTACCTAAACCAACCAAGAGAAACACTCTGAAGATGGGGGGTCGATACCAGTCCATTTACAGAAGAAAGGGTTCTGAAAGAACTAATAAAATTGAAGGTGGACAAAGCAATGGGGCCTGATGGGATTCACCCAAGAATTCTAAAGGAACTAAGGGTAGAACTAGTGACACCTCTGACTACTCTCTTTAACAAATCATGAGAGGATGAGGTGGTACCTGAGGACTGGAGGAGGGCAGATGTGATTCCTCTTCACAAAAGTGGGAGCAGGACAGAGGCAGGAAACTACAGGTCAGTTGGTTTGACCTCAGTGGAAGGGAAAATGATGGAATCACTTCTGAAGGAAAAAAATGTTGAGTACCTAGAGGCCAGTGGGGTACAGGACCCAAGGCAGCATGGATTCATGATGGGAAGGTCATATCAGATGAATTTAATAGATTTCTTTGACTGGGTGACCAAAGTAGTAGACCGGGGATGGGCTGTGGACATGGCCTACCTAGATTTTAGCAAGGCATTTGATACAGTCCCACACAAAAGATGAATATACAAGTTAGCCAGCCTTGGAGTGGGTCCCAAGGTGGTAGCCTGGATATAAAATTGGCTAGACAACAGGACGCAAAGGGTAGTAGTAAATGGGTACACAGAAGAAAGGAGGGTTACTAGCGGGTACCGAGGGTTCAGTACTGGACTGGTCCTTTTTAATGTCTTTATAAGTGACATTGCAGAGGAACTGGAAGGAAAAGTATGTCTCTTTGCAGATGACACAAAGATCTGCAACAGCGTTGATACACAAGATGGAGTGGAAAGGATGAGAAGGGACTTGGCAAGGTTGGAGGAATGATCAAATGTATGGCAGCTCAGATTCAATGCAAAGAAGTACAAGGTAATGCAGATGGGAAACAAAAACCCAGGGGAAGCGTACACAATGGGGGGGTGAGATACTGACAACAGTAAAAATGGAAAGGGACCTGGGGGTAATTATATTGGATGACCTAAAGGTGGGCAAGCAATGTGAGAAGGCAGTAAGAAAGGCTGGGGGGATACTGGGATGCATAGGAAGAGGCATCAATAGTAGAAAACAGGAAGTTGTTATCCTCTGTACAGACAGTTGGTGAGACCCCATCTGAGTACTGTGCAGTTCTGAGACCCCATCTCCAAGAAAGACATAGACAGAGTGGAGGCTGTCCAGAGGAGGGCAACCAAAATGGTGCAGGGTCTGCACCAGAAGACATACGAAGAAAGACCAAATGAGCTAAATATGTATACCCTTGAGGAAAGAAGGGAGAGAGGGGACATGATAGAAACTTTCAAGTACCTCAAGGGAATCAACAAAGTCCAAAGGGTAGCATCTTTCAGAAGAAGAGATGTGCAAGAACAAGGGGGCACAATTTGAAGATAAAGTGGGGACGGCTCAGAGGTAATGTGAGGAAGTATTTTTTCACAGAGAGGGTTGTGGATGCATGGAACAGCCTCCCTGAGGAGGTCATGGAGTCAAGAACAGTGGAGGAATTCAAGAATGTATGGGACAGACATAAGGCAGTCCTAGTGGGGGGTAGGAGGAAGTAAGCTGTTGGTTAACTAGGATCTGCAGCTTATCTGTTAGGTAGGAAAATGGGCAGACTAAGTGGGCCAAGCGGTCCTTATCTGCCATCAAATGCTATGTTTCTATGTTTCTATGGTGAATGTCCCTGTGGACGGGGTTTCTCAGGTCCCCATGTGTGCTCTGACTGCTAGATCCTGGAAGTCTTCCTGTCACTAACATCACCAAGAGGATTTCTTTGGTGAGGACTCGTTCCTTCTAAAATGATCAGACCTCTAATTTTACTTTATTCTAGTGGTTTGAATCTCTTGGCTTTCAGGCAGTGAGAGTGTCTGTCAAATTAAAAGGATCCCTCAGGTAGTGAGAGTACCTGTGGGGGTCTGAAAACATTTTACATAAAAGTCTCCATTTAGTGCACCACAGTGAGAGATGGTGCGGTTATATTCCCTTTGCACATTGAATCTGGTTTTAGTTACAGTCTGGGAAGTTATAACATTTATTTTTCTGTGAAGTGAACTCCTCAAGTGGAATTATCTTCATCTGTGACTCTAGTTACTGGCTTACAGCCCAAGTTTCAGTGACCATTAGGTATTTGTTATTATAATTTTAACATATTATAGTTTATTGTATGGGTGGGGGGTATATACTTTCTAGTTTGATTTATTTTTATAATTGTTTAAAACTCCGTCCTGTCAGTGAGAGACAGAGAGAGGAGGAGTCTTTTGAAGGGGTGGGTTTAATTTTCTGTTTTGGTTGTTTTGATTGTTTTATTACTTTATTTATTTGTATTTGATACTCCACCAAGTGAGAGATGTTGGAGTACTGAATTGTATTGTTTGTTTATTGTTTGGGTTTGGTATTTATTCTGTTAATTGCTGGGTATTTTGGGCTTGGGCATAGTTCTTCTGATTCAGGGATAGTAACATGTGTTGGAGGCCTGCCCCATAGGTCGTGCACTGTTCATCCTCTGCCCATTGTGAGCTTTGCCCTTTTGTCTCCCCCCTTTACAGTTTTCAATCTAGCAGCACTGCAGACCACTGGGTATTGCCCAATCGAGGTGGGAGATGGGCGGGGGGTGAGAATGACAAAGGATGAATGAGCAGAGCTCTCACATTGGGGTTGTTAGGTTGAGAAGATGCCCTGGGGTGAAATGGATTCTGAAGCATGGTCCACCATGCCTGGTTTCCATACCCAAGGGCACCACCACTACTGGTGGACAGGTAGCTCGCGCTGCCTTGGAATACAGTCCAACTCAAGCGGTGTTGTGTAATGCCAGATCCATTAAAAAAAAGGCCATAATTATTGCAGATCTTGATAGAACAGCTGATCTGGCTTACATCACCGAGACCTGGCTGGATGAAAATGCTGGCCCCACGTTGGAGGCTGCGATTCCAACTGGGTACTCGATGATACACTACTCGAGATTGGACCATGGGGGGGTAGCAGTCGGTTTCAATACTGAACTGTGCCTCACAATTGTACCAGTTGAGGAGGCCAAGTCATTCAAATGTACCGTAGTAGCAGCTGTACGCTGTAGGATCGCCCTCATCTACCATCCACTTGGGGATGAGAAGCGTTTCCTTCAAAACATAGCAAACTTCATAACTGACATGACGTTCGAGTCACCCAGGCTGATGGTCCTTGGTGACTTCAATGCCTGGGTCAATGATGAACTCTCACAATTTGGACAACATTTCCTCCAGTTGATAACATCATTGGGCCTCACACAGACTGTTACCACTGCTACTCATAAACACTGTCACTCTCTTGACTTGGTCTTCATCCTGCAGATTGAAGCCTCTGATCTGGGGGTGGAATCCATTGGATGGCCCAATCACTACACTGTGGGGTTCAGTTTTTGCACCCCCCCTTAGTAGACCGACCCCTGTGGAGATGGTCAGATACCGTCCATTATGGGATGAGAGCCCTGACGGCCTTGGGGGGGTACTTGACCTATTGGCAATTCCTGAGGCAAGTAGGAGCACAGAGGACCTGGTCCTGGCCTATAATAAGGTTGTTATTATAGCCTTGGACTCTAATGCTCCTATCTGAGTTCATCCTCTCTCCCTTCACCCTCGGTCCCTTTGGTTTGATGGGATCTTGAGGGAGATACATCTACTAGGATGAAGGTTAAAGCATTGCTGGTGTAAATCTGCCCTGGAGGCTGACCATCTTAGATTGATGGAACATTATCAAGCCTATTAATCAGCAGTCACCAGTAAGAAGGCATAATTCCTGTCCAGTGAGATTGCTGCTGCTCAGAACCGACCGGCTCAGCTCTTTCGAACGGTGGACAGGCTGTGTAGCTCAGCCTGTCTGTAGTCCCGAAGAGCCTTTTCACAATCTGAGTGTGATGAGCTTGGTCAGTTCTTTGCAGATATGGTGGCTGGCATCAGGGTGGAGATCCAACTGGCACACTCTATGGGGGATGCCAGTTATCAGTGTTTGGTCACATTCCCTCACTTTTCCTGGAGTACCTTTGACCTGCTGGAGTTCAGGGATGTTATGCAGCTTGTTCAGGGTATGCTCCCAATGTGCTGTAGTTTGGATCCGGACCCACCTTCCCTGATTGTGGGTTGTTGTGACATCATTGGCCCGGTCTTTGCATGGATAGTCTGGTGCTCCCTTGAATCGGGTGAGTTTCCTAGCTCCTTGAAAGAGGTGGTGGTGACACCCATCCAGAAGAAAGCTTCTCTGGACCCAGGCTGCCCTGCTAACTACAGACCTATCTCTAATCTTCCCTTCATGTGGAAGGTGATTGAGAAGGTTGTGGCTCTACAGCTGGAGAACCATTTGACCATCCATGACATCTATGAACCTCCCCAATCCAGTTTTCGAAAGAGGCACAATACCGAGACCACGCTGGTTTGGGTGCTTAATGATCTCTTGATGGTAAGAGATCAGAAAAGTCGCTCCATCTTGGTACTTCTCAATCTCTCTTCAGTGTTTGACACTATGGACCATTGGGTGCTGCTTGAGCACCCGAGGTTCATCTAAGGCCTGTCTGGTACAGTTCTCATGTGGTATAAATCCTTCCTCACTGGCAGAACTCAGAGGGTGGTTTGGGGTATTTCTTTCTCCAACCCATTCTTTCTGCCATGTGGGGTCCCTTAGAGCTCGGTGTTGTCCCCCATGTTGTTCACAGTGTTCATGCTTCCCCTCAGAGACATTGTAAGATGGTATGGGCTAAGGTTTCACTGCTATGCTGATGATACCCAGCTCTACCTGTCTTTTGCACCCGACCAGGATAGTGTGCTTTTGGTATTTAATAACTACCTCACTGAAATCCAGGATTGGATGACTTCCAGCTGGCTGAAGTTGAACTCAGAAAAAACTGAGGTGATGTTTGTGGATCTCTATCACTGGATAGAAAGGTTGAGGGCTGGTCAGTCTACGGGGATTTTCTTGGGGTGGGTCCCAACTTCTTGCCTCTGAACAGGTGCAGGACCTGGGGGGAGGATTCTTGATGATGGGCTGACACTGCGATCTCAGGTGTTGGCAGTTGTCAAGACTTCATTTTACCATCTGAGGAACATCACCAGGGTGAAGCACCTATTTCCATCCTGTTATCTACCTACATTGATCCATGCCTTTGTGACCTCTCACCTTGATTACTGCAACTCCCTTTACCTAGGGCTACCAGGGGTTGATATCCATTGCTTGCAGCTGGTGCAGAATGCTGCAGCCTGGTTGTTGCCAAGGACCACCCAGATGTGTCATATCACATCGGTTCTATGCGAACTGCACTGGCTGCCCATTAAGTGGCTGATTACCTTCAAGGTCAAACTTCTGACATATAAAGCCTTACATGAACAGGGTCCAGACTAACTGACAGAGCTCCTTTCCCACTACTGCCCCCAGTGACTGCTCCACTTGTCTGACGAGGGGTTGCTAGAGATTCCAAGGGTATCCTTAAAGTCATCGAGGACCCATGCATTTACGTATGCCATTGGAATACTCTACCCCATCAGCTATGGGAGTGAGTGACCATGGGGGGTTTTAAGCAGACCCTGAAAACTTATTTCTGGCATCAAGCCTACCCAGATTGATTTTACAGATGTTATTGATAATTCATATTTATATTGTGTTTTATATTTTTACCTTGTTTTATTTAATTTGTTTGTTAAAGTGCCTTGATAACCTGAAAGGCGCTCAATAAAGAAAGATTATTATTATTATTATTATTCTGCGCCACAGGTGCAAAAGCACATTTCAGGCAGGATGTGAGAAATACAGCTGTACTGTTCATGAGGTGATGTTAAAAGTGGCTATGTTGAAAACTTGGAGTGAAAATATAAACACGCATGCAAAGGAAAATTTCAATGATCATGCATAACTTGGGTGTTTTGGGGTATTTTTGCACCAGATTTTCCACATGGGCTTTTTGGGACCCCACCTCATGCACAATGGTATTTCCATGTCATTACTTAGTCACAAAAAGGTAATTTCTTTCAGCCACAGTGAAATTATCTTTTAGGACAGAGTAACAAAATATCAGTGCCAGTGTTCATGAGGTGGGGTCCCAAAAAGTCCATGTTGAAAATTTGATTCATGCCACAGGGTATAGACAGAATGAGAAGGGACCTGCAAAAGCTTGACAAATGATCAAGGGTTTGGCAGTTGAAATTCAATGCAAAGAAGTGTAGGATAATGCATATGTAGCACAAAAACCCTAGAACAACATATCAGTTTGGGGGGGTGAGGATATAGCATGCACCAAGCATGAAGGGGACCTTGGGGTTATCATCTCTGATGACCTCAAGGTAGGAAAACAATGCAACAAGACAGCAGGTAAAGCAAAAAGGATGCTGGGATGCATAGGAAGGGGCATCACCAGCAGGAAAAGGGAGGTGATAATTTCAATATACAAGCCACTAGTGAGGCCCCACTTGTAGTATAATGTGGAGTTCTGGAGACCTTACCTACATAAGGACATAGACAGGGTAGAGAAGGTTCAGATGAAGGCAAGAAATATGGTATAGAGATTGCATCACAAGTCCTATGAGGACAGGCTGAAGGACCTGAATATGTACTCCCTGGAGGAGAGGAGGGAGAGAGGAAATATGATAGAAACATACAAGTACCTTACAGGGAGGAACAGGGTGCAGGAATGCACTATTTTCCAGTAAAAAAGATGTTTCAGAATTGGAGGGCATGGGATGAAGTTCGAGGGAGTGCAATTCAGATGAAAAATGAAGAAGAATTTCTTCACAGAAAGGGTGGTGGACAAGTGGAACACTCTGCCAGAGGAAGTGGTGGGGGCTAAAACAATCACAGGTTTTAAGAATGCATGGAATAGACATAAAGACATTCTGGGGGTCAGGGGTAAGGGGCAACAGACTTCTAGAAAAACATAAAGTGAACTTACAAGCTCAACTGAGCAGACTGGGTGGGCCATAGACCCTTATCTGCCAACAGCGTCTATGTATTTATGTAAAATACCTACAAATGGCTGAGATCAAAAACCCAGGGGAAGAGTGGACAATGGGGGGTGAGATACTGACAATAACAAAAATGGAAGGGGATCTGGGGTAGTCATCTCAGATGACCTAAAGGTGGGCCAGCAATGTTAGAAGGCAGTGGGGGGGGTACTGGGATGCATAGGGAGAGGCATCACCAGTAGAAAACAGGAAGTTGTTGGTCTTCTGTACAGACAGTTGGTAAGACCACATCTGGAGTACTGTGTACAGTTCTGGAGACCCCATCTCCACAAAGACATAGACAGGGTGGAGGCTGTCCAGAGGAGGGCAACCAAAATGGTGCAGGGTCTGCACCAGAAGACATATGAAGAAAGACTAAAGAAGCTTAAGATGTGTAGCCTCAAGGAAAGGAAGGGGGGACATGAAAGAAACTTTCAAATACCTCAAAGAAACCAACAAAGTCCAAGAGGGTAGCATCTTTCAGAAAAAGAGACGTACAAGAACAAGGGGGCACAATTTGAAAATAGAGGGGGGATGGCTCAGAGTTAATGTGAGGAAGTATTTCTTCACAGAGAGGGTTGTAGATGCATGGAACAGCCTTTCTGAGGAGGTCATAGAGTCCAAAACAGTGGGGGAATTCAAGAATACATGGGACAGATATAAGGCAACTCTAGTTAGGGTAGGAGGAAGTAGGCTGTTGGTTAACTAGGATCTGCAGCTTATCCATTAGGTAGGGAAATGGGCAGACAAGGTGGGCCAACTGGTCCTTATCTGCCATCAAATTCTATGTTTCTATGTTTCTATGAGTTATTAACATACAGTATGTTCAAAATGCCATTGACCGCCTCTATATGGCACTTACCTTTATTCTTCAGTTCACTGTTCGAGTTTGAAGAGTGCAGACATGTCCCAGTCCACAGAAGATGATAGCAACTGACCTCAGTTGGTAAGTATAGGTCAAGGAGGTGTGGGGTGGTTGGTTGCTCAGTGGGAGGGTCAGGATGTGAGAGGGGGATGGGGAAACAATGAGAGACCTTTTTTTTACAGGAGTTTAAAAAAAGATGTCGTGGACTGTTTTCTTTTTTCACAGGAACAGTAGAACCATTTCTCAGGGCACTGGGGATGGGCTCTCCAGAGTCCCACACTGCTCTGGGGGGTACAGCATAACTGGGTACAATATGTGCACTGGGAGTGGTCTCCCTAGAGTGACACACTGCTGGTAGGTTTGAGTGTAATGCTGACATGGGGATTGGGCACCCCGCTGTTGGAAAAACCATTACATACATATTTCAGGACACTAGGAGTCGATTCCCCAGTGCCCCACATTGGGGGGACGGGTGCTTTGTCTGGGACACTGGGAGTGGGCTCTGCAGTGTCCTGCTGTGCTGGTGGTTGTGGTGGGAGGCAGGAGGAATAAGATATTGAAATAGCAAAAAGCACAAAAGACAGTAGCTCAGTGGCACAAAACCTTTAGCCTTCAAGCATGAGGTGCAGTTACCAGGGTGTTAAACTCAATTGAAAAGCACTGAGCTGGAAAACCAGCAAAAAGGTCAGCACTTCGTTCAGTCCTATAGCAAGTTTAAATCTCAGTTCACAGTGTTGGAGAAAACAAAGCCTGACAGATCACCCCAGAGTGTAGATTATGTTTTTTTTTTAAACTCGGGGTTATGCAGCCTGGGGTGGGGCCCTGGGGGCTGTAGAATAGCCAGGGTTGGTTGACTGTTGGCTCCTGTTCCCCTGCTGTGTTGATTCAGTCTGCCAAAAGGGATTTAGCACAGCAAAACAGCATCCTTGTTCAGTGCAGAATCCCTTTCCATAGGGCTCATATAAAGCAGAATCCTAGTTCAAAGCAGAATCCTAGTTCGAAGCAGAATCCTAGTTCAAAGCAGAATCCTGTGCTGTGTGGGACATCTATTTTTCCCCATAGGAAATAATGGGAAATTCAACATATCATAACTTTGGAACAAATTTATATTTCCCCACAAAATTTTGAAAAGGCACATCTGTGAGGCCTAGGCTTTCTACTCTGAAAATGTGAGCCCAGAAGTTAAAGCCGTTTCCGAGATACAGGTGAACAAAAAAAAAAATAAGGTGTAAAACCCCCCAGAACTTTATTTTTAACACTTTGTATCTTGGAAATGGCTAAAGCTATTAAGATAAAATTTACCACTTACAAACACATCCCCAGGGTAATTATGTGTGCCAAATTTCAATGAAATCACTTTACCCATTACAAAGTTATTAAGATCCAAAAATTGCCCTTTGTCATTAATAAACAAACAGCAAAGCCCTCAGAAATCTGTTTTTTTTTCAACACTATGTATCTCAGAAACCAAACAAGGGATTCAAACCAAATTTGTCAAATCAAGAGACCTGTATCTTAGGCTGATGCTACTCAAATTTCCTGCAAATCTGTTTGGAGTGTTGTAAAGTTCTTCAGGTGCAAAGTATGCAAAACTGGATGATAGTGTACGGAAATCACTTTCACTTTTACATCTATTTTCTCCCATAGAAAATAATGGCAAATTCAAGATTTAATAACTTTGGAATGGATTACTATTGCTTTACCAAACCTTCAAAAGGCACATCTGTGAGGCCAAGGCTTTCCACCCTGAAAATTTCAGCCCAACACCTAAAGCTGTTTCTGAGATACAGGTGGCTGAAAAACAGCAAAAAGCCAGGGAAATCTCAGTATTTACAATACTTTATATCTCAAAACTCTCAAAAGGGATTCAACCCAAATTTGGTACATCAACAGACCTATCCCAGCAGATGATACATGCTAAATGTCAGGAAAATCTGTGAAACCAATTTAAAGTTATTAACCAGGAACAATTGCCCTTTAATATTAAACAATCCTACAAACCCTAACTATACTGGCCCTATCGGGCTAGTATAATATATATTCATTGCAAAAAACTTTGTTAATGCACCAGTAGGGTTGAACTATTAAAAGTAGGGAAATACAACCATAGGGCTCCCAAGCTTAAGACCCTGCCCCCACTGTGCATGCAGAAACAGGTATGAGGGGTGTGTTTTGGGAGCGTGAACCCTAATGCTGACCACATTCCATGAGTAAGTAAAGTAAGATGGATACAGCATAGGAGAATGGGCTGAGCATTAGAGTTCACAACCCCAAAACACACCCCTCGAGCCTGTTTCTGCATGCACTATGGGGGTGGAATCTTAGGCTTGGGAGCCCTAAGGTTGTTTTTCCCTACTTTTGATGCTTCAACCCTAATGGTGCATTAATGAGATTTTTTGCAATGAATTTCCTCCTTTTTGAGAAAGTGTAATCGTAGCCTTATTTGATTATGGGAGCCATAGGAGCATAGGGCCATCCATGCCTGTTTTAATTGTCCTTCATTTCCATGTCTGAGCGCAGGGATCTCCAAGCCCTGAGCTTCAGTCATTCTATAGTGAGTGGTAGGGCCCTGTGCTGGCATCCATGCCTATTGTAATTGTCCCTCATGTGTGCGGGGGACTCCCATCAGTGCATAATGTGTTGTGGTACCACTGTGCCCAGCAAAGCAGTACTGCTGCCATGTTGATAATGCATGCCACAGTATAGGTCATATGTGCCTCATTCATTGCAATTCACCAACAGTTTGAAACAGGGCCTGGTAGCAAAGCGAAACAACATAGTACACCCAGTGGTGTACTAAAGTACCCATAGTGCGGAAGTTGTATCATGAAGCGTTTTTGAGATATAGCATCTGTAAAGTACCCCATCACAACAGTATCTTGAGGGAAATTGCGAAATTTCAAAGTGTTATAACTCTGCTGCACAGTAAAATTGTTCCACCAAACTAGCTAAAGACACATCTTTGGGCAAGTCCTTCGTACCCTGAAAATTTCAGCCCAAAAGCCCAAACTGTTTTTCAGTTAAGTGACAAAGAAACAGACATATCTGGAAAAGTAGTGTCACATACTGCTGCAGTACACTAGTTCTTTTGGTGAACAATGTCACAGTTAAGCAGTTTAAACTAAGTTAGACACATCAACAGAACTACCCCATGCAAACTTTGCCTATGGATCCCATTTGTAGGCAAAGTTATGAAATCCACCATTCATGACGTTTAACTGTTACACAAATTAAAACTTCATATTGCGGATTAAATACACGAACAGAGGCAAATTCATGAGTTTCTCCACAGAGCAAAGTTTTCATACTGCACACATCACTAATTCTAGGAATGTTACCTTGATCCTGCATGCAAAATTTCATGCACTCATGTCAAACGGCACCAATGTTATTTATGTACAAAATTTTAGGTTTAACATTAAAACCCATACTTAACCCATGCCAAGAATTTAAATTTTTAAAACCTTATATCCTGAGAAGAGATTAATGTATCATTACAGCATCTTTAAAAGGCACCCTCTTGGTTGAGGAACTTCTACACTGGAAAATTTTTTTACTTTAGACAGAAGCAAAATGACAGCCACAAAAGAGCATTTTTCTTCTAATTTTCATACTCTTTGTGTCTTGAAATCTGGATGGACAAGCACCCTGACTGTGAACACAAACTGTCATGAAATTTCATTGAACAGCAGCAGAGTTATTAAGGCTCAAACTCACAACATGATATTGTTTTTCTTCACAGAAGTAAAACTGTGTTTTCTTATTAGAGGGTTATTTCAAAAACCCTACTGAGCATGCACAGAAGCCCAATTTAAAAACCTTAGCACACATTAACTGATTTGTATTTTTTCACAAAACCTTCAGAAGGCACATTCTTGTGCCAAGTCCCTTCAACACAGCAAGTTTCAGAACAATATTTCAAACTGTTTCAAGTATTTCAAACGGGTGAGCAAAAGGAAAAAAAAAATACATTTTAAAGTGTCGTAAAAAATTCTAGCTCTTGGAATTCAGCTGAGCATCCATCACACAATTTGTCAAGATTAATGAACTTAACACTCAGATCACATATGCAAAATTGAAGGAAATCTCATCAAAAAGAGCCAAGGTTATTAAAGTGTGAACATTTGGGGTTAACATTAAACAGCCTGCTGAACCCTAACTGTACATGCACTACAGTACCACATAAGTATAATTACACAGATGGGACTTTTTTTCCCCCGTAGAAGTGATTAGCAATTATTTCCCAGCATGCCCTTCCCCATATATGCAATTGTGTAACCAAAAGTAACAGCAGCAATTAAAATGTATATTATGGGTAAGTCACCTATACATGCATAAATACATACCTACCATACATACATACCTATACATAAGCATACATACCTATACATAATCAAATCCACAGGGCTAACCCAATCATAAAGCTGCTATACCTTCATGCTTGTGGCCTTATCTTATTTGGTTGGCACATTAACTGGGTTTAGTTCCCTGAATATCACATGTGAGTGTGTGTGTGTGTGTGTGTGTGTGTGTGTGAAGTTTTACAAAGGGAATGAGCTGAGTCCATCAAGCTGAATTCACTTGACACCTGATCTGGGTTTCAGCTGAATTCATAATATGAGTATGAGTATTACTAAGATTTAGAGTGCTTTTATGGTAATGTTCAATGCTAATGATAACATGCACCTACTTAAGCCATAAACAATTATTTCACTTTATAATCAGCTAAGGAGGTGTGTTGAAATTTACTTAAAATATCAGTTTTAATTTTTTTTCTACCAGCACATGAATAGTCATGCAACCAGAGAGGGGCATTTTCAAAGGATGTGTATGGGAAAGTAAGTTTTCTAGCAGTCTAAACTTTTTTCATCCCTTAGACTACAAGGTAGCCAAACAACAATTCAAAAATTGATTCATATTGTGGAGTTTCTGTCATTAGTTCAAGGAGTTTGTTCCTTTTGTGCAGTTCCATCACTAAAAGATAGTCATGATATCATTTTATTTTTAATAAGCTGTGGTATTTAATATAATCAGTATAACATAATATAATGTTGGCCAACATTACACAATTTGATACATGGGATTGCCATTTCAGGGCAATCTGAATTGTCAGGGGTTTTCTAAGGGAAATGGCAGGTGTGCTGGTTGGTAAAGTGAGGGGAATAGTAAGCTAGCTAGAGAGAGGGTGAGCAGCAAGGTGAGGTCACAAGGTGAGTCACATAATGCAGGCAAAAATGGTGGCAAGGTGATTGGCTAGGAGTGGAGTAAACTCAGGGGTCCTCAGGGGTCCTAAAGGGCTCTGAAGGTGGCTGCAGAAGAGGGGATCTCCATTCTTTTGCTAAGATTGAACTTGAATTAGATCTTAGCACACTGATTTGCAGCACATCTACATGTTTATGGTCAAGTAAGGTAAGGTTAGATAGGCTTTGTCTGGGAGGGATGGCCTGTACAAATGATGTAAGAATCTGGGTAGGAAAATGGAATACTGCAGGCATACTGTATTTTGTTTAATTTTAGTAAAAAATGTTTGATTAACAGGAGCGGTGTAATTTATTGGTGGGGTTTGTGTAAGTAATAAAGCACAACAGGCTGTGGGTTGTCCTGGGATATCCTCATGCCTGGGGTGGTTGGGCACGAGGCCACAGGCCGAGTTTGTCTAATATCCCAGACATGAGGTTATCCCAGCACAACCCACACCATGGAGTGCATTATTGGTGTTATACAATGGCTCATTTATATAAAAAAAAAGGTAAAAATGTTTTAAATCTGTATTTGTTTTTATTAATTTTTTGATGTGGAAGTACAGTTACAGAAGTGTACAGTTTTCCACTAGGTGGTGCAAGTTCAGTATGGTGTTTGATGTCTGACTGCATAGCTCTCTCTACGCACACACACATACACCTATTCTGTTTTTTTTTTTAAATCATCTTCACTTTGACAAATGTGATCCCATTGTCTGCTCTACAAACTGACGAATACAGGAAACTGAAGGGAGACTTATGCCTTTCTGGTCATGATCCTCAGTGGATGAGTCAACCAGAGAAGTTGGTTTGAGGGGCTGAAACTATTAAAGAGCAGCTTTCTCTAGAAATATAATGACAAGGGGCAGGGGTGCACTGTATTTTGTGTTGAAGTGGATGACACGGTACTGCCCTTTGAACTTACCAGCTTCACTGAACCAAGTAAGCAGCAGTTACAGTCTGGGCGGTTTCATGAAGCTGCTCTTATGTATTATTATGTTTTATGTTGGCTTGCACTTGCACTACCAACATGTAGCAATAGTAGCAGATGTGGAGGTGTGATCACTGTTGGGCGAATGCAGGGCACTCATCAGTAGGTGCATCCCCTCATTCCCCAATCATCCAACATGCAGGTGCCACACCAGGAATACATAATGTGACAAGCACATCTAAGGAAAGGTCCACTGCAATGACAGCCAAGCTCGTCATGCAGTGACACCAAAACACACCCTCCCTACGTGCCTTTCCTGGTGAAGCCCTTCCATTAACATGGCTGCGCTAACTGCCGCCTTATGGAGAGCTGACTTCAGGCGTGCTCAATCCCCCTGTCGGCATGCCCCAACCCACGTCATTTGCCGACGGGGGCGCCCACTCCCCATCAGCATAATGCAACCCCCCTCCCATTTAAAGTGTGTGCCAACGGGCTGTCCAATCCCCCTCAGCATCATGTCCTCCCCATTTGTTGTGTGCCAATGGTGGTGCCCAATCCCCCGTCGGCTACAGAACACCCCCCAAAATAAAAGCACTCTAGTGGCATGCTGGGATCCCTCTCCAGTGTGCCAAATGACCCTGTAAAAGAAACAACATCCCACAATAATTTTTTTTAAAACCTACAAAGTAGAAAATGGGCCCTCCCCCAAGCCGCACCCACCCTCTGCGCATCCTGCCTTCCCACATACCCCTCACCCCATACTTACCTCTGGAGCATGACGCTATGATATTTGGTGGACTGGGAACATGTCTGCACTCTTCAAAGCCAACCACAAACTGAAGAAATGCCAGTAAGCAATATAATGGCATAAATAGGTTTTTTTCAACTTTGGTACATATCTTGGGCATTTTGAGGAATCTTGGCACCACATTTTCAACATGAGGTTACTGGGACCCCTCCTCATGAATTCAGTCACTGTCATGGTGCTATTCAGTCCAGAAAGGTGACTTCACGATCAATGTGTGGAATCACCTTTTGAGACTAATTAACAAAATGACAGTGCCACTGTTCATGGGGGGGGGGGGGCTCTCAAAAAGCCTATGTTGCAAATCTGGTGAAAAATCCCAAAAATGGCTGTTTTACGAGTGTGCATTACACAGTTTCCACACATGCTCAAAACTTTGTGAATTTGTAATATTTTCACTCCAGATTTTCAAAATTGCCATTTTTCCACACCTCCTTATGAACAGTACAGCTGTCATTTTACATATCCTGCCCAAAATGTGTTTTTGCATGTCTGGCGCAGAATAGCCCGGTTGCTGTGCAAAATCAGTTTTCGGGACAGTTTGAGAAAATGACGGTGACACTGTTCATGAATAGAGGTCCTAAAATGTCTATGTTGTAAATCTGGTGATGAATGTCCATAAAATGACTGTGTTACAAGTGTGTATTGTGCAGTTTCCACACAGCCTTGTAACTTTGTAAATTTGCAATATTTTCAACACTGGCAATTTTTCACACTTCCTTATGAACAGTACAGCTGTCATTTTTCAGAGCCTGCCCAAAATGTGTTTCCATACCTGTGGTGCGCAATGGTGTGGTCACTGTGGGAAATCAACTTTTGGGACAGATTAACAAAATCACAGTGCCACTGTTCATGACAGGAGGTCCCAAAATGCCTACATTGAAAATGTGGCTAAAAAATCCCAAAATAATTGGGTTACGGACATGTGTTGTGCAATTTCTATGCATGCTCATGATTTCACCAATTTTTCATATTTTCACTCCACATTTTCAACGTTGCCATTTTTTTACACCTCCTCATGAACAAGGCAGTTGTCATTTTCCACATCCTGCCCAAAATGTGCTTTTGGCCCTGTGTCGCCAAATGGCATAGCCACTGTGCAACACCACCTTTCAGCTAACAAACTGATTGTGCCACTCTTCATGAGCTGGGGTCACAAAAAGCCCATGCTGAAAATTTGGAGTGACAATACCAGCAAACGCCTATGACGTTAGGGTTTTCAACTGTAACACTCCACCCTGTAGAGACTGCCAGGTGTCAGGAGTGTGACTTGGGATCATTGGCTGAAATGCTCATGCCATTCCACCAGCACCCCCACCCTGCAGCCAGTGGCAGGCATCGAGGTATGCCTTTGAGTGTTCGGCCCTAAAGTTCACCCCATTCTCCTATACTGCACCTGTCTCGGTGTATTTACTTTTGGAATGGGGTAAGTATAAGACCCAAAGACCCCAAAGCAAACCACGACACATGTCAGTGTCTACAGGGTACAGTGAGGTATAAAGGCATGAGCGTTATAGCTGATGCCCCAAAGGCACACCCCAATGCCTGTCAGTCTCTGCAGGGTGGGTTGGGGTTGGCATCAGTTCAATACTTTACTGCCATTCCTATTATACATCTCTAACTCCTGCACTACCAATGCCAATGCCAGTGAGACAACATTTGGCATTGACAAATACTTGTTTTTAAATGGGTTGGTAGGGATAGAGAAAGTCAGTAAGAAAAACCTGAGAAGTTATTCTGAGTGTTATGGGGAAGTGCGAAGTTTGCTCATGGCCATCAGCTGTTTCTTTCAGTGCTGTCAGCAGGCTTAGGTGCTGGGAACTCTGAAGTCAGTGGGCTTCATTTAAAATGTGCACTTAAGTTATTCCATTCTCTTGGTACAGTTCTCTGACTACTGTTTGTACCGTAAGACTCAATTATACTGAAGCTGCCAACACAGCAATCGGCAACAGTGTTTGTGGTTGACTGAGTAGTGGGGCAGTCATCAGGGATGGGTATTCTCACTGGAGGAGTGATTTTTTGGGGGTCGGAGGTTGGGAGGTGCAGTCTCCTATGTGCCTGACCTTCATACAGTGAGGTTGTGCTGAGATAACCTCACTGGTGAAGGTGGACACTGACCAGTCAGAGTCCAGCACTCTTTCTTGCCATTGTATAATTGAATTTCATGCATTGTGTAACCTTACATGTTGCTGGGGGTTTTAACTTCTTTAATGCTGTTTTTTTTGTGGTTATCTGCAGCTGGATCAATGTTTGTTTGAATTTCATGCATTGTGTAACCTTACGTGTTGCTGAGTTTTTTAATTTCTGTAATGCTGTATTTTTTTGTGGTTATCTGCAGCTGGCTCAACATTTTACTGGTTGCTGAAGCACTGCAGTTATCCTTCGTTTATTTTAGTAAAAAGTTTGGTAACTGCAGTATTTTATGGCTGGGGGGCATTTTAATTTCATGCTCAGTCTTTTACATGTCTTTTGTTGTGGTCTTCACTGCTTTTCTAATGGGATGGGTATACTTGTTGATGTACCATTCAATTTGCTCCCGGTTTTTGGGGTAGCTTGGTAGCAGGTCACAGGGTTTCATCTCTGGGGTCTTTTTGTTGTTAATGGCAGTAGTATGAATTTGATCACACATTTGGCGGTGCTGGTTGGGAGGTTTAGTGAATGAGAAGCTGACAGTGGTGTTAGGGATAGAACAGAGAAAAGACTATGATCAGCAGGCCAGAACAGGCCTGGCCACGTGGGTGGGTGGGAAAAAATTTATAAATAAATGGATAAAGTGCAGGACAGGGGCATTGGGTGGCAGGCCTGTTTTGTTTGTTCATCAATGGGCCCTGAGTAGGGCTTGACCACTTGGTAGGAACAGCTGCTGGCCTACAAGACAATGCACCTAGGCTCACAGACTGGAAAACTGTATGCCTGGTTACAAGTTTGGGGCTGAAAGATATTTGGGGTTAATAAAAAAAATAAGAAAAATGATACAAAGGGCTGAGTTCCCTTCAATGGCTGCAGGCACTTGACACAGAGAGACGCTAGGAGGCCACGTGCAGGTGGGTGGGCCATGGGAGAATTGATCAGGCACATAAAGCAAGCAAGGAAAGAGGGGGAGGTCTCATAGTGAATCAAGGTCCAAGATGTAGGGCCTCAAGTTGGGCACAGAGCAAAAGAGAGGGCAGCAGCTGGCTAAATACGAAAAAAAAGGGGAAATGAAAAGAAAAGCAGTAGGTTGATACTTATATGAAGGCCAAAAAGGCTCCTGGTGGATGATGTTCAGGGGACATGAGGAAATCAGGCAAGGGACCAATTGACTCGGGCCACAGGTCAGATCAAGGCTGAAAGCCCACTGGGTTGCCTTTAAGACCAGGAATGGAGCAAACAGAGGGGTAGGGGACTGCCTGGGAATTCGGAACTGAGGCGCAGAAGGGAGCATATCCCAGAGATTATGGCCTTCAGCAGGGCTGACTGGGTGGCAGAGCAGAATCATGGTGGGTTGCAGAATGCTGAAGGCCACAATGGAAATGTCATTTTCATAATGGCGGCTGGCCATGTGAGTTAAAATGGTGGCTGGGCTGCATGGCCTAGAGTGCAATGAGCATAGGGGACCAAAGGCATATGTTAAGGGTAACCGGGGGGTGGCACCTTCCTGCTACGGGCAGAAGATACAATGGCAGCATAAGTGGAAGCAAAAAAAAAACATAAGATAATAATCAGGCAAAGGGCAGGCATGTCTCAATGGCTTGCTCGGCCCAGCAACTGTGGTTTAGCAGCAGATCATAGACCATGGCTGCAGTATATTAGGAGACACTCTCATAGCAACAGTACTCCTAAGGTACAAAAAAATAATAATAATAAAAAATAAGGAGATATACATAAAATAAATAAATAAAATATGGTGGAAGGATATAACTTCCCTTTTTCTTGGGGAAATGTGTGGGTGGGTCAGAACAACTGCGATAAGTAACACTGTGGTTTCTTGTGTCATTTATTTATGTTAACAAGAAGGCACCCAGAAAAACATCAACTCAAGCCACAAGTGCCCAACTGGGGGAGGAAGCAACAGCCCTCATGGGGAAGATGGCTGCACTCAGAGATGCAGCACAAAAGAGACAAGAAGAGGAGAAGGCATCTAGGAAAAGGAAGACACCACCTGGACCTGCAGGGAAGGCTAAGGAGAAACAACCACCACTGGAATTGGAACCCCTAGCCTGATTAACCGGATACAGGAAATGGTAAGGGGAAAGTTGATCTGTCCAAGGATGGCAGTCTGAAAGATTACTAAGAAGGGATTATAAATGATACAGGGGAGAAAGAGCTGGAAGAAATGGAAAAAATGCTTAAAGAACCAACAGGGTTTAAAGGGGATGAGAAGGGGCCTGGGGCAGGAGCAAAGGGTGGGAGGAAGGCTAATGATGGGGTGCCAGGTGTGACCCTTAGTGATCATGTACCCCAGTCTATTATGGAGAAGATCTGGAAATGGGAACATGTTGATATCTTTGTGTCAGTAGATAAAGAAACTGCAAAGAAGCATGATCAGAGGGAATCAGTAGGGAAGTCTGAAATGGTGGTAGCACTGGCACTAGTTGGGAAGACTTCCAAAACTACTACCTATAAAGTCAAAAACATAGACTCATGACAGGATGGTTTTATTGTATTCAGTGCCATTTTAATGGAAAAACAGCCAGATCTGGCCATACCACTGCTGGCCTATTCAGCCATTACAAAGAATGCCTACAAGGGAAAGTTGAGGTATGGGTGTCTGAGGTATGACAAAGCTTTTTGGCAAAGGATGTCTTCACATGAGGATTAGAGATGGGATTGTACTGACACAGACCTGTGGGTATGGGCACTATCTTGGCAGGTGGGTGATAGTGGGGAATGAAATAGAAAGGGCAGAAACAACAAGATAATGAAGATCTGTTGGGACTACAACAATGTGTCATGCACAGACTGCAAATGTATCCACGTTTGCTCCAAGTGCACAGGTGAATACCTCATTTTACGTTGCAGGGCAATGGGTAATAAAATGGGCTTGCAAAACTATAGCGAGCAGCCCTTTCGGGGTGGGTATGCTGGATCACAGTGGGGGCAGGACATATCAGGGAGGAAGGAGAAAGGTTTCTAATGGGAAAGGGGCATATGGGGCAGAATACAGTGGGAACTAAGGGGAGGGAAGCAAGGAAGGATAGGAAGAGATTCCCACTTGCCATGACTCCCAAAAAGGTGGAAATAATCCAAGAATGAATCAAGGAATACCTGAACAAGAAAATAGAGAATGTTACAGGAGGGCTTCACACATGAATTTTGGTTGGGTTATCACTTGACCTGGAAGAAACTGTTCCCCAAAAAACGGACTCAGTCAGGGATAAGGAAGAGATTGTGAGCAACAACATCAAGAAGGAACTAGCAGCAGGCAGGGTGGAAGGGGCTGTTCATCGAACCCCTTTTGAAAGAATTCAGAGTATCATCTCTTGGGAATGGTACCAAAGAAGCAGGTGGGAGAGTTCTGTTTGATTCACCACCTGTTTTACCCAGAAGGGGCCTTGGTGAATGATAGCATCCCAGAGGACCAGAGTGCAGTATTGTATGCAACACTCAACCAGGCAGTGGAATTGAGTAGGGCAGTTGAAGTGGCATGGCTAGCAAAAGCCAACATAGAAATGGTATTTTATCATTTTAACAAAGCTACGCCTATGGGATGTTCAGTGGCATGCACCGTTTTTGAGGCCTTCAGTATATGGATAAAGTGGGTGTTTAGGGAATGGTATGGGCACAATGCCATAGTTCACTACCTAGATGACTTCCTTCTGGTGTGAAAAGGAAAATAGGGGACAGAAGCAAGGCTGAATGAGTTTCAGGATATGTGTGGGGTGATTGGGCTGCCCTTAGCAGAGGGCAAGACAGAGGGGCCTGCCAAGAAATTGGAATTCCTTTGCATCAAAGTGTATACTGAGCATGAAATGTTCCGATTACCACAGGACAAGGTACTCATGTTGAGAGGGGTACTAACACAGGTAAAGAGCAACAGGAGGGGATTGTTATCAACAGTGCATCAGCACCTGGGGCTTTTAAACTTTACATGCAAGACAATAGCTCCAGAGAGGGCATTAACCAGGCGGTCAGCATGGGCCAAAAGAAAGGAAAAGCTACCACATCATTGGATAGATATCTCCAAGAGGGTGTGCCAGGATCTGGAGGTATGGGAGCAATTTTTGGAGTGTTACAATGGGGTCGCATTTTGGCAGGATAACTGGCTGTTCAACATGGACCTAGAGTTATACATGGATGCTTCTGGGGCATTGGGCATGTGTGCCAATTTTCAAAGAGAGTGGATGTCCAAGGCATGGCCAGAAGAGTGGATTATGAGGGGTTTGTTGAAAGACATTACATTTCTGGAAATATTTCCAATATGGGTAGTAATGTTAGCATGGGGAAGAGAATTGAGAAACCAGAGAATTATCTTCTGGTGTGACAACAAGGCAGTGATAGAAGTGATCAACAAGCAACAGAGATGGCCCACTAAAACAGTGATGAGGTTGCTATGTCAGCTGGTGTTAATTGGTCTCAAAATCAACCAGTCTTTCAAAGCAAGGCATATTGAAGGGAATCATGATGAGATGGCTGACAGCCTTTCCTGTCTTCAGTTGGACAGTTTCAGATCATTGGTATGACAAGCTGCCATCCAGAGAACACAGATGCCACCTCAGTTATGGGAAATTGGCTGATAGGAGCATGACTGCTGTATTGAAGCTCTTGGTCTGCAAACATGCTAAAAGCATATGAGGGGGTATGGATTGCTTTCCATAAGTTGCGTTGGCAGAAGGGATTTGAGGTAAGCCCATAACTGAGAAGCAGATAGTCCAGTTTGTGGTCAGGAAATGGGAGGCAGGAATGGCACAAATGACCATGGGTGTGCAACTAGCAGGGATTGGGTGGGCATGCACCATCAGGGGATGGGCTGAACCAAACAAATGTAAAGTAGTGCAGAGAATGCTCATAGGGTAGCAGAGAACTCAAGGTAGGCCAGGGGATGATGGGAAGCCAGTAGCAGAGCATATGATGGTAAAACATCTGGGGTCACTGCAGTATATATGTGTTTCTGGGTTTGAGGCATGTTTATTCAGGGCAGTTTTCATGGTCATGGCTGGGGGGCATTCAGAGTAGGTGAGGTGGTCACAAAAATCAAAAAGGATGTAGCAGGAGGGTTATTATGGGAGGAAGTCCTTTGGGGAATGGGGAGGGTAATATATTGGCTGTGACAGTCCAAAACAGACAAAGTAGGTATGGGGATGGAGGTCATATTAGAAAAACAGCCCATTAAGGGTTGGTGTGCAGTATCAGCCCTTAGAAAGTACAGAAACATTTGGCCAAAGGGGGGAAGGAATTTATTTGTACAGTACATGGGGATGGATCCCCGTTCACATGTTACCAAGTGACAGGGGTTCTAAAGAAGAGGATAGCTTTTGTGGGGGAGGACCCCAAGTAATTTTTGCACACTCTTTTAGAATAGGTGCTACATTGGAAATGGTGTCTCAAGGTGGTTCCAAGGAAGAGGTAAGGTGGGTTGCTATGAGAGATATGTCAGAAAAATGATTTAAAGGCCATTTGATTTGTATCAACAGGCAGGAGATGGCAAAAACAAATCTGGATCATAGGGCATTCATTTGTCTCCTGGCTGGAAAGGCATGCATCAACTATGCTGGGAGGGAGATCATTCTAGAGGGTGGCTAAGGAGACATGGATACAATGGTAAGGGGTCTGGGGCATGAAATGTCCAAAACTTTTGCCGGTGTTAGAAGAACAAAAGCTAAGATGGCACAAGTTGAATTTGTTAATTATCCATGAGGAAGGGAATGATTTGGGAGACAGGCATTGGGGGGCACTATTCCAGAACAAAAAAATGGATTTGGGGATCATTATGGGCTGGTGGCCATGAGTCACTGTAGGATGGTCTGAGACCATTTCTAGAAGGGTCTGGAGGCATGCCAGGGATATCAGATCTGTATAAAAAGCCAGGAAATGCCTCAATAGGAGACTGATTTCAGTGATAGCTGAAGGACAAGGAATATACATTTCACTCAGAGACATTTCCTATGCCTGCCCAGGGTTTTTCATGGTGGGGATGTGGGGTGCACCTGTCAGAGGTATGCATGTACTTCTTTCTCCTACCAATAATAGGAGCTTTAGAAGGGCAGGAGAGAAGGGGAACAAGGGGTGAGGAAGCCTATCATACTTTGCTAGGCTGGAGATGGGCTAGTGGAAGGGAGGAATAAAACAGGGGATAGGAGAGGGGCACAGTGTGGAGTAGGATTAGGTCTATGGGGGAAGGGTAGGGGGAAGGTAATCAGGCACAGCCAGGGTCATGGGCATCCAGCCGTGGCTGCAACATTGGGGGGGAAGGCTGAACAGAAAGTAAGTTAGGGGTCAGGTTATTGGCATCTGACCCCAGGGAGACAAGAAAATGGATTTAAGAACTAGAAGAGGGAGTCAGGTCCATGGGAGAATCCCTCTGACAAATGGGATTGTCATTTCAGGGCAGCCTGAATTATCAGGAGTTTTCTGAGAGAAATGACAGGGGATGCTAGTTGGTAAAGGGAGGGGGATGGTAGGTTAGACAGAGGAAGGGGGAGAAGCAAGGTGAGGGCACAATGAGATTCAAATGATGCAGGCACAAAGGGGGGGAAAGGTCATTGACAGGGAGTGGAGCAAGCTCAGGGGTCCTTAAGGTTCCTAAAGGGTTCTAAAGGTGGCTGCAGAAGAGGGGATCTCCATTCTTTTGCTAATATTGAACTTGAAGTGGCCCGGTGGCACTGAGGGTTGAGGCGCTGGATGCCACACCTCGCATCACGCCAGCGACCCGGGTTCGGGAATGAGCCCGGGTGCTGGGGGTTGGCGGGGAGGGAGTAGGATCGAGCATCCGTAGGACAGCTCTCCTCTCCCTGGGGGGGGGATCCAGGGGCATCCCCGCGCAGGAGAGACCCCTGGTGGAGACCGAGGTACTTCCGCTGCTGGGAGCACAAGCACAGCCGGAGGTAGACGCCTGGCCAGAACGTGGGCGGACGCACGCACACTCATGGCCATTAGCGTCAGTGCATGCCTGCCGGCTCAGAGGTGAAAAGTGGGAAAAAGGAGGGCACTGGTTGCGGCAGCATGATGGCCGTCTCCGCGCGTGGACTCTCCCAGCACCTGGGTGCGTGGCATTACTGGATCCAGAATGGGTGGGTTGAGCTCTGGAGGGAGTGCTCCCCACTCCCCCACTGTGGGGAGCAAGCCGTGGGGGTAGCCGCGGGGCCTAATGAGGTTGCCGGGGGTAGTTCAAGGGGACGGCGGCTGGACAGACCTGTGGGTGAAGCCAGGATGTGTCAGGTAGGCAGATCAGTGGCCCTGGGAGGATAAAAATAGAAGCAAAAAAAAAAATACATTGAAGTTGAAGCAGACCACCCACCTGAAACTTGGCAAAGAAGGATATATACATTTAGATATAGATAAGAAAAAAGTAACAAACCTGGGATAGCCAAGCGAGCAGGGACAGGGCCGCTGGGTGAGGGTGACAGCCAAGTAAGACCGAAAATATGGGTTGCCTAAAGACAGAAATGATAAGAAGACTTGGGAGCTAATGGGCTGGAAAATAAGAGCAGCAGAATGCAAAAAAGGAAAGACGCTGGTGGTTGGTCGCCATTAAGAGGACATAAATGTTTTCAAACTGGTTGGAAGGGCCAGATAAGGGGAAAATAGGAGGGAGGAAGGGAGGAATAAAAGTGGGGCAGGGGCACAGTGGGGGTTTGAATTGGGTCCGGGGGGAGGGTTAGGAGGAGGTAATCAGGCACAGGCTGGTGTCATGGGCTTCTGGCTGTGGCTGCAACATGGGGGGGGGCTGAGCAGAAAGAAAGCTGGAGGTCTGATTATTGGCATCCAACCCCAGGGAGTCAAGAAAATGGATTTAAAAACTGGAAGAGGGTGTTGGGTTATGCATCCAGGCCCAGAGAAGATTGGTGAAGGAAGAAATGGCAAGAAATAAATAGATTTGAATGTTGTGAAAGTGTAAATACGAATATATGAAGTGATTTGATTAATGCAATGATATACTGTAGTATAAAAGTATGTGTTAATGAATTATTTGTCAATCAAGCACCCAACAAATGTTGTCTGTGAGTATTCATTTCCATGGGAACATCCCTCTGACAATCACCAATTTTAACTGACCTTGTGTGTCTCTTATATAATAAAGCGAAACAGACAAAAGGTGCTACAGGCCCATTTGCAAATATCTCAGTAAAATGCCTAGGTGAATATTCTGATGATCACTGAAACAAATCCTGTGAGGATGGTGGAATGACAAACTCTAATTTAACTTTTTAGTATTATATAATTGAAAGAATAGTTATGACTATGTACATATGAACAATAGTGGTAACAAATAATTGATGTATTCTCACATACAGTACATGCCTGAGATCATACATGGATCAGCACTCTAACTCAAAAAATTGAAAAAAAAATCTCATTACAAATTGTCTTACCCTACTCCCCATCCCTTTGGCAAAGAAAGCAGTTTTCCAAATTCATATCATCCTGGCATTTAAATGATTTTCAGACTATAGGGTACTGTAGTATTCTTTACAGAGACAATAATATACAACAGAGTGTGGGCTAGGATGAATTAAACCACTGTTATGGGTGTTAGAACCATGTGGCAATGATAAGTGGCTTAAGTATTGTACCTGCTGTATAACCATGATTTAATCAATTAAAAACAGCAAACTCTGTAAGTGTGTTATTGCCCTTAAAAAATGGGACTTTAGTAAGTTGTTCAAAAACTGGAAAGGAAGGATAAAAATGCCTGAGACAGTGTTGCTGTTATTTTCTGATTAAGCAAAGGGGAGAAAGATGTGATTTGTGAAATGTTCAAAATAACCCCCAGTGCAATACCCAGCTGTTGAAATTCTTCTTTTTCTGCAATATACAGGTTTTATACAGCTGTTTCTTCATTTCTTGCCTTTAGTTAGGCTGACAAAGAGCTGCCGCAGTTCATGCTAGAGCTGCCAACACATTCAAACATTTCAGCTTCTCAGCAAGGTTAGAATGAAGTATGTGTGTGAGAACATTACTAGGCAATGCTCATACACACATTCTAAGCTTGCTGAGCCATCAACTGAAAGAAACAAATTGTTGGCCATAGGGTACTGTACTGTACATGTTCATCAGAATAACAAATGGCAAACAATGAAGATAGGGAGGGTTTTTGCCATCTGTTTGTTGATGGTGGCTTCAAAGTGTAGGGATTTTATATTGTACTCTACATAGACTGCTGAAAGACATATTAAGCTGTTGTCTGTGCAGTATTAAATGATGGATATTGTCCAATCCATTGTAGAACTAAATCATGACAGGGTGAGTGATGTGGTGACATAACAAAATGTCTCTGGTGGGTTGAAATATGAGGCCAATGGACAAAGTGCTTCCACTAGCTGACAGGTACCATTATTCTGCCACAACACACACCCTGGAATTCCTTATTACAATTATTAAATGGCTTAATAGACTTTGGTAAATTAAAATCTATTTCTTATTCTAGGCTCTCAAGTTGGCCTGCCCCATCACCATGACTTATGGTCATGCTTCTGCTGCATGGCCAAGGTAGTTACTGGGCATGGGGCCTACAAATGGCAAGAAATGGCCAGTTGGACTGGGAACTGCCATTCTCCTCCTCTCCTTTTTCTCTTGTAATGGTGCAGGAGTGCTACGCCACCAGAGATGGCCTTGTTCACACTTTTGTTTGCAGCACATCAGTAGCCTCCTCTCCCCTGTCCTCTGTGTACTGGTCCTTGGCTGCCTCACCCCCAACCATGGCTAGGGGCCAGGCTTTCACCAGATGCCAGCCCCCCCCCAGGAGAGAAGAGATGTCCCTTGGTGCTCAGTTCTCATCCTCCCTGGCCAACATCCAGTAACACTAGTCTGCTCCAAACTTGGGACACCAGTGTTGCAGCAGGTGTGGTGCCAAGTGCCTCAACCCTCAGTACCACTGAGTCAGCTCTAATGTAACTGTTTTTTTTTGATAGAACTATTTACACTGATTAAAAAGAAACAAAAGGAAGATATGTTGAAAAATGAACAAAGTATTGCTATTAACTCATTGCAGCGTTGGTACACCTTAGGTAGTAGGTGACATCACCATCATATATAATCCTCCATTTATGTTTTTGTACTTAAAATTTAAGGGCAGCTCTGAGAAAAGTATGATAAGACAGTATGCAAGTTTGCATCTTGACTGTGCAATGAGTATGTCAGCCATAAGTATGCAGATAACATGTGAGCCATTTGTTGTAAGTCCTGTCTAATGTGATTCTAGTATGGACCCATTGATACTTTTACTAACAGCAGCTGTCAGTGGCCTTCAGTGGCACATTTGTGAACACTATTGCCCTGTCAGTGTTGTGAGTCCTGTCAAAGCCTTTTGCTAACAGCCATGTGAGCTCTCTTGCATCATCTGAACAGCTGTCACATTCGTCAGACGTAAGGTAACACTTGTGAAGTCAGGCTCAGGCTCAGGCACGTATTGGTTTTTCATCACATGCATTTGTTTAGCACAATAATTGGTAGCAGCAGTAGATGAGAAAAGCATCTGTGGCCATGAATCTACTGACTAAATCAGAAGCTGTAGTTGACAAGCAGCTGCAGTCAGCTGTAGTAGGAGCAGTGATTACCTGTCACAGTCACAGTCACTGAACAAAAAGAATTGAAGAGCATGCAGTGCTGAGAATGCAAGCATTGTTTTTGCCATACAGAGGAGGTGGGGCAATGTGGGCAGAAACTTAATGAATATGAAGAAAAAATAAAACAGCAAAAAATCAAAAAAGTTTCAGAGATAAGAATGATTATAGAGATAAAAAGTGTAACTTTAGGAAAACAGGATCAAACAGTGGATATCAATCGGACATATGTAGAGACAGCGACAAGAGTTATACAAGAAATACAGAAACAACAGAAGCATGTGAAGATCTTTTATTTAGACAAAAGACCAGAAGAACAACTAGGAACATCAGTCCAGGTAGAACAAGAAGCCAGATGCTCAGGGCGGGACAGATATACACAGAAGAATAGGGGGTTAGAGATAGCAACTACAGGGGCAACAGAGCAAGAGGTTTAGGTGGAAAGACCAGTACAACACAAGAAGGGAGAGGAAACATCAACCCCACGCAGAGATGATCCTGATATTTAACTTAAGTAACAGATTGCTAGCAGAAACTGAAACTGATGTTCAATCCTTAGGGTTGTTCTTTTTCACCAGCACAGTCCTACAGTCTATTTGAATTGCAAGTACATCTGCAAACATTTTTCAGAAACTTACAGTTAAAAATTATGTATGGTGACATGGATACAAGTACTGGTAACACAGACAAACAATACAAAAAAAAGTAAAAAAAGCATTAAATGTAAAATCGAGTTACAATCCCCCACCAGGACACAACCATGGTATAGAAACACATTGTAACTTAGTACAAAAAGACACTGATAAACTCTTTAAGGACCAACAGGACAGACATCCCAAGTATGCAATTATTACAAAACAAAAAAGAGAAGTAATATCCTCATTAGCAAAATATATTGAAATTATTAATAAATATGCAGATAAAGGGGCATTGTGATAATGGATAAAATGTACTATAAATGAATGTGCTTAGGTTTATTAGACAATGAACAGAATTATCAGTCACTTCCCACTGATTCTACTTCTCAGTTCAGATGAACTACAGAAGACACATTAGAGGAATTTAAGGCCATGGGATGGTTACATGGCTGAGAAGCAGAACTTTTAATGAGTAAACACCCTAGAACCCTAACTTTTTATGAGATCCCCAAGATCCATTAAAATGTTGAAAATTCACCAGTCAGACCAATTGTGTCTGCGATAGGCTCTGTCCTGGAACCGATTTCATAATACGTCACTATGCATTTGCAACCAATTGTAGAACAAACTTCTATTCATGTAAAAGGCACAAGTGATATGATAAATTAACTGAACCAACTTTCACAACGAGGGATGCCACAAAACATTTATTTTGTTACAGCAGACGTAGCAGACTTATACACTTCAATCCCCCACGTGGAAGGAGCTGAAGCAGTGGGAAAAATGATTGATTTTAGAACAGAATCAGCAAAACCTAAAATATGAGTACTCCAAGAACTTGCAGAACTTGTTCTGCAAAAAAAACTACTTTGAATTTGATGGAAACTTTTTCCTGCAAATACATGGGATGGCAATAGAGAGTACAATGGCCCCAGTCTACGCAAATTCTTACTTGTACCAGTTTGAACAGGTGACCATACTTGATCGAGAAAAAATAAATTCTTTTTGAAAATGTACTAGTTTGGTACCGTTATATTGATGATATGTTTTTATATGGCTTGGATCAGAAGTGGCACTAAAAGAATTTCAATACTTAAACAGTATGGACACAAATCTAAAGTTTACACTGGAATACAGTCAGGATAAAATATCATATCTAGATTTAATGATACTTAACAATAATGGTAGTATAGAAACAAGTCTTTACATAAAACAAATGGACAGAAATACTTTGCTACATGAACATAGTTTCCCTGAACCAAATCTTAAGAAAAGTATTCTGCACTCCCAAATGGTCAAAGTACGATGTAACTGTACTACAGATGAAGAATTAAACACTAAAAAGAGACAGATGTTGGATAGAATCTGGGACAAAGGATACTACAAACAAATTATCAGACAGGCAAACATGAAAATACAAAATCAGAACAGGATGGATCTACTTGCACCAAAAGGGCCCAAGACTGCACAAGAAAAACTGGTATTCACCACAAAATACAACTGCAAGCTTCAAATAAAAAAAATATTTATATATTAACACTGTCATCTAGTAAGCTCAGATAATGCAACTTCTATGGCATTAACCCAAAATCCAATAGTGGAAGCCAAAAATGTTCCCACATTAAAAGATAAAATAATAAGGTCCCAATTGTATAAACAGCCGAAAAAGGAGAACAGTTGCTACTTCCCCTTTACAGCCAGAAATGACCCTATACACAAAATACTCGGTCTGTGGGCACACCAGTAGAAAGAATAGTTACAAACATCCACACACAGGACAAACATTTCAAATTAAACCACCATTCGTTTGACACAATGGGTAATCTACCTATTATACAA
This sequence comes from Neoceratodus forsteri, assembly GCA_016271365.2. Taxonomy (NCBI): domain Eukaryota; kingdom Metazoa; phylum Chordata; order Ceratodontiformes; family Ceratodontidae; genus Neoceratodus; species Neoceratodus forsteri. Next base: position 897,393,174 of record CM057459.1, read on the forward strand.
TGGCAAGGGAAATTCATCTATTCTGATTGGTCAGTGTGCGCCTGGCACAGTGATGATATTACACAATAACATCACTGTATTAAGTCAAGGCACACACATGACTGCTTGACACACCATAAAACCTTGCCTGTCCTGCAGAATTTACTGCCGCTCTCTACCTCTGCTATAAAAAGCTGCAGCCCCCCCCGCACTCATGATGCACGCTTACAACATAAAACCTCCCACCCACCTCATAGCAACATTTTTTTTCTTCTGTTCTGCTGTTCTTTTAATAATAACAAAGCCTGCAACTGCATAAATAAAATTGTACCTCAAAATGCTGCTGTCTGCGGCTCCGTCATTACTAGGTGTCCCACACTTCACGGACTGTTGTGGTCGGCCGCCCATTCCCTGAACATTATTTTAAACTATAACAAGTATAATAATTAAGTAAAATAATGTCACTTTTAAAAGAAACAGCACTTCCTTCTCCCAGTTACCACCAACGTCGTGCGAGCTCATGGCCACTGTAAACTCGCAAGCTGCACAGTTCCCGAACAGCTTCACAGCCAGAAATATAAACACACTGAGTTTAAAATGCGGGAAAAAACACGTTGGAAAGTCTCCCCTTCAAACACCATCCTTTATAAATGTACAGCCAACAACAGAGAAGGTCAGAGGGGAGACTGATAGAACACAGCAGCACAAGAAAAAAGCTTTGAGATTGAACAGGCAACATTATACCGGCAACAGCTCCACCCCGTGGTGGAAGAAATATTGGACTTTTTTTTTTTTCAAATGTACACCTACACTCACTAAAATCAAAGAAAAAATGGACAAAAAAAGTATTTTCTTTCTTTTTTTTTACCAAACAAACGAGCCATTGTATAATAGCAATAAGGCACTCCAGGGATGTGTGTTATTGTGTAATAACGTCACTCCTGGGGTGGTGGAAGCACTCGACTTCGCCTCGTGCTTCGACCCACCCCAGGAGTGACGTTATTTCACAATAACACACACCCTGTCGTGCCTTATTACTTAATTACAATGCCCTTGTGATGTGATCTATGTTGGCCAGACAACACGTTGTTTAAAAGTTAGAATTCAGGAACATAAAAGAGACATCAGCACACAGGATGAAGCATCACATGTAGCAATGCATTTCAAATAAGCAGGACACACAGGGGACTCCTTGCACTTTTGGGGACTTGAGGCAGTGTATCAACCTGAAAGGGGTAGAGACTATCAGAAAAAATTAGAAAACAACAGAGATGAAATGGATCTTTCAACTTAAAGCACTAGATGTAAACATATGAATGAATAAGGATGTTAACTGGCAAGCCTGCTGGTGAAGTAGTGTGGAAGCAGGAATTATATGGTGATAGAAGACATCCAGACTCAAGGACATGAACTGTTTAGAATTTAAAATAATGTAAATCTATTTCAGGTAAATAATGATGTAACAATGCAGAGGTACCCCCAAAAAAAAAAAAAAAAAAAACAAAACAACAACCTAACTTCCTTCAAATGTGACATAGGACTGAGATCTTTAAAGTAACAATACACTTTTGGATATGGGAGTTCACCAAGAACATGGGCAGAAAGAAGTATTAATAATCCCTGTTTTAAATGAAATCCTGAATACATCAGAAGGTTCACCAGCAAATGATCCCACTCATCACCAGGTACAGCAACAGTACTCTGTTATTGTTGATAGTTGCTTACCAACTGTCTCCATGCACTGGAAGGTGCGTGAGAACCAGAAACCATGCCACACAGGTTTCATGATGAGCTGGCTCAAGAGAATAGGGAAGAAGCAGTGGTATACACAAAAGTGATTATTTTGGAATAGCTGCCATTGAAAAGAATGAGTATGCTAAGAAAGGCGGAAAGGTAAATCCTGAATTTAACACTGTGAAGGTTATTTATAATTGAAAGAATGAAAAGATACATCATAGAAACGTAGACTTTGACAGCAGATAAGGACCGCTTAGCCCACTTAGTCTGTCCATATCCCTACCTACAGGATAAGCTGCAGATCCTAGTTAACCAACAGCCCATTTCTTCCTATCCCCCACAAGAATTGCCTTATGTCTGTCCCATGCATTCTTGAATTCTCACGCAGTTTTAGACACCACAACCTCCTCAGGAAGTCTGTTCCATGTGTTCACCACCCTCTCTGTGAAAACATGCTTCCTCACATTGCCCCTGAGCTGTCCCCCCCTCTATCTTCAAATTGTGTCTCCTTGTTCTTGCACATCTCTTTTTCTGAAAGATGCCACCCTCTTGGACTTTGTTAATTCCACTGAGGTACTTAAAAGTTTCTATCATGTCCCTCGGCTCCCTCCTTTCTTCAAGGGTATACTGTACATATTAAGCTCCTTTAGTCTCTCTTCATATGGCTTCTCTTGCAGACCCTGCACCATTTTAGTTGCCCTCCTCTGGACTGCCTCCATCGTGTCTATGTCCTTGCAGAGATGGGGTCTCCAGAACTGGATGCAGTACTCCAGATGGGGTCTCACCAACTGTCTGTATGGAGGGGATAACAACTTCCTGTTTTCTGCTGGTGATACCTCTCCCTATACATCCCAGTATCCCCCAGCCCTCCCTACTGCCTTCTTACACTGCTTGCTAACCTAAAGTTTCATCTGATATGATTACCCCCAGGTCCCTTTCCATTTTTGTTGTTGTTACTACTCCCACCCCATTGTGTAATCTTCCCCTGGGTTTTTGTTTCCCAGGTGCATTATTTTGCACTTCTTTGCACTGAATCCAAGCTGCCATACATCCAACTTTGCCAAGTCCCTTCTCATCCTTTCCATGCATCCTTGTGTATCAGCCCTGTTGCAAATCTTTGTGTCATCAGCAAAAAGGCATACTTTTCCTCCCAGTCCCTCAGCAATGTCACTTATAAAGACATGAAAAAAGACTGGATCCAGTACTGAACCCTGCGGTACCCCACTAGTAACCCCTATTTCTTCAGAGTGGACTCCATTTACAATTACTTTCTGTGTCCTGTTGTCCAGCCAATGTTTTACCTAGGCTACCACCCTAGGACCCACTCCCAGGCTGGTTAATCTGATATTAATCTTTTGTGTGGGACTGTGTCAAATGTCTTGCTAAAGTCAATGTAGGACATGTCCACAGCCCCTCCCTGGTCTACTAATTTGGTCACCCAGTCAAAGAAATCAATTAGATTAATCTGACATGACTTTCCGCTGTGAACCCATGCTGCCTTGGGTCCTGTGCCTCACTGGCCTCTAGGTACTCAACAATTCATTCCTTCAGAAGTGATTCCATCACTTTCCCTACCACAGAGGTCAAACTTACAGGTCTGTAGTTTTCTGCCTTTGTCTTGCTCCCACTTTTGTGAAGGGAAGTCACATCCACCTTCCTCCAGTTCTCAGGTACCACACCATCCTCCCATGATTTGTTAAAAAGGGTAGTCAGTGGTGTCACTAGTTTTCCCCTTAATTCTTTTAGAATTCTGGGGTGAATTCTGTCAGGCCCCATTGCTTTGCCCACCTTCAGTTTTGGGAGTTCTTTCAGAAACCTCTCTTCTGTGAAAGGACTGGGCTCGACCCCCATCCAGTGTGCTTCTGTTAATTGGATTAGGCACCTCCCCCTCCTCCTCTTTTGTGAATACAGAGCAGAAGTATTCATTCAGTATCCCTGCTTTTTCACTGTCCCTCTCTGCCCACCCAGCATCCATTCTATTCAGCCTCACTATCCCTCCCTTTGGCTTTCTACGCTCCCTGATGTACCTATAAAAGGTTTTATCCTTCTTAACCAAGCTGGCTATCTTTTCCTCAGTTTGGGCCTTTTGTTATTCTGACTTCCCTTCCTGCTTCCTTCTGCCTTAACTGATACAGTTCTCTGTCCCGCTCCTTCTGTGTTTCCTTATACTTCCTAAATGCTATCTTTTTCTCCCTAACCTTCCCTACCACCTCTTTTGAGAACCATAGTGGCTTTTTCTTTTGTTTTGATTTATTTATTTGCTTCACACAAAGGCTTGTTGCCTCTGTGATGGCAGTTTTGATGTTTCCCCATTGTTGCTCAACCCTTCCTTACAGCCTGTTTGCTAGTGCTTTAAAATGGGTTTAGTGAACACATTCTGGTGGTGGTATCAAAAATGAAAATAATGCATATAACTGATTTAAAAGTATGTACTGAATTTTTTTAGGAAGAATACAGACACTACAAAATCATGAAACTGTTTAAAGAGGCATCCCATGACTTTGGCGACCATGATTGAGCACCTATCAAAAGGGTGACTCAATCGTGACACCTGTCATCAGGGTGATGAGGGAAGGTGGGCAACAGGATGGATGGATGTGCAAAATAGCGACATCCTGTTGCTACATGCCTACGCATGGATGGGGGAGCGAGTGAACCAAGCATGGGGCGGGAGGAGAAAGAGGGGTTGTAGGGGTTGCACCACAGTGATCTGATGAGCTGCTGCCATAGTGGAGAGGGTGGGTTCAGGGTTGCAGCAGGAATGGTGCTGGGTTCGGGTCCTGGTGCAGGTACTATTGGTTGCACCCGGCCCAAAATTTTATTTATGCCATGTTTGCATCCCTCCAATATGCACCCCCTCCAATATGCACCCCCCCAAGAGTTGAGAATCTATAAGTAGGGGGGTGCGGGGGGAACAGCCCCCTGCATAAAACAACAAATCCCAACTCCCCTGTGCTGTTTTGCTGTGTGCCAGGGAGTACATCACCGTTATCACATAGATCCATTTAAAGAAATAGAAAGTTGTCACAGAAACGATTGCTTGGTAATAACAACTTAATTTATTCAGATAAGTAAAGTACCACATTAACTGACAAAGAATGTTATGTAAAATGTATGCAAAAATGTGTTATGGATTATTTTCAGATAAAAAAAGCCATTTGCAAAACCACATAGTGCGAAACATCACACTATGTATAGTGGTGGGTAAAGAGAGTGGAATTCGCTTCACAGACTAATCCTTGAAATTCCACCCATTTCACCGAGTGAAATGTGAAATTTCACCTAGCAGAATGGTATAATTTTGCCCAGGGGAATTGCGAAATTTTGCCTTCCATGGTGAAATTTTTCACCTACGGAAGGTGACATTTTCCCTGCAGAGGGTGGAATTTCACCCGCAGAAGGCGAAATTTTGCCTAGATGAAATTCTGCCTAATGCGGAAAACTTTCGCAAATTGCTCCTCCAGGCGAATTTGGCCACTTCGCCAGCGAAATTTAATTCACTGCATCCCTAACTATGTATGACTGCAGCAGAATTATTCTTATTCACAGAACCAACATTTAAAAAGCCAATATAAAATGACAAAAAAAAAGCTGCAAATCTAGCTGGATTCTTTTTCTTACAGTTAAATGCTTTATTAAATTTTCCAACACAACAAAACATAAATACATGTATGTGTCTGCATTTCTTTGAGCAGAAGATAACAATTAAACGTGCCTTTATACATTTATATGTACTGACTGTATGACATAGCCATTATATTTATGGTGATATTTAAGCAGCCACAATATTCTTTACAATTGTATGCTTAACAAGGAAAGCAATGGGTTTTTCGATTTGAACCTACCTCTTTCTGTATAGTGCGTGCCCCAACCATAAAGGAGGTACTGCTGCCAGGCTAGACAAGTCTTCAGGCAGTCTGGTAGATGTATCTTCCAATGGCCAGTCCAAATACTGTGCCTGAAGAAGAAAGTGACCACAAAGTAAACTTAGTTTTTAACAGACGATTAACAGGCCTAGTAATCTTCCATGGCTTAGGTTCTTCTACAGAATGATACATCAACAAATAATTAAAGAAAACTCAACTATTCTACACTACTTAACAGCACAATAGTGTCTAAACTAGTAATTATATACAATACTGTCTACATATGACTAAGATAACAGAAAGTAATTACTGCTTTCATATGTTGTCATAAAGAGTATCTCATGCCATGTCGTACATTTAATAAGTGAGAGAATCCAGTAATTTATGGAGTAAGTAGCTCATCTGACTCCTGCTCTGGGAGCCATATAAGCCATATATGGTGCTTGCATTGTTTGAGATGCCTTATTTGACCCAAGACTAAGTGGGAGCATCTGTCAATTTCATATACCATCATAAGGGAAGAGAGGATTTCACTCTAGGATGGCATAGTGGGGCTCCTCCAGTTTTTAAGGATTATATGCTTCTCCTGCATACAGAGCAGCATTAGCCATCTGAATACTGAAGGTGCTAGATATGGTGATTTTGACTTCATGCCTAGGAGCATCAGGGCTGCACAAGGAAGGACAATGTGGTGTAATATCGCACTAGCTTCCTGGGAGACCTTTTCCCATTAAGGGGAGAGCATGGGATATTACCATAGGATATGATATAGGTTCCCTGTAGGCTGTTGACATCTTGTGCAATTAAACCCATTTTTTTTAGCACTGCAGGGGTCCTGTACTATGAGTGTAGTATTCTGCTATGGATAAGTCTGCTGCGAATGTCCCTGTGGGTTGTATAACCAGTTTGCCAGCAGTGCTTCCACTGTATATCGGAGATTGATATTTGTAATACCTGCTCCCATTTAGATTTGGAAGACTCAAATGCGTTAGGAAGGGCATTTCTGATCGCAGCATAGATTGCCCCAGCTGATCCCTTATTCATAACTAGCCATTTGCACAAGTGGATCGAGGGGTCTCTTGCTTTATATTGTTTCTTAAGAAGGCCCTTAAGTGCATCTCTAATTTGTAAGTATTTCCAAAAGTCAGAATTACTAAGGGACCACCTCCCCTGTAGGTTTTGGAATGAGTCCAGAGTCAAGGAGTTCTGGACTAAAATATCTTAAAGAAACAGAATACCCCTTTCCTTTCCACGTAGGCCACCTCACTGGTTTTCCACCTATTGCTACCAAAGGGTTACACCATAAGGGTGTATATAAGAGTGGATATGGTTGAGTCCCCAGTTTTTTATATGATATCTTCCAGTAGCTAATGGAAGAGCCTATAACTGGATGTAGACAAAGGCCTTGGTGAAAGGCTCCCCAAAATAGTGACGCCAGCATAGGTGTATTGCTGACTTCATGCTCTATATCTACCCATTGGGGAGTGTCAGGTGTATGAGGATGGAACCATTTTAAAGTTTGAAAGCATTGGTATGCTATTTTATAACCTTCCATCCAGGGAAGACCCCACCCTCCATATCTCCAGTGTGCCCTAAGAGTGTGCCTACTAAATCAGGGTTTATTAGTGCCCCATAGAAAGGACCCTATTATCTGGTCTATTTTTCAGTACCAGTGGGCAGGTAAGCTGAGAGGAATATGTGAGAAAAGGTAAACAAATTTGGTGGCAAGAGACATTTTAGAGGCAGCAGTTTTACCTGCCATAGTGAGATGTAAGTGATTCCAGCAGTCCAGTTCTGTTTTACACTCAGTAAGGGGCCTAGGTTATTATCCCACCACTGGGCTATATTCGCCCCTACCTTGATACCCAAGTATGTAATAGTATCATGCACCCATTTCAGCCCAAAGTAGGATATTTTCTGAGGTGAACATAGAGAGTTAAGGGGAAGGATTGCTGTTTTTGATTGGTTAACAGTAAGGCCAGAAATGTGAGAGAAATGCTTTAAAAGGGCAAGCAATGGGGGGGATCAATACTTGAGCATCCTTGATAGGAACAAGCAAGTCATCTTCATACATCAAAGTGGGAAAGTGAGTATTGCCCAGTCCTAAACCTGTGATCAGGGGATTTTGTCATCGCAGCTGCAAGGGGTTCTACTGCTAGGATGAATAAAAGAGAGAAAGACGGCAGCCTTGTCTGGTACCTTGATGCAGCTGGAAGGGGTCAGATAGTATGGAGTTGGTGAACACCTTAGAGAGAGGGGAGGTGTAGATGGTCAAAACCCAGGTGCTGTAAAACAGTGTGCAGGTATTCCCACTCTAGTAGAGTTGAAAGCTTTCTCAAAGTCAATTGCCAGAGCAGCCACTGGTGTGTGGATCTGTTTGACCAGATAAATGAGGCTGAGAAGCATTCGTAAATGGTCAGAGCTGTATCTTCCCTGTATAAATCTAGCTTGTGAGGGGGTGAATTAGGCAGGGTAGTACTGGATTTAACCTGTTGACCAGTACTCTAGCATATACTTTACTACCTGCAATGATCAGGGAAATAGGCCGATAACTGGCAGCTACATCAGGGGACTTCCCTTTTTTGGGAGAACTGTTATAATGGTCTCACAAAGGGTGTGGAGTAGGTACACTTTATCTTCGGACTCTATGAATACCTGACACAGTAGGGGAGATATCAGAGGTGCCATTGCCTGGAGAAAATCTACTGGGTATCCATCCCCACCAGGGGCTTTCCCTCTTTTAAGTGAGAATAAGGCTTCTGAGACCTCCTCTGTTGTGACGGGGGCTTCCAGAGTGGCAGTTTGGACAGGAGAAAGTTTGGGCAGTTGAAGGGCTTTAAGAAATGACAGGATGTCAGGCCTTGTCCCTGTCCTAGATGAAGTATACAGCTGGGAGCAAAATGCTGTCATAATCTCATTGACCTCTTGGGGCTTAGTTTTAACTATCCCTGATTCTGGGTCTTTCAGCCCAGCAATACACCTATTTGCCTGTCGTTTGCGTACCTGATATACTAGGTGTTTACCACTTTTGTCCCCGTCAGCCCAGTATGATTGACGAATCTTAAGAAGTGCTAAGTCAGCTTTCCTAGACATGAGCTAATTTATTTTCATTCATAACGTAAGAACCCATCGGCCACAGGTGGAGTGGGGAGATTGGTGGGCCATATCTTTCAGGGCTTTTTCTGCAGAAGACAGGTCCTTCTCCAGCTGGAGCAAGTCTGCCTCCCTTACCTTCCTTTGGTGAACCATGTATCCAATAATCCTCCCTCTCATGTAGGCTTTATAAGTTTCCCATGTGTTTTGAGCTGAGGTTTCGGAGGTGGAATTGTCTTGCAAAAACATTTTAGTTTCATCTTTAGACCATTCAATAAATTTTGGATCCTGCATGAGGATGGGATCAAGCCTCCAGGTGGAAAAATGCATGGGGGGGCCCACAACAGCAGCAGTTGCACTGGGGCATGGTCAGAAATGACAGTAGAAAGAATACTGGACTCCAGGACAAATGAGGTGATGGATTGGGAGATAAGCCAAAAATCTAAGCTACTGAATGACCCATGTACCCCTGATTGGAATGTATAGTTGCGGTCCCTGGGGTGTACCAGGCACCAGATATCAACCAGCTGGAATTCAGAGCAAAGAGATAAGGCAGCTTTTGCCCCACAAGTATGGGTTTCTTTACCTAGGTCACTTCTATCCAGGGTGGGAACTAGGGTGAAATTAAAATCCCCTCCTACCATTATGGGCAAGTTCGGTTCAGCCATAGCCTCTGTTTTTGTGTTTAGATCTAGAAAAAAAGTGGGGTCATCCTTATTGGGGGCATAGATGTTAGCTACCAGAATATTGCCATTAGGGGTATCGAGGAGAGCCATCACCCATCTACCCTGTGGATCCGATTTACTGCTTATAATTGATCAGTAAAGTGCTTCATGTAACAGGACGACCACACCTTTTTTCTTAGTGGATGCATAGGCATGTGTTTCTTTTCCCACCCAATCTTTTGCCAAATAAGTGTGATTTTGCTTGGTTAATTTCATTTCTTGTAGAACTGCCAACAGGATCTTTAACGTTTTTAGATGTGTTAGTATCTGTTTCATTTATGAAGGAGAATTCAGCCATCTAACGTTTCATGTTATAAAATTGGTTTCAGCCATGATCATCGCTAGTATGGAATGCTTGGGAGGAAGAGGTACCAACATTTATACTGGGTAGGGGCATATTTTGTCCATAACTGTGAAACACTCCATACTTTATGATCTTAAACATTTTCTCTCAGACACATTTTGTATTGAATGATACCACAGCCAACATGAGATCATACATTAACTTAACCACTATCAACAGTGTCAGTTGCAAGGACAGTAAACTCTGAGATATCTTTTGAAAACAAAAACTATTTACAATTACTGTGCTACCATGCACAATGGTCAGAGTAAGTAATGCAAGACGAGGTTCCAACAACCTCACAGGCCATACTTGCCCTTCCTATTGTGGGGTGGACTGTTGTAGAGCGGGGGAGGAAAAAGCTCACTCAAGTATGAGTCTCTTTCTGCCCCAGGCACCACATATGTAAGTGCTTTAGCACCCATAACAGAGATGAAGGGAGTGCAGGAAGGTTTTGGGATCAGCCCCGCCTGTAATAAATGCAGTCGGGGGGGCCTCTGAAAGCTGTCATGGCTCTACAGGCCCCAGTAGTGCCCTATATTGAGGTTACCCAAAGATAAGTACGGGAGGGGGAGGGAGTATAAGTGCCGACATTATGCCCAGGAGACCACGACTTATAATCCAGTAATATACGGTGGAGAAATCCCTGTAATGCAGCCCTCCCAAAATGACTCTATGGCAAGGCTTTCCTACAGACTGAGTAAAACCAAAAATCTTTAAGACTGATACCACATCACAAAGCAAACAAAAAAGAAAGAATGTATCAAACAGCAGCCTGCAACATATTTCTTTGATGACCCCTAGTCATTTCCTTATAGAAAGGACTGTGGTATCCACTATTATTCAGACCTGATGTCAATCAATCAATCAATCAAAATCTTTATTTACCCAGGTGATCACCATTAAGCAAGCTCATTTACAAAGTGGACCTGCAGTTTGCAAGGATGAGGGTACAGAACAGAGTACAAGTAAAATATACATAAAACAACAGTAGCAAGTTGTATACAACAAAATATATACAGTGTAGAAATAAAGGTAAATAATATATACAGAGATGCCTTTATAATCCTATTCATCAATAACATGTTCATAGCCTGTAAAGGAGTCCCCGGAATATGGAAAAGCGCACTCATAGGAGGCAGGGATGCTGGTAGAAAGATTCTGGGATACTAAGCAGGTGGTATCAGGGCATAAGAGTGAGCAATGGGAAGGGGGGGTGTTGCAGTAAGTAGGTAGTATCGGTGGGACTGGAATGGACTGAGGTGAACCAGTAGTACCGGTGGGACTAGAATGGATTGAGGGAGGGGGGAGTAATCTTGGTAAGGGAACACTTAGTTTGAATGAGAAGGACTTGCTGGACAACTAGGAACGGTGGAAACAGTTACAGAGCTCGACAAATATTTTGGCATACGGGGTCTTGAACATAGCAAGACTAACAGGGGAGCTAAGTCTCAGTGATTTCTGTATCCTATTCCAATGCGTGGGCAGGACAAAGCTTATGGCTGCTCTTCCAAAGCGGGTACCGACCCTAGGTACTTTCAGGGAAAGTACCTCTAGGCCTAGGGAAAAAGTCCTCCCCCCCCCCCAGCCTGTACCAGAGCCCTGGTTCTAAGAAAATCAAGAGTGCACTTATTTAGATTGTTCAAGCAGTGATGTTGCTTGCAGGTTCCCAATCTCAGCAAATGAGTTTTGATTCTACACTTCTTCTTGAAGTTCCTTGTATGTTGACGGTACAAGACCAGTGGGGAGGGGAGGCTGTGCATGGAGCTTTGGCTACAGTCTGCCTCTGCGAGGTACCTTCAGCTATGGATGCCTCCTGCACCATTTCCTCCTCCGGATACTCAGGAAATTCTGAGGCTTCTTCTGTAGCCTCCGGGATGGGCAGGTTGAATCTGTTGGGGGTGTAAAATCATCACAGGGAAGTGTCTGGAGCGGTTGTTACTGTCAGGTGTGCTTTCTCGGGCTCCTGAGAACACTTGTGAGGGTGGTCATGCTCAATATGTCTTCTGGACTGTTGTTGTTTACAGGATCTAGCTGGGAGACCTCCTTGAGTGTCTTGAGGTTTTGTCCCTTCATTAGCATTAGTAAAAGCTTGTAATGGGCTGTTCTGGTTTAGCGCAGGCTGATCTGAAGACACAGTAGGCTCATGTCTGTGGTGGGAAGGCGAATTAGCATTTAGATACATCATGAGACTGTCTGGCATTGAAAAAGAGATGGAGGTGCCATTTACCTTCAGCCACATGGTTGCCGGGGATCTTAGCAAGAACCGGATTCCCAGGGAGTGCCTCAAACAGCGAGCCTCAATATAACCCTTCCTTCATACCGCCAAGTCATGAGAGTAGTCCTGAAATAGCAAAGTCTTATTATCCTGCCATGAAAGAGCTCAAAGCGCCTGGGTCCTTGCCGTAATCCATTCTTTATCCGCATAGTTCAAAATGCGTGCCATAATGGGCCTAGGTCTCTGCTCCAGCGTAGGAGTTGGATTCAGTGTCCTGTGTGCCCGTTCGCTCATTAGGCCAGGGGGAATATTGCTTTTCAGCAGGTCTGGCATGATATCATATAGAAACTTTAAAGGATTACCTCTTTCCACACCCTCTGGGAATCCCAGGAGTCGGAGATTGTTGCACCAACTCCTGTTTTCTATATCATCGAGCTTGGTCTGCAGAAGTTGGATGGTCCGCTCCTGTTCTCTTACAGTAGAGGTAAGAGAGACCAGTGCTATAGTGTTTTTGCTCATGTTGTATTCAGTTTAGCATAGCCTGGTTTCCATGTGTTTTATAGCCTGGGTCATATTATTTGAGGCTAAAGTCACTTCCGACATTTGCCGCATCAGAGCCTCAAACATCATATTCATTTGCTGTGCATTTGGGCCTGCAGGAGTACCCATGCTGTTTTCCTGAGCCACGGCAGTTTTGTAATTCTCTGCGTTTTAGCAAATATCACTAGGCACGATACAATTTAAAAGAGATACTGTTGCTCCTTGAAATGTACACTACCATTTTCCTGCTACACCTACTGTTTCAGTTGATTCTTCAGGTGCAAATCATGAAGGAATGTCCTGGGGTCGGTTGAGTGTTCACACTAAGTGGCCATTAAGCTAGGAGGCAAGCCACACCCCCATCAAGCTGGATTCTTTATGGTTATGGGGTTAGTCAGGCTCATATTGTACAGATTAAAATGTGTTTGATGAACACATGCTGGTGGTGGTATCAAAAATGAAAATAATGTATATAACTGATTTAAAAGTATGTACTGAATGTTTTAGGATGAATACAGATGGTACAAAATCATGAAACTGTTTAAAGTGGTATCCCATGACTTTGGAGACCACGATTGGGTGCCTACCGAAAGGGCAACTCAGTCACAGCACCTGTCATCAGGGTGACTGGGAAAGGTGGGCAACAGGACTGGGGATGTGCAAAATAGTGACATCCTGCCGCTACATGCCTACGCATGGAGGGAGAACGAGCATGCTGAGTGTGGGGTGGGAGGGGATGGAGGGGTTGTAGGGGTGGCACCACAGTGAGCTGCCAAGCTGCTGCCATAGTGGAGTAGGTGGGTTCAGGGCTGTGGCGGGAATGGTGCTGGGTTTGGATCTGGGCGCAGGTACTTTTTGTTGTGCTCTGCCCAAAATTTTATTTATGCCACATTTGCACACCCCACCATGCGCCCCCCTGGAGTTGAGATTCCCTAAGTAGGGGGATGAGGGGGGGCACAGCCCCCTGCATAAAACAACAAATCCCAACTCTCTTGCACTGTTTTGCTGTGTGCCGGGGAGTACATCGCCATTATCACGTAGATCCATTTAAAGAAATAGAAAATTGTCACAGAAATGATTGCTTGGTAATAACAACTTAATTTATTCAGATAAGTAAAGTACCACATGAACTGACAAAGAATGTTATGTAAAATGTATGTAAAAAACGTGTTAAGGATTATTTTCAGATAAAAAAGCCCTTTGAAAAAGCACGTAGTGCAAAACATCAGGGCAACTAAAAAAGCAATCAATAAAAGAATTTTGAAACGAATACTGTTGGAATCGTGAGAAAATTTAAAGCGACCCCAACACTACACTACTTAGAGTTATACCTTACCCAGTATTCCAACCCCTGTGTCATGTATAAACATGTTAACAAGGACTGGGCTGGCTTATGCTCTGACTCTAATAATGCCCACACCCATTAGGCAACTTTCCAGCCCTATCCTTATTCCATCCATATCTCTGCTACTTGCCTTATCCCAGAAGTTCTATGGCAGATGTTTACTCCTGGAGGGAAGATACTCCATTATGTGTTCCCTCGGTCATGCTGACACCCATAACCCCCCAAGCCTGTTGTGTGTGCGGAAGGGGACAAATAGGCAATCATGAGTGGTCGGGTCCAAGGGCACTGCCTTTATGCTGATGTATGTCAAGGATTTACCACCATTGTTCCACCCTTCCTCCTGGATGTTTCCCATGAGGGAGCCAAGTGTGCATGCATATGCCAATATGTGGCTATGTGCACAGCACAAGTCAATATCCCTTGCATTTTCCATGATGTTCTAGGGTTTTGAGAACTTTCTAAAGACTGATCTTATGAATATTGCCCGTCAAATCAGGAAATGTTTGCTAAGCTTCTCTTGTTGTTGAACTGAATTCACCAAGTCTAGCCATGAAGAACCTTTGTTTTGTTGACGTTGACAATATACTGGCAAATTAGTTATTTTGTGCCATAGTTCATGAACCACCTAGAAAGCAAGATAGTGCACTGGTCAACAGTGAAGGCAATGTGTTGTACATGGAGTACTTTGCCCACCTTTCGAAAAAAATGAAACGTTTGTACAGTTATCCATCTGCTATATAGTAACTTTGGTGTGGCAAAATTTAGGCAGAAAAAAAAGAGGGCAGATAACATAGGGTAGCTTTTCCCATGTCAGTGTAATAAGCATAATAAGCCACAGCCACTTTCCATATAATCAAATGCATTTATTAACTTAAAAAAAAATCAAACTGTATTTGAAACAAGTCATGAGATGGTCTTAATCTTCCTGACGTATATTTTTATGCACTAGCTGCCCAACTGTGAATAGTATGCTTTTGGATAAATCTGTACTACCAAGTGTATTATAAGTCAATAGAAAATTATTTTGAATGATTTAGACACTACAGACAATTTTTTTTCCATCCTTTAGCATCACTACCGTTAACCACTTTTGCTCAGTACACAATAATCCCCTTGAAATATTGGAGAATTTGTTGTAAGCAGTATCTTATGAACATACAAAGAAGCCAGAAAAAGAAAGTCATTTGGTCTATCAAGTCTGCTCATATTGCAGGGTCCCCAGCTTGAGCTACTCTCCCTGCCCTCCCTCCCCACTCCTCCCATTCTCCCTACCCATGAGCCTTACTCTCCCCATGCCTGTCCCAGCCTCACCTAAAGCTGCCCATTGTCTTCAACAAGATCACCTCTTCCAGCAGCGCATTCCAAGTGTCCACCAACCTCTCTGTAAAGGAGTGCTTTCTGACCTCCCTCCTAAGCCTCCCACCCTCCAGCTTAAGAGGCCAGAAATAAGACATGATGGGAGTGATGCAGTGCAATGGTTTTGGAGCAGCAGTCTTCCGGGAGACGTTCTGGAGGATGCGGTGTTGTCCCATCTGCAGGAACCTCTCTGGGCTGAGAGAGGAGGTTGCTCATCTCCAGACTGAGTTGGCCAGGATTTGGGGGACCTCCTCTCCCTCCCAGGGACCACCAGGGCCACTGAAATTGCCTCATAGGTTGCCAAGAAAAAGAAGTGGTTGAACCACAGTGGGATCAGGGAGGGTGGGGGTGGTGGAACAGAGGTGCATCTCTCCAGTTGTACCTCTCCACAATTCATATGCCATTCTGGCAAAGTGTGGTTCCTCTAGGGAGGCTACAGAAGTGGAGACCAAGGAGATGCTGGGAACCTCCACAAAGGAGACCCACAGGAGGGTGGCATGGGACTCCACAGGGAAGGAAACAACTCCTGGTGGGGACTACATTGTTATGAGGATAGAACTGGGGGAGAAAGGGGGGAAGGGAGGGAGGGAGGTAGGTGGCTGCCTGGCACCATGGCTTGGAGGGACAGGGAGTGAATCCTCAGTCTCATGGCAGCAGCTACATGGGGGAGGGATCTGGATGTCATTTTCCACCCAGGGACAAATGACCAGGCTTGGAAAGGGATCAGAGCAGTGCAGGAAGAGTTTGTGCAGTTGGGGAGGGACCTTAGACAAGTAGCACGCACGGTAACCTTCTCGGAGATGCTGCCTATCTATGGCATGGGTGAGGCTAGGGTGCTCCACACCATGGGATTCAATCAGTGGTTGAAAAACTGGTGCAGAGCTCAGAGGTTTGGCTTCATTGGGGACTGGGGGTCCACCTGGAGTGATGCAGGCCTATACTGGCGTGATGGTCTGCATCTGTCCAGGAGGGGAACCAGGATCCTAGGTGATAGGTTTGAATGCTTTATTGGCAAGCATTTAAAATAGACAAGGGGGGAGGCACTGGAAAGGAGCAGGGAAATCCTAGCCCCCCCCAAAAAAATCAGGGTAGTAAGTAAGGTAAACACCAAGACAGAGACATCAATATGGAGAAGGGCAGGGGTAAATAGAGAAAATGACAAGTGCAATAAGGACAGGGAAGGGGCAAAAAGGGGTAAGGCCATCAATAAATAGAGGGTAATGAGTACCAGTGCCCATAGTCTGGGCAACAAGCTCCCTGAACTGGTGGCCTTGATTGAAGAAGGATACCTGGATATCGTGGCAGTCACTGAAACATGGTACACAGAGAACCATGACTGGGATGTTAACATACCAGGGCACACAACCTACAGGAGAGACAGGGAGGGTAGAAGAGGGGGAGGAGTAGCTCTCTACATAAGGGAAGGGATAAAAGCAACAGAACAAAAAAGTAAGGGAGGAGAGGAGGCACTGTGTGTCACCTTAGAGATTGGAAATAGCACTACAATCTGCACAGGGGTTGTATATAGACCCCATCTCAGGGGGAGAGAATGGGCAAGGATATGAAATAAGGCATACTTAGGATGGCAGAAAATGGGGAGATACTGTTGATGGGTGACCGGAATATGCCAGATGTTAACTGAAGCACCTTTGCTGCAGTCACATCCAAGAGCAGGGCCGTTCTCGAGGGGGCATGCCTCAGACAGCTAGTGTTGGAACCCACTTGGGAGGCAGCAATCATAGACCTTGTACTCTCAAATGGGGACAGTGAGAGGATCTCAGATCTAGAACTGGATAGCCATCTGGGAACAAGTGACAACCAAACAGAGTGGTTCATGATAAACTCAGCTACAGTGTCAAGCCATACAAAAGTGAGGGTACTGGACTTCAGGAGGGCTGATTTTGGCAAGATGGGAGAGTGCCTTAGAAAAGTACTAGCAAACAGGCAAGAAGGAGGGGTGGAGCAACAATGGGAGAACATCAAAACTGCCATCACAGAGGCATCAAGCCTTTGTGTGAAGCAAATACACAAATCAAAATGAAAGAAAAAGCCACTATGGTTCTCAAAACAGGTGGCGGGGAAGGTTAGGGAGAAAAAAACAGCATTTAGGAAGTATAAGGAGACACAGAAGGAGCAGGACAGAGAATTGTACCAGTTAAGGCAGAAGGACATAGGGAATGCAGTCAGAATAGCAAAGACTCAAACTGAGGAAAAGATAGCCAACTCGGTTAAGAATGGTGATAAAACCTTTTATAGGTACATTAGGGAGTGTAGAAAGACAAAGGGAGGGATAGTGAGGCTGAATAGAATGGATGGTGGGTGGGCAGAGAGGGACAGTGAAAAAGCAGGGATACTGAATGAATACTTCTGCTCAGTATTCACAAAAGAGGAGGAGGGGGAGGTACCTAATCTAATTAACAGAAGCACTCTGGATTGGGGTATTGATCCCAGTCCTTTCACAGAAGAATGGATTCTGAAAGAACTCCTAAAACTGAAGGTGGACAAAGCAATGGGGCTTGACAGAATTCATCCTAGAATTCTAAAACAATTAAGGGGATAACTAGTCACACCACTGACTATCCTTTTTAAAAAATCATGGGAGTATGGTGTGGTAGCTGAGGACTGAAGGAGGGTGGATGTGATTCCCCTTCACAAAAGTGGGAGCAAGACAGAGGCAAGAAACTACAGACCTGTCAGTTTGACCTCTGTGGTAGGGAAAGTGATGGAATCACTTCTGAAGGAAAGAACTGTTGAGTACCTAGAGGCCAGTGGGGCACCGGATCCAAGGCAGCATGGTTCACAGTGGGAAGGTCATGTCTGATGAATCTAATGAATTTATTTGACTGGGTGACCAAAGTAATAGACCAGGGAGGGGCTGTGAACATGGCCTACCTAGACTTTAGCAAGGCATTTGACACAGTCCCACACAAAAGATTAATAAACAAATTAGCCAGCCTTGAAGTGTGCCCCAGGGTGGTAGCCTGGGTAAAACACTGGCTGGACAACAGGACGCAGAAAACAATAGTAAACGGAGTCCACTCTGAAGAAAGGGGGGTTACTAATAGGGTACCGCAAGGTTCAGTATTGGGTCCAGTCCTTTTTAATGTCTTTATAAGTGACATTGCAGAGGGACTGGGAGGAAAAGTATGCCTCTTTGCAGATGATACAAAGACCTGCAACAGGGTTGATACACAAGGAGGCATGGAAAGGATGAGAAGGGACTTGCAAGGTTGGAGGAATGGTCAGAAGTATGGCAGCTTGGATTCAATGCAAAAAATTGCAGAATAATGCACCTGGGAAACAAAAACCCAGGGGAAGAGTACACAACGGGGCAGAAGGTAGTGACAACAACAAAAATGGAAAGGGACCTGGGGGTAATTATATCAGATGACCTTAAGGTTGGCAAGCAATGTGAGGAGGCTGTAGGGAGGGTTGGGGGGATACTGGGATGTATAGAGAGAGGCATCACCAGCAGAAAACAGGAAGTTGTTATCCCTCTGTACAGACAGTTGGTAGACCCCATCTGGAGTACTGCGCCCAGTTCTGGAGACCCCATCTCCGCAAGGATATAGACAGGATGAAGGCTGTCCAGAGGAGGGCTACTAAAATGGTGCAGGTTCTACAAAAGAAGCTATATGAAGAGAGACTAAATGAGCCTAATATGTATACCCTTGAGGAAAGGAGGAAGGGTTGGGGGGACATGATAGAAACTTTTAAGTACCTCAGTGGAATCAAAAAAGTCCAAGAGGGTAGCATCTTTCAGAAAAAAAGATGTGCAAGAACAAGGAGACACAATCTGAAGATAGAGGGGGGACAGCTCAGGGGCAATGTGAGGAAGCATGTTTTTACAAAGATACTGGTGGACGCATGGAACAGCCTTCCAGAGGAGGTTGTGGGGTCTAAAACTGTGGTTTAATTCACGGAATGGGACAGACATAAGGCAATTCTTGTGGGGAGTTGAAAGAAATAGGCTGTTGGTTAACTAGGATCTGCAGCTTATCCAGTAAGTAGGGGAAATGGGCAGACAAGGTGGTCCTTATCTGCCATCAAAGTCTATGTTTCTATGCCCCTCGTGTTATGATTGCTACTTAGCTTAAACAGACTCCTTATCAACCTTCCTTATCCCTTTCAAGTATTTGAAGATCCCAATGTCGTTCCCTCTCTCTCTCTCTCTCTCTCTCTCTCTCCCCTGTCTTGCAGGGAGTACGTGTTCAGTGCCCTCGACTTCTTGACCCACTATCATCTTTGTAGCCCTCTTCTGAACCTTCTTCAGCAGGTTAATGTCCTTTTTGATGTGTGGGCACCAATACTGAACTCCATACTCTAGATGCAGCCTTACCAGTGACCTGTACAATGGCAGTATAACCTCCTCTCTCCTACTACTGACCCCTCTAGATATGCATCCCAGCATCTTGTTTGCCTTTGCTGCTGCTTTCTTGCACTGCGTGGAGTGCTTCAGGTCACTAGTGATCATCACTCACAGGTCCTTCTCCTCCTCTGATGCAGATACTCAGACTCCACTGTTATATGAGGTCCCTGCACCCTTTTTGGTACCCTCAGAGGTACACCGTGGACAGCTAGTGCTTAGGTATATGTTGTACTAACATATAGGGCTAAGGGCATTTATCGTATAAGAGTAGATGTCAGGATATGTACGCATGTTATTGTAATACACTTTGCTTGCTAATACATATATATCTTCTATGTATTTTCTGTGTATTTCTTACTTATAAGATGTTAGGACACCTGTGTCCTTGGAATAATTATGATATATAAGTCAGCATTGCCACCATTCGGTGATTTGTACTACTACACTGAGTTATGTAAGTCTCTGTATAAGAACTCTTTTGTTTCACAAACTGATGACTACTACAAAATTGTATAATGTTATCTTGGACCGTGGAGCCTCCTCTAATTTAGCCAACAGGGCTCATCTCTGTAACTAGAAATGTTTCTATCTTACAGTAACCATAGTAATTATCATAGGTATATAATGTGAGACACTAAGTCTTGTACCTCGGAGATCCCAAGAGACACAAAAAAACCTCGAGTTATAGGAAACGCTTAGCAAAGGCTCGCTGTTCGTATTGGTAAGAACTGCTTAGGGCAACTGTGATTTTATCCTTTTTGGCAGTAATAAACAAGTTTATTACTCTAATGCAATGTGTCTGTGATTACTTGCATTCCCAATATTGCCAAGAACCTGAAAGGGAGGTTTAGACCTCCTGACAATTGGCGACCGCGTGCAGGCAATATTTGGTGTTTGTAAGCTTTCACTAGTTGCTACAACTGTTCCCTTCCCAATGGGGACAGTAGGTGTACATTTCCATATCACCTGTCCCGTTTTCATACCAGTTTGTAGTCACTTACAAAGTCTGGCTGTTTTTCTCGGGTGTGGTCGATGCCAATTCAACTCACTCCACAGCAGCTTAGAATTGTAAGCCTACAAATTCTACAGTAGCCCAACTGTGTATAACATGCTCCTGCTGTGGATCGATACATAGAATGGTGCCTTTTTTCACAGTTTGATTTTTCGTTCCCTCCCACACAATGGCCACCGTATCAAATATCTGCTCAGAACTGAGACTCGATGTCTCTAACTTCCTTGCCTTCCATGGAGGATGGGCTGACTTCGCGTGGGCCACAAGTCAATCCAAAAACCCTATACTGGGGATTTCAACCCAGTACACAGAGACGAGACAATCAACCAATAAGTGTCATGCCAAAGGGCTGATGGTCGCAGCTCTCTACACTGCTCTGGAACCCTCTGTTGCAAGGTTTTTAACCCTTGATCTGCATATTTCATCTCTTAAGCAAGAGATGGGTTTGAAGGAAATGGAATGTATTAGACTGCAGCAGAATTTGGGAGTCTGAACTTCAAACACTGCGAAATGAAAAGGATTCACTATTGTATCATTCAGCTCAGGATGGAGAACAGGAACTTTGTATGTTGAAGCAGGAGTGTGAAAGTCTGAGACAGGATAAGGGACAGGCATTGCATATGAATGACTTGTTAAGTACAGTGAATGCACAGTTGAGTGAGGACATGGGAGAGCTACAGGACGAGATAAACCAGGTACATAATGACTTAGAAGTGGCTACTAGGGACAATCTCGAATTCAGCGCCGCGTATAGAGTGTAGCAAAAGCAAATGCAGGATGAGGTTGATATGGATCTTGCAACTGTGAGTCATGCTGAATTTAAAACCAAGATGGTGAAACTAAGCCATCGGCGGAAGGTTCTGGTTGGACATGTTAAGGCAATGGGAGGTGTAGCCCCTGCCTTACACATATCATCTGAGGAGGAGGAGGTATCAGATGATGACATCTCTCAGTACAATGCCCAGTCATACCACTACTATGGCCCAGAAACCACACCCAGCCATTTACAATGTGGCGGGTCCCCACTCCACCCACACCATGTCATATGTCTTCGACGTTGTGACACCCATCATTGGAGATGCCAACATTGCGGCCCCCATGATAGGGGGGAGCAGGCCAAGGCCTGGTCCCAATGGCACCACCTCTAGCCGTTATTAATGTGGAAGACAGGCAGGAGATAGAAACAATGATTGAAAATGCAATCGGTAATATACCTATTCCTGAGAGAAGTAAATGGACCATTAAAACCCAAATCAGGCAGCTTCTACAAGAGGCTGGCACTCAGGATGGTATTGTTCATACTGTGGCTGAGGCTGCAGCCCGGATTGCCCTAGACGGTGCCCGAGATAACCTACCTCCACCTGATCAGTCCAATAATCCCCTACAAATGGCCTACTCTGTTCAGCAAATAGCTGACAGTATTGGTCGGATGAACCCGTCCGACAATCTCAGATGCCACTTGGAAAAGGTGTGTTCTAAATGCGAGATGCTTAGCCTCGCTGCAGAATATCAGGTCCAGATACTATGCCAGACCATCTATCCTAGTTTGTGGGCCAAACTCCCCGATGCCATCTGCCAGGATGGCGACGCCACCTTTGATGAGGTTGCAGTTGAACTCATTTCTGCACACAGCCCAAGTGTAGTAGGAGTGATGCTTGCATACCGTGTAAAACAGAATGCAAAGGAAAGTCCAGCGACTTACCACCAGAGACTCTGGATGGTCTACCGAGCAGGAAAGCACCTGGCACAAGAAGCTGCAGATGTAGATCTTATTAAGTACAAGACCCTGTTCCTTAGGAACATGATTCCTGCAGTATGAGAAAAGGTAGAGCCAACCACTTATCCCAACATGGACAGGTTTGCCGACATCCTTCAGAAAACCAAGAGAGTTTACCAACTCTACATCTGTGATCTGTTCTCCGGTTCCAAGAAAGTAGTCGCCTTGGAGCCTATTCAAGAGGCCGTGATGCACTACATGGTGGAAGAGCAGTCCCAACACAAACAGCCCCTCCCAGCAGACAACCAGCACCCCCAACAAGCCCAACAACAACAGCAACAACCACAACAGCAACAGCAGCAATGGGGTGGGAACCAGAACTATCATAAGAATAAGAAGCACAAGAATAAGGGCAGACAACAACAGCAACAAAGAACGGACCCTTCATATAGGGAGATAGCCAAAGAAAATCAGAAATTCCTGGATCTCCTGGGCAAGTGCACTCTGTGGCAGATGCTGTTCCCACTCAGTCCCTTGCGGCTGTACAACAGGTGACCCAAACCCCAATGGGCCATGGCGACACTGGGAGTACAGGACTTCAGGCCCATACTGGCCTGAACCCAGAAGCTCCTTCCTATATAGCATCAGTGCAGCATGGTGAAGTGGTTCAAAGGAGGCAGGACCAACCTCTCCATACTCCCAGCAGTACAGATTGACAACTACAGGCCCCAGTCCAGATTGTAAACAAGCTGGTCTTGGATACAAACAGAAGGCCCTGCACTGAGGCCGAGGTCGGGGGCCACCTAATTATAGTGTTACTAGATACAGGCGTGGCTGTGTCTGTATTAAATGATGACCACCCGGACACATCTCCTTGGTCCTCTGGATGAAGAACCAACATGTCAGGAGTAGATGGTACTAGAGTACCTGCATACCAGTCTCTACCCTTGCAGGTAGAGTTAGGCCACTTAAAGGCCTCACACACTTTCCAACTGATGGCATTGCATGATCATCCTAGTATCATAGGAATTGATTTTCTTGCACCACACAGCTGTGTGGTGGATTTAGCTAACATGCTATTGATACAAATTCAGGGTCAATATCACACTATTCACACGTTGTGGCAACAATATCTGCTAACAACAAAGAGTATGACGTCATAGATTTGTTCAAAGACCATGAACTTTTCCCAAAGCTTCTCCCCATTTTACAATGGCATTTGGAAGTGTTTTCAATCAACAAACATGACTGTGGCAGAATGCACACTCTCATTGAAGTGCCAGGCCCAGCACATGAGAGGAAAAGGCAATATCCTTTTCCAACTGAGGCCTTGCCTTCTCTCAGAAAAACAATAAAGTCACTCCTCAAGCAAGGGGTAATCAGAACATGTGTTTCTACTGCTAACTCCCTAGTGTGGCCCATGAAAAAACCCACAGGTGCCTGGAGACTTACTATTGACTACAGGAAATTGAACCAGGTCACCCCCAGTTGTACTCCAACTGTGGCATCCGTACCTGATGTCTTACAACTTTTAACCCCTGACCTAAAATGGTTCAGTGCCCTGGATATCTTCAATGGTTTTTGGTCACTACCATTGGCTCCCAAGAGTCAATATAAGTTTGCCTTCACCTTTGGAGGAAGACAGTATACGTGGACTTGCTTACCACAAGGATTCCATAACAGCCCGTCCCTGTTCCATCTGCATATGATGGATGCCCTTGAGGGTTTCTCTACTCCCCAATGTCTCTTGTAGTATGTGGATGACCTATTGCTGGCAACCGCCACACAGGAACAACACTTGGATCTCTTGGACGAACTACTGACTCTCATTCAGAAAGCAGGCCTAAAATGCAATCCAGCAAAAGCACAGCTATGTAAGAAAGCAGTACTCTATCTTGGTCTAAAAATAACTGACCAAAGCCGAAGCCCTACCTGGAAGAAGATACAAGGATTTCAAGACTTACCATTGCCTACCAGCGTGGCAACTCTTCGACGGTTTCTAGGTATGGTGAACTATTCTAGAGATTTCATCTGTGATTTTGCTCAAAAAGCCACTCCTCTGTATCTGTTATTAAAAAAGGACATTCCATGGACTTGGGGCCCTATACATACCCAGGCTGTGACATCACTGAAGCAGGCCTTGGCCTCTGCCAAGCTCTGGTCAACCCCAATCTATCACTACCGTTCCATCTGGAATGTGCCACCTCTGACATTGCCATGTCAGCAGTGCTGGCTCAGAAGGTTCATGGCACCCTGAGACCTATTGATATGCATCACAGCTCTTGACTCCAGTGGAACAGAAGTACAGCCTTTGCGAAAGGAACCTTCTGGCCACTTACTGGGCTGTCAAGCACTTTCTGTATATCATTGGGTACTCTCTACTGATTAACACCAACCACACACCAACTACCTTTCTGCTTTCAGACGGAGTGAAGGATGGGTCAGTCTCTAATACCAGGCTGCCACACTGGTCACTTCTTCTCCAGGACAGAGACATATAGGTGCACCCAACAAAAATTCCATCTATGCTGGCTCATGGACTCCTTTTCCAAGAAGAACCCCATGACTGTACACTGCAGTCACCTGATCTTCCAGATCCAGGTCCTTTTCTCCCTGCCACACCACAAATACTTGACAATATCTCTTTGTGTCATATCTTTACTGATGGTTCAGCATCCTACTATCAGGGAGAACAAATTGCAGGGATGGGTATCTTAGTGATTTACCCTTATGGTAACACTGTTAAGATCTCTAAGCATTGCAATGTAGAATCATCACAGTATGCAGAGGTGGCAGTGGTGTCCTGTGCCGAGTTCATCCAGCATGGGACCGAGGATATCATCATTTTTACAGACTCTAATTGGGTTTGTTGTTCTCTTACAGAATTCCTTCCTTTCTGGCAGAAGAACTTCTTCCTCTCTTCTGACGGCAGCCCAGTGAAGTACAAGGAACTGGCAATATACATACATTCACTGGCACAAAAATTTGCACACAGACTCTATGTACACAAAGTTAAAGCTCATTCCCCTCCATGATCCCTACCATGCCTTCAATGATACAGCAGATATCCTTGCCAAGGAAGGGGCCCAAGGGGGGGACACATGGATGATGGATGATCCAGAGGCCAATGCGGCCATACATATTGCAGCACTCTGGAAAAATCCTGAACCCTTTTCCCCCTTGGACCTCTCAGCAGACCAACATGCTGATACTGAACTCAAAGAATTGTTCAGATTCCTTGACAAGAGTACCAAAGAGAAACTTCTCTCACATAACCCCTACCGGAGGCATGAAGTTAAGATACACTTGTCACCAGATGACAAGCTCATCTGGTAGCAGCCAGATGATTCCACCACCAAGTTGTGGGTGGTCCCCCGACACCTTAGGTCTGAATTTTTGCACCAAGTGCACAATACACCCACTGGTGGGCACCAGGGAGTGGAAAACACCCTCCAGAGGCTTAGGACCACTGCCTGGTGGCCTGGTGTCACCAAATATGTCAAACAGTACATAGATAACTGCCTTGTTTGTGCGCAAAACAACCCCACCCTCACCAAACAAAATGCCAAACTTTTACCACAATGACACTCTGGCCCTTGGAATGCCATACAGATTGATTTTATTGGTCCCTTAACCAATACCAGCAGAAATAACAAATATGCTCTTGTGGTAACTGACCTCTTCTCTAAGTGGGTTGAAGCTTTCCCCACTAAAACATGTACCGCTAAAACCACTGCAAAATCCTGGTGGAACAAATTTTCTCCAGGTGTGGCCTACCTCTTAAGGTGGATTCTGACAAAGGAATCAGTTTTACAAGTGAGTTAATGAAAGAATCTCTTGAACCCCTTGGAGTTCAACAAAAGTTCCACATACCCTACCACCCCCAATCTTCAGGTCAAGTAGAAAGATCCAACAGATGAATTAAGCAAATGCTTTCCAAATTTATTGAGGATAATCCCAAAACCTGGGATTCCCTATTGCCGTTACTCCTTATGACAATTAGGGGCACACACTCAGCCACTACCCAGCTCACACCCTTTGAGGTGATGACTGGAAGACAGATGAGATTTCCTGAACACCTGTTGTTTGACCTGCACACTCCCACTGCAGACCGTGTGTCTGTAAATCAATATGTGGAAAAACTCAGAAAATACCTTATACACACAGACTTGTATGCTGCTAACTGCATGGGTAAGGCCAAGCAACAATCCAAAATACAGTTTGACAAGCACACACAAGAAGTGGATTAGCAGGTTGGAGATCGGGTAGTGGTCTTCCAATTTGCACATCCCACACATTCCTTCTCCAATAAATGGGAAGGCCCATATCCCATTGTCAACAAGCTCAGTCTGGCAGTCTATCAAGTTAGACTCCTGCAAAATAATAAACTCACTGACAAATGGTTACATGCAAACTAACTGAAACTGTATAAAGGAGTTTAATTACTTTTTCTCACCCCATTGGGCGGAATAGTATTGACTTACTAATGTTCGATTTTGCTTTTCAGATACTCTGACAAGATGGCTATCTTGTTCCATTATCTCCTCATCTCCAGAGTTATCCCCTGCATCCAAGGCATGGTACTGA
Organism: Neoceratodus forsteri; assembly: GCA_016271365.2. Lineage (NCBI taxonomy): Eukaryota > Metazoa > Chordata > Ceratodontiformes > Ceratodontidae > Neoceratodus > Neoceratodus forsteri. Next base: position 897,420,061 of record CM057459.1, read on the forward strand.
ACCTCCTACCACACCTTGATCATCCAGCATCTCCTTCAGAGGGAGTATACATCAAAATATCCCGATATTCTGATTACTGTCCAGGAAGGTTCTGATGCTTACCTCACTGCCTCGGTTGTCACTCCTGATCAATCTACCCTACAAATTGAGTGGCAAACCACATCACAAGGACAAATTCTCCCTGTGGCCAAACTCTCCAAAGGAACTTTCCAGGGTTGGCCCAATGCTAAATTGTCCCCAAATGGTTCTCTGTCCTTGCTACAAACTGTTCTCAGGCATTCTGGTTTATACAATATTACTGCCTTAATTGATCCTACGTATTGTAATTCTCTGTCTAAGGATTCTGCTCAAATATTTTGTGCTGTACACAACATGGCTTCTGCTGCCATGTACCTCTCTGTGTTACCACCCACTGATAAACAGCTTTTGGAATGTCCAAAGCACACCCCTGGTTCCCGCCGTGGTCTAACAGCTACTGCCATCCCTGGTTCATTGATTAACAATTTACAATTTATGCACATACCTGTGTTGTTTAATCTTACTTAATGGAATATGAAAGAATTTGGTATGTGTCACAATACTAATACATCAGCATTTTATAGTATGTTATTGCTTGATAGTTTAGCTGCTTTTCAGATTCGTACTCAAGACCCTATTGCCGGGGTCCATACTACTGAACATAGAGGCAACTTCAGGAGAAAACCGAATCCTGATGATCAAAGTCATAAACGTAATACACGTGAAGTTGACAGTTCTGATGTCACTGGTGCAACAGGTACTATCACATGTCTCTTTGGTATGGCCATGTCTATTTGGAATAAGGCAGACATTGCTGCTATCAAATCTCATTCTGCCAAATTTCAGACTGGTTTGGTAAATAATATACTACCCCCATTATTGCATGGTGTGGATGGCCTTAGTCAAGAAGAAAGATACACTCTATACAATATGCACGACATTGCTAAGGCATTTACAGACTCTAAAGAGAAGATTAACGCACTCATTGCACAGAATAACAAAGAAGCAGATAAACAATACATTGCTAAAGAAATTCTATGCTCTGACTATGGCTTATACATTATCTCTACTATCAACAATATCTTCCGTGATCTAGAATCTGGAAGAATCTCTGATATCATACATGACAGATGCATTTCCAAATGGAATTGTCCACAATGTAAAACCCCTGGCTATATTGCTATGTGTATGCAACAGTCTCTAACTATTCCTCTCTCTACAGCTAGAAACCTGGGTTTTGTGACCAGACACCCTAATACTGGTCCTTGTTTCACTGCTAAGAAATGTCCTATAAGAGATACTATGTTTGTTTCTTTTACTGTCTTTTTACCACCCTTTGATCCCACTACAGCTTTGTTCGACAAGCTGGCACTGGTACATTCCATTGGGCACCTTGATGAAGACATCTACAGAGAACGCCTGGATCTACCTCCTCTACTGGTTTTCCATCCTTTCCTGGATGCCTGGGTCACTCCGCACACAGACTGCTGTGTGAAGAAACAATATATTTACTTGTGTTGATGTGATGTATTTGATGTTAATCAACCTGTATGTGGTTATTCTCCAGATAGCATTGATTGGACTTTTTCCATAGATGATGACATCAGCACAAATGGCACAGATTTCTCAGACTCAACATTGGCTCCGGATAAACTCTACTGATCTTATCATGAGAAGGCTCATCGCCTGTCAACATGGATTTCCAAGATGACCTACATCTGCCCGGTACAGTTGCAAAAGTGGAGACTCTCCATTGTTCTGTCTCAATATTATTCTGATGGAGATTATTGCGTGGTTACTCAAAAGCTATACTTATGGGTCTGAAACATATGTTATTGATTCCCCTGATTTCTGTTCTGTCCCACACCAGAAAACTGTTATTGGACATAGCGTTATAACCCCCGTCCCCCTTATCAATGCAGACATCATTGATGGTAACCCCGATTATCTGCTCACGCTTTCTGAATATTTACCATATTTTAATGTACACATTGATCCACTTACACTTACATTAAAATCACTTTTAGACAGGAAAGATACACACCTCATCCACATCAGCAATAATATGACCAAGGCCAATGAAGCTATCCTTTCGTTAATTAATGATGGTGATAAGAATGATGCATTAATTAACACCTGGTTAGAAATTACTTTTAAAGGTTTTGGTATTATACAAGCATTTTTGATATTTTTCTTGATTATTATGCTATGCTGCCTACGGCGCACACTGCGTCAACACCTTGAGCAGCTCGAGTTACTTTACAAAGCTCGTGCGTCGGGTTTGTAAACAACCTCTGCTCCCTGACCTTTTCCTATATTTGCCTGTGTTGCCCTTGGAGGCAACAAGGGGGGGAATGTTACATGAGGTCCTTGCACCCTTATTGGTACCCTCAGAGGTACACCATAGACAGCTAGTGCTTAGGTATATGTTGTACTAACATATAGGGCTAAGGGCATCTATCGTGTAAGAGTAGATGTCAGGATATGTACGCATGTTATTGCAATACATTTTGCTTGCTAATACATATATATTCTTCTATGTATTTTCTGTGTATTTCTTACTTATAAGAAGTTAGGACACCTGTGTCCTTGGAATAATTATGATATATAAGTCAGCATTGCCACCATTCGGTGATTTGTACTACTACACTGAGTTATGTAAGACTCTGTATAAGAACTCTTTTGTTTCACAAACTGATGACTACTACAAAATTGTATAATGTTATCTTGGACCGTGGAGCCTCCTCTAATTTAGCCAATAGGGCTCTTCTCTGTAACTAGAAATGTTTCTATCTTACAGTAACCATAGTAATTATCAAAGGTATATAATGTGAGACACTACGTCTTGTACCTCAGGGATCCCAAAAGACACAAAGAAACCTCTAGGTATAGGGAATGCTTAGCACTGGCTCCCAGTTCGTATTGGTAAGAACTGCTTAGGGCAACTGTGATTTTATCCTTTTTGGTAGTAATAAACAAGTTTATTTCCCTAATGCAATGTGTCTGTGATTACTTGCATTCCCAATATTACCAAGAACCTGAAAGTGAGGTTTAGACCTCCTGACACCACCCAAGTAGTAGTCTGTCCTGGGATTCTTGGCTCTAATTTACATAACTTTGCATTTCCTGGCATTGAAGCCAAGCTGCCAGTTCCTGAACCACCTCCCCAGCTTTTCCTTATCTTCCTGTAGGTCCTGTATCCCTTCAGCTGTGTCCACACTCTTGCAGAGCTTGGTGTCATCTGCAAATAGGCCCATTTTGCCCTTAATGCCATCCGTAATGTCATTGATGAAGACATTGAACAACACCAGACGCAGTACCAAGCCGTGTGGGACCCCACTGGTTACCTCTCTGGTGCCAGATCACTCTCCCCCCAGAGCCATCCTCTGGGTTCTGTCGCTAAGCCAGATTTCCACCCATCTGGTAATTTTTCCCCTAACCACAAGATCCACCAACTTCCTGATCAGTCTATTGTGGGGTACAGAGTGAAAGGCCTTGCTGAAATCAAGATAGAAGATGTTTACCACTTGGCCCCTGTCTACTGTCTTAGTGAAATGGTCAAAGAAGTCAATCAGATTTGTTTGGCACAGTCTCCTCACCATGAACCCATGCTGCTTCATATCCTGGAGACCATGCTTCTTAAGATATTCCATCAACGTTTCCTTTAGTATGGTCTCCATGAGCTTGCCCACAATGGAGGTAAGATTGACTGGCCTGTAATTCTCTGGGTCATCTTTGGGACCACTTTTGTGGAGAGGCACTACAAGTGCTGTTCTCCAGTCCTGCAGTACCTCACCTGACTCTAATGAACTATTAAATAGGTCTGCCAGTGGCCCTGCCAGCTCCTCAGCCAGTTCCTTTAGTACCCTTGGATGTACTCTGTCTGGGCCTCGTGATTTGTCCACTTTCAATGCCAACAGCCCTCCCTCACTCTATCCTGCTTTATCACTACATCTGTGTTCACACCCCCTCAATCCTCTTTTCCCTCCTGAAGGCACTGATCCATCCTTTTCCCTGGTGAAGACACTGAACAGAAGTATTCATTTAGTATCTCTGCTTTTCTTCCATTATCCTCCATCCACTCCAGCCCTTTCTTAAGCCTTACAATCCCTTCCTTCTTGTCACTTTTCTCACTTATATAGCCAAGGAAAGCTTCCTCACCCTTCTTAATTCCTTCAGTTATCTGCAATTCTTTCTATGCCTTTGCTCACCGGACTTCCTTACTTGCCTCACTAGCCAACCTTTGGTAATTTTCCCTATCTACCTCTCTCTTGGTCTTCCTGAATTTCTATAGGCCAACCTCCTTTCCCTTACTGCCTGGCAGCCCCAGAACTGAACAGCACTGGCCCTTGTGTTCTTCCCCTGAGCCTAACACACTCATCTGTGCAAACATTATTCCTTCCTTAATGAGAGACCACCTTTGGTCCACCCCATATCTGCTCTGATGCCTGCCAAATGGCTCCTTAGCACTCCACTCATTTTCCTGAAGTACTTCCTCCTGAAATCAAAGATTTTGATCTTAGGATGCTTTCCCTGCACATATTCAACTGCAACCACACTGTACAATGGTCACTTCCACCCAGTGGCTCCCTGATCATTATTTCCTGTATATGTTCCCCATTTGTGAGCACCAGATCAAGAATTGCCTCAGTTCTTGTTGGTTCAGTAATGCCCTGAGTCAGGAACCCACTCTGTAGTCCTTCCAGGATTACCTGACTCCTAGTACATGTTGTGGATGGTATGCTCCAGTCCACCTTGGGCAGGCTGAAGTCCCCCACAATTACCACCTCTCCTTTCCCCGCAGCTTCTAATATTTGTGAGCTCAGTTTCCTGTCTCTCTCCTCATCCTGATTGGGTGATCTGTAAACCACCTCCAATCTCACCTTTCTCCCTCTGTTGGACCTTAACTGAACCCATAATTCTTCCACCTCCCCTTCCTCTGACCCCTCCCTAATTCAAGTTATTCCCTCCCTGATATAAACTGCCATCCTTCCCCCCTTCCTGACTACCCTGTTCCTCCTGTATAGTTTATATCCAGGGACTGAAAGGTCATAGTCATGATGTGATGCTGCCCAAGTCTCAGTTACTACAGCTCTGTCTACCCTCCTGTCTGCTAATAGTGCCTACAGGTAATCCATCTTGTTTGCAAGACTCTGCACATTCAGAGACACCACCCTCCACCTCAGATCTGACCTTCCTACTCTTACCTCTATTCTTCTATTTGCATTTATCCCCTCTGTGTGCACCACTCACATTCCCTTGTTATGTGTTCCTCACCCCCTGCACGCTTTGCTGTGTTCTTGCCCCTTCCACCTTTTTACTCCAGACATCTTCCATCACTGGGGGGTTCATTGACTTCCTCTCCTTGGAGTCTGCAGGCCTGCACCCCTTCAGCCACCCCTCAGTAGTTTCAATTAAGTGTAGTGGTTATGTATTCTCCCAGTTTGTCCCTGAGTACTCTCAAACCCTCCCTACTTAGGTTTAACCTGTCTGGTGAAAAGAGTGCTTTGTTTGACCAGGACTCTTCCCAGTCCCCAATACAGATAAACATCTCCTTCCTACACCATTTCCTCAGTCAGTCATTAAAATCCTCTATTCTTCTTTTCCTGGCTGTGCTGACCCTTGGTACTGGTATCACCTCTGAGAAGGCCAGTAAACTTCCTTCCTCTCTCCCAGCAGATCTTCCCTAAATCCCTGAACCTACTTTGCACTACCTCAATCTCCTTCCCAGCTAGGTTGTTGGTTCCCAAATCTATAACTAAATTAGGTTTTCCTCCAACCTCCCTCACTGTTTCCCTTATTCTTGGACCCACCTTCCCCCACTGTCATCCAAAGAGGAGGTGGGATGGATTAGGCAGTAGCATATGATTCTGCATTTCCATCCAATGCAATTGATGCAGGTCTCAAACAATACGGGATATTAGGTTTAAAATATATATACCAGTTTTTTTTTTACAATGCAGGGTGTCCACTCCCACCAGGAACTGCACCATGAATTCTCTCTTCTCAGGTCAGCACACTTTATATATTTACAAATCAAGTCCTACCTTCTGGGAAAAGGACCAGCTTTCCAATGCCTCCCAGACTCCTACTCCAGATTACATATAATATTCTGGGACTCTCAAAGGGGGATAAATTGGTCTCACCTAATAGGTTCCCTGTACTAAGGGTTTCTAGAGTTATCCGTGGAACATACAATCACAGCTCTGGAAAAGTAGAATACTGAATTGCAAGATTCACATGAAATGGATAGCTGACTGAACAACTCAGCACCCAGCTATAGAGTTACAATCTCAACCCAATGGTGGGACTTTGGAAATGCACTGTTTTTGCTCTACTGCTATTCAGGCTAAATATATGGACCCTCAACAGGGTGGGCGTTGGAGAGAGAGTGGGGACGGTAAGGTGAATCATATCCATATCTTTTGGTCATGACCTTACTTGACAGAATTTTTGAAACATGTCGATTCAAATTTTAATTATTATTTTTTTCACAACAGCATCTGCTAACCCCATCTTTGATACATTTGTCTATTCCAGGAGTAGGAGTACTGGGTGCTACTCTGAAACACGTGCTGTCTTTAAGAGTCATAGCTATGAAAGCCATCACAACCTCTGGCTGTCTGATAAGGTTCCATAAAGTGGGTCCTGGCATATATTGATTAACATCATATATAGAATGGTGCTATTTACTTATACCAAGCAAGGACAACAGAAACAGAGGGAGGAATTATGGTGTAGATGGGTTGTTTTCAATCAGAAGTTTATCCAGACTTTATGCCATGAATGCATACCATATTGCTACTGTTATATACTACTGTTGTCCTTTTATGTTGGTATCAATTGATCCTAAGTGCATACCGACTACTATTTGAACATTGGTGCACTTAATTTCTTCTTTCAATGCTAAGGAATAGTTACACATCTTTTCTTGTTATTGAACATATCTTAAAATGATTTAAAAATGAATGTATTTAAAACACAGCTATGTAATTACTGTAATTTATTTACTGTTAGAATAGTCAGGCGTACTGGGATGTTCTCAGCCTTCACAGGTCACACACAGTTCAAAATAGTTTTTCGCATCTGTTTTTCCCCTAACTAGCACAATCAGTACTTTTTTCACATAGTCACTACTCACTTGTTTTTATGCAGATTTAGTGGAATGTTGCCCAGCCTACATAGGTTGCACCAAATGTTTTTGAAGATGTTGCTCACTCTTCAGCTGGTTTGGGACATAAGCATAACTTTTTTGCTTGTTTTTTATGGCATTCATGTCAAAGGGCTGGACAGCACAGGAGGTAGTGCAAAGTTTTATTTGTTGTTAAGCAGACATCAGCAAGTGCAGGAGCAGGAGCAGGAGCAGTTTTACTGAGAGCTCAGGTCAGGCAGTTAAGTTTTTGCTGTAATAATTGGAAATTTTGGTTTAAATGCAAGCACTGCAATAGCAAATAAAAGTGAGCACCAGTGCCACCTACCACTACCAATCGCATCTGTTACTGCCAGACTGGAGAATACATGAGGGAGCTTAACACTGCTACCAATGGAAGTGGTACAACTGCAGTGCTTAGAGGATGGTGATAACGAGAGTGGTGGTTAAATGAAGGAAATAACACAGCTGAAAAAATGGAACAGAAAGACAAGTTGGCAGTAGGTGAAGGTGGTGGGTTCACAGGTGGTGGATAAGTAAGGGAGCACTGCATTATGAAATTGCAGTCTACTTTGGTTTACAAGATTCTAAAGACAGGGCTGCAACATCCCAAAAAGTGCAAATGCTACTAGGTCTAAAAATTACATCTATTAGGACACTGCTGAACATGTACATGTTTACTGTTATCAGTCAATCAATCAATCAAAATCTTTATTTAACCAGGCAGACATCGTTGAGCAAGCTCATTTTCGAGGTGGACCTGGGGTAGACAACACAAGCGTACAGAAAAAAAAAATCATCAAATAATGAGTTGACACAAGAAATAAAACAAGATACTTAATAGCAGATATATACAGGCTAATATGGAGATAAAAATTATATTACAGTAAGACAGAATATACAGGACACAGTATTACAGTATCAGATAAATACAGGTTACAAGCGTAACAGATGTGAAGTTAAATTTTATGTTTTTTTTTTTATCAAGAGGGACTGGATGGGAATAATGGGCCCTGAGGGGTGAGGGCCAGGGCATAGTCAGGGAGATGGGCCCTATGGCGATGGGGCAAGAATAGGGTCACCTAGGTGATCGAAGTCCTAAAGGTTAAGGGAAGCAGTCACAGGATTCCTTAGGATGGCACTTAATTAGGGCTTTGAACAATGCTAAGCTAATAGGAAGACTTATTTTCAGGACTTTTTGCAGCTTGTTCCACAACAGGGGAATTACATGGCTCATAGAGGCCCTGCTGAAGCAGGATCTAACCTTAGGTACCATCAGTGTAATGTAAGTGGCACTTCTCAGAAGATAGTTACTTGAGGTGTCTAACTGCAAGCAGACTGCAATATAATTTGGTAATTTATTAGTAATGGCTTTGAAGGTACAGAATGCTGCGTTCCGCTGGCATCTAAGAGTAAGGGATGGCCAGCCCACAGCGGTATACAGGAGACAGTGATGAGTGGAGTAGAGGAGCTCTGTTATGAACCTTAGGGCTCTGTGATAGAGTGTATCAAGTCTGGCAAGAGTACCAACTGAGTCTTGACTATATATAAAGTCCGCATCATCTAACAAAGGGAGAAAGGTTGTTTGCACTAGCCACATTTTACCCTCCATAGGAAGAAGGTTTTTTGTCCTAAGTCCTAGTCTCTGGTGGAGTTTCTTTAATAGCTCTTCAATGTACCCTTGAAATGAGAGATAGTTGTCAATCCAGACTCCCAGATATTTGAATTTAGTTTAGACACATAATCCTGCTGCTCACCCAGTATGGTGGAAATCGGTAAGAGGGTTCTGAGGAAGAGCAGGTTTGGAGAGTTAGACAGGGGAGAGAAGAGCATGGCTTTAGTTTTCTTAGCATTCACGAGCAGCTTCTGGTTTAGAAGCTGGAGTTGCAGCAGATTTAATTCATCCTGGAGAGATGAAAGTACTGTGTTAAGGGAAGGCCCACTGGTGTAGAGCACTGTGTCATCCAAGAAAAGATGTATTTGAGCCTTGTTGATGGTGGTGTTGATTCTATTTATGTAGATTGTGAAAAGCAGGGGGCCCAAGATGGAGCCTTGAGGTACACCACTAAGCAGGGGTTTTAGTGGTGAGATCTCCCCCTCAGTCTTGACTTGCTGATAATGTCCTGACAGGTAGTTGTTGAACCATCTAAGTGAGAGAACATCCAGGCCAATAGTCTGAAGAGACGAGAGAAGCAAGGAGTGATCAACAGTGTTAGAGGTCTTACAGAGGTCCATAAAGACTGCACCAACAAAGTTCTTATTGTCCACTTCTCCCTGCCAGTCGTTGGTCACCTTGGCTAAGGCAGAGATTGTGCTATGTTGAGCCCTGAAGCCTGACTGTAGTGGGTTAAGGAGCTTCACTGATTCCAGGTAATTCCTGATCTGGGAATTAATGATTTTTTCCAACAATTTAGACAGGATTGGGAGGAGAGAGATAGGCCTGTAGTTTTTCAGGTCACTGGGATCTGCAGACTTAAATACTGGAATGACGTGTACAGTTTTCCAGATGGTAGGAAAGTCACCTTGGGAAATAGATAAGTTGAATAAAAGTGTAATGTGCACTGCTAGGGCACAATAGCCTGCCTTTAAGAAGAAGGGGTCAATGCGGTCAGCACCAGGACTTTTTCTAACATCCACTTAAAGCAGGAGATCCTCCACTTCCTTTAGAGATGTGTGATGGAGAGAGAAGGAAGGGTTAGATGAAGTGGTGTCTGAGGTGCAGTCCCATCCCCTTTATCATTTTGGTAACCCTTCTTTTGACCCTGTCCAGGAGTTTGATGTCCCTCTTTAAGTAGGGGTGCCAGAACTGCTTGCAGTAATCCAAGTGCGGCCTCACCAGTAATCTATACAATGGTATGATAACTTCCTCACTTCTGGAGGTGATCCCTTGGGCAATACACCCCAACATCCTGTTTTCCTTGGCTGTCACCCTCCTGCACTGCTTAGAGTGGTTCAACCTCCCTGTTACTATTACACCCAGATCCTTTTCTTCTTTGGAGACCTTTAACCTTTCCCCACATAGATGGTAGCTATACCTAGGGTTCTTGGACCCGAAGTGCATGACATTGAACATCTTGGCATTGAATCCCAGTTGCCAAGTCCTTAACCATTTCTCCAGTGTATCCAAATCCCTTTGGAGAACCCTATCGCCCTCCCCACCATTCACTACTGCACCAATTTTGGTGTCATCTGCAAACAGGCTCATTTTGCTCTCAACCCCTCCTGTTATATCAGCAATAAATATGTTAAAGAGCACAGGCCCTAGGACGGAGTCCTTTGGGACCCCACTGATAACTGCTCAGGGCTTTGAAAGCCCCCCCCCACCACTACCACTCTCTTTGCTGAAGTCCAAGTATAGGTCATCAACTGCCTGCCCCCCTTCCAATGCACTAGTCACGCAGTTGAAGAAGTCAACCAGGTCTGTTTGACAGGCCCTCCCTTGGGCAAACCTGTGCTGATGTTCACCCTTCAGGCCCTTCTCCTGCAAGATTGCCACTAGCCTTTCCTCCATGATGGTCTCCATCAGTTTAGACACCACGGATGTAAGGCTGACTGGTCTATAATTCCCTGGGTCATCCCTTGAGCCACTCACGTGTATAGGCATCAAATGTGCTGATCTCCGGTCCAATGGCAAACACCCTGTTTGCAAGAAAGTATTGAACACATCCATCAGGGGTGCTGCCAACACTGCTGCCAACTTCTTTAGCATGCAAGGATGTATCCCATCTGGACCAGGTGCTTTGTCTGTTTGTATGGAGTTAAGGCCAACCAGCACCTTTTCCACCAGGATATCACAGTCAGTTATCCCTTCCCCTATCACCCCCCCATCCCTTCACTGATGGGATAGGACTATCTCTGTCTCGTACAGACTGAGCAGAAGCACTCATTAAGTAACTCTGCTTGTTCTTACCCCTTTTTGGCCCACCCATCATCCTTTTTAATTCTGGCTATCTGTTCCCTGATTTTTATTTTTTCCCTGACAAATCTAATGAAGTCTTTCTCCCCTTTCTTAATCTCCCAGGCAAATTTATTCTCCTTTGAGACCTTGGCACCCTCGCAACCTTGGTCACTTGCCTAGACCTTTTTGTGTTCTTCCCTATCCTCCTCCTCCTCCTCCTTGCCGGTTCTCTTAAACTTCATGAATGTTGCTCTTTTCTCCCTCACACTCTCCTTCACCTCCTTTGTCCACCAACTAGACTTCCCGGTTTTCGTATTCTTTTTAGCACTCCTTGTGCACAAGTTTATTTGTACACAAATGGCAAACAGGCATAAAAGTGCAACAGTGGTGAACACAGAAATTCATATAGTGTTTGAACTACCTAACTTGTTATGCCAAGCACTTCATTAGAGGTGCATGGTCCATGAAAGAACATTACAGGTATAGTACAGCAGCATGATATCACAACCTGATCATGTAAAAAATTCATCAGTGAAGATAAAATCAAATTAAAAGAATAAAAACTTTAACACAATCAAATTAAAGCGAGAAGGCCTCTTATACATCCTATTCATATACAACACAGGCATACTAAAATACATCATATGAGAATAGTGTATTTACCTTCAATTCAATATTCCTTGAAAATGTACTCATACCATACCATTAATTATATATCGAATAATATATCTGGTGGTGTCTTTAACGGGCATTTTACACACATCTGAGGTGTTGGATGCTATATATACCCCACAGCGAAGCTCGAGGGGTTTATTCAAGTATCCAACACCAAGGGTGTTTGTAAAATACAAGTTTTGCATACCACTCCATGTTTTATTTTATATAATTGCAGGGGAGTGTTTCTCACCACAGCAATTATATAAACTACAGCTACATTGGTGTTCAGCCTTGGTCCAGTTGGGCTGAGGTGTGTTCCGCCATCTCTGTGGCTGCTGAAAACTTTCTGGTTTATTTTACGTAACAAAAAATGATTTAAAAGAGGAAGGATTTGGGAAGGTTAACATGAGTCGAGTTTTTTTTGTTTATTAATTTACTTACCGCCAAGTGCTACTGGCATCAGGCGGTGAAGCAGAGAGCGCAGCAAAAGTGAAGAGCGGAGGCTTGCATCTATGTGGAACAAGGGAAACCTGACATTTGTTCACCATTATGACTCTCAGGTTATAACAGCGAATTATAACCGGATTTCCTTATTGAAGAAAATGCTTCCCATTTATTATAAATTAATATCAAGCTGATTTTATTCTAAACAAAAAGTCAGTCAACACATCACATTGACAAAGCAAAAAAAAAAAATGTCAAACAATTTTCCCCCTCAGAAAATACTGTAGACATTATAAAAACCACTGTGTTGACAACCATACCTCTCAACCTCTTGCCTCATGAATCAGGGACAAGGCTTAAAAAAAATCAGGGACAAAGACCCCAAATCAGGGACACATCTTAAAAACTGGTGCTGTTCACTCAGAAAGCTGACAGAATAAAGGGGTTTGTGTTAAGATGCATTTTCTAAAGAAGAACAAGTATGTTACTTTAATGTTTGACATTATTTTCTGCTTTTAATCCCCACTGTTCTGTCACAAAAACACAAATTTTACGAGGGACAGAGGAAAATTTTGAGGCAAAATCAGGGACGTCCCTGAAAATCAGGGACACTTGAGAGGTATGTTGTCAACTTTGCATGCTACAGCAACACTATTAACTACAAAGCATGAACTATAAATGATTAAAAAGAAATATTCAGTCCACTGAACTACCTGTCATTGCTTACCAGAAGACCAATGCTTCCATATGACAGCAAGTCTGGACTGTCTTCCCTATGTTCATGACTTTTACTTGACTAATTTCTGAAGCACAACAAAACATTCAGATTATCCCTGTAAGTATTTAGTAAGACGTAACCCATGGCAGAGTGTGGGTTTATAGGCATTTAATGCATGCCTGGGGTGCATTGTGAGGCACAAGGCCACAGCCCAATGGTCCTCACATCACCCCAGGTGTGCATTAAGCAAGCAATACTACCCAACAGGGTGGGCGGTATTGGTCAATACCAGATCGGCCAGGGGTGTAATGAGGCCCGATGCCACAGGCGGAGGGCCTTATAGCCTCTGGGCGGTCCGATATTGCCCAATACCACCCACCCTGGAGGGTATTATTGCACTTAGAAAATGGGCACTGTAAAAAAATAAGTTTAATAAAAAAAATGTTTATGGAAAATTAGTTTAAAGTTAGTTTTGTAATAAAATAATTCCTCCGCCTGCATTAGAATGATGGTTAGAGGGCAGTACTGTGTTCAATAGTTTTGTTTTATTATTTTTCTTTCTGGTGTCTTTTCAAAGTACACCCCCCCCCCATACACACAGACACACACACAGGCAAAAGCAAGAAAAAGGACCATCATTAAGGTATTGTTTATATTATTTTGTTGTCTCTGTAGCGCTATTATGAGTGAGCACTACTGAGAGTGCTTTTAAGATCAACTGCTGAGTGGTTATTAAAGAGGCAGTGCAGTGTTTGAAGTTCATCCCCATCAAGGCCTTTCTGAAGTCCAATTCTGGTACAGCTGCCAAAACTACCTTCCTCTCTCTTCAGCCCTGATGCTTAGCCTGTCAGTCTTGCAGCACAGTTAACCTGGAAATCTCTAAATAATGACAGGCAGCAGAGAAGAAACTTTACTTTTATGTATATGTAACGCAGTTTGTGAGAATGAACATTTTTTTTTTACATGCCTGTCCCTGATGGAACTGTACAATAATCAGGAGAGATATGAGGGCATTGCCAGCTGAAAGGGAATGTGAAGTTAGAAGTGTGCCCCCGTTCTTAGCCTGCTGTTAACCCATTCAGTTCTGCCGCTCAGTCAACCCCAGACAGCACTGCGGCAACTTCATTTTTTTTAATGTAACACAGTTTGCTAAAAGAGAATGAGAAGACTTTTTGTTTTCTTTTTTTGTTTTAAACATGCCTGTCCCTGTTAGACTTGTTCAGCAGTCAGGAGGGATGCGAGTATACTGCGAGTCAAAAGAGAACGGGACCTCAGAAGTGTGCTGACAATCATCAGGCACCCAGCTGACACACTGCTACAACACAGTACTGAGATATAAGTTGTATTAGAGTAGGTTTGTTTTTATTTAAAGTGGCACAGACTGGTGGGGCAAGGATTAAGGTGGTGCCAATGCAGCCAATGTACTTTCTGTTTCTGTGGTTTCCTGTCTTACTGCTCTGGGTTATCCCAGAAATACTAAGCAGCCAGGGTAAAGAACTGTACAGTTTTTTTGTTTTGCTGTTTTTTTTCCCAAAACTGATGCTACGTTGCTGCTGCTGTAAAATGCTGTAATTGCTGCTCAGTCAGTCAACTCCAGTAATGACAGCGGTCACGGCAATGGCAGGCAAAGAACAGCTGACAGGAGTGTGAGAGACAGAGCGGAGAGAGAAATTCACAAGTAAAAATGTATTTTACACATTTTCCACTTCTGTGTCTCAACAGATCCTGCAGACAGATGAAGCATCCAAAGACAGAGTGGGCTGGTAGCAGGGATACATCTGGGACTGGCAAAATGACTGGTGAGGGAGAAAAGATCATTGGTGTTAAATTGTAAAGAAATGTTGGAACTGCTGAAGGCTTAGCTGATGAATGATTAGTGGGCGGGCATGGAGGGGCCAGATCGGCATGGCTCCATTTTCCGTAGAAAAAGTGATCGGGGAAAAATGTGTCATTCAGTACCAGTTGATACAGGCTATGAAACAAAGGTATACTTTTTGATGTGTTGTGTCAGGGGAAGGTACAGCGCTGGATGGGAAGGGTGGTCACTTCCCTTGCTAAGACTGAAAAAACATGGCGGTGTTAACTTTTTCAACATTCTACCTGCCCATTACTATACAGAACCATATGAGGCAACAGAGACTGGGACTAGTTATTTTACAGTCTCTGTTGTCTCATACCGGACTGGCTGATTGACAATTTCAGCCAATCAGGTTCAAGAATACACTTCGCCCATTTTCTAAATGCCTATAAACCCACATCCTTTCATCTGTTATTGCACTTATAACATGGGTTTTGCCAAAAACAGGAGAAAACCCACAAAAAAGGTTTTTTTTTTCTCCTGTTTAAACACAGCCTTGCAAAATAGTTCCTAAGGAAAAAAAACACATATCTGCACAGTTATGCACATGGAAATGTGCCAGATACATTTCTGGCATGATCTGTCACATTTCTTGTGCATAGCATGCTCTGCCACCATACTTATCACATGTCATTAACACCCCCCACATGCTCCACATCTCTCTCTCTCTTTCTCTTTCTCTCTCTCTCTCTCTCTCTCTCTCTCTCTCTCTCTCAGCAAACATGCATTTCTGGGGCCAATGTCTTTGCCTCTCTCCACAGGTATGTTTTCAGGTGCATTTCAGGGGACCGATGTCTCTCCTCTATGCTCCACGTCCTGCACACACAACATGACAGTGAGGGGGATGTCTGGGCAACAGTGTCACTTTGACAGAGAACAACATTTTTGTTTTAAATTAAATCAACTTTATTGAGTTTTACAAAATGCATACAACCACAGTCAGTGTAGTGATACAGAAAAATGAACATGACTATCTGGTATCTCTCCCTCACCCCCCCACCTGTAAATTTTCCCTACACCTCCCCCCTCAGAGTGTGCAATGCAACCTGAAGAATAAAACAAACAGAATTAGTATACAAGGAGAGTCTATATCAATATCTAGGAGATCCAGAGAGAATCCAGTGGGAAGCCTTAACTCAGATAAAGGGTGTAAAACTTGCCCACTTCTTAGTGAAGAGGGACATGCAATGATGGGAACTAGCTATCAGGCGCTCGGTCCGAAGGCAAAATGAAAGCTTATGTAACCATTCACTGTACAAGATTGGGGACTGGTCTAGCCAATGTTAGAGGACTAATTTCTTGACAGCTTGGGATATGAGGACCATATGATACCTCTTTTCCTTAACCAGAATCTGCATGTAGTCATCAATAATGCATGTTTCAGGAGTGAAGAGGCCCTCCAACCACAATAGGGGATCCAGCCTTACTTCAATGAGCTCTCATGGAGGTGCAACCTTTTCACAGGATCATAACACATGTAACAGTGTGCCATCTGTTCTGCCACTTCTGGAACAGGTAGGTGAAGGGAGATGACCCATCATGAACATTTTGATGGGAGTATAGTACATATTATATAAGATGTGATATTGAGTAAGTCTTAATTGGTCCTGGATGAGGTATTTATATAAATCTTTCCAAATACAACCCCAATTGAATGTGGAATTTGGCATCAGAGCTTCCCAGACTTTGGTACCCACTGGTGGGGAGGGATAAAAGGTGGCGAGCAGGAGCGAATATATACTAGAAATCCCATGGGGTTTAATAGCCAAGTCCTGAGTCTGAGCCAGTAGATTGTCGAGACCAGAAGCCTTTGGGGAAGAGCCAAACTGCCACAACTGTAAATGACGTAGTTTAAAAATTTTGAAAATACATGAGGGATTTAACTGAAATTTTGCAAGAATTTCCACGGAGGAGAGACACAAATGTTGAGCATAAAAGTCGGAGACCTTGATGACCTGAAGCTGGGGAAACCATCCAGGAGAGAGCAGACTACCCCCAATTTTAATATTTGGATTAGAAAAGATGGGTTGTGATATATCTTGAAGAGGGGGAATTTTAAGGGAGGTGCATAGCTGTGAGAATACTCTGATAGATGCACCTATAGGAGAGGAGTGCAGGGGAATTGGCAGTGATTTCCAAGGAGAGAAAAAAATAGAGGCAGGACATATTTTTTTGGATAGAAAGTAAGTGGGACTTCATCTGTAGCCAGATGGGAGTTTAGTCTTCATGGGTGAGATTCCCAGAAGCAGAGAGCCATTTACCACATTTATGAAGGTGGCTGGCCCAGTAATAGAATAAAAAGTTGGCAATCTGGGCCCCCCCCCCGATTCCTTGGGAAGACTTAGGTTATGGTATGAGTGCCTGGGGATTTATCCCACCAGATAAAAGTTGTGATTCGGGGATGAGTACATTTGAAGAAGGAAAGAGGCAGCCAAAGGTTAAGCATGTTTTATGGGTAAAAGAATATAGGGTGGATATTAATTTTGATAATGTTGATCCTGCCCCAAAGTGAGATGGGGAGAGCCTTCCATCTTGATAGATCTTGCTGTATTTCCCTAACTAAGTCTTCAAGATTCATTTTTTTCATGAGGGAGAAATTGGTAGCTAGAAATATACTCAGGTATCTGATGGCCCTGGGAGTCCATCACATGACAAAGCCAGAAAAGTCAGCACTGTAAACTTTGTGGTTTAAGGGGAAAAATCTCTTTTTTTTTTTTGCAGTTTAGTTTATAGTTAGAATGATGATTAAATTGGTCAATCACTCTTAAAGTTTCAGTAAGTGAGATGACAGGTTGGAAGAGATACAGCAAGATATCATCGGTGTATACTGAGAGAGATAGTACCAAATTTCCTATAGTAATACCACTTATGAGAGGAGAGGCTTTAAGTTGCCAGATAAGAGGTTCAAGGTATAAGTTAAAAAGAAAAGAGGAGAGAGGGCAGCCCTGGCGAGTGCCAGTATATAGAGGAAAGGAGGAAGAAAAAACACTGTTGCAATATATTTTGGCAGATGGGGCAGAATAAATTGCCTGAAGCCATTGCACGAATATAGGGGGCATCCCATTTTCTGCAAGGCTGACCAGAGAAAAGTCCAATTGATCCTCTCAAAAGCCTTCTTGGCATCAAGGGAAAAGAGGGCCACAGGGAGAGGATGGGACTTAGTTACCTGGAAAATATGGCTTAGCTTTCTTAAGTGGTCCGCAAAAGATCTACCCAGAACAAAGCTGACTTGTTCTGGAGTGAGTAAACAAGACTAGACTTTCCTGATTCTTGTAGCCAGAATTTTAGCGAGAATTTTAATGTCACAATTGAGGAGTGAGATGGGGCGGTAACTAGCTGGTTGAGTGGGTGGCTTATCTGGTTTAAGCAAAAGAGCTATAGTGGCCTCCAAAAGTAAGGGATCTAGGGAGTAAACTGAGAACACATTTTGGTATAGATGGAGCAGGAGAGGGGACACTTCTTTGAGAAACGTTTTGTAGAAGTTCACAGGAAAGCCATCCGGGCCCAGTGATTTGTCCAGATCTAAGCCACTGATGGCAGATTCTGTCTCTGACTGGGAAACAGGAGCAGAAAGAAAAGTATGGTGGTGTTCTGAGAGACAGGGAAGTGAGATGGCATCTAGATATGTCATCAACTCCTCAGCACTAGGAGGGGAGGGGCTTTGGCCATCAAGCTTACTGTAGAGGTCTTTGAAAACCGAGATGATTTCCCTGGGGAAGTAACAGAAGTGATATTCCTTGAGCTTTCTAATTTCCATAACCAGAGTGCAAGCAGCCTTCCTGCCTTTTCACCTTGTTCAATATATTTGGTTTGGGTTTTTAGGATGGCGTATTCGGCTTTTTCTCCTAATAGGTCAAAGTACTTGTCTCAAAGGGATAGTTGACCCACTAAGGAATCTGGGGATGAAGAAGGGGAGAGAGACTGTTCCAGAGATTGAATTTGAGCAAATAAATAAAGGGCTTCAGATTTTCTGTGCTTCTTCCATATAGAGGTGAGGAGAATGAATTTGCCCCTTAAGAGACATTTGAGGGTGCACCATTCATGGTCACCTCATGGGACTGAGTTCTGATTGGATTCTGTGTAAAACTGAATAAGGGATTTTATTTTGAAGACGGCGAAGTCTTCTTTGAGAAGTTTGGTGTTTAGCTTGCATGTTGTGTCCCATTGTAAATGCGTCAAGGAGGTAAGCTGTAGCCAGGCTACAGCATGGTTTGAGAGCACAATGGTTTCCCAGGCCAGCGTTACATAACTCTGGAAGAAGAGAGAGACTGGTGAGAATATAGTCTAGTCTGGATGAGGTATGGTGTACAGTGGAATGAAGGAGTATAATCAGTTAGATGGGTTGAGAATCCACCATGGGTCACAAAGGCCCAGGGATTCCATGAGATCTCTAAGGGCCCTTTGCACAGATGATAAGGGTTTATTGGGTTGAGCAGATTGGTCAAGATCCTGAGTAGGTGGAATATTCCATTCACCCCCTACAATTATGTGGGAAGAGAGGAAAGAGGCAAGTTTGTCAGCCAGATCCATGAGAAAGACAGGGCCTTTGCCCACCCGGGCCATGGACACTACCTAGAATCTCTTCATGGTGGTCTAGTAGGCCCTTAATAAAGATATATCTGCCCATTGGATCAGAGATGGCTTGGTCCATTTGATAGGAGACACTATGAGCTATTAGGATGACTACCCCTCTATGCAAGGTTGAGTCACCAGAGGCGAACACCTGACCAATACCTTGCCTATGTAACCAAATAGCCTCTTGTGAAAGAAGATGGGTTTCCTGGAGAAACATACTTTGGGATTGAAGTAGGGAGAAGTGTCTGAACATTTGGTATCTTTTAAGTTACTTTCTGAGCCCTCGGACATTCCAAGTCATAAATTTTATGATCTTGTTAGCCATAGTCATAGTAAATAAGAGATTTGGTACAATAACTAGACCCAACAAAGCACACTCTGTCTCCATCCCCTCCTCAGTCATATAACCAATAATGAAATCAGACGGGTCAAAATTATAGTCAACATAAGGTGCAGTAAAAAGAACCACTTAAAGGAATAACTAGGTAATCCACCATCATAGTGAGAAACATGAGACCTTGTCCTTTTCCAAGTACCGATCTTGTCCCCCCCCCACTCAGAGAACCTAAACTGTGAAAAGATAACAAAACATGCCATGAGCCCTCCAACTTCAGTGATCAGAATTTCAAGGATCAGATAGACATCAGCATGGAAGTGGTTACCCTCCTCCCCCCCCAATTCTCTTGACCAGATGGTAATCCCCCAACGTTATGACCCCACCCTCTTACCATATAGCTATGTACAACGGTCCCCCCGATAATCCAAAACCTAAAAGAAATTGTAAGGCATACAATCAGGGGTGACCAAAACCCCAAGGCCCTGCTAATCCTCTTCCTTCATTAAGAAAACCCTAATTGAAAAGTGATATGGGAGAGACATGGGGGAGCAAGAAAAAAGTATGTGTCACATCTAAATATGGGATGAATTCACCCCATATATGTCCACAGCTACTATCTAGGTTATAATATCCTTTTAGGAACTGGGTAGGAAAGAAGAGATATAGGGCCAACCCCCCTACTATCCAGAACACGAGGCAAGCCAACCCACAGATACATCAATTCCTCTTGGAACCCCCCCCCACACAAACTTGCCCATCCATCCAACCACAAGTCACTAGCAGACTCAAATAAGTATAGAATAGCAATAATGAAGGACTATAGAGGAAAAAGGTCTACCTGAGAAAATCTCTGGCCACAACCGACCTCTGTAAGTGTGGCAACTGGTGTTCTGCCTCGTCGAGATGTTCACAGAGAAGCATAGATCAGGGCAGACAAGAGTAAAAAAGCTACTATGGGGAAAGAGAATTACAAACAAAGTCATATATAATGAAAATAAAATAAAAAGGGAAAAACAGACTGAGAAATCGAGGAGCCCTCGAGAGAAAGCAGGCAAGGAGAAACAATTCACTGGAGGGGGGAGGAGTTGTGTTTAGATGAAATATGAAGGTATCAGGAAAGGCACTCCGGGACAGAAACAGCAAAAGTACTTATGTTAATTAGGAGGTCGGAGGCAGATTGGGATAGCTCTCATCAAACCTGAGTGATAGACAAGATAATAACAACAAAAAAAGGGAAAATCAATAATGACAAAAATAGTAAAGACCCTGGTAGGTCCCAGTGCCCCCCAGCAAATCCAGGACATCAATCACTCTGAAAGGGTTGGGTAGGAACCAAGAGGGAGCTAGACAGGTCCATGAAAAGTATGTCCTCTTGGAAGCATTAATTGCTCTAAAGGTTCCGATGGTCCATAATGCAGGACAAGCAGACAGGACAGACTCCATGCAGAAACGGGCCCAGACTGCAGTCCTAGGCCACAGGTCCCAATCCAAACCAAGATGTCTATGGGGGTAAGTTTCAGAGCTGGCAGCAGGAAGGACAGGCAGAGATCCGATGGGAGCCCACTCACAGGATCGACCCAGGCACAGTCAGTAAGTAAAATTATCCAAAAGGCAAAATGAACAACTGGCAGTAGAATATGTTGCAGATCTGAGGTACCCACTAGGCATTAAGTTGGTTTTGAGCGTCACATCATGGGTTTTTGAACAAATCCAGAAGGCGGGTAGCAAGCTGCTTAGAGGCCTGGGCTGGGGTGTCAAAAGAAAGTCAGGAACCAGCAATGAGAGGCTGAAGATGGGCCTGGTACACCATTTTAAATTTAAAACCCTCTGCTATGAGCTTGTTTGGGTGGAATGCAGCTCTCTTCTGCCTGATTTCTAGTGGCAGGTCTTGAGTAATATGGAGGCATTTCCCTTCCCAAAGTATAGCTTGTAACTCCCTTGTCTTTGCTAGGATGTGTTGCTTTTCTAGGTAACTGAGAAAACAGATAATTATAGGTCTAGGAGATGCCAGTTCTGGCAGTCAGGACCGGAGGGAGCAATGGGCTCGCTCAATTTGGTAGTCCAGATTGTGGGGAGAAGGGCCCACCAATTTAGTTAACAGTTTCAGCAGGAAGAGGATCGTAGAGGGGCCCTCCTCCTATTCCGGTAGCCCGAAGATCAGCACATTGTTTCTTCGGCTGCAGCCCTCAAAATCTTCGGTCTTCAGCTGGAGTTTATTAATTTGCTGTCTAAGTTTTGTTATTTCAGGGTCAATTCAATCTTGCCAGCCCTCCAAAAAAGCTGTGCGGGCCTCCGTATCGCCGATCCTGCGGCCCAGGTCCCCCATATCAGACCTCAGGGACTTAAGCTCTGCAGAGATATCAGCCAGAGTTTCTTTAAAGGGCATGAGCCCTTGAAGGAAGTGGTCTTCAGTTAAGGGCACTGCCAAGGTGGAGGGGCCTGTTTGTTTAGTAGATCCTGAAATTTGAGCCTTAGGCTTCTCTGAAGTAGTCGGAGACATGTGACGAATTGGGACCTAACGCATATCTATCCCCATCGCGACTGAAAAATGCCAATTATGATGTTGTAAGGCAAGCAATTAATGTCAGCAGACAGGCAACTGTTGATTTCTGTATATTTGTTGCTGTAGAGTCATTTTGTAAGAGCAGAATTTGATAATGGATGAGCAGAGTGGAATGATCTCCCAGGATGAGCTGCTATGGCACTGCAAACATCACGTGATCTGACAGAAAACAACATGACAATGAGGGGGATGTCTGAGTGATAATGTTGCTCTGGCAGGGATTCGGATTTCATGCCTGCCAGGCAACCTGTGGTGCCATTCTCCACCTTTCTGTGCTGCACACAGAAACACCCCTTGTGTGTCCACCTTCTCCCGCACCCAGCACCTAAATGACAGTTTAGTGCCACATCCCCTGCCACAGATTTCCTTTACACCCTGCTGAACTGTACCACACCTGTGTCCCAGTGCAGTCACCACTGGGAACAAAGCACACACTGGGTTACTAACATTGCGGATCACCATCCTGTAGATGGCTACCTGTTGCTGTAGCATAGTTCAGTGATACACAGCAGTAATTCAATGGTGTCTGACTCCTGAGAGGTGTGCAGTCACATGGGACCCTACCTGGGTAATGCTGATGGAGGACTGAACGGTCAGTTCATGAATCCTACAAAAAAGCCCTGTGACATACATATTTGCAGTGGCATGACTGGCAATCCAGTCAGTCAAGGGACAGTAAGGGCACACAGCCCCTTGCACTGACAATCGTGAACAGTGCTGAAAGACAACAGTGGAAGTGAAGCGGGGTAACAACCACTGAGATTGCAGAAACCCACCTGACCCTCGAACTGCTACAAAGCAGGCACAGATGTGCCAGACAGCCATGGCAGATGAATGCCACTGGATAAGTTACTGCTGTGCTGTGAAATGGGGGGGGGCGGGGATTTGTGTCAGGAATGGGAACGCAGAACGACCTTCGAAGCATCACAAAGACAGGACACCTTCTAGCACCTGATTGCAGGACAGTGGAAGATTTCACAAGAAGAAGAAGAAGAAGAAGAAGAATCAGCATTTATATAGTGCTTTTTATACACAGTGTATCCCAAAGTGTTTTACAAACAATGCTAGATGGGTAGTGAAGTGACTGAATGTGTAGTGGCGGCCATATTGCACATCAACACCCACACACAGCCTGGATAATTGCATGAACTGGTTTATGGGAAGAGAAATGTTGGCCAGGACACTGGGAATGTCCCCTACTCTTTGCAAAGAGTGCCCTGGGTTCTTTTACTTCCAACTGGACACCCACCAGGACAGGTAGAAGGGACCTTGGTTTAATGTCTTATCCAAAGGATGGCACACCCCGGCAGTGCAGCACCCCCCTAATACTGCACTTGGATGCTAGCATTTTTAGGTGCAAGCTCAATCCCGGTGTAGGATGAGAACCCATGACCTTCTGGTCCAGAGGCAGATGTGCTACCAATTGAGCCACGCTGACACCTTACAAGGTAAGCTCCCACTCATTCATTCTCTCTGTGATGTACAGTAAGGTGGGGTATGGTGAGGCCACCAGGAACGGGAATGCAGCATGATCTCCACAGCACCACAAACAGATTGCATCTTCTGTCATTGGATTGCAGGACAGTGGAAGATTTTACAATGTAAGTTCCTACTCTCTTGTTCTCTCTGAATGACCTTTGGAGACAGCCACAACATTAGAGGACATGAAGATCCATGGGCTGGGTGGGTGGGAAACCAAGCACAGGGGGTTAGACTGTAGCGTGATCACTGGAGATCTCCAGGACTGGTAGGTGAGGAGTGTACTTTTCAGTCGTTTGATGTCCGGCACACTTTACTTCTCTTTGTTACAGGGCCATCTAAGAACTCTGTGGTACTTTTCAGTTCTTTGATATCCGGCACACAGAACCACCAATCCATTCTACAGATCTGCCCCATGACTACTGAGCGATACTTCAGCCATTTTCTGTGCCTTGGTCACTCTCTGGTAGTCTGGGGAGTGGGGTGTTTCACTGTATGGCATGGTCACCAGAGATCTGCAGGGTGGGTAGGTGGTGAGTGACAGACTGGGGTCTTTCATGTATTTCTCACTGGGTGGAGATCCTCGGGGTGGGTAGGTGGCAAGCAAAATACTGGGGGTTCACTGACTTACAATACCTGGGACAAAGAGAGATAGGCTGCTGACAACACCAGCATAGTGAATAATGACACAGTATGTTAACAGCTGGCCTTCTCGCTTACTAGCATGCTGTAATGGCTGCCGTTTGGATTTATTTTACTGTAGGAGGCAACAAGTGCTGACAACACTTTCACTGAGCCCATCCATGGAACCATGCATTAAAAAGAGAATTTAATGCATGGCCACGCTGAGGGACTCCTCCTATGGGGTTGGACCTTTCCTCCACTTCTCCTTACCCATTTTATAAAACAGAGATCTGATATACAGGTATATATTATCTACCTCACATACTTTATCTATAGACATACTTTCAGAGCTTCTGTCCTCCATGCTGGTACTGCTGTGCTGCCTGCCATGACATTAGAGTTATTGGTGAAGTGGTGAAACTACAGTCATCTCACTTGATGTTTATAATTCCATTGTAATCACTTGTGTTAAAAATGTATTTTCTTATTGTTTTTATTAAAAAGGGTGTTGCCTGTTTAAAGGCAGCCAGGCTTGTCAGGGGTTTCCCTAATGAAATGCCAGGAGTGGTGACGGCAGTGGGAAGATGAGAAGGGAGGGTAGTAAGAAAGGAGGAAGGGGGCCAGAGTGAGACATAGGAAGGGGAGGGGCAATGGAAGGGGATTGGCTGGAGGATGGGCTGGGGGAGGGCTTTGATGAGGGGATATAAGGGGATGGCTGAAAGGAAAAGCCCTTCATTTGCTAGGTATCTCGTTTGTGCAGCTGGAACAGCTAGCACATCAACTGGCATTTGGAGAAACACGTGGAGGACAAGGAAGAAGGTAATGAAGAAGTGGTCTAATGGAGGCCACCAATAGAGTGGGGTAGTAAAGCTTTTGAATGGTTCATGGTAAAGAGTTGTTGAAGGGTACGGTGTTTTTTGTTTTGTAAAAAAAAAAAAAGGAGTAACGATCTGGACAGAACGATGATTTGTAGCTACTCTGCAAAAATGGGAGCCGTAGGAGGCTGTTTGTGGCAGGCTTTAGGAGTGCATTCAGGTACAGGGCCTGGTTCCCTCCATTCGTACAACTGTGGCTGGCAGCTGTGGCTGGCAGTTTGGAGAAATGGCCATCCAGGGAGGTCTAGGTTAAGAAGGCATGCCACAGCTGATGGAGCAAACTGGTGTTGCTGGGTTCGTGAGCAGAGATGCTTAGGCGGCTTAGGGATTGGTACAAGGGGAGAGTCTATGGTGCTGTGAGGATCAGTGAAGCTGCTGGGTCATGGTGGAAGTGTTTGTGCTCTGGCGGGATTAAAAAAAAGAAAAGTAATAAAAAGAGAGAGTGAGAGAAGAGAAATGGGAAAAGAGATGCTGGGAGAATTTAAAACGAGGTTCTGGCTTGCAGTGTGGTTCAGGGATGCAGTTGGGTTACAAGAGCAGACAGTAGGAGCCTTCTCTAGCAGAGGTGAGATGAATTACCAGCAACTGGGCTTCAGAACAATATGCTATTCTCATCTGGCTGCTATGCTTTGCAAAGGATATTAGGCCCTTAGTGGAAGTTTTTCCTATCCTGAGCATTTGATGTTACAGGCTTTGGAAGGTAGACAGTCTAAGCAGAGAGCAGCTTCAGGTTCATGCACAGCAGTGGTGGGGAGGCTCCTGTGGTATTTTACAGGATGAATTGGTTGGTTTTTGGAGGATGCTTGAAAAATGGGGTGGTCTCGGGTCTTGAATTGGTCAAGGGTGTTTGTGGTGACTGGCAAAGGTATATGCAAAGAAGTTTGAAAAAGCAAGAGATTGGGATAGGTTGGGCAGAATAAGATTGCTAACAGGTGTCAACCCCAAGTTTAAAGAGCGCAGGTCATCATCTGATGTCACCAGGGGGCTGCCATTTTGGGAAAACATGGGAAGGAGTGTGGCAGCCCCTGCAGGATGTGAGGGGGACTTTTCTGGTGATCTCACTCTCAGAAGTGGAGAAAATGATGGGGGAGTGGGGGTCAAACAAAATGGGAAAGAAAAGAATACACAAAGCAAAGTTTGGGCAAGACTGATAAAAGCCTATGAGGGGAAAAGCGACCAGGCAGGTGGCCATTTTGTACTAGGTGCCACATGTCTATAGGAGCAGCACACAAGATGGCAGCCACAGGAATGCTAATGGGGGATTGGGTGAGAGGGAACCTAAGCAGCACAAGTTTGGCCTCTGTAATTTAGGGCACCTGAATCCATGGCTAGGACAGATGTGTGATAGAAGGGTAATTTTTAACTGCATGGAAATAAAGGCATTCGAGTGTGGTAACTTCTACTGTGGTGCAGCTGGATAAATGTGTGTTGTATATTATTAAAGGTGGAGCAGGCATACTGCAGTTAGTTTTAGCAGGGGAGTACAGTCATGCTGAGAGGAGAGAATGGCCTTTACCATTAACAAAGGGTAACAGGAGAACAAAAAAAAAATGATACATGAGGGAAGGTACAGAAAGGACAATGGGAGGCTGGTGCCATATCTTTCAGCACAAGTAGCCTAAGAAATCCATGGCGGGGATAGAGTCTGCTGCTATTAGGCTAGGTAAGACAAGGAGGTTACATACCAATGATGGGATAGCTGCAGCAATGCAAACAAAAAAAAATTTTGAGAAAGGGAAAATATATATAAGGCTAGAGAGGCACGGGCCTGCAGGTCATGGGGTTTCCCAGATACAGGCAGTCTTTCAAAGGGAAAAAGCCATCTTATCTGGAAAAGCAGCTAATTGTAACATTGACGTAACATTCATGGGAAAAATACTAACAAAAAAATGTTATTTTTGTTTGGAGTTTTTGGACACAGGAATGGCACCTTGGGGAAAGGCAACTAAGAATGGCAGCAAGAAGCTGATGGAACAAGCAGTAGAATTGATCGGGCATGTGCAAGTGATGCTGGGAGAGGCAATGAAGAAAGGGGAAAAGGAGGAAGAGACCAGGAAGAGGAAGGCACCAGATGGACATGAAGGATAGGGAAATGGAGGGAAGATAACTGAAGATAAAAGCTTCAGGGGCAAGAACATAGACACAGGGCAAGTGGGTTTCATGAATTTCAGACCTGCTCAGCAATCATTTGAGATGCTTACAAGATGAAAGGGGGGTATGGGTGGTTAAAGTATAATGAGATGTTTAGGCAAAGGATGGCATCGCAGGGGGATGTAAGATGGGACACCACTCATGCGGATTTGTGGCTGCAAACAATGATGGGTCACATGGGAGGGGATTCGAAGGAGCTTGAGGGGGTTGGGGAGTCAGAAAAAACACATGGTGGGGGTATAACAAGGCAACATGCATTTGGGCAAAATGTAACTTCTGGCACGTATGTTTCAAGTGTGCGGGCCAGCACCCTGTGTTCCGATATAGGGCCATGGGGACAGCTTTGGGATGCAAACCTGTAGAAGGCAGTCCATTCAGGGGAGCTTTGAGTGAGCAAGAGGGGGAGCATGGGGCAAGGGAGTAGAGGGAAGGGTTTCAGATGGGAGAGGGGCTTTTGGTACAGGAACAGGAGGCCAGTAAGGTGAGAGGGCAAGAACCTAGTAGGAATAGGGGTTCAAGTTTGTCAAGGACACCCATCAGAACAAAGGTACTGATGGAATGGTCCATGTGCTATAAGGATAAGGAGCCTCGACAGGTCATGAAAGAAGGTTTTACAGTGGGTTTTAGCCTCCACTATGAAGGGGGAAGGAGGGCAATGAAGGCAAGCAACTTAGGATCAGTAAAAGGAAATGAGGACATAGTTGAGAGGACGATAGAAAAAGAAGTAGAAGCAGGAAGGGTTGAGGGCCCATTCGAGGAAGCCTCTTTCTCCAACCTCAGGGTGTCACAGCTGGGCTCTGTGCCCAAGAAGCAGCCTGGGAAGGACTGGTTGATCCACCCCTTGTCTTACCCGGAGAGAGACTCGGTCAATGATTCAATAGCAGAGGAGCAAAGGACAGTGTCCTTCATTACTCTGGATCAGGCAGTGGAGATGATTCAAGCAGTGGAAGGGGCATAGTTGGCCAAGATGGATACAGAAGCTGCTTTCCAGTTACTTCTGATGAGGGCAGAGGATTGGGAACTATTAGGCTTCAAATTTAAGGGTAGGTATTATTTTGATGAAGCAATGCCGATGAGGTGTTTGGTGGCATGCACCACATTTGAGACCTTCAGCACTTTGCAGCAGTGGTTGTTCGAGGAAAATTATGGGTTTAAGGTTGTAGTGCATTACCTGGATGATTTTTTGTTGATAGGACAAGGAGATGGAAGAGCATTGGAAATGATCAAGGGGTTCCAGGAAATCAGCAAAACCTTTGAGGTACCATTAGCAGAAAGGAAGCCAGAGGGGCCAGCTCACAAGTTAAAGTTTCTGGGGATTGAGGTGGGTGCAGAAGAGGGGGTATTTTGGCTGTCAGAGAATAAGGTAGCGAGGTTAAAATAATTGATCAACCAAGTGAAGTGCAGGAGGAGACTTTCATTGTCATTGGTGTAGCAATTGTTGAGTCTCCCTAATGTTGCTTTCTGGGTGATCACACTGGGGAGAACTTTTACCCAGCAGCTGTCAATGACCACTGGGAAAGCAAGGCTGCCACATCACTGGGTGGGCATTTCAAAGGGCATACATCAAAACTTGAATGTATGGGAACAGTTTTTCCAGCAGTACGATGGGGTCACATTTTGACAGGAGGACTGGCTCTTCAATACAGACCTCAAGTTGAACACAGATGCAGCAGGAGCATCCATGATGGGGTTGTATTTTAGGGGAGATTGAATAGCAGAGGAGTGGCTGGTGGAATGGGAAAATAGGGGTCTGCTGAGGAATATCACATTTTTTGAGATTATTCCAATATGGGTGGCAGTGATCATTTGTGAGGAAATATTGCGAAATCAGAAGGTAATTTGCTGGTGTGATAACCGAGCAGTGCTGGAGGTGTTAAACAGGCAAAGGGTTTCTATGGAGACGGTAAGTGGGGTCATCAGGAGCTGGTGTTAGAGGGGCTTAGAGTGAGTCTATCTTTCAAAATTATGCATATTGAGGGCTTAGAAAATGAGGTGGCTGACAGCCTTTCTCATCTTCAGTTGGAGAGGTTCAGGTCATTTGTACCAAAGGCTGCTGCCCAGAGAACTTTTGTCCCATCCCACTTATGGTAGATTGGATGGAAAGAGCCCAGTTGCTGTTCTGAAGCTCTTTGTCTGCGAGTGCATTGAGGGAATATGAAGGGGTGTGGAAAACGTTCCAAAAGTTTTTGACAGTAGTCAGGGATAGAGGTAAGTGGGGTAGTAACTGATGGTCAGGTCATGAGATGTATGGTACAGAAGTGGGAGGAGAGGATGGCGTACTCAACCAAGGGTGTGCACTTAGAGGGAATCGGGTTGCTATGCCGCTTACATGGGGGGGGGGAGCCCAATAGAGCACCGGTGGTGAGGCTAGTGTTCCAAGGTTGGCAAAGATTGCAGGGAAAGAGACTAGACGATAGGAGGCCACTGGCTGGGAAGCTTTTAGGCAGGTTGTTATGGACCTTAAAAAAACATATGCTTTTCAGGGTACAAAGCCTGTTTGATCAGGGCAGTTTTCATAGTGACATCTGGGGGTGCATTCAGGGTCAGTGAAGTGTCACAAAAAACAAGAAGGTTGGGGCTGGGAGTTTACATTGTGGGGAGTGGTACAATTGGGAAAGGCTAGTATTGTGATATGGTTACAGCGATTCAAGACAGATCAAGCAGACCAAGGAGCTAAGGTGATATTGAAGAAGGGACAAGCAGGGGACATGTGTGCAGTAAAAGCACTGGATGAATACAAAGCAATCAGGCCAGCAATGGTGGGCAGATTGTTCATGCACAGGGACAGTGCTCTGGTCACCTGTTATCTGTTAACGGTGGTACTAAAGAAGGGGATGGAGTTTTTGGGTATGGAAGAAGGGATGATCTCGACCCATTAATTCTGA
Organism: Neoceratodus forsteri; assembly: GCA_016271365.2. Classification (NCBI taxonomy): domain Eukaryota; kingdom Metazoa; phylum Chordata; order Ceratodontiformes; family Ceratodontidae; genus Neoceratodus; species Neoceratodus forsteri. The sequence goes on from CM057459.1 coordinate 897,450,293, forward strand.
ATAGGCACTGCCTCAGAACTGGCCATGAGAGGTGGGTCAGTGGAGGAAATCAAGGAAGTGGGTAGATGGAGATTGAGCAGTTATAAAAGATATATTGGGAAACTGAAATAAAAGCATTTGTTTGGTTTCCTGCACATGCAAGTTGCAGAAGAAATGTGTGGATTGTGGAGTATTCATTTGTGTATTGGCTGGAGAGCCTTGCTGTAGCAATGTTTGGTGGGAGAAAGCTGCCTAGGGCAGCTGATGAAACCTGGGTGCAGTGGAAAGGGAGTCAGGGGGATCAGATGGCCATAGCTGTTACCCCTGTTGGAGGAGCTAAAGCTAAAGTGGCCTAGGCCAGATTTGATAGTATTGCATTTGGTGGCAATGACTTAGGAGAAGGGCTATGGGGCAACTGTTTCAAGAAATAAGAAGAGATGTAGAGACAATTAGTGGTTGATGGCCAGGGATTACAGTGAGGTGGTCGGAGATGATACCAAGGAGGGTATGGTGGCAGGCAAGGGACATCAGGGCATTAAAGAAGGCAAGGAAGATGCTTATCAAGAGATAAGCTGGGCTTATTGCAGAAGTGGGGTGTGTAAATGTGGCACATAGGGAGATTTCATATGACTGCGCAGGTTACTACAGACATGGCAGGGTACACCTATCAGATGTAGGTATGGCCTTCTTCAATTTGCATTTGGAAGGTGTGCTGGAAGAATGGCAGAAGGAAGGGGCCACTGTGGGAGGAAGCCCATTGTCCATCACGTGAGTGGGAGATGGGCTAATGGAAGGAAGAAAGAGAGAGAGAGAGAGAAAAGGTCGGTGGTGGGGGGTAAGAGGCCCAGGGAGAGGATTTAGGGGGCATAGGGGGAATGGGGTGGTAAAATAGTAGGCAAGGGCTGAGTTGACATCCAGCCATTCCGAGCACCTTGAGGGGTTTGTAGCATCACAGAGGGCAGGAGCTGGGGGTCAGATCAGCGTCCATACCCAGGAAAACAATAAAAGAAAAGGAATGCTTGATCTACATGAAAGAGGGTGTCGGGTTATACATCTGAGGCCAGGAAAGCAAGACAAGGGATGTTTAAGGGTCTCAGGATATCAGAAAAGTGAAAACGTTTGTATATGTGAATGTATTTCAGTGTCATAATCAAATGTAAATAACTGTCAATAAATGCAATTAAAGTACTGATTGATAAAGTGTGATGTAAATGTGAAAATATTTATAAGTAACTGTCACTTGAACAGCCAAGCAAGAAATGCATCTGATAAGAACTTTTCTGAAGTCAATATGCAATGGTGAAAAAAAAGTAGCTGAATCAGGTCACAAAAGTAATAGATGAAGAAAAGTGCACCTTTTTCTTTAATTCTGCATACTAACAGAAAACATTCCAAGTGGCCTGTCCTAAACAGGTATACTGCAATGTGTATTTTATGGATATATTATTTTCTTGACACTTAGCAGCCAAGAGCATGCCAGCCAGTTAGACAAGTACATCATTTTCACTTTATTCGGGTAGTAAGATAAAAACAAAATAACTGAATTGAATTCTGTGATGTTTAATTGTATGATACACAGACATATTCTTAAAGAACAAGATTGCAACTATTGTGAGAGGTCTGGTTTCTTACCAGGTAATTAAAATGCAGGTCACAGAAGTAGAAAAAGCATTGTCCTTTGAGAGTGCATGTTCCCACTCAGTCCAAATAAAGAAAAAACACACTCATTTTTCTTTCATGCCAACCTAATTGTTCTTTATATAGCATTCGTACACCAATGAATATACCTTTGGGCATGTGCAACAAACAAATTAGACCTGACCCATTCTGTAGCAAATGCAATAATTACCAAGATGGTTTTAAACATGAAGACTGTATACAAGAGTTTATCCAATGGAAGGTTATGATTAATGAGGATCCCTTAAAGGCTTTCTGCTACTAAATGGTTGTTTTCAAGACAGAGTAAATTGTACATCTCATTAAGATCAGCTACAGTAGCTGTGAATTAAATTATCTAGTGTAAACATTCTTTTGGTATTTAGATACCAGTTGAAGCTAGAACTTATTTTCTTGCTTTCTCTTTTGCCGCTTCTCAACCCAGCTGGTCCCCATCATAAAACTTCCCTCCTACTGTAGATCCATTACATCAATCTCTGGGTCTTGAGCATTACCTCTATACCTCAATGGCTTATCACCTGTAGTAAGGCCATTGGGGTTCCCCAAGCTCCTTTAGATGTCATTGCTTTGTTGAATATAGAGTGCTTAGTAGGTGGTGTTGGACCTGTGATGGGTGTCACAACATCCTGCTCAATCTGGGTGGCATTTTGTAGTGTTATGGTTTCCTTTGATACATCAACCAGAGCCAAGGTCCAGTGCAAGTCCAAACACAATCTGAGTGGTATTTCCATTGTTCTGATTCCGCTTGATCTGTGGACGCCTCATAGGTGTGAATGGAAGAAGTGAAAGTATGTTAGCATGATAATGCTGCCATCTGGAGGTGTTCCCCTGCCCATTGCAGTTCCAGTTTGCACCAGCACCTGTGGCCATCCAGGTGGTGGGAACACAGAAGAGCTCACTACCCTCCCCTCCTTTCCTAGATGAGGAGAATATCCTTAGGATGACCAATCTGCCATCCTCAGACCAGCCCCAGCCCTGATAACTCAGGCTCACTCCCAAATCAGGGTCCTGGCATCGAGAAATATGAAAAAATCAATCCAAGTCCAGAGTTCAGATTGTTTAGCTTTAAAAGTTATTCTAGGCCAGCCCAGTGGTGTTGAGGGTTGAGGTGCTGGACACCACACCTCGCGCCATGCCAATGACTCAAGTTTGGAAATGAGCTCAGGAGTTGGGGGACAGCAGGGAAGGGAGATGGTTCGAGTGCCCACTGGGCTGATCTCCTCTCTGGGTGGGAGGGCATGGGTTGTCCGGCACTCTGGCAACCTCTGGTGGAGACCAGAGGGCACCACGAGCTGCCAGGCTGCACGTAAGGAGCAAGGCTGATGCAGGCAGGGTTGCCGTGCGCTGCAGCATCAGACGTGCACCTCACAAGAGCCAAGGGGGGTTCTTAGGGCTTGGCTTACAAAAAGAAAAATAGCTCTCCAGCCCTGGATAGGCGATGGCCTTGCCAGTGCCATTGCCATACACACAACGCTAGTTCCCTGCCACTGCCCCCTCAGTCTCCCCAGGTTGCAGTCCCCCGATCTGGGGAACCAAAATGAACTTGAAGGGTGGATCCCCTGATGCACTCACCCTGAGAGGATGTGTGGCTGCTCTGGTCCCTCTCCTACACTCCTACAAATCCTCATTTAAGCAACTGCTACATAACAAAAACTCTCTGCTGACCAACATTGCAACACCTTACAGCCTGGTGATACTTGCGATCAACATTTCTTCGGGGGGAAAAGCGTATTGAGATCTAATGGAGGTGGAAATGTGTCAAGGCTTCCCTGCTCGTACGCCTCCTCAAACACCAGACAAAATGGCTAAATGGGCCAAAACACAGGCCGCAGCTGCAAGCAAAAATGTAATGCTGGCTAACAGCCCTGCACTGCTATCAGAAGAAATATTTCTCACTGAGATGGAACCACTCAAGCAAGCCCTTCTAGAATTCGCAGCAGAACTCAAAAGTATGAAGACAGAATTAAAGGAAATGAACATAAAGGTCTCCGACGTTGGATCAAGAACCACTTCACTAGAAGGCTGGCAATCACATTTAAACCCTGACGTAGTGGCACTCAGACAGAAATTAAATAAAGCAGAGGCTAAACTCGAAGACCTTGAGGGTTGAAACAGGAGGAATAATCTAGTCATATTTGGCTTGCCTGAAGAAGCCGAAGAATCTTCCACTGTGCTCTTTACACAAAAACTCCTGTTGAAAATCGCTGGCCCTCCACCGTATGCCACCACATATCATGTGGAACAGGCTCATAGGTCACTAAAGCCCCAACCCCCTGTTGGAGCCAAACCCAGACCACTCATTGTCTGACTGTTAAGTTACATAGATCAGCAACACATCCTATCCAAGGTTAAAGAATTGCAGGAGATTAAATGGAAAGAGACCCCTCTGAGAATCTCACAGGATCTACCGGTAGTCACCAGGCAGAAGCGAGTTGAATACCATCCATCGGTAACCAAGCTGATAGCTGCTGGAATAAAATTCAAAATGATATACCCTGCCAAATTATCGTTTCAGCATCAGAGAAATTGGAAATCATTCGACAATGCAGAACATGCTGCAGAAAATCTTGCTGTCATGTTCCCTGACCTATCTGCACATCGTTGATCCTGCTATTTCAAAATTGAGTAAGGAAAGGAACTATCATGGTAAATAACTTAGTTAGAGAATTTGTCGATATTTATGGTAGACCCGATGATATTTTCAAGAGCTGTGGAGGCAAATGGAATTGCTCGTCCGATGGCTGGCTTGCAAAATAAACGAGTCTGACTATTTGGCTTAGTTTTTTGGTTTTCCTGCTCGATATTGAGTGCAACAAACTTATATTGGAGTGATGGCTGTGGAGTGAAAACCGGAAGGTGCTCTTCGGTGCGGCGGCTGGACAGCTCAAACATGTGCAAGTGCTTGTGGGTTTCCCTGTCGGCAAGAAACTATTACTGCAACGTTCTGCAAGAGACCGGATGCAGCAATGAAATAACAGCTGGCTAGTACCTGCACAGATGAGTATAAGATACAGCTCGAGGTCTGGACTTAAAAATATGCAAGTGCTTACTTTTTGTTATTTCTCTTTCTCTGTGTTTCTTTTCAGACCTTCAAGTAAATCGGGCATGCTAAGCCCTGACATATAATTTACCAATAAGCTTTGGATGTCCCTAATAAATGATGAGGGGATAAGTTTTTTTTTTTTCTTTTTTTATCTTGTCTTACATACATATGGTCCAAACTGATCAAGGAAGATTTATGTTCCATATGGGAATAATCGAAACATTACATGTGTTCATTTTTAAATTGAAATTATTGTAGGCATGCGTAGTAATGCAGACTGACTCCATGTGCTATTACATGGTATAGCTCACCCCTGGAGTTTACCTGGGGACTGCAGTGTTGTGAGGCAGGGGGTTTTCTTTAGGAGGAGGGGGAGGGATTAGAGATGTGCTGCACATTGGGGCAGAAGCAGACACGCCATTACAATTGGGGGAAGAGCTCCCACTCTCGACTCCAGGGTTAGGGGTCAAGATTTTCGCCTTCTTTTTTTCTGTTTTGGGGCTCAGGAATTATTATTTTGGGTTTCTTCAAGAGAAAAGTTATGTTGAGAAGGGGGAAGGATTTTAAAGAACTGGGCGGTATGGGGACTGCCATAGGTAACTGGGTTTCACTGGATACACTTTTGTTAATATTATATGCTCTAGCACATAAGGATATTATTTTTCTGGATGTTCAACTAGAATGACGGGATTTATTTTCTGTTCATGGAATGTCAAAGCGGCTCAGACAACTACCAAAAGAACTAAAATACTACTGCATCTCTGTAGCCTCCAAGTGGACATAGCCATTCTATAGGAGACGCATCTCCTGTCTACTCATATTAACCTTTTTTGTAGATGCTGGGTAGGACAGGCTTTTGGCTCAGGTCTGAACTCTTGACAGAGGGGAATTGCCATACTTATCACACGAAAGATACCATTTAATTTGCTACAAGAGGTATTGGATCCTGAAGGTTGCTATCTTATTATTAGGGTGATCTTGGGACAAACAAAGATGATTCTAGGATCCATCTATGGCCCCAACTCAGAGAACCCTGAATTTTTTATGAACCTAGAAACAATACTGGCTATATGGTCAGTGTTGCCAAAAGTTCTGGGGGGTGACTGTAACCAAATCCTATTGAATAAATTAGATAGATCAGGTAACTCCTGACTCTCCCTGTCTTCAGGACAGAAATCCCTGTATGAGTTAATACATTCATTAGGCCTTGCAGACCCCTGGAGAATAACCTACCCCGAGAAGAAGGAGTTCTCATTTCATTCTCTCCCACATCACTCATTTTCATGCTTAGATTACTTTCTTATAAGTGTTGAACACCTCCATGGGGTGGTATCAGTTTTTTACTCCTCTAAGGTTTTTCCGGATTATCATGTGGCGCAGCTAATGTTAAATGCTGCACCTAACGTTCAAAAGAACAAATTGTGGAAAATTAATAATCAACTCTTAAAATCTGAAGAAACTACTCGACATTTGCAAGTTTTTATTTCAGACTTCATGGTATATAACTCCCCATCTACGTCTAAAATGGATATTTTATGGTACACGTTAAAATGTGCTCTAAGGGGAGAATTGAACTATATAGCCTTGAAGCGTAAAAAACAACAAAATCAGACCCTTTCCTCTCTATTTAATCAGATCACGGTAGCAGAAGCTAACTTATCAGCTTCATCCCCGGAAGAGGACTGGGAAACAACGGAATCCTTGCGGGCACAATACAATTTACTGTTAGCCAAAAAAGCCGAATTAACCATGCTTAGATCCAAGATCTCTTATTTTGATCAAGGAGAAAGAGCTGGGAAGTTTCTGGCCCTCCAGCTTAGGTCTCAAACATCAGACAGAATTATTACCTCTATTTACTCTTCATCAGGTAATATTCTCACCTCCCCCATGGATATTAGTAAAGCCTTTCGAGACTATTACAATTGTTTATATACGCTGCCTACCTCCTCCATTTTGCAGCAAATGTTAGATTCCTTTATGAGTGATATTAATGTCCCAACACTTTCTGAATCCCAAATTCTTATTCTGAAGTGCCCTATAACAATTAAAGAAATAATTGATGCCATTGAATCACTCCCCTTAGACAAAGCGCCCGGCTCGGATGGTTACTCCTCAAATTTTTATACAACATTTAAAAATATATTAGCACCTATTCTCCTAAATACCTTTCAATACCTTTATACTAATGGCTTATCTGAATTTTCCCTTACCCAGGCCACTATAATAGTCCTTCCCAAACTGGGCAAAGACCCTCTGCTCATCACCAACTATAGACCCATCTCTCTTATTAATGTGGGCTTAAAAGTCCTTACCAAAATCATGGCATTAAGATTGAACCAAGTCTGGGACTCACTGATTGGTCCTGAGCAGGTGGGATTTGTTAAAGGCCACTTTTCCTCTGATCACCTTCTGAAGGTGACTTATCTTTTTTCTGCGACCAAGGACTCCCTGACACCTGCTGTTTTGATGTCCTTGGACACAGAAAAAGCTTTTGATAGGGTGTCATGAGACTACCTCTTTTCTTTACTTCATAAATATGGTATTCCCCAGGAATTTATAAATTGGGTTAAAATACTTTACTTCTCTATAACTTCTCAAAAGCTAAAGCACACGCTCACCCACAAGAAACCGGAAACGGAGCTTTTTCACCATTAAAATCCAGTTTATTTAGCACCCAGATACACTTGACGCGTTTCGGACTGAAGGTCCTTTATCAAAAGCTGCATATCAAAAAACACACACAACTTAAATACTGAAATAAAATGACATCACAATCACATAAAGCATCTCATTGGTGTACCAATTAAATAAAAACAATCACCATTTAAACATACAGTGCTAACATACACAAAAATAAAAAATATAACCATTCTAAAATAAAAATTACTATAACAATTGATAAATAATCACTTAAAAAAGTTTATCTATATTCCAAATAAGGTCTAAGTTCTAAATGAGCATTAATACCAGGTTTTTGATAGGCTTTTAATCGCAAAATCCATTCTTTCTCTTTCCTTAAGATTTTGTTGCGAAAATTACCACCTCTAAGACCAAAAAACACCTTTTCAATGCCCATAAATTTAAATTCATGGATTTCTTCTTTATTTCTATTTTCCATTATATGTACTGAGGTAGCATACGTCAAATCCTGTTTGTTTATTGCACGAACATGTTCAAGTACCCTAACTTTAAATGCTCTTTCAGTTTTACCAACATAAAATGTCCCACAATTGCATGTTGCCAAGTATATCACACCTTGTATTTTTACAAGTAATAAGATGTCTAATGTCAAATTTCTTATCACATCGATTAACAACACTGAAGTCTCTCCCTTTTTTAATATATTTACAAGCATTACAATTTTTACATTGGTTGCAACCTACAGGTTCTCCAAACCAATTGTTGGTGTGTCCCAATGGTGTAATAAAACGACTATGAACCAATGAATCCTTTAAAGTGGGGGCATGCCTATAAGTCATAATCGGTGGATTAGATACAATTTCCTGCAAACCTAATTCGCATGATAACACATGCCAATGCTGTTTAATTATCTTATTAACTTCATAACTTTGTGCACTGAATGTAGTAACAAAATGAAATTTATTATCTTTGCTATTAACTTTATTTTTATCAGCTAATAAATCACATCTATTCACATTTGTAGCAAATTGATACCCCTCCTCTATTGTTGTTTTAGAATATCCCCTATTTTCTAAACGATTTTTCAGTGTCAAAGCTCCTCTCTCAAAATCTTCTGACTTACTACAATTACGTTTAATTCTACAGAATTGGCCCTTAGGAATATTAGCTATAGTATGTAGCGGATGGCAACTGCTAGCAATTAGCAGTGTATTGCCATCCGTAGCCTTCTAAAAAGATTAGTGCTAATCTCTCCTTCCCATCCCCGATTAACCTGCAAATCCAAATAATTTACAAAATCACATATAAAAATATGGGTTTTTATCTATATTAAATACAGATATATATAAAAAATAGATAAAAACCCATATTTTTATAATGTGCTATTGTGGAAACGCTTCATTGACGATGTGTTATTAATATGGAAGGGCAATGTTGCTATGTTACAAGAATTTGTTAACTGGCTGCATGGAACTAATGAGAATTTGAGATTTACGTTTAATGCTAGCTGTGATTTTGTAAATTATTTGGATTTGCAGGTTAATCGGGGATGGGAAGGAGAGATTAGCACTAATCTTTTTAGGAAGGCTACGGATGGCAAACACTGCTAATTGCTAGCAGTTGCCATCCGCTACATACTATAGCTAATATTCCTAAGGGCCAATTCTGTAGAATTAAATGTAATTGTAGTAAGTCAGAAGATTTTGAGAGAGGAGCTTTGGCACTGAAAAATCGTTTAGAAAATAGGGGATATTCTAAAACAACAATAGAGGAGGGGTATCAATTTGCTACAAATGTGAATAGATGTGATTTATTAGCTGATAAAAATAAAGTTAATAGCAAAGATAATAAATTTCATTTTGTTACTACATTCAGTGCACAAAGTTATGAAGTTAATAAGATAATTAAACAGCATTGGCATGTGTTATCATGCGAATTAGGTTTGCAGGAAATTGTATCTAATCCACCGATCATGACTTATAGGCATGCCCCCACTTTAAAGGATTCATTGGTTCATAGTCATTTTATTACACCATTGGGACACACCAACAATTGGTTTGGAGAACCTGTAGGTTGCAACCAATGTAAAAATTGTAATGCTTGTAAATATATTAAAAAAGGGAGAGACTTCAGTGTTGTTAATCGATGTGATAAGAAATTTGACATTAGACATCTTATTACTTGTAACACACAAGGTGTGATATACTTGGCAACATGCAATTGTGGGACATTTTATGTTGGTAAAACCGAAAAAGCATTTAAAGTTAGGGTACTTGAACATGTTCGTGCAATAAACAAACAGGATTTGACGTATGCTACCTCAGTACATATAATGGAAAATAGAAATAAAGAAGAAATCCATGAATTTAAATTTATGGGCATTGAAAAGGTGTTTTTTGGTCTTAGAGGTGGTAATTTTCGCAACAAAATCTTAAGGAAAGAGAACGAATGGATTTTGCGATTAAAAGCCTATCAAAACCTGGTATTAATGCTCATTTAGAACTTAGACCTTATTTGAATATAGATAAACTTTTAAGTGATTATTTATCAATTGTTATAGTAATTATAATTTTAGAATGGTTATATTTTTATTTTGTGTATGTTAGCACTGTATGTTTAAATGGTGATGGTTTTTATTTAATTGGTACACCAATGAGATGCTTTATGTGATTGTGATGTCATTTTATTTCAGTATTTAAGTCGTGTGTGTTTTTTGATATGCAGCTTTTGATAAAGGACCTTCAGTCCGAAACGTATCAAGTGTATCTGGGTGCTAAATAAACTGGATTTTAATGGTGAAAAACTCCGTGTCCGGTTTCTTGTGGGTGAGCGTGTGCTTTAGCTTTTGAGAAGTTATTCAGTTGTGTGGCTAAATGCACTGCTAATTCCGAGTGCACGGTTCGTTTGTTGGATTACTTTACTTCTCTCCCTCTGCAAGAGTCCAGTGTAATAATGTGTTCTCCACTCCTTTTCTTTTAAAACAAGGGACACAGCAAGGTTGTCCTCTCTCACCCTACCTATTTAATCTTTTTCTAGAGCCCGTTAACTCATTCTATCCTATTGTCACTTAGAATGTTCAGGTAGCCTCTGCCTGCTGCTAGAACACCTGTGTGCCTGAAGGGGTTTTAGACCTGCAGCATTCATACAAACACACTGTGCTTAAACCTATATATCTTAAAAACCATACATCCAATTTTAAAACTGTAAAAAGAAAAGTTTTTCAGGACAAAAAGTTTTTGAAAATGAGTGAGGTTTGGTAATGTCTATTTAACTGGATTTAATGTGTAAGGTTGTTTTCATATTTTAATAAATTCTGATGATTTTCTCTAAATATAATTATGCTCTGTTTACTTAGACATGCAAACATATTAAATTTCTGTAAAATTGTTGATTAAAATTGTTAAAAATATATAATAATCTGTCATTGACTAAATATAAATTTTGCAAGTTTTTTACCATTTTTTTTAGTCAGTAATCAATATCTGAATCTCTTGTTATTACAGTTTGAGTTTTTTGTTCCACTCCACTGGTTGGAATTTTTGCAGTGTTTAATTCTTCCTACCCACTGATTTTAGTTTTATGAATCTGATTATCAATTTTTTTGTATTTCCCCTAGTTTAGTAGGAACATATTTACACATTACCTTAGAAGGACATATCAGGAAGTGATGCAGGAAGGAAGTGCTTTGTGAGGTCAAGTGATGTAAATAGGAAGAACACTTCCAGTGTAGGTCAGTGAGCTGACACAGGAAATGGAGACATTTGTTAGTGCTGGAGGTCTCTTTATGATTAATGGTATATTTGCTGTAGTTAAAATGTGTAATTTCATTGAAATAAACTATTTTATTTTATTTTTGTAATAAAATCCCATAATAAGTATAGAAAACTGTATTTTATTTGTGCTGTTTGCTTTATCATACTGTAAATGAAGCATGATGCTGTTCATGTAAAGGTTCACAGTCTTTCAGTAAACATCATGCTACATAAATCTGTGTATTTAATTTCCTGGTATAGTTTATTTTTGGGGGTTGCATTATGGGATGGTTTAAGGTGAGGGAATTACTGTATGATGTAGCAGTGTGTGTTAGGGGCGGGAGGGGTCCTGCATTCATAATACAGGCTCAGATGCACTTCATATGTTCTGGGGAAATGAGAGGGGCTGTATGCATGTAATAATGGTGCTAACAGACACTGTAGATACATTACGGGTATACGTAGAGGATGATGAAATTGCTGAAAAGGCACTGGTAATTTGGGGTATACTGTGTCATGGGGAAGGGGGTGGGTGTGTCTGTATCAAGGAATGATGCTCATAGGCACTGCAGTCATTTTGCATCATGAATTGGCACCCACCCTTGGGGTATACTCAGTTGTAGGGAAGCAGGTGGGGCTGCCTGCACCTGGTAATGGTGTTCACATGCCATGCAGAAACTTTGTGGGTACACACACAGGGTGATTATGTGGGCACCTGTAAAGGTTGAGTACTATGTGCTGTGTCACATGGTTTGCCTGCATACACATGTGATATGTTGCAACATTCAGTATGGTGCACTATGTGAGTGGGAAGGAGTGTGGGTATGCCTGCACCATGGAGTGATGCTCATTGGCACACATGTGCACAGTGTGCTATGTTTCATTTGAATGGACTGTATAAGTCATACACTGGCACTGATCACATCACAGTGCATCAGAGGTAAGGGATGGTCTGAAGCATTATAAGCACAAGGGACTAAAGTGGTTGTGGAGTGATCCGAACTTGAATATAACATTACAGTGCATCTGAGGGTAGTGTTGGAATGAATCTTCTTGTGCACAGTGGACTACGCCATGGTGACTGAGGAGGGATCCATATCAGTAATGCACATCACAGAGTGCCAGAGATAAAGGTTGGACTGAAGACTGATGGACAGATGGACTAAATCAGTGACTCTGGTGGGATTTGAACCTGAACAGCACTTTACAGTGCAGTAGAGGTTGGGGCTGAACTGACACCAGATCAGTCAATGGACAACACCATTGGCTGTGGAGGGATCTGAACCTGAAATGCACTTCACTGTTCACTACATTTTGGAGCTCAATGGATGCATGATAAGGAGATAGATTTTACAAGTGACTGTGGAGGGATTTGAGCCTGAGATTTTACAAGTGGCTGTGGAGGGATTTGAGCCTGAAGAATACTTTACAGTGCATCAGAGATTGGGGCTGAACTGATGTCATATGAATTGATGGACTACACCAGTGGATGTGGAGGGTTTTGAACATGAAATGCACTTCACAGTGCATTATGGGATTGGTCTGGAATGATGCATGGTAAGTCAATGGACAACACCATCAGCTGTGGAGGAATCTGAACCTGAAATGCAACTCACTGTTCACTACAGTTTGGGGCTCAACTGACACATGATGAGGAGACAGATCTTACAAGTGGTGTTGGGGGATTTGAACCTGAAGAATACTTTACAGTGCATCACAGATTGGGGCTGAACTGATGTCATATGAATTGATGGACTACACCAGTGGATGTGGAGGGTTTTGAACATGAAATGCACTTCACAGTGCATTATGGGATTGGTCTGGACTGATGCATGGTAAGTCGATGGACAACACCATCAGTTGAGGAGGGATCTGAACCTGAAATGCACTTCACTGTTCACTACAGTTTGGGGCTCAACTGCTTCATGGTAAGGAGCTAGATCTTACAAGTGGCTGTGGAGGGGATTTTAACCTGAAGAACACTTTACAGTGCATCAGAGGTTGTCTGGACTAATGTCATACGAGCCAATGGACAACACAGGTGACTGTGGAGGGATTCAAAACTGACGTGGCCTTTACAATGCATCAGAGATTGGGTCTGGACTGATGCCAGAGAAGTTGAAGGCAACACCATTATATTTTTCATTTTAAACAATGAGCAACTGCATATTAGGGAGAAAACTCAAGTGCAGAGCATGAGACAAACATGCTACTGACCCTAACCCACTTATTATCCATAACGCAGGGAGCAACATGCCACATAGATTTTAACATAGCCATAATCCGAACATAAACTCTTTAAAAAGTAACAAAAGGTGCTGAATTCATGTGACCTCAACTAGTACATGCCCAAGAAACACTCTCTCCCATCAGGAATGCCAGCCGGATCCATAAGTTGTGATCACACCGGATGACCAGAAATTATCCCAAAATGAACAAAGTAACAACTATGAAAACTTTTATCAAAAATAAAAACAAATAAAGTAAATACAGATTACAAATCGAGGTTTTAGCATGAAATGAAGTGAGTATTTTAGGATAAGAGCAGCACCTCACCTTGAAACTAAGTTTCCAGTCACCATGCTCTTCCTGCACACGTGTGTGCTCTGACTGGTTAATGGAAATAGTGACATGTACAATAAGCATAGAGCAAGCATGGCAGCAGTGAGGATCAATATGACCAAATGGTGACACACTACAGAGCTTAGGCAGGTGCAGGTGAGGGCTGCGACCCCTAACAGAAACATCAAAAAAAAAAAATCACTGTACACTCCAGAGCCCAGAAAGCCACTTTCCCTCCAGTGATAGTTGTAAAAAATACGAGTCCTTGCTTGAATGCTAAACAAGGATTTAGTCTAATGTTTCAGGCACACACATTGACTAGAATAGTGGAAAGCACAACAAAAGATCTGCGTGCAGGTTCCCTGGTGCTTTAACAACTAAGGCTTCATCAGAGGGATGGTGCCTGCATCTAAGACAATCCCTTTATTCCAATTAAATTCAGAACTGATGATGTCAGAAAATCCGACCAATTACAGAGCTCGATTTTTAAATGTAGAAATATTCAGCTCACTTAGTAGTATAAATGGACTAATAGTTATAACAATCACGATATTAGTGACAACATGTTATTCTATAAAAATACCCCAAAATACATAAAAAATACCACCAAAGTGGTGACAGCCAATCAGATTGCTCGAATAAAAAAAAATAACTTATGAAATTAATTATGGTGCCAACCTGATCAGCTTAACGTGTTACACTAAAACAAGATGATTTGTTGTTACAATACAAACTAATGGCAGAATGAACATAATACATTTTTCACAGCACATGCAAAAAATAGTAAATTTATTTATTTATGTATTAAGGCTTGTTTTCTCAAAAATAGCCAATGGGAATGCATATTATATTAGGTAAAATCAGTAAGGGGACGATGTCCCCTATTAGCTGGTACAACTCAATTCATCAAATGTAAACAATTGCTTGAGCTGCACCAAGAGAAAGATATGGACACCAACTGGTGTCATTAGGCACTACAGCACATGATTTAGGACGCCATATGGCGTCATCAGGAAAAAGAGGTATGTCTTTTTATGACACCATATGGCGTCATCAGGAAGGAATGAGTTAAAAGGAAACTGAACTCCTCTCCTTTAATTTCAGGTATTAAGATCGGAGATATGGAATATAAGCTATCCGCATATGCGGATGACATTTTACTATACATTTCATCCCCTTCACAATCTCTCCCAGCAGCATTTACAATAATTTCTCAGTTTGGCTCCCTCTCCAATTATAAATTGAATCTAGAGAAGACATAAGTCTTTCCCCTTAATAAATATTCACATAAGGCAGAAATTGTAAATCTGGGTTTACAATGGCGCACAGACAAACTTAGATATTTAGGAATTGATCTCCATTCTTCCCCACCAAATTATGAAGAAACTCAACCTTTACAACATTGTCAGCACTTTAAAAGAAGATATCAAATGCTGGTCCCAACTACCCTTGTCCCTGTGGGGCAGAATGAGTATAATAAAAATGAATATTCTATCTCATGTGCTATACCCATTACAAATGTACAAGTGGGCTCTGCTGAACTCTTGGTTTTTGCAATTACAAAAAATTGTTAATTCCTTGTTATGGGCAGGTAAAAACTCTAGGCGTAGCTATATTAAGCTTACCCGTCAAAAGATAAATGGCGGTTTACAGGCCCCAAACTTTTATTTATATTATTTAGCGATGCACCTAACAAGGATGAGGCATTGGTTAGCTTCCCCTAATCCCTCTCCCGAGTACCACTATCGTCCCCTCTGGTTAGATATAGAGCGTGCCTTATGTTTTAGTACAGGAGGTGAATCCCAGGGCTCTTCCTTTCCTCATGAGGAGGAATTTTCCCAATAAACTAAAAGACTCTCCACTGGGTGCTATGCTTGAAGTACAGTGACAATTTAACACCCTTCTTAAGACTGAGGGCCACAAGGATTTAGCACAACCTCTTTTTAATAACATTAATTTTTTAATTTCGGGTAAACTTCTCAGAATTATCTTATTTTGGCCTAATATGGGAGTTGTGAAGATAGAGGACTTGGTTGCCAACCATAGATTGATGTTGTTTCAAGAAGCCAGCACTCTTTATAAATGGCCTTCGGTATATGTATTTAAATATCTGCAGATTTCCCATATGTTAATGAAGCACTTTGGTACAGGGCCTTGGTCTAGTACTCTGTCATCTATACTAAAGCAATACATTGTATCTCTTCCTACTTCCCATTTAATAGCATATGCATATGCCTTTTTGCAGACCACACTGGCTCAGTTAGAAAACCAAAGATGTTATTGGTGGGACCAGTCACTGCCGGCAACTACATATTCTAGGAGCTGGATGAGAATCTGGAAACATTTATATAGATATATTAAATGGGATAGGTATAGATTTATGCAGCTATAAATAAATCACAATTTGTTTTACACTCCGGTTAAGTTAAACCAGATAGGTGCCTTTAGTTCTGAGCTCTGTACCAGATGTGCAAAACTCCCGTGAAACCTGCTACACATGTTGTGGACATGTGAGAGAATTTCTCCATTCTGGAATAACATCAAATCCTGCTTGGACCCGCTGTTGTCTCTGTCAGATAAGTTTAGTCTGGAGGTATGTATCCTAGGAGATTATGCCACCCTTCAAGGCCGATCTCAGAGATCATATATGGCACTAATCTCAGCATGTGCCAAAAAAATAATACTCCGGCACTGGAAAGATGCAATCACCCCCTCTTATACTGAATGGTATTGAGAAATAATGTTAGCATACAAGCAGAGCGGGTTGTAGCTGGAGTGCCTAATAATATGGAAAAATTCAAACAGATCTGGGACCCCTTACTAAGTTTGTTGTTGATCCAGAGTGAATACGGCAAATTTAACATTGGAGCTCCTTAATATCCGGTGACAGTTTAAGAGTTCTTGATGCAAATTATATGTGATATAAGAAAAACAATATTATCTATTGGCAGTTGGGGTGGGTTGGGGGGATACAGGCATCTGTTTATCCTGTTGTACCTTACTCAACTGGTAATAACACTAAGAGGTAATTTTTTACTTTCCTCTTTCTTTATGTAAATGCTTGTAATGTATGTAGACTATAATGTATGTTGGATACCTGTAACATTGTGGTGGGGAAAAAAAAGGAAAAACCAATAAAATATATTCAACAAAAAAAAAATGAACTTGAAGATAGCGGGGGAATACAGCGGGCGGTAGAAGCAAGTCGGTGAGTGCAGATGCCCAAGAGAGTTTCAGGCTGGAGGGCTATAAACAGAAGAGTAAAAAAAAAAATGTTATTCTAAAAGCTACAGCAAATGCTACTGCAAACAGAAATAACAGGATTAAGTGTATAGCACAATCAAAGCCAGGGTCAACTAGAAAGACTGATGCGGCCCACCTCTAAATTACAAGTTCAAACATATGCAAGTGTCACAGCAGCCACAGACAATAATGCAAGCACAGACATTCTTCAGTACTAAAAGGGAACAGGAAATATGTGCTAACTGGTAGCAGTTAGTAACATTTCTGTTCACAGCAATGAAATTCATACCTCCAAATTATTCATATTTAACTACATGAATAAGCAGTGATGTGAAAAAACTCTGTTTTCAGTTGTTTTCTTTAAATGGACATCATGCTGCATGGTTCTATTCATGGAACATGTAGTTTTTAGTTCTTGCTATGTCACAGTCAGTGTAAAGAATGCTAATTACCAGCTGTTGACCTATCAGACCCTTGCTCATAGTTCTATGCACAGACTGTGGTATAGTTAAAATTCCAGATCACAGGTTCCATTCAGAGTGCGGTAACAGAATGATGCCCATTCAAACAAAACAATGTCAAATACAGTTTTTCATATCACATTTTATTCAGGTACATTTAAAGGTGGATAATTTGGGGTAATGAATGTCATTTCTGAAAGTAAGAACTTTGTAAACAGCTGTCAATTAGAAATAACTTCCTGTTCTCTTTACAGCTCTGTGCAGTTTTTATTTAACAGATGAGCACCATGCATAAGTGCTGACATTAGCCCAACATCAGTTTGAAATCATAGTTCATGATATGCAGTGTGAGAAATGGGACTACTGTACTGTATATACTGTACAAATGTGCTGAAGTACAAAAATAGAGCAAGATTTGTTGAGAGCTTTTGAAAGTTAAATTAATTTACTGCACGGTCACATACACTCCAGCACATTATCTGCTTTAGAACTTTGTCAGGGAATGGGAACTGTACATCAATCTGCTTGCTGTTATATGTCACAAAATAAAGTGACATTATTTCCCTTGTAGTTTAAATTAACAATGATGTAGCAGAGTTACCTTAATTATAACACATATAAATGGGGACTCACATGGACTGCAAAAGACTCATTGGGCAGGATTTTCAAATGACAACCCTCTGTAAGTCTCAGGTGCTCCAAAGATATGGTGCATGGGGCTTGCGGAAATTTAATGGATTTTTCTATACTATGTGGCAATTGCCAAAAGTTATACCAACTTTTTCTGGTCTAACATGTGGCAATCCTGGGGGCCTTTTTTACAGAGCTTGCACCAGATATTTGGCACAAGTTGCCATAAATCATGAAAACTATTGCAACTGCACCTGAGATTGTAAAATCAGATGCAGTTTTGGTGACGAGGTGTGATGCACTGCCAGAACCTAAGTGTCATGGTGCAAGCCCTGCACCATGCTTTGAAAATCCAGCTACTTATTACAAGTCTAAAAAGAGCTAAAGTGTTATATGCCAAAATTCATTCAGTTAACCAGCATAAATGATAGTTATAAAAAGACCCTAACATTTGAAATAATCAAAAGCAAAAGAAACTATAGCTAGATTACATTTATGCTGTAATTGGGTCTCTGGAGTTTTGGTGAATCAGTGGTGGTGTCTTCCCTGGGGTTGTCAACCCCAATACTCACCCCATTCCATGAGCAAGCAACATCACACATGATCTCCTGCAGGCCCTGTGTGAAGAAAGCTATACCAAATTGTGTTGGCAACATGTTGTGAGGCATACTTCTCTACACTGAGAAGTGTACCACTATGAGGCAACAGCTTGGAGCTGCACCCTGTGCTTCAGATTAGAGGCTACAGGCAGGCGGAAGGAGTGAGCATTAGCAGCCCCAAGGAAGACCCCACCACTGATTATCCAAGACTCCAGAGATCCAAAACCCTGATGTTTTTTTTTTCCTTTTGCTGATTGGAGGGTTGGGGGGTAGGAGTGTGGAGTTATGGCTGGAAACCCTAATGTGACACTTACTTACCTTTGTGGCATTACATTACCCTAATTGGTGCATTAACAATTATTTTTTGCAAAGAATTTCCTTTCTTTTTAGGATAGTGGAATTGTGTGCCTATTCACGCATATCCCTTCTGGACCTGCATGAACAGATGTAGATGTACACGGCCATCTGGCCTGTGTGCCAAGGGAAGACTTCATCTGCCTACGGAAGTTCAGGGCCCAGCTAACCCTGCCCTTCTATGCAGCATCAGATGTCAAATATGAAAGTCATGAATGTGCATTGGAAAATGTCACTGTACCTTCATTACTGTGTTGTTTTTTAATATTTTGACACCACATTTTCAACATAGCCTTGATGCAAACCCACCTCAAGAAGCCAGTAGCTGAAAATGTTCAAGTCTGAGCTAAAATGTCATGTGGCACAGGTGCAGCAACACATTTCAGCCAGGTTTTGAAAAATTACAGTTGTCACGTTCATGAGGTGATGTGAAAAAATAACTATGTTGAACATTTAAGATCAAAATATTTAAAATTAGCAAAGTTATGTGCATGCATTGCAAAATTTCAATGCACATTTATAACTTTGTTGTTTTGTAATATTTTTACACCAAATTATCAACATAGCCTTCTTATGACCCCAGTTCATGAACAGGGGTGGACAAAATGTTCAAAATCTGCCAGAAAAGTGATTTTATGCCGTGATGTCATTCTCTGCCACAGGAGCAGAAACACACTTTGGCCAGGATTTGAAAAATGACAGCTATCACATTCATGAGGTGATGTGGAAAATGACTGTTGAAATTTTGGGTTCAGAATATTTAAAATGACCAAAATTATGAGCATGCATTGCAAAATTGTAATGTACACTCATAACTTTGCCATTTTTAAATATTTTGACCCGGAATTTTCAGCATAGCCTTCTTATGACCCCACTTCATGAACAAGGACAGTAGAAAATTTCAAATCCTGCCCAAAAGATAATTTCACAAAGCGACCATGAAAATACTGTTCAGGCCTGATTTGCATAATACCACTACCACTAGTCATGAAGTGGGGTCCTAAAAAGGCCATGCAGCATGATGTGTCTTTGATTAATCTGTGGAACATGTTCAGGCGAGTGAGGCTGTGAGTTGAGTGTTTGTGGGGGTGTCGGTGGTGAGTGCTGATTGAAAGGTCGAGGTGGCCAGTTCAGAAAGGTGAGGGACTGTTTTCTGTTTCGAAGGTTGGAAAACAAATCACTGCTGGATATTTTTCTTTATTTCAAGTTAAACTCTGAGACTGGAATTGGGCACCCCAGTGTCAGAGCATCTACAGAAACACAGTTGGGTGGCCTGGTACACCGCCGCTACAGCGACACCGGCACACCAAACTCCCCACTATGAAACTCCAACTGTGCCTATATTGGCAGCCATGGGGGTTTCACTTTGACTGACTGTTCAGCAATTGGGGATAAATATCTAAGTCCACTGTCTGTGCGGCATGGAGTTAGATATCTATAGTGGGGCGGTGCAGGGGGGCACAGCCTCTCCCACATTGATCGTCTCTCCAGTGCTGGTCATTTCATGGATGCATCAGGGTTGGGGATGTCAACGGATTCCCAGAGTGGCCAAGGACATTGGTGAATTTGTTGTTGCACTGGCATCATGGATCCGAGTGGCATGGAAGGAAGGGGGTCCACAGAATCAGTACAGGAGTGGGCACCTCGTTCCGCTTATATACATTCTTTACAAAACAAAAACACATTAAAATTGGGGAGTGCAAGCGAGACACCTGGAGGGGAGTGGGGGAGAAAGAAGTAGTACCAGGAGTGAGTACCCTGGTCAGCTTAATAAAGCAAACAAATAGATAAACAGTGAGATAGACTGACAGACAGACAGATGGAAATGGACAGAACTGGGGATTGGCAGCTCAGTCCTCTCACTGCAGCCCAGAGCAGGACTATAGCTATCACTGCAGAACTCAACAAAGTCCTACTGTTCTCATACAGAGAACATGGGAAAACAGCTACTCTAGCTAAGCTGGGAATCCTGGATTTGGGGGTGCCCAGCTAAGGCATTTCTGCAAAATAAAAATAAAAAACACTAGGATTTAGCTAAACAGTTCCCATTTATCTAGGTTCAGATGTTTGTTTTTTAAAATTACATCATTTCATGTATTGTCCATGCTTTTTCTTTTTTTTTCTTTAGGTATTTATCCTCCCAAGCCCTGGCAGGAGCTTTGGCCCTCCAAGGGAGGGACTCTCTCTCAGGTCCCACCACACTGCACTCACTGACCCTGGAGATTCCCCTGTGGCTTGCCCCAGTGGGCCACACTTTTCCTTTCTCATTTCCATCCTTGATTTAAAATATGCCTTACAGGGGCTAAACTGCACTGAGAGAAGTAGTATTTCTGATGTGTTCCTAGTTGCAGGATTACGCAATACACTTGAGATGGAATGTGTGGATTTAAGGAAGTTCCTCAGGCCCTCTGAGCATGTGAGCCTGTAGCTTAATGGTTAGAGCACTGGAATGGCATGTCAGAGGTCTGAGGTTCAGTTCCCAGTGAGCCACACTTTTCCTTTCTCATTTCCATCCTTGATTTAAAATATGCCTTGCAGGGGCTAAACTGCATTGAGAAAAGCGGTATTTCTGAAAAAAAAAAAGGTGAAATCTGGCACACTTCAAGTTTAGATCTTGCCCCATTCAACATCACAGTACTGTGAAATATAGTGACTCACATAATCAAAACCAACAACAGCCATACAGTAGGTAAATAGCCAAAGCCTTGCAAACTGCATGATCAAGTCACTCAGCAGTCAGAATTGCTGCAAAATATGTGAAATTTGGTGCACCACAGCAGGGGTAGAAATTAAATTTTTGTAGTGCTTGCACCAAGATGAATGTGGCAAAAACATTACATGCACAAGAGTCAGGTTACCTGCACTGGTAAACAAAGAATGATAAAATTTTTTAAAAGATACTGGTTCTGGAAATAGTTGCATAACAGAATATTAGTTACATTTGTTAGACTTAGTGATACAAGGCAAAACAAAGATTTTTTTCCCATTTTTTCAGATGGCTCAAAAGACAAAAGTATTTCTGAGAAAGTTGTATATATTTGATCTATTCTGAGAAAGTATGTTACATTTGTTAGATTAAGTACCACAAAAGTGATTACCAGGGGTTTATTTTTCCCACCTAGTTAACTCCCATCCTAGCCAAAGCAAGTCACTGCATGTTTTTAAACAACCTGCAGAAAGGTAGCACACGGGGCAGGCAAGCATAGTAGTACAACAGAAATTTACTCTGAAAGGTCACCATCACATACACACACAGATAGGGGGCAGACACAAGATAGGCCTAGCCAAGTCAGCAGAATTTTGGTACAGAAATTAAACTTGTAACTCTAACTACCGTGAGGCGATCTGTACCAGCAGGGATTAATTCCTCCCAGTTTCACCCAGTAACTACTCCCCCTGGCAGTGGCACCACCACCAAGGTTAAATTGTGCTTTCAAGCGAGGCAGGGAAAAACAGGTGGGTCACACATACAAGAGTGGGTGACGGGCATATAGCAGAGACAACTATAGCAGACACTTTGCCTGCAGGACAATCTCACTGCCTTGCACTTTTTTAACAGGGTGATCACTGATCTATAATATCACTTCCTTTTATTTTTTGTAAATGAGTTTAAGGCTACTTTTATGAGATTTTATTCATTTAGACATAATTGTGCTGGAGTGCTGCTCTGTAAGTGTCAGCTGTGGAGTGGGAGGTCACAGTAAGATTGTGCTGCTATAAAATTACATAAAATTAGATTTTCATGCATTGCCCCACCAAAAAAAGAATCACAGTTTCCAGCAGAGCAACAGGGTTGTTGTTTGTTTTGCCAGAAACCAAATGAATAGGGCTAGGGTAAAACCCCAGTTGCTGACAAATGTTTCCTGTCTTCCTGTGATGATATTGAGAAAAAAAAAGCCTTTAAAAAAAAAAGAAAACAAATGCCCTTCAACTGTTGTTCTGGATTTTAGTTGTTTGTTTTTTTTTGTTGTATTTCTCTGACACAAAGTCTATCTCAAAATCCTGTTGGGGAAGGGGTGAAATCCCAACTCGGTTTGCTTGCTGCTGCTAAGTCGTCAAAGTCTCACATGCCCAGTTTTTCTTGCTTTTAAGCCTAGGCTTTCAGTGATGTCCTGAACAACACCCTGTCTGCCTGAGTTTAGATACTAATACTATTACGAGGAGGACAACTCAATCAGTTGCACAGGAGCTTCCCACCAAGTGGTTCAACACTTCAGCTACTTCTCTCCAACTGTGTAGTTCTGAGACCTGCACATGCTTCTCTCAACATTACCGTACCAAGTGGGTGACAGAAAGAGATACACGTGGTACAGTAATGTTATGATAGCTTATGATATGCAAGAAGTCTGATGACCCTTGAACTCAATGACAACCCCCTGCCACCAGCAACAGCCACCACAAATGATTGGCACAGTCACTGAAAAGGAGCCACATACCAATCCCTTCATCATCAATCAGCCACTGCCATGGCCCATAACCTGACAAGCCTGCTTAACTTCTTTTGTTAATGCCCCTCCTTCTCATTTCCCCTCATCACCAGTTGTCAGATTTCAGCTTCCTTTGGCAGTTCAGCTCTACAGTAGCTCCTTCCTGAGTTCCAGTACGCAAATAGCAGTGGCATTTCAAGGCTCGAGACAACTTCAGTCCCATGACAAAAATGAAAAGGTTGAAGCCTGCCCCCCCAACAGCATGATGTGTATCCCGCACCTCTTGTTGAGGCAATAATTATTGTGGCCACAGGAAACCAATTACATGCACTACAGCACATGTGGGGGTCAGAGATCTACATACACTAGCCTGTTCCTACCTCTACAGGGACCAGGCTGTGTTTGCTAATTTCGACCTCTGCACAGGTTTGAATGCCACCAAAGGCAATGTCACAGTACTGTGAAATCTGGTGATTCGCATGTTGAAAACAAGCAACAGCCATAGGCAACTAGGCAAAGCCTTGCAAACTGCATGCTCAACCCACTCAACAGTCAGATTTGCTATACAATATGTGAAAACTGGTGACCACAGGTTTGAATCCAGCCACAGTCAATGTCACAAAATAGTGAAATCTGGTGACTCAAATTTTCAAAACCTGCAATGCCTATAGGTAAATAGCCAAAACCTTGCAAATTGCAAGACCAAGCCACTCAGCAGTTACGATCACTGAAAAAATGTGAAATCTGTTGTGTCACAGGTTTGAATCCCACCATGACCAATGTGAAATCTGGTCACTCAAATGTTCAAAACCTGAAACAGCCATAGGTAAATTGCCCAGACCTTGCAAACTGCCTGATTAAGTCACTCAGCAGTCAGAATCACAGAATAAAAAGTGAAATCTGGTGCACCACAGGTTTGAAACCCACCACTGCCAATGTCACACTACTGTGAAATATGGTGACTTTCATGTTCAAAACCCCAAACAGTCATATACAAATAGCTAAAATCTTGCAAATTGCATAACCAAGCCACTCAGCAGTCACAGTCGGTGAAAAATATCTGAAATCTGGTGCACCACAGGTTCAGATCCAACCACAGGTAATGTCACAATACTGTGAAATGTGGTGACTCATGTTCCAGACCAGCAACAGCCATAGGCAAATAGCAAAAACCTTGCAAACTGCATGATCAAATCACTTCAACAGTGAGAATCATTACAAAAAAATGTGAAATCTGGCCATTCACAGGTTCTGATCTCATCCACTGCAATATCACCGTACTGTGAAATCCGGTGACTCGTGTTCAAAACTTGCAAAATGATATAGGCAAATAGCCAAAACCTTGCCTAATGCATGATCACAACACTCAGCAGTCAGAATTGCTGCAAAAAATATGACATTCGGAGCACCACAGGTTCAAATCCCACCACAGCCAATGTCACAGTACTGTGAAATCTGGTGACTCACTTGTTCAAAACCTGTAACAGCCATGGTAAATAGCCAACACCTTGCAAACTGCATGATCAAGCCAGTCAGCAGTCAGAACTAATAAACAAAATGTGAAATCTGGCACACCACAGATTCGAATACCACTACAGCCAATGTCACAGTACTGTAAAACCTGCTAACTCACATGTTCAAAACCCAAATTAGCCATACATAAATAGCTGAAACCTTGAAAATTGCATTATCAAGCCACTCAACAGTCATAATTGATGTACAAAATGTGAAATCTGGTGCACCAGAGGTTCGAATCCCACATCAGCCAAAGTCACAGTATTGTAAAACCTTTTGACTCTCATGTTCAAAACATGCCACAGCCGTAGACAAATAGCTAAACCTTGCATACGGCATAATCAAGCCACTCAGCAGTCAGGGTCGCTGGAAGAAATGTTAAATCTGGCACTCCACAGATTCGAATCCCACTACAGTTAATGTCACAGTAATGTGAAATTTGGTGACTCACATGTTCACAACCTGCTACAGTCATCTTCAAATAGCAAAAGCCTTGCAAACTGTATGATCAAGCAAACCATCAATCACAATCACAGAAAATAAATTTCAAATCTGGTGCACCACATGCTCGAATTCCATCACAGCCAATGTCACAGTACTGTGAAATCTGGTAACTCACATGTCCAAAGCCCCAGCAGCTATAAGCAAATAGCTATAACCTTGCAAACTGCATGATCAAGCCACTCAGCAGTCACAATCACTGAAAAAACTGTGAAATCTGTTGCATCTCAGATTTGAATTCCATGACAGCCAATGCCACATTACTGTGAAATCTGGTGACTCACATGTTAAAAACCCACAACAGCAACCTGTAAATAGCAAAAACCTTGCAAATTGCATGACCTAGCCACCCAGCAGTCACAATCACTGAAACAAAAAATTACATCTGGTGCACACAGTTTTGGATTCCATCACAGGCAATGTCACAGAATCTGGTGACTTTCATATTCAGAACCTGCAACATGCCATAGACAAATAGTAAAAACCTTTCACACTGCATGATCAAGCCACTCAGCAGTCATACTCGCTGAAATAAATGTGAAATCTGATGCACCACAGCTTTGAATCGCACATTTGCCAGTGTCACAGTACTGTGAAATCCGGTGTCTCACATGTTCAAAACCTACAAGAGCCATAGGCAAATAACTAAAACCTCATAAATTGCATCATCAAGCCACTCAGCAGTTATAACATCTGAAAAAAACTGAAAGCTGGCTCACCACATGTTTGAAAACCCACCATAGCCAATATCACAGTATTGTGAAATCTGATGACTCACATTTTCAAAACCCACAACAGCCATAGGCAAATAGCTATAACTTTGCAAACTGTATGATCAAGCAACTCGGCGGGCACACTCCTAAAAAAATTTTAAATGTGGCACACACCATGTTTGAATCCCACCACAGCTAACGTCACAGTACTGTGAAATCTGGAGTATCAGATGTTTAATACCTGCAACAACCATATAGATATAACTAAAGTCTTGCAAACAGAAGGAGCAGGACAAAGAACTGTGCCAGTTAAAGCAGAAGGAAGCAGGGAAGGCAGTCAGAATAGCAAAGGCACAAACCAAGTAAAAGATAGCCAACTCACTTAAGAAGGGGGATAAAACCTTTTATAGGTACTTTAGGGAGCAAAGAAAGACTAAGGCAGGGATACTGAGGCTGAATAAAGAGGAAGGTGGTTGGGCAGAGAGTGACAGTGAAAAAGAAGGGATACTGAACGAATACTTCTGCTCAGTATTCACAATGGAAGAGTAGAGGGAGATACCTAATCCAGTCAATAGAAGCACTCTGGATGGGGAAGGGGGGTTGATATTAGTCCTTTCACAGAAGAAAGGGTTCTGAAAGAACTCTTAAAACTGAAGGTGGATAAAGCAATAGGGCCTGATGAGATTCACCCTTGAATTCTAAAAGAACTAAGGGAAGAACTAGTAACACCTCTGACTACCCTTTTTAATAAATCATGGGAGGATGGTGTGGTACCTGAGGACTGGAGGAGGGCAGATTTGATTCCCCTTCACAAAAGTGGGAGCAAGACAGAGGCAGGAAACTATAGACCTGTCAGTTTGACCTCAGTGGTAGGGAAAATTATGGAATCACTTCTGAAGGAAAGAATAGTTGAGTACCTAGAGGCAAGTGGGGCACAGGACCCAAGACAACAAGGATTCACAGCATGAAGGTCATGTCAGATAAATCTAATTGATTTCTTTGGCTGGGTGACCAAAGTTGTAGACCAGGGAGGGGCTGTGGACATTGCCTACCAAGACTTTAGCAAGGCATTTGACACAGCCCCACACAAAAGATTAATAAACAAATTAGCCAGTCTGGGAGTGGGTTCCAGGGTGGTAGCCTGGGTAAAACACTGGCTTGACAACAGGACACAGAGGGTAATAGTAAATGGAGTCCATAGTGAAGAAAAGGGGGTTACTAGTGGGGCACTGCAGGGTTCATTACTGGGGCCCATTCTTTTTAATGTCTTTATAAGAGTCATTGCAGAGGGACTGGAAGGAAAAGTATGTCTCTTTGCAGATGACACAAAGATCTGCAACAGGGTCACTATGCAAGGTGGGGTGGAAAAGATAAAAAGGGACTTGGCAAGGTTGGAGTAATTATCAAATGTATGACAGCTTAGATTCAGCACAAAGAAGTGCAAAGTAATGCACCTGGGAAACAAAACCCAGGGGAAGAGTACACAATGGGGGGTGAGATACTGACGACAACAAAAATGTAAAGAGACCGGGGGTAGTCATATCAGACAACCTAAAGGTGGGCCAGCAATCTGAGAAGGCAGTAAGGAGGGCTGGGGCGATACTGGGATGTACAGAGAGATGCATCACCAGTAGAAAACAGGAAGTTGTTTGCCCTCTGTACAGACAGTAGGTAAGACCACATCTGAAGTACTGTGTTCAGTTCTGGAGACCCCATCTCTGCAAAGACATAGACAGGGTGGAGGCAGTCCAGAGGAGGGCAACCAAAATGGTGCAGGGTCTGCACTAGAAGACATATGAAGAGAGACTAAAGGAGCTTAAGATGTTTTGCCTCAAGGAAAGGAAAGAGGGGAGACATGATAGAAACTTTCAAATACCTCAAGGGAATCAACAAAATCCAAGAGGGTAGCATCTTTCAGGAAAAGAGATGCGCAACAGCAAGGGGGCACAATTTGAAGATAGAGGGGGAATGGCTCAGAGGTAATGTGAGGAAATATTTCTTCACAGAGAGGTTTATAGATGCATGGAACAGCCTACCTGAGAAGGTCATAGAGTCAAAAACCATGGGAGGATTCAAGAATGCATGGTACAGACATAAAGCAATTCTAGTGGGGGGTAGGAGGAAGTAGGCTGTTGGTTAACTGGGATTTGCAGCTTATCCCTTAGGTAAGGAAATAGGCAGACTAGGTGGGTCAATCAGTCCTTATCTGCCACCAGATTCTATGTTTCTATGTATCAAGCTGCTCAGCAGTCACAGTTGCTGAAAATAAATTTGAAATTTGGTGCTCCACATGTTTGACTCGCACTACAGCCAATGTCACAGTACTGTTAAATGGGGTGAGTCACATGTTCAGAACCCACAACAGTCATAGGACAAAAAGATAAAACCTTGCAAATTGCATGATCAAGAAACTCAGCATTCATAATCGCTGAAAAATTGTGAAATCGAGTGCAACACAGGTTTGATTCCTACCACAGCCAATGTCAGTGTACTGTGAAATCTGGTGACTGAAATGACAAATTTGCATTCCATCAGACCAATTAGTGCAGATCTGAGAGAATCAGGCAAGTCCAGATTTCTTATCTATACATGAGAAGTGTCACACAATTGTAACTGATGCAATTCCCATGATATAAACCCTATAATTTCCATGAGAACAGAACTGATAAATTGTGCGAAACCTATGCTCAACAACAAATATTACAAACACGAAAACAAATTATTGTATTTTTTTTTTTATAATCACCGGATCGTAGCACATTGAAGAAAGCATGATATGTGGCATCCCATTAGATCTTCAATGCCATATATAAATAATTTTGCTTCACATACCCCTTACTGACCATTTGTTCCTCTTTCTCTACCATTCTCATGAGTCAGCCACTGGTATCTTTTACTTGACCTGGTTATCATAATAATGTATACCACACAGCAAACTTTAGCTGGACTGCACCCACACACACACACACACATATGCACGAATGCACACACACACACACACACACACACACACACACACACACACACACACACACACACACACGTGTACACTTGGGAGAGAGAGGTAGAGACAGAGGAATGTAATTTGAACCTTTGCTAGAGGAATGATGGAGCTCTGTTTATCATTCAGTCCACTAATAGCCCCCAACATCTCATGGTACACCCCTCCGTTCCCCTATGCTCCCTCCATTCCTCCACTGTGTCACTTAAGTCTGTTACCTTCTCTGTGTCTATCTTCTCCAGGGTGTTTGAACTCAAGGACGCAGGTATATGTTGTAAAATGCATCAGCAGTGTCCACTTGTGTGAACCTTTCTGTAGCTTACTTTACCATCTCTGTAAATGCATCAATTGTTGTTCTCTGCATTTTTTCTGTTCAACTGATGTGGAACCTACACAGGAGCATGCACTCACAGGCATTTTCCAAGAGCTCAATAAATTAAAAAAAAAAAAATAATAATTAGATTGGTCCTAAAAAGTTTAACATAAACAAACCCTACAGACAGCAATACATATTGCAGATTGACACACACACACATACACAGACACACAAAGACAGACACACTTGGTGGAGGGGCGAGAATGAGAGAGAGAGAGAGAGAGGAAGAGAAATGTAATTTGAACCCCTGCTGGAGAATACAGTCTCATTAGAAACAACATTTTGATCAACAGGGTATTGTTTAAATAAAAATAGATAATCAGTGTTTAGAAAGTCCATAGTGTTGTTCCTAGTAGGAGAAAGCAGCTAGGAATAGCACTGTGGTCTATTGAATGGAGTGAGCGGAGTGCTACAACTAGCAGAGGATTGTGCTGCAACTCCTAAATTTTGTGCATCGTTCAGAGTCTCACTGTGGTCTATTGAATGGAGTGAGCGGAGTGCTACAACTAGCAGAGGATTGTGCTGCAACTCCTAAATTTTGTGCATCATTCAGAGTCTGATGTGCCTTCTTTTTCTCTATGATAGCAAGATGGCATTCAGAACTCCAACCTGTAGACATAATTACATATGCAGATCTCAGTATCTGCACACGCTGCCATCACCAAACTTTCCACAAATTTAGATCTTGCCACCTAGACAACACATGCAACATGTCGGATGATTTTGTGAAATGGTGCCAAAGCTATTAAGGTGCAGATTTAGGGGGTTAACATTGAAAGCCCAACTCAACCCTAACTACAGTATAGGGGCACTACATAATTTTGTGACAGCAGCTTGTGTGATTTCTGAGATCCGCATATGTCATTTTTCGTAAAAGGCTAACTTTTTTTCCTATACAGTACTTAACGTGTTTTTTTTTTTTGCTCTCTCCTACAGCCTACGTGGAATGGAATATTGTCTCCAAATATGCAGGGAACATGTGTTATGTCCTGAAGTAATGCCTTTGGTAGGTCTGGTGAAAAAAAAATTAAATGGTTCCAGAGTTATAACACTTTAAAGATTGGTGCTTTCTATTCTAAGCATGTGAAGTAGGGTTTTTGAGACAACATTCTGATGCAAAATGAAAAATTTGATGTTGCAGGACTCTTTCCTTTTGGTTTCACATCACTAGCTTGGCATGGCACCAACCATTTTTGTGCTGTGACAACTGTCATCTTGTTGATTTTGTCCATGAAATAAGAAGTTTGGAAAATACATAAAACTGCTGGTATTTAAAAACAAACAAACAACAGAAACTATTTAAACAACTAAGCTTAACTAGATTCTGATATTTGTTTTTTTAAAATGAGGGGTAGAAATACCTTTTCTGGGGACCCAAATTCCCGGGTACCCAGCTTAGCGAGAGGAGCACTTGACCCACATTTTCTGTATGAGAACAGCAAGACTTTCTTGATTTCTATAGCCAAAGCAGGAACTCATGCTGCAGGCTGCAGTGAGAACAGTAAACCACCATTTCCCTGGTGTCTAGTGGCACCCGCCCCATCACTGTCCCCATAATATAATTTGTTTTCCTGGTGTCTAGTGGCACCACCCCCTGCAATTACTGTCCCCATAATATTAATTTATTTCCCTGGCATCTAGTGACATCCCCCTTCTGATTGT
This sequence comes from Neoceratodus forsteri, assembly GCA_016271365.2. Taxonomy (NCBI): domain Eukaryota; kingdom Metazoa; phylum Chordata; order Ceratodontiformes; family Ceratodontidae; genus Neoceratodus; species Neoceratodus forsteri. Next base: position 897,481,428 of record CM057459.1, read on the forward strand.
GGCCCCCTTAATGTTTTTCTTTTCCCAGTATCTAGTGACACCCCCAATCCAATCGCCATCCTCATAATATTTTGTGTAACTCCCCTGTTCCCTGGGGTTACTAGAATCTCATCAGTTTCAATGTTAGGTAGGGAAGGCAGCTGGTGATTATCTAGTTAAATGGATTTTCACCTTGCCCCTCTCTGCTGCTTGATTTCAGCTGAGAACTGAGAGGTGATATCATTTAGAACTATCACAGCAACATAAGCCACACAGCTTATGTGAGGGGGGAGCAGTTTAGGATTCTGGAGTCATTTCGAGCTGGTGTGAGTTCCAGCAGCATTAAGGAAGAGATTGAGCTGCAGTGTGTGGAGTGTCTTTATTTCTAACCTTAGTGAAGGACATCCTTTCCTGACTTTGTGAAGTGGTGGAAACTGTCTCCAGGGGTTCCTGTGCCTTTATCCCATGTGGAATGAAGGTGCCTGCCAAGGATTTTAGTGGCAATCCCATGATCCAAGCTAGAACTTTTGTGAGGCTGCCTTTGCTGTACAAACTATGAGCAGATTTCCATCTGAGAGTTACCCAGGATATATACCTGCCTTTTTTCTGTGGGGTGACTCTTTGATAAAGGGACCATTTCACCCATTTCTGTGAGGATTCACTCAAGAAGATTTGCGTTTTAAAGTTGTCTGACAATAGTGGATGCCCCATATGTAGCTTGCCCTTTGTTCAGGACTTTAACCTCACACCCTAGTGGTGTTCCTGATGTTAAATGTGGTAAACATTTCAAGATAGCATCATTTTCTAGTTTCAATATTTGTGAGGCGTAACTCTGAAAGAATGTCTGGCTATGGCTGTGGAAGCAAAAGATAGGGAAACCCCCCATCTGGAGTGACCAGTTCAGCATGTTGGATCTGTAAGGGCACATGTTTTCTCTCTGTGCATGTGGCCAATGCCTGAAGAAGTTCACCCCTTGTATGCTGGTTCTGCAAGTTTTGAGCCTTGAGTTCTTCCTTGTGGCCCATGTGCCACATTCTTATTCTATGCCATATGGGAAATGGGCTAAGTAATGGCCTAGTGCCACTTTCCAGAAGTTTTTATTTGTTTTCACAGTGGCTAATTCCACAATTTTCCAGATGTCTAATCCTATGTCATATGGGAACTGTTCTAAGTAATTGCCTATTGCCAGGTCGAGGAGAAATGTTGTGTGTTTTCTGTGGCTAGTTCCACAATTCCAGATTTTAATCCTGTGCCATATGGGAAGTTTGAGTTCTGTTTCTACAGATGTATTCTGCATTGCCTTGTGCCACAGAATGCAAACCCTTGGGGGTCCATCTTTGCTTTTGTGTTTCCAACTTTGTTTCGGAATAAAGCCACACCTAGAATCCCAACCTGGTATGGACAATCTAGTTACTGCTTCCTGTGTGAATTTACTGGATACCTCTGTCCAGAAGTGCAAACCTAGCATAGCGCTTAGCAAATGTTCTCTCCTCAGGACCTGGGTTTTGGTATAGGTCTGTTTGTGTCAATTACACACACCTAATGTTTTTCTTCTGCATCTGCAAATTTTCTTTGTACCACCACTCCTTTATGTTCCCTTAGACTATGAGAGGTGTGCCTACTGGTTAAATAAGGGACCAGTGGGGGGGTTACATTTGTAATATTTTGTTTCCCTGCTGTCTAGTGCCCCCCTTCCAGATTGTCATCCCTGTAATATTATGTTTGCTTCCTTGCTGTTTGGTGGCGCCCCCACCAGGTCATCATTCCTGTAATATGTTTGTTTTCCTGGTGTCTAGTAGCATCACCCACCACCTGATTGCAATTCCTGTAATTTTTATTTCATTCCATGGTGTCTAGTGGAATCCACCCCCCCCCAGCTTGCCTCTCTGTAATAAACAAAGCAGTCCCTTGAAGCATTTTTTTACACCTCTAAGAAAGAAAACCATCCTGCACTGATACAATTCCCCCACCCCAACCTCCCACTAATTCACTAAGCACTCACTACCCCACACTGCCCCCACACACCCCACATACCCTACTTCACTTGAACATGTCCCAGAGCAAAGATCCACTCTCTGACTAAAGACATGTCTTACTACTAGAACTGCAGACTGCAATCTGATAAATTAAGGTAAATGCAGTTCAAAGTATTTCAATGGAGTTTTCAACTTTAATGCATAACTTCACCATTTTTGTATATGTTGAGCCCACATTTTCAACATGGGCTTTCTAGGATCCTACCTCATGAGTAATGTTGGTGGAATTATGCAACTCTGGTCTGAAAGGTGATTTCTCTGTTGCTTGGTGAAATCACATTTCCAACGGGATTTGAAAATTTTCACTGACCTTGTTCACGAGGTCTGGTCATAAGAAGGCTATGTAGAAAATGTGGTGTCAAAATATGTAGAAAATACCAAAGTTATGCACATATGTTGAAATTTTACTGTGCTCATTGTAACTTTTGTAATTTTACATATTTTGATCCCAAATATTCAACATGACCGTTTTTTACACCACCTCATGAATGTGACAGCTGTCATTTTTCAAATCCTGCCCAAAATGTTTTTTGGCACATGTGGTGCAAAAAGACATTGTGTTGGCATGGAATGACGTTTCTGCAGGGATTTGGAAATTCTCAGCGCAGTGTTCATGATGTGGGGTAATAACAAGGCTATGCTTACAATTTGGTTGTTGTTTTGGCTGAAATGCAATACAGCAACATACATGTACATATACTGTACATGGAGGGCGGGAGGCCCTGCACTCCCACAGGGAAATGAAGATACAATTATAGTATCTTAAAAGATAAGGAAATTATTTGCAAAAAAAACCCAAAAAAAAACTGCATTCATGCACCAGTTAAGGTAACTTAATGCCACAAAAGTAGGGAAATGTGATATAAGGGTTTCCCACCTTAACCTCCCCCAAGCTGCAAAAGGAAAAAAACATTACAGTTTGGGGTCTCCAGAGTCTTGTCGAATCAGTGGTGTGGTCTTCCTTGGAGATTGTCCATCAACCTTAATGCTAATGCTTATTCTTTGCAAAAACTATGTGAATGCATTGGTTAGGGTTGAAGATAAAGTGACAAACTTAGGAAAATATGTCAATAGGGTTTCCAACCCTAAAACACCTGCCCCAACCCTTAAACAAATAAGCGGTGGAGTCTTCCTTTGATTTGTCAACTGTAACGCTCATCTCATTGCAGTAACAGAAAAGTAAAGATATGATGGAGACAAGTATGCATGTTTCATGAGTGCATACAATGAGGTTAACATTAGGGTTAATAACCCCATGGAAGACTCCACCTCTCATTCACTTCAGGGGGTGAGGAAGGTGTTTCAGGGTTGGAAACCCTAACGTCATATTTCCCTATATATGTTGCTTCATCTTTGACCCCATCTGATGCATTAATGTAGTGTCTTGCAATGAATGTCCTTACTTTTTGAGATAGTGTAAGTGTAGCCTTATTTGGCTGAGGGTCTTGTGCTTCCAACCATGTATAGTTTTTGAGATAGAGTAGGGCCCTGCTCTCCCATCTCTCCATAGAGGAATATATGTATCTAGCTGTGGAAGGGCCCTGCACTTCCATTTATAGGATATCGGTGACCAAATTGTCAGCATAGTCATCTTATTACCCCACCTCATGTACCCGGTACTCATAATTTTTGAATCCCTGCTGAAACATAATTCCATGCAACTGCAATACCATTTGGCACCACAGATGTAAAAAGATATTTTAATCAGGATTTGAAAATGTCACCTTGTATTTGTTAATTCACCAAGGCTAGTTCATGGTTTGCCCTTTAGTCTACAGTATATTATACTAATTTTATGTACCATTGCATTCACCCTCGCTGTCAGTTAAATGTTTTAGCCTAAGTCATGTCTCATGATTGTTGTATGTAACTGGATACATGTATAAATGTGCAGCAATGCTCACAAGTCTTTCCATTATAACCAATAAAAATAAAAATGACATGAATTAAAAATGACAGCTATTACATACATGTGGTGGGGTAATAAAAAGTCTATGTTGAAAATTTGGTGTCAAAATACTTAAAATTTCCAAAGTTACAAGCGTGCGTAGCACAGTTGCAATACATGATCATAAATCTTCCATTTTTACATATTTTGACCCCAAATTTTCAACATAGACTTCTTATGACCCATCCCATGAACAAGTTAAAATTGTCAAATCCCACCATGAAAGGTGAATTTGACAACTGACAGCGAAATCAACTTTTGGGCAGGAGATGCTTAAAGATAGTCATATTGTTCATGAGGTGGGGTCCCCAAAAGGCCATGTTGACAATTTGGGTTCAAAATTTCAAAAAATGGTTGAGTTGTGCACAAAAGTTAAGTTGAAAATGCCATTGAAATACATTGAACTGCATTTACCTTAGTTTCTCATTATTCAGTTGCCAATTCCAGCAGCAAGACGTGTCTTCCATTGGAGAAAGGATCTCAAACCTAGAACCTGATAAGATGAGTGAGGGTGTACTGGTGGTGTGGGTGGTGGGTGCTGAGTGGGAGGTAGGGGTGGGGCAGCTGACTGGCGAGGGACTGTTTTTTTACCAGGAAAAATAAACATCAAGGGACTTTTTTCTTCATTTCAGGGATGGACACTGACATGGGAGTGGGGGCTGCCATTAGACACCAGGAACATAAGCCAACATGGACAGTGATCAGAGAATGGGGAAGGGAGATGGGCCACTGAAATACCAATCAGTTTTATTTGATATGAGGAAGGTGATTGGAGAACATGGGAGGGACCACTAGACTACCAGGGAATATAACAAAACTCTGTGGGGATGGTGATTGGAGAATGGGGATGGGGGAGGAAAAACTGGACTACCAATGAATATTATTTTATATTCAGGGGAAAGAAATTGTGGGGTAGAGGTTACCACTAGACACCCATGAGCTATGACAGTTCGAACTGTCATGGACCATAACTGATCACAGTCTTTTCATTTTGAACAGTAAAGTTTAACTGAAAAGAGCTGGGAATGGTTATTTTCTGATCAAATGGTCCTTAACTAAGCAAATGACCGGTGAAATTATTCTCACCACAATAATTGATATTTACAGCGTTAATTTGAAAACACTAATACTGTAAAAGAATCCAACAAAGTCTGTGAAAGAGACCTAATTACATGTCTTGTTCATTATTTACAAGGCAGTACTTGGGTAGAAAAAGTTTGTTAACACTGGAAAAAACAAGATGGCTAACAGCACAAACAGTATTTGTCATCTGATTCCCCTCCCCAGAAATAAAACTCACTCCAGTACTGCTAGCTTGGATGCTCATTGGCAAACAATTTGTTTAGGCACTCTACTATTTACATTCCAATTCTTTCTCAAAGAAGTTATTAGACTTTAAGCAGTATAATAAAGGTGTCCATTATTATTCCAGAACCATCTTCCTTCCTTGCCATCTTCTTCTTCTTGTGTGCTTTGCCTTCAGGGTCTGGACATTCAGATCTGACGCCCCACACCATCACTGGTACCAGGTGCCATCCTGCCAGGACTTCCACCCCTTAGGTCTGGACACTATAATCCGACCCCTAATGTCTACTCCTTCCCCCAACCCCCTTTTATCCCACACCTGGTTGCCACTTTGCCCCCAGCTGCGTTGGCCTACCTTCTTCCTTCCCTCTGGCTGTCCTCCTCTTCCCCCCTGACTCCCCCCTCACCCCTTTTCTCCTCTACCTTTTTCCTGCTCTCTCAGCAAAAGAGCAGGCACTTGCTACCCACCAACCAGGCTCTGTCAGCCCACTGTAAGGGCCGCTGCCCATCTGTAGCCTCAGGCCCACCAGTGGTGCCACCATGACAACTGCCCCTAATTGCTTCAGCTATCTGACTCCAGGCCTGCCTCTGTGATGGCTCCCCTAGCCTGTCCCCTTTTGGTCGGATGGGTGGGAATATTTTCAGCAGGTGAGGGCTGCTGGAGGGTTACCCAAACCTTTATAACCCTCTAAATCCCACCCACAGGCACCCATAAGCCACTCCCCAGGGCAATGGGCCATTCTCCTCCTTCCTGTGTGCCATATGAGTCACCTAGTGACCTCATCATCATCCCTCTTGTTTGGTGACCTCATCCCCCTTCTCCCTGCCTTTCTCTTTCTCTTCCTGTATCCTTTCCTTTCCTCTTTCCTTTTGGGGGGGGGGCATCTGACAATTGTGGCTGCCTGTTATTGACAACCTTGTTTGCCATCTGATCCCGCCCCCAGAAATAAAACTCACTCTACTACTGCTAGCTTGGATGCTCATTGGCAAACAATTTATTTAGGCACTCTTTACTATTTACATTCCAGTTCATTCTCAAAGAAATTGTTACACTTTAAGCAGTATATTAAAGGTGTCCATTATTCTTCTGGAACCTTCCTCCTTCCTGGCCATCTTCTTCTTGCGTGCTTCACCTTTGGTGTCTGGACGCCGCAGATCTGACCCCCAAAACCATCACCGGTACCAGGTACCATCCTGCCAGGACCTCCTCCCTTTAGGTCCAGACACTATGCTTCGATCCCTAATGTATACTCCTTCCCCCACGCACTTTTATCCCATGCCTGGGTGCTACTTTGCCACCAGCATGTGCTAGCCTGCCCTCCTCCCCCACCCCCTCTGGCTGTCCCCCTTCCCCCCTTCTGACTCCTCACTCCCCTCTTTTCCAATGCCCCATCTCCCTCTGATGATGGAAAATGGGGCTCCCCCGTTGTGGGCTAGTATCCAGGTCTCTTACTATCACCTCTCCACCACCAGGTCTATCATGTGCCTCAGAAAAAGCCACATGCCAAATTCAGACAAGTGTACCCCATGCGACTGGTACACTTCCGCCCTCTCAAAAGATACGTCCCCATGCTGTATATGCACCCCATCTCAACTTCTGCCATAGCCACCTTCCTGTTAACCCTTTTCCTCCCTTTCTCCACAGCTTTAACATCTTTTACCCCCCTCCATACCCCGCAGAAAGTGATCTTGGACCAGCTGTTGACCACCTCTGGCCACCACCCTTTTACCTTCTCTAAGTCTGTTGTTATGTCCTGTGCTAACACCCCCCATGGTGTGCTGTCCAGGTAGTTCCCCCCTAGGTAGATGATGAGCAGATCCGGCCTGCTCCAATGAATCTGAAGCTCCTCCAAGAGTGGCAGCAATCCCCCTCAGTCCTTTCCATTGCACCCTCGTGTTCTCCATATCCATCTGCAGTTGCATTGCACCACTCCTGAATGCCTCAAACCTCTCGGCCCAGTAGATAAAGGAGTGCCCCAACAAACAGACTTGTTAGTTTCCTCTGGCAGGAAAAGAAAAACACTAGGGTGAGAGACCGTCATGCCATTATCTTACATATTTCTTATAGAAGTTGGACCGCCATCTTCCCACCTGCTTCACCTCTGCTTCCATCCCCCACAGGCTGCTGCCTCTGAGGCCACCCCTATGCAGAAAGAGTGTGGGGCAAATTATTTGAGGTCCTCCCAGATGAAGGTGGGAGCCTTCTTAAGGACATCCCAACCTGAAAGCCAGTCACTGGGCTCCCATCCCCATGGCAGAACCACGTCCCCTCCCCTGCACCTCACATTTTCCTATACTCCTGCAGTTCCTCAACCACATATACCTTGCCTGGTCCCCGCCTGATCAAGACCACAGTTTGGCTCCTGCCCCCCTGGTCTGTCTTTGATCATGACAAATGAATGATCACCCTATCCTGGCCCACTTCAATGTCCCCTGCCTGTAGCCCCCTCCCATCCCTGACTTCCTCAGGGCTACTACCTCCCCCACCCTGAAAGCTCCCATCACCATGACTGCAAAGACTGCCCTAAACAGGCACGCTTCCTTCACTGTGGTGCATACATGCTGTAAGGTGCCCATCACCCTCCTCAGGAGCTGTCCCCGATGGGTCTCCTTCTAGCCTTCTTTGTCCCCTACTTTCTCTGCCAACATTTGACCATCCACTTCACATGCCTCCCAGCTGTGGCATCTGGCCAACCCCTGTCTTTACATGCCCAGCTTATGACTGCCAGCTGCGCCCCCACTGTGGTATGGGCCAAACCTCTGTCCCACTTCTCCATGACATACTGCTGCACCTGGTCAATTGACACCTTCCCCTCTGTGTCCCATCCTGCCTTAGCCTGGAAATCCTGAAAAGCCACCCATGCTCCCTCATATGCCCTCAGCATGTTAGGTGCCCAGGATCTCCAGTACAACCATCTGGCTTTTTCCCTCCAATCTTCCATAGATGGTCCAGGGCCCTATCGCTGCATGTGGCTTCAACTCCGAAAACCTGTCCACCTGTAAATGGGAAAGACTGTCAGCCACATCATTCTGAATCCCTTCAATAATGCTGCACTTTAAATGACATGTTTAACTGCAGACCTAGTAGGACCAAGCGACGCACAACCCCTCCCACTGAGTCGGTGACTCCCCTTGTCTGTTTATTACTTCCACTGCCCCCATATTATTGCACCAAAAAAGTATCTGTTTTCCTCTCATCCTTTCCCCAAAACTACCAAAGCCACCAGGATGGGGAAAATCTCCAGGAAGGTAATGTCCTTCAGTATGCCTGCTTCATTCCAGGTGCCCTGCCATGCTTCAGAGATCCAGTCCCCTTTGAAGTAGGCCCCCATCCCCAATTCTCCAGATGCGTCTGTATAGGTTCCAGGTCTGTGTTGTATTCCCAGTCATCCTGCCAGAATGTAACCCCATTATACCCTTCCAGGAACTCTTCCCACACCCCTAAATCCTCCCTTACCCCTTTTGTAATGTCCACCCAGTGATAAGGAATCCTTGCCTTCCCTGTAGCCATTGTTAGCCTCCTGGTAAAGGTCCTGCCTGGGCTGAAGGCTTTACAAGTGAAATTGAGGTGCCTCAGCAGCTGCTGTACTAATAGCAGTGGCATCCTCCTCCTCCCTTTTACCTGAGATAGCAAACCCCTTAGACGTACCACCTTGTCCCCGGGCAAGCTAAAGCACTTGTGCGCCATGTCCACTTCAATCCCCAAGAACCCCAGCTGTCAGCTTGGACCTTCTGTCTTCCATCCTGCCAGCAGAATCCCTATGTGTGCACTCATCTCCTTAAAGTCTGCCAGCATCCCCTTCCACCTCTGCCTGGCTCCCTTCTATAAGTAGGAAATTGTCCAAATAGTGCACCACCCTCTTGTGCCCATATCTCCAACTAAATAACCATTGCACCGATGAACTAAAAGTCTCAAATGTGGAACAAGCCAATGAGCAACCCATTGTCATGACTTTCTTGAAATGCAGCCCACCCTCAAATTGAAACCTAATAAGTCCCAATCCTATGGTCTCACTGGTAGTAGCCTGAAGGTGGATTCAATATCCGTCTTTGCTAGCCATGCCCCCTGTACCATCCTTATCAACACCACCACCTGGTCCAGGGATGCATGCAAGACTGCCCACAGGTCATCTGCGATCCCTTCCTTCACTGATGCTGCCTCTGGATAGGAAAGGTGAAGTATTCTTCTTTGGTACCACTCCCAGAGGAGACATCCTGAATTGTGGGCATGGGGGTTCAGCAAAAGGTCCCTCCATCCACCCTGCTACTGCCTCCTTCTGAATTTCTGCCTGGACTATATCCTCCCTCCCTTTTACTGACCCCAAATTCTTCACCCTCATTGTCCTGTGCTCCCCCTCAAAACCCAGCCGGAAACCCATTTTGAAACCTGCCTGCAGGAAGTCCACCTTTGCTGTGTCGAGGTACTACTGCATCCACACTTCTACTATGCTCCCCATTACGGGGTTGTGCACCAAAGGAAAAACCCCAGTGCCTTATTTTGCCCCGCCCATTAGTTCCACCCATAATTGGAATTGTAGCCCCATCTGTTGTGCCCCACCTCTGCCCTGCCAGATCCTCCTCCCCTCCCTCCACGAAAGGACTGCTCCTTGTATGGCCCCCTTGTTGCCATCTTTCTGCTCACCTTGCTGGCAGTTCGCCATTAGGTGTGGACCTGGGCAATGCAAGCAAACATGTCAAAACTTACAGTTCGCCCACATGCACAATGCCTTGTTGAAACCCCAGGATGCCTTCGCTGCCATGGGGGCAGTGCCTTTCTTACTGTGCCCCCCCAGGCACTGCCACAGGGCCCAACAGAATTCTCACCCATGGCTCTGAGTGTGTACAGTCCCACTTCAGGTAACCCTTTGCAGCCATCCACTTTCTAAACTCCTCTTAATACTTCAGCCACCCATATCCCAGTTTCACCTTATATGTGTCTCTGATGATTGCCGTGTAGATCAATAAGGAGATTGCCAACTCCAGCTGCTTCTCCAAGATCAGTGCACTGTAAATGAGGAAACCTACCTGCCATGTGTCTATGTTTTTCTCTTTGTATTTAGCCTCTTTCTCCTTATGCCCCACCACTGCTAGTGCCACCGGCATCTCATATTTTCCTACTGACTCCTTCTACTCATACTTTTTGTTCATGTCCTCGTCCACCAAACCAAAAATATCCATGTATTCCCCTTTCTAAATTTTCTCTTTTAATGAAGATGGCATGTGGTCACCCAGAGTAAAATCTGGGGGTCCGTCATACAACTTCTTATTTGCTTCAGGGTTCTCTGCTGCCACCCCCCCCTTGCTACTGCTTTTAATTGCCTGTATTACCCATTCCATCTTCTTTATCCCTTCCCCCATGTAGCCTATCAGCCCTTCCAAATATTCCTTCAGATCACCTTCATTCATGACATCCATATTGCCCTTACCCCTGTTTGGGCCTGGCCCCATGGGCTCCAGTGTGGGCTGTGGCAGCGGGGCTGAGGAAGGGCTATTCCCAGCTCCCCATGGCCTCTTTCCCCCATGCCCCCTCCTGCCTATTCATCTCTCTCCTTCCTCTTCTTGGATGCCTCCTCCTTCTCCTCTCTTCGCTTGACTGCCTCCACCAGCTCGGTCAGTTTACTCATTAGTCTAGATGCCTCCTCCATCGTCTTGGTGCTGGAGATCGAGGCCTTCTTTGGTGCCATCTTCCCATTGCTGCAAAACTATATCGGAGGGAAAAACACTGTTAGTGGAAAACTGCCAGCCCCTCTCCACACCCATCAACACTTCATCCATTGACGAACCCATCATCTCTTGCTGTGCCCCTTGGCACCCTCTGAGTGCCTCTCCACTAGGATACACACTGCCCCCATCCATCTGCCAGCCTTCCACGTGGGGCCAGCTGCTTCCCGCTAAGTGCCCCTTACTAAAAGTGACCATTCAAGCCAGACATCTCTGAAGTTAACCATATATCCCCCTCCTCCCACAATATTGTCCTCCAAGATCTGAGGACTGCCAAAATACCCATGGATTGTCATCCTGCTTAGTATCCCAACACATAATTGCTGGACCGCCCCCCTCCCCCCTGCTCCTGCCTTGGCCCTGTGATGGGGCTGGAGATAACCTTGCACCAGAAACCCCAGGCCCAGCACGCCGGCTCATAGCAGTGGCCAGACACCTTCCATTTTCTCCACTTCGTGCTCCCATCTTATATTTATTTATTTTTGTTTTGGTTTTTGTGCCCCCAACCAGAACGGAGCCAGCGGCTGTAACCCAAGCCTTCTTCCACTCCTGTGCACTGCCATCCTGCACAGCTTACCCCCCCTGTGCAGCTCTCATGTCCTGCTCTGTAGACCGGTGCTCTTACTTGCAGTCTCGCCGGCCCCTCCCTGCATTCTTGCTGACCGTCTGAGCCTTCCATTGTGCCTGCCAGAAGGTGCCCAGTCTCATGTGATCCGGGTTGCCTAAGCCTGCCATGGCCTGTTCATCCTTTCTCTCCCATCTCCAGCCTAGCCTCGGCTCCCCTGCCCTACTACCTTCATTCATTTTCTTTCTTTTTTTTTCTTTGAATAGTTTTATTTTAAAATCTCCTGTCCCCCCCAATATTGCCACGCATGCAACCCCCTTTCCCCGAGCTCAACCCTCCTGTCCTCCTAGGCCTGCCAGCTCTTCCAGGCCTACCAGCCTCCTGATGACCATGCGGCATCCACCTACACATAGCTACCCAAGCAAGCCCCAACAATCTGTTCTCGCTTAACCCACTTTCCTGCTCTGTTTCCCTTTTCCTTCTTTTGCCACATTATCCTGTGACCTGCACTTTGCACCCACTCTACAAAAAACCCTTAGGAGCTCCCACTTGCCTCTCCCCATGCCTTTCCTCTCTGCTGGTAGGCCTCTCCTTGGAAAATTCCCAGCATCTGCACAAAAACGCCACTCCTTGTGGCCAAGCGCTCTGGCAGAGACCCCCACTTCTGGCTCTCTGGCCTTTCTACCAAATTTGCCACTCCTTATGGCCTAAAGCCCCACCAAAGGCCTTGCCTCTGACTCTACTCCCTAGGCCTACATGCCACTCCATGTGGTGAAACACTGCATCTTCCCGATTAGGCCCACCTAAACTGCATATGATACCATGCACCAGTGGCCCGACCTGCCTCTCTGCTTCCCAACTGGTTCTCATGCTTGAGTGAACCACAATACTGGAAGCTACAGACTCGCCTCACCACCCACAAATTCCATTCTTTAATTGGGTGAGCTTCCCTTCCATAGCAACTAACTGCCACAACATGATCAGACCTTACACTGAGCCACAGCTCCATGTGTCCAACGGCTCCCATTGCCCAAGCGCAAAACTACCGCAAGGCACAAAACTCCTGTACAGTTCAAGGCTAAAATCTTCTGCATGCTACCCAAATGCATTAAAATCCTACCATCACATCTTTCTTGGAACAAGCAAAACTTTCTATTTTTTACAAATGGTGAGGCCATACATCACCAAAACTTGTCATTATACCACAGTTAAAACACCATAAACTTGCCAAATACATGCATCAATGTGGTTCCATGTGGCCTAAAAGCCCCAGGGGAACCTACAGCTTGTGCCTTACCTTGTTTGCCACACAATGTGCTGAAAATCCTCACCAGTAAAATTTCCAGCAGGGGAGAGCTACCGGATGGTTACCCAAACCTTTATACCCCTCCAAATCCTACCTCCAGGCACCCATAAGCCACTCCTCCTGGCCAATGGGCCATTCTCCTACTACCTGTGTGTCATATGTGTCACTTAATGAACTCATCATCATTCCTCTCCTTTGGTGACCTCATCCTCCCTTCCCCCCCTTTCCCATCCTCCTCCCTCTATGCTTTCCTCTTTCCTTGGGGCGGGGGGGGGAGTCTGACAATTGTGGCTGCCTGTTATTGGTAACCTTATTTGTCTTAGAATGAACAGTAAATTAACAGTTGGAACACTAACTTTACAGTTTGAGCAGTTTTCATTTACCTGCCTGTCTTGCAGCTATCACAAGAAAATTTTTAAAATTCAAAATTGGTAACCTATGTTTTCACCAAACCATCCTAAGGCACACCCTTGGCACAGACCTGATCATCCCTGAAAATTTCAAGGAAACATTTTATTCCATCTGGTCTGTAGATGATGGCAAAAAATCCCATCTTAATCGATGTGAAAAAATATTTTCTTTTCTGTTTTTTACCACTTTATATCTCAAAAACCATACAAGATGCCATCACAATAGTTTTCACATACTGAAACTCTGGCAGAATGACCAGGCATGCCAGATGTTGGGCTATTTTGTGGAAGTATGCCAAAGTTATTAAGGTGCAAAATTTTGAATTTAAAATTGTAGTGCTATACCAAACCCTTTATAGTTCGAACAGTAAATTTACAGTTTGAACAGTAAATTACAGTTCAAACAGTATATTTACTGTTTAAACTATTCTCATTTATCTGCCTGCCTTGCAGCTATCACAAAAATTGTTATAATTCAAAAATGGTAAAATATTTTTTCACCAAACCACCCAAAGGTACACCCTTGGCACAGACACCATCATCCCTAATAATGACAGAGAAAAAGTTCATTCTGTCTGATCTGTAGATGATGTCAAAAAATCCCATGTTTAACAACAGGAAAAAAAGTGTTTCCTTCTGTTTTTTTGCCACTTTATATCTCAAAAACCAATCAAGATGCCATCGTGAAACTTTTCATGTCTTGAGTCTCAGACAAAATGACCAGGCATGCCAAATGTTGGGCTATTTTGCTGAAGTATGCCAAAATTATTAAGGTGCAAAATTTAGAATTTAATATTGAAGTGCTGTTTCAACCCTTTACGGTTCAAACAATAAATTAAACTTCAAGCAGTAAATTTACAACTTGAACTGTTGTCATTTACCTTCCTGTCTTGCAGCTATCATACAAATTGTTATAATTCAAAAATGGTAAAATATATTTTTCACCAAACCATCCAAAGGCACACATTTGGCACAGACCCCATCATTCCTGAAAATTTCAGAGAAAATTTTCATTTGGTCTGGTCTGTAGATGATAGCAAAAAATCCCATGTTAACCAAAGGGAGAAAGTGCTTTTTTTTCTCTTTCTTTTTTTTTACCACTTATCTCAAAAACCATACAAGATGCCATCTAGACACTTTTCATATCTTGAGACTCTGGCAGAATCACCACACATGCCAAATTTTGAGCTATTTCACTGAAGTATGCAAAGTTATTAGGGTACAAAATTTTGAATTTAATATTGAAGTGCTGTACCAATTCTTTACAGTTCAAACAGTAAATTTACAGTTCGAACAGTAAATTACAGTTTGAACAGTAAATTACAGTTTGAAAAGTAAATTTACAGTTCGAATAGTAAACTACAGTTCAAACAGTAAATTTATAGTTAGAACTGTTTTCTTTTATGTGTCTGTCTTCTGGCTATCACAAAAATCATTATAATTCAAAAATGGTAAAATATATTTTCACCAAATCATCCAAAGGCACACCCTTGATACAGACCTCATCATCCCTGAACATGTCAGAGAAAATTTTCATTCCTTCTTTATTTAGTTGTTTAACCAGGTATAGAACACTAAGCTGAAGCTTTTTTACAGGAGCGACCTGGGAGCACAAGTGATTTGCTCAGGGTTGCACAGTATGCAAGTAGAAGCTGTGGGATTCAAACCCAGGTCTGGTCTGCTGGATGTTACCAGATTTGTAGCTCAGAGCCTTAGACCACTGCGCTATACTGCCTCCAAAGGTGTGTAGATGATGGCAAAAATTCCCATATTAACCAAAGGGAAGAAAGTGTTTTTGTTTTCTGTTTTTTACCACTTTATATCTCAAAAAACATACAAGATGCCATCACAAAACATTTCATGTCTTGAGACACAGCTAGAATGACTGTGCATGCAAAATTTCGGGCTGTTTCATTGAAGTAGGCCAAAGTTATTAAGGTGTAAAATTTTGAATTTAAAATTGAAGTGCTGTACCAACCCTAAGAACAGTGGCACTATCACATTACTGTAAGATATGCTTTGGGTTCATCAGCCCTAATGATCACCCCAGTCCATAAGTAAATAAGCTGAGGTTGGCACAGTATAGGAGAATGGGGTGAGCCTTAGGGTCGATGACTGCAAGGCACACCCCCAAAGCCTATCAGTGTCTCTAGGGTGGGGGTAGGGTGTTAGGGCTGAAAACCCTAATACCACATTTCCCTGCTTTTATTGCTTTAGTAAGAACCCTAACTGATACATTAATATCTTTTTGTTTACATTGGATTTCCTTACTTTTTGAGATAGTTTACTTGTGCTTATGTCACAGTGGGATAGCAGGGCCTTTCAGGCCCTGCACTCCCATGCTCTGTGATTTTCCTTATTTTACTATAGGAGTGCAGGGTCCTTCAGACCCTGTGCACCCATGCCTCGATAGATGCATGACCAAATTATCAGCATAGCCATCTTATTACCCAAACATATTTGCCTGGTAGAGAAATTTTTCAAATCCCTGTCAAAATATAATTTTGCACAACTGCAACATCATTACATGCCACAGGTGTGAAAACACATTTTGGACAGGATTTGAAAAATGATAGCTGTGACATACATGATGTTGAGTAATAAAAAGATTATGTTGAAAATCTGCATTCAAAATATTTAACATTTCTGAAGTTAAAAGCAGGCATACCGAAATTGCAATGAATGACCCCAGATTTTGAACATAGTCTTCTTATGACCCATATCTCCTTAACCCGATAGGTGATAATTTTCAAATTCATGGCAAAATGCCATTCCGCGCTACAGGTGCAACAACATGTTTCGAGCAGGATGTGAAAAATGACAGCTGTACTGTTCATGAGGTGGTGTACAAAAAAGGCTATTGTTGAAAATCTGGGGAGAAAATATTAAAAATTAACAAAAATACATGCTGGTGTAGAAAATTTCAATGATCACGCATAACTAGGTCATTTAATATTGTCACCAGATTTTCAACATGGGCTTTTTGGAACCCCACCTCATAAACACTCACACTGTCATTTTGTTATTCAGTCCCGGAAGCAACCATGAAATCACCTTCTGGGCCAGAGTAACAAAATGGCAGTGACAATGTTCATGACATGGGGACACAAAAATACCATTTTGAAAATTTGGTGAAAAAAAACCTAAACATGCAAAGATATCAACATTAGTTCAAAACGTTATTGAAATGCCTTATAGGGCACTTACCTTTATTGCTCAGTTCATATTTTGGCTTTGAAGAGTGCAGATGCATCCTGGTCAACAGAAGATAACCGCAGATGATCTCTGGAGATAAGTATAGGATAAGGGGGAAGCGTGGGTGGTGGGTGCTCAGTGGGAGGGTGGGGATAGGGGAGGGGCAGTGGGGACAACAAGGAATTGTTTTCTTTTATTCAGGTTAAATGCAAAAAAGATGTCGTTGGATGGTTTTCTTCATTTTAGGTTAAAACTTAATGAATATTACAGGACCATGCGAGTGGGTTCTCATTGTCTCATAGTACTGGGGGGAGGCTTCAAATGCCAACACAGAATTGGGCACCCCAATGTTGGAAATAAAGATATTATTAATTTATGGGACACTAGGAGTGGGATCCCCAGTGTCCCACAGTGCTGAGGGGGGATCTTCAAATGCTGACATGGGGATTGGGTACTCTGATGTTGGAAATAACTAAATAAACATTATGGGGACACTGGGAGTGGGCTCCTCAGTGTCCCACAGTGCTGGGGGAGGTCTTCAAATGCTGACATGGGGATTTGGCATCCCAATGTCAGCAATAAATCAAGAAACAAACAAATAATAAAAATAAACAAATGGAATCAGAGGGTGGGGGTGCCACTAGACACCAGGGAATGCCACTACACAACAGGTCATTATAAGGGGGGGTGCCACTAGACACCAGGGATAGGGCTCAATGATCGGTGGGTGTAGGATGCCACTAGACACCTGGGAAATGGGTGGGCTACAGACAAATCTGCAGCTGGCAGCACGAGTTCTAGCTGCAGCTGCAGGAGTCAAAAAAATCCCACTGTTCTCATACAGAGAATGGGGGAGAAGTGGTCCTTTCACTAGGCATAGAACCCGAGATTTTGGGTGTACAAGAAAGGTGTTTCTGGTCACAGTCAAAAAAAATATATATCAGAATGTAGCCAAATGGGTCCCATTGAACTAAGTTCTAATTGTCTTTTTTTTTTGTATTAATTGCATTTTCACATATTTCCTTCATGTTTTTATCTCTCACTAATGGCAAAAGAAGATAGTGGACACAACAGAGCTCTGTGAAAGTACAGCAGTCTCTATGTGACCCTACATGCAAAAAGAAAGTAACATTTGTGAAAACAAGGGCTATATGCGACCCTCCATGCTCAAATGTGTGCAAACATATCAGCTTCTGCGATCAAAATACCTACATTATTTGCTCAAATAATAGCTCCTGTGATCAAAAATGACTCTTGCCATTCCACCTCCACCCCCACCCTGCAGACACTGATAGGCATTGGAGTGTGCCTTGTAGTTATCAGCCCTAATGCTCACCCCATTACATAAATAAATAAGCTGGCATGGATGCAGTATAACAGAATTGGGTGAGCATTATGGCTGATAACCCCTGCAGGGTGGGAACCAATGACTTAGCAGGGAAAGAGGTGAGGTAGTACAGAACAGGTTTATAGAGATAGCAAAGAATTACAAGTATTTGGTGAGCTCTATGACCTTTTCAGAGGTAATTCCTGTTCCCAGGGCTAGCAAAGTCAGAAAAGGGAGGATTGAGGAGTTTAATGATTGGCTAAGGAGCTGGTGCAAGGAGGAAGGGTTCAATTGTATTGGAGGTCAGGGTGACAAGTGGTCAAACAAAGGGCTATATCCGACAGATAGGCTGCACTTTAATTGGGATGGATCAAAAGTACTCGTGGACAAGCTGAGGGAATACATGGAAACAGATCTGAGTTTAAACTGCTGTAGGGGGGCTGAGACAGCAGGCACAGAAACTTTGAGTCAGGGAGGTCTGTGCCCCCCTCCCGCGCAAGAAGTAGTATTCATTCATGAGGGAGGCTTAGGGGCAAGAGGGGCATCCTAGGACAGAGGGTGAAAGGGGATGTAGAGGGGATAGACAGATCAAGAAGGATACTGGAACTAGGAAGGGATGTGTAGCACCAAGAAGGAGACTGGTGCCACTCAGTGCTTGCAGTCTTGCTAACAAGATAGCAGACATGCAGGTCCTCTTAGTGGAGTGGAAGACAGATGTAGCAGTGATTGCTGAGACCTGGAATACAGCACACCATGACTGGGACCTCTCACTGCTAGGGTACAAGCTGTACAGAAGGGACATAATGCTAGGTTAAAGGGTGATGGCAGCATACATCAGGGAGAGGATAATATGCACTTGGGAGGAGAATGAACAGTGGAAAGTGGAGTCGCTATGGATCAAGCTCCAGACCAACAGGTAGGAGGAAAGTCAGGTTGGGGGACCACCCAATCAAGAGGAAGAAAGGGACAAAGAATTATGTAAGGAATTGCTGGAAGCAGCAGGAAAAGGAGAGGTGGTAGTGGAGGGGGACTAAAATCTCCTCAAGGTGGACTGGGGTACACCAGCCACATCCAGTGGCAGGAGTCAAGTGGTCCTGAATGTGATACAGGTAGGGGTTCATAACACAGGAAGTTATGGAGCCCACCAGGAAGGGGGCAATCTTTGCTCTAGTGCTCTCAAATGGGAAGCACATACATGACATAACAGTCAAGGAACCCTTGAGATGTAGCAGCCACAGCATAGTGTGGTTCAGTTTGGATATGGGAAGAAAAAACTTCCCCACCAAAACCCGGACTTCAGGAGAGCAGATTTCAGAAAAATCAGAATGTGCTAAGGGAGCAACTAAAGGGCATTAAATCACACATAGGGGTGGACAGACAATAGGGCATCATCAGGGATGTTATACTAACAGCCACAGTGGATTGTGCCAGGCTTAGGGAGAAACAATTGGGGCCCAATCACCCATCTGGTTCAACTTTGAGGTTGCCATGATGGTGAGAGACAAGAGAACAGCCTAGAAGAGGTACAAGAGCACTAAGAGCGAAAGCAGATAAGAAGGAATACCTGAGACTAGCTAAAGTCACAGGCAAGGTGGTGCGGCAAACAAAGGTACAGAATGAACTGCAAATAGCAGAAGGGACTGAGACCTGATGAGGGCCTTCTTTTGCTAAATAGGCAAGAAGAGGGACAGAAAAGATGGGATATTTAAGCTGAGGAAGGGGGAATGGATGGGTGGAGGAAGAAGTGAGCAAGGCAGAGGTACTGAAAGAGTACTTGTATTATCTCTTTACTAGAGAAAAAGATTGGCAGGTACCACCGGGAGGAGGAAGGGGAGAGGGGCCACAGACATGGGAATAGAGGTAGACAGAGTGAGGGAAGAGCTACTAGCACTGAAGGCAGATAAGTCCCCAGGACTGGATGGTATACATCTGAGGGTACTGAGAGAGACAGCAGGAGAGCTTGAGAGGCCACTGGTGGATATCTTCAATGAATCTCTGGAGCTGGGAGTGGTGCCACAGGAATAGAGAATGGCACATGTGATGATTCTTCACAAGAGCGGAATCAGAGGTGATCCAGGGAACTATAGACCAGTCAGTCTGACATTGGTCTTGTGCAAACTCAAAGAGACCATACTCAAGGAGAGGTTGGAAAGGTACATAGAGGAGAATGGTCTCCAGGACAAGAGGCAGCACTGGTTTGTGGGAGGGAGATCCTGTCAGATGAACCTGATTGACTTTTTTGATCAGGTCACCAGGGCGGTGGATGGGGCAAAGTGGTAGACATCATTTGCCTGGACTTTAGCAAGGCCATTGATTCTGTACCACATAAGAGGCTAATCAGCAAACAGAATGATCTTTGTGTCAAAGAGAAAATGACAAAGTGGGTAAACAGCTGGCTAAGTGACAGAACCCAGAGGGTGGTGATGGGGGAGTAGAGAGTTATCCAGTACCAGAGAAGTCACCAGTGGGGTCTAGCAGGGATCAGTGCTGGGCTGGTGTTGTTCAATGTCTCCATAAACGACATTGAGGAAGGCATAAAGGGCAAGATGTGCCTGTTTGCAGATGACACCAAACTCTGCAAGAGGGTGGACACAGCAGAAAGAATACAGAGCCTACAGGAAGACCTCAGGAAACTTGAGAGATGGTTGGGGATATGGCAACTTGGCTCCAATGTCAAGAAATGCAAAGTGGTACACATTGGGGACAGAAATCCTAGGAATGAGTATTACCTGGGAGGAGGGTTCTGGGTATCAGCTTCAGAGGAAGAAAAATATCTGGGAGTGATGACCACCAGTGGCGTGAAACACACCTCGTAATACAAGAAGACAGCAAAGGTGAGCAGGGTGTTGGGGTGTATAGCCAGGGGTTTCAGCAGTAGGTGGAGTGAGGTCATGATGCTCCTATACACGTCACTGGTGAGACCACATTTGAAATAGGGGCTGAAGTGCTGGAATCCACATCATAAGAAGGACATCAGATTGTTAGAGTGAGTCCAAAGGAGGGCAACCAAGATGATCAGGGGACTGCAGGGGAAGTCTTATGAAAAGAGTCTGGGAGCCCTGAGAATGGCTACGGGGTCATAATGTTGTAAGACATAATGCCACATGCATGTATCACACTGCCAAAACAGCATGATATATTGCATGCAGCATAAGTTTTTGTTTATGCGGGGGACTCTGCCTCCCGCACACCCCGTTATGGGGAGCTGTGCCCCCCAACCCTCCCCAACTAAAATATCTAACTATGGGAGGAGGTGGGTTCAGTAAATATTGAACAAAGTGTGAAAAAAGGAAAATTTCATGCAGCTGGGACAGGGAATCAAACCCCGTCCCAAATGCTCTGCCTGTTTTTGTCTCTGCCGGTGGCTCATCCCTTTGAGCCATTGCAACTGATCAGCAGAAGCCTGCCCCAACAGAGGTAATATCCTCTGCCTTCAACAGTGAGAGGGTGCAGTAGTGCGCACAGAACCTTTCGGGGTATTGCACCCTCTTGCTGTCCTATACCGCGCTGTTGCAGTTTTGGTTTTTTTTCGTAAGCTATTAAGAGTACAACATTTTGACCCGGTAGGCTGAGAATGCACTCCCTGGAAGAGAGGAGAGAGAGAGAAAGGAAGTATATGATAGAAACCCTTAAGAACCTGAAGGGAATAAATAGAGTGAATAGGGAACGTTTCTTCAAGCTAAGTGACAACAGAATCATGAGGGGGCACAGTTTGAATTTGGTGGGTGGGGTTAGGAGGGATGTTCGGAAGCATTTTGTCTTGGACAGGGTGGTGGACACATGGAATGTACTGCCAGAAGAGGTGGTCTCAGTGAAAATTGTGGGTGGCTTCAAGAGGGACTGTGATAGGCATTAATGGAACCCATGGGACTATTGGGGGGGTTATGAAGGATGTGTTGATGGGGGCAGGATCTATGGCATAAGACAGGGACACTACATTACTAATGAGCAGACTCAATAGACCAATTTGGCCTTCTCTTCTGCTGACTTTTTCACATGTTTGTAGGTCCATATGCAACAACAGAAAAAAAGGATCTGGGAATAATTGTCAAATGATTTTAAGTTCAGTAATCACTGTAAAGAAATAGCAAAAAGGAATATAAGATTGTGGGCTGCATATCAAGAAATAAACGCAGGAGAAATAGGGCAGTGATTCAGCCACTGTATAATTCATTGGTTAGACCTCCTTCAAAATACTTCAGCCAGTTTTGGGCACCTCATCATGTTAAAGATCTAAGGCTATTGGAAGGGGTCCAGAGTTGGGCCAGAAAGACGATGACTGGAATGAGGGGAAGGACCTATGATGAGAGGCTTTGGGTACTAAATACAGAATGTATTCTCTTTAGAAAAGGATACTGTTTGGTGATATGTGCCTGGCATATAATGCCTCCCAGAATAAATACTTGAGGATGTGCTTAGGGCTAAATATCAAGGAGTGTGCCAAAGAAAGTAGAAGAAACTGTTAATAGTAAAAAATGAACATTATGTAGAACAGCCAAAACAGCAGTATGGTTTTCAGAGAGGGTTGTGACTATCTGGAACTCCTTGACAGATTCAGTTGTAGCATGTGACATGATGGATAGTTTAAAGACCAATTTAGACATATTTCTGGATGAACACTGCATTCAGAAATACAACCACTGATGAAAATGGCAAGCAATTGAAAGGTTTTACAAGTCTGTCGTGATTGTAAAAAGCCTCTTTAACATAGGAAACCTATGAAACTCAACAGTATATAGCTATGGGGCTTAAATGAGGAGGATGACTATGTACCCTTTCTCTGAATTATCTTGGTTTTGCACACCAGCTTTTTTTTGATAGGATTCAATGAATTTGCATATACCCATTTCTAGATATTGTTTTTCTTGTTTTTGAATGTTTTAAAATTTGCCAAAATTGCCAGGTTGATTGAAACTTCTGATTGACTAGAATGTACCATTAGATGACTGAGGGTTCCTTTTGATATTTCTTACATGTTGTATTATTTTGTTTGCTGTTTTACAATTTTTCAAGCAGCCTTGTTAAGCAGGATCTAAACACATAACTCTAGTGCCTTTGTAGAAAATCTTTTTGGTGTTTCACATAGACTGTTGTGGCAGAAAAGGACCAGTAGGCCCATCTTTTCTGACCCTATTCTTACCTATTCTGTCACGTTTTGTTCTATTTCATCACTGGGGTCCCTCCTCCCCCATCCTCTACCCAATTTGCCCCATCCCTATCTCACACATGCTTGAAGCCCCTCAGAGTCTTTTCCCCCATTACCACCTCTGGCAGACTGTTCCATTTGTTGACCACCCTTTCTATGAAGAAATATTTCTGCACATCTCTACTAAATTTTCCACCTTTAATTTAATTTCAAGCCTGGTGTTCTAGTGCCTTTTTTTCTCTAAAAGAGACGCCCCACCTTCTCTTTATTCACCCCTATGAGATACTTACAGGTTTCAGTCAAGTCTCCTCTCACTCTCCTTTCCTTCAAGGAGTACATTTTGAATTCTTGCAGCCTTTGCTCCAATGACTTTTCATGCAAACCTTGAACTATTTTGGTTTCACTTCAATGTACTGTCTCCACCCTGTCAACGTCCCTGCAGAGGTGCAGCCTCTAGAACTAGACACAGTACTCCAGGTGGGGCCTCACCAGTGAGCGATACAAGAGCACCCACCTTCCTCCTCCTGCTAGAAATCTCCCTACAAATACACCCCATCATGCTACTAGCCTTTCCCACTGCCTTGTTACATTAATCAGCTACCTTGAAGTCATCAGATAAGATGACCCTAGGTCTCATTCTTGCTTGGTGACTGTAAGTACCTCTCCCCTCATCGTATATACAGATCCCAGGTTTCCCGACCATAGGTGCTTAACCTTGCCCTTTTTGGCATTGAACCCCAGCTGCCACACTCCAAACTACTCCTCTATTATTTTCAAAGCATGGTGAGATCACAAGACACTCCGTACAAAAAAAAATTAGCCTTTTATAAATTATTAATAAGATTGGACAGAGTCACCACAGACATCAATGTGCAAATGGAATCAACAATTGTTTGTCTTCCATGTGCTTTTTATTATCATTATCATGAACTGCCACATATTCATTGAGAAATCATAGTTTATTCTCATAATTCCTGTGCTCCCTCTCTCATGAATCAAGTTTTCTTCCATCATGTGCCACTCACTGTATCATGTAGGTTAAAGTAACACCACTTTCTACCTTGCCAGCACATAGCATTAAAAATGGTACAATATAATTGGATAATGTGCAAAAAAGTAAGCACCCAGTCAGGACTTCAAATATAAATGACTTTTATTGTCTACAAAGTACTGAAGTGCAAAGTGTGGCTCCACATCACAATGATATGGGCCAGCAGGAAAACCTCTTACATTTCACCTGGTATTAACCATGCTTCATCAGAGAATTTAATTGGTCAGTACCACCTCAGCCATTTGAGCACCATGGGCATTAATATCTGCCAATATGCCATGAGGCACTATACATAGTGCTAATTGTCATCTTCACAACTCATAACGTATTCATTAAGCAATTATGTTTCTTGTCATATAAATAAAAAATTTAATGTATTAAAATATATTTATATTACTAGTATTATATTACTATTTCATATCAAATAAATGAAATACATCGCATAAAAATAAAAACAAATAATACATTACATAATCTGAAATAAAAAAATCATAGTTTAAAAATATAATCGTAAAACACTGCAAGTATGAATATAATCGGCATGAGGGAAAGCAGAGAGCCAGAGACTATGGAGGAGCATGTTCTTTGAGGTCAGCAATGAATAGTAACTTTCTATAGCTTTCACTGATCATGGTGATCTTAGTGGGTTTTGCAGACTATCGCACAATACCAGGAAAGGTATGTCACAGGAGATGATTGCGAACAGCACTTGGCAAACAAAAACTACAGTAATTCATATTCATTGCTGACCTCAAGACTTCTTCCTTTCTTTATTCTGTGTTACCTATGCAAATTATTGCTTTGCATTGGTATCCAGTGATATGGGCAATTCAAATTGAGCAACATAATTTGAGGCACTCAATTTGAGCGCCTGTAACTAGAGTGAGTGGGGAAGCAGAGCGACTGTTGGAATAGCGAGAGTAGAAGGACTAAAACCGCGAATGCAGGATAGAGCGATGGTAGGAGGGATCTCTCAGGAACCAAGATATATAGGTAGTTTGGTGAGGCAGTGTCAAGCAGACTGTGTGATCTTGTGGAGGCAGTGTATGCCTCCAGTGTGGAAGAACCTGCGTTGGAGCGTTGGTGTGTTTTTTTTTTTTTTGGTTTTACTCATTGGGAGTTGTATTTTTTAATTTTATATTGTATATTTTTTTAATGTTGTGTTCCCTCTCCCCCTTGGTCCCACTCCCCCGTTGTCCTGGTGGTCCCCCATTTATGCTCCCCTGAATAGCCCCCTCTTGAGTTGCCTCCTTACCCCACTGTAAGGCCCCTCCTTGGAGTTGATTATATTAAGAAGGGGGGGGGTGCAAGGTGCATAGCCCCCTGTATAAAATGTAAGGTAGTGTTAGTTGGTATGGTCACTTATTTTGGGATTGCTGTAGTGCACAATCACCATTTGTGTTTTCGACATTGTGCACTCTCCCATGTATGATACTGTTATTTCTTTGCCATTATCACATGGAACCCTTTGTGTTGCTGTAGAAGTTCTGGTAAATTTTCAAAGCCAAATCAAATTTTCAGGATCAACCACTATGCTGAACTGAAGATAACTGTAGATCACTTCTCTTATCCTTTCTCCATGCCTCTTTTCTGACTTCAGCTACTGTAGTGTCTGTGGAATCCACTTTCTGGTAACTTGTTTGGTGTCTTTTTCATTCTGCTGCTGGGCAGCTCACAGATTTCTACTGTAAGATTGTCTGTTCTGCAATTTGCACGTGCTATGTGAACATTCCAATAAGTTTCTGTGATGTGTTTTCTTGGCCTTATCTCACTGTATGCTTTCATCCATTGCATTATTTTTATTTTTTATTTATTTATTTATTTATTTAATATGTCAGCTAGACCTTTGAGCCTGAGTTCTTTTACAAAGGTTCCATGTCAGGGTGGACGAATAAGACAAATACACATATACAGTGGTTACAGATGCCTGCTCATTGGCATACAAGAGCATTTACATGACAGTTACACAAATTGTAGAGAAAAAGAGTAATTGTAACAGAGTATAAGCTATTTCACAAAAAAATATTGATAGCATCAGTTAACCAGTAAACCCCACCTCAGGCAACCACCAAAATCTGTTGTTAGACTAAAGTTGAGAAGACTGCATAGGGGTTAACGCTTACTCAGACTGCTTCAGGCCGGGTGTCAGTAAAAAACAGGAGGGCAGAGGTTTGAACTCACTCGCAGAGGGTGAGAGGTAGGGGTAGTGGGCCAGGGTGCTGTGGGAGGGGTGTGGGTTGGGGGGAGCAGCTCCAAAAAGGCCTTGTCGAGTTAGAGGTGGTAGGGGGAGGCATTATCTACGTGCGGAATTAGAGTTGATCAAGTAGCTTTACTTACACTATATTTGCAGGGCTGGTGAAGGAGGCATAGTTTAAAGCTATTCATTTCTCAGCAACAGTACCTGCCTTAACAGTCCTTACCTCTCTGTGATAAGGCTGTTAGGGATAATTACTTAACAAAATGCACATTGACATACCATTAGGAAGAAACATCAATCTTATCACATTATTTTTTTTTTTAAAGTCATCTTTATTGTATTTTTCTTCCAGTGATCATTAGACAAACATACACATATGCCCAGGACATGCCCCGGCCCACACCCCAAAACTGAGTGTGACCACTATGTACAATCAATAACTATATACATACACAGCCGCATAGTATACTCTCTAACAACTTACTCATGCCTGGGTTTATAATATAATAACTAGGACAACCCCAACCAAGAAGATACTTATATGGATCAATATCTAAATCTCAATTGCCCCATAGTGCCTCTAAGGCCTTGTATCACACACAAGGATCCTCAGGGAGATATTCTGCAGCTGTGTCCCAAGGGAAAAGAGAGAGACCCCCACATCGATATCTGGTAGATTCCATGCTCCAGTAACAAGAAAAACATTGAAACGTGACCTACCTGCTTCAGTAAGCTAACTGCGTTTAAGTGAGCCCACTATTACAGGAGTAGCTACTCCCTACCCAGCTATTCTTGATTACGTACCTTCTGACAGACAAAACCTTGTCTGGGGTATTTTGGACTGCAAGGTATATACCGACTCCAAGGTCCTCCATCTCTTATCATAAGTTTCCTTTCGTCCAGTTCGAAGCATTTGTCTTCTAAGCCTGGCCAAGATTGTCAGCAAGTCTCCCACCCATTGGTCATATGTATAGATCAAATCACTTTTCTAATGCTTCAAGACAAATGCTTTGACCAAGGAGGACATTAAAGAAATGTGGCCTTTAACAAGCATGCTAGGGATATCTGACATGTCCCCTAGAACACAAATCTTAGGCACGATGAGTTCCTTATAATTTATCACTGGATCCATATTATGTTGAATTTGCTCCCAAATGGGGAAAATTTTGGAACAGTGCCATAGTACATGGAGTAGGTCCCCTGGGCTTGCACTACACCTAAAACATAGGTCTGTCTGTCTGAGGCCCCTAGCACATAGCTTAGTAGGGGTATAATATATGTTGGAAGCTACAAAAAATTGCATGATCTTATATTTAGGAATGGGAATATATCTACTACTCCTCCACACTTCTTTCCAGTCAGGTCTCTGAGGGCTAATGTCCTCTTGTTTATCCCAGTATGAAATCTTTACAGAAGAGCCCCCGCTTAAAAAGTCAAGTAATATCTTATAAATCTTAGACAGTGGATTTCTTGCACAATTTACCTCCTTAAGGAGATTCCATGTAAATGAAGTATCATGAAGTCTATCTTTCTCCCTTTCCATTTTTTGCATCAAATTAGTAATTTGTACTTTCTTAAAGAAGTTCAAATTCTTGCACTGGTCCGGGAGAACCACCTTATCCCCTTTTATAAAGTCCGCCCACCTTAAGTTGAGCAGATGAGTGGCCCATTGTCCTTTAATTGTTTGCCCTCTGATGTGCATGTTTGGATTACCCAAAAGAGGTTGTTCTCTAGTGCCTTTTTGGGTTTTTCTTTGATTTGGGGACAAAAGAGTCCACCAAGCCAAAGCTGCTTTATAAATTGGGGTTTGTTTTCCTCCATCCGGTAGCTCTCTTGGATTAATAAACAATACTGCTTCTGGGGAAACGCCCATATTCAAAAGGATTTGCTTCTTAACCTGAAGCCAGGTTGGGATATATCCCCCCTCCTTCACCGGCCCACGCCACCGACTCATTAACCCTAATTGACCCGCTACATAATAAATTTGTAAATCTGGGATTTTGAGACCTCCCATGCTATAAGGTAGTCGTAGGATATTATACTTTCTTCTAGGGGGTTTAGCACTCCACAAAAAGTTAGAAATGAGCTTTTGTATTTTAGTAAACCAACATTTAGGAATGATACATGGGGATAAGTGCATTGGATATAGAAGTCTGGGTAGTAGGTTCATTTTAACCAAACCCAGTCTTGCTGTCCAATTTAAAGGGAGTTTATTCCATCTAGTTATATCCATTCTAATTACCGATAGTATCTCTCCTAGATTTGCTTCAAGGCCTTCTTCCTCAGTAATAGTGATCCAAATGCCAAGATACTTGAGCTTTTTTGGGGACCATTTCACATGGAGCGGTTCAAAATCGGCTTTATAAGTAAATATAGTAAGAGGGAGAACCTGCGTTTTACTCAAGTTTAACTTATAGTTCGACACCCTGGAGAATCTATCAAAAATATCTAGAATCCGCTTGAAACTCTCTGCCGGTTCCTGGAGGTGTAACAAAATGTCATCAGCAAAAACAGATAGTTTCATTTCTATCCCCCCAATAACAATCCCCTATATTGCCGGATCCCTCTGAATCGCCCTTAGTAAGGGTTCCAAGTAAATATTAAATAATATTGCCGAGAGGGGGCATCCTTTCCTGGTCCCATTATCTAAACCAATTTACTTCGATAAATAGCCGTTACATAAAATCCTAGCCGTAGGGGCAGCGTATAAATTTTTAATACCCCTAAGAAAGTCCTCCGGGAAACCCATACATCTCATGGTTGCAAATAGGAAATCATGAGAGACCCTATCGAAGGCTTTCTCAGTGTCTAAAGCAATTACCGCCATAGGTAGCTTAGAGGCTGAGGCCTTATGTAGTATATGGTGAAGTTTCTGGAGTGCATCATGAGCTCCTCTACCCGGCATGAACCCCAGTTGCTCTTGGCTAATTAAACCAGGAGCAAGCATCAAAATTCTATTGGCCAGAATCTTCGTCAGCAATTTCAAGTCCTGGTTCATCAGGGCAATAGGTCTATAGCTCTCAGGGAGTTCTTTAGGTTTCTCCGGTTTTGGAATGAGTGTTATATAGACCTGATATAACTGTGGGTGTGGGACTCCAATCTTATCACATTATGAATTTAATGTTGATATCCAGTGCTGCTCACTTACATACTGCCTCAGTGGTCTACTTGGGGTTGCCTGTGTCTGTAAGAGGTCTACTCCTGTCAGCACTTGATCTTATTCATTGCAAACATGTTTACAACAGTCAATCACACACAATGCTTCATCACTGTGCATGCAGTATCTGTCAGCATTCTTAGTGTTCTGGATGTTATGCAGCCACAGATCTGACCTAATGCATAGCAACATATGGTGCAACATTATACAGAGTGTCAGTAGCCAGTCATATGTGGAGTGTTGTTTAGCCAATTACAGTAGTACTAAACTAACATATTTGGGCTGCTGAAATCCCCACACAGTACAGATTCTGCCAGACTGCTTCAGTGCTTGCTGATAACATAATTTTCTAAATCTGGCAGTATCATCATGGAAGCATTCATGGATTAGAGACATGCCCCTCTATTTATGTTTTGAAACAAATGTATCTCTGGCGCACATCTCTAGCCTATGTTTTGGTAAAGATGTTATGAGATTGGAGGAATTTGTACTAACAGTCTGAATGCTTGTAAACTGACACCTTCCTCCCGATATGTTACAAAACAATAAAAAAACAAAATCTAGCCAGAGCCAATAGGGCTATGAAAAGATACCAAATGACCAAAGTTATTTTCTTGTTGGTGCCATATAGTGCTGTTTAGTCACAATCATCATGCTGCTGCTGGTGTGTGTGTGTGTGTGTGTGTGTGTGTGCTCATAGGAATCAGTTAGATAACATAAGCTGCAAATTGCACTGTCTGTTATCTGACACTGCAGTCTGAGGTTCAGTGGTTCAGTAAACTCCAGACAATTTATGATTAGTTAACCCCTAGGTTGCTGAAATAAATAGAATAAATATATTAGACTGAGCTGAACAGATGAAACTGCAGTTTAAAAAGGGTTTATTTGTTAATATCCTGAGAAGTTCTGAGGTACAATACAGTAGCGCCCCCCCCCCTTCAGATGCCTTTAACATAGAGCAGCAAATAGCAAAAATCAGAAGGGGAGTGCACTATTTTGCAGCTGTGGAGGAATGCATCCAAATGTCCAAAAAGGGAGTTCCAAGATCAGCTGATTTAGAGCTACATTCTCAATAGTGCTGTAGGCTCCACCCACAGCCCTAAAAAGGAAGAGCAGGAGTACCAGGGTCTTGCTAACGTGATGTACTTTGTAAATATGTGGAAATCAATTATTTGCACAATTGCTGAGCCTCATGTGTGCACTGCTTCATCCTTCATTTTGTGTGTTGTGACAATATTAGCAAGCTGCATCTTTGAAGATTGCAGAGTGCACTCCTTCCCTAGTTATAGTTCCAAATATGTTAGCTGTTCATGCTGGTGGTAACAGTTTGGGATTTAAAAAAGTGACAGAACTGATTTGTCAGGCACAGTCTGACTGTGTTCAAATGTCATGTGTGTTGCCAAGCTGTAAGTTTCTGTGTTTATGTATTGCAGAGAGACAGTTGTGAAATATATACAAAATATAATTATAATAATTGCTGTAAGAAGGCCAATATACAAATGTTGGCATTTTAGTTGAAATGGGGATAGACTATGCAGTGGTGCTCAGTATCAGGTTGCCGATTGTCTAGTCATGTCAGTCAGGATCTGCAGTGGAGAACTAGCATGAATATACTTTTTTTTTTATTTCAGCTCATGTGTGTTACTTACGAGCCAACAATTAAAGAACAATAAAAAGAGAAAATGAGTTAAAGATTTTAAAAAAAGTGATTCCAGGCCTTCTGGGCCAGGATCAGGGGAAATGCACAATAGATTGTGTTGGTTCACATTAGCCACTGACTAGGAGCACCCTAAAATATGACTAAACATATAACACTAGACAGGGCTGAGCAGGTTATATTTTCTGTTTTTAATTGACTACAATAGAGGGAGGTGTGGCTACACTCTTTAAACCTGCTCCCCTTCTAATACTTGGGAACATTATAACTGGCAAAATTGTATACACTTGAGGTAAGGAAGCAGTGGCAGGTTCTGGCATAAAAGGAGCATTAAACAGCAGGACATCAACTCATGTCAGCAAGGTAAATATAAAATATTGTAAGACTTTACCAAAGGGGGTTACTGTGAAGAGGTGGTTAGGCTTTCTCAGTAATTAGCTGATATTTGTTAACTTAGAACCCCTGTTTAAAGATACAAAGAAGAAGACATGAGTTAGATAGAGATTAAAAAGGCAGTATGGAGGGGGGCAAATATGACTTTATTGAAGAATAAGCAGAGCCATGACTTGCTAATTAGTAAGTTGTCTGGTGTTTCAAAACATTATGACTAGTCCTCAGTGAAAACATTGTGACAGCAGTAGTGTCACAATATCTCACAATATGGGAACCTGATACTGGACACTTAAACATTAAACACACTAATAATTGGCAATACAGTATGCAACCAACATCTCTCTTCACTCTCCTTGAAGCTGGTTATTAGATGACTCTCAAAAGATTAAGTTTGACCCTCAGTGTTATCCCCTGGACAGGATCTTTGCTTGATTTGGACGAGATGACAGGATATTTATGCACAGGATGTTCTGGCTCAGAGTTTTCTGCAAAATCTCCAACATGTCATTAAAATAGTGGTAAACAATCGATAATCCACACAATTTGGAATTTTGCTCCTCTACCAGCTCTCCAAATGGCCCTTTGCATAGTCACACAGTTTTCATATGATTATAGAATCAGAATTTTAAAAACTCAGCATCTTTTTAACTCACACTGTTGCAAACAGTTATGTATACAGTCTAAAATTTGCATTTTCTCAGACAGTTTGGAATTTACCTATTTAAACACTTATCTGGTAAAACAAATTTTTTTCAGTAACCAATAAATGTGAATTTTATTTTTTCTGCACATGTGCAAGTTCAAAATTCTACTTTTGTCCAAATTCTACTTTTGTCCATAACATTTGTATCTTTTAACATGTTTAAATAAAAAATTCAAGTTTATGCTAGTTTTGACCCCAGCCAAAAGCACGTAACTCTCATTTTCCAAATTCCAGCCATTTCTCTATTGCTAAATCACACTTCACAATTTTCATGGATGCTACATTTTGAAAAGTTAATTTTTACAGAAACAGTTTAAAATCTATCAATTTAAGCATGCACTAGTACCTGGAAAATGTTTTTTTTTTCAGCTGCAACTGTGAAAATGTTTTGTTGCCACCAGTACCAGGAGATCTTTGACAGAATCTCTTCCATAGAGCCATACATTAGGAACTATAAACAGCTGATGTCAGGGCCACTTGGACGCTTTCATCTAGCTGGGACCACCCATGTTGGCATATGTCTGCACCTCTGATATAAGATTGGTGGTCCCATATCGCTTTAGTTTCCTGCTGGAGGCAAACTCTGAATTATACCATACCAACAGGAATGGAAGACCAGAACTTTGACCAGGCCAACAGGAGAGGTTGGGGCACTGTAAAGAATAAAATGTAAGAGTGCTGAACAGGAAAAGGCCAAGCATGCAGGGATTGTAATGTCATATATTATGGCACCTGAGCTTCAGAAGGGAGTAGGTGGGATGGCGATCCATGGCTCTGTGGCTCCATGTAGGAGAGATTTTCTTGAAGATCTACTGCTATTAGTAAGTAATGAAGCTACTGAATATTCTTTAAGAACATATCCTCTGCTCAAAGCCATACCTTTGGAATAATTGCCAAGCAGTACAAAACAGTAGAGTAGGAGGAAAATTGACAGCAGGTGTGGATAAGACCCTGATGACAGCAGGCATTGTAGAATGGCAAGGCAAAAGCCAGTCCATTTATGGGGCATCAGGTCCAGGACTTTAGTGTTAAATGAAAGTGTGGAGAAAAACTCTACAGGTGGTGGTAGTGTATGTCAGCTGCTGTAACAGATTGCAAATAAGCTATGAAAGTTGCAACAACATTGGTGGTATGTCTGTGGATGGGACCAAGAAGCTCCTTACCATGTTTCCATTAACAAAACTATATGAAGGATGCAAACCATTTGGAAAATGACAGTTTTCATACAGGAGCACCCACTATCCTGGTGGCAAATGAAACAAAAACCTGACAGGACTTTCTGTTGTCATTTGTGTGGTCCATATAGAAGCGTAAGGCCCTACTGACATGGAAGGAATGCAGAATGGCAGCATTCTGAGGGGAAGGAAAAAACACAAGAAGGTAAAGTAGGAGCAGATCTGTTATAGATATAACTAGTCCACCTGAAGAAGATTTTAAAAGAAATCAGGAGTGGTTCATAAAAAAAACTAATTAATTATGAACATAAAAAGTCTATGTCTATGGTGTTTTGGGTGACCTGTGATTTGGGTCGAACACATAACAGCGAGCCCAAATAACGACAACATTTCAACAAGTACTGGAATGGCAAAACCAGTATTCCCTTTCCTCAACGTGCTATGACCTCAGAGTTAGATATAAAATAAAGGAGGGGGCAAAGTCCCACTCAATGGAGGGGCAAAGCCCTCCGCAGAAAAAGCATGGTCATCATTCTGGTTCTTGCTGTTGTGCATTGCTGATATGGACTCGCTCATTTGCATTCACCCTTATCACATGGCACTGGTGTTTTGTAGTAACGAGAAGATACAAAAATATAGTCAATTGAAAATAACAACCATGACTAGTAAGGACTTGGAACATGTCCCCTTTTTAAATAAATCTGCTGTAGGTGTGTACCTTGATAATACAATGTCCTTTGCCAAGCATATTGAACATATCATTAAGATAATTAAGACAAGAGTGGGACTGTTCCACAGAAACAAACGTAATTTTAATCAGGAAGCCATATGTTAGTGGCCCAAACTTTGTTACTTCCTCTGATAGTTTATGGTCTGCCCATTTATGCAATGACAACCCACAGTGTATTGAACAGAATGAGAGTTACATATTCCAATCTGTCAATTTGTGTTAGATACAAATAGAGATTGTCACTGTAGTAAACACCAACACACCTCAGTTGCTTCTTATCAGGCTTTATTCTTAAAAGCAGCTCAGCTCAATTTCTGCACGCAGTCAGAATTCTTGTGTCGTGAACGCAGGAAACAGGAAACGATAGTATCAGGTTTCCCCTAAAGGGACAATCTAAATACATCACTATTATTGCACAATGAACACTAACTAGGGAGCAAATAACAATTACAATATACAGACTACTTCATAACATCCCACCTTTTCAAAAATCTGACTACAGATTTAACCTGTCTGGTGGCCATATGATCCTTTTTGACTTACGGAGCACCGTTACCACTGGATCACCTCAAGGTGATACCTCTCCTTCTCCCAGCACTCCTGTAACATGATCCTGCTCAGAGGCCATCTGTGAAACATCACTGAGTGTTTCACCACACCCCATTGCTCTCATGGTGTCTACTCCCACTGTTGTACTTGGTACCTCTGGTGAGACTTCCCAGTCCTCAATGCTCTCCCACTCAGTATTCCTTTACAGTCCCCCAACTGGGGAGGGTATCTTTTCCAATACCCTGCAGATATAGTCCATATGTCCTTTTTACCACTTTCCCTGATGCCGATTGTACCTTAAAGGGCACTGGACCTGTTCATGCATAAAACACCCCTGGCACCTAATGATTTTTGTCTCTAAAACTTGCTACACAAACAGAATTTCCCACTTGCAAGGAATCTGGGTCTCTCCTACACCCTCCGGCCCCCTGCATTTCTGCCTGGCTCTGATGCACTTTGGTCCTGAAAACTGGATGGATCAAATTCAAATTGGAATTAAGTGTCCTGCCAAACAATAGCTCTGCTAGTGACACCCCTGTCGTTGCATGTGGTGTAACCCTGTATCACAACATAAACCTCGCTATATGCATCTGCATAGATCCTGAACTCAATCACCACAGCCCTTCTTTCACTGTTTGCACCACCCTTTCAGTTAAACCATAGAGGCTGGGTGGTAAGAAGCAGTTCAAATGTATCAGATTCCACTGCATTCCATAAATTCTTTAAATCCCCTTGATGTAAAGGTGGGTCCATTGTCTGACACAAAAATTTCCAGTAACCCATAAATTGAAAATATTTGCCTAAGCTGGGCCACGGTGGCCTCTGTGGTGACCAAAGACATTACCCACACCTCCAGCCATTTGGAGTATGCACCCACCAGAACTAATGACATTTTCCCACGGAAAGGCCCTGCAAAATCAGCATGCACCTATATCCAGGGTCTATCTGGCCACTCCCATGGGTGTACCAGTATCAGGTCTGCTGCATGGTATGTCTTCTGACAAGCTCTACAACTGCTCACCAGTTCCTCTATTTCCTTGTCCATGCCCTGCCAACAATTCACACCCCATGCTACAGCTTTCATTCTAGAAATGCCAGAATGTGTGTCTTGTAATTGCCCCAGAACCTTTGCCCTCAATTGATAAGGCGCTACCACACTGCTTTCCCACTTCAGACAGCTGGCATGAATTACCAACTTGAAATACCACTGAAAAAATGGCTTTAATGCCTCCTCTGACACCCACTCAGGCCATCCATTCTCTACCCACCACAAAACAGATGCCATTTTGGGTCCCGATGGGTCTCCCTCCTAATATGATTTTCTGTCACTGGGGTCCCTGCTAACAAATCCAGTAATAATATCATGTCTCCTGGCTCTGGAACCTTCTTTGGGTAAGCTGGAAAAAGGTAGCCTGCTAAAGTCATCAGCATTGGAATGCAACCCTCTAGGCTGATATTTGATTTCATACTTGCAGGAAGACAAGGTCGGTGCTCAACATCAATGGAGGCACTAGCTTGCATTCACCAAAAAGGCTCACCAGAGGCTTATGATCTATGAGGCTTGTAAACTGATATCCACAAAAATACTGGTGACTTTTCTTTATTCCAGATATTGACAGTGCCTCTTTGTCTAACTGAGATTAATTTTTTCCATGGGTACCATCTTACTCGATGCAAACTCAATGGGCCTCTCAGATCTATCCTGTAATACATGTGAAAGGACAGCCCCCACACCATAGTGGGATGTATTACAGTCCAGAACCATTGGTAACTTGGGGTCAAAATGTGTCAGCAGTTAAGAAGACTATAACAACTTTTTTGAAGACTAGAATGGTGATCAGATTACAGATTACCTCTAGAAATACAATCTCCAATGCCCACAACAACAACATGGCTTCCAGAAGAGCCACAGTACTTCAACTGCTTTGGTCAAGTTCACCGACTATGTACATAAGGTCCTGGATGGTGAAAAGGTGGTGGGATCAATCTTTATTGATCTCACCAAATCCCTAGACACGGTCAACCACTCCCTTCTATTGGAGCAATTATTGACTTTGGGGATGACCACCAGGTCTACTGGTTTCAGGACCACCTATCACACAGATCACAGAGTGTCAAAATAGGTGTGGCTGTCTCTGGCACCAGAGAAGTCACTCTCGGTGTCCTGCAAGAGTCTATCCTTGGTCCCCTTCTTTCAGTTTATTCTTGAATGCTCTTCCTGAGGCCTGCAAAAACAAAATATTACAGCACACTGATGATGCAGTCATCCTAAGTAGCAATTTTCTTCTTGACAAACTTCAAAATGACCAACAGTCTACTATCAACCAACTTGAGGCCTGGTTCACCTCACAAAAACTGCTACTCAATTATAAAAAAAAAATGCTTCTCTCTAGTCACCAACTTAAGAAAAACAACCCACTGTTGACCATCACTAACAATAAGGCAGTCACTCTTGAGCAAGTCCAATCATTTAAGTACCGTGGGGTCAAGACAGACGCTATCCTCTCTTTTTCACAGCACACAGACCTTGTAGGAAAAGCTGTCAATACAATACTTGGAGTCATTTACAGGCACAGACAATACCTAATGCCCACAGCCCTCCACCTCTTTGTTTCCAGCTCAGTTCTGTCGATAATAGATTATGGGTTGGTTGTTTACAGTGCAGCCTCAGACACTGCACTCAAATGGGTAACTACAGCCCTTAATAAGGGCATGCAGGCTTACTTTAGGGGCTGATAATCTTACCCACACATGTGCTTTGTATGAGCAAACCAAATGGCTTAATTTGAATGACAGGATTAAGTTCCAGATATGCCTCCTCAGAAAAAAAAAAGCTCTGCTTGGCCAAACACCCCCCCCCTGCTTTCTGAATATTCTCCAAGCAGCACACTCCAACTGTGATACAAGTGGTAAAGCTTGGAGTTCACGCAGTGTCCCCTTCTGAAGAACAATGCTTGGACAATGCTCATTCATGTATAGAGCCACTCTCTGGTTGAATGAGGTTCTGGCTGAAATAAATAATATTGTGAACCTCCCAACCTTCAAGCTTTAAATGAAGGAACATCTAATCAATTCTGAAGCTTGTGCTTGCATGAAAGCATCATGACCACCCAATGTCTGCTCTTAGTCTCTTGCCCACACCTTACAATCCCCGGTGAATGAGAGGAATTTTCAAATCCACTGCTCTCCCTTGTATCTGCATCTTCCTCCAGTCTATGCACGTACACCCCATAATATTCTCCCTACTGTTGCCCTAGACTCCATGCCCTCACCCCTACCTTCTTTTATTGCTAGGCTCTAACCTCTCATACATCATATCCCTCCTGCCTTTTACCCCCAACTTACTCACCTCCCCCGATTGTCCCCCTACATAACCTGGTACTCATTTAACCCCCCCCCCACCAGGACACACATTGGTCCCACTCTTTCCCCCATGTTTCTCTCTCTTCTCACTATAATCAGCTGAAACTTTATTCCACTGACAATTCCTATGACTCTGTTGCTCCTGATACATTTCAGGTCGATTCTTAACTCTTGTTATGTCTTTTTAAACAACATTTTAGCTAACTATCAGTCTATTAAATATATTCCATTGTCTTTGTAATTACGAGTTTATGTCTCTGTAATTTGTAAAAATGGAATTGCCTTGTACTGCTGATGTGGAACCTTTGTAAACGAGCACCTTGCTCAGATGTTGATCCAAAGAATTAAATAAATAAATAAATGGCGCTTCTGGAGCCTTACCCCATTTCCAGTGGAACCCACTTTCACAAAAGAATATGCAACAGTGCTAATACTGTTGACAACTTGGGCTGGAATGGGTGGTAATAATTTAAAAGCCCCAAATACTGTATGTCTTCAGTTCAGACACTGACCTTGGTGCAGGGGCTTCTGTAATTGCTCTTTCCTTACCCCCATAGGGTGCAGGCCCTGCACATCAATTACATGACCCAAAAACTGTACAAACTTAACCAAGAATGCACATTTGTACCTGCAGTACTTCTATCCTGCCCGCTGCAATCTCTGAATCGCAGTCCGTAAAGTGTCCAAATGTGATTCCTGGTCTGGTCCCATCAGGAGTATGTCTTCCAGACACACCAGAACCTTTGGTATGCCCTGAAACACTCCCTAAATTGCTCATTGGAATATTCTGGGTGCTGATGCCACTCCAAAAGGTAGACAAGTATACCTGAACATTCCCCAATGTGTATTACTGTTAATAGCTCCTTAGATTTCTCATCCAGCAGTAACTGCTGATAAGCATGACTGAGGTCCAGCTTGGAAAACAATGCCCACCAAGCTAGTGAAGCAAACACGTCTTCAATTTTAGGAATTAGGTAAGAGACCAATTTAGCCACTGTGTTCAGTGTGATCTTGTAGTTCCCAAAAATCCTCACTGACCCATCACTCTTGATCACAGGCACAGTGGTGGTCACCCACTTTGAAAACTAGACAGGTTCCAGGATCCCTTCCTCCTCCAAATAAAGCAATTCTTCTGCCACTTTACCACGGAAAGCATACAGCACAACATGGGGTGGAAATAATTGTGGTTGAGCCTCTGGGCTCACCACACTCTGGGTAGTCATTCCCTGCAAAGTTCCCAGTCTTTGGGAAAATACAGAAGCTGCCTACTCCAGCACCTCTTCCAGTGTTACAGGCCAGAGCTAGCATAACCCATGCCAGTCCAATTTCAGCTCTCACAGTCAGTTATGCTCCATCAGGCATGGACCCTTTCCCCTCACCACAAATAAGGGAAATAGCCTCTGCTGCCACCCATAAGTAGCGTGGACCAGCATCGTTCCCACCAATGAAACCAGTTCACCTGTGTATGTCTGAAGTTGCATCTCTGCTGGTTGCAGTACTGGGGTGTCTTCAGGGGCCCAAAAGTCAGAAGAAAGCTTCTCCCCATCACCAAAAATCATGCCCCTGTGTCAACCTCAATATCCAGAAAACAGCTATCCATTGTCACTTGCACCCGGATTGGAGGCAAATGACGATCAGCATCTGTATACACAGAGCAGATATTGTTACCCTCTGCCTCTGGCTCTTCCTCTTCCACAAAATTGGTTTGGCCCCATCAATTGGTTTGGTCCAGACAAACGTACCTTGTCCCCTTCTGCTGGACCTCTCAAGCACAGCGTACTTTTGGCTTTCTAGTGCCCACTTGGCTTAATAGCCTCCCACCTGAGGTCGCTGATGAGTCAAAGCTTTGCCCATTCAATCTTTAACTATGTCAACACCTCACTGCACTTAGTAGCTGTGATTGTACCTATTAAGCTCCACTCACCTTAGACATCTCACAAAACCCAACTCCACCACCCCCTAGCCATTATCCATGACTCAGTTCCCCCTTACCCTCTCCTCCCTACCTTCTACACCCTCTCCTTTTCCACTACCCTTTTCCTTCCCCTTCCTTCCTCCCCTTATCCCCTACCCTTTCCTTCTCCTTTCCCCCTTCCCTTTATTTCCCACCCCATCCCCTTACCTCATCTCCCCAACCTTTAGTGGGGCACTACTCTTCAATTTTCCCCCATCCATCTCTCCACTTCTATCATCCCTCCTCTCCATTCTTACAACTATCTAGCCTTTATAATCTTCAATTAGCACTTTAAATTAAGTCACTACTCTGACTGCAATAAATCATTACTGACTGCTTCTCTTGCCTGCCTTACGCTGTATACCAATTGTAACCTTATATCAACTGTCCCTGATGCCTGTAACCAACTGTATCATTATCATTATGAACTTATTCTGTATACAAATTGTAACCATATATGAATTGCTCCCTTGAAGTCTGTAACCAACTGTATCATTATTGTTATGAACTTATTCTTGTCAACCTGGAACCTTCGTGAAAGAACCATTGGTTCAAAGGTATTTGTAATCCTTACCATCAATAAATAAAAATAAAATGTGTACATTTTGGGAGTGCAGGACTGTGGGGAGCTTTAAGCAGGCACTGAAAACGTTTTTATGGATTAAGGCATTTCCTGATCTGCTGTGATTTTAATAATGTTTTTAAATAATTGTTTGTGATTGTGTGAAGTGCGTTGATAATTTGAAAGGTGCTCAATAAATAAAGATATTATTATGATTATTATTATTGGGATGACTTGCCATGGGACATACTCCCAAAGTGACAAAGACAGGCTACATGGCCCTGGCGCTGGCTTTACCAACATTCCTCCTGTCAGAACCTGCAAGTTTCTGAGTTGTGTGCACCTCCACAATAGAAACATCAGTCATGTGAGTCTCCATGAGCGGAGCTTCACTGTAGGCCCCCACTTGCAGAGCAAACCTTTGATGATGGTAAGGTGGATTGGTGAGGCTGTTCCACATGATACACCATGGCAGCCCCTTCCACCATAGAACTCCATAACTCTTGAGCCTGTTGAGCTGCAACCTCCATGGCCAATCAATGTCCACTATCCTGTTGA
The DNA here is from genome assembly GCA_016271365.2 of Neoceratodus forsteri. Taxonomy (NCBI): domain Eukaryota; kingdom Metazoa; phylum Chordata; order Ceratodontiformes; family Ceratodontidae; genus Neoceratodus; species Neoceratodus forsteri. Next base: position 897,522,415 of record CM057459.1, read on the forward strand.
AATCAAGCACTGTCTCTGACAACAAATGGTGTTGAATGCTTTCATTCTGCACTCCAATCACCAATCGGCTCCAGAGCATATGATCCAAAGAGTCTCCAAATTCACAAAATTCTGCCAAACACCAAAACTCAGCCACATAGTCTACAATTGTCTCCCCTGGCTAACACGTCCTGCATGAAACTTAAATGACTGCACAATAGCTGAAGTTCAGGGGTTGATATGATTTTGAACAAATATACACAGTTCCCACAGGGTTTTAGTCCCTAGCCACTGTAGAGCCACAAACTTACAGATCAAAGAATAAACCTTTTGTCCACAAACAGAGAGGAAATCTGAGCATTGATGATCCTCATCTGTGATTTTATGTCTATTAAAGAAATGTTAAAAATGCTCCACATATTTGGACCAGTCACTTGTGCCATCAAACTCTGCCATAGCCCCAAACATTGCAATTCTGGGTCTGTTTTTTCCTCATTGCCAATGCTGTAAACATCAACACACCTCAGTTGCCTTTTACCAGGCTTTATTCTTAAGATCAGCTCAGCTCAACTTCTGCACGCTGGCAGAATTCCTGTGGCTTGAACACAGGAAACAGTATCAGTTTTCCCGTAAAGGGACTATCTCTAAATAACACTATTATTACACAGTGAACACTAACTAGGGAACAAATAACAATTACAATATGCAGATGACTTTTTTTTACAGTTATTACTTTTTTCCCTACTGTTGGCTTACATTCAGAGGGAGCCCCCAGCCCCATCCCCTGATGTCCACCATCTGGCACTGATCCACCCTCAGGGCTCCCCCCCCGGTGGGGCAGATGGAGTTCTCCAACCCACACACCAGAGACTGGATGCAAGGAGCCAGTGCCATGGCTGGCTGGGAGCAGAGCCTTCAAGGCACCCTCCATCACTCTGCTGCAGCAGTAGTTCTTTTTGCTGCTTTTTCTCCCATGGAGTCTAGGCGTGCAATGAGGCCTGATGAGTGGAGTGCACACCCATCTTCATGCGCTCCCTCCAGAATCTGTCCTGACTCCTCCCCTGTCTTCAGGGCAGCAGCCAGGTCCCCCAGCCTCCACTAGGGGGCAGACAGACATCGACAAATGGGAACCCCCCTCCTGGGAGAAAGAGAGCAATCCATTGGACACTCAATCCTTCTCTGTCCCTGCTGACCTCCAGTGGCCCGTGCTCATTCCCGAACATGAGTCACCAACATCACGCGAGGTAAGGTGTCCAGCACCCTAGCCCTCACTGCCACCGGGCCTGCTCTATGCAGACCACTTTTTAACAGTCACTACTGTGATTTATACTTAAAATTGAATTGGTACCCATTGCATGTTAGAATTAACTATTTTGATAGAATCTTGAGTTACTGACCAAAGCACTTACAATTTTAAGAAGATTCTCTAGATGTGCTCTAATTTACAGTATGTAACACTAGAACAATACAAAACATGAATCTAGATATACTATGTTGTAAAATGCCCCTGGAACAATGGGCTTTTAACAGAAGATTGGTGTAAGCTTGGAATACTCTTCCACAAAATGTGTTGCACTACAAGTCTTGAGGACTATTTAGGAAAGAATCAAGAATGGGTACATAACAAAACCCGATCCTGGTGAAACACAAGGTCAAGGGAAATCACAACCAAGGTCTGCTTCTCTGAAACCCTTTGAGCAGAGGTAAGAGCAACCACAAAAGAAAGTTAACCATGAAAGGAAATGCATATCACAATTGACAGTAGGTTCAAGTGCAGCATATGATAAGAGTCTCCAGAACCAAGTTAAGGTCCCATCATGGAACAAACCTAGAAACTCAGGGATGCAGATTCAAGAGCTCTTTGAGGAACATGTGGGACAAACTCAAATAGACCACAGTTTTGCCTTCACAGAGGGTATGCAAGGCAAAAATATCCACTAGGTGCACCTTCAGAGAATGGTACTAGAGGCCTGAGTCCAAACTGGGAGAGAAGGTAATCTAAGACAGAGAATGAGAGGCACACTAAATACAGAAACTTTCCATTTCAGGTAATAAGTGTGCTGGGTAGGCAGCTTACAAGCCACCAGTAGAAATTTTAAAACAGCCCAAGAGACACCAAGGTAGGACAGTTTTATGCCTACAGGGGTCAGGCATGAACCTACAGTTACTGAAGTTCCAGGAGTAGCAGATTGCCTTGGTCCTGTGACATCTAACCCACTCATAGAATGGGAAAAACGAAGGGATCCACTACAGTCCGCTGAAAGGAGTAAGACACATTTGTATGGAACAGAAGGTGAGTACCTGTGTCAGTGTGACCTTGTCTACCTTAAGTTTGACCAGTACCCACTGATTCAGAGTAACTGAGGAAGGTGTAAAGAAGCCTCCTTTCACAGCAGAGGAATGAGACCTCTCACCAAAAAACTCCAGGGCCTGGAGAGAGTGAGAAAAAATGTGACAATTCTACATTGTGGGGACACAAAAGAGTCCAACTTTAGATGACTCCAATGGATGAAGAGTACTGTATCATGTTATTCAAGAGTTCCCATGCATGGCACTGACGAGCCAACTTGCTGAACTAATCTGTGAAGATGTTTAGTGAGCCAGGCAGAAATGTGGCAATGAGGTATATGTTGTGTAACTGTATACATTTGCACACTTCATGGCTCCTTAGCAGGGGGAATCAATCAAACAATCAATCAATCATCTTTATTTTACCAGGAAAAACACCATTGAGACAGATTTATTTGCAAGATGGACCTGGGTAGGTCATAACAAAAACACATAAGCTAAATGTTATTACAATACAATGAGACAATAGTCTGCGTAAAGCAAATACAAGCGGTGCATAAATAACAGTGCTTACAGTGCGGCTAACAGTACAGTAGACCTCAAAAACTCAAATGCAACATTGAAAGGTCAAGAACAAAAAGTATTTACAGAATAATACAAATCGGTATTTACAATCTAAACAATACCTGCCCAGTCACATCAAGACTTATGGGATAGATGGGAGGGGCTGGGTGTCAGGTAAGGGGAAGTCAAGGGGGGAGGTGTGAAGGGTAGGACAAGATGAGGGTTAAAATGTCAGAGATGAGGGAAAGTCAAGTGAGAATGTAGTAAAGGGAGGACAATAGGGTGTTTAAGAAGAGGAGGGTACTGGGTTGGCAACAGGTTGGACAAAGGAAGACTAGCAGGGCGCGATGTGTTGAAGATGTACAAGGGGAAGACAATGTACAAATAGTATACAGGGTTCAAGATGCAGAGCTTGGCTAGTTAAAGCAGTCACAGGATGGATTGGTGGCTCAGCTTGGTGTACTCAAGACCCAGGATGTTTGGAATAGGAGTGTATACTTTCCTGATTGTTGAGGTAGTTACCTGTTTACCTGAAAGATCTCCTTCACCCCTACTGTCCCTCCCACTCTCTCTGATCCACTGACGAGGGATTGCTAGAGATTCCCAGGGTTCATTTAAAAACCTCAGGGGCCAGATCTTTTAGTTTTATGGCCCCAACCCTGTGGAATTCTCTACCTCATCAGGTGCGGGATAGCCCGACTGTCCAAAGTTTTAAAGAATCTTTAAAGACTCACCTCTTTAGCAAAGCATATAATGATTTTTAATATTGTTGTTTATTCTATTTTAATTGTTTTATCTAGTATTGTACAGGCACCTTGGTTTTAGAAAGGCACCTTATATAAATAAATAAAGATTGAGATTGAGATTGTAGTGCAAGACAGAAATATTGTATACCTGTACCAGCAGAGGATAGCCCTAAATGACAGGGGGAAAAGTCCACACATCCTAGGTCTTCAGTACACTAAGCTGAGCCTCCAATCCATCCTGTAGGTGAGGATCTTCTGTTGTGGAGGGACTGCAAATTGGCACTTAAGTAGGCTTAGTTTTCCCACCATCAAAAAACCTTTAGTAAGTGTTCCAGGACCAGAATAAGGTGATACATGCCTTGCAAAGACTGAGTCCAATTAAAATAATTCACAAGGCATGTACTGGGTAATGTGCATTTTAAAGCTGGCCATAAGAATAGTGATGTTGGTAGCTGAAATGAGGCCCAGGAGCTGAGGCATGGACCTCACAGAGACCTGAGCATTGGAAGCAACTTCCATCACCTGGGCTATAAAAGTATTGACATGGCAGTCAGAAGGAATGCCTAATGGGGAGTTGTGTCCAAGACAGTGCTTATAAACTGAAGGCACTGGCAAGGAGTCAGAACCAGGTTTGGTTTGTTGACTTGGAAACCCAGATAGTCAAATAACTGGCAAGTCTGGTAGAATGTCTAGATTGCTTCCTTGGATGGCATTTTAAGGATCCAATTATCCAGGTAAGGTATGACATAAAGGGCTTCTCATTTTAAAGCTGCACCCACTATAGTTAAGCACTTGGTGAAGATCTCAGTGCTGAGAACAAGTCAAAGGTCAACACACAAAATTGGTGGTGATGGCTCCTTAACGTATAGATATTGGAAATGGCTGTGCCTAATACTGATGTGCAGTTATGCATCATGCATGTCCAGAGCACAGAACTCATCCAACCACAAGAACAGATAGAGAAGTGGCTCAAGAGAGACCATGCAAGCCATTTTTCATGCAATGTACAATATTTGTTCTTGCATCTGAGGTTTAGTATGGGGCATGTGTCACTCATTGTCTTTGGGACAATGAAATGTCTTGAATTGAAATCTCAGGTTAGGCTGGCCAGAGGTAGAGGTTCAATAGTCTGTTCGTCCAAGAGAGTTTGGAATTTGGTCACTAGAACCAGCAAGTGTTCTGTAGGGTAGTGACAAAGACTGGGAGAATGCACAGGAGGGACACAATCAAGTCCAGTGCAAGACTCTACTAAATCATATTGATGACTTTACTGTCTGATATGATCTCCTGCTATTTTGACAAAAACAGGGAAATCCTGTTCCTTGCCGGAATCCCTGGAGCAGAGCATATGGGAGTCAGAAGAAAAGATGGATGGTTGGGGCACCACCTGCACCTGACCTCTTAGGGGATTGAAATGGCCACCTGATAGTTGAAATTGAGGGGGAGGTCCCAGTGGCAGGCTAACCTGGACCCGGACGGTAAGAGGAGCAGTACCCCATGTAAAAATAAACTTCCATCATTCTCAAATGGGGGTGGGGAGCTATAGAATTCAGGGAAGGGAGAGTCATTTTGGAAATTTGTAAGTTCTTAAGCATGAGATCCACACTGCAGCCAAATAATTTCTGGTCACAAAAGGGAAAATTCAGGACTTGTTGCTGAACATCAGTATCAAAACCAGCCACCATCAGCCATAAATGTTGGCAAAGTCAGATGCCAAAAGCAGCTGCTTGAGCAGAAACATTAGGGGTATCTGAAGCAGAATGCAATACATGTCTTCTTGCCTCTAAACCATGCTTATCAAACTGGTGGACTTTTGCTCTGGCAGATATGTCTGGCAATTTTGTCCACCACAGTATGCAAAGACTTCCATACTCCATTCTGAGAAGTAATCAAGTGAGAGAACTGGTCAGGGCAATCAGGTTGTTGGTGGGTAGGGAGTCTCTTTATGGTTTGCCTCTGGTGGAGTTGGGTCCACTGGGCTTAGGGGTAGGAAAAAGAGGATGCAGCTGCACCATGTACTGACTGCTGTTCCTCTTCAGATGACTGCAGTGGAAGGGTGAGGCTTGCAACTAACACAATATATCTGGAACTCACCACATTTATGAATGCTGCAAGGATTGGGTCCATTCTGTCAAGCCCTGGTGTGAGGTTCCTCATGAGAAGTCTGTGATATCAGTTGTGAGTGTGGGGAAGACCCACCAGATGCTGTACCAAGGACAAATTACAGAAGGCACTCCTTCATTTATGCAATCATTTATTATCCCAAGAAAGAGCCTGGCCATTGGAGGTAGGCTACAGCCCTCAACCTCGGTGCAGAAGATGGGATGGTGGTGAGCTTGACATGAGACTCCCTCTAGTACATGTCATGTTTTGCTATACCACAATTCTGTTTAAAAAACATATGGCTGTGACTATTTAAGTCCCACCAGTGGTGTGGTTACTGTATCCAAGGCAGTGGGAAGAAGGCTAATAAGAAGGTGAGGCTTGAACAACCAATTGCAAACTTCAAATTTAGCAACATAAACTGACAAGCAAGAGCAGAAGGCAGCAACGAAGGGTGGCTACTAGTACAAGCTGCAAATGACTGCAATTTAGATCAGCATGCACCAAAATAGAGTAATCCTTGTTTGGGACATAGGCAACATCCCTTACTGAAATGTAAGTGTGCTGTGTACATGCAGAATGCATGCCACATGTTTAATTGTGCAATGTTTGCATGCGGTTTGCATACAAAAAGTGAACCTAAGTGAACCAGGTCTAAAAAGCAAATCAGGTCTGCATGCTGTAAGCTTGACATGTGTGCAGCAGGTAAGCTGGTGTGGACATCTTCTAAAAATCACATCAGGTTCGCGTGTTCCATGCTTGATATGAGTGCAGCAGTTAAACTGGAGTGAACATTTAAAAGTCACATCAGGTTCTCATGCTGCACGCTTGCCATGTGTGCAGCAACTAAGCTGGTGCAAATCTCATCTAAAAACACATCAGTTTCTATTTCTCATACTACAGTTAGCAATTAGAGTCATTAAAATACATTTTTCATTGATTTCCCTTTAAAATTAGGTAAACTCATTAATTCTGATCCTTTTGCAAGTTGTTTAATGGCTTTTGATTTTTGTCACTAAATTGCAATTGATTTGTAAAATATTGTTTGCTTACTGCATTAAATGCCTAGGATATAGTCAGTCAACATCCCCCATTCCAGAAGTGTAGAGAGGGGCCTCTGTGTTGTGAAGTCTGACCTTTTTGTCTTGGGCCATGCAAATCCCTTATGCATATTTAGTGCTACAAATGTGTTTCTCCATGACTATTTTTGATCACTTTCTTTCCCTTTATCAGTCTGTATGGAGCATATACACTATGGCCATGCTCAGTACTATTTGTGCCAAGTAGGGTCGTGGGAGCATGCACCATATCTCACATTGTGTCACTGAAATGAGGGACATGGACATTCAAAATGAGAGACAATGAGGGACACTAACCCTCATGATGATCAGAACATATCCTGAAACATTGAGATACAGTACCTCAGAACACAATGGAAACCATTGCATTTACTTATACTGATATTACCACCTGAGAATGAATTTCTACCATAAAGTAGGGGTGTCATTTAGGTAGGGCAGAGGGAGGCAGTTGCCCCCCCCAACATTTGTGCCTAGGTTATTCTTATGGTGTGGCAATAATGTCATTAAATTTGGATTTATTCTTTTGCACAATAAGTGCCCCCTGGACTGTGTGTGCTCACACTACAGGTACACTCCTGAACTGACTGTGTCTGTATTGTGTTGTCCACTCTCTCCACCTATCAGCAGCAGTGCCATCACACGTTATGTGGAGGAGCTCCAGGCAAGCAAGTGCACATGAGTCATGCGAGTGTGACACTGTTTGGCCCACCAGAGTATACAGGCTGCACACGACAGCTTGGAGGTGTCAGTGAGAACTAAACTCTCAACAGCAATGTTGTGGCAATATATTTTTGTTGGCCTACTCTTAATGAATCTCTGTCTCTCCTGGTGGCTAAAGGAGCAGAGGGTGTGCAAAAAGCTAACTCGAGACTAGGCTACCTACTTACTCTACTAGGCTCTCCTCACAAAAAAAAACAGTACAAGCCCCCTGTGACAGCAAGCTAGGCCTAGTAGCAGTAGTGATAGCATGTGGGCAACCTTCATAGGCCTTGTTCAGTGTAATGCAGCAGCAGCCAAGCAAGAAGCAAGCAACACAGATTGGGTGGGTACAGTTGGTGAGGTGGCTTGGTCGCAGACCACATTGGGGGCCTAGGATGATCTGTTCTAGCATCCAGTTTCTGGCAGAAGGATGGAGGAGGAGTGGACTGAAAACTGGGCTGGTGGCACACTGAGCCAGGCTGCAGGTTCTGGCAAGATGTCTGGGTAAGTAAAAGTAAATAATTTCTTTCACAGGGGGATTGGGGGAGGAGGAAGGACTGACATATTGATATGTTGTTCACATTTCTGCATCTTTGGGTGGCTTCACAACCCATATGGGATGGGTATTGAATGGAATGGAGCTGGGGAGAGAAATCAGGACAAAGTATTTTTTTTGGGGGGGGGGTTCAGAACATCAGCCAGGAAAAAAAATTGGTTAGCAACTGTCTGGATTCAGCCCAAATCTGATGAACTGCTCTGGGGTATAGACAGACTCTTATACATTTGAATTTTTCCTGATTTGTGTATCACTTTTCAGTCACAATAAATAAGTTTTACCTTTTAGAGATGTTCCAGATATTCTAGAGCTTGCCACTTAGGGGCTAGTAGCACCAGGCCTCCACTGGTTGTTGTCTCCCCCCTGCTGAAATCTGAAATGGTGCCCTTGCCATAAAGTCTAAATTTATTGGACATCCCCTGTGTGAGCAGGTTTTCCATCAGGGATGGATGAGGAGCAGAGTAGTTTTCAGGGGTAAAATGAGGGCTGTCCCTTGCATTCATGGACAGTTGAACAGTGTTGTATGCACAAACTATTCGAGTCCCACTATAGTCAGGCTTATGCCCCCAGCCCTGTGAAGCTGACCTCCACATCCCCACGCTCAGGCACATTATGACATAGGGCAAGGCAGACTGCAGGGGTGTGCACCATTGAAATGAATGGGACTATATTGTTTTTATTACTATTTTATTCATTATTGATGGAGAGTTGGAGATTAATGAAGGCCACCACTTGAATAACAAGGACCTTGTTAGTAGAACAGTGGCCTTCATTAATCTCTAACTCACCATCATAATGTAGAAAATAGTAATAAAAAATAACTCCATTCATGTACGCCTAAGCACTCTGACCAATGGGCATCATCTCTTAAAGACTCCTGCCTCTGGTTCCCTAGTACTCAGGTAAGAGACCCTTGACTTTGCCTGTAGCAGCATGGCCTCACCCACTACAGTTTGTGTGCATGGGGGGGACTGGCCAAGTGGGTGGATATCAAGCTATTGCTACTTTTGTGTTTGCCCCTCAAAGTCTGTTTTCATGCAAACATTCAAAACTATGGTGAGAAAATAGTAGGAGTACAGGCTAAACAGAAGTAATTAAGTAGCTTTGTAGGTAAGTGTGTGTATTGGGGATGGGAAGAAACATGTGTTTCAATGCTATGTGTGCTACAGTTCTGCTGTGCAGCTGAGATGGGGGGCAAGAAAACTAAAAAGTATAACAGTGTTTATAAGCATGCCGCATGCATGCAGATGTACACAGATTTGTATTGAAGTACAAGCAAGCCATATGTGTTCAGGCAATATAGACTAGTGCTTAAATGCACTGAACTTTAATCCAGGAGACCTCGAGGCCTGAAGACCTTGGTTTGAATCTTATCAACCCCCACTTGTTTATGTTGTGATCCTGAGCAAGTCACTTAACTTTTATGTGTGCAGTTCTCAGTGACCACTTGATTTTTGCATGCATGCCACATGCATGCAATCTGTTCCAATTTAATATTAAAAGCATGCTTTCCACACCTGCTTGCTGCATGCATGCCCCATGCAATCGGTTCCAATTTAACATTTAAATCATGATTGTAGCATGCATATTGCATGGGTAGTTTTATGTGTGCAGCATGAAAACATTTCATATAATTATTTCTGTAAGGGATGTGAGATGAATAAGCAGACTTTAAAACCAGAGACCCACTATCAGGCTGTGACCATAACATGGTAATATTTAACATCTTAAAGAAATCGGCAATGGAGAAGGGACAGACAGTGCATCATAACTACAGATCAGTCAGATACAAAACCATGAAGGGAGATTATAAAGAATGAAACTGGTACAGCCATTTGTATGGAAAGTCTAGAAATGAAAAATGGAGTTTGTTAAACTCAGAACAATTAGCATTAAGTGAAAAGCATATATCAAAAAGGACAAAGTACAAGAACAAGTATATAAAACCAGTGGGTAACCAACAAGATGTCAAAAGAAGTAATAGTAACATTAAGGTCTACTGGCACTTGAAAACAAAGGGTACAAGGGGGGCCAGGGTCTGGTACAGAGAGATCTATAAAAGGAGCAAGAAACCTACACTGATTGAGAAAAAATGAACAGAAAAGTGTTTAGCAACAGGTAGAAATGGGAAATTGAAAAGAATTCTACAGGTATGTAAATGTAAACCAAAAAAAAAAAATGTTGCTTGTCACCTAGGAGTGGTAGGGGGAACGTTAACCAACAAGAAGTAGCATGATAATTTGCTGGCTATACAAGTAGGTAAATCAGCTGGAACTGATTACATTAACCCAAGGATCCTAAAGGAACTGGTTAAAGAATTAGCAAAACCATTAATTAACTTACATAATGCTTCTATAGGGACTGAGAAATTGACAGGTTTCTGGAAGGAGACTACAGAGTTGTTGTTTGAGAGGGGAGCAGCAGGGGACAGAGGGGAGCAAGGTAATGAAACCATAGACCAGTCAGCCTAACTGATTTTCTATGCAATATTGAGGCACCCATAATAAAGGAAAATAGTAGAGAAACTGAATGCATAGGAATACAAGGAGGAAACACAGCAAGTCTTACTAACTTATTAACTTTTTACGAGGCAGTTATTAAAATTTTGGATAGAGGCATGCATGTAGATGTTATTTTCTTAAATTTCTGAAGAGTATTCCATCAGGTATTACAAGGAAAGTTGCTTAACAAGCTAAGCAGCTTAAAAAGTATCAATAATTTAGTACATTGGGTGAACAGCTTACTAACTGGAAGAAAACAATGAAAATAAACAGACTTAAATCTAAAGAGGGTGATGTAACAACAAGTGGAAGCCACATCGATTGGTTCTGTGTCTGATGTAGTTTACCATTTATGTATATCAAGGAACATAATGAAGGAACACAGAGGACATGATCTACATAGAGTAGGTGGCCAGGATCTGCACAAATCAAGCACTGTGAGTGTGTGCCCCCAATGCCAGACTGTACTGGATGGCATCTGCAGCCCCTGACCACTGTGTTCCACTGGTTCAGAGTCACATATTTGGTCAGGGGGATGCACTGATGGATGAAGCTTTTCAGGACTACTGGCTTCCCATCAGATTCCTATATCATTCTGAAAGTGGATCCTAGCCTGTGCAGGGTGCCAGGTATTTTGTTATGTGGGTAACCCAACTGAATTCAGAGACATTTGTAAAAACACACTGGTTGGTGGTGTTGATGTCCCAGACTACCTTGGAATCTAATAGGGCTGGAGACTGTAGGAGAGAGGAACAATTGGGCCCAGATGAGAGAGTTGAAACTGGGTGGAGGGGACATGTAGGTGTTATCTTATTGCAGCCCTTAGGGTTGTGTAGCCTCTGTCCCTTCTAAAAGTGCTCTGCAATATGGATCCAAGTTAGGGAATGGGGAAGATGTCTGGCACAACACCTTGGCTCACCACCACTGTGGCCAGTCATGTAGCCAAGTACGCAGCATTAGGTGTGGAGGCGGCGTACATCCAGATTTGTGGATGCCACAGAATGCCCCAATTGTGTCCATCCTGTGTGAAGGGGCACTCCTCATCTTTTCACAGCCCTCTACACTTACAGAAAGACTGTATACCTACAAAGGATCAGGCCCTAAGTGTAAAAATACACAAACTATGAGGTGTAATAGGCAGCAAAGACAGGTATTGTAGTGTAAGGATGATCAAATGTCGAATTGGCATTCAGTAAATGCACCAAAATGCAATGGTTTGTCCACTGACAAAGCAGGCTGAAGGAAGTCTGCATCCTTTCAGCATTTCAACACTTTGACACCATAATGTGACACTTGTTTACCTAAACCACACACTGAGCATGTTCAAGTTGCAGGCAAGCCACATGACCAGCATCAGCCAATCAGCAGTGTTGGAGACTGAGAAATCCTCAAGCTGTACACATCTCAGTACCATTTCCAGTTCTAAAAAGTAAAAGATGTGGCTGTTGAAAGGAACTTCTTTTATAAAAGTAAGCATTGGCCAATTTGAACCATGCTTGCCTGTTTGTGTTTGATGTGTAGTTGTTCAGTATAGATAGCCTAGCAGATAAAATTAACAAGTTAAAAGCACAAGTTTAACATCATTAGGAAATGAGGAGGTTCGTACATAACAAGATTGTTTTCTTAGATTACGCCCCTAAATTTTCAAGACAGGATTTTTATTACCCCATCATGACAGGTGCCATTTATCAAATCCCACTTGAAATGCAATTCTATAGAACAACAGTGAATACAGGTTTGGGAGGGGGATTTCATAAATAGCACCCATCATTTTCTTGAGGTATGGTAACAAAAAGACAATGTTGAAATTGTAAGTTCTAGATGAAAAAAATAAAATCACATTTGTAGATACCATAACTTTGTTGTATTTTGAGATGTTGACCCCACATTTTCAAGAGTCTTGGTATTACCCAACCATATCAACATGGCAGATGTAATTTATTAAGTCCTGCCCAAAAAGTTATTTCTCAGCACAGCTGTGAGAAGACTATTTGGGAAAGATTTGAAAAATGACACCAAGCTATGCTGAAAATTCGGGGCTCAAAATCTGTAAAAATATCAACATTATCAGTAAGCATTAAAAATATAAGTTTTTTTTTCATAAATTTGCTGTTCTTTGAGATTTTGACCACACATTTTCAATGTAGTTTTATTTTTATTATTCTACCATATGATTAAGACCAGCATAATTTGATGAATCACATCTGAAAGATGATTTCACATAGTGATAGCAAAAACATGTTTCGGAGAGTATTTGAAAAATTACACCTGTCTTGACCATGAGATACTGTATGGTAAAAAAAGTCTATGTTGAAAATCTGGAGCCAACTTGTTGATAAATAACAAAGGAATGAGCAAAAGTTCAAAACACATTAGAAAGGCATTAACCAGACTTACTTTGTTTTCAGTCCGTTTGCAGTTGGGCACGGTAGTGACAGCATCATTGGCAGAGCAGGGAGGGTTACTTCTTGAGTCTCTAAAGAGGTAACAGGAAATGGGGGATGTGAGGTGGTGGGTGCTGAGAGGGGAATCAGGGTAGGGGGTTGAGAGGCTAGAAGACAATGCTGTTTTTAATTTTTTTCAAGATAAACAAAAAAAGGGAAAACCAGGATGAGCAGCTTTCTTTTTCTCCAGTGAACCAATACTGTGGAATGGGCACCCAGTGTCTGTATGACATTAGAGAGCACTGTGGACTGTGCACCCAGATGGCATGGACTATGGTTTAGGGTGTTTGTTATGGTTATCTGGGTTTGGGCACCCTTGATGTTACATACTGTGACAGGAGGACATTGTTTGGTGGCACCAAGGGTTGGGCACCCCAGTGTTAGACTGTAGATGGATGTTGTCTGGTGGCAATGATGGTTGGGAACCCCAGGGTAGAACTTCAGAAGGGAGTTGTTTGGCTGCATGGGGGGTTAGCACACTGGTATCATGGACTGTGGTGGTGGGTTTTGTTTGCCAGCAGTGGGAGTTTTACAGCCTGCTGTCAGGGTATGGCTGGAAGTAGAGCTGGTGTGCTGCAGAGTGACCTATTAATTTAACAATGCATGTAGCAGTATGTTGAGTGGTGGGGATGAAGTGTTACAGAGCAACTTAGAGGAAAACAGCATGAATATGTGTGGCATGGGGACAGCAAGTGCTGCAGAACAGCTACGGCAGAGGGAGAGAGAGAGAGAGAGAGATTGAGTAGTGGCAACTTTAGAAAGACGGAAGAGAGAGAGAGTGGGTAGGAGTTTTGGTGTCTGTAGCTGCAGGAAAAAGTAACCAGGTATGTTGTGCAACATCTCTGACACTTCCAGGATGGAGAAAAACTAAGGAGTCAACAGCATCAAGTTGTCAGAGTAAAGCACAGGGTAAAGACTGCATGTAGGATGTACAACCTACACAAGAAAACCCAGTTCCAGCCAGCTGTGTAATTGTCCAAGAACTTCAATTGGAAAAGCAGCAGAAAACAAAGAATGAGCAGAATTGGGAGGGACATTACTGTAGTTATTCTGAAGCTGTGATAGGTCAAGGAGGGCCAATTTCTAAAAGCGTTCTCAGAGCTAAGATCAATCCCAACATGTTTGGAGGGTGATATCCAATTGGAACAGCCTCCCTGACCTTTTAAAAAGAGATTGGATAATCACATGGGAATGAGAATTTCAAATGGGCAAATGTAGTGAGAACTATCTCCTTTTGCCTGAAACTTCCTTAAATTCTTATGATTGCAAGCCTCTGACAAGTGAACATAAAACAAGTGAAGTGTGATCAGAGAACTTCATAAATCAATCAAAAATCTTGCATTATCAGTTAAGTTATGAGATTCACTACATTCAAGTACAATTTCAAGCAGGATAGCAGATTCAGGCAGCTATGGCAGGGTGGCTAGAAGAAGAAGAAGAAGAATCAGCATTTATATAGAGTTTTTCATACATCCAAAGTGCTTTACAAGCAATGCTAGACTGGTAGTGAAGTGACTGAATGTGTGGTGGCGGCCATATCGCACATCATCACCCACACACAGCCTGGATAATTGCATGAACCGGTTTATGGGAAGGGGAATGTTGGCCAGGACACCGGGAATGTTCCCTACTCTTTGTGAAGAGTGCTCTGGGTTCTTTTACTTCCACCTGGACACCCACCAGGACAACACCAGGATGGGTAGAAGGGACCTCGGTTTAACATCTCATCCGAAGGACAGCACCCCCCAGCAGTACAGCACCCCCCAATACTGCACTCGGATGTCAGTGATTTTTAGGTGCAAGTCCAATCCTGGTGTGGGATGAGAACCCACAACCTTCTGGTCCAGAGGTGGATGTGCTACCAACTCAGCCACGCTGACACCTAAATTGTGCTGCTGAGGAGATTGGAGAGTGCACAGTGTGAGTCTGCACTGGCAGCTACACCAGCAGCTGACAGAGTGAATTTGGTAGACTGTGAAAGGTACCAGAGTGATTTGTGAATTATTTGTTTAACAAATGTTTTATTTACTTATTGCTGAGGGTATAGAGGGCACAGAATTCCATCTTTACTTCTATATTTTATTTTGTTGCCTCTTGAAGCAAGAAGAGGGCAGAGTGAATTTCTTAGATGGGGATAGGTAAAGGGTGGTGTTTAAATGATTTAATTGACACATAATTTGACTGCTAATAGTGTTCATCATTGAAATTCACCTTTTTTTTTTGTATGAAGTTAACTTGTCCATAGCTTCTGCAAGCACGTTTCCACAGCCAGTTCCAGTCATCCAATACACCTGGTGATGAAAGCACCCTGACAAAACCAGAAGCACAAAGCTCTCCCAATGATCTTCCTTTAAATACTTTGATATCCCCTACCCATGAGGCTATAAGACAGCATCACAATTGGTATAGGCAAGCTCTCACATCCTGTTCTTCATTAATGAACAGCATGACACCAGATGCCAGTGCCAGTGGCACCAGCTCGCCACAGCCACCTTTGTGGGCTTGCCCTCTACTGTTCCTGATATCCTTCAGGAATTCTCTAATTATAACCCCATAGCCTTCAACCTACACATATCCCCCATAAACCATGGGGAGCCATGCCTGACGATCAGTGCATGAGCATGATAATGAATGACAGTGATATACAGGGAATTCACAAGAGCAAAATTATAGCTCTCAGTGGTTACCCACGCACCACCAACACATGCTACCTCCATGCCTAAGAGGTCCAGCACCAAGAGCGAGCCATTCTGACAGTACTAAATCTCCAGGTTCTAGAGATCCTGGAGCTAAAAATGCAAGTGCAAACATTCAGGTAATTTAGTCTAGGGACTGTCACAGCATTAAGATGCACATGTTGTGGTTTAATATACTGTAGAAGTGCTTAATCAAACTTAATAATAGAGGCACTACCATGCCACTTCAATAGAAATTTTATCATTAGAACCTGGAAGTGAGTTTCACTTTAATAAGTCAATTAGAATTGAGGTACAAGACCTTGAAACAATTTAAAACAGCAATTTAAATTCAAACTAAGTGCATGTCATTTACTGTCATGTTCACAGTGAATCTAGTTCCACTGATTGGGTCAGTAATGATTTCTATCATCATGTGGACACAGAAAGCTGTCTATATTTACATGTTGATCCAATTAAATTCTGTAGCAACCTCAATTAACTTGACACACATATCATTAGGACAATAGTTCATGCAAAATGGATATTTTCAAACTAAGAAGAGGAATACTCTTGGGAATAAGACATTTATAAATAGTTGACCGAGTAATGTCAGTAGAGTGTCTCATTTTCCTACTTGGAAGATATGAGAATGCAGCAAAAGCCCGGTTCTATGGGATGGATTCTCAAAACTTGGTGCAAGCCACGCCAACGGTGGCTTGTGCTGATTGCCATTGCACCTGGGACCCTGTACCCATTTCTTTATTGTTTAGGGTCACCATATAAAATTCCCGCAGCTTGCTGCAACTGTAGCAGAGCACTGAAAAGACAGTGCACCTGAGAGGTTTGCCACAAGCTGTTGGTGTGGTCAAGTGGCAGTCTGGAAAGGTAAGACAACTGTGTGGGTGAATGTTCCCAATGACTAGCAGACCCTCTCCCCATCCCAGTCCTATATATACATAGCACCATTACTGCCTTGGTGTCAAGTGTTTCCCCTCTCCTCATCCCATATATATGTAGAGTCATTACTGCACTAGTGTCCAGTGTCCCACCCCCATCCACGATCCCATATATATGTGTAGAGTCATTACTGCCATGGTGTCCACTGTTCCCTCCTCCTCATCCCTGAGAGACACAGCTAACAATACTCAACAGTCCCTGGTGGCTAGGGGACCCCCCTACCCCAGCAGGTAGTGCCCCACCACACTGCTTACCCATCCCATCCAGGATCCAGTTACTGGCACAGACCTCCACTGTCCTCCATGGCTGGCCACTGAATGGGCTGTCAGGGAGTGTGTACTGTAACAGCTGATTGTACAGTATGTGCTCCTTGACAGCTCAGTCAGCAACGGCTGTAGTGGAGAGCAGAGTGTTGTTCCAATCACTGGCTCCTTAATGGGTGGGAGATTGGGATGTTGGGGCACTACCTGCCAGGTTGGGGGGTTCCCTAGACACCAGGAACTGTTGGGTATTGTTGGACGGGGCCATCGGGGACAGGGAAGGGGGAACAATGGACAACAGGGCCATAATGACTCTAGGTATTTATGAGATTAGAGATGTAGGGGAGGAGAAAACTGGTCACCAGGGCAGTAATGACTTTACATATATATGGGACTGGGGATGGGGAGGGCGGATCATGGCACATGCTTCCTCCTGCCCAGTGAGGGCTCTAGGGGTGGTTCAAGTTCTCTACACCCTCCCACAGGATGCACTTTTAAGTACCATAAGACAAGCTCTTGCTGGTCTAATTGTACTTTGATGTGTGCCCTTTGGAAGAGTTTAGAGAATCCCAAATTAGGGGATATGGCATATTGCGTCTACTACAAGCCCCTGGCACCATGCCATGGCCCATTTTGTGCCACAAGGGCGGTAAAAGACTCCTTTGGTGCATGCAGGCTGTGTTTGAGAATTGCTCTCAGCACTCTTTTTGGGTCAAGCCACATCATGCATCATTCCTCATGACGCAAGCCCCTTGCATCATTTGGGGAAACTTTGAGAATCAGGCCCTATGCCTTAAGCAGTGTAGTCCACACAGCAATGCAATGGTGTCCCCTTCAGACTCTCAGTAGATAGCTATCATGTGCTTGCTGCATCAGCATCTCCCAAGGTGGGACATTGGCAGCACTGGATGGTGTGGATGATGACTACAGGACATTTTGCCACTTCCAAGTTAGCATGGACAAGGATGATAATAGAAATATTGGTGGAGGGTGGGATTTAGAAATGAGAAAAATACCATGGTGCATATGAAGCTGAGTGGAGACTCCATTTTCTTTATTTGTTTTAATTTTATCTCTATTAGTTTATATGAATATTTATCATACACTTGATGCACAGTATAATCAACAATTCACAGTATATAGACATGTGTTTAAGTTATGCGACTTAGTCAGTATATCCAGTCTTGTGCCTTAAAGCAGCAGAGCAACACAATTGGGCAAAAAAGTTGATGCTACATTGTTTTCACTGTAAAAGATTCCAGTTTATTTGGTGACAACATTTTCTAATTCCACCACAGTTTGAGTATTTTATAAATGTTTTAATTGATTTTGTTCTCAAGAAAAAAAGATGGCCACCACTTTTTGTACAGAAATATCATATCAGACTTGGCAAAGGTTAGGATCAAAAAAATAAAGACTCACAGCGTGCTGCATAGGCAAGGCAAGGCAATTGTATTTGCATAGTGCCCAATCCCTGAGGCTCTGGGTGCCTTTCATAAAAGCAGGTAGGGAAAGAACAAATAAAACATACAATATGCAGATTATATATATATATATCTCTATATATATATATATATATTTATTAGAGCAAAAACTCCATTTAATGCATCAGTTAGGGTTGTTCCACAGCGACAAAAGCAAGGAAATTCGATGTTGGGTTGAAACCCCTTGCACCCCTCCAGCCCACCCCCAACTGGAATCGGGTGCGCATTGGGGTCGTCGGCCCTAACTGTCACCCTATCACATGTGGAAAGAAGCTGAGGAATAGGAGAATGGGGTGACAGTTAGGACTGATGACCCCAATGCACACCCCGATTCCAGTTGGGGTGGTGGGCTGAAGGGGTGCAAAGGGGGTTTCAACCCTAACATCGAATTTCCTCGCTTTTGTCGCTGTGTGATTAGCTGTAGGTTAGTTACTAGTTACTTTCAAATAAATGTAATCAGTTACAGTTACGTATTTCTTTTGTAAGGTGTATTACTTTTTCCAGTACTTCTCCATTCTTGCTGGTGACTGCACAGAGTTTTCTGGAACAAGTTTCCAAAAGTAATAGAAAAAGTAACTTACCCAACACTGTTGACCGTTGGGGTCTCCCTCACGGCAGCTGGAAAGGAGTTCCATGAGGCAGGACCAGTGAATTCAAATGACCAGTTGCCTGACATTTTTAATCTAGCCCTGTGAAATGCAAGGAGGCCCCTGGTCAAGGAATGGAGGGAATGAGCAGAGGTGGTTGGTGTTAGTAGATCAACCAGATAGCCTAGGCCCAGTCCATATCAGGTCTTATAGGTGAGCAAGCCCACCTTGAAGATGATCCTTCACTGACAGGCACCCAGTGTAGCACCCACAGGACCAGGGTCACATGACTGTTCCTAGACAGCTCCGTCAGCAATCTAGCCACTGATTTTGCACTAGCAGCATCTGGCAGAGGGTCCCTCCAGTGACCCCAAAGTATAGAGCATTACAGTAGTCAAGCCTGAAAATAACAAAGGCATGTGCAGTACTAGTGATGGCAGGTCTGCAGCTGGATAAAGGGACTTAATCCTGGTGATATTCCTTAAGTAGTAAAAACCACTTTGTACCACAGATGACACCTGAGGTTCAACTGTTAATCTGTTATCAAAGATAACACCAAGATCCTGCACCCTGGGAGAAGCCATCAATGGATTAAATCCTAGGAACCATCCTATAGCCACTCCAGAGGCACTCCCATCACGCCGGTGACCTTGCTCAATCACCAAAACTTCTGTCTTGTCAGGGTTCTGTAGCAACCAGTTGGATGACATCCAGTCATTTATCTCAGCCAGGCAGTTGTTAAGCACTTCCATGGTGTTCTGTGTTTCTGGGGGTAAAGGATATATACAATTTAGTATCATCTGCATAGCAGTGAAAACCCACACTGTAATGCCTAATGAGCTCTCCTGGGGGCAGCATGTACACTAAGAATAACATTGGCAACAAGATGGAGCCCTGAGGCACTCCACATGGCAGGAACTTTGGGGAGGAGGAGAAATTCTCAATCACCACCCGTTGCTTCCTGCCTGAGAGATAGGTCTCAAACCAGTTGATGACAGTACCAGTGAGTACACAATATTCTTGAAGGTGATCAAGAGGCACAATGTGATCCATGGTGTCTAATTCTGATGAGAGATCAAGGAGTACAGTAATTGACCTGTCTACACTATCCCTAGCCTTAAGGAGGTAATTTTACACCATGACTAATGCCATTTTAGTGTTATGCCAGGCCGTGAAACCCAACTGGAAGGCTCATAGATATCAAAGGACATGAGGTGCTCCTCAAGCTGCTGTGCCACTATTTTCTTGACAACCTTACCTAAGAATGTAAGGTTAGAGATCAGAAGGTAATTCACCAGGACATTGGGGTAAAGAGATGTCTTCTTCAAGAGGGGCATAACCAGAGCTTCTTTCAAGACATCCAGAAAGACTCCCTCCAACAACGAACACCTAACAATCTTAATGAACATCGGGCCAATAGTCTCAACACATCTCATTCAGAAATTAGACCAGTTCACAGTAAGTGTTCCTTAGCTTTGAGATCACCTCAGTAACCCCAGCCACCTCCAAAGGTCTAAACTCACCCTAGACACTCGGAACACCTCTGTCACCCCCAAGTTGACCACTGTGGGGCAAAACTTGCCTCACTGATCGGATCCCTGACCGGATAGAGGACACTCTGTCAGAGATGAACTGAGCAAACTCTTTGCACAGTGTGATTGGAAAGATTTTTTTGGGCTGTAGACAGACAGGATGTAGAAGTCTGTACACAGTCCGAAAAAGCTGAGATGGACTGCTCGTCCCTGCAGCAATCTCCCTTGACAGAAACTCTGCATTCTTATAATTGATTCCCCCTTGGTACTCATAATAATTAGCATGCAAGACCAAATTGTCCTTCTCCACTTGGGTCTTCCTCCAGCAATGCTCCAACTTCTGACCCTTGATCTTCATCACCTTGAGAGTCCCATCAAACCAAGGGGATCTCAAGTGAGAGGATCTGGGTTGTATACGGGCTGGGACGATGGCATAGAGCACGACGGATACCGCCCTATTAAAGGTGGCCACTGCTTCTCCCATACCCACCACACATGAAGCATTAACACTAAATAGATCAGCTACCTCTGGGGACAATCCCCTTAAATGATGATAACTGATTATCTCAACAGGGGAGGGACATTTAGGCAGGCCCCAAACAAGATCTTCACTGTGCAATGATCAGACCATATGACCTTATCAGTCTTGAGATTCCTCCCCTCAAGCCCCAGTGAGAAAACCAGGTCCAGCATGCGGCCTTGGTGGTGGGTTGCAGAAGTAACTACTTGTATCAGGCCCAGTGATGATATCAACTCCAGGATGTCAGAACCCAATTGTGAGGATTCGTCATTGATCCAGGTATTGAAGTCCCCCAGAATCAATCATCTGGGGGACTCCACAACCTTTTTGTATTATTATTTTTTTATTGATTATTTATCCTCCTTGGCCATGTCTCTTCACCCCCGTCATTTATTCCTCATATCCTGCAGGGGATTCTGCTGCCATCCATGTCCAGCAGGACTGCTGGCACCCTGAAACACCTGTGGTTTACCCCCTGCAGTGGGACAGCAGGGAGCCCCCTAACTCCCCACCCTTCATGGATCCAGCTTGAGTTCCAGATGAACAATCATGGATGGCTATCAAGCCACGTGAGAGGTGCCACCTTTCCACTGTTCGTGTTTTTCCCCCTGAGTCAGTTAGTTTGCAGTGATGCCAGCGGTCAGGAGTGTACACGTGTCTGCATGCACCCCCATTCTGGTGTCTGCCCCAACTCCTCTCCAGTTTATGGCATTCGTTCCTGACCCCCAGCCTCCACCGGGGGCAGTCGGGTGCCAACAGTCTTGAACCCCCCTCCCCAGAGAGGGAGAGCAGTCTGTTGGACACTCGATCCCTCTCCACCCCTGCCAGCCCCCGGTGACCTGTGATTGATCCCAAACCCAGGTCACTGGTTTGGCAAGAGGTGTGGTGACCTGCACCTCTGCCCTCAGCACCACCAGGCCAGCCTCCAAAACATTTTCAACAAACTCCTGCAGGAACTTTCCTCCCATTCCTAGAAGACAGTATAGGAGGAGAATCCTGTAACCTGCACCTGGACCCCCACGCACTGCCACACACTCACATGATCTGTCTGACCCCACTGGGTTCATGGAGAAGCCCAAGCTGGATCTAAAGCAGATGGCCACTCCGCTGGCCCTGTGTTTCCTCTTTGGCAGTGCACCACGCAGTGCATGGAGGGGACAGCTGCCTCTAATACTGGATATTACAGACATTTCAGTAAATGTCTGACCATGGCAAACTGCTGCAGCTGTACATGCTGCCAGACATTTACTGAAATTTCTGTAATATCTTTAGAGAAATTCTATGCCTGCCTGCAGTACCATTATTGAGCCACCAGAAAAAAATATCTTTATAAATACTGCAGCATATCTGGAAATATCTGATCATGTTTTTAGCTGTAGCTGCCTCATGTAACCTTGACCTTTTTATTTTTATTTATTTATTTAAATACCTGTGGGTCACTCTCAACTGCTCCCTCTCCTATTCGCTTCACATAAACCATGTGGTCAAAGTCGTAAACTCGCATATTGGTCAACTTAATAGGCACAGACACTGTTTCACAGATGAAACCCTCAAGCTTACAGTCACTAGCCCAGTCCTGTCAATAGTTGATTATGGACTGGTTGTCTATGGGCCAGGTACTAACACAGCTCTTACGAGACTCAAAATTGCCCTAAACAAAGCCTGCCACCTCCTATTAGGAGATGACTGTTTAACCCATACCTGCAAGCTCTATGCCCACTCTGGTTGGCTCAACATGCAAAACAGAACCCAGTACCAGGTATGACTGCTCACTAAGAAGTCCACCCTGGGCCTTACTCCTCCAGGTATACAATCCTCCGCCAATCACAGACCAACCAGAGGCACATGTGGTAGTTTATTTCAAGTCCCCTTCCACCGTACATTGCAGGAGCAACATTCTTTCAGTTACAGGAATGCCAAATGGCTGAAATTGCTCAACTCTGACATCCAACTAGAACCAAAACTCTCCCCTTTCAAAACTAAACTCCGTTTTTATCTTTCCACTTCCAGCTCTTGCGACTGTGACTGTTAAACCACCCACACTGAATTCTTTGCCCTCCTGATTTATCTGTTTCTGCCAGTACTCATATACTGCCCCACCACCCTTTTTCCTCCTTGGCACTAGTCGTTTTTCACTTCCTACCCCCCCTCAACTTTTCTTGGCCTTAGTGCATGCAACCTATCCTTCAACCCGGCCTACCCCCCCAATGTCTCTCCCCACTCACCACGTAAACACTAACAAGGCTCTCTGGGCTGCTCCAGTCTTTCAACTCCCAATGCCCTGGTCACCTGCTGTTCTCAATTGCCCCTTTTCTTCTCTGACCCACTCTCCTTCCTATTTTCCCATCCCCCTTCTTATCTCTCCTGGCCCCTTACTTCATGCTCAATACTCTTTTAACAGCTTTGACCTAAAGATACATTTTGAAATGTTTACTTGTTGCATTCCCTCATATAGCACATTGCAACAATTTTGACCAATGCTATGTATAAGCATTGATTGTATTCTATGTTCACTGTTTGTAGCTTTATTAACTTTTGCCCAGCACCTTGTTATCTGTTACACTGTTTTGTATTCTGTTTTTCAATGTGAAACCTTTGTAAATGAGCTTTCAGCTCAAAGGTCTTAATCTGAGATGCCAATAAATAAAAAATAAATAAATAAGCACATATTTTGTCAGCTGCTCCTTGAATTAGGGTCTACATATTATTGCAAAAGCAGGCTCCTACACTTTAAGCATAAAAGGAATGCAGTATTAGTGAAGCAACATTTTGACATGAGAAACGAGATGAGCTGGTGTTTGATATATGGGAAAATATTTTAGAATAAACAAAGGTAAATCCATATTTATTAGGCTAGATAATACAGCAGCAAAATCAGCAAAAAAAACCTACAAGTAACACATTTGCACAAGTACATAGTTTAATGTTATAATTAGTAATTTTATGATTTATCAGATAATATCAGAACATCACATTACAATGAAGAAAAACATACATGAAACTAGAAACTAGGCTTATTAATTAAAACACTCACATCACAAAAATATCACTTCATATGTGGAATCGGATACCAGAGAATTTAATGCTGAGTATCTAGGGATCAGTGACTGATTGTCCTGTCTATAAAGAAAATTGAATTGAATAGTTCTGATGTGGTAGCATCAGTGCTGATTAGATTTATGTCTCCAGACATACCTTGGTATCTGCAAAAATGCTAATGATGGATTTCTTAAATAATTAAGTTGGCACACTTCAATATGAATGAACCCAGTTTATCTCTGAAAACTGCCAGAGGTAACAGCAGCTGAAGAGCCATAGATATGGTTTTCTCAGGTACTGTTGACAATGATAGTTTTTATGGTAAGAATTAACTTTGCTTAATGCAAATACAAGACATGTCTACCCAAATTGTCAATCTACTTTATCATGAAATATTGCAACATGCACTTAAGGTGCATATAGTATTCCACAACTTTATGCTATATTGACAAATTCAGTATGGGGCATTGTTTCTGAATGTTGTTAAAAAAAATTTGTTTTATAAATATATTTGTTGTGAATTTTCCCCTCAGAACAATTACAGTAAAAGGACATTGCCTATAAAGGATACTACCTATAAAGAACTTCAAAATAATAAATGCATTGCTTGTGGTCCTAACTTCAATTTTGTAAATAATACTCAACCTGTATATACTTTTTATTTATTTATTTATTCAAGTCTCAGATTAAAGTACCTTTGAGTCAAAGATTATTTTACAAAGATTCCACGTAAAAGTATAAATATAAATGTATTTGTTATTGGAAGAATCCCAAAGCTGTGGAAGAAGGCAAACATGGTGTCAGTATTTACAGTGTAAATCAGAGTGTGCACCTTGAAAAAAACTATCATCCTCTATCTTTATTGGCCTCACTGTCCAGGGTCCTTGAGAGGATTGGTATTGACTAATTTAATTTATATATTTAAAATTGATAACCAAGAAAGACACTGAGCTGAGGCTCATTTCCAGATGCAACCCAGGGACAGGGTAAACAGAGGAAAAATGAACAATTGTAACAAACAATGTAATAGGTCAAGGTTACAAGACCATAATACAAATTGAGGCACTTGTTTACAGAAAAAATATAAAACATTGTATATAAGCAATATAGAGGCACTTGTTGACTGGAATAAATAACACACATACAGAAAAATAGCAACACAAATAGGCATTTGGACACTTAAGTAACTGAGTGATTATAATAGGAACAGTGTACACTACTTGCCACCAGGGTATTAGGCCTAGGTGGGGAGACACTAGCACCTGAGGGGGTGGCCGCTAGGGATGAGGTGGGGGATTTAGAGCACTGTGAACACTGTGTGGAGGGGAGAAGTGTGAGGAGTCTTTTGAGGGAAGAGAAAGAGGAGGATAGATGAAGATCAGAAGGTAGTCTGTTCCCGAGAAGTAGGATACAGTAGGAGAAGGCAGAATGGCATACAGTGGAGTGAGGACGAGGGATAGACAAGGTACATGGGTCTCAGCTGAGAAGTGAGCATGTAGTTGAGCTTTCTTGAAAAAGGTGAAAGAAGAGGTAGGGGGAAGAGTGCCAAACCATTACTTAGTAACAAGGGAGATGCAGTGGACCATTCTCCTGTGTGATAAAGGTGCTAATGAAAGAGGTGCATAGAAGAGACAGTGGTGTGTGAGGGGAGGGGCAGCAGTTGCAAAGCGGCAAAAGGAGTTTAGAAGATTGTCCAGTTTGGAGAGGGATGTGACTGGGGCAGTGCCAAAGACCATGTCAGCATAATCTAAGACTGGTAGTATCATTTTGAGTACCAGCTCACGATGAGTAGGAAGTGGGAGGCTATCTTTATGGTTGAAGAGGACTGCAAGTGTGGGCTGGAGTTTGGTACAAATGGTGTCTATGTAGGTGAAGAAGTCTAGGTGACCCCCAGGTATTTGAAGGAATACAGTTGCAGCCATGAATACATTCAGGTGTTTTCAGATATATTCTCAATATATCTAAAGACAGCCTCTCTAGACTGTACATATGGGCACTCAGTAAATGACGCCTGCTGTCATTTACTGACCACGTATATGTACTGTATGCACCCCCTGCAGAGCTCAGTCAGTAACTGGCAGTGGTGTTGAGAGGAGGGCTGTGCCAGTCACAAGCCAGGTGTGGGTGAGGGGTGGAGCGGGGTGGGCTGGCACTGCTGGGAGGGGGTGAGGGGCCACTAGACTACCGGGGATTTACTGGATGGGATGTGGATGGAGGGGGAGGTGTGATTCATTCATATTACAGGGGATTGGGCTGGGGGAAAATTTATTCATATTACGGGGATCAAGGCTGGGGGCAATTTATACATATTACGGTGGATCAGTGCATGGAGAGGGCACCACAGCTCCCTTCTGTGGGTACATCTGCAGCCCACCTGTCCTGCAGCTTGTGGCATACTTGGGGGCTGTGCCCTTCCTTGGACAGATGCCACAAGCCGCAGGATGCAGGCTTCTGGACCCTGTTTGTTTCTTCATCAGGCACAGGGTCCAGGACGCAGGGGCCATTGCTGCAAGCTGCCATTGTTGCAGCTTCTGGCAACCTTTTGTGAATCTGGCCCAATGTGTGTAAATTTATCTGGAAGCTGCATTTGAAAGATTGATTTGCAAAAAAAGGAAAAAAAAGGAACAAACAGT
Source organism: Neoceratodus forsteri (assembly GCA_016271365.2). Taxonomy (NCBI): domain Eukaryota; kingdom Metazoa; phylum Chordata; order Ceratodontiformes; family Ceratodontidae; genus Neoceratodus; species Neoceratodus forsteri. The sequence goes on from CM057459.1 coordinate 897,549,068, forward strand.
CTTTAAATGTTACAATAGAAGTCAAAAACATAAAAAAAACACTTTATGACTCTATCAAATCTGATAACCCTAATGTTTCATCGGGAGACTTGACCATCCTGTTCGATGTACTTGAACAGAAAGAGTTGTCTGATTTAGCAGCTGAGTTTAATTTATGTGAAGATATTTAGATACAGAAAACTTACTGTAGATGAGCTGCTCAGTGTTGCATTACTGATTAGTGCTAATGAAGATTTTATGGAAAATATAGGCAATCCCCAGAAATCTGGTTTCAAGAAGAAAAGGCTTTTTTTAAGCCAAAAAGTGAATTTAGTCCAGGAACAATAATGTTGTGATTAAAACACACGTCATTCATTTGAAATGGACATTAGTGACCTTATTTCATAGTGCTCAGAACAGAATTCATAATTCAACTTGAAAGGAAATAGCAGCATTTGACAACCTTGAAAAAATAGTAATAAAAATCTGCCAAGGGGGTGATATGGTTGTCCTCAGTTTGGACTAGTATGAGAGAATGATGTGGTACTTATTGGAGAATGGGCAAATCTACAGCATATACAGCTTTTAGTTAACCCACTCTTGAGGTTTGAAACTGAGTTCTATAATTTTATTTATTTATTTTTTATTTAGTTGTTTAACCAGGAGTAGCACGCTAAGCTGAAAGCTTTTTTACAGGAGCGACCTGGGAGCACAGGGAAGTTAAGTGACTTGCTCAGGGTCACACAGTATATAAGTGAAAGCTGTGGGATTTAAACCCAGGTCTGGTCTGCTGGATGCCACCAGATTTGCAGCTCAGAGCCTTAAACCACTGTGCTATACTGCCTCCCAATTTGATTTGATTCAGGAAGCACAGAAAAATGGTCAGATAATTAAAAAAGAGCTGGTTTTTATAAAGGTGGATTTTCTAAAGATGGAGTCCTCCCACCATCTCCATGTTCTATGCCCTTCCAAAGATGCATACAAATTTAGAAAATCCACGAGAGAAACTTATCGTCTCAGGGGTGTGAGGGCTCACAGAGAAGGTAACAAAATGCATTGCCTTTATTTTGAAAGAACCATTTGTTAAACTGCCATCCCACCTCTGAGACACTATGTATACCTTTAAGAAATTTGAAAATTGTGTCTGGAAAAATGAGTACATTGGTGTAGGCATTGATGTGGAGGCTCTTTATACCTCAGTCCATCATCAGGATGGCTTAACAGCTGTGCAAAAGTGGCTTATAAATGGCCCTGAAAAAGATGCCATACCTATTACTTTTTTTTATTTTATTTTTAAATCTATACTGGAACTTCAATTTTTCACATTTTGCGAGACCTGGATTTCTTTGTCCACCTGGAGACTAATAACCTAGCTAGAGACAGGGCTGGGATAGTGCAGGGGGAGTTTAGGGAGCTGTGGAGGGATCTTAGACAGGTAGCTCATTCAGGCTATCACTGTGGTGTTGCCTGTCTATACCAGGAGACAGGAGATGGAACTCTGCAACAGAAGCTTCATCTCATGGCTGAAGGAATGGTGCAGAGAGGAAGGGTTCAGCTACACTGTGGACTGGGGAGTCATCTGGGAGGATAAGGACCTATACAGGGATAGTAGCCTGCATTCATCCAGAAGAGGAACCACAGTCCTCAGAGGATGATTTAAATGTTACTTTGATGAATATTCAAACTAGTCAAGGGGTGGCAGAAGGAATCAGGAAGTCAGAAGCTGCCTCCCCAAAAGGCTGAATTAGAGAGTAAGGAGAAACTGATTGGAGAGGAATCCCCAAGGGTGCAAATTATTAAAGGGAGCAGCGTGGTAGAGATAAAAGGGGAAAAGAAAGGGGCCATTAAATGGAGAAGAGGGAAAGAGGCATGGCAAAAATGATGAAAAGTGGGACAACAAGCAGAGTGGAAACAAAATCTGAAATGCCATATGTGCAAATGCTAGAAGTCTAGGAAATAATATTACTGACTTAGAGGTCCTCATGGCAGAGGGCAACCTTGATATTGTAGCCATTATTGAGTCATGTTGCACTGAAAATCATGACTGGGACATGGCCATACGAGGCTACACTCTGTTCAGGAAGGGCCAGGTGGGAAGGAAAGGGGGGGGTGCTTTATGTGAGGGAAAGCATAAAGGTCACAGAGACACAAGAAATATAGGAGGAGGCAGTGGAAATGTGGGTCACCCTGGAAATGAGGAATGGAGACACTATTCACACTGGAATGATCTACTGACCTCCATTTTAGAAGGATGAATTAGATAAGGAACTGTTGGAAGCCATTGGCAAGATGGCAGTAAAGCAGGAGGTGCTGCTGGTGGGGAACTTCAACATGCTAGATGTGAATTGGAGCCTCCCAGGAGTGGCTTCAACTAGAAGCAGAGATGTTCTGGACTCTCTGCAGGAGGCATTCCTCAGGCAACTAGTCAGTGAACCCACTCATGATGGGGAAATACTAGACATGGTACTCACTAACATGGACAGTGTTGCAGACATCAAGGTCGGAAGTCACTGGGGACCAGTGATCACCATATGGCGTGATTGAATATAAGGATGGCTGCCGAATTGAACTACACAAGGGCGAGGGTCCTGGACTTCAGGAGGGCAGATTTTACAAAGATGGATGAATGCCTCAGGGATGGCCTAGCTGGGGTGGGTGACCTGGGTGGGGTGGAGGAACAGTGGGCAAAGATAAAAGGGACAATTGTAAAGAGAAGGCAGCTACCTGAAGATAACCAAGAGCCACAATGTGTATAAGCACAAAAATGAAAGCAAAAGGAGTCAGGCTTCCCAGTATCCAACCTCACAAAAGGACCCCAAACGCTTGGTCCAGTTTAAAAGTATACATTTTCTTAAATTAAATAGTGGACACCACGAAAGAACCACAAGCCAGCATTGCACGTCATTCTGAATGCTTTTTCAAGGTGTGGTTTACTGCATGAAACTAACCGAATCTAAGGTACCTAATTAAAGGTACATACACCAAGATTAAAGTGATAAATACTACATATAATCCTTCATTCAGTGCAACAGCTATCTGAAGTGCAGAGCAGTAAATAAACTAATCACTTCCAGATCTTTCATTTTCCCCATAGGCTATAATGGGAAATTTTAAAATGTAATAACTTTTGAACAGATTCATATTTTTTTCACCAAACCTTCAAAAGTCACATCTGTGAGGAGAAGGCATTCTACCTTGAAAATTGAAGACTACAACCTAAAGCAATTTCTGAGATCCAGGTGGACAAAGAAATGTCAAAAAACATGGATGTTTCTGTTTTTCAACACTCTGTATCTCAGAAACCACATAACATTCCCACGACATTGGGCAGGTCAAGAGACCTATGCCTAGACATTATACCTGCCACATTTCATTCAAATCCATTGAATGGTTCCAAAGTTATTAACATTCATAAATTTGGTTTTAACATAGAAGTTACCGTTCACCCTAACTATACTGGCTCAACCATGCCAGTATACTGTATCTATACATATATAAATATATATCCATTGCAAAAAACTGCATTAATGCACCAGTTAGGGTTCAACTTAATGCAACAAAAGTAACAAAAGTAGGGAAGTGTGGTATTGGGGTTTCCAGCTAATGTTTCAACACCACCACTACCTCCTGTCCCACCGCCATGTAGTCCAATTTGGGCTTTCCAACTTTAACTCCCCACCTCCACCCTCAAGCATCAAAGGACACCACACAAGCAACCTTAGACAGCCATTATCAGTTAAGATAAACAACATGTAATTGTTTCCAGATGACAGGAATTCAGCAACACTAATGCACTACCTTTGTGGATTTGTATCCGCAGCTGCATAAGCATGGACCCTGTATGTGCCAGTGCTTATACAGCCACACCTGTATGTTTATCTTGTACTGTGTGCATGAGTATGTGTGGCTGCATAAGTGCAGGCTCCACAGGGGCCTGCTGTTCTGTAAACTGAATGCTCCATGGGGTCTGTGCCTCTACATCCAGAGCTACAGTAGCACCAGCCAGGATGCAATGCAGTAATGCTTTAGTATATCACAAAAATGCTGTAGTATGCTTCAGGGAACAGTGTAATTCAGTGGCAATTAATCCCTTTTTTACTGCAATATTTTCTAACATGTCCCGTACTGCAAGGTACGACACTGTATTGTGCATCGTGGCTGTATTCGATCTGCTGATGCACACTGTACAAGCTACCTCACTAGATAGCATGATCCATCAATGCATGCTTGTGACAGGATTGAATAATTGCCTAAATTCTGTATTTGCCAAAACTGCATTTTGTATATGCTTTTGTTTTATCTGTATATGTACATGAACTGACTGATTTTTGTACTTATGTTTGTTTTCAGTTCTACTTGTATTTGTATCTGTGTTCCCCAGGACCTCCTTGCAAACGAGTTGTCTTAATGGTATTATCCTGATAAAATAAAATGGAATTGATTTGAATTGAGTTGAATTGAATAAGGTCCTATCTCAGTTCTTACATAGAAAGGGTTAAACAAAAGGATGTGTTCTATCCTCTCTTTTTCTGTCTTATCTCTGCAATCAAATTTTATTGTGAGACTCAGAAACTGATAACGCTGATGGTCTCATGATTCTCTGCACACTCACTATCTCCCTGCCTTCACTTGCTGTCTCTTGCTGTTGCTATCTTTTCGTCCCCCTTGAGTATCTGCAGTTAGAAAAATGTATGTGAATCTGTGGGCCGGATATTCAAAAGGGTTGCACCATGCGCAATAGGGTTGCGCATGCGCAAGTCCGAAAGTGCGCCATTCTGCGATATTCAGCAGGAGGCAGTTGCGCCACCGAAAACAGGCTGAGCAAAAGCGCAATGCAAATGAAGGCATGCGCAACCGAAGGGGGTGGATCGATGCATAAAGAGTGCAATGCGATATTCAAAGACTTGCGCAATGCGCAAGAGTCGAACAGCCGGAAGTTGCGCCCCAGCGGAAATGAGCCAAAATAAAAAGGCTCAAGGAAGAGGCGCAAGAACGTGACAGGGAAGACACATGAGGCAGAGAGACACAGAAGGCCAGATTAACATACAGTGCAGGCCAGGGAGTGCACAGGACAGAAGAGAGGCAAGGGAAGGTGTATGGGGCAACAGAGTGCAGAGGCCAGTAGGTGTACCAGGTGCAGTGGAGGTAGCAGTCAGGACAGCAGGGGTAACAGAACAACATCAGCCAGGGGAGGTCACAAGCCAGGGAGATGGACAGTGCCAGCTTCCACATGGAAGCTGTAATGAGGGGGGTGAGAATGCATGCTGCAGGGCGACGTGGCCATGGAAGGGCCCGTCAGCGGTACGTCCCCAACAGGCAGTACCGTGCCCGCATCAGCTTTGAGCTGTACACAGATGTAGAGATCGTGGGCCAGTACCGCCTGAACAGGGCAATACTGAGACAGCTCTGTGAGCTATGCAGTGATGTGATGCAGGCACCCTCACGACGGAGTCACGCTCTGTCGGTGGAGACCAAGGTGACAGCCTGCCTGTGCCTGCTCGCCATAGGCACCTTCCAGAGGCCGACAGGGGACACCACAGGCATCACACAGTCGGCCACGTCATGCATCCTCACCCAATTCCTCAGCGCACTGCTGCCACATGCTGCGGAGCACATCCAGTTCCCCAGCACCGGGGCAGAGCATACAGCAAACATGCAGGAGTTCCACAGGGTAGCACATATGCCTGGTGTGCTAAGGGCCATAGACTGCACCCATGTGGCCATACGCACGCCACCTGACCCCGATGGGGCTGCATATAGGAACAGGAAGGGCTATTCCAGTGTCAACTGCCAGGTGGTGTGTGATGCCACTGGGCGCATAATCAATGTCTGTGCCACACACCCTGGCAGAGCACATGATGCTTTTATATGGTATCAGTCTGCACTGTGCCATCGATTTGAGAGTGGGGACATCCCCACAGGCCATCTAGTGGGTGAGTACGCATGTAGGAATTGCAAACGTGTGGCAAGGGTGGGAATGCCACAGGTGCTATGGTAGTGGCACACAGGGATATTCGCAATATGGACCTGAACATGATACTCATCTCCACCATCTCCACACAGGTGACAGCGGATACCCACTCTGTCCCTGGCTGCTCACACCCTACCGGCACCCCATGACCCCATTGCAGCAATGCTATAATAAGGCGCAAGCCGCCACACAACATCATCGGCGGGTGTTTGGGATGCTCAAGGCATGCTTCCGATGCCTAGACACCTCCGGCGGTGCCCTACAGTACAGCCCCACAAAGGCCTATGGGATATTCCTGGCCTGTTGTATCCTGCATAACATGGCCAAAGACTGTGGGATAGCCATTCAGGTCAAGGAGGGGGACAGCGATGGGGATGCCAGCGGCGCCAGTGATGATGGTGATGAGCAGCCCCCCCTTGGGCGGCGGGACCCCGACTGATCCGGCAGGACCAGCTGCACCGGGACACCATCACGGAGGGATTATGCATGACACAGGTAAGTCAAGGGCCATGTGCAACCAACACTGTCCTGGCGCAACCCACAGGCACACAGAGTAACACACCAGGGGTGCATGACGGCAAGGGGAGTGGAAGGGACCAGGCACACAAACACACCATCAGGGAGGGGCGAACAGTCATATGGAGACACACACACACACACACCAGGCACAAAGCGTACATGGGCAGGTGCACAGCAGAGCAGGAACAGACATGGCAAACACACAGATTCACAGACCACACCCACCATCTGTACTGTCCAAGTACATGTGTCAGATGCTTGGCACCCTTGCACCTTGGTGTACAGTACAATGCAGGCATCATCATGCACACGCACCTGTGGACAGCAGTCGGGATGGTGTGCAGGTGGTCCGTATGTCGGCGTGATGTGCAGGGCACCCACCAGTGCACTGCCCACCATGACTCACAGTGCACACAGGGCAGCACCAGACAGGGCCCGCACTGGGAGACAGGTCAGGCATGTTGCACAGTTCCACGGCCACCGCAGATGCGTGGGCAGCCCCACCATGACCCAACAGCACTGGCAGGCTGAGCAGGGGCCACATGGGGTGGCACCGATGGACCACCAGGGGTCCCACTGCGCAATTGCGACCTTGTCCGCAGTGGGGTCTGTAGTATGTCAAACATACCTACACCAGGGGTGCTCGGGATGCCCACAGCAGAACCCGGCATCAAAAGGCTTGGTGTCGCATGACACCGGGAACGGGGAGTGGAGAGCGTACTGTGTGGGGTGCGCGGTACAGGGGCACCTGCTTGTGTGCCCAATGTAGCCACGACAGTGACCAATGCCTGGGTCTGCCTGTCAATGGCGGTGGTCACATCCATCCGCATATGGACCATCTCTGCACGGTCCAGAGCACAGTCCCTGCTGTGCCACTCCACAGCCACACACAGTGCCTCCATGGACATTGCAACCCGTCTTTGCTGCTGTACTGATTCCCGCAGCAGGCGGGTGTGCTCTTCAAATGGGTACTCTGCCAGAACGGCATCCTGTCCCCCAGGGTATGGAAGGTCCTGATGCTCAACACCCCTTGAGGGTGGGTGCTGTTCACCAGGACCAGGAATGGGCATATCAAAGGGCGGTGGTCATGTGCCACTGCTGGACACTGTACCCCCAGACCTGGTGGGTGACTGCTGCTGCTGCCCCTCCAACCGCTGTGCCCCAGGGACCACTCGTACCACTGCTGTGGCCGCAACAGTGCCAGACACCTGCATAGCCACTGGTGCTGCCCAACCGGTGCTGACAGGCACAGCCTGGAACTGTGCCGATGTGCTGGCACACACTTTGGAACCAGCTAGGCCCAGGGGCACATGCTGGCCTGCTGTGTGTCCGTCATGGGACACACACATGTCACTGCCCCTTGCAGTCCTTGCATCATCAATGGTGCAGGTACGTGCTACAGCCACAGTCACAGCATGCTGGCATGCTTGTATGCCAGACTGCTGAGACACAGGCTGTGCACCCCCCACACCCAACTCACTGACACCAGAGCTGGCAGTCCGGCGTGCATGCTGGTGCAGTGCATGCTGGCTGGTGACAGAGGTGGATGGACCCTCCTCTATGTCCAGCAGGTCTTCCTCACTGCCTGGACCCACCACCACTGTCCCCTGAAGATGAACAGGATCTGTAACAGAAAGAGAGGACATGTGAGTGCATGTGAACAACCTTCCCCCCCAACACCACCACCATGTCATACCGTGCAGTGATGGGCTTCCACCTATCTGGAATCCACCTCCTGGTACGCCCTCAACAGCACTCCACTGCATTGATGCAGCCAGTCGGTCCTCAGCCAGGGTCAGCTCCACCACCGCTGGCTGGCCCCCGCCTGTGCCAGCACGTGCCGCCCTGAGGGCTGCCACCTTCTCCTTCACCCTCCTGCGGTCTGTCCCCATCTTCTTTTTGCATTCCTGCACGGAGCGCTGATGGCTTCCGTGCAGGTTCACTGCCCGAGCTACCCCCTCCCACACAGCCACATGGGCCTGAGGGGTGCCCCGCTGTCCACTCAGTAGTGGCTCCTCCTCCAGGTAGGCCTGGAAGAGGGCCTCTGTCTCCGCCGGGGTGAAGTTGGGCCTCCTCCTCCGCCCACCATCCTCACCCTCACCTTGGCTCTGCTCGGTCATGTCGATCTGTATGGGTGGAAGTGGACACCTGTCACTGTGCAGTCTACAGCGTTATCCCATGACCATTGTCCAGAACATCACACAGCATGCAACCCACTTCTCACCTGCAGTAACCGAATCTGGCCAAGCGCGGCCCATATCACATTTATAGAGCAATGCATGCAAATTAGGAGTGGAGCAACTGTAATGAGATGCAAATTGCGCCACTGCACCTTTGAATGGCTGATCAGATGATTTGCATGTGTGGTTGAATTGGGCCGTTGCGCTTTGCGAATCCTGGTTGAGCCGGCTGAGCCAATGGCGCAGATCTGTGACTGTGTGGTACACTGCATTGTGCATGCCCAGGTAGCTTACGCAGGCGTCTGCCATGCTGATGACGTGCTGTGTGCGATCGGTAATTCAGGCCATGGCCACCATTGTGCCAGTGGTGCTACAGCACTGGGCACCATATGGCACTGTGGCACTACTGCGCAATAGTCCACTGTGGCACTGGCACGCAGGTGATCAGTCACGCAGGATGCATAGACATCAGATGGCACTGTGCGTGGCCTTGCATCATAGACCAATGACCTGGTGTCCGACCTTTGCCCCCTGGCGCTGTTCGGCTGCCATGTGTACGGCTCTGTTGTGCTGTTTGGTGACAGCGCTATGTGAACCGACGGCGCTATACGAACAGTGCGATTGGAACCTATGGTGGTCTATTGCGCAACATTTCCACGTGGGGCTGCCGCGCTGCGGGGGCACCATATTGCCTGCTCTACAACAGTTATGGCACGCAGGAGAGCTCCCCAGTGGAGTCAGTTGGAGGTGGCCAACCTGGTGGCAGTGGTTAAGCCCCACTTTGGGGCACTGTTTGAGGATCAGCCCCTCACCATGGCCCGCACCCATGTGTGGCTGCAGGTGGCCACTGAACTGGAGAGGGTCACAGGGTGGTGCCGGTCTGCTGACCAGTGCAGGCACAGATATAGTGACCTCCGCAGGAGGGAGCCAGACATGCTGCAATGCCTCAGGTCACGTGCCAGGAGGGTCATTGTGCCTAGGCCAGGTGGGTGTACCATCTATGCACCTGTATTCTCCATAGGGGTGTGACTATGTTTTGGTGGCGGTGCATGGGGGATGGCTCTGCCATGGTTGGCTGTGTCAGTGTGTGCAGGTGTGAGATGCATGGGTCTGGCTGTGTGGGCAGGCACACTCACTGGGGCAGGGGGCAGTCTGCTTTGGGGTCACACTGATGTTTTTCTCAACATTTGTCACCGACAGGCCTGGCGGAGAGGATGCAGGCCCAGGCTGAGGAGGGACGTGGCGGGGCCCAGGTGGCAGCTGGAGGAGGCGTGAGGGGTGGGCCACAGCGGCAGCAACAGCAGCAGCCACAGCTGCTTGATGAGTGTGAGTGTCATTACATCATGGATGCTATTGCATGCTGGAGGGGGTGGGCATGACCACCAGCCATGGACAACACAACCATGCACGACACAGGTGACAGTCATCACTGTCCAGTGTCACTGCACATCTGTGTGTGTGTCACTGGTGGTCCATGCATGCACTGGGCACATGGCTGTGGAACTGGCATCCCACCACATTGCCACGTCACTTGACAGCCTTGTTTGTGTTGTGATGGACATGGGCAGTGTGTGTGTGCAGTGGTGCACATAGCTGGTGCTGCCTGATTGGGCATGTCATGTGCATGGTCACTGTGGGTGGGTGCATACCATCACAGGTGCGGGGCACTAGGCTATATGCCTTGCAGGATGGGTGGTGTTCAGGGTTGTGGACAGTCACAACCATTGACTGTGTTCCCTTTTCCTAGGTCTCAGCATCCAACGGCGGATGGACCGTGCCCTCCAGCGGCTGACGCAGGTGTCAGTCGCTACACATGACCTCCTCACAGACATGCAGCGCCATGGGGTCAGGCGACGCTGGAGGAACCGGGAAGATCAACCGGCAGTAGGGGACCAGCCTGCCGGGCACTGACTGCGCTTCCCCTTCCCACTTCACCCAGCCCTCCCACCCTACCTTCCCTCTCCCAGTTGTTCACCCCTACCCCTTACCCACCCTACCTTGTACCCCTACCCCCCCTTGTCTTGTACTATATGTATATAGTTATGTTATTGGTCTTGGTGTTGTACATATCTTTTTCCAATATATATATATTTTGTTATGAGTACTGTGGTGGTCTCTGATTTGCAGCTGGCTATGGTTGCTCAGTTGCAGTGGTGTGCATGGCATCTGGGGTGGTATGGTCCTGGGTATGTGTGTGTGTGTGCATGTGTGCATGTGCGTGTGTGCATGGGGAGGTGTCTCCGGTGTGGGAGTGACTTTCAGTCGGTCTTGCCATCTGCTGTCGCCCACTGCTGGGTGGCCAGGGTGGGTCTGGCTTGTATGGTTCTGTGCTACACGAGGTTGCTGTGTGCCGGGGGGGATGCATGGTGTTTACTGCAGTGAAAGTCACTGCACATGGGTGGTGTCTTGGGGTCACAGTGCAGGGAGTGCTGTGCAGAAGGGGGTGCTGATGTGCACTGTGGTTGTCGACCCACTTTGTGTGGCAGTCTCAGCCTGCCAGTGGGTGTGCTGGGGTGACAAGGCCCTGCTGTGCTTTGTTGGCTTGTCCCCATGGGCCGATGGATCATCCATCCCTCCCCCAGTGATGCTGTGCTTGGGGTGTGCAGGTGTATTGTTAGTTCTGCAGTGTGTTCTTGTGCCCATGTATGGCATGGCTGGTGGTGGGCCCCAGCCTGCCTCCCTGGTTGTGCAGTTCCATTGCTCTGCTGGGGGGGGGCTCTGCTTGCGCTATGGCACCTCTGGACTGATCAGCTGGGCTAGCCTTGTTGCGCTATGGCGCATCATTTCTGCTCAGCTTCCCCTTCCTGGTTGCGCTATGGAGCAGTTTGTGCAATATTCAGATGTTGGCTGCTTGTGCAGTTTGTCTTGCTCCATGTTTGAATATCGTGTCTGTTGCGCATTTGCGCAATTGACTTGTGCTTGCTCCTGCTGTTGCGCACTTTTTGGGTGCAGTTTGAATATCCGGCCCTGTATGTACAACTGGGATCCTATGTTTATAATTGTATTTCTGAAATGATTGCAAAAAGCTATTGGGAACTCAGAAGAATAAGTCTGAGATTCAGTTTGACCTCCATGAACTCTTTTTTGCAGAGCTGTCAACAGGAGATTAGCTCTGGGACACCATGTTCTATTTTGTTTCACCTGCAAAGACACTTTGGTGAGTAAGAGAGAGATTGAAATTCAGAATTAGTGATACCCTTAGATGAAGGACTTTGTTTTGTTTGTTTGTACTGCCTTTGTAAATAGATACAGTAGAAACATAGAACCATAGAAAGTGATGGCAGAAGGGGACCTCAAGGTCCATCTAGTCTGCCTATGGTGTATAGATTACTACCCCCCATACAGTTATCCCTTCTTTTGAAGGATTCATTTGTGCTTATCCCAAGCACTTGTGAACCCCTCGACTGTTTTGGCACCCATGGCCTCTGAGGGTAGGCTGTTCCAAGTGTCCACCACCCTTTCTGTGAAGAAGAACTTTCTAACATTGGTTCTGGACATCTCCCTTTCAGTCTAAGATCATGATCCCCTCATTCTGCTACCCTCTTTGGTATCAAAAACTTCCTGCACCTGTACCTTATTTATACCCTTAATGTACTTGAAGGTCTTGATCATGTCTCCCCACTCCTGCCACTCTTCCAGGGAGTACATGTTTAATTCCTTCAACCTGTCCTCATATGACATTTGATGTTCTCCCTGTACCATTGTTGCCTTCCTTTGTACTGTCGCTATTCTGTCAATGTGCTTTCTGTGGTGTGGCCTCCAAAACTGAACACAGTATTTCAGGTGGGGACAGACAAGTGGCCTACACAACGGCAGTACCACTTCTCACCTCTGGCTCATAATTCCCCTCCCAATGCATCCCAACATGCCACTGGTCTTAAGTGTTGCCATCTTGAACTATCTGCTCCCTTTCAAGTCATCCAATATTAAAACCAACAACAGATCACACTCTTCGCTGCTAGTTGCTAGCCTTTCTCCTCCCAAATAGTACTCCCTTTTTGGGTTTCTTCTTCCTATGTGTATGACCTTGCATTTTTTGGCATTACAATTCAGCTGCCCTGCTCTAGGCCACTCCTCCAGTTTCTTTAGATCTGATTTCATTTTCATTTGTCCTGCTGGGGAGTCCACTCTATTGCATATCTTGGTGTCATCCACGAACAGACACACCCTTCCCCTCGAGCCCATTTGCAATGTCGGCTATGAATACACTGAATAGTAGAGGCCCCAGCACAGAACCCTGGGGTACCCTGCTTGTTACTTTCCATTCTGCTGATAATGTGCTGTTTACCTGCACCTTTTGCATCTTATCATGCAGCTAATCTTTCACCCTCACCACTACCTCCTGTCCCACCCTCATGTAGTCTAACTTCTTTACCAGTCTTCTGTGTGGGACAGTTGAAGGCTTTGTTAAAGTCCAGGTAGACTACATCCACTGCCCCCCATTTTCCACTGTCTTTGTAACCCAGTGGAAGAATTTGATTAGGTTAGTGGAGTGAGCAATTTTATTTTGTATTTTGTTTTGAAAATGATAAAATGCTACTTGTGAATTTTATAACTGCTCCTGGTTTTTCTATGCTTCTTGACCTATGCCTCCATGACAGTGCTTTTCTATATATACAGTACATGCTGAAAAGGAATGAAATATAACTGGTTTGCCTGTTTCCTATGCATTTGTACCCCTGGTTGCTTTTCTTTGTACCCCGGTTGCTTTTCATTCCTCGATGTGCTAGCTCCCTTTTGCTATCTTTCTCAAGCTCCATCTTAGTTTCCTTTTGATTTCTTACTGCAGCTCCAGTTCAGTCCTACTTTTTCCTAATCCCCTCATCCCATATATTTTTGTGTGTGGCTGCTCCTCCTCTTTTTATTTGACTGCCACTGATTTTATCCCTCTTCCCTCCCTAGCATCACTCCATTTCTGGACTCCTGCCTTGCGGGTCATGAGGCTTTCATCCACTACCCTCCCCCACTGCTTATGAATACCGGATACCCCTTCCCTTGGTATACAGTGATCCATGCAATTTGTAGCATACAGCACCATTTTTAAAAACACTCAAAGTAGCTCCTATTCTGCTTCTCTGAAGACAATTTATTGCCTATGGAGACTGCTACTTTTAGAAATTTTTGTTGGCAGACTGCTCTGATTGTTTCTTCCCCGAGGGATTAACTCTGTTCTAAGGGGATAATCCTACCATGCCCACTTGGGTTGTCAATCATAGATATACCCTTCTCTAGCCAATCTCTGGACTCTGAACAAATCACACCCATACCCCTTTCCTCTCACCCTATTCAAGTACTCCACTACACTGCCACCTACATTACCTGCATCTGAATTACCACACTTTTTGCTACATCCATTTACAGCCCCTAGCATCTCGGTACCCTCTCCTATGATCAGCAAATCAGTTCCATCCAATCCCCACTGCTGCCTGCTCTAGTACTTAATTTCAAGCTAATTATTGCCATTACCTAGGCTGCAACAAGACACCATCACCTGTTTCACCAAACAACATTCCAAACAGTCTGTCATCTCTCTTTTTCATTCTGATTGGTCCATGCAAGTCCCACTTCACATTTATGCTACAAACCTGCTCATCTTCTGCCATCGTTCTATATACCTCCTCTAACTGTCATCAAATTACTCACCATCCTACCTCTCCTCTGCCACTTCTGAATCTCCCTCCTCACTATTATTTTCAGCAGCTAATAAATAAACACAACTCTGCAGGGTGCTCCTCTACAGGTTTATACCCAACTTACAGTTGTTTCCTATATCCACACACACACTTTCCACTCACTCTCATTACTATAACTCAGCAGTCTCTACCTGCCTCACAGAATTCTTTCCTTCTACTGTGTTGACTTACTTGACATACCTTACTACAAACAGTGTCTATAATCAAACTACCCTTCCGCTATCTACTCTAATTTTCTGTTGCTGCTACTGTGCTCCTGCTCGTGCCACCTTACCATGATCCTAAGCATCCTCTGCCTTCTCCCTCTTCTCCTCCCCTTAACCTCTCTCCCCTCCTCTTCCTCCATTATGCCTTCTAACTCTAGCCCACAGCTCCTGCCCAGTTCATTGCCAGTACTTTGCTCAAAATTCACACCTGCCTCAACTTCTACACTTTGTCTCATCACCTGATCACACTACCACTGGCCTCCTGGTAGAGCCATTCCTAGGTGGAAGACTAGGTTTGCTGGCCAAGGCACCTAACTTCAATTGATCTCTTTCCTTCTAGGTTGCTTGAAAGGACAGAGCAAAAAACCTTACCAGAGCAAGGGAAAGGATTAAGACTTCTTTTGGCTAGGCAGATTTATTGTGTGTTGTTGTTTTTATTTTGTACTCACAGGGATTGTTACTGTTTGTTGTTAACATTTTATTGCTTTATTTTTCTCTGATTCAAATTGTTGTTGCTGGGTATACCTTCTGCTGCATTATTACAAGGTGTGCCTACAGGTGTATGCTAACATATTACTGCTGTAATCTTCTGATTCAAATTGTCTTCTGCAAGGTATGTCTTCTGTTACTGCTTTACTTTTCTCTGTAGCAAAGTGTTTCTTACAGGGTATATCTTCTGTGAAATTATTAAAGGTGGCACTTAAATTTTTGTGACATTTTATAATTAGGCTAAGCAAAAGTACTGTTTGCCACTATTTTATTTTTATTTTAATTTTTTTTTTTACTGAAAAGTTTTTTTGTCTCACAGGTGTTGCAGTCTCCTTCTCACATTGAAGGAGCTAATTGCTTTCCTCCCACAGCTCTTCCAGGGGATTAGATGTGTATCTGGGGGGTGGAGCTGGCAAACTGACAGTAACTTCCAACAGAAAGAAGGGTTAAAAGGTCAGGTTAGTTGATATCTTGGAGGTGGAGGACTAGGTTTGCTGGCCACGGCACCTAGCTTCACCTGAGCTCTTTCCTTTTAGGTTGCTTGAAACGACAGAGCAAAGTACCTTACCAGAGCAAGGGAAAGGATTAAGACTTATTTTAGCTAGGCAGATTTACTGTGTGTTGTTGTTTTTATTTTGTACTCATAGGGATTGTTAATGTTTGTTGCTAACATTTTATTGCTTTATTTTTCTCTGATTCAAATTGTTGTTGCTGGGTATACCTTGTGCTGCATTATTACAAGGTGTGCCTACAGGTGTGTGCTAACAGATTGCTGCTGTAATCTTCTGATTCAAATTGTCTTTTGCAAGGTATATCTTCTGCTACTGCTTTACTTTTCTCTGTAGCAAAGTGTTTCTTACAGGTTATATCTTCTGTGAAATTATTACAGGGGGTGCTTTACAGGTTTTACAGTTTTATCTATCATTAGGATAAGCTTTCAGGGTTACTGCATTTTTTGCTGACTGACTGTTTCTGCACTTACCTCCTTGTTTCTTTTATCTGTGGTTCTTCTTTTTCGGCAAGGGAAGGGTCCAGCCACCCACCCCCATCCCCAACCACATCACACTATGCTCCTTTTATATGGTAGAACAGTCATGACATTTCCTGTGGCAAAGCAGGAAGGGGCGGATCAGGGGAGTATCCACATGGTAACCTCATTTACAGGTACACTAGTAACTTAACTTGTTATAACAAATTATATAAAAACAACCAAACAAAACACAAAATCAAACTTGTGCTTGCATTTTCTTCCTTCTATTTACTCTGACCAGGTTATAAACCCAACAAATTAACTGGAATGGATATCATTAACTGCAGGTACTGCAGAACGCTTTTCAGAAGGGCAGTTTTACAGGATTTAGGACACTATTGTACATGCTGAGCCATTGGAGATCTTAGGGCTCAGCTCCAGGCAGCATGGGCAGTGATTGCAAAATTCAAATTTCATATTCAAGAGGAAATGTATTATAAGAACCACCCGTCATTTCCCCAACATCCAACAGAAGCACCTCGACCGCAGAGGGTAGTTTGTCTGGGAGGTTGTCAGGTGGTTAGGAGGGGCAAATTGGGTGCCCCATAACTCAGTGGTCTTCAACATATTACCTCCATAAACCATATCAAAACTACAAACAGGTATCTGCCTCTATCTCCAAAGTCAAACAAAGGGGCAGAGGACATTGCAGAGCAAGACACTGCAGCACAGTAGCTGGCACAACAAAACTCACCCAAAACTGAAACCAAAACAAAAAAACGCAAAAAGGAAATCCAAAAAACTTCTGATCATAGGAGACTCCATGATTCGGGGAGTCGATACCTATCTTCAGCCAGGGGTAATGGCCAGATGTCTCCCCGGTACATCTGCATGGAGAGACACTAACCGCATTGCTAAAATTGTTCAGAAAGCAGGGGAAAACATTGACATCTTTGTACACATAGGGACTAATGATCTCACCAGCAGGTCAGTTGTGGAGACCAAGGAATACCTGACCAAGCTGGGTGACAAACTATCATCCATTTTGTCCAGCATCTCCTTCTCTGAGATCCTGCCAGTCTGGGAGAGGGGTGCAGATGGACAGAAGGTCAGAGAAGGGGAGATAGAGGAGCTAAACATGTGGCTCAAGGGCTGGTGCCAGGAAAAAGACACAAATTTGTAGGGAACTGGCAACAGTTTAGGGAGTGAAAGTTCTTTAAATTTGACTGACTGCATCTGACTAAGGAGGGAGTCAGTGCATTGGGGCAGAAGTTTGACATTTTTGCAGAATATTTAAACTAGCAAATGGGGAGAGGGGTGCAGCACCCCACACATCAAATGGGAAGAACACCCTTCCCCACTCAGCTAGTGGTCAAACAATAGTTCAGCATGTTTGCAGTTTATTTGCATCACCAGGTAAGGATAAAAAGTCCAGTTCCCCATATGACACACAGGGGAAATGCCAGACCTCACCCAACAACTAGCACACTGAAATCTGGCCAATGGAAAATCATGTACACAAATGCTCACAGTCTGGGAAACAAGATCCCAGACCTGCAAGCAATACTGACAGAGGCTAAACTGGACATAGTAGAAATTAGTGAGATGTGGTTTATCAGTAACCACACTTGGGAGACTTCAGTACCTGGCTATGTACTGTTCAGAAGAGACCGTGGTGCAAAAGGGGGGGTGGAGTGGCCCTGTAAGTCAATAAAAATATAAAAGCAACAGAAATTCAGAATACACATAAGGAGCCAGAAGAACTGTGGGTCACCCTGGAAACAGGAAATTGGACAGCCATAAGAACTGGGGTTGTCTTTAGGCTCCCAGACCGGGGAAGGGCATAGACACATTACTATTAGAAGATATACAAAACATGACAGCTAAAGAGGAGGTTCTGATAATGGGAGACTTCAACATGCCAGATACAGCTTGGTCAATACCAGCAGGAACATCTGCCAGAACTAGACACATGGTGGATTCCCTGCAGGGGGAGGGCCTCAAATAACTGGCACAACAACCCACAAGAGACAGAGCTATCCTAGATCTAGAACTGACTAACAGGGAAAGGATCACAAATCTCTAGGTAGAAGGTCACCTAGGGGCCAGTGACCATCACATGATATGGTTCAGTTTGACCACTACAACTAAATCATCCCATTCCAAGGCAAAAATATGGGACTTCAGAGGAGCTGACTTTGATAAGATGGCCAACAGAGTTAAGCTAGCCCTGGCAAAAAGAGATACAGGCGAGGGGGTATAGGCAAAGTGGGCAAGCATTAAGGATGCAATACTTGAAGCAACATGCCATTATGCTAGAGAGAAAAAGAAGTGCAAAAGGAGAAGGAAACCACTTGGTTCTCAAAATAACAGTAGCAGAAAAGGTCAGTGCCAAAAGACTGGCCTTCAGGAAATATAAGGGAACACAGAGGGATGAAGATACGGAGGCATACCAAACTTCCCTAAGGGAAGCAGGGAATGCAGTAAGGCAGGCAAAGGCCCAAACTGAGGAAACACTAGCACAGATAGTATAAAAAGGTGACAAGACTTTCTATAGATGCATTAGTGAAAGGAGAAAGTCCAGAGTGAGTATTGCTAAGATCAAAGGAGATAAGGGGACGTGTGAGGAGGCGGACCATGTAAAAGCATCTATCCTAAGTAGATACTTCTGCTCAGTATTTACTGAAGAGAAGGTAGGGCAGGGACCACAGCTCAGCACCATAGACACAGGGGAGAGGGAAGTGAGCACTAGTCCCTTCACAAAAGAAAGGATCCTACAAGAGCTCGATAAGCTCAGGGTGGACAAGGCAATGGGACCTGATGACAAACATCCCAGGGTACTAAAGGAGCTAAAGGTGGAACTAGCAGAGCCATTATCAGAACTGTTTACTGAGTCTCTGAACACAGGAGAGGTCCCAGAAGACTGGAGAAGGGCTCATGTGATCCCACTCCACAAGAGTGGTAGCAGGGAGGAGGCAGGGAACTACTGACCAGTCAGTCTTACCTCAGTAGTGGGCAAGATTGTGGAGGCACTCCTTAAGGAAAGGATAGTGCAACACCTGGAATCCATAGGAGCACAGAATCCAAGACAGCATGGGTTTACAAAAGGAAAGTCCTGTCAAACTAATCCCATAGATTTCTTTGACTGGGTAACCAGAGTGGTGGACCAAGGGGGAGCAGTTGATGTTGCCTACCTTGACTTCAGCAAAGCTTTCAATACTGTTCCACATAGAAGATTGATTAATAATCTGGGTAGGCATGCGGTGGGTCAGAAGTTGGTCAACTGGGTGGCAAACTGGTTGATGGCCAGAGAAAAGAGAGTGGTGGTAAATGGTATACAGTCAGAAGAGATGCAAGTCACAAGTGGGGTACCTCAGGGATCAGTCCTGGGGACAGTCCTCTTTGATATCTTTATCAGTGACATTGCAGATGGACTGGAGGGTAAGGTTTGTCTGTTTGCAGAAGACACCAAGATCTGCAACAAAGTAGATGATCCAGATGGGATAGGCAGAATGAAAAGAGTTCTGGATAAACTAACAAGATGGTCAGAAGAGTGGCAACTGGGGTTTAATGCAAAGAAGCACAAGATCATGCACATAGGGAAGAGAAACTCTGAAGCGACCTATAGGCTGGGAGGGGAGTTGCTGGCAGTCACAGGGGAAGAAAGAGACTTGAGCCTCATCATCACCAATGACCTGAAATCATCCAAGCAGACCACTAAAGCAGTAGATAAGGCTCGGGGGATGTTAGGGTGTATTAGTAGGGGTATCACAAGTCGGAAGACGGAGGTAATAATCCCTCTTTACAAGACACTGGTTAGGCCCTATCTGGAGTACTGTGTACAGTACAGGAGAACACACCTTCACAAGGACATTAACCAAATTGAGGCAGTCCAGAGAAGGGCAACCAAAATGGTGCAGGGACTGCCTAAGAAAACATATGAGGACAGATTAAAGGAGCTCAATATGTATAAGGAAGTGCATCCTCAGGATCACGAGAATAGCTGCATGGGAGACTGAGCTGGATGTCATTGTCCACCTAGGAATGAATGACTTGGCTCAACATAAGATTAGAGCAGTGCAGGAGGAATTTGTGGAATTGGGGAGGGGCCTAAGGCAAGTAGCACACACAGTATCCTTCTCAGAAGTGCTGCCTTTCTATGGCAAGGCTGAGGCGAGGGTACTTCGCACCATGCAATTCAATGAATGGTTGAAAAAATGGTGCAGAGCACAGGGGTTTGGCTTCATTGGGGACTGGGGTTCCACCTGGAGGGATACCAGCCTATACTGGCAGGATGGTCTGCATCTGTCCAGAAAGGGAACAAGTCTACTGGGTGATCGGTTTAAATGCTTCATTGGCAAGCTTTTAAACTAGTCAAGGGGGGGCACTGATAAGCAGCAGGGGATTCCCAGCCTCCCCCTACAAAACTGGGCACTAAATGAGGTAAAGACCAAGGTAAAAAGGTCAGTAGGGAGCAGGACAGGGGTACATGGAGAAGCAAAGTCAATGAGGACAAGGATGGTGCTACAAGAGGTAAAGCCATCAAAAAATGGAGAGCAATGAGTACCAATGCCCATAGTCTGGGTAACAAGTTCCTTGAATTAGGGGCCTTGATGGAGGAGGAACATCTGGATATTGTGGCAGTCATAGAAACATGGTACACACAGAACCATGACTGGGACATAAACATACCAGGATACACCATCTACAGGAGGGACGGGGTGGTAAAAGAGGAAGTGGAGTAGCTCTCTACATAAGGGACAGCATCAAAACAACAGAACAAAAGGATAACCATGGAGAAGAGGAAGCACTCTGGGTCCATTTGGAGACAGGTAATTGCACCACAATCCACATGGGGTTGTATACACATCCCCATCTCAGGGGGATTAAATGGACAAGGAAATGTTAGCTAGTATCCTTAGAATGGCAGAAAAAGGAAAGATATTGCTAATTGGGGATCTGAATATGCCAGATGTTAACTGAAGTGCATTTGCAGCAGCCTCTTTTAAGAGTGGAGTCATTTTAGAAGCCCTACAGGGGGCATGTCTTAGACAAATAGTATCGGAACCCACTTGAGAGGGAAGAATCTTAGACCTGGTACTTTCAAATGGAGATGGTGAGAGGATCACAGATTTAGAAGTGGGTAGCCATTTGGGAACTAGGGACCATCGGACAGTATGGTTCACGATAAACACAGCAGTAGAGTCAAGCCATACAAAAGCAAAGGTACTGGACTTCAGGAGGGCGGACTTTGCCAAAATGGGTGATTGCCTAAGGAATGCACTAGCAAATGGGCAGGAAGGAGGGGTGGAAGAACAATGGGGAATAATCAAAACTGCCATTACAGAGGCAACAAGCCTTTGTGTGAAGCAAATAAACAAAACAAAACGATGTAAGAAACCACTATGGTTCTCAAAGGAGGTGGCAGGGAAGGTTTGGGAGAAAAAGAAAGCATTCAGGAAGTACAAGGAATCTCAGAAGGAGCAGGACAGAGAATTGTATCAGTTAAAGCAAAAGGAAGCAGGAAAGGCAGTCAGAACAGCAAAGGCCCAAACCAAGGAAAAGATTGCCAACTTAGTTAAGAAGGGGATATAACCTTTTATAGGAATATCAGGGAGTGAAGGAAGACCAAGGGAGGAATAGTGAGGCTTAATAAAGCAGAGGGGGGTGGGCAGAGGGTGACTGTGAAAAAGCAGAGATACTAAACAAGTACTTTTGCTCAGTATTCACAAATGAAGAGTGGGAGGTATCTAAACCAAACAATAGAAACACACTGGATACGGGGGTTGATACTAGCCCTTTCACAGAAGAAAGGGTTCTGAAGGAACTCTTAAAACTGATGGAGGACAAAGCAATGGGGCCTGATGGCATTCATCCCAGAATTCTAAAAGAACTAAGGGTAGAACTAGTGACACCACTGACTACCCTCTTTAGTAAATCATGGGAGGATGGGGTGGTACCTGAAGACTGGAGGAGGGCAGATGTGATTCCACTTCACAAAAGCAGGAGCAGGGCAGAAGCGGGAAACTATAGACCTGTTAGTTTAACCTCAGTGATTGGGAAAATGTTGGAATCTATTCTGAAGGAAATAATTTTTGTATACCTAGATGCCAGAGAAGTACAGCACCCAAGGCAGCATGGATTCACAGCAGGAAGGTCATGTCAGGCGAATCTAATAGATTTCTTTGACTGGGTGAACAAAGTATTAGATTAGGGAGGGGCTGTAGACATGGCTTACCTAGACTTTAGCAAGGCATTTGACACAGTCCCACACAAAAGATTAATATACAAGTTGGCCAGCCTGGGAGTGGGTCCCAGGATGGTAGCCTGGGTAACAAATTGGCTGGAGAACAGAACACAGAGGATAATAGTAAACAGAGTCCACTCTGAAGAAAGGGGGGTTACTAGTGGGGTACCACAGGGTTCAGTTAGGGTTACCACCTGTCCCTATTTTCATAGGACAGTCCTGACTTGGGCATCTGTGTCCTGCAAAAAAACATGAAAAATACTACATGTTCTGACATTATAATAGAAAAAAAATTATCTGACTTTCCTCTATATGCTGCAAAACAATATAATACCTTAATTAAAATACCTCAAAATGATAAGAAACACTAGAAACTGCTAAAAAACTACAGCACTTAGTCTTAATTCTGATTATTTAGAGAAAACAAGTCTGTTGCATTGGTCAAGATTACATATTGTCCAGCAAAAAAATCATGTTTCAGTAATAAATGTCCCAAAGGTGGCTTCTTAAAAGGTGGTAACCCTAGGTTCAGTACTAGTACCGGTCCTCTTTAATGTCTTTATAAGCGACATTGCTGAGGGACTGGAAGGAAAAGTATGCCTCTGCAGATGACACAAAGATCTGCTGCAGAGTTGATACACAAGGTGGGGTGGAAAGGATGAGAAAGGACTTGGCAAGGTTGGAGGAATGGTCAAATGTATGGCAGCTTAAATTCAATGCTAAGTGCAAAGTAATGCACCTGGGAAACAGAAACACAGGGGAAGAGTACACAATGGGGAGTGAAATACTAACAACAACAAAAATGGAAAGGGACCTGGGGGTAGACAAATCAGATTACCTAAAGGTGAGCAAACAATGTGAGAGGGCTGTAATTAGGGCTGATGGGATACTGGAATGCATAGGGAGAGGCATCACCAGTAGAAAACAGGAAGTTGTTATCCCTCTGTACAGCAGCTGGTGAGACCCCATTTGGAGTACTGCCCACAGTTCTGGAGACCGAATCTCCCCAAAGACACACAGGATAAAGACTGTCCAGAGGAGGGCAACTAAAATGGTGTAGGGTCTCCACCAGAAGACATATCAAGAGAGACTTAAGGATCTTAATATGTATAGCCTCAAGGAGAGGAGGAAGAGGGGGGACATGATAGAAACTTTCAAATACCTCAAGGGAATCAACAAAGTCCAAGAGGGTAGCATCTTTCAGAAAAAGAGGTGTGCAAGAACAAGAGGGCACAATTTGAAGCTAGAGGGGGAATGGCTCAGGGGTAATGTGAGGAAGTATTTTTTTTCACAGAGAGGGTCGTGGATGCATGGAACAGCCTTCCTGAGGAAGTTGTGGACTCAAAAATGGTGGTGGAATTCAAGAATGCATGGGACAGACATGAGGCAATTCAAAGGGGTGGTGGTTGGAAGAAGCAGGCTGTTGGTTAGCTAGGATCTGCAGCTTATCCATTAGGTAGGGAAAAGGTCAGACTGGATGGGCCAAGCGGTCCTTATCTGCCATCAAATTCTATGTTTCTAGACCCTAGAGCAAAGGAGGGGGAGAGGTGATAAGATTGAAACATTCAAACACCTTAAGGGCATTAACAAGGTGAAAGAGTCTAACATGTTTCAATATAAGAAAAATAGCAGGACAAGAGGACACAGCATGAGATTAGAGGGAGGCCAATTATGGGGTAATGTGAGGAAGTTCTTTTTCACAGAAAAGGTGTTGGATGCATGGAACGGCTTACCTCAGGAAGTGGTGGATATGAGTACAGTGCAGGGCTTCAAACAGGCATGGGATAGGCATAAGGGAGCAATACAGATGAGTATAAATAGATAGGTCATTGACAGAGCAAAGGCTGATGGCACATTTATAAGGTAGAAAAATAAATGGGCAGACTGGATGGGTCTTGCGGTCCTTATCTGCCGTCAACTTCTATGTTTTTATGTTTCTATGTTACTTCATGCTCCTACGCTGTTTTCCAGATGCTAAAAATACCTACCCCCCCATCACATCCCTCCCATTAATTCAAGCTACTACTCAGGTATAAAGTAACCAGTCTAACAAAGAGTCTTATAGCCCTATTGCTTCTGTCAGCTGATGATACTGAACCCAGTCCATGGCCTTCATACCTCCTTCGTAGCCTTAGGATTGTCCACCTCAATATTAGGAGTCTCCTTCTCAAAACTACCCTATTCCATCCTCTTACCTTAACCTTTGCTCCAGACATAGCCATCCTTACCAAATTGTGGCTCAATTCAAAAATCTCAGACAAATGTATCACCATTCCTGGCTACTCCCTCACACGCCAAGACCGTTCTGGAAGAGGAGGTGGTGTGGCCATGTTATCTCCAGTTCATTCCAATATATCCCTATTCTATCAACATCCCTGCCAGCAACTTACAAGGCACTCCTAATAAAACTGTCCCTCCCATTCTCAGTACCCATCCTTGTTGCAGGGGTCTATTGTCAACCCAGCCTCCCCACCTCTTCATCAAGTGAACTCTATCTTAGCGGCAACTTCAATCTAAATTTGCTGTCCTTCATCCACTACAAAGCCTGTAATGACATCTCTACACACAACTTGTCTTAGATGATAAATGAACCTACTCAAGTTAATTTAAAAACTCATAACCATATACTTATTGATTGGGCCCTCACCTCCCACTCTCATTGAATAATCTCAGCCAGCATCCTCCCAAATGCCTTAAGTGACCATCACATGATTTACATGGTACACGAAATCCACCAGTGCAAAGACCCACCCAGGACTCTATTAACAAGATCCTGTAAATCCATAGACCTTACCCTTCTCTTTCATGACCTTGATAACACTGATTGGTCCCCCATCCCCTCTGCCACCTCAATTGATATAGCCTTAGATTACTTCAAAGAAAAATGCATCGACTTCTGGAAACAACATGATCCATTTAGGTGCACCAGGGTTCAGGGAAATCACCTCCCTTGGATCACTCCTGAATTACTGGCTTGTCAAAGGACCTGCGACCGGGCCTGGAAGGTACATAAAACCTCACATGTACTTGGTGATTTTCAAATGTACTGCACACTCTGAAATGCTTGCACAAAGGCTATCAGGTTTGTTAGGGCAGAATATTTTCAAAAAAAACTTTCAGACAAACATAAACCATCCCTCCAAATTCTGGAAGGTAGTACATGCTCTATCCCCCCCCCCCCACCTAACCTCCTGCCCAGTCCTCAAAATTGCTGACTCTACTCTAACAGACCCCTTAGAAGTGGACTCAGAATTTAATTCCTACTTCACCTCCTGTGCCTCTGTCCTTCTCTCTTCTCTCACTTTGCCACCCTCCCCTCTGCCCATCTCCCCGTCCTTAACCAATGCTGCTTCCAAACATCACTCCTTCTCTTTCTCCCCAGTGTCCCCCTCAGTGACTCTAAAAGCTCTCCTAGCCTTAGACCCCTCCAAAGGCAGCTCCCCAGATGGGCTATACCCCAAGCTCCTCTATCTATCTGCCCCTGCTATCTCCTCCCCCTTGGCATCCCCCCTAAACCTCTCTGTCTCCTTTGCCTCTGTCCCGACCACCTGGAAGCATGATATTGTACTACCCTTCCCTAAAGGTGGTGACCCTCCTACTACAGTGAATTGCCAACCTATATCTCTTCACCCTACCCTTGCTAAGCTCCAAGAGCACATGATACTTCCTCAACCCTCCGCCTAGATCAGTGAGTGTGGTTTCTGGAAGTATTACTGTATTACTACCACCCTTCTTAGGCTAACTGACTCTATCCTCTCTGAGATGGATTGTGGCCAAATCACCTCTGCCATGTTTGTTGACCTCCCAAAGGCATTTAACACAGTCTCACACCAACTCCCTGTTGACAAACTCTCTACAAGTGGGATCTCTGACTTTACCATAGGCTGGTTCAGGGCCTACCTTATAGGAAGGACACAGTCTGTTAGGATTGTTGATTCCATATCCACCCCCTCCCCATCAACACTCAGGCATCGGAGGGCTCAGTGCTTGTCCCTCTCCTATTCTCAATCTTCCTGAATGACCTTATTTCAGTCTGTTCCTCTACCTCCATCAACATGTATGCAGATGACACTGTCCTGCATACCTCTGGCAATTCTCCCTCTGATGTTGCATCCAGATTTCAGCATGACTTTGAAAAGATTCAGCATTGGCTATGCACAAATCAACTATTCCTTAAGGTCAAGAAGACCATCCCCATGACCTTTGGCACAAGGCAGAGGCTCTCATGGCTTCCCTCCCTTCCCTCCTTCCAAACCCTAGATGGGATAACACTGGAGGTCACCTCCTCCTTTAGATACCTTGGGGTTTGGCTTGACCAACACCTCGACTTTTCTGGACATGTGGACGCCATCCTCAAAAAACTGCACCCCAAGTTAGGTGCCTTGTACAGGAACCAGAGCTGCATTCCTCTGTCTGCCAGGTGGTCATTGGTCCAGACAAGGATCCTCACATTTTTTGACTATAATGTTGTAGTCTATAGTGCTGCTTCCAAGACTTCCTTAGCCAGACTGGACTCCTTCTTCCACTCCTTCTGCCACTTTGCACTGGATTGCCCCCTTCCCCCACTCACCACTGCGCCATATACTAATCTCTGTAATTCCTCTCACTTGCAGACAGACTTCATTCCCACTGTGCTAAATTTATATCCAAATTCTGGTTTGGCACTCTTCCCTCCTGCTTCTCCTCCTCTATATCTATCCGTTCACCCCTCCTACTCACTGAGATTCTATGACACTCAGACCCTAGCAATCACCCCCAGATCGTTCCTTGCTGGTCAGGCTGCTTTCTCTCATCATTTTCCCAAACTGTGGACCCCCTCACTTGCGTCACACCTCCACCCCACCTGTTGTTCTTCCCTTCTACACAGCTTCTTTTCTCCTAATTGCAATTACCATTAATAGACACCCACTTCCCTTCCCTATCCACTTCAGCATTTCCCTGCTGCACCCCACTCTCCTCCTCTTGGGCATCTCCAGCCAAATGTCCCATTTATGTTGAAGTGTCTACTATGTTATTGTCATATATGATCACTGTGCACTGAGCCCAATTACAGCATGTGAGCACTGTGCACCAAGCCCACCTGCAGCATCTGGACAGTCTCTCAACTAGTCCCTATGTAATGCACCCCATTTAGGACTGTACTGGAGTCTATACCTGCAACTTTCTTCCTATTTACTAATCAATATCTAGATTGTGTTATTTGTTTTTCTCTCCATTCAACTTAATCGGGAAATTGTGATTGTTACAGTATTGCTCATCTGTCACACTACCTTGTTATGCTTTCCAGCCTGTGTTATGTTACCTCTGAAGATTACTGTAAAATGTGTCATGCACTTATAAACTGTAAGCTCTCATTGTAATACTTTATGTATAACTGGCTGTTCATTTATATTCTGTCTGATCATTCTATTTGTTCCCTTTCCCCTTTCCCCCAGGATGCACCTGGAAATGAGCAATGTCTGCTCAGTGTGCCTTTCCTGGTGAAACTTTTAAGTAAATATATAAATAAAATATTCATCTGTGCAGCTAGAAACTGCTTCCCCCTTGAACAATTTCTGCATCTGCTGTTGAAACCTTATACCCACATTTCCACAGTACTTCTTTCTGTATAACTGCAGCCCAACAGGAGACTACCCTTCTGAAGCCAGAAGTCAGCATCTTACACCTGTGGCTGCAGAAGCACAAGTCAAGAGTCTGTATGTTTTACAGTGTGCATGAGTTTCTGAGGCTACAAAAGTGTTGGCCCCCATAGAGCTGTGTGCTTATGCAGACAAAAGAGCTTTTGTATTTTGTTTTTAGCAGATTTTTAACTGTGGCAGCGGGGACCTCTGCTTCTGTGTACAGAGGCACTGTTGTGATTGGAGTATAATGGATTTGTATCTGCAGTGACAAGTGAGTGTGTATGTCTTGTGGTGTGCATGCCACAGATACAAATCATTTGTATGCTGTTTGTCTTAACTGATGATGGATATATATATATATATATATATATATATATATATATGTGTGTGTGTATATATATATATATATATATATATATATATATCTTACCTGATGATGGCAATATATATACAGTATGTGTATATATATATATATATATATATATATATACATACACACACACACACACACACAGATATATATATATATATATATATATATATTAGAGGCAAAAACTCTATTTAATGCATTAGCTAGGGTTGTTCCACAGCGACAAAAGTGAGGAAATTCACTGTTGGGTTGAAAACCCCCTTGGACCCCACGCCCCCAACCCGGCATTGGGGTGCGCATTGGGATCGTCAGCTAACTCTCACCCCATGACATGTGTAAATCAGCAGAAGTATGGGAGAATGGGGTGAGTTAGGACCCACGATCCCAATGCGCACCCCAATGCCGGTTGGGGGTGGAGGGGGATCAAGGGGTTTTCAACCCTAACAGCGAATTTCCTCACTTTTGTTGCTGTGGAACAACCCTAACTAATGCATTAAACAGAGTTTTTTGCCTCTAATTTCCCTTCTTTTTGAGAATGATAACGAGAAATAGTGAATGTAATGCAGCGGCGGGAGCATGGGGCCCACGTTGGCGGGAGGGCCCCGAGCTCCCGCCACATGATGTGTTGTGGCATAGTAACAGGGGCAGCAATGCAAACAGAAATGCTAACAGTGGCGCACATGGTAACACAAGCACGAATGAGAACAGAAAGGGTAACGCACATAGTGGCGTAGACGGGAATGGTCTGCCACGTGATGTGTTGTCACATAGTAACATGGTGCCTGCAAACAGAAATGTCAATGGGCATGGTGATGTAAAGTGAAACAGTAAGATAAACAGTACTGTAGACAGAAATGGCAAAAAATAACAGAAGCATAGCGCAAATGAAAGCATGAAGGATAACGCACATGGTGGGCGAGCGTCAATGGTAAGTGAAATGGATACGGATCCATAGCGGAAAGGGCAACAGTAACAGTAATGTGGCGCACAGGCTGGTTTCCCCAAAACCTGCATTGAGAAAAGACAGTGAAGTACAAATAATGTATGCAAAATAATGAGTATCGGTATATGAAAATGAGATCTTGGAATACTAAATACATTATATCTCAGGAACCGTATGGCGAAAAAAATTTAAAAGTCATATTATTTACAACTGTCCTGGCTAATTTGGATCTTGGGGCTAGAAATTTTCTGACGAAAAGTCTGTATCTTGCACCGTTTCGAGATCGGGCCCTGAAAAGCACAGCGACGCCGTAATGTTATCCTATGGGAAAAAGAAAAGTTTGGAGTGCCATAACTTTGCCTCCTGTAATGTTTTTCACCAAACTACTGAAAGGCACATCTGTGGGCTGTTGGCTGTCTTCCCTCCAAATTTCAGGAAAAAAGACCAAACCGTTATTTTGCAGCAGGGCTCCAAATGATTTCTGTTAAGTGTCGGGCACCGTAATGTTATCCTATGGGAAAAACCGTCAATTTTGGAGTACCGTAACTTTGCACGCCATGTGATATTTTCACCAAGCTACTGAAAGGCACATCTGTGTACTGTTGGCTGTCTCCCTCCAAATTTCAGGAAAAAGACCAAACGTTATTTTGCAGCAGGGTGCCAAAGGATTCCTGTAATGCTTGAGCGCCGTAATGTTATCCTATGGGAAAAACTGTCAACTTTGGAGTGCCATAACTTTGCCGCCATGTCATATTTTTCAATACAACACTGAAAGGCACATCTGTGAGATGTCGGCTGCGTTCCTCAAATTTCAGCCCAAAACTCCCAACCGTTATTTTGCAGTGCAGTGCAAAAGAATTGCTGTCATTTCCCACAGACTAGAAAATTACTGTGCAATTACTGAAGCTGCGTGGAATTCATGGCGACTTTCTGTGAGCACGAAAGTAATTTGCGAAGTACTTTTTCCAGAAATTTGAAAAACATATTTCTGGGGTGTTTTACCACAAAATAAAGACATGGCAAGCATCCTCAGGGCCCGACTAGGTGAATACAAAAAAATTAGATTGCTAGGGGTCCCAAATTTAAATGCCAACCATTTTCTGATCACCAACTGAAAACAAAATGGCCGATTTGCAAAGTAACAGGCCCATTTGCGAAAGTAAAAATGCATTCTGAAAGTGTTGAACTTTTGTTAACTTTTCCATTGACTTATAATGGAAACTGTTTTGAATAACTTTTGAACCGTTTAATATTTTTTCACGAAATCTTTGAAAGGCAGCATAGGGAACCCCAGCTGCACGTTCCTGAAGATTTTGGACTAGTCACGAAACCACGTCACGACCTGTGGTAGCGACCACAGAATTCCAGAAAAGCGTAAACGCGCGCACAGATCATGCTTAATAACTCCGCAACCGTATATATGATCAGTACAAAACTTGGCAGATCCCAAGGTGTATGGGTCTTGATCATAAATTCCAAATTTCAGGCAAATCCATCAAGCAGTTGCAAAGTTATTAAGGTGCACAATTTGGGGTTTAACATGGAAATGGCTCCTTAACCCTAACTATGGCAGCACTACCGTGCAACCATAATATACATATACATAAAATACCTGCCCAGTACAGTATACTGTAGTTAGGGTTGTGTGGTCACTTCTGTTTTAAATCCTAAATTTTGAACTTTAATAACTTTGCAACAATTTGTCTGATTCGACTCAGATTCGGCATATGTGTTGTCATACCACAGATCTCAGGATCTGGTCATTTATGTTCTGGTAGGATTTTTCAGTTGTGGAGCAGTGGCGCATCAAAAAGTGTCAAAAATCCTCAACTTTTGCAAATTCTTTGCTCATCTCTACAGCCCAAACAGTTTGTCTGTCTTGTCCGAAATGTTCAGGGTATATGGGGATTGGGTCAGAAAAGTGCCTTTTGGAGGTTTGGTGAAAAAATATTAATTTGTTCAAGTGTAAGTGAGTGTTGCTATAGAAACATTGTTATAGCAACACTCGCTCGAGCTTGTGTTTCCTTCAGTGAAGCTGCAATTCACACTCTCTCTCTCTCCACTGTCTACTGTCGGTAGAGTGTTTTAAGAAGAGCTCAACTAAGCTTACAAAAAGGCATTATATTTTGAATGTTTCATGGGTGTAGTGCTTATTTTAATTCACTGGCAGGTCATCATTTTACTATGGTGAAATTGCTCAGTCACGCTATGAATTTAAAGCATCAAAAGTGAAACAGCTCCAGTAAGACCAGAAGAAAAAGACAGGATCAAACAGTTAAGTTTCTTTTTAAATAACTATTCTAAAAGCCACAGACTTTTTTATGCTTATGCAGAGACAGTGTGCTTAGTCATGCTACAAATACTGTATAGAGCATAAATAGTGAAACGGCATGACAGAAGAGTGAAACTGCATGGCAGGATCAACTACATAACTTTTTTTTATATAGCACTTTCTTTACAAATTATGACTGTATCAAAGCCTCAGGGGGGTACAGGTCCTACCTGATAAATAAGATACGTGGGGAATTGTGTTACGTGGAGGATGTGGCAGGTTGTCTTTGGTGGCCCAGTGCCCAGAACATATGTAGTGTTGTGGACCCAAAACATATATAGGGGGTTGTTTTGGGGACCCAAAACATATGTTGTATAAACAGAACATGACATGGCCTGACTGAAGATATCTTATTTATCTTCGCTCGGGGCGATTGACATCAAGATATCTCACTCGTGGCTTTGCCACTTATGACATATCATGATATCATGGGCCTCGAGTGAAGATAAATATGATACTTTCAGTCAGGCCATGTCATATCCCATACATACCTGTATATATATATTATTCTGGTGTGGTCACGCCAATGTAGTTAGGGTGACTCTGCAATTGTGTGTTAAAAGTCCAAACTTTGAAGCTTAATAACTTTGGAGCAGCTGTTAAACAGATTTGCATTAAATATGGCATGCATAATCTCTAGGGGTAGGTCTCTTGATCTACCCAATTTCATAGGAATCCATTAAGCAGTTTCTGAGATATAAAATGTTGAAAAAACAGAAAAATCTGTTTTTTATTACATTTCTTTCTACAGCTGCATCTCAAAAACAGCTTTTGGTTTTGGTCTGAAATTTTCAAGGTAGAAAGCTTTTGGGTCACAGATGTGCCTTTGGAAGGTTTGGTGAAAAAATATTAATATGTTCAAAAAGTATGACATTTTAATTTTTCCCATTATTTCCCAAGGGAAAATTTATATGTCAGGCATGAAAAATACCAGCTTCTTTTCACACAATAGTAGTACCATGCGCAAAATACCAGCTTCTTTGTGAAAAATACTATCTTCTTTTCATAAAGAAGCATGGTATTTAGCGTACAGTTCTCAACCATTCCATCAATTGAACTTGGTTGCATCCACGATCTTGTTTTCCACTTAATGAGGATGTTGAAGTAGTAAAAGTAAAAAAAAAAAAATAAGAACAGAGCTAAAGAGGACCTCTTCAGGTGTATTCTGATTTTTCCTTTTTTTTTAAGCTGACCCCAAACAAGTTTTTGTATAGGGTGCCAGCTTATCAAGAGAAAGCTCGAAGGCCATTCTCTGCATGAGAAGAGTGGTATTTTCTTGACTTCTGCAGCCACAGCTGAAACTCATGCTGGCGGCTGCAGAGTCAAGGAAGACTTGCTGTGTAAACCAATACAGAGCACAGCCTTAACAAAGCCATCATTTTAGCATGGTATACCTGAAACAAAGAACACTGTCCCCTGATGTGTTTTTTTCTTGGATGCAGAATCCTGCATCGAAATGTGTGATAATTCCAGTGCAGGATCTTGTATCCAAGTAGTTTGCCCTCCGGCAAACTCCTTTTCTTTGAACCAACATGGGGTGCCCAATCCCCATGTCAGTATGTATCCCCTCCCCACACACACACTTATTTGGCACACTGTGAGCCCACCCCAGTGTGACCAAATGATGTTATTAATTTATTTAGTTTTTGTTGACTGTGTAAGTGCACTAGACAAATTCTGCCTATTATCAGACATGACCTTGGGGAGGGGATACAGATGAATGCCAACTGCCCTTGAACCAGATTAAGCTGTCAGTGGTATTTGTAGTTAACTTAAACTGGTAAAATGAAGAAAACCATCCCCTGACAGCTTTTTTTCTGTGCAGAATCCTGTATAAAACTAGCCTGTCCCTCATTCCTTTTTTTCTACACTGACATCTGAGAGCCCCATCCCGTGTCAGTGTGCATCCCCACCCCACCCCCAGTATTGTGGCATACTGAGACCCCACACCAGTGTGCCCAGATTAATGGTTTTTTTTTTTTAATCTTTCCAACACCAGGATGTCCACTCCCAGTGTTGGATGTCTACTGTGGGCCATAATTTTCACATGGTATAGCTAAAAAAAAGAAACTGCCCCCAGATGTGTTTTTTCTTGGATGCAGAATCCTGCATCAAAATGTTCTATAATTTTGATGCAGGATCCTGCATCCAAGTATTCTGTCCTCTGGCAAACTCCTTTTCTTCGAACCAACATGGGGTGCCCAATCCCCATTTAGGTATGTATCCCTTCCCCACAGACACTTACTTGGCATACTGGGGGCCTACCCCAGTGTGCCCAAATGGGTTTAACTTGTAAAATAGAGAAAACCATCTCCTGACATATTTTTTTCAATGCAGAATCCTGCATCAATATTTTTGATAATTTTGATGCAGGATCCAGCATTGAACTAGCCTGCCACTCAAATCCTTTTGTTTCACACTGACTTCGGGGAGCCCAATCCCCGTGTCAGTGTGTATCCCCCCACTATTATGACACACTGGGAGCCCACCCCAGTGTGCCCAGTATGCCCAGATTAATGTTTTTTTTTCCAACACCAGGATGCCCTCTCCCAGTGCCGGATGTATCCCCAGGGCCGTAATTTTCACATGGAATACCTGAAACAAAGAAAACTGACACCTGATGTGTTTTTTCTTGGATGCAGGATCCTGCACCTAAATTGTTGATAGTAGCCTGCCCTCTGGCAAACTCCTTTTCTTCGAACCAACATGGGGTGCCCAATTCTCATTTCAGTATGTATCCCCTCCCCACACACACTTATTTGGCACACTGGGAGCCCACCCCAGTGTGCCCAAATTTTAACTTGTAAAATGAAGAAAACCATCCCCTGACATCTTTTCTTCAATGTAGAATCCAACATCAAGATTTTCAATCATTTCAATGCAGGATCATGCATCGAACTAGTCTGCCCCCCATTCCTTTTTTTTTTTTGCACCAACATTGGGGTGCCCAATCCCTCTGTCAGTGTGTATCACTCCCCCATTACTGTGGCACACTGGGATCCCAGCCCAGTGTGCCCAAATTAATGTTCATTCCAACACTGGGATGCCCACTCCAGGTGTTGGATGTCTCCCCTGAGACCACTTCCATTGCCAATGGGGATGCACAATCCCCCTGTCAGTCTTATGTATCCCCCTAACTCATGTGGTACACTCAGAGCCCACCCCACTGTGCCCACATTTACTTTCTATTTTCGTGGAAATAAAGAAAATCATGTCCGATGTCTTCAAAAAAAAAGGTAACAAAGAAAACAGTCACTCATCAGCTCCCCAATCTTCCCTCCCCCATCCCCATCCTCCCTCTGTGCACCCACCTCCGCGCACCCCCCTTACTCCATACTTACCTCTGAAGGTTGGCGCTGCCATCTTCTTTGGACCAAGACACATGTCGTCACCCTTCAAAGCCCAGCCGCAAACTGAAGAGTTAAAGGTAAGCCATATAATGGGAGTCTATCTAGGGTTTCAACTTATGTTAATATATCGGCCAAATTTGGGAATTTTTGCACCAAATATTCAACATGGGGTTCTTGGGACTGCACCTCATAAACATTGGCACTGTCATTTTATGTCTCAGTGCTGAAGGGTGATTTTGTGGTTGCTGCATGGAATCACCTTTCGGGCCTGATTCACAAAATGACAGTGCAACTGTTCATGAAGTGGGGTCCCAAAAAGCCCACGTTCAAAACCTGGTAAACAAATTCCCCAAAATGACTGTGTTATGAATGTTCATTGTGCAGTTTCTACGCACGATCATAACTTTGTCAGTTTTTAATATTTTCACTTCAGATGTTCGCCATCACCATTTTTTCACACCTTGTCATGAACAGTACAACTGTCACTTTACACATCTTGCCTGAAATATGTTTTTGTAACTGTGATGCAGAATGGCACATTCACTGTGCAAAATAAACTTTTGGGATGGATTAACAAAATCTAAAAAATTATCACATTATGGGCACGCGTTGTGCAGTTTCTATGCACACTTGTAATTTTGCCAGTGTTTCATATTTTCACTCCAGATTTTTAACATCGCCATTTTTCCACACCACCTCATGAATAGTGCAGCTGTCATATTTCAAGTCCTGTCAAAAATGTTTTCCACCCCTGTGGTGTAAAAAAATGGCTTTACAGTTGAGCGAAATTACATTTCGACAGGAATTTGAACATTTTCTGTACTGAGTACATGCAGTGAGGTGATAAGAAGGTTATGTTGAATATTTGGGGTGACAGTTATTTAAGATAGCATGGTTATGACTATTTCTAGCAATTTCTCTACACCTGCTCCTAACTTAATGTATGGAAGCAAAAGGACCAGAGACCCTTGTGTTTCCACAACTACATGCATATGTGCATCTGTGGAGGGATGGATACTGTTGTATTATCTCGATGGAGGGATTGGAGTGCAGGGTCCCACCTTGACATATGGACACTGTTGCACTATTTGGATGGAGGCCAGACCCTGTCCACCCATGACATATGGCCACTGTTGTACTGTCTTGATAGAGGGAAGGTCCCTGCACTGCCACCATGACATTGGGACACTGCTGTACTACCTGGATGGAGGGATGGGAGTGCAGGATCCAAAGGACCCTGCATCCTGCACTCTCACCATGACATAAGGACATTGTTGTACTATCTAGATGGAGGCTGAACCCTGCGCTCCCACCATGACATATGGACACTGTTATACTATCTGGATGGAGGGATGGGGATCATGTGCTCCCACTGTGGCATATAGCCACTGCTATAGAATCTGGATGGACCCTGCACTCCCACAGTAAGATGAGGATACATTTATACTATCTGAAAAAGAAGGAACATGTTTTGCAAAAAACTTTGTTAATGCATCAGTTAGGGTGAATACCACAGTGACAAAAGCAGGCAGAGAAATGAGGCATTATGGTTTCCAACCCTAACACCCCAGAAGCAGTGTTTCCACCCCTACCACCCTCCCCATCCCCTCACCCTCCACACACCAACAGGTGTTGGGGTGTGCCATTGGGCTGTCAGGCCTAACTCTCACTCCATTGTCCTATACTGCAGTGTGTAAGCTTGTTTACACATGGGATGGGATGAGAGTTGGGCCTGACAACCCAATGGCATTCCTCGATGCCTACTGATGTGTGAAGGATTGGGGATGGGGAGGATGGTAGGGTTGGGAACTCTGGGGGTGGGTCATTAGGGTTGGAAACCCTAATGACTCATATCCCTGCTTTTGTCGCTGTGGTAGTCACCCTAGCTGATGCATTAATGACATTTTTTGCAAGAAATATATTATATATAGAAGGCAGTATGGCGCAGTGGTTTAAGGCTCTGAGCTGCAAATCTGGAGACCTGGGTTTGAATCCCACAGCCCCCACTTGCATACTGTGTGACCCTGAGCAAGTCAATTAACTTCCTTGTGCTCCCAGGTTGCACCTGTAAACAAGCTTTCAGCTTAGTGTGTCTCACCTGGTAAAATAATTGGTAAAAAAAAATATATATATATATATATATATATATACACACACACATATACTGTATATGTATATCTGTATATATAATATGATATATAGGGGATATGACATGGCCTGACTGAAG
Organism: Neoceratodus forsteri; assembly: GCA_016271365.2. Taxonomy (NCBI): domain Eukaryota; kingdom Metazoa; phylum Chordata; order Ceratodontiformes; family Ceratodontidae; genus Neoceratodus; species Neoceratodus forsteri. Next base: position 897,586,165 of record CM057459.1, read on the forward strand.
ATATCATATTTATCTTCACGAGAGGCCAATGATATCATGATATCTTACAAGTGGCGAAGCCACAAGTGAGATATCTTGATGTCATTGGCCTCGAGTGAAGATAAATATGATATCTTCAAGTCAGGCCATGTCATATTCTGTTTATACAACTTATGTGCTGGCCCCCAACATGACCTCCCAGATATGTTTTGCCCCACTCCCTGCAGAACTGGACCACATCGGACACTTACAACAGTACTGCAAATAAATTATAAGGCAGGAATAGGGCCTCCCCTCCCTGCACTGGTCCTGTTATTATTAGTAAAGAAATGATTATTAAAAATCAGTTATTTGGTTGATTGTTATTCCCCCCCCCCCAGGTCTCACTGAGGAGTTGTAGTATAAATGTGTAGCTTGACCAAAAGGGTTTTCAGTGAGGAGCGGATAGACATTTAAAAGAAAAAAACTCTCTTTGTAAATTAACAAAAAGCTCTGTGGCTTTTAGAAATTTATTAAGGTGTTGAAAATGTTATCTGGTTGATCCTGTCATTTCTCCCCTGTCTCACGAAAACAGTTTAATTCCAGACGTCCTTTATTTGTAGTGTGACCAAGCGGCTTCAGTACCTTACTGTGAGTACCTCACACCCATCTAAAACAAACCACTGCCTCTTTAAAATCATAGAAATGAAGTCCCTTTTTATTAATTTTCTTGGGCTTGCAAAGTAAAAAATAGGCTGCAGTTAAAACCGAACAGAAAGCGAGCAACTCGGCATGTCGGCAGCTTCAGAGAAGTGAAAGTAAGCGCGAGCAAGTGTTGCTATTCACAGTACTCAGCAGCATTCAAACTAAAACAGCGGTTCCTCACTTGTGATGGAAGAAAAAGTGAAACAGCAGTAGTGATGGCAGCTATGTACTCCAAGCTACTGAAACAGGAGCGTCAAGCATTTGTCTAGGATCAAAAAAATCAGCATGCAATAAAGAAAATGGAATCAGACATAACACTGTTTAAAAACTACCTGGGTGAAGTAAATGAAGCACGAAATATCGTGGACATTCCTGTGAGTGAGCTTGATCTCCTCATTGCAGACTTCATCTACAAAATAAAGAGAGCAGATGAAACGGAATATGAGCCAAGCACATTAAGGGGCATCACTGGCAGCATAGATCGCTACCTCTTACAAATTAACTAAGGGCATTCAGTATTTTACAGCAACAACATAAATTTCAAAGAGACACTAGCAACTCTCTCAGCTAAACAAAAGCATCTTAAAAAACTCGGAAAGGGGAGCAAACCAAACAGGGCAGATGCCCTGTCACCATTTAACATTGACAAACTATACAACAGTGGTGCTCTGGAACTTCTCAAGCCTACTTTACTTTTAACCCTTGTCTTTTTTCAGTTAAAACTGAACAGAGAGCGAGCAACTCAGCATGTCGGCAGCTTCAGAGAAGTGAAAGCAAGCGTGAGCAAGTGTTGCTATAGCAATACTCACTCGCGCTTACTTTCACTTCTCTGAAGCTGCCGACATGCCAAGTTGCTCGCTCTCTGTTCGGTTTTAACTGCAGCCTATTTTTTACTTTGCAAGCCCAAGAAAATTAATAAAAAAGGACTTCATTTCTATGATTTTAAAGAGGCAGTGGTTTGTTTTAGATGAATGTGAGGTACTCACAGTAACATACTGAAGCCGCTCGGTCATACTACAAATAATGGATGTCGGGAATTAAACTGTTTTGATGAGACTAGGGAGAAATGGCAGGATCAACCAGATAAGTTTTTTTTTTTATCAATCATGGTTTTAAACTGATGGCAGGGTCAACCAGATGTAAGAGTCACGTTGGTAGGGGGACGGGGGTCAGGTAATTAAGAGGCAGAGCCTTCTAACAGATGAGTTTCTTGAGGGGCCAATAGGATGTCTTACAAATTACGTATAGGAATTTAAAAGATAACAGGATGACGTACAGGAGTGTAAAGATATCATGATGACGTATAGGAACATGAAGATAACAGTGTTATCTTCACTGGCTTCTACAGATATTACTTTTTATACTGGAATGTATCCCAGCACATAAGTTGTATAAATATGTATACACATATACAGTACATATATATATATATATATATATTTTTTTCTTTGCAAAAAACTGTGTTAATGCAAATGTTAGGGTTCAGATTAAACTGACAAAAATAGAGAAATCTGATCTCGGGTTTCAAACCCTGACACCCCTGCCACACTCCTGAATCAAAATAATGGGTGAAGTCTTCCTTGGGGTTGTCAACTCTAATGCTCACCACATGTTCTGCACACTCATGAAACATACATACCTGTCTCCAACACTTCTCAGCTATTTTGTTACTGCAATAGGATGAAAATTAGGGCTGACATCCCGAGGGAAGACTCCACCCCTCTTTTGCTTCAGGGGTGGGGCAGAAGTGTTAGGGTTTAAAACCTTAACACCAGATTTCCCTACTTTTGCCACTTTTTGCAAAGAATATATCTATATATATATATATATATATATATATATATATATTGACACCCTGACATCCCCACCTACCCCCACCCTCCAAAGACCAAAAGGTGATGAGTTTGCCTTGGGGTTGTCAGGCCTAACTCTCATCCCATTACATTTGTAAGAAAGCTGACATGGTACAGTATAGGAAAATGGGATGAGAGTAAGGCCTGACAACCCCAAGGCACACTCCATCACCTGTTGGTCTGTGGAGGGTGAGGTTGGGGTGGTAGGGTGGGGAGATGTTAGAGTGTCAACCCTAATGCCTCATTTCCCAACTTTTGTCACTTCAACCCTAACTTATTCATTAAAGAATTTTTTTTGCAATGAATTTCATTACTTTTTGAGAAAGTGTAATGTTACCCTTATATGGTTTTGGGAGCGCAGGACCTGGCATAGTATCAATTTTAGGGCCCTGTGCTCCTATCTATCCATAACTGCACAGACATTGTAATGAACTTTCATGTCTCTAGGGCCCTGTGCTCTCAGTATTGCATAATGGATGGCCAGCAGTCTGATTACTGCATAATGGTATCCATATGTGAGAGTGCAGGGCCCAGCCCACCTACCTATAATTGCAGAGACGCAGTGCAGCCCTAGATACATTCCAAGAAAGCCTTGTTCTGCAAATGGTGCAATATCTCAGTAGCTGTAGCAACTCTGGAAAAAATTCCACTGCAGTTGTAATCAAGGCCTGGTAACCTGCATGCATGCTTAGTACAGCTAAAGGTGTACTAAGCTACTCTTAGTAAAAAATCTGTATCTTGAACCATTTTCGAGACATAGGCACTGAAAGGCATTGCGTTCACCACTGTTATCCTATGGGAAATTTCTCAACTTCAGCATGCCATAATTATGGAACTAATGCAACTTTTTACACCAAACCAGCAAAAGTCACATCTCTGGGACACCCCCTTTCTACCCTGCAAATTTGAAGCCAAAAGTAGTGGTGGGTGAAGCGGCCAAAATTCACTCTGTGAAGTGAATAGCGGAGTAACTCAGAATCCGTGAAGTGCTCCACAAAGCGAAGTGGAGTACTTTGCGTCATGATGAGGAAGGCGTAGTCCATTGAAACCAATGAATTTGTGCTATTCCACCTTCCCCAAACCATTTCTCCACCAATTTTAAGGCAAAGTACATTGAAATCAATGTACTTTGCATCACTTTGCCTTATCATTGAGCTCCAAGGCAAATTTGCACTGCTTCATGGGATTGCAGGTCACATGGGCTCTAGATTGTGCTGCACAACCTCAGCACTGTGTAGTGTGTGTGTGTAGTGGAAGATGGAGACAGTTTCGTCTCAGAGCTCTGTGATTCAAATCCTCTAAAAGCTGTTAAAAAAGCATTTTTGAGCCATTTTTTTTTTTGCTCAAAATTTAGTACATCGATTGTGGGAAACCTTCCTGTGCTCATATCATTGAGTGTTTGTTGTTTGTGTGTGGATTTTGAATGTTAACTTAGAACAGTCAGTCTGTGTACTGGGAAGTGTGCTTTGGGGAAGGGGCATATCAGTGGTGTAGGTAGATTAACTTGGAGAAAAAGGCAGTCTTTCTGTTTTGGTTATATTTTTCTTGTATAACTGTGTTAATGTGCACACAGTAATGTTTTCAGAAATTCTTGACTTTTTTTGTTGATTGTTCTGGTTTACAGTAGCTGTGCATAATTTCAGTTTGTTTAAAATATTTGGTTATATTGATAAAGGGTTTCAATTTGCTATGCTTTACTTGTAGTGTACATCTTTTATTGTGTTAGAATAATTGCAGCAGTGTGAACCTGCTATCCACCGCACCTGCATGAATTTTTTATACTGCTTTTTGGTATCTTTACTGGTAGTGGACTGTTACTGCTGTGCACTATCCCCCCAACTGGCAAAAGGTATTCTTTTCCAGATTTGGATTTGTGACTTATGAGCACTGGCTAGGTGAAGTTGTGCCTTTGCGTCTGCTTCTCTTGAGTGTGCAGCGCAATCTTAATCTGTCTGTGTGTTTGCAGTACACCATAAATTCTGGGAGACATTGCATTTCATGTTACTCTCTCATTTCACTTCATCAGCACTGGGGATTTTTCTGGACACAAGACAGTAGCATTCTGGGGATGCAAAATTCTTGTAAATGTGTGTAACCACTCTGCACATAACTGAGTGCGCCATTAATTCTGGGAGGCTGCATTTTATGTTACTCTCTCTTATCACTTTGTCAGCATGTGGGAATTTTCTGGACACAAGACAGCAGTATTTTGGGGATGCGTATTAATTCTGGTGACTGTGTGTGACCACTATGCGCATGACGGAGTGCACCATAAATTCCGGGAGACTGCACTTTTTGTTACCTTTTCATTTCACTTTATCAGCACTGGGGAATTTTCTGGACACAAGACAGTAGCATTTTGGGGATACAAATTAATTCTGGTGACTGTGTGTGACCATTGCTCCCATGTCGGAGTGCACCATTAATTCTGGGAGACTTTGCATTTCTTGTTACACTCTCATTTCACTTTGTTAGCACTGGAGAATTTTCTGGACACAAGACAGTAGCATTTTGGGGATGCAAATTAATTCTGGTGTCTGTGTGTGATGTGACCACATCCACTGCTCACATGACTTAGTGTGCCATTAATTCTGGGAGACATTGTATTTCTTGTTGTGCTCTCATTTCACTTTGTCAGCACTGGGGAGATTTTTGGACACAAGACAGTAGCATTTTGGGGATGCACATTAATTATGGTGACTGTATGTGTGTGGGGGCACTGGAAGGCTGCCAATCTTGTTGTCACTCCACCTTAATTTATGTTAAGGTGGAATGACAATGCGAGGAAATAATTACAAGTTGACGTGAGCCTTTCCTTTTGGCCACTCCACATAGTGGAGTGACAATGCGAAGTGACCACTTTGTGCTGACTTTGCCAGTGGAATTTAATTTCACTGCATCTCTAGCCAAAAGTCCTAACCCTTTAATTGCAGTGAAGTAGCAAACCCAGAAATCTTTAAAAATCCATGTTCTTGAGCTGTCAAAATCCTTGTTTGTGAGCTGAACCCCTGTTTGTGAGGTGTAAAAATCACTGTTCATAAGCCAACCCCTGTTCAGGAGGTATGGCCATCTGGTCATCCCCTCATGAACAAGGATTTTGACAGATCATGAACAGGGATTAGCTCATGAACAGCGATTTTGATACCTCATGAACAAGGATCTTGACAGCTCACAAACAGGGATTTTTAGTGCCATCTGGTTGTTCTAACAAGAACAGGGATTTTGATAACTCACAAACAAGGATTTCTTGTGAACAAGGATTTTAACAGCTCCCAAACATGGATTTTGATAGCTCATGAACATGGATTCCTTTTTAGAATACCTGTTTGTGAGCTGTTAAAATCCCTGTTCATGAGCTGAATCCCTGTCCATGAGGTGTCAAAATCCCTGTTCTTGAGAAATCCCTGCTCATGAGAGTGGACCATCTGGTCAACCCCATAGGAACAAGCAGTTGGCAACTCATGAACAGGGATCGGCTCGTGAACAGGGATTTTGATACCTCACGAACAGTGATCGTAAGTGAGTTGTGAAAAGGGGGTTTCAAATAAAAAACAAATGGCCATATTTTGACTAAACTAATTGGAGCCAAACCCATGGATTTGTAGAGGGTATTCCCCTGACCAAAACCTGTACTTCAGTCTCCACAAAAGGCATCTGTGGGGTAAGTCACAAGGTTTGTTTTTTGGAAAAACTGAAAAAAAGATGGCAGCTCACAAACAGGGATTTTTTTCATACGAATTAGAATGTAATGAATCCCTGTTCATTAGCTGTGAAAATCTCTGTTTGTGTGCCAGAATCTTTTTTCAAAGCTGTGCAGCTATCCAAAAGACTAAACTGATCATGCTCAGAACCCACAATTTCAAAATTAAATAACACTGGAAGAGACTAAAGTTTGAATATATATATTATATATATTCATGGCAAAAAACTCATTTAATGCATCAGTTAGGGTTGTTCCACAGCTATAAAAGTGAGGAAATTTGATGTTAGGGTTCCCACATCCCTTGTACCCCACCCCCACCCCAACCCCACCAACAGGCATTGGAGTATGTGTTGGGGTCATCAGTCCTAACTCTCACCCTATCCCATGTGTAGGTGCAGTATAGGAAAATGGCATGAAAGTTAGGACTGACGATCCCAATGCACACCCTGATGCCTGTTGATGGGGACAGGGTGGAGTGGGGTTCAAGGGAATGGGAACCCTAACATTGAATTTCTTCACTTTTTTCACTGTGGAACAACCCTAACTGATGCATTAAATGGAGTTTTTTTGCCATGAATTTCCCTTATTTTTAAGACTGTACACTATAAATAGTGAAGTTACGGTAATGGAAATGCAAGTGTGCAGACGGTAACGCACATAGTAACGCAAACATAAACGGTAATGCAAACGATAATAGAAACGCAAGTGCAAATGTTAATGAAAACAGAAATAGAAATGCAAATGTGTATGGAAATGCAAATCATAATGTGCACGGTCATGGTAATGCAATTGGAAATGCAAACACTTATGGCAACAACAACGATGATGCCAAAGGAAACATAAAGACAAATGGAAATGCAAAGGGAAGCATGTACACAAACACAAATGGAAATGCACACAATGACACAAAAGGAAATGCAAACAAAAACAGTAATGGAAATGCAAATGTTAACAGTAATGCAAACGCAAGTGCAAATGAAAACACAAAGGGTAACGCACGTGGTGGCGTAGACGGGAATGCAAACACAAACAGTTATGGAAACGCAAGTGGAAATGCTAACTGTAACAGTAATGAAAACTCACACCCTTTTTTTCCCCAAAAGCTGCATTGAGAAACACAGTGACTACAAAGAATGTATGCAGAATAATGGGCCTCAGAGCAGAAAATGAACACTTGGAATACTAAATTGCTTATGTCTCAGGAATGGAACGACGTAGAAAAAAAAAAAAAATTCATATAATTTATGACTTTCCCAGCAAGTTTTGAACTTAGCCCTGTAGGAGGGGGCTAATCATTTTTCAGACAAAAAGTCCATATCTCAAAGCATTCCCGAGATACGGGCCACAAAAGGTGCGACGGATGCCGTAATGTTAGCCTATGGGGAAAAATGGTCAACTTTGGAGTATCGCAACTTTACAACCCTGAAATAGTTTGCCACCAAACCAACAAAAGGCACATCTGTGGGATCTTGGCTTTCTTCCCTCCAAATTTCAGCCCAAAAGACCAAACCATTGTTTTGCAGCAGGGTGGCAAAGTTTTCCTATTCTTTTGGACATAGTGTGGCAAAGTAGTGTCACAAATCATGACACTTCCGCAAAAAAAATAAATCATGAAAGTGTCAAATGTGCAACATTACTTTTTGACACTACTGTTTCCAAAAATTTCAAAAACATATTTCTGGGGTGTTTAACCTCCCCCAAAAAAAAAACAAAGACATGGCTAGCATCCTCAGGGCTCAACTATGTGTCCTTAAAGGGTCCCAAATTTAAATGCCATGCATTTCTGTGACCTATAACTGAAAACAAAATGGCAGATTTGTGAGACTACAGGGGTCATTTCCGACACTAAATACTGTATTTGCGACATTGTCAAACTTTTTGTTAACTTTTCCCATTGACTATAATGGGAAACTTGTTTTTTGAATAACTTTTGAACCATTTAATAGTTTTTCACAAAATCTTTGAAAGGCACATTGAGGACCCTGGCTGCATGCACCCTGCATGTACCCTGAAGTTTTCGGACCAGTCACACAAACCGTGAGACCTGTAGACATGAGCAAAGAATGCACAAAAAAGCATAAATATGACTTTTTACAGTGCTATGTAGCTCAGCAACTGTATATCTGACCATTACAGAACTTGGCAGATCCAGAGTTCTATGATACTGCTCCATGCATGCAAAATTTCAGGCAAATCCATCATGCAGTGGCAAAGTTATTAAGCTGCACAATTTCACACTTTTACCTTAAATTAGGTATTCAACCCTAACTATAGTGGCACCACCGTGCCACTAAAATATATAAACAGACATATATATATATATATATATATATATATGGTAGCACGGTAGTGCTACCATAGTTAGGGTTGAGGAGCCATTTCCATGTTAAACCCAAAATTTTGCACCTTAATAACTTTGCAACCATTTAACAGATTTGCCTGAAATTTGGAATACTTGATCAAGAACCATAGGCCTTGGGATCTGCCAAGTTTCATACTGCTCAAATATACGGCTGCAGAGTTATTAAGCATGATCTGTGCGCACATTTACGGTTTTCTGGAATTCTACGGTCGCGCCTACAGGTCGTACGGTTTTGCACGACCGGTTCAAAATCTTCAGGGAGCATGCAGCTGGGGTCCCTGATGTGCCTTTTGAAGATTTCATGAAAAAATATTAAACGGTTCAAAAGTTATTCAAAAAACAGTTTCCCATTATAAGTCAATGGGAAAAGTTAACAAAAAGTTCAACAGTGTCGCAAATGCACTTTTTAGTGTCGCAAATGGCCCTGTTAGTGTCGCAAATCCGCCATCTTGTTTTCAGTTGGTGATCAGAAAAATGGTTGGCATTTAAAATTGAGACCCTCTAGCAACCTAATTCTTTTTGTATTCACCTAGTCGGGCCCTGAGGATGCTAGCCATGTCTTTATTTTGGGGTAAAACACCCCAGAAATATGTTTTTCAAATTTCTGGAAAAGTAGTGTCAAGTAGTGAGCCAGCGATAGAGTGGCGCTTTTTTGTGAAAACTTTACTTAAATCACGACACTACTTTGCGACACTATGCCCAAAATAACAGTAATTCTTTGGCACTCCGCTGCAAAAGAACGGTTGGGAGTTTTAGGCTGAAATTTGGAGGGAATGCAGAAGACATCTCACAGATGTGCCTTTCAGTGTTGTTTTGAAAAAATATTACATGGTGGCAAAGTTGTGGCACTCCAAAGTTGACAGTTTTTCCCATAGGATAACATTTCGGTGCCCAACGCATTGCAGAAATCCTTTGGCACCCTGCTGCAAAATAACGGTTTGGTATTTTTTCCTGAAATTTGGAGGGAAGACAGTTAACAGCCCACAGATGTGCCTTTCAGTGGTTTGGTGAAAAAAACATTACAGGGAGGCAAAGTTATGTTGCTCCAAACTTTTCTTTTTTTCCCATAGGATAACATTACGGCATTCGCCGCGCCTTTCAGGGCCCGTATCTCGAAAACGGTGTGAGATACGGACTTTTCGTTGGAAAATTTCTTAGCCCCCTACTTGGGGCTAAGATTTAAATTATCCACGACAGTTGTAAATAATATGACTTTTAAATTTTTTTTCTACGTCATAAGGTTCCTGAGATATAATGTATTTAGTATTCCAAGATCTCATTTTCTGTGCGATAATCACTATTATGCATACATTATTTGTACTCACTGTCTTTCTCTATGCAGGTTTTGGGGAAGACCAGTCTGTGCGCTTACATTACTGTTACTGTTGCCCTTTCCGCTTGTGGTTCCATACCCATTTCACTTACTGTTGACGTCTGCGCCACCATGTGCGTTATCCTTTGCGTTTTCATTTGCGGTTGCGTTTCTGTTATTTTTTGCCATTTCTGTCTACAGTACTGTTTGTCTTTCTGTTTCAGTTTGCATCACCATGGCCATTGACATTTCTGTTAGCAGGCACCATGTTACTATGTGACAACACATCTCGTGTCAGACCATTCCGTCACGCCACCATGTGCGTTACCCTTTCTGTTCTCATTCGCGCTTGTGTTACCATGTGCGCCACTGTTAGCATTTCTGTTTGCATTGCTGTCCCTGTTAGTATGCCACAACACATCATGTGGGGAGGGCCCCGCGCTTCCGCCACCGCATTATGTGGTGGGCCCCAGCTCCTGCCGCTGCATTACATTCACTATTTCTTGTTATCATTCTCAACAATAAGGGAAATTAGAGGCATAAAACTCCATTTAATGCATTAGTTAGTGTTGTTCCACAGTGACAAAAGTGAGAAAATTTGCTGTTAGGGTTGAAAACCCCCCCTTGCACCCCCCCAGTCACCCCCCCAACCGGCATTGGGGTGTGCATTGGGATCGTGGTTCCTAACTCTCACCCCATTCTATTATACTTCTGCTGCTTTACACATGTCATGGGGTGAGAGTTAGGGCTGATGATCCCAATGCACACCCCAATGCCAGCACGTGCGTCATCCTTTGCGTTTTCATTTTCTCTTGCGTTTCTGTTACTTTTTTGCCATTTCCGTGTACAGTACTGTTTATCTTTGTGTTTCACTTAACATCAGCATGCCCATTGACATTTGTGTTTGCAGGCACCATGTTACTATGTGACAACACATCACATGGCAGACCATTCCCGTCTATGCCACCATGTGTGTTACCCTTTCTGTTCTCATTCGTGATTGTGTTACCATGTGCACTACTGTTAGCATTTCTGTTTTAGTTGCTGTCCGTGTTAGTATGCCACAAGACATCATGTGGCAGGAGCGTAGGGCACAAAGGGCCCCGCGCTCCCGCCACTGCATCGCATTCACTATTTCTTGTTATCATTCTCAAAAAGAAGGGAAATTAGAGGAAAAAACTCCATTTAATGCATTTGTTAGGGTTGTTCCACAGTGACAAAAGTGAGGAAATTCACTGTTAGGGTTGAAAACCGTAACTCCGAGTTCACCTCCCCCAGCACCACACACACACAGACACACAGGGGTGTGCTGTGGCATGAGGTGTGGCTGAGTGGCACATGTCTCTATAGGGTGATTGACTGACCATTAACACAATTCTTGGGAGTGACTTATTGCTATAATAATGAAACATGTTTTTAAACAGTTTTAAATCTTGTTCAGTATATCGTCAACCTGTTCATGTATGGTAATAAAACATTAACATAAGGTTGTAAGATGTTTGCAACCAATGAAATGTCATTTGTCAGACTGTGAAGTACAGATAGTAGTGACTGAATGGTAGATGTATAGTCACAGCTGTGACCTGTTGGTGCTGATGTGGCACCTTGGTATAGTAATAATGACTGCATAGGCACAGGAAAAGTAAGTACATTGCTGAGTTTTTTACACTGTTAGGAATTCTGTCAAATGTGACATGCAATGTCCCACGTCGTTGCATATGCTGTGATACTGACTGTATGTCATAGGTACCAAATAAATTGATGGAGGTGTAGTTGTTGCAGTATTAGTAACCATTGATTTGTATGCTTAAGTCATAGACACTTAGTTTTATGTCATTATGGTATTTAAAATAAGGAGTCGACACAGGTGGTTATGGTTTTCAAAAATGTTTTCCAATTTGTCAAATGGAGAAAAGGTCCAATCAAAAGTGAAATTTAGTTAACAGAAGCAGTCTCACAATACAATCTTTGTATGTGTGCAATCATTGCTTGTCAAATATGTAAATGTGTAAGAATAATAATAACTGTATAATATGGATTGGAGTAAGTGTGTGATATAATAGGAAACTAATCAGGTGTTGTGTGTTTCTAGTTATGTTTCAGTACTCACTACTCTTTATGTGAGGAAGTAGTTTCTGACATTCGACCTGGAATTCTAATAGTCAGGCTGAAGGTGTGGAGCTTCATTATATATTTACTATTGAATGTGAATGGATTTTGTAAAAAAATGCAACTTTTTTAAAAATGGTTGTATGTTGTAATTATGTGTACTGCAGTACTTGTGTGTTATGTTAATAAGGCAATGTAGTAGGTTGTGAAGTGTGATTACACACATGATAAACAAGTGTTTTGTTGTAATTGTGTGACTGCTAATGTGGATGTTCCTGGGGTGGGCGAAAAACCATATGCTGATTGTTTAAGTTGTAAAATTTACACAAATGTAAGTTTTGTGACATTTGATTGATATTATTTAATTATATGTCACTGACTAGGCACAAATGGAAAATTCCCACCCGACCCCTCAATTGAGGCAATCATAAATATTGTCAGGAACAAGTATGCAGTTTGTTGTGATCAGCAACAGTGCCTGATTTACAATTGTCAATATTTTTTTACATACGGTAGAATTACTTATGTGACAAGTACAAAAAATATAATATTTTTACATGAACAAATGACATATTATCAATTCTTACATTGGCTTCTATGTAAATTCTTAACTTGTAAATACTAAAACTGTCATGGAATGCATTTTTTTAACAAACTTATGGTTAATTAAATGTAGTTACTATAGTGCTGAATAATATCTAAAACATTCACTTGTACTTCAGCGCTACACTAGTATTTTTAGTACAGGTATCAAACTAGTTATTAACAATGTACACTTGAATAGAAATGTTTATATTATGTACAAGTAATTGCAAACACATGTAAAAGTCAGTAAATGAGATTCTGCAATTGCTTCTTATTTACAGTTGTGTAATTCAAGCTTGCATTATCAATAAAGGTAGTTATTTTTACATATGTACAATACTAGTATTACGCATGAAAGTGTTATAGTTCTACACTGTTGCATGGTGACCGGATGATGTTCTCTATATGTCAAGAGTCAATAGACAGATTGAAGTGTTGATAGACAACTTGTGACAGAGTGGAATGTTTGCTGAATGTTATAAAGGTAGCTCAGTTATCTACTATAATAACTGAGAAGTTCTCTTTGTTTGCAAAGAGTAAGAGCTTATAAGTCATATCAATTTGTTGTTATATATGAGTTGATACATGGATTTTTAAAGAGATGTACAGAGGAGGAGAGTAGTAAGTCCTCAGTTTCAGATGTACAATCTTTGATAGACATGTAATCATGGTTTCTTTAGTGACTGTGAATATTGTTGGCGCCCGATTGAAGCCACTACAACAATTTTCATGTAGTCACTGATCCACCTAAGATCTAACATGTTACAGTGTATGTAATGTCTGTATTAGAATACCATCTTGTTGAAACTGTATTGTTTATTTAGAGTCGTACATTATACAACATTGTAATGAGGCATGAATATTTTTTGGGACAAAGTAGTCATTTTAAAATGCAACATGTTTTGTCCTATTCTTCTGAAATATGAAGGTTGTCATAATTCTTCAATATTAGAAGATATGCATTTTTCAAGTGCCGTGGCAGTCTCTGTTTAAAAGTCGTTGTTGAATCGTCACACTCTAACCATCCAGTTCTGCACCTTAGTAACGAGGTGAAATGGCTAGGTTGCATGGATTGACCATGGTGATAGATTATACTGTGAGTGTCAAACACTGATTGGTTGAAGACTATTCTACTAGCTGTGTAATCTATGATAGGAGTATCAACTCTGAGCCCACTGGGGTCAAATCTGTGCAACATAAGCAACAGATATTGAGATGAACTCCTTAGACGTATGGACTGAGTGCATCTGCCTCTGCACCTTCCACAGGCATGACTACATTCAGCATTAGTGAATAGCTGTCAAAATTTGACACTTTTGGCTTCAGGAACAAAGAGAGTTATCCACAGCATGTCTTGTGTGGTTTCACGCTGTGAATTGCCACATGAAACACATACATATTTTGTAACATATGTTACTGTGAAGTACTGCCGTATTGGGGTACGTCTTCATCCAGGTTGTTTATGACAGCCATCATAAACTCAGTAGTGTCTTGCTGTATGTCTGCAGCAAATGTACTACATCCAGCATATGTAGATAACACCTGTCGTAGTGGTGTTAGTGAGTGTACATTGTTAGAGTGGTCAGAAGTCATGTTGATAATCTGCTTCAAAGCATTTGATAGGGGATTGTCTTGTGAAGCAGATATTGCCTGCACAAAGTGCGGCATGTGTAGAAAAACTTGCATAGCTGAGTTAGCATAGCAGTTTACTCTACTGCTGTTGTCAAAGAGTGGTACAGCAGCTACACCAACTGATTTCTTATGAATTGCTGGTTGTGAATGTTTACTTGAAGTTGTGGCCTTTGCTGAACTCTTTTTTGTCGAATCACTTTGGGAAGCTTGCTGCTGTTTGTTGCTCCCTCTAGCTGTGACTGAATTGTGTGAGACAGACAGATATGTAGGCAGTGGTATTAAAGACATTTGTGGCTGATGTAGAGTACGTAACCTGTTGTACTCAAGAATACATCGCTTGTCAGCTCGTATTTTCTGAGGTGCTATACTAATGATGTGCAATCCAGAAAGGCTTAGTACACGTGAAAGTGCAACATAGCTCATGCCATCCTTGAAAATGTCTATGCCTATGTCTACCATTGCTGAATCCAAACTCAATCCCGAGATTTGTGAATGGAGACAGCATATACAACACTAATGGAAACTGTTTCCTGTTTACGTAGATATCCTTAAAAACCTAGAATTTTACGCAGGTTCGATCTATGTGTACAGAGTGTTCCATGTTGTCAAACTGCACTACAAGTGTCTCAATATATGTCTTCTGGACATTATAGACAAAGTCAGTGATGTTTCCCATGGCACCGTTTACCATACCTTGTTTTACATCTAGATTACGTCGCAGCATGATACGTGCATTCTTGCAAACTGTGAGAACAGCTTCTATGCCAGCTGTTCGTGAAACATCTGACTTCAGTTCACTTAGTCGTTCAGTCATCTTTGCTACTAGCTTTCGACTAAGAATAACGCCATCAACTGTATCAATTGCATGCAGAGTTAGAATCTCTTGGTTCTCTCTTTGTAGCATTAGATTGTTGAATTCAGTGCATTTCTTTAGTCGTGGCATAAGACACACTATGTGTCTGGCAGTAGAATATATATCGCTGAAGACATTACATGCTGTTTCTATGCATGTACTATGTACTGTGATTTTTCGATCATTTAACATACAAACATGTTCTGGTGATAGAGAACCTGTGTGAGCTTCATCTAAAAGTGATTTGTAAGCTAGATCACCACTTTGGCGCATGTTCTCAGACAACTCAACATAGGTAAATAATTCCCATATGTTATAGCCTGCATTGCAACTGAGGATATTCTTAGCTTGCTTGGCAGTCAGAGTTGTGAATACATGCTCTGCATTGACTGGTGCAAGTTGTAAAAGGTCTCCCAACACAAGTATACTTTTGCCACCAAATGGCACTCCATCGTCAGTACCTAAGATCTGCTGTGAGACGTAGAATGAATACAGGCAAGCATGACATTGGCGACCATGCTGATTTCATCAACAATGAGTAACTGCATCTTTGTGAACATGGAACGGAGCTGAGATGCAACCTCGAATGACAGTTTACGATACTCTCCCAGTTCTCCCATGTTCGACTGGCAACATAAAGAGACGGTGTAATGTTACTCCACCAATGTTGTATGCTGCTAGTCCTGTGGGAGCAGTCACAGCAACAGACATTGAAGAGCCTGTCACACTCCGTACTTCTGCAGTGATGGCTTCAATCAGGAAACTCTTTCCTGTGCCAGCTGAACCACTAACAAACATTAGTAGTGGCTTGTACTGAGTGCAGTCACATTGTTTTGTTTCATGTAGTATACCATGTTGTACAGCTTCAACCACTTGGGAGTGAACTGTATTCTGCAGCTGATTTAGTCTTTCTCTTACATCAGCTGGGTTGACCATAGAGTGTGTGCCATGTTGCATGGCTGTCTCAATTTCTGATATTAACACTTCTGGGGCATTTAAGGGCTAGGGGTCACCTAGAACACCTTGTCCTTCTGGATCAAGGTTGTCTTGTGAACTAACTGGAGTGTCTTCCTGAAGTTGCTTCTCTGCCTGCTTGAGCTGTTCCTTTCTCAGCTTTTAGTCTTTGTATATATGTTTGTGAGTACTCAGTTTGGAAATTCTCGTAAGTGAGATTGAACTGTTCTTCGAATGTGTCAGAGTCACCTTTTAATTCAGACTCACTCCTCCAGGGCCTAAATAGGGAATAGGAGAGCAAAGTAGTAACGTTCTGTGCTCTCTGATGTGCCTAGATGCAGTTTGCAGTGATCTATAAGCCATGGCTTGTTCCTCTTCACAAGACAGCCATCTAGTCCATTGACCTTGTAAATGTGTCGTGTTGAGTCAGGTGCTGCACCTGTCTTGTAGTCATACCACTTAGCCACCTCAAACAGACACATATCATTCATCTCGTTGTGTCTACGTGGGTAGTATGTGTCTATCAGGTTATTCTTCAAGATATGCTTTGAAGAAGGTGTATTGACAGTGAGCTCCTCAATTTTGGCATGAGGAATCAGTACACGCTTCCGTTTCTCTTTGTAGTTTACACTGAGGAAACGTACAGTGTCAGACTTCCCGTACAGATGTGTACCCATTAACCAGTCACTGGCTTTGTAAGCTTCCACATTCTCTGTGTGAAAGAGTCTTCAAACCCAATGACCACAGCTGAGATGTCAGGCTTTTGCTTGAAGTGGCAATATCTTCCCAAAGATCTTGCAAGCTAGTCTGTTCATGTTTGGTTATGTACGAAGTGACGTACCGAACCAGGGCCAGTGAGTTGTCAGCCACAAACTGAACATCTATGTTTGCTTGCCACATTAGGAGAAGAGTTGGGTTGTAGTCATTGATGTACACCTCTTTTTCATGCCTGGGTAACTCGTATACCCTCTTGGTTGATTTTGCCTTCAAGTGGTGCCGCATTGCTGAGAAAAGGTCATTCATGGCACCATTCTGACAAACTCGTCTAGGAAATCCAAAGCGACATCATGTGTACCAATTAGATTTGTTCTTTACTGCTCGCCGGCAATATTTTGCGCAAATATGTCGCTGGAACTTTTGAACCAACTTCCATAGTGTAGGACTGTCATACTTGTCTGGAATGTGATAAGTGATATATTTTTTGATGAATGATAGCACTTCTGCTGCTTCATGTTCACCAATGCGTGGCGCATCCTTGATCCACAATAACATATGGATATGAGGGGCACCTCGTAGCTTGATATTCTGTCCTCCAAAGTAGTGTTCTACAATACCTAGGGAGGATTGTCCTTTGACAAGATGAAAGTGAGAATGTCATGGAACCACTTGGTGAAAATGTCTTGTGACAGAACATGGATCAAGTGAACACATTTCTGACAGTCATTGATGAGATGCCTTCGACATCGGAATTTGCCCACTTCAACAGTTCAATGAGGTTCATCCCAGGCATATTCAAGCACAACTAAGTGTGACTGAAACCATGTGGCTGCGCCATACTCTCGTAACATTGTCATCACTTCGAGTGTCTACGATACCAATATTCTTTGGTGCCGTAGACTTGAAAGTATGGAAGACAGATTCACTTGCACATTTTCATCTTTCTGCTTTAATTTCTCTAGAAATTGAGCAGCTGTAATTCCATCTAGTGGACTTGTTAGACGAATGGTATGTGCTATAGACGCAGACAGAATGCTAAGCTCACTCTCCCAGAGCAGATGGAACAGGTACTGTGTGTTACGTCTGAATTTGCCATCTTTGCTCAGGACACGGCTAGTGCGGTACTCAGCACCCTGTACCCGCACTTCTTTTTCATCTAGGCATCCGCCTGACCCTTTTGGAAATAGGTCTGGGAAGCAGTGTGCTTCTAGTGTTGCCTCCCAAATGCTGACAGGCTCACTTCCACCTGCTTCATTTGATAGAGATCAATGTTGTCTCTAATGGATCTCTGCCATATAGTGGGTGAATTGTGTACTGTTCATACACATTATCCTTGTCTGTGTACTGACCTTCTCAATGATTGACTTACTTTTTTCTAATAGATCATGCTGCACAGAGAACTGGCCATCTGATCTATGTCAAGGTCTATATAAAAGAATTGTTCCTCTTTAAATAAGCCAGAGCAAGCTTTACCTTTGCACACTGACAACATCTTGCCAGATGACCTTGGCCTTTGTAGGCACACCTATTTACAAGAATGACCAAGCTATTTTCTGTTGAAGTTGCTTGAACATTTTCCTGTAGAGGAAGTGGTAGATACATCACAGAACCCTTTAGAGATCTGACAAGCTCTTTCTGTGGAATCTTCCGTGTCTTTGTGTTCAGGCGTAGAATCATTTGGAATGGTTTCATTGTTCAAATTAGAATACATTCAAACATATTCAATGTTGAAATCTCACTGGTGTAACATCTGTTTCCATGTTGTTTAGCACTGACCTTGCTGGCAAAGTGTTGCACTTCAGTTTTGAAAAACAGTGTTTGCATAGCACAATGGTGTCTTGTGGATGAAAGTCAGATTTCAGCAGCAAGAATGCTGCGAGGTGGAACCACATGTCATTGTATGGTGACCAGGTTTCTAGGTTGACTGTGACAGTTTGTTTTGTGTAGTACAAATGGTTGCATGACACACATACAGAATCAAACTTCTGAGACTTTGCAACCTCAAACTTAGCAATTTCCTTCCCGTACTGTTTCAGAATGTCATTTTCTAACACTGAAACAGATTTTTCTGTTAAAGTGTAACACTGGAAATTAGTTGTTTCTGGTCCAGAAGGAATGTGTTGCAGTTTTTTAGGAAAGTGATGGCACCCTGCATGTCACCTGACTGCAATAAGTCATTTAAACAAGTGTACTGATGTACAGCTCGCTGTACTTCATATACTCTGTAGACAAAGTTTCGCATGCCTGTTTGATGCACTGCAAGCATCCGCATGTTGTGAAAAAAACTATCACAAACACCAGTATCAAGACATGCAAGTGAGTGACCCATGAGTCCAGTATGTGGCCGGATTTCACAATGGTCAATTTCTGTAAATAGTTTATGTCTCTCTTTGCAATCTGTTATTATGAATAGGTTAACAAAGTGTTCTACTTTTTGAAATGATGATTGCCTACGGTTGCAGGTAGCATCACATGACCATGTAAGGCAGTGCCGTTTATTGAAGAGTGTGGTTGGACCACAGTCATCGTTATCCAATTGATTGTCATCAGAGATACTGAGGACATTTTTTAGTTTGCTGGACTCATCAATACTGAACGTCTGTTCTTTCGTAAAGTCATGATAAGACTCTTCCCAGAAATATGCTTCTGAGTGCTGCGTGTGCAGCCACTGTCCTGTGAAGACATGGCAGAAGTTGTCAACAGTCAAACAAGGATACTGTTGAAGCCTTTTTTTAATGGCATATACAAGTTTCCTGAATTGTTCAAGCACATGACACATCTTACGCCACAATCGCTGTAGTACAAACAGTGCTCTGTTGACAAAAGTCCATACTTTCAGACGTAAATTCATCAGAGAAAGGTGACTCTTGCTCTTTTTTCGGGTGTGCTGTAGCACAGCAGTGATAAGTCTTTCGATATTAGCTTTACTTGCTAGTGATTGGAAATACTTTCTCTTTCTGAGTTGTAAGTCACAATTTTTTATTTTACGGTGTTGTTTTGAGCGTCTGTTGATGGTTACACTCAAAATAGTTGTGTTTCGTCTCAGAGATCGACACAACATTTCTGATGCTATACATTTTTGCTTTTTTCTTATGGATTTTTGTTTCTTTGTGCAGTGACTTGATGTAGGGTGCACTGTTGCAGTAAGGTCTGTCGGTGTTCATTTTTTTGGTGCCTTTACTGTTTTTGTTTGTTGCCCTTATACAACAGTGTAGTACTATCATACCGCTCTCTTTGGAGACACATCTATGTCTGTATTTAGTTGGCATTTTTGGTAATTATGGTTGACAGTGACAGTAAGCAATCTTACAGAAGTATCCAGGCACCTGTATGAGAGAAAAAAAAGTTTTAGAATAGGCTTCAGTAAATTTCTTATAACACTGTGTATTAATAGAATAATACGCTCAAGAATGTTAACAATTTGGTAAAACATAACTAAATGATAGTTGTTATGAATGTAATCAGTCAGCTGCTACGTAATATCGAAATTTGTTCATTCTCAATATTTTAGGCACATTTAAAAGATTTTTTCTTCATGTGTTCTTATGATTCACGATAGCTGTGATTTTTTACCTGTGTACGAACATACGTGTTTTCTACCATGTAGCGTGTCATGGGATAGTTAGTATGATGATTTACTATATGGTAGAGCAAAAACTTGAGAGTGATAGTGTGCATTACCAAATCTGTAACGATTAGTATGTTTACAATTAGGGGGAGGACATGCCACTATTACTGTTGTGTAAGTGTGTGTGTACCACAGCTGGTAGGTATGCTTGCATGTTAGCGAAATTTCAATATCGTTGCTGCATTTTACCAACATTGTGTTTTTTGTACTCGTGTGTATCGTCATTGGAGCTGTAATTTTTCACAACATGGGAAAAAATGTTTTCCTGTACATGTACTGTGCAATGATGCAGTTCATTGATGAAATAACTGTGTGGGGCACAGTCACAAAATTACCATGGCTGTGTTTGTGAACAGATAACTTAAACTGAATATGTTGAAAATTTGGTGGGAATTCTGAAATATTTCTGATTTACAAGCTTGCGCAGTGCAGTTCACATGTACACTAGTAAGTTTGTGTTTTGTCATACTTTTCAGTTGAGAATTTACTATTTTGCTTTCAACCCACAACGTTGTGAATAGTGCAGATTTCATTTGTCACATCTTAACAATAGTGTGCTTTTGCTTATGTGCTGCGTTTTGGATGAGTTGATGTGAGAAATGACTATATGGTAGAAATGTTTAAACATAAGAGTGCAACTGTTATGAGCAGAGGTCTTAAAATGGATATATGAGGACATTTGAGTGTGAAAATTACAACAAATTAGTGTTTTGCAAGTCTGCGTTACAGTGGTTATGCTACGCTGGAACATTGTACATCTAAAATATCTGCACTGCGCTGAGTTTGAAGCAGCTATGCAGCAGATTATGTGTTTAAAATTGAAAATTTTGCTATTTTCCATAGAATCTGAAATTGTGTCAATGTATGAACAGTCTTGAAGAGTGCTTTTCGTGAACACGATTTACAAAATCTTTAGTGCATTTGAAAGTGTCGTAAATTTTACTTCGTGCATTCGACATCGTCGGTCAAAAGTACCGTCGAATCTCACACTTTCACAAATTTTATCTGTTATCGAAAGTGTCGTAAATGTACTTTCGCATATCTGACGGTTAAGTAAATGTAACACTTGGGAGTGGCTGAAACATTCATTATCGAATCATTAAACAGTCTGTTTGAGTGACAGCTAGCTCTACCAATGAAATTAAAGATTTGTCAGGCCACTTCTGAGAACGAATCAGAGACGGACAACACTGAAGAAGAAGTAAACATGATCCATTTTGAATATTGCTGAGAAAAAGCAGTTTGAAACTGTAAGTACAGTCTATCTTCACATGATATTTTCTAGTATTAAAAACTTATTAGAACATGTACATACTATCAATCAAAATGTTTTTCATGTTTAATCTCATGTTAATTGTTATTGTAGTATGCTATATTCTAAGAGAAAATAGTTTAAAGTGAGAAAGCATTTAGTACTAACTTGTACAGATACAGCTACAAATGGAGTAGATAGAAGGTGCACGTGGAGTTGTATGACAAAATGGAACCAATCAGACTTGTTTCTCATGTTGTAATTGTTTAATTCTGCCTATGAAAAGGATGCATTTTTTGCAGTTCTCAGTGGTTTCAGATTTTTGCAGGAACATAGTCTAGTAATACTGAATGCATGAGTTACATTGGTTGATGTAGCCAGAGCAGGAGGGAATGTTTTTTTTTTTTTGTGTGTTTTGTCTGAATGCACTGAAGCTAGCTTGAAATAAGAAGGGAAAATATCAGTTTGATTTTCAGTGCTGTCTGGTCACTGCAGGCTGAACAGTCCATTTCTTAGTAGCTCTCTGTACAGTTCTGAGTTTAAAAACTTAGAATGGCAGAAAATAGCAAAAGGATTTTATGGATAGTTGGAAGCAGTTACATTAGATGAGCAGCTGAGTTCGCAGTTCATAGTGATTTTGGGAGGGACCTGCAGCTCCTGAATTGCTATGTAAGATGGTTTGGCCGTGGTGGCATGAGATGGGAACATCTTATGCCAACCATGCATAGACTTTTGAGAACTCACTCTCCTCCTGACATACTGCTAATACGTCTTGGAGGCAATGATTTGGGCTCAAAACACTGGGTAGATTTAGTTACAGAGGCAAAATTGGACCTTGCTTCTATTATGTCTATGTTGCCTGCCTGTATTATCATCTTTTCAGATATTACAGAGCGTAGAGTCTGGCTAGCAGACTATCATATGTATCTGATTGACAGAGCTCGCAGAAAAGTAAATGTACAGATTACTGCTTTTCTAGGCATGCATGGAATGCATACTATACATCACCCCGTAATAAAATACTGTAATAATTGGCTATTCCTACCAGATGGTGTACATTTCTCACATGCTGGCAATTGTCATTTCCTGGGAGACCTTGGAGATGCAATCCTCAAAGTCCTCTAAGAATGTCAGACTGTTTAATCAAATATCAAACTGCTATCAAAGGTTCTTTTCAGAACCAAAATATCTTGGTCAAAAAATAGAGCTGCTGCATAGATCAGTCAGACACATGTAACACTGTATTGTGTGATTGAACACCAGTTGTGTAGTGCTCCCCCCAAGATATCTTTGTGATAATGAATTTTAAAATTAGCTGTTTTAGATAACAAAATACTGCTGTTAGTAGAGTGCAGTCTTCCCTTTCATTTTATAATGGTTTAACTTTTTAAAATTTATCACTTGTGAGTGTGCTCACTATACTTGGTTGCCTGATTGGCTGCGGTTACAGTTGAAGTACATCACAAGTCTTTTTAATACATCAAACTTAGAATTATGTAAAGCAGTTGTGGTGCCATGGTGTGCCATGGCTATATTTTTAAAGGTAAATCATGGTTGGTGAGAGAGGGTGATGACGAATACAGTACTAGTGTGCTTTTGGTGGAGACCACATTTGGTTGGTACCATGTTGATCTATATAATAATACTTCTCACTGTGTTTTTCTCTTTTTCTTTTGCAGGTGGCCCTCAATAGTGTGTGATGCAATAATGGGTTTTGTTTGTAGATATTTGTGGTATGATGTCATAAATATTAGGATGTGTAAAGTGTGCATAGAAGTGTTACTATGCAAAAAATATAATCTCTGTTTTAAAAAAATGTCATTCAATGTAAAGTGGTACAGCATGAGTTACTGATGATTGCATATGTGATATACTGACAGTGTATTTGTGTATGCCTGTAAATATTTATAACAACTGCAAAATTTATAAGATATAGTGTTCTGTATTTTGTGTGTGAAATTTAATAGAAGAAAAAGTTTTACATGTCATGCAACATGGCAGTAATTTAGTATTTTTTTTTTTGCAGAGAAATGAGACTGTGGAATTTGAGAGAGGTGGTGGTGCTGCTCAAGGCAGTTCAGGCACGTGGAAGTGCACGCATACTAATGCGTAGCACTAACAGAAAGTTGGACAGTATGTGGAGGCACATACATATCTATCTATATGTCATACTCAAAGTTAGGAATAAGAGTGCACTGCAGTGCAAACGAAAGTGGAAGCTGTTTTGCAGCGGTTTTATCAGCTGAAGCAGAGGCGGAGATAGTGACTCAAGACACGTGCTGGTACTACCTCGGCTATGAGCTTTGGGAGGCAGCCGGAAAGCCAAACGCTGGGGATGTCTTCCACATCGTAAGTAAAGTGATGATATTTCCATAACAATAATATTTAGATATTTAGTACTGTGCATGCAAATTGAGACATCATGCATTCATGGTACTAATGGGTGATCACTATACATTTATGGTAGCATGTCAATTTTGTTCTGACAATTGCAAGTGAAGTGCAGTGGTGGTGTGTAAAGTGTCCATGGTACAGATTCATGCATACTGTTGTTTTGTGAAGAGGCATCTATACATCAAATTGGGCACAGTCTAACATTGAATGTTGCCATGGAACACTACCTTATGTGTCCTGCACTGCTGTTGAATGGCAGATTTCTTCAACATAGTCACATAGTTAAGCAATTTTCCTGGTGTTTTGGTGATCCGGAATCCCCCCAAGCATTATCTCAAACTGTCAGTAGTTGTGTAATGACAGTAATATGTGGTGTTGTACTATTCTCACCCTGCTAGAAATGTGGAGACTATGTTCCTGTTCACATACTAGGTACATTGCTGGTAACAAGGTCAGCTGTCTTCTCCCATCCACAGGTGGCTTATTAGTCAAATTAACCAGCCTGGGAGTGGGTCCCAGGGTGGTAGCCTGGTTAAAACATTGGATGGACAACAGGACACAGAAGGTAATTGTAAATGGAGCCCACTCTGAAGAAAGGGCAGTTACTAGTGGGGTACTGCAGGGTTCAGTATTGGGCCCAGTCCTTTTAATGTCTTCATCAGTGGCATTGCAGAGGGACTGAAGAAAGTATGCCTTTTGCAGATGACACAAAGATCTGCAACAGGGTTGATTCTACAAGGAGGCGTGAAAAGGATGAAAAGGGACTTGGCAAGGTTGGAGGAATGGTCAGACGTATGGCAGCTAGGATTCAATGCAAAAAAGTGCAAAATAATGCAGCTGGGAAAGAAGAACCGAGGGGAAGAATACACAATGCGTGGGGAGGTAGTAGCAACAACAAAACAGGAAAGGGACCTGGGGGTAATCATATCAGATGACCTTAAGTTTAGCAAGCAATGTGAGAAGGCAGTAGGGAGGGTCGGGGGTATAGTGGGATGTATAGGGAGAGGCATCAGCAGCAGAAAACAGGAAGTTGTTATCCCTCTGTACAGACAGTTGGTGAGACCCTTCTGGAATACTGTGTCCAGTTCTGGAGACCCCATCTGCGCAAGGACATAGACAGGATAGAGGCAGTCCAGAGGAGGGCAACTAAAATGGTGCAGGGTCTGCAAGAGAAGCCGTATGAGGAGAGACTAAATGAGCTTAATATGTATACCCTTGAGGAAAGAAGGGAGAGGGGGGACATGATAGAAACTTTCAAGTATCTCAAGGGAATCAACAAAGTCCAAGAGGGTAGCATCTTTCAGAAAAAGAGACTTGCAAGAACAAGGGTACACAATTTAAACATAGAAGGAGGGCGGTTCAGGGACAATGTGAGGAAGTATTATTTCACAGAGAGGGTAGTGGATGCATGGAACAGCCTTACTGAGGAAGTTGTGGAGTCTAAAACTGTGGGAGAATTCAAGAATGCATGGGACAGACATAAGGCAATTCTTGTGGGGGGAAGGTAGATATAGGCTGTTGGTTAAATAGGATCTGCGGCCTATCCTGTGATAGGGAAATGGGCAGACTAGATGGGCTCTAGTGACCCTATCTGCCGTCAAAGTCTATGTTTCTATGTAGGTGGAAGGAACAGAATGATTTTAGTTTTTCTTTACTACTTAATATTTTTAAGGTTACAAATATTAAACAAAACAAAGAACCATTTTATAAGTGCACTGAGACACTCAGGGTGTTTATGTTGAAGAGCTATTACTGCACTTACAGGGCATGATGCCACTTAGTAGGGTGTCATCAGCTTTACTATGCCGAGGCGTGCAGTAATATCTATTCAACACACACCTATCATGTATTATTGATTACTTGTCCTCTAGTTTTAAGTGTTGTTACCTATGTTGTTGTTCATGTTACATTACAGTTCTGTTACTTTACTGATCTGGAGTCTATCAATCTCCATGTCTAATTCAGATTTTTAGTCTGGTTCTATTTTGGAATTATGTCATTTAGTCTGTGTATAGTAACTGCACAATGCTTGATCAAGGGGCATGTTCGGTAACAGATATATGTCAATAATTAATAAAAACCTTGATTAAACAACTGATTATTTGAATGAGAGAATAACAAATTCTCCTTTTTATGTTAATTACACAGGTCATCAGAGACGCCCCCCAGTAGTTGCCGAGGTAGTCCCAGCACAGACAGAAGCTGTGGAGGCTGTGGACTCTGACTCAGACAGTGTTATCTTTGTGGAGTTAGACGGTAAGAAGACACTTGTATTGAAAATATTCAATACTTCATATGAGTATTTGTTGTGTATGATATTAGTAAAACTCTTTTAACTATGGGAAACAGACAGTGAACAGTTTTCTCTTGGTCTATAATGACCACTGTTGATCTGAGAAAGTGCTACTGTTGTACTGTTGTGTATGGTACACAACAGAACAGGCGAGTAGAATACGTAGTAGTGCTGTGTTAGAACAGCAGTGAGTATGGTCAGTAGGAGACTTGTAATGACAGTAGAAAACACAGTGCAAACTTAGTTATGCAGCTCTTCAACGACAGTGCAGACCTCTGTAATGTTGTTTTGTGTCAGACATCTGGTGTAGCTGTGTAATGGTATGGTCACTGGTGACATATACATGCAACTTTTATTGCAACGTGTAACATACTGATGCATTGCAGTGTGATATTCAAAAGGTACTATACAGTGCACAACATCTGTTAAGCTGCAGATGAATTTTTGGATGATGACCTTGATGACTATATGGGAGATGAGCATTTTTTTTGCATGTCCTATTAAGAAACCAAAACATTTTTCCCCAGTACTAAATATATTCTTTACAATAATTTTTTAACTTTATATATAACAACGAGCCATCGTATGATAGCAATAATGCCCTTCAGGGTGTGTGTCATTTTGCATAACGTCACCAGTCAGTTGTTGGACACAGTCGGCCTGTGGCGGCGTACCCAACCACCTGAGGCGTCACGTTATTCCAGTATGACACACACCCTGTGAGTCATTACTGTTTAATTGCTACATATAGTTGGATGTTAGTATAACTGAATATGACTTGTATGTAATACAATAAAAATTGTGTTACATATTGAAATATTTTACTTATGATATCTAAATAAGGTTGTGATATTTTTTTCTAGTGACTACAGCAGTTGTAAGCAGACCAGTGGTGCAGGTGAAGCAGGAGGAGACTGGTGGTGAAGAACGTAAGTATTACATTACTAGTAGATGGTCATAATGTTATGATAAGTATATTTTTAGAACAAGTTAATTGTAATGTAGAATGGGAATAGAACTGTAGTATAAATACTGTAATCTCATTTGCTACGTCTCACTTCAGGATGTTGCTGATGACAGCATTCAGCTACATCTGGTGTATTTAGTATTTTGACCTCTGCCTCATGGGCAAAGAACATCTGAGTATGTGGGTAAATGTTGGCATCAGCAATACCCTTTCATGGTATATGATGTGAGTATACAGTAAGTGAATGAAGAATGATTATAAGTTTCACTATGTTCTTTATGATTAGTATTATGTCAGGGTTAGAGATCAGTATGCAGTCTATGATGAATACCACAAAGTGGTAAATACATATTTACATTTGCACTGTTTAATAGTGACTGATTGATTTGTTATAGTAAAACAAGGTAAGATTTTTAGAGAGATAGCCTATGGCCCACATATTCAAACTATGGTATTCTCTTGCAGAAGCCACTGTGTCCCCAAGAATAGTTGTGCAGGGGTGTTGCCAGGGCAATATTAAACAGAGTTACGGTATCTCACAGCTTCTTTCAAAATTGAACCCTTAGTCACACCCACAGTGCATGGTGCAGTGGAACTGCACCAGTGTAAGTGTTCAGAGTGGAGAATTGAGATGCGGCGCTGCAACTTCCATTCTGCCATGTGGAGCACCTACAATATTGAAAGGTTGACAGGCATATGAGGACATAATTAATGCAATGTACATGGGGGCTATCTGCATCTAATTACAGTGTCATATGGATGCGATAAGCATGGAGCTGTGCTGATTACTGACAGCTTGCATGTGGTGCCATGCAAGGCAGCAGGCATTGGACACCGATCTGCCCTGCAGACTGATTGTGCCCATTATAGTATTATCCCTCCCGGAGCCTGATCGTGGCCAGCACAGTATTTTGCCCCCGCCCAGCAGACCAATTCTGGACATAATGTAAAAGTTACCGCCAGCCGCCCCCACCAGTAGGATGATCACGGCCAGAATGTAAAGGTACCCCCACCACTCGAGTAGTCCGATCAAGGGCATATTGTAAAGTCTCCCACAAAAGTAGTCCAATCATGGGTATAATATAAACGTTCTGCCAGCCCCCAAGTAGCGTGATTGTGGGCACCATCCTCCTCACCTATCTCCAGAAATCCTGTTGATCTACTGACCCCCACTGCTGTTGGCTATGGAACTGTACAACCGCGCTCCCCTCCATTAGCTGGTGTATGGCAGCAGCATGTGTGGCTCTGCTGCCCACTGACTGAGAGCTCAGTAGGGCAGCATGCCCATTGGTTCAGACCCTCAGCTAATGGGCATGCAGCTCATACTGTATAAGGTAATGCAGACATGTGACTGAATGAATTTATATATTTATTCACATATCTGTACTGCATTGTATAGTATGGACTCCATGCCCATGGGCTCATGCTGTGAATGAATGGACATGAAGCCCTACTGAGGTTTCAGTCACTGAGTGGCATAGCAGCAGGTGGGTGTGGTCCTGCTGCCTGGTGTCTGATGAGGTGGGGGCAAGGTGAGTGGTGCTGCATGGTGGTAAGGTGGTAGCCCACTATGTGACCAGGTATTGTGCACATGGGGAGCATGCTGCCCACAGTTGGACTAATCGAGAGGTGGAGGATGTTTGCAATATGCCTGGAAGTGGGCTAGTTGGGTGGTGGGGGGCACCTTTAATATTATGACTACTATAGGGTAATTTGGAGGGGTGGGGGTACTTTTATATTATGTATGCGATTGGGTACTGGAGGGGACACTTAAGTCTGTGATTGGGGAATGGGGGTGTCACCAGGTGTAGCAGGAACAAGTGGAGGACCACCCACAGCTGGAAGCTGCTGTATTGCACCTTGAGATGTGATGCCTGACCTGTGGGTCACCTTGACTTGTGCCTTTATTTTATGTCTACTTTCTGCAGGTAAAGGTAGGGGTTGCCACGTCGTTACTTTTGCACATTTACGCTGAATGTCAGGCTGTACAGTTTATGCATACACATGACGCCCTTGTAGTGGGTGCATAACAATGATGCTTCCCAGTGTGCATTGCATTTGTGCAGGTGCAGTTTCCAATTTTTAATATTGAAGCTCGGTGCATCAACTCTGTTGCGCCATACACAACTGTTTTCAATAGCTGAGCCTCTGTATATAATTCTAAGTAGTAGTTAGAACATTTAGTGTTGCTTTTTATTGTAATATGTAATCTTATGAAGAAAAACAAACATGTTTAATTGTATTGATTGTTTGCATATTGTGTTACTTAATATGTATACAGATCATGTCTTATTGAAAGACTTGGCGACACAAGTAATAAGTCTGAATTTTTTTATCGTAAACATTATTTGTAAGATATGTTTATGATCAGTAGAAGACAGTTTTTTATGTTTGTTGTAGATAGATACAGCACGAAAGTTATTGTAACTTGTTGCTATGTGACAGAAATTATTGTACAGAACATTTACTAATAGGTGCTGACTGACATTACAGTGGCAGTGTATACAACACACATCTAATATTAAGAACTTGTGTGTTATAAACAGTGGGCCAGTCATTCAAAAGGGTTATGCCATGCGCAACACGTTTGCGCAGGCGCAAGTCCATACTTGCGCCATTCTGCGATATTCAGCAGGAGGCAGTTGTGTCACAGAAAACTGGCTGAGCAACAGCGCAGTGCAAATGAATGCATCCACAACCGGAGGGGGAGGAACCATGCATAAACTGTGCAGCACGATATTCAGCCAGGCTGCGCAGAGTTGTGCAGGCGCAACCCCCAACCTGTGCCTGCACAACTTTGAGCCAAAAAAAATTGCCTTAAGTCGAGGACCACCCACAGGTGAGCTGCTGTATTGCAGGGCGCAACACAGCAGGTGCCACCTGTGGGTAGTCCCCAGCTCAGTCCCTGGGATGGGGGGGATACTTACTGCCCGCGATCAGGCATGGGATTGGGGAGACACTATGCCCACGATCGGGCTGTGGGGGGGACACTATGCCCGCGATCGGGCTGCGGGGGGGACACTATGCCCCCGATCGGGCTGCAGGGTGCGTCGGTCCCCGAGGGTTGCTGCCTGGCAGGGTGCTAGGCGCAAGTCCTCAGGCATTGGCGCACCTACATGGTAATAGCATGCAAATTGGGCTATAATGACATGCAAATGGCCCCCCTGCGTCATTCATGTATTATGGCCCCATTTGCATGCCAGCTTTTGAATATCATGAATTTGCACTTGGCGCAATGGTACTTGCACCACCGCGAAGCTGACTGCTCCACTCTGTCACCTTGCGCTATGCGCAATCCCATCGGCGCCATGAACAGTGGCTATGGCTGGGAGCGATATTCAAAGGAGTTGCTCAATACCGCAACTCCCTTTGAATATTGCACAGACACACCCCTGCACATCTATTTTGTAATAGCGCAAGTTGCGCCTTTGAATGGCGTAGTTTGAATATCCAGCCCAGTATGTCTACTTAAAAAATGTGCAGGCAAAGAACATATCATTATTACATGAAACTCTAGAGAGAAAGCTAAATATTTTCAACTGCATATTAATGGATTTTCTTTTGTGTCTTTACAGAACAACAGCATCAAGATACATGCACTGTGTACTGCTGCTGTGTCCGCAGGCTTGAAAACAAAATAGACACCATCAAAGCAGAAACTGCTGCACTGCGGGAGGGACAAGAAAAATTGTTGTCCCTCTTCACAGCGCAGCAGGCAACAATTAAGTTACTGTTGGAGCCTGTGGACACAGCAGCAGGTAGCAGTGTAACAACTACCACACCTTCACCTGCACCACCCACGCCAACTGTTACTGAGACAGAGTGATAGCCTCCACAGCTTCAGAGGTATCTCCCCCTCGCTGATGCTGCAACAGCTTCCACTTTCGTTGCACCTCCACATACTGTCCAACTTTCACCCTGGACTGCCTCGAGCAGCACTAAACCTCTCTCCAGATTGGACACTGTGTTTTGTAAATAGTTTTACAGAGTGTAAATAATTATTAAGTTTTATTTCATTTATTCAGAATAATGAATATTTTTTTTTTCGTTTGTTGTTACAACACTTTGAAGACTCTGACATTTTTTGTATTTTTATTTTTCTGGTACAACTATTTATTTTTCTATGAAAGACAGATTTATATTTTTTTACAAATGTTTAATATTTGACATCATTTGTTTAATTTGAAAAAATACAATATTTTCTTAACAAAAAAAATTGCCTCAGTTTCATTTTTGCTTTATGGGTAGTATCTATGGAACAGGTATGACAAACTATTGTTTTAAGAGATGTTAAAAGAAAGGTGTTGAAGCTCAGATTGTATAGTTCAGTGAAAACTTACTTACAGCTTAATACCAGTCTTTAAGTTCACATAGCTGTACAATTAAGCAATATGCTGGTCAATATTTATCATGTTTTAAACATGTTAAGATTATTATAAAACACATGACCACGACACATTATGTTAATGGTGAATTAGTAAATCAGTAAGTAGATTAACACTTGGCAAACATTGTGGCATAATAGAATGCTAGAAGGCCATAATGTCAGTGTCAACAGAATTGTTAACCAATCATTGTCACATTTAAAAATAGTTACATTTCTTGTGCAGTGCAAGCTGAGACACACATCAGAGTTGAACAAGTCTTTATTGTGAAATATAGACTATTTATTATCACTTGTTTTCAGAAAGGTTTCGTGACATGTAGATAGTTGTTTGAGCAGTATCTTAAAACTTAAGCAAGTGAAGTTCAAGATGAAAAAATATGGAGATCTTGAACTGTGCATCAGGAAAACATGGCAACAGATTCTATGTGTTATTACAGTAGTAGCAGTTACTGCTAAATGGCAGAATGTTAAAGAGGAGGCAAACATAGTTTTCCATGTGTCATTGCAACCCTAAACACATGTAATCACAAGCAGTAATAGTAATGCATAAGTAGATAGATACCCAACACAAAAAATATAATGTGGTCATTTGACAATCACAGTATTGATTTGTGTTACATTTCATTACTGTGGGTGTAAATGTGAGTTCTGTTTTTTTTTTGTAAGACTTACCATTGATGTGTTATACATGAAATCAAATGGTGTATTGAGAGCATGGCAAGCCTGTGCAGTACCACTACTGTACACATAATGCTAATAAATTCCTGCTGGTGTGGTGCGTACAGTATGTGCTCTGTGAACAGTACAATGATACACCTAATGATGTGATGTAAGTGGACGGCCAGAAGGGTATGCAGTAGTAGCAGTGCATACATGCAGGTAATGATCTGTTGATAGTGTAGATCTTGAAGATCCTGTGCCCTGCAGCACTACATCTATATGACTAATTACATGATGGTACTGTATGGACTGATGTACATATACTGCCAGCATAGTATACATGCACCAAATTACATGATGAGATCATGGCAGGCAAAGGATGAGTAGTACCACCATTGTATTGATACAGTAAATGATGTGATAGGATTGCACGGTTGTAGTGATTAGTTTCTATTTAGTAGTTTGACTTCTCATTCTCAACAAGAAGGGAAATTCATAGCAAAAAACTACGTTTAATGCATCAGTTAGGGTTGTTCCACAGCGACAAAAGTGAGGAAATTTGCTGTTAGGGTTGAAAACCCTAACTCCGAATTCACCCCCAGCACCACACACACAGACACACACACATTCAAGTATGGGGGAGGACCAAGTCAACACAACCAATGACAGACATCCAGCAGCAGGTGACAGAAATAACAAACAATTGTTTAAATGTACTACGAGACATCCCCACCCACCTGACCAGGTACTGCATGCTCAGTGGAGATCAACAGCAAAACTGAGGCCATGTACCAAACGTACACATCCCTGATTGCAGCTGCACACAACGTACCACACTTAGTAGTTGCATGGCCTTACCTACCGATGCCACACCAGACCACACCACATGTGGTGGGCCACCTGAGCAACAGAGTTTAGCAAAACCAAGGAGTTGTACAGGAATAATATCTCTGATTATAACAAGGGTTTGAGAAATGCAGCTTTAATTGACTGTAAACATTGTAACAGCCTTATGTTTACTTTTTATTAACAAACATGTAGAGCCTAACCATATGATGAACATGGTTTAATGTTGTTTAAAAACAGTTTTATTATGATAGCAATAAGCCACTCCAGGTATTATGTTAATGGTCAGTTTATCACTGTCTAGCGACATGTGGCACTTGGCTATGCCTCATTCAACATTAGACCACTACAGGTGATTAACAGACCATTTAACATAACTGTTGGTCATGCCTTATTGCTTAATTGTCTTTATGAGTAGATACTCTCCTGTGCTGGGCACTGTAGCAGCTTGCAACACAGTGTCCCATCCAGTTACACCATACACTGTCTAGTTACTGGAGAATGGCTGTGAATATGAACTCATGAAGATGAACAGTGTAACTTGGATCACAATGAATAACGAACTTAGCTGCTTATAACTGACAGAGTCAGTGATAAAGGATAACCCCTGCTGTCCTACTACACTTACCCCATTGTGAGTGAAATCAATACTAAAAGACATTCTGTTTATATCTACACCATACCTACTTGATTCCTGTTGTACCACAATTAACATAGTTATCACTTTGATAGCATCAGTGACAGAAGTGTGGCAAACCCAAACAGTAGTCATACAGCCTGAGTATGAAACAACTGTTAAAAAAAATTACACTGTGTCCATAAGTGGCATAGATCACTAATTGCAACAATAGTAAATGTATTACTATTTGAATAAGTTAGTCATCACAGATGCAATGAGATTGTCTTAATCAGGTACAACATACTCAGAAAGTCCCTACAGGAAAATCTATCCTATATACGTCTCCGATACAGGTACATCATTGTTGGCTCAGTAGTGCTATGATATTTAGAAGTTGCTTGGCCTGATCAATGCAATTACAATGTTTCTTACAAAGAATATTTACTGCATCTTTAGTATTGAAACACTCTGAAGGTCTATGTATGTACATCAGCAGTACACCTTCATCAGTAAGAATGCATGTGATACTGGCAGTACGAATTTCACAGCGTTGAACAGGCAATGCTTTTTCATATGTTTACATCAGGCTCCTTATGTTGAGTAAACCATTGCAGTAAATGTACTACTATGTAAATCACCTACTAAATGTATCACTACTTTTATCTTGAGCATGCTAGTGTCTTGTAGTTAATTTATGTGGTTCTCTTAATTAATGTATACTCTAGTGTTAAAACCTTTCTACAACTGTCATCATGCACGCTCAGCATTTATATTGAATAACGGCACAGTACCAGTTGTGCTGTGGTGTGGCATCGTAGGTAAGAGCCATGCAACTACTAAGTGTGGTACGCTGTGTGCAGCTGCAATCAGGGATGTGTACATTTGGTGTACATGGCTCAGTTTTGCTGTTGATCTCCACTGAGCATGCAGTACCTGGTCAGGTGGGTGGGATGTCTCGTGTACATTTAGACAATTGTTTGTTATTTCTGTCACCTGCTGCTGGATGTCTGTCATTGGTTGTGTTGACTTGGTCCTCCCCCCATACTTGAATGTATGTGTGTGTGTCTGTGTGTGTGTGGTGCTGGGGGGGGTGAATTCGGAGTTAGGGTTTTCAACCCTAACAGAGAATTTCCTCACTTTTGTCACTGTGGAACAACCCTAACTGATGCATTAAACGTAGTTTTTTGCTATGAATATATATATATATATACTGTATATATTATAGTGATATGGTAGTGCCACTGTAGTTAGGGTTGAGAAGCCACTTTACTGCAAAACCTCACATTTTACACCTTAATAACTTTGCCACTGTAGGATGGATTTGCCTGAAATTTTACTTGTGTGGTTTGGCTCCATAGATCTCTGTGTCTATCAAGTTGCGTTATTGTCAGATGTATGGTTGCAGAGCTATAGAATGCCAAAAAATGCAAATAAAAAGACTTTTTGCTCATTACTTTGATCACGCCCACAGCCTGCATGGTTTGTCCATTCATTCAAAAATGTCAGAGAAGATGCAGCCTTGGTCACCGATGTGCCTTTTTAAGATTTGGTGAGAAAATATTAAACCGTTTAAAAGTCATTCAAAAAAACAAATTTCCCATTATTGTCAAAGAGAAAAGTTAAGACAAATCACAAAACTTTTGTGAGAGGCTCTTTTTACTGTCACAAATGGCCCTTTTGCTTTCATGAGCCAGCCATCTTGTTTACCATTAGTGACACAGAAAAATGCCTGGCATTTATAATTGGAACCCTCTAGGTAAACCCTGATTGTTGTGTTTACCTAGTCTGGTCCTGAGGATGCTAGTCGTATCTTTTTTGGGGGGGTTAAACACCCCAGAAATACATTTTTTAACTTTTTCTGAAAAATACTTTCACAAATGTGAAAGTTTCATGACTTATTTTGTGAAACATTCATGATTTGCGGAAGTATGCTCAAAATAACTGCAAATCTTTGCCAGCCTCCTGTAACCAAATGGTTGCGCCTTTTGGGCTGATATTTGCAGGGTAGTGAGCCATGGACCCACAGATGTACCTTTTGGTGGTTTGGTACCAAAACATTCAAGGGGTCCAAAGTTACAGTGTTCCAAATTTAAGCAATTTCCCATAGGATAACATTGTGGCACCCATCATGCCTTTCGGCTCCTGTATCTCGAAAACAAAGTGAGATATGGAATTTTTTTCTTCAGGCAGATTGGTTTACTTTCAAGTGAACCAATCTGCTAAAGCAAGTTTTGAAATAGGAAATGGCATCTGCAGTGGAATTTTTTTCCTACTTGCTAAGGTTACAACTATATTGGCATAAACATGTTCCAAGGGTTCCAAAGGTAGCTTTCCAGTGCTTTCTGGTGCCCGTAGCATGTAAATGATGTTAGATATGGGTTCAGTTGATTATGGTCATGAGAAGTGTTGGGTGTCATGATTACAGGGATGTTTGAATTTTTTTGGTAGCTCCTATGATTCCTGAGATATTGGCAACTTTGTGGTATGAGAGTTCCTTGCCCTATATGGATGTTGTATGGCTCCATTGTGAAGTGTGAGTTGATGTGCAGGGCACAGAGTGGTTACTATCACACTTATGCATCTCATTATGCAAAAAATGGACAATGTAAAGGGAGTGCAGGGTCCAGAGGGCCTGCACACCCACTAACAGATACAATTTACCACTTATATTACACTTTCTCAATAAGAAGGGAAATTCATTGAAAAAATGCCATTAATGCATCACTTAGGGCTGTTTCCATGGTGATAAAAGTATGGAAATTCTGTGTAAGAGTTACCACCACTCCACCCCACCACCCCCACCACCCTCCAGACACCACCAGACATTAGGGTGTTCATTGGAGTGGTTGTGCCTAACTTTCACCCCATTCTCCTATACTGCTCCACCACAGATTCTTTACAGATGGAATGGGATGAGAGTTAGGTATGACTACTCCAACGCACACCCCAATGCCTGGTGGTATCTGCAAGGTGGGTGGATGCATTGCTGGTATCCCTAACACCAAATTTCCACACTTTTGTTGCTGTGGAAAGAACCCTAACTGATGCATTAACAGAGTTTTTTGCAATGAAATATATATATATATATATATATAGTCAATGTAAAAAACTTTGTTAATGCATCAGTTAGGGTTAAAGTGACAAAAGTGGGGAAATGAGATGTTAGTTTGAGCCCCTAACTCCACCCACCTATCCTCCACCGATCAACAAATGCTGGGGTGTACCATGGGGTGATCAGGCCCAACTCCCACCCCATTCCATGTGTAAATAGATTGACTCGCTACAGTAAAGGAGATTGGGGTGAGAGTTAGACCTGATGACCTCATGGCACACTCTGGTGTCTGTCGGTCTGTGGAGGATGGGGGTTGGTGGGGTTAGGGGCTCAATCCTAACATCTCATTTCCCCACTTTTGTTACTTTAACCCTAACTGTTGCACATTAACAAAGTTTTTTGAATGAAAATTTAGATAGATAGATGGATAGATAAATAGATAGAGAGATATTGGTTCAGAGATATAAACCAACTTTGCAAACAGGTCTTATAAGATCCTCAAGCCATATCAACAAGATCATCACTACCCAGCCTTATATGTATGGTCCGGGGGAGTCATCTCAAAATAAAATAGATTAGAGATCACACTAGCATCATCTGCTTATTATATTTCCCATTCTAAAATTCATGAGAAGGGTGAGCATATGTCTTCAAATGTATCCAATCATCAGGACATGTTATAGTGAGACCATTCAATTTTTGCTGAATCAATCAACATATTTAGAAGATTTTCAAATTCTGGAGAATTTGGATCTTTTCAGTTTTGCAGTATTATTCTTTTACATTAACAAAGTATAGATTAGCTAATTAGAAATTTCAATTACAATTCTATGTCCAGTTCTGATGTGATTCTTCAGTATTCTGACTCTGGGCTTTAATAACAAAATTCTGAATTCTGAAAAATACCTGCAGTCTGATGAATCTGACTTCATTTAACAGACACAGGAAGGGAGTTCCAATATTTTAGGGTAAAGAGAGAGAGAGAGAGAATGTTTGCTTCCTCATATTGGTGGAACACTTTGGAACAGGTAGAAGAGAAAGGTCCATGATCAAATGGTGTAAGTCAGGGAGGAGGTACTAGTGTAGCTAAAGAAGACATCACATTTCTAGTGAGAATTTTGTCTGTAAGGGCACAAATAGCAAAAGAATGGTGAGCAGTGTGAGGAAACCAGTTTAACCTAGCATATGGCTGACAATGATGGGTAAGACATTTAAAGGCCAAGGCAAAATGACAAATGCTGTTGTAACAAATGTTCCATTTATTCAGTTTTCCTACAGAGGAATTGACATAGGTGATAAATACATAGGAACAGTTGGGGAGGAGGATGCAGTGAGCAACTATCATTTGGGCAATGGATGTATGGGCGTATCTGGCTCTATAGGACAGGTAATATTTGATGTTAACAGCTTTATAAATATTGGAAACCTGCAGTAAGTAATCCAGAGAAGGGTTCAGTGTAAGGCTGAGATTTTTAAATGATCATACATTGTAGAGAAGAGTACCTTAAACACAACAGACTTCCATGCTATCAGGTCACACTTGTAGTTTAGGAGCAGAGCCAAAGAGGACAGAATGAGATTAGCTGGCATGAGAATAAGCTTGTTTAGGGAGACCCAGGATTGCACCAAGCAAAAGTCAGAGTTAACATTAGAGCTAATGTCTGTCAGGTATTTTAAGCTAGAATAGAGCACCATGTCATCCACCTAAAGCAGGGAGAAGCATGATACTGTGATTCATGAGAGGTCATTTATAGAGATAGTGAAATGAGGGGGAACAAGTATCGGTCCTTGGGGAATGTTAATATTGATTGTTGTGAGATCAGACTCTGTTTTTTTTTTATTTTGAAAAATTGCCATCTAACCTTAAGGTACCTGCCAAATGATATAACCACCTTAGGTGACATACCCAGGGAGTACAACTTAGCCTTAAGTAGGTGAAGGTCCATTAAATCAAAGACCTTGCTTAGGTTGATAAACCAGCTCCTGTAAGCAAACCTTTATCTGTGACTACTTTGGAATCATTAGAGAATTGTACAAGAGCCAAAGTGATACTATGAACTTGCATAAAGCATACCAGACATTAGAGAAACATTGTGCTCACAAAGATAATCAGCTGCCTGGGCTGGGACCAACATCTCTATGATTTTATTCAAGACAGATAGTATGGCAATTAGGAGATCATTTGTGACAAGTTTAGGGTCCCCTTTCTTAAAAACAGGGACAATTCATGCCACTTTTCAAACATCAGAAACAAGCCCAAAGCATAGGGATAAATTGTAACTTCTAGTCAGAGGAGACAATCTTAAGCAATTGTGGCTCAAGACCATCAGAGTAAACACTACTGCAAGGAAGAATTGAGCTAAGAAGAGCAGTAGGGCTAGAGGGGAAGGGGAAGGAGGCATGGGAGCTGGAACAACTTGGGAAGTATGCAACTTGCTAGTAGGTGAGTCTGATCATGGACTAGCATATGTGGGCAGGCCTTATGATATTGAAGGCATTAGTGATAATGACAGAGTTATTAAAGTTAATGCAATCAATCACCATGTCAGTGATGGAGTGTACAGCTTTCCCCCCATGAGCCCCTTTATGTGGTTCCAGAATTTCCCAGAGTCACTTGAAGCATCATGCAGAAACTCTTTGAAATATGAGCTTTTTCAAGATGTATAGCCTTTTTACGTGCATTCCTCCTAGTCATGTAGGGGACCCAATCAAATGAGAGACTCAAGGATTTAATCTTAGCCCAACTTTTGTCTTTATCTCTCAGAGTGGCAAAAGATCTTTATGCAACTATCTAGTTGGTGTGCCTCTACCTTTACATTATACAAGGGGGTTTGAAAGTCTTGGAAGGTGTCAGCCCAGTGACAATGAGGAGTTAAATGCCACACCACATGCCATGCTGGTGACCCAAGCTCTGGAGTGAACTCAGGCCACCAGTTGATGGCCGGGGGGGTGCAGAGCTGGATTGAGCAGCTGCAATACAGCTCTGTTCTTCAAGGAGGGATGTATAGGTTCCCTGGCTCTTGGCTGCCTCCTGATGGAGGCTAGGTGGCAGTACCAAGCAATTTGAACCTGGGCCCTAAGCCAGGGATGGGAGGAGGGGATCCTTACCGAGGACATGGAGTGTAGCACACCTCCATGCACATGCACAACTGTGATTTGGGGTCCCAGGATAGCAGGGAGTAAATGAGAAATAAATGACTTCCCCATTGCAAAGTAAGGTGAAGATGGTAACAGGAGAGCAGAAGGCTACATAGAAAAATAAAAATAGTCTTGGAAGGTGGTGACATAAGAGATAAAATAATTAAGGGCTTCTTTAATATTGTTGGTATGGTGTAATGGTCCCCAGCTAATCCATGACAGGCAAATAAAAAGGCAGGGAAGTCATTCCTTGAGCTGTCCTTTAGAAAGGTCTGTTTAGGAGGACAGGTGGCTGAATGAGCCCTCCAAATGCAAAAACTAGAGTAAAGGTCACTGATAGCATCTGCAAAGAAGCCAGACACTGCAGCTGCATCCTTCTTGCTTGAAACTATACTCTCAGTCAACATATGATGACCAGTAGTGGGACAGAGTCTGGTTGGGTCAGAGATTAGTTGGGTCTGATGATGTCTGTTCATTAGGGATTCTAGAGATTTAGAAGACTTTCCACACCAATCAAGACTAAAGTTCGCAAGTAGTAATGATTCATTCCTGATTACTGAGGTACTGGTATGTTTAACGAGGTCATCCAATCCTGTCACACCACTCTTGGGAAGGTCATAGGCACATATGATATGGAGTTTCCTAGTTCTCCTCGGCAGAAGTACAGAGGCCTCACATGAGTATAGTTTGGTCTAGGCTAAAGCAAAGATTTTAAGCTGATCCTTACTGAAGTTTACAATGCCATTCCCTCTTTTGGAGGATGGACCATCAAGTCTAGTAAGGCTCTAATTAGGTAAGGAACAGATTGCATAAGCAAACCAAAGTACCTAGAGTGCTACAGGAAAGGCAATATGCTGTACCAGAAAGGCCAAACCAGACACAATCCAAACGTGGTGCACACAAAATGAAAGAAAAACATAAATGCAAGTTAAATCATGCTGAACTTGTTGTTTATTGGAAGCCATGAAAACTAAGGATATGCACAAACACCCTGGAACTTCGAGTCACTCGGATTCTTCCTGGGGGGGGGCTGAGGAAGAATCCAAGTGAATCAAAGTGCAGGGGTGTTTGTGCACATCCTGACTTTTTAAGGCTCCAAATAAAGAGCACTTTCAGCATGATTTAACTTGCATTTGCGTTTTTATTTCTATTTTTTGAGCACCACCTTTGGATTGTACATTAGGCATAGAATGCTTGAGCCAAGATTCTGCAATGCCTAGGATATCAGCATTACAGTGGACACCCAGGCCTTCAGATCAAGACTGTTATTCAATATGCTCTGAATGTTAAGATGCAAAATTTTTAGCCCCTTTATTACACATGAGTGTAGAACAGTGCTACTAAGTGATAAGATGATACTATGTGGCCAGGGGTGTGAGACGGTGCAAATGAATACAATTATGGGGCAGGAGAAGTGAAAACTATTTATTTTTCACATTAATAAGTACATATAGTTAGACTTTAGGACTGGGTTCTGATTTGAGAGAGACACCAAAACTACTAAGAGTTACAGCAAGATAAATCACAGTTTTCAGATGAGGCAGAGCCTGTCAACATCTGTGGGAGGAGAAGTGTACTACTTGACAGTAAGAGAAGAGATGGTAGCAAAGTGCTACTCATGGGAAGAAAGGAAAGGGACACCATTTGGGGAGGCTAATTGGGCTATCCCTTGAAACAAACACTAATCACCAACAGACAAGTAGATCAACACCAGTGAGGAGCAGTACAACTGGTTCACTGGGTAACCTAAATCTTGCTAAGCAAAGGCTAAAATCCCAGGTGTACACGGAAATGCAGAGGACCACGTTATGAGCACAGCTGAGGGCAGGTAAACTATAAAATGCCTGCACAGGTGCTATCAGTGAGAATGTGTTAAATTCTATAACAGTACAAGCAATTACTAGAGACTAACAGGGCAGCAGATTGGATACACTTTTACCAAGCAGACATGATACCATTCTTATTCTGTAAGGAACACACACAACTAAATACCTATTAATACACATCAAAGCTAGGCATGATACAATGCAGTAACTTGGAATAAATGATATCATAAAATATTGCATTAAAAAAGGGCTCAATTGCCACCTAATTACACTGATCCTTTCAATATAATGCAGCATTTTGTAATATACTGCAGCATTACTGCAATGCATCCTGCATAGTGCAGCTGTATAAGACAAATAACTGTGATAGCTATCCTAGTCAGAGTACAATGTTAAAGATTTACATTGCCAGCTACAGCGAATGAAGTTGGGCAGAGTCTCGTAGCATCTTCCTTCTGGTGAATCCCCTCGAGGACTTCCACTCCTGCTGCCTTACTGAGGCTGGACCTGCACACCCTGACCCACTTTGGGGGCTCTTTTATCCAGACCCTATTCTACCCTCAAGGCACATGATTCATGCCCAATAACAGTTGGGATGCTGACAGATTTCAGGAGGCTTCCTGGACAACAACTGAAGCTCAAGCCAGCTTCAGAACAGCACACAATAGGTTAGGTCCTGGAGCCAACTCAAGCCAAGCTGCAGTCCCTGAAAGACAGCTTGTTAGTTGCAGCCAAAGAAAAGCAGCAAGGATCAGAGTCCATTGCTGGATGGCTAGCAAAGTGATGACTCCAGCTATGTAATAGGTGGCATCTTTCCTGGTCATAAACTTGTGGCTATGATGAACTCAAGGGTGAGCAGGTGATGTAGGATCACAGAGATTTATTAGCCCTTTTTTGCAGGCCCAACTCAACCTTTTAGATTACCAGTTGATTCACAACAGCATCTTGGGAGTCTCCTGACTGAAGGAGGCTTCTTGGATTCTGACTGGATTGCTGCTGACTTCAGAGTGGGACCTGATTTGTTAGGTCCTGGAGCCATTTCAAACTGTCATGCAGTCCCAGTGAGAGTTAGTCAGTGGCTGCAGAAGAAAGGCAGCAAGGAGTGTCATCAGTTGTTGGATGACCGGAGGTGTGATGACACTGGTAGTTGCGAATGGTGTCATGCTTCTTGTCCATAGATGTGTGGCTACAATCAACATCTGACAATAAAGAAAAAAAACATAGACTTTTCCAGTCTGACCTCTGACTTCAGATCCATAATTGTGGGGAGGGAGGCAGTATATTAAAATCCCAGCAGCACACTTTGGTTCCCCTTACTGCCTGACACCATCATTGTAGCATTCACCACTCCTTAACCACTGCAGCTTTTTATTGGAGAAAATGCAGCAGCATTACCTTGGAGTCTTTGACCTATAATCTAGGATGTAGGGGTAACAGATAAATCCCTGATGCACAGTTAGGATCCCCTTTCTCACAGAGCAAGCTGTCACAGTCTGCAAACTGACAGATGGACTGTCAATGGTGTGCAAAATGGGAGGAAGCTTGGTCTGCCAGAGGGACTGTCATGGAGGATTGCATTGGAGCAATCTCTATGGCAATCTGACTAGTGTCACTCAGTGGTGATAAGCAAAATATTCCACTTGTGCACCTCAGTGAGTTCAACTGTCAGTAGAAAATCTATGACTGCTGGTACTGCAGGGAGAGGAAACCCAACTAACTGACCCCAATTTACTTACTGCACTATCATGGATTGGAGGCATTGGCATCCTAACTTATACTTGGATTTTTTGCCCATTTAGGAATGTGGTTTGGGAGTTGGAGGTTACATTGCAGTGATGGTGCCAGGAGGTGGAGGTGGGACCAGGCTAGGTTACCAGGATTAAACTTGTTTGCTCCCCATTATAAACCATCAGTTGGGCAGTATAGCAATGCATTCTTCTGCCCAGTGAGGGCAGGGAAGGGTCAGAATGGGGAAGGTTTGCAAAATATGTTACATGTTGTGGAATGGCTAGCAGGATACAAAAAAAAGTGGCTTAGAAAAAGGAACAAAATAATATTGTGGAGATGTCTGGGGATATTTGGAGGGGGGTGGCTAGACCTGGCAACCTGGGGGATGGCTAAATGATTTCTAAGGGTGTGTTTTAATCTGTTTATCCCAAATACTGAATATGAATAATGAAACCCTTACTATTTTTGGTGCCAAGAATAACTATTCACCAAGTATTCTTGTTTAGGCTAATCCCGCAGCTGAAGCATGGCCAATAGCTATTGTTAGTTTATTATATCCAGCTTATCAAAGAGACAAAGGGCCTAATCTCAGTGCCCAATTCTGGAGTCTCAAAAGGGCA
The DNA here is from genome assembly GCA_016271365.2 of Neoceratodus forsteri. Classification (NCBI taxonomy): domain Eukaryota; kingdom Metazoa; phylum Chordata; order Ceratodontiformes; family Ceratodontidae; genus Neoceratodus; species Neoceratodus forsteri. The sequence goes on from CM057459.1 coordinate 897,630,318, forward strand.
TGAAAATGTCCTTGTCATTGTGACTACATATTTTCTGTATTTTCAGATGTCCTTCTTATTTGCAGGGCAAGAAGGTTCCCTTCAACTGTGAAGGAATGCAATTAAAGCTTCCCAGATGTTTGTGAGAATAAATAGGTACTGACACCATTAACACCTGTTTATTGAAAGTCATGTTCATATGCACATGGCATAGAACCATTCACATGGTGCTGTGCCAGATGCATTGCTCCTGGTCATCAGAACCACTGTCAAAGTGTTCCATAACCATCTGTCTACCTTATTGCCCTCTTATGAACTGAAGTATTTTCCAACCTTTGCTGTTGCCATGAAGCAGTATTGTGCCTGGTGGTTCAATCACCTCTAAAAATATTAATATAGACCCTGATATCCAATGACACTTCCCCTACTAGGTTCTGTTCTCTGGCACATCCCATATAAGATTGGTTTTACAATGATATTTGTCACCTGCTGGTTGGTAACAAGTCAGCCACATAAATGTTGCCTGCCTGGAAAAGTTATTTAGGGTTGGAGTGCTGCAGAATGTTGCAACTGACTCTTGACTCAACTGCAGATGTAAGGGAGGGGCTTGCAGCCCCCTTCAAGCATGACCCTGGGGAAGAGGGGGTACATGCAAAGGACTACCACAAAATAACTATTATGGCACCTTGATGACATTCCATTGTAACTGAAAATCAGGTCCACACTCTCTGTTGATGTGAAATAAGCAAAGAAATATGGCCATTGCTTGATTTAGTTGTTTGGTGAATCTCCCCCTTTAAGTAATGTCTTTGTATATTTATAGCCTGTATGCTGATTCAGTGCTCTGTTGTATCTTCTTTTCATGTTGCTGTTCATGTGCAAATGTATAACACAATGCATTTGATAAACATTATTTAAAAGACTAAGCAAGTCAATATGCAACAAAGAAATGTGATTATAATCATGAAAGCAATACATTTAGACCTATAACAGTGTTATGCTATATTGATGAAAACTAATTCTCTAGTAAAATGTAAATGAAGCAGCTCTAGTAATAAACTGTTTTTGACATCACACTACAGAAATGTAATTGTTTGACATCATAATCCTTTATTTTCAACAAGATCATGGGCATTTATAACCTACAAATAGTTTTCTGATAAAAGTTCCAAAATCAAATTCTTAGGGACATAGAGAAAGAACATTTCAATTATTGAAAATCACTTCACATCTATAATAAGTAGTTCCATTAAGCTAGAGTGTTTCTTACTGCATGCATCATTTTAATGATGCCATTACATTTTTATTTACTTGTTTAAAATGAGTATACTGATTTAAAAACTCATTGAGATGCAACAACTCATTCAAAAAATTGATTGGGACAGAAGTAGGTGTGATGTTATTACACATAAAGCACCTTGCAGTACACAAAATCATTGAGCAAGAACATCAATTAATCTCCGTTTCATTGAAACCCCCCAAAATTCAATGGCATTATCATGTCTTGTACTGCAAGAAGCAATATAGTAAACATGTGATTGCACAGATCAAACATGAGTGTTAATGTCAACACTTAGTTAAGCTCTAACATTACACAGTGTTCAATAACGTTAAACTGTGTTTAAAAAAAACAATAGCAGCAGTAGTATTAAGTAAAGAGTAAAACCCAACAGAACTGATGTGAGCTGGTACAGTAGGCAAAAAATAAAGTAGTTCATTGGAAATAGTTTGGACTGAGTGGAAACACAAACACAAAGGGCAATCCCACAAAGCTGGTGGAGAGTGGACAATTTTAAGATACCGAGAACTACTTTTTTATGGTGAAGGTGAAATAGGCTGCTGGAGGATAGTCTGCAAAATCTCTGGTGAGATTCAAATGAGGGTAGAGCAGGTACAAGAGCTTGTTAAAGACCACACCAAAAAGAGAGGAAGGATGGGAAGAGTAAATAGCATTTAAACTCTCATTTCACATTAGTTAGGTAAGAATGAAGAGAGATAGTGGTCCAATTGGCTATTTTGGTGGTAGATTCTATACTTCTATGATACAATTAAATATAGAAACATAGAAGTTGTCAGAGATAAGGACCCCTGAGCCCACCTAGTCTGCCCTAAATTCCCTATCTACTGTACTGTGCTACCACAGACCCTGCTCGATCTCCTACCTTAACTCCCAGCCCTATTATCAGGCAAGTGAGGGCAAATTTTATTTATATAGTGCCCTATCCAGGGGCTCAGAGAGCCATACAAAACATAATAAAATAACCAGATTTCAATAAAACACGCCAGCAGATAAAATCACATTTTCAGAGAAAATTAAAAGCCTTGTCAAACAGAACATTTGCAAAGAGGCTTTAAAGTCCTCCACCATGCTAGCTGCATGAATATACAGTGGAAAAGAGTTCAACAACAATGGTGCAGCTGTACCAAATGCTCTATCACCACATCTCTTGAGGTAAGAAGAGGGTACAACCAGCAGGCCAGCCTCGATGGAGCATTAGGGGCAAATAGTGCAGTACAGAACCAGAAGATCTTTAAGGTAGTCAGGTCCTGAGCCACACAGGGCCTTGTAAGTTAACAAGCATATCTTGAAAGTGATGCGCAAACTCACAGTCAGCCAGTGCAGAGCACACAGAACAGGAGTGACATGATCTCTCATAGAGGTACCCGTCAACATCCAGGCTGCAGCATTCTGCACTAGCTGCAGTCAATGCATCAAACCTCCAGAGAGTCCTTGGTAAAGGGCATTGCAGTAATCAAGTCTGCTGGTAACAAAGGCAAGGATGACCATAGCTAGGTCAGCAGGCATCAAGAATGGACAGATTCTGGTGATACTCCGGAGATGGAAGAACCAAGCTCTGATAACCAATGACACCTGTTGTTCAAGGGTAAGATGGTCATCAAGAAAACTGCCAAGACCCTTAATTGAATTAATCACCAACAGGGGATCCCAGTCAACTACTGGAGTGGGCAACCTCCCATCAGCAAAGATGCCCAATGACCCAGCACAATCACCATAACGTTTGTCTTGCCGGGGTTGAAACATAGCCAGTTACCAGACATCCAGTCATTAATCTTAGCCAAACACCAGTTCAGCCCATCTGAGGCAGAAAGGTCACCTGTAGCACAAGACAGGTACAACTGGGAATCATTCACATAGCAATGAAACCCCAGATTGTACCACCTAATCATCACTCCCAGCAGCAGTATATACACAGTGAACAACAGCGGGGCCAAAATGGAACCCTGCAGAACAGCACAAGGCAGCATAAAATGTCAAGAGGCAAAATTCCCAAGGATTATGCACTGCAATCTTCTGGTTAAATATAAGCTAAAACAGTGCAAAACTGTGCCAGTAACACCCAAATGGTTCCGAAGATGGTAAAAAGCACCCCTATGACACACCATGTCAAACGCTGAAGAAAGGTCCAAGAGCACAAAAATGGTAAAGTGCCCTCAGTCCCTCAACAAGAAGAGATCATGTGCCACCCTGACCAAAGCCATCTCAGTGCAGCACCAGTGTCGAAAATGTGACTGGAGAGGTTCATAGATGTAGAAACTCTCCAGACACTCAACCAGCTGGTCAAACCCACCTTCTCAATAAGCTTCCCCAAAAAGGGAAGATTAGAGATTAGCCTATAATTTGAGAGAACGTCAGAGTGTGAAGTTGGCTTTTTAAGGAGGGGTCTCACTACAGCCTCTTTCAAAGTCACAGAAAAGACACCCTTACTTACAGACCCATTAACAATCTCCACAAACACTGGGACCAGGATATCCAAGCAGTTAATAACAAGCCAGGTTAGACCTGCGTCCAGGGCACAGCTGTCGTGATGCATGCTTGAAAGCACCCAAAGCTGGCTGAAACTCACTCCAACTCAGCTGATGATCTTCACCAGCAGGTCAATCACCCCCAGCAGAAACTGAACCAGATAGAGGACACCTTGTCAGCAAAGAAATGGCCAAACTGCTCACACTTTTCTGTGGAAAATGCTGTTCCAGATTGCAGACAGGAGGTGTTTAACCAATTGTCGACAGTGTGGAACAGCACAGCTGGGTGATTTCATACCACAGCAATTGATTGAGACAAAAATTCAGTCTTCTTAAGATCGATTGTTCATTGATACTCCAAAAAATGAAGCCTCAGTGCAAACGTGTCCTCCTCAGAGTGTGACCTCCTCCAGGCACACTCTAACCTAAGAACCTTAGTATTCAGTTGACACAGTTCAACATATTACCATGGTGAGTGGTGTCAGGAGGTCAAGGGGTCAACATGGTAAGGTGCAGTCAGGTCCACGGCCTCAGTCAAGGCTGTGTTATAAGCCTCAACACCAGCCTCTGAGCCCGGAGCACAAGCTAGCATCAAACTTAAGACATCAAGTGACTCTTGGAGTTGGTGAGGCATCAGTTTGTTTTTGGGATGACACGTGATAGTCTCTGCAGAAAGGATTAATTTACAGTGGGCCCTACGGTGGAACTCAACAGCATAATGATCAGACCAGCTGACCAGATCAACACTGAAGACCATAATGTCAAGTCCGAGTGTGAAGACCAGGTCGAGAGTGTGGCCATGTATGTGCATCCTGGAGGTAACTACCTGACACAATCCCAGCTGATTCATCAGCAGGAGGACCCTTGATCAAAATGACAGGGTCCATCATTGACCCAGGCATTAAAGTCCCCCAGGACCAGAATCCTAGAGGACTCCAGCACCTGTTTGGAGATGACGTCTGCCAGGTCCTGCTGGAAAAGACTCCTGTTCCCCGGAGGCCAGTAGAGGATCAGGACTACCCTTCCAATGACTCTTAAGGCACATTTAGCAACCACACACTCAAAAGACATGGGTGTTCTCACTGGGAATGCAGTGAAGTCCAGCGTGGATCCAAAACAGGTCCTACCCCACTCCCTCTGCAGTCTCTACTTTGGCAATGCAAAACAGAATTACCAGGGGGAATGGAGAACACTAGTACAGGCCAGTGTCATTGCCCACCCAGGTCTCAGTGATGCAAACAAGGTCAGCTGAGGAATCAGGAATGAATGACTCCATCACTGCAGTCTTATTCCTCAGTGACATTACATTGCAAAGAATGGCCCAAAGGGGATGAGCCGAGCAGGCCAGACAGACTACCTGCTGACTGGTGACATTTGGCAGGGGCCTAGGGAGGGGTACCAGGTATGATAGTTCTCTGTCCTGGAACCTTCTCCTCCCTGGGCATCTCCTGGTCCATACTACACTGATCCTACCCGCCACATTACCAAACTGGGGACTCTCACTGTGCCGATTGCTCCCCCCTTTAGAACTCCAAGCTCCCAACAATGGCTGAGCACCCCTGCCAGCAAAGACAATGGGATCCCCAAAAAAGGGTGACGTGACCATACAAAGTCAACTAAGTAGGTACGCCTTGAAGCCTGCATGCCTCTATACATAATTCTAACTAAACCTAACCACTAGGGAAAAGAAAAATAGAAACAAACACACCAGTCTCACTTATCCACAATCAAACAGCTAGCATACACACACAAATCATATAAACACACAAATTTACATCACACAAACAGCACAGATATAACAGTTAAAACAATTTAAATACCCCCTCCCAATCCAGCAGAAGCTAACAACAAACGAAGAATCTCGACAGATTAAAATGCCTCTAAAACAAAGTGTTCAATTATATTAAGACCAGGGTCTACAAATAAACAATTTTCCTTTTTATTTTAACTAATTTATTTATTTCAATCTAGGATTACAATACCTTTGAGCCGAGGCTCTTTTACAAAGCTTCCACGTCAGCATGTGCAACAGTCATAATTTTTAGTTACAAACATATAGTCATTGACTTACAGACATGTAATAACCAGTACAACGACTTGAGCTATGAGCAAGACAAGGGAAGGGGGTGGGTGGGGGAGTGAGAGTAGGAGATCGATGGGGAAGGAGGTCCAGGGGTAAGGGGGAGTAAGGGAGGTGGTGGGGGCAGGGTCAGGAGTGGAGATATGGGGGAGTGGGCAAGGGCAGGAGACAGTGCAGCCAGGAGGCCTTGTCAAGGGAATATGACAGGTAAGGTGCTAGGGGTGCAAAGACTGATTGTAAGTGCTGGGTGCTGGGGCATGTGCAGCTGGAACAGTGGAAATGTTAAGATGGGCAGTCGCAGGATACAAGCAGTGAGAGGTGCTGCTTGGACTTGAAGAGGCCGAGTGTTGGCGTGGATGCTATGTCACTGCCAAGAGAGCTGAACCAGTTGGATGCCCGATAGGTGAATGATCTTTGTCCTTGGGTCATACAACATCGTGGGATATGTAGTAGATAGGAATTTTGAATTTTTAATGTCATAAAAGGAAGGATAGCAGAATCACACCCCAAAGTTCAGAAATAGTTCTTTAGATCTAAAGCCACAGGGAGTTCTCACCTCCTCAAACTAATTAAAAACCAAAAAACACTAAGCTCATGTCTCTCAGTGCTCACAAGGAAAGTGCAACTGTATAAGTAAAAACAAGTTCATGAATCACAGCTATAATCTGGCACTATGGTCCCCTTGTGTCTATTCAATCCTTGTTTAAATCCTGCTACCATTTTAGTACCCACCACCTCCACTGATAGGCCATTCCAGATGCCCACTACCCTTTTTGTGAAGAAGTATTTCCTCACATCCCCTCTGAGTCTCCCCCCACCAGCTTCATGTCATGACCCATTGTTCTAAAGCAAATTTTTCTATGTAAAATGCAACCCTCCTGTATCTTATTAATACCTTTGAGGTATTTGAACATTTCTATCATGTCCCCCCTTTCCCTCCTTTCCTCTAGAGAGTATATATACAATTCTATGAGTCTTTTCTTACAGGGTTTTTGGTGCAGGCTATGCAACATTTTAGTTGCTCTTTTCTATACCGCCTCCATCTGATCTATGTCTTTCCAGAGATGGGGCCTCCAGTACTGGGCAAAATACTCTAGATGGGTCCCCACCATTGATCTATACAAGGGTAATACTACGTCCCTCTTTCTGCTGTTGATTCCTCTCTCTATGCACCTGAGCATTCTGCTGGCTTTTCTCACTGACTTATCACACTACTTTGCTACCTTCAGGTCATTAGATATGATGACCCCCCAGTCTCTTTCCTGTTTTGTGGTTGCCGCTACCTCCCCACCCAGTTGGTATGTTGCCCTTGGGTTTCTGTGCCCGATGTGCATAATTTTGCACTTTTTGGCATTGAAGCCCAGTTGCCAAACACTTGACCAGGCTTTTTCAGATTGTTCCTCATTTTTTACACACATACCCCTGGTGTGGCCATTCTGTTGCAGATTTTTGTGTCATCTGTGAAAAAGCATACTTTCTCTACCAGCCCTCCTGCAATGGTGCTAATAAAGACATTGAAGATGACCATGCTTAGTACTTACCCCTGTGGCACCCCACTGGTTACCGTTTCTTCTTCAGAGTGAACCCTATTTACCACCACCCTCTGGCTTCTGTTTCTTAACTTACTTTATTCCCATTTTATGACTTTTGGGCCCACTTCCCGGCTACCCAGTTTGTGATTAATGGCAGTACTGGAAAATACTCTGTCCCTGATTGGATTTTAGTGAGTTGGCCATATTGTGTGGCTGCAGTAAAAATTCCACAGCATTTTGTCAGTGATTATACTCAAACATTCCAAAAACCCAAGATCCAAAAATATACTGTTCATGACTCTCAGATCACGTAGACATTTTTATACATAGTGTTTCATTGATTACCTTAATTGCTTCCTCAGAACAAAATGAATCTCATCCCCGATGTAGACTATTTACAGTTAGTTACTGTATATTATCAATTTAAAGATGCAACTAGGTCTACTAAGGCACAGTAAAATCTAGAGTTTTTGAAAATGCTAATTCTAACTTTAAAATTTGCTCAAGCAACATTAAGGAACTGCTAATAAGCTGCCATAATGCTGAAACCATACACAACAGTACTGCATCACCTCTAGGTAGGTATCTGGATGATCCCTGGATTGTGCCAGGATGGACTCGCTGCAATCAGTCCCTGCTACTACTTGAACAGTGTTCACATGAGATTAAAGACTGGATAGTCTCCAACTGACTAGCTCAGAATCACAGCAAAAAGGGATGTCAGTTTATGAAATATGTTGCTTTTGCTGTTCTGCTTTTCCTTTATCCAGTTCCAACCAACTCCACTTTTCATTGCACAGAGAGTGACCTCGGAAAACTCGATACACCTTACCCCAAATATTACCAAGCTGACTTGTAAACAATTTTTCATCCCTCAGGAAGTGTTTGGCCCCAATTTGCACTCAGTACCTTCACTCCAACTATAAAGTTTCCAACCAATGGCATTTTTTAGATTTGATATCTCATATGTATTCTTTGAATGGGGGTCTTCATAATCCAATTTACTGCTAGTGTAAATAAGGGCTGCAAAGACTTGTTTAGTATGATACCACTAAAATTTAACTTGATCTGTGTTCTCCTGTTATGCGGTGACACCGAGATGAAACCTGACCCAAATCTACACTCTCAAACCCAATCTATTTTGCCCAGTGTGGCTCTACCATTTCTTTTATATGTAAAGGTCAAAAGCTATTCCATATTAACATGAGAGTCTAGTACCTAAACTGAATGAGCTGAGAGCCTGGGTTACTGTTCATAAGCCCAATATTATTGCATTGTCAGAAAATGCAGCTTAACTCTAGAATCCTCAGTTCATACAGTACATTCATATACAGTACAAGGATGCACAATGTACATACAAAAAAGAAACAAGTAAGGAGGAGATTTTGTTTTCTGTTTCATGGAAAATCTTATAGTTTTTGAGGCAATGGGGGACCAACCTGATGATATGGAGGTCCTGCACATGAAGGTACTGTACATCTGAACATTGCCATGATAGCCGACTGTATGTATACGCCTCTAAAGTGATCTCAAGACTTTTATTCTTATGTAGGTACATAGGGCTTCACTGTTGCTAGGAACATAGTCTAGACAGTTCTGCTTGGTGTGACCTTAACCTCGACACACTAGGAAATGATTCATCCAAATACTACCATGCTCTTTCTAATTTAAACCTCTCAAAAATGAGAACATTCCCCTCAAAACTCAACAATTCAGCAACATTGTTATCCTTCTAGACTGAATTCTTGTTAACCACGGTGATAGAATCTCAAATGCTGGTGTATGTTCTGACTACTTCAATGATTATTCCATTAACCTCTGTATCTGGAACATTTGCAGCAAAAATACCCTCAAAAATGATGAGAACTCACTAATGCAGGCATTTTATATTGGATAGTTCTGAACTGGCTGGTGGCAGAGTGTTCAAACTGTAAATATGTGTAAAATATATGGCAGTACTATCTAGGAGAAGTTCCCTACTTACAAGCTGTGCACACATGCTTCTGTAAATCAGTATTGGCGTTTGAACCAATCTAAAGTCTAATGTGTGTTACTTGAGTTGGAATGATTCATGCATTCTACAGAGTTGAATTCAGTTATGCACCCTGCACGTTAAATATAAAAGAAGAGCATTCAGTCTAAATGAAAGCAGTCTCTCTCTCTCTCTCACTCTCTAAGCAAATGAGCCATGCTGTCCAGAACAAAAGTGAAAGTACAGCTACATCAAGTTGAGACCTTGACATTCTGTTCCTTTATTTGGCATCATGGAACCTATACTGCTTGGTGCAATCTATTTTTTGATCAACAAAGATGGCCCCATTTTAGCCCCAGAGCCAAAGTCATGATGAACAAAGATGGTCAAGAGGATCAGTGGAGTGTTTTTGCTCAGTTGCAAAATATATTGACTTTCTCTACCTGACTATGGCAGAGAACTTGAAGAGGTGCCGTGCAACTGTTGCCCATGCTGCACTGACTTGCCCAGCAATGGGGCAGTCAGGGTTTTCCCTTCAAAGGCAGAGATGGAATGATTCATAAATATGGACTGAGCAGGGATGCTACAGTACATGAGAGGTAAGATTTTCCCTCCTTGGTTACAGTGGCAATCCTGATGGCCAAGCAAAGTCACAGTCTCTTACAGGGACATACATATCCATAGATCAAGGTCCACATTCTGTGGTTAGGTGTCAATACAATGCTTGGAAAATCTACCCAAGTGTTGGGGGTGGATCCTATTGAGATTCTACCAGCTATTCCACTTGACATGGGAGTCACCCCTGAAACTATTACCTCACCACTCCTCACCATGAGGTACAAGTAGAAGCAGAGGGTGTAGCGGTCTGCAACACATGCAGTTCACATATGTTTGACTGTAGCAGTGGCAATTTGACAAAAAAAAATAATGCTTCAGATCTTTCCTTACTAAAGTCATTTTCTAGGATCATAGAACATATACATTTACAGTAGTTATAACTCCTAATGTTAGATTCATTTCTAATATATTATTACTATGCTCACCAGATGTTTAGTGCAATATATGACATTTTGCTTTTGAAAAAATGTAGTCTTTATGCAGAAATAATTTTGTTTGGAAGGATGCATGTCTCAAAATGAATATTAGAGAGGATCAAACTCATGCTTCATACAAAATATTCATAAAAAAACACATTTGAATGTGGCTATCCTGGAAAATGGGTGATACATGCATGAAGAAAATGAGAATGCTACATACAGTATATCTTCTTCACATTAGCAGTATTTGTTGAGTGCTCAATCCTGGGACATCATTTAAAGCATACCAATATAATGTCAAAATAAGTAAATAAAAACTTTGTAAGTAATAATAAGTAGTACATATACATTAAATGCAGTATTTGATAAATTCAAGCATGTATTCAACATTTGTAAAAGTGATATTCCTAAATTCATGTACTACAGGTTTATACAGTTACAGTATGAAAATCACACAACTAGCAATACTTGCTATACTCACGTGCAATAGTAATCCTTGTTATACTGAACTGTTGGCTATAATTGGTGAACAGATTGTCTCCAAACTGCCTACTGCTCAAAACAATGATGCCTTTTATATTATACACCTCAGTATAATGAACAATTCTTACAGCTCCAAGTTTTTTGTTTAGTTAAGGCAAGCTTTCACTGCATCCGTCCATATATTATTCTAAATCATAATTAAGACAGGTGAGTATTAAGGCAATATTTCATCTCATTTCTATGGTGACATGTTTAAACCACTTCAGTGTAGTTTGTTACTTTCTCTCACCATATTCACAATTTAGAATTATAGCTGTGTAATGCATTGCTGACTAGCTACATTTACATTATTATGTGTTACTACATATTAATAAATAACAGTACTGATGTGCACCTTCATTGTTTTCCTCACCAACATGCCATTTTTGTAAAATGTGAAGGTCACATACAAAACTCAAAACATTGCTCACTACTACCCTTGAAAATGCTTTTACAATAGATTTATGAGTTACATGTCTGTTTTATGATATTACACAACACTTGCATTTATTTTTTATATATCTACACATATATATGTGGGGTATGCAATGGGGATGAGAAATACATTATTTATGTGGACAAGAGCAGTTTCACCTCAGATAACATCACTGGTATCATAAGTGTGCTTGAGTGCACACAATCATTTATTTGACAAGTTCCCCAATGCATATTTCATTTTTGAAATAGTGATTGTTTTTTGGTGTACTTTTTATTTCTCTTTTTATTTAGTTTGGCAGGTCTTTTCTTATGAAATAGAGAGGATTTTTCTGTGCTGGGCCTCTTCTTAGTATACCATTCACAATGGGTTTCCACGGATGCTGACTCAGTTTGCTATGTCCCTCCATTTTCAGTGCCATAGTTCATTGACTCAGATTTTGTGTGTGGGTGGGCAGAACAATTCATGAAACATGACAGCTTTTACCATTATATCTGTAAGCGTGGCACTTTCTTTAAAAATAAGTTTTAAGTATTTACTTAAGTGTAAAATTCAATGTTGTATGTATTTTATCTGCCTGATCCTGTCTTTGCTGATTATGCTGTGTCAGAGGAGTGAGTGAGGAAGAGTTGGAGCAAGTCTGCTGCCAGTGCTGGCAATTCATGAATGAAAGTTTTAAAAATAAGGAAAATATTCTTTTTATAGCCTTGAGGAAAGGAGGGAGAGAGGAGGGGACATGATAGAAACTTTCAAGTATCTCAGGGGAATCAACAAAGTCCAAGAGGGTAGCATCTTTCAAAAAAAGAGGTGTGCAAGAACAAGGGGGCACAATTTGAAGATAGAAGGTGGGGTGGCTCAGAGGTAATTTAAGGAAGTATTTTTTCACAGAGAGGGTTGTGGATGCATGGAACGGCCTTCCGGAGGAGGTTGTGGAGTCAAAAACAGTGGTGGAATTCTAGCATGCATGGGACAGTCATAAGGCAATTCTAGGGGTTGGGGGTAGGAAGAAGTAGGCTGCTGGTTAACTAGGATCTGCAGCTTATCCATTAGGTAGGGAAATGGGCAGACTGGGTGGGCCAAGCAGTCCTTATCTGCCGTCAAAATCTATGTTTCTATGTTTTTTTGGTTTGTTTATCTGGTCAGAGAAGAAAAAGAAGAAGATTCCTGTTTTGGGATCTCCGATTGCATTTTTGTAAATGAGGATAAGTCCTGGAATAGGATGGAGTGCTGCTGAGTGGATTTGTTAATGGATGGTTACCTGTAGGGTGGCAATGGACAGAGTGATTGATGAGAGAACTGTTACAGCAGAATTAAAAGAAGACAAGATATGAAATAAAATATATATTTTTTTAAAATATTCTTTATTAGGTTTCTGTTTTTTTTAGACCAGACATACATACGTACACTAACCCGGATTGCTCCTGGATCCACAAACCCAAAACTGGTTGTGTAACCTATATATACATAAAACTATGTACACACACTGCGATGGGGTTTACCCTCCAGTGCACTTCAGCCCAGTATGGCCAACACTTAGTTTCAAATAATTAAGTCCAAGAAAGACTGAAAAAAAAAAGGGAGGAAAAAAAGAAAAAAAAACCCTTGAGTCCAAGGGTGAGGTCTTTTCAATTAGAGTCCTCCAATTGCAATATATATTACCCTATAGTTGGAAACTTGTAACCCTAATTAACTTGAAGGGAAAACCCCCGCTATGTCCCCTGGAAAGAGAGAGAGAGAGAGAGACCCACCTATTTATCACCCCATCAAAGCATAGCCCAGAGCCTGCTAATAATTCAATACAAACCACATGAGCTGGACACAAACTTATGGACTGTTTCCACTAGGCAGTGTATAGTGATCACTTAAACCATCTAAATCTACAACACAATATTCTTTTTACTAATCACAACCCGACAGGCAGATCTATATCTCAGTACTGCCAACCTGTAATAGATAAATGGTTTCCAAAGTCAGCCATCTTTTATCAAACAAACCCTTATTGCCATCTAAGCACATGAATCTCCTAATTCTACCCAGTACCCATATAAGATCCCTCACCCAGTGTTTGTAATTATAACACTGATGATCTTTCCAATGTTTCAATACGAAAGATTTAACTATGGCCGTCATCAATGATAGATGATATATGGGTGTGGATCCTGTTAAATGCAACATATCACCTAAAATGCAAACTTCTGGCAATATAAACTCAGAATAATCTAACATGGGGTCCATTTGTCACTTAACTTCCACCCAGAGCGACCATATTGTACAACAATTCCACATAACATGTAGGATGTCGCCTGGCTCAGCTCTACATCTAAAGCATAGGTCTGTCTGTCTCAGCTGTCTATCACACAATTTCTTAAGGGTAAAATACATATTTGAGACAATAAAGTACTGTATGATTCTGTACCTGGGTATAGGTATATATTTGATACCTTTCCAAATAACTTTCTAAGCTAGTTGTTGAGGGGCCACTGCACCATCCCAGTATAATATTTTTACTGAGGACTTCGGACTGAGATAGTCCAATAATCCCTTATGTACCTTTGATAGAGAATTAGACAATAGATTTAGTGCAGAAAAGTTTTCCCAGGTAAAAGGATTTGTTAGTGAACCCCCCAGGTCTTTCCCAACCTTCTCCAACATTTTGACAAGCTGTATTATTTTAAAAAAGTGCATAGACGCACATCTCTCCGGAAGGACACCCTAGTGTCTTGCATGACATTACTTAATGCAAGGCCCTCTAACTGTACTGACCAGCATCTAGTGATGACTTTACCCCCAATGAAAAAATTGGGATTTCCCAACACCAGCTGATCTAAGGACCTCACCTTTTCCTTTCTCTGAGAAGGTGAAAGAAACATCCACCAGGCCATCGCAGTTTTTTCAACTGGAGTCCCTGTTGCTTTACCAAAGTATTTTCCTGGATTGGCAAAGAGCAGTGCCTCCGACGATATGCCCAGATCTTTTAACAACTGCCTCTCCATCTGAGTATATGGTTCCACCTCATCACCTAAACCCCAGCGACTCATAATACCCAATTGACTCGCTACATAATACAGGTGTAAGTCAGCCTCACCTCCGCTATCTTGCGGCAAATATAACACCTGTCTTTTCTCCTGGGGGTCTTGGAACTCCACAGAAACTCAGAGAGTATTCTTCTAATTTTAATGAGCCATATTTTGGGGATATTATATGGGGCTAAATAGACCGGGTACAATAATCTTGGCATCAGATTCATTTTGACTAGGCCCAATCTAGCTGCAAAATTTAGAAGAAGCTTATTCCATCTAAGCATATCCCCATTAATTACAGCCAGCACCTTATTGATATTCATTGCAGCACTGGCCTCCAAGCAAGCAGTAATCCATATACCCAAATATTTTATCCGGTCTCCAGCCCAGTGTATTTGCACTGGGGCAAAGTCAGATCTATACATGTGGGGCATCAGAGGGATAATCTGTGTCTTAGTTAAATTTAGTTTATAGTTTGACACTTTAGAGAATTGGCTTATAAGATCAACTGTTATGCAGAAACATACCACAGGATTGGCAAAGTGCAGAAGTATATCATCTGCATAGACTGTAAATTTTAATTCCCACCCCACAATCGAGATCTCCTTAATGTTAACATCATTTTTAATAGCAATTTATAATGGTTCCAAATATATATTAAACAATATTGGCAAGAGAGTGCATCACTGCCTTGTTCCAATGACCAACAAAAATTTTGAAGAAATATACCCATTACACATTACCCTAGCCGTGGGAGCTGAATATAAATTTCTGGTACCTCTGAGAAGGCCCTTCGGAAAACCCATCCTCTCCATAGTGGAAAACAGAAATGGATGAGAGACCCTGTCAAATGCCCTCTCGGCATCCAGAGATATCAAAGCTAAGGGTAATTGTGAGTCCGGGGCATAACTGAGTATGTGATGTAGCTTTTGAAGAGCATCATGTGTCCCCTTCCCTGGCATAAAACCCACCTGCTCAAGACTAATTAAATTTGGTGCAATATTAAGAATTCTATTAGCTCGAATTCTTATGAAAATCTTAATATCCTGATTCATCAAAGAGATGGGTCTGTAGCTACCAAGTAATTCTTTAGGTTTATCTGGTTTAGGAACTAGCGTAATATAAGCCTGGTATAACGGGGGGGTGGGGCACCCCATCCTGCATTATACTGTTAAATAAATCTTTTAACAGGGGAAGTATAGCATGCAAATGCACCTGGTAAAATTTAGCCATAAGGCCATCTGGCCCCGGAGCTTTACCAGAGGGTAAAGCCTGAATGCCGCTATTATCTCCTCCTCTCTGATCAAAGCTGCTAGTTCCTTAGCCTGGTCTAAGTCCAGAACCGGTAAAGACATATCATCTAGGGATGTCTTAATTTCCTTTTCCCCACCAACTTGCAGTAACTGATAAACTTCATTATAGTAGGACACAAAAGCATCCGCCATTTGTTGAGGGTCTGTAATGACAACGCCGCCCTGTCTTACAGCAGGGATTGTTCTACTGACTTCCCACTCTCCTTAACTTTGGCTGCCAGCAGACATCTAGGAACATCACCCTGGAGCAAGTATTTGGCCTAAATCTTTTCAAGCCGAAATTCCAATTTACTAAAATTAATGTCAGTCATCTCCTGTCATAAGCTTTGGAATTCAGAGTCTGTCTCCCATGAAGTCCCCTCCTAAGGTGCCAGAGAGTCAATAGCCCCCAGTAAGAATTCCTCCTTTGCTCTTCTCATACTATTTCACCTTACCACATATCTCCATGCAATCCCTGCATATAATACCTTTCATGTAGGCCAAGCTAAACCCTTGTTTTGTAATGTAGGTAATTGGTTCTGTATAATATGCTGTAAAGCATCTTCTAATTTAATCTGGATTGTAGTATCTGCAAAAAGGGAGTAATTTAACCTCCACCTATAAGGTCGAGAAGGAATATTCTCTGGTTCCCAGGTCAGCTGAATTGGGGAATGATCTAACAGAATCTGGCATTTGGTAGATATCTCCTTAACCTCCCGGAATGCCTCCCAATTGACCAGAAAAAAATATTTTCTGGATTGACTCTTATGTGCTGCAAAATAAAATGTCATATTATTACCTACAGCTGCATGGGTCCTTATCAGGCCTGTTAACGCAGCGACTTCCAATAATCTGGACATAGCCACCTGAGCCACGGATAAAGGGCTTCTGGACGGCAGTATTTTATCATCCCAATTATTTAGACAAGGATTCCAGTCCCTTGCCAAAATAAGAGGATGTGAGGACAATAGAGCAATATCCGTCTCCACTGAGGCCAAAAACTGAGGGTTAGGCAGAGTAGGGCCATAGATAGATGCAATTGACAAATCTTTACCCAATATGGTACCAGAAAGGTATATCCCCCTACAATCCTCTCTAGCCGACCCTTTTTCAGTAATATATGGGCAATTTTTCCCAATTAAAACCACTACCCCACCTGAGACTGTTTCTTTACCTGTTCCATATACCTGGCTCTCCCACCTCCCCTTTAACTGAGTCAACTCTTCCGACAACAGGTGAGTCTCTTGTAGTGCAGCAATATGTACCCCCATTTGTTTGATCTGTCTCAAGATTACAGTTCTTTTACGTCTACCCCTGAGACCCTTTACATTCCATGAGATGATTTTTATACAAGACATTTCACACCAATGTAGTAGATTCCCTGTCCAGCTATTATAACTATCTCTGGGTTAGCTTCTCTCTCTCCTGTGCTGTAGTGTACTCTCTCTCTTTCCAGATTCCTCAAACTCACTCATCCCCCCCAGCTCCCGATCCCAAGATCGCCTTCCTAAAGAAACAAGGTTCATTGATGAGCCATTTGCAGTGTGCTCCCAAGCCCCACAAGCCCACCAGCATAGCTCATTCGACTCCACCCATCTTTAGCCACCTACAATCAACTAGCTACTCCAGCTTTCCCTTTTCCCTTGTGCATATAATTCCCCATAGGCATATTCTATCCCCTTATTTAACACCTAAATTAAAATTCTAACTCCTGCTATGTTAACTTAAAACATTACCTATAAAAGTCTCTCAGCCATCAACTTGCAGTGGGAGATCAGGAGTTGACCAACCAAAATAGCACCAACTCCCTGTCCCATTAAGAATACCAGGCAGTCCAGAAAATGTACCTGACCCCTAAAATGCCCATTATCCCCCTACTTTGCTTATGCAATTCCCTCATGAGGTGATTGGGAAGTCCTCATTCCCATACGGGGACTCCATTTAAATCCCCTAACTGCATACACCATCAAAAGTGAATTAGAAAATTACCTATCCCCATCATTAACTGCCAATTGGTATCCAACCTCCCTGTGCCCCCCAATATCCAGATCAGGTTCACTCTTCGAGGTGGAAACTCCTCCCCCCATATTCATAACACTCGCCTTGTTCAAAATGGATTTGCAACAAAATACCATGAGAAGCTCCCCCCCCCATACACCAGAAAGGGTCACATTAATAGCCCTAACACACCCAACACCATTTGATTGATAAACTGCCATTACGGACCTCCCCGCCTTCTTGCGAATAACAAATAGAAACATAGAAACATAGACTTTGATGGCAGATAAGGACCGCTAGGCCCATCTAGTCTGCCCATTTCCCTACCTACAGGATAGGCCGCAGATCCTATTTAACCAACAGCCTATATCTTCCTGCCCCCCACAAGAATTGCCTTATGTCTGTCCCATGCATTCTTGAATTCTCCCAGTTTTAGACTCCACAACTTCCTCAGGAAGGCTGTTCCATGCATCCACTACCCTCTCTGTGAAATAATACTTCCTCACATTGCCCCTGAACCACCCTCCTTCTATCTTTAAATTGTGTCCCCTTGTTCTTGCAAGTCTCTTTTTCTGAAAGATGCTACCCTCTTGGACTTTGTTGATTCCCTTGAGGTACTTGAAAGTTTCTATCATGTCCCCCTCTCCTTCTTTCCTCAAGGGTATACATATTAAGCTCCTTTAGCCTCTCCTCATCACGGCTTCTCTTGCAGACCCTGCACCATTTAGTTGCCCTCCTCTGGACTGCCTCTATCCTGTCTATGTCCTTGCGGAGATGGGGTCTCCAGAACTGGACACAGTATTCAGATGGGGTCTCACCAACTGTCTGTACAGAGGATAACAACTTCCTGTTTTCTGCTGCTGATGCCTCTCCCTATACATCCCAGTATACCCCGGCCCTCCCTACTGCCTTCTCATTGCTTGCTAACCTTAAGGTCATCTGATATGATTACCCCAGGTCCCTTTCCTGTTTGTTGTTGTTACTACCTCCCCACCCATTGTATTCTTCCCTGGGTTCTTGTTTCAGGTGCATTATTTTGCACTTTTTGCATTGAATCCTAGCCGCCACACGCCAGACCATTCCTCCAACCTTGCCAAGTCCCTTTTCATCCTTTCCACGCCTCCTTGTGTTTCAACCCTGTTGCAGATCTTTGTGTCATCTGCAAAAAGGCATACTTTTCCTTCCAGTCCCTCTGCAATGCCACTGATGAAGACATTAAAAAGGACTGGACCCAATACTGAACCCTGCGGTACCCCACTAGTAACCACCCTTTCTTCAGAGCGGACTCCATTTACAATTACCTTCTGTGTCCTGTTGTCCAGCCAATGTTTTACCCAGGCTACCACCCTGGGACCCACTCCCAGGCTGATTAATTTGACTAATAATCTTTTGTGTGGGACTGTGTCAAATGCCTTGCTAAAGTCTAGGTAGGCCATGTCCACAGCCCCTCCCTGGTCTACTACTTTGGTCACCCAGTCAAAGAAATCTATTAGATTCGTCTGACATGACCTTCCCACTGTGAACCCATGCTGCTTTGGATCCTGTGCTCCACTGACCTCTAGGTACTCAACTATTCTTTCCTTCAGAAGTGACTCCATCACTTTCCCTACCACAGAGGTCAGACTGACAGGTCTGTAGTTTCCTGCCTCTGTCTTGGTCCCACTTTTGTGAAGGGAATCACATCCTCTTCCTCCAGTCCTCGGGTACCACACCATCCTCCCATGATTTATTAAAAAGAGTAGCCAGTGGTTTCACTAGTTCCTTCCTTAATTCTTTTAGAATTCTGGGGTGAATTCCATCAGGACCCATTGCTTTGTCCACCTTCAGTTTTAGGAGTTCTTGCAGAACCCTTTCTTCTGTGAAAGGACTGGGATCGACCCCCCTATCAAGAGTGCTTCTGTTAATTGGTTTAGGCACTTCCACCTCCTCTTTTGTGAATACTGAGCAGAAATATTCGTTCAGTATTCCTGATTTTTCACTGTCCCCCTCTGCCCACCCACCGTTTATTCTATTCAGCCTCACTATCCTTCCCTTTGTCTTTCTACGCTCGCTGATGTACCTATAAAAGGTTTTATCCCCCTTCTTAACTGAGTTGGCTATCTTTTCCTCAGTTTGGGCCTTTGCTATTCTGACTTCCCTCCTTGCTTCTTTCTGCCTTAACTGGTACAGCTCTCTGTCCTGCTCCTTCTGTGTTTCCTTATACTTCTGAATGCTATCTTTTCTTCCTGACTTTCACAGCCACCTCTTGAGAACCATAGTGGCTTTTCTTCATTTTGATTTGTTTATTTGCTTCACACAAAGGCTTGTTGCCTCTGTGATGGCAGTTTGATAATTCCCCATTGTTGCTCCACACCTCCTTCTAGCCTGATTGCTAGTGCTTTTCTGAGGCACTCTCCATCTTGCCAAAGTCAGCCTCCTAAAGTCCAGTACCCTCACTTTTGTATGGCTTGACTCTGTAGCTGAGTTTAACGTGAACCACACTGTTTGATGGTCACTTGTCCCCAGATGGCAACCCACTTCTAGATCTGAGATCTCTCACTGCCCCCATTTGAGAGTACGAGGTCCAAGATTGCTCCCTCACGAGTGGGTTCCGAAACTAGCTGTCTAATGCCTGCCACCTGTAGGGCATCAAGAATGGCCCTGTTTGGATGTCGCTGCAGCAATGTGCTCCAGTTAACATCTGGCATATTCAGGTCTCCCATCAACAGTATCTCCCTTTCTCTGCCATTCTAAGAATGCCTTCCATCATATCCTTGTCCATTCCTTCCCTGACATGGGGTCTGTACACAACCCCTGTGCGGATTGTGGTGCCCTTTCCAGTCTCCAAGGTGACCCACAGTGCCTCCTCCTCCCTGTTTACTCTTTTGTTCAGTTGCTTTTATCCCTTCCTTTACATAGAGAGCTACCTCCCCCTCTTCTCCCCTGCCTGTCTCTCCTGTAGGTTATGTACCCTGGTATGTTAACATCCCAGTCATGGTTCTCTGTGTATCATGTTTCTGTGACTGCTACAATATCTAGGCATCTCTCTTCCATTAAGGCCACCAGCTCAGGGAGCTTGTTGCCCAGACTATGGGCATTGGTACTCATAACCCTCCATTTCCTGATGGCCTTACCCCCTTTTCAAATCAGCTGTGAATTCAAAAGGAGAGAAAAAAAAATGAAAAAAAACCACTGCTCCACCAAATAACATTTGTAACCACAGGTCCATAAACATACTGCCAATCTAAATTGGGAGACGACTTGCTGAGAAAAGAAGCAGACGAAACCGGAATCATCACAATCATCTTATCTCAAGTCCCCATTATAAAAGATTAAACAAACCACTTCTTCCTTATTCTTACAGGGACTCAAGTCATAATTTGAAATAGAGCAGGCAACTCGAATCTGAGACCTTCCAGTGCATCCCGAGCAGTCAAGTATCTTTTTTCGCCCGTTTGAAGACGAACAGACAGGGTCGCAGGGTATTGCATCCTGAATTTGATGCCCGCAAGATACAGCTTCTTCTTTATGTCAGAGTATTCCTTTTGTTTCTCCCGCACCGAGGGTGTCTGGTCTTGGAATAACCAAACGGCAGTGCCATTCCACTTCAAGGTTTTATTCTGTCAAGCATTAGCCAGCACATGTGATTTCTTTTTATAATTTAAATACCTCATAATTACAACTCTGGGTCTTGCTTCCGGTGGGGGCATCTCTCTTAGAGCCCTATGTGCCCACTCCAGATTATATATTTCTCCATATGGCATAGGGCCCAGCAGTTTAAGAAGCAGATCTTGCACAAAAGTAACACAGTCCAACCCCTTGTCCTTCTCTGGTAACCCTGCAAGGGTAAGATGATTTCTTCGACTTCTGGACTACTGATCATCCATCCAGTCCTCTAATTTTTTAATCTGTTTGCAAGCTAAAATCAACTCCTGATCTATTGTGAAGACCTTCCGTTCTTGCAAGGAGACTCTAGCTTACACATCCTGCATTCTTTGTGCCAGGGACTGTAGCACTGGCTTCACTGTAGAAAAGTCAGCCACCAGACCTTGCAGTAACTGTTTTATTTCCATTAGGTCATCCGCACTCTTAGTGTCTCCCCCCTCTTGTTCTCAATCTATTTTATCCATTTGCTCCTAGGGCTCTGGTGATTGCACTTTCGGTCGCTTGACTGCAGGCCCTCTCGCTGCGAGGGGTTCAGCAGCTTCACCCTCCATCTCAGCGCTTTAGCAAGGCCTTGCACTGTTGTCAGATTCATCACTTAGGTAGAGAGAAATTTCCATATAACTCTCTCAATCCGCAGTATTTTACAAGCAGGAATCACTGAGGAGCACTTCACAAATTGAGACACTGGAAACCATCAACTGCAGCAATCCAAATGGTGTTTTTATAGCTTTATAAAGTAGTCAGGGCCTAGGAGCAGCACTGCAGATGTCCTCTCACACCAGGCTCATCACATGACCTCCATGAAATAAAAGATTAACTAAGAACTACTGTAGAGGGCATAATATTTACTGGGTCTAAATATTTGCTTTATCCACTTAAATATTTTTTTAGCGAAATTTAAGTCACAGCAAATTTTATGGTAAACAAACTTTCGACTTAGTGTATCAGTAGGGTTCATTTTAGTACAGACAAATGTGGCAGATACTGTATCTTACTTTGTTAAGTCAATGAGGAGACGTAGTCAGTTGTAATGCTTGACATACTAACATTTATTCATTTGCACAGCAAAAAGAAAGTAAATGAGCACTTTATGGCATAGTTCAGCATTCCGCATCATCATCATCCATGTTCGACTCAGGTTGTGGTGGTTTGGCATCTGACGTCACCGTTTCTTTCACCTTGCCCTGTAACAAACAAACTGGGAGCTAATGACAGGAGCCTAAATTTCTAGAAAACAACTCAAGTAAGTAAGAACTTACCCAGTTCAAGCTGTTACAGTGTGCATATACTAATATGCTAAAAGCCAGCAGAATAGACCTAAAGGTCTTTCGTGTCTGCTCATTAGCCAGCCCTTATTAGGCGCTAGCTCCCTCTCCTCCCGTCCCCCGAGAGGGTCATCTTTGGCTTCAGTATACCCATGCATCTGTCCCATCCCATCTTAAAGCCCTCCACTGTGCCCTGTTAGACTAGATTCCCGGGCAATGCATTCCATGGTGCCACCACCCTCTCAGTGAAGTAATGCCTTCTACATTCTCCACTGTAAGTGCCCTCCTCCAACTTCCACTCATACCCGCTGGTTGTGCCCCCTCTCCTTAGCCTGAACATTTCTTTGGTTCAGCCCCTGTTAACCCCTTTCACATATTTGAATACCTGAATCATGTCAACCCTGTCTCGCCTCTCCTCCAGCGAGTACAACCCAAGGACTTCCAGCCTTTCTTCATAGGTCCTTTCGCTCATGCCCCAGATCATCCTAACATACTAACATACTAAAATACCAGCAGAATAGGCTTAACGATCTTAAGTGTCTGATTGTTTGGTCAGCCCCCACCCTGGGAGCTGACCTTGCTGCCCCCATCACCTTCTCTGGCTTCTCCCTTCCCAGTTCCAGATATTCTTGCTGCACTGGATTTTGCTTCCAGAACCTTTCCCCTGTACCTGTCCCACCCCCTCTTGAACCCCTCCACCATCTCTGCCTCCACCAGCCCCCTGGGCAGCGCATTCCATGGTTCCACCACCCTCTCAGTGAAGTAGCACCTTCTCCTCTTCTCTCCTGAATCTTCTCCTTCCAGCTTCCACCCATGCACTCTAGTTGCCCCCTCCTCCTTCCTTTGAAGCACCCTGACTGCTCCTCCCCTATTTACCCCCTTCATGTACCTGAAGACCTCTATCATGTCCCCCTGGTCCCTTCTCTCTTCCAATGTGTACATATTTAGTTCTTCGAGCCTCTTCCCATAGGTCCTGTCCCCCAAGCCCCAAATCATTTTGGTTGCCCTCCTCTGGACCCTCTGCAGGAGTTTAATGTCCTTCTTTAAGTGTGCCCTCCAAAACTGCACGCAGTACTCGAGGTGTGACCCCACCAAGCAGTTATACAGAGGGAGTATCACTTCCCTCCTTCTAGAGGTGATCCCCCTAGCGATGCATCCCAGCATCCTGTTGGCCTTGGCTGCTGCCCTCCTACAAGTCTCCAAGTTGTTCATCTTGACATCCACCACCACCACCAGGTCCCTCTCAGCCATCGAGACTTGTAGCATTCCCCCCCCATATATATGGTATATAGGATACCAGCTTCAGCAAACCCCCTAGCACAGTCAGCGGCTCTAGTTGAAAGCTCCATGAAACTATGCACTAGCCAAGCAGCATGCCGTTCTTTAAGCTGGTGCAGTTTGAAGTCAATTTGAACTCTTGGCTCCCCTGTGAAACATTTTCTGCCACAATACCAGCGTACCAGTTTGTGAAGCAACGTAGAAGGTTATACTTGAACAGTTTGTTTATAGAAATGTCAAGGGGTTGGAGAAGGTCAGTGCATGATGGGGATATAAAGACTGGCATTATGTAAGCATCCTCCAGGCAGCTGAGAACAACTTGTGTGGTATGGACTCGGAACAGGCCCATGATGAGAACTGCCCTTTGTTCAGATGGTAGATTGCATTTTACTTTAATTTCTTCACAGTATGGTATTATCACTGCCTCAGTGTACTGCATCATTGTAACATCATCGAGTACCTTACTGGTTTGCCCTCTAGGTTTACATGGCAAGGTTTTTGTTAGGTCTGCAGGATCTGGAGTTCCTTTCAGCTTTGCCAAATAATCATTTTTAAAGCTTCTAATTGTGTTTTCATTTATATCATTTTTAGTTTTCAATCGATAGTAACGCACTGCTGACATCACCCCATGATCAGCTGCTTACTGTCCGTACTCAAAATGAACCTCAGGGGTGTAGTGTGCATACGTCCATTGCCATCTTTTCTTTGCAGGAGGGTTGACAGAAGCAAGCTCACTGGCAACTGCTACAGCTACTGGCATATCAGCACCAGAGGTATGTACAAGCTCAGCTGCATCAACATCGCTGACATCAAGAGGATGCTCATGCTCTCGTTTCTCGGGTCGGCTTTTCAACCAATTTAATAGAGACATGGTGTGCCCACTATACAGAATGTTACCAGTAAATTTGCTGTCTGTCAGACTACTGCAGTATATAGAAGTTCTGTGATGCTGTGCTTGAGCAAAATTTTTGCACTGCGAATTCGAACTAACAGCTGACATCACGAACATTAATGAATGCGAAATATATGTCCTCTAAAGTATTCTATATAGGATATGGGCATTGTTTATTTGTACTGAATGATCTGTAGATGTACAACCAATGTACAGTTGTGATGGGGGGGTTGTAATGATTGCGTTAGTCTGTTGAGCTTGCTCACTGCCCCTCTGTCACTCGCTCAGTCTGTTTCTTCTGGTGCTGCAGGCTGCTCTTTCCTACTGGGCTCCTGCCTGCATTGGCAACTTTTTCTGCCCACTAAGAAATCCGCAGCTGTCCCAACAGAGGCTCACTCCCCCTCTCTCACTTGCTCATTCTGTTTCTCCTGGCACTGCAAGCTGTCCTTTTGTACTGGGTTCCTGCCTCTGTTGGTGGCTTTTTCTGCCCACAAAGAAATCTGCAGCAGTCCTGACACAAGTCTGTGGGGCCAGCTCATTCCCCCTCTCTCACTCACTCATTCCATTTCTGCCAGCTCTGCAGGCTGCCCTTTTGTACTGGTCTCCTGCCTGCATTGACACCTTTTTCTGCCCACAAAGAAATTTGCAGCTATCCCGACAGAGCTCCGTTGAGGTCGCTCACCCCCCTGTCTTTCTCACTCATTTTGTTTCTCCTGGTACTACAGGCTGCCCTTTTGTACTGGGCTTCTGCATCTGTTGGTGCCTTTTTCTGGCCACAGAGAAATCTGCAGCAGTCCCAACAAAGTTCTGTTGAGCTTGCTCACTCCCCTTCTCTCACTCACTCATTCCATTCCTGCCGGCGCTGCAGCCTGCCCTTTTCTACTGGGCTTCTGCCTGCATTGCCGCCTTCTTCTGCCCACAAAGAAATTTGCAGCAGTTACAATAGAGCTCTGTTGAGCTCGCTCACTCCTCCTCTCTCTCACTCATTCATCCTGATTTTCCTGCCACTGCAGGCTGCCCTTTTGTACTGGGGCCCTATGTGCATTGCTGCCCTTTTCAGCCCACAAACAAATCTGCAGCAGTCCCAACAGAGCTCCACTGAGCTCACTCACTCTCCCTCCCTGACTCACTCGTTCTGTGTCTCCCACCGCTGAAGGCTGTCCTTTTGTACTGGGCTCCTGCCTGCATTGGCAGCTTTTTCTGGCCACAAAGAAATCTAAAGCAGTCCCAACACAGCTCCATTGAGCTCTCTCACTCCCCCTCTCTCAGTCACTCATTCTGTTTCTGCCGGCGCTGCAAGCTGGCCTTTTGTACTTGGCTCCTGCCTGCGTATCCGCCTTTTTCTGCCCACAAAGAAATCCACAGCAATCACAATAGAGAGCCTTGAGCCCGCTCACTACCACTCTGTCACTCACTCATTCTGTTTCTCTTGGTGATGCATGTTGCACTTTTGTAAAGGGGCTCCTGGCTGCATTGGCACCTTTGTCTGTCCACAAAGAAATCCTCAGCTGTCCTGGCAGAGCTCTGTTTGGGTCACTCAGTCTCTCTCTCTCACACATGCTCATTCTGTTTGTCCTGGGCTGCAAGCTGCCCTTTTGTACGGGGCTCCTGCCTGCATTGGTGCCTTTTTCTGCCCACAAAAAATTCTGCAGCAGTCCTGACAGCGCTCCGATGAATTTGCTCACTCCCCCTCCCTCACTCACTCTCTCGTTCTGTTTCTCCCAGTACTGCAGGCTATCCTTTTGTACTGGGCTGTTGCGTTAGAGCCTTTTTCTGCCCACAAATAAATCTGCAGTAGTCCTGACAGATCTCAGTTGAGCTCGCTCACGTCCCTCTCTCACTTGCTCAATCTTAATCTGTCCCAAACACTGACTTCCCACAGTGACCGTGCTATTCTCCAGCAGGAGTGCAAAAACATATTTTAGCCAGGATGTGAAAAATGACAGCTGTACTTTTCATAAGGAGGTGTGAGAAAATACCACTGTTGAAAATGTGGCGTGAAAATATTACAAATTTGCGGAGTTACAAGAGTGCGTGGAAACAGTTCAATGCACGCTTGTAACACAGTCATGTTATGGAGTTTTGTCACCAAATTTTTAACATAGGGATTTTAGGACCTCTGCTCATGAACAGTGCCACTGTCATTTTCTTAATCTGTCCCAAACACTGATTTCCCACAGAGGCAGTGTTATTCTGCACTGGAACTGTGAAGACACATTTTGATCAGGATGTGAAAAATGACAGCTGTACTGCTCATAAGGAGGTGTGAAAAAATGTCACTGTTGAAAATCTGGCGTGACAATATTACAAATCTGTGAAGTTACAAGGGTGCATGGAAAGTGCACAACACACACTTGTAACACAGTCATTTGATGGGCTATCATCACCAAATTTTCAACATAGGCATTTTAGGACCTCTGCTCATGAATAACATCACTGTCATTTTCTTAATCTGTCCCAACCAGTGATTTCCCACAGCGATCACCCTATTCTGTGCCAGAAGTGCAAAAACACATTTCAGCTAGGATAGGGAAAATGACAGCTGTAATGTTCTTAAGTAGGTGTGGGAAAATGGCAATGTTGAAAATCTGGAGTGAAAACATTACAATTTGCGAAGTTACGAGCATGCGTGCAAACCGCACAACGCATGCTCGTAACACAGTCATTTTAGGGAGTAAAGTCACCAAATTTTCAATATAGGCATTTTTCGACCTCTACTCGTGAACAGTGTCACTGTCATTTTCTTAATCTGTCCCAAACACTAATTTGCCACAGCTACCACCCTATTCTGCACCGGAACTGCAAAAACACATTTTGGACAGGATGTGAACAATGACAGCTATACTGTTCACAAGGAGGTGTGAAGAAATGCCAATGTTGAAAATTTGGCTTGAAAATATTGCAGAGTCCCGATGTTACGAGCGTGTGTAGCAACTGTGCAACTCATGCTCGTTAAACAGTCATTTTTGGGATTTTTCCCTCCAAATTTGCAACATTACCTTTTTGAGAGCCCACCTCATGAACCCTGGACCTGTCATTTTGTTAATTAGCCCTGAAAGGTGATTCCACGCTGTGACCGTGAAACCATCTTTCGGTGCTGATTAACACCATGACAGTTCCAGAATTCATGAGAAGGGGTCCCAAAAACCCCATGTTGAAAATGTGGTGCCAAAATTCAAAAAAATGACTGAGATATGCATTAAAGTTGGTAAAAAAAAAATTTATTCCATTATACAGCTTACTGGCATTTCCTCAGTTCCTGGTCGGCTTTGAAGAGTGCAGACGTGTTCCCAGTCCACAGAAGATTGTCGCTCCAAGCTCTGGAGGTAAGTATGGGGTGAGGGGGGATGTGGGGAGTCAGGGTGCGCAGTGGGTGGAGTGCGGGTTGTGGGGGGCAGGGACCACCGAGGGACAGTTTCCTTTTACAGGTAAAAAAAAAAAAAGATGTTGCGGGACCATTTTTTATTTTACAGGGGCATGTGGCATGCTGAGGTGGGCTCCCAGCATGCCACCGGAGTCTTACTTTGGGGGGACACCTCTGTCGGCACACAACAAAAGGGGATGGGGTGTCTTACATTATGCCAATGGGGATTGGGCACCCCATTGGCAGACCATAAAAGTGGGGGGTTACATACTGCTGATGGGGAGTGGGCTCCCCCGTCGGCAAAATAAACATTGGGGCACTAAAGCCATTGGGTACTGGGGCCCCCATCAGCAAATAAACATGGTGGGGGGGTTAGTATTTTTTGTGAGCATGGCGGCAAGCCATCGCCATGTTCAAAAACAATAGTAGGGCTTCTAGATCCTGCCCTGCAATGACGGGTCACTCCCTCATTGCAGCGAATGACTGACGCTGCAATGACGAGGTGGCCTCTGATTGCAGTGGCTGATTTTTTTCAAGTTGCTGGCATGCTGGCTGAACTTGTGTCAGCAGCAGCATGCCACAGCATTGGGGGATGCTGCACAAGCCTTTAAAGGCTGTAGGGGCATTGGCCACAACAGTGTTGTGCCTCCACAACCTGCTTGTGGAGAAAGCTTCCGTAATATGTTTCTTGCGCATGCGTGCAATCAACATAAAAATAATGTTTATTAGCTGTTTATGACTGATGTGCATATTTAGGTGGTAAAGAGAGGTAAATGTAGTACCTGACAGAAACAAAGTGAATATCTGATGAGTGCTGTGATAGGAGCTGGCATTAGGTATTATGGAACAGTAGAAAGAGTATAATGGAAACTGAAAGTAAGTAAGTAATGCTGGTGAGGGAGGTGATTGTTAAACTCATCTTCATTTGAACTGAGATGCTTTTATTATGCAGTTTTAAACTTCTGGAAATATATTTGAAACGATGAGCAATTTTCATTTATGACTGGTATCAAAGGTACTTCCACATTACATCAAACAAGATTTTCTCAATGCCCTAATATCAGACCATTACGTTTTAAGGCATCTCCTGGACAGAGATCCTGGGCCTGATTTTCAAAGAGGCCATAGATCAGTGCAAGATGTATTAAGCAGGCATCCTGCTTCAAATCAAGATGCATCAAATAGTATGCACCTGATTTTGATACAGAAGCAACTTGCATCAAAGTCCCCTAAATGTTGCAAGATGCAAGCTGTGCCCTAAAATTGGTGCATCGGGCAGGATTGATGCAAGGTGCATAAAATATATCAGTTCAAGAAATGGCTGATCAAAGGGGCAAAACTGATGCAAGAAAGGGCTCGCAGACAGCCAAAAAAGTTAATGGGTGAGAAAACAGACATCCTCACTGAGGAAGCTTATGCACTAGTTGATCTCCTGCTATATTGAACTGGGGACGTGGAGCTCAGGGACTGACAGAAACAAGTCTATGATGAGGTTGCAAAAAGGGTAAACATAGTAGGTGCTGTGAGGCGGTTTATCAGGGAACTCCAGAAACATAAACACGATATGAGGTATAGGCCCAAAGAAAAGGTGGTAAATAACAGGCAGTGTGTAATGGTAACTAGAGGTGGCTAAAACCAGCAAAGTCACCTGAGCAGTCAGCAAGAGCATGTGGTGGCAAACCTCAGCAGCCACAACATTGATTGTGACATCAACCTGGATATCTTCTGGCTACAGAGTTTGACAGGTATGTAAAAGGACACAGTAGCTGCAACAGTAGGAGGTAGGAGCCCACAGCAAAAACACATTTTAGGCATGCATAGTACAGAACATCCTGGGAGGACTGTTGTGTGTGCAATGACACTGAAAAGGTGTGGCACTATCCAAGGGTGGCACATATGTAATGGAACACACACATGCCACATAGATGAGTATGCAGGTCACATATGTGACCCACGTAGCTGGTACACATGTTCAGACTGGGCATGAGCAGAAATGGTGGAAGTCCAACCCATGGCATGAACAATGCCTGGCACTGGCAAGTGGGGCAGGACAAGACTGCCAGATGAGCATGTTGGCCATGATCCTAACTGTGCATGATGGAACCAGGGCCAGAATGCATGCAGATGTGTACACTGTCATTATGGCCTTGGCATGGGGGTATGCACCATGATGTAAGCCACAGGCTGGTAGTGTGGATGTGGACAACAGGTAGGAGAGATGTGTAGGCTGATAGGGATGACAAGACACCTGCTCAGCTGACAACAGTGGTGGGATGAACCCCCGAGGATACAACGGGCAGAACTGCATTACAAGACAGAATGTTGGAGGCAACACTGCTATGGATGCAGGAAGAGAACAAATGAAGACTAGGTTTGCTGGCATAAAGCACCTAGCTTCACATTGTCTGACAATGCCTAGCACTTTCCTACCAATGCACTTTTAAATGTTTATATTATATTATTTAGTGTCATTTTTTGTTCAATTGTCTTAAGTCTAGTTTGCATCTATTCTACTGATGCACTTGTAAATATATTCTCGTACTGTTAAGTAACATGTCATTGCTCCATTGTCCTATGTCCTGTCTTCTGGTACCCCAATTGTAACCATTTTACTATACTGCCTAGATTATGTAACCTTCTATTGTATTTGTCCAAAACTGGATGCATGTGAAAATGGGCAACTTATGCTCACATACCTTTCCAGTATAATAAATAAACTGAAACTGAAAACTAAAGATTTTCTTCTAGGATTTGCTTGAAAGGGCAGAGCAAAGATAAAAATTAACAGAGCGAGGAGAAATAGTAAGGCTTCTTTTGGCTAAGCAGTGTTACTCTTGTGTTACTATTTTGTGCATTCAGGTTGTGCTTACAGGTTTTATTATTGTTTTGTGATTACAGGTTGTACAGTTTATTGCTTAATTTTTCTCTGATCGAAATTGTTTTTTGCAGGTTATATTTTCTTTTAAATTTTGTGCAGGTTGTCTTGCTGAGAGGAAGGAAAACAGTCACCGGGGTGGAGGGTCAGAGCTGTAGCTGATTGCTTCTGGAAGGCACAGGCTTGGTCCCACCTGCTCTGCCCCTCACCCCACCAACCTTAAGCATATAATTTCCTTTATACCTGAGGTTCTAACATCACTTGCTCAAAAGGGCAAAGGACATACATCTGTCATAACCTTAACAGCCCAGCACACTGCATAGGGGTGGACACATGCACATGCTCACACACATACTTACAAAAAAAACTAAACAAGAAGGGAGAGAGACATGAGGGGAGTAGTGCAATGCACTAACTATGGGGTGGCGGTCTTTGGGGATGTTGTGTAGGCTGCAATGCTGCCCTATTTGTAGGCACCTCTCTGGACTGAGGGAGGAGGTTTCTTGTCTCCAGGCTGACCTGGCAAGGATTGGGAAAACCTCCTCCCACACCCAGGGACCACGAAGGCCACTGCTACTGCCTCTGAGGTTGCCAAGAAAGAGGAGCAGTTGGACCCCGGTGGGCTCAGGGGGGGATGAGGGGTGGATCAGAGGTGCATCCCTCCATTTGTACCTCTCCTCAATTCATACACCATTCCAAAGCTGAGTATGCATGGCACCCACTGTAGTGCTACAGTGGGGGTGCAATGAGTATACTTGGCACCCACTGTTAAAGGGCTAAAACCATGCCAGAGATTAGAGAAAATATGCTCAGAAAGATACTCTACTGCATTGGCTGTGATCAACTTGTGTAGGATTTTGGTCAAGACAGATAGTATGGCAATTAGGCAATAGTTTGTAACAAGTTTGGGGTTCTCTTTCTTTAAAATGGGGACTATTTTTGCCACTTTGTAAACATGCAAGCCCAAGGCATAAGGATAAGCTATAAATTCTAGTCAGGGGAGTGGCCAAATAAGATGAGACAATCTTAAACAATTGTGGCTCAAGGCCATCAGAGCAAACACTACTGCAAACAGAAGTAGAGTCAAGTAGATGACATAATTTGCTGACCATAACATCATACATTTAGAAGCTAGGGATGGAGGGAGAGGGAAGGGAGTCATAGGAGCAGGAAAAACTAGACAGGTTTGTGACTTGGAAGTAGGTGGGTCTGATGAAGGACTAGTATATGTGGACAGGGCTAAAAAGTGGCAATTGAAGGTACTGTATTTGCAATAGTGACAGAGATATTACAGTTAATGCCACCAATCACAAGGCAAGGCAAATTTTATTTTTCTGTTGCCCAATCCCAAAGGCTTTGGGTGCCGTACAAACAATACAAAAATGTAAAGACATCACTTAATAATATAATAAATAATTACATAAATCATATAGGCTAAATCAGCAAATACATGATAACCCTAGTTATTAAAAAAGGGCTGACAATTTGAGTTCTCATCCAGTATCAGGGAATGCCTTGCTAAATAGATGGTATTTTAGGCGGGCTTTGAATACCTCCACAGAGGGGTCCTCCCTTACCAATAATGGAAGCAAATTCCACAGGATGGGGCTGGTGACACTAAAGGATCTGTCGCCTGCAGTTTTCAGTCTCATCCAGGGAATCGCCAGAAGGCCCCTAGTGGAGGATCTAAGGGAGCGGATCAGGGCAACAGGTGTAAGAAGGTCAACCAGGGGGCAAGGGTCCAGTCCAAGTAGGGCCTTAACGGTGAGCAAGCCCAGCTTGAAGAGCACCCTAAACTGAACTGGCAGCCAGAGCAGTTCATGCAGCACTGGTATGATGTAACAGTATTTTGACTGTCCAGTCAACAGCCTGGCAGCTGCGTTCTGCACCAGGTGTTTGATCCTGGCAATGTTTCTTAGATGGAAAAAACTCACCTTGACAACGGAATGACACTTGATGTTCCATTGTCAGACTGCTGTAAAAACCATGCCAAGATCACACACCCTGGAGGAGGCCTTCAATGGGACAAAGCCCAGAACCAAACCAGTATCTGCACAAGAGGTCATCCTATCATGCCTCCTGCTCGACTTCACCACCAGTACCTCCATCTTATCGGGGTACAGTCACAACCAGCTAGAGGCCATCCAGTCATTGATCTTAGCAAGACAGTTGTTTAATTCTTACACAGCATTTGATGTCCTGGGGCAAAGGACAAGTACAGCTGAGTATCATCGGCATAGCAATGAAACCCCAAGCTGTACTTCCTAATGATCTCACCCAGTGGTGGCATATACACGGCAAACAACATTGGCGACAAGACCGAACCATGGGGTGCTCCACAAGAAAGAAGGCTAGGGAAGGAGGAGAAATTCCACATCACCAGCCTTTGCCATCTGTTTATCAAAAAGGACTCAAACCAGCTGATGACAGTGCCAGTGAGTCCACAAAGGCCCCCCCAGACAGTCAAGTAACACACAATGGTCCACCATGTCAAATGCTGAGGAAAGATCGAGGAGAAAAAGAATTGTCTCCTCTGCTTGTTCTCTCGCCCTGAGGAGATCATTCTGCACCCGAACTAATGTGGTTTCTCTACTATGTCCTGCACAAAAACCCGACTGGAGCAGCTCATAGATCTCAAATGCCACAAGGTGTTCTCCCAGCTGATGCGCCACAATCCTCTCCACAACTTTTCCCAGAAATGGCAGGTTGGAGACCGGTCGGTATTTCGCCTTGATGTCAGGGTCCAATGACAGCTTTTTCAGAAGGGGTCACACTAGCACCCCCTCTGACAAGGAGCACTGAACAATCAAGGCAAACACTGGGCCAACAGTGTCGACACATAGTGGTGGGTGAAGTGGCCCAAATTACGCTCTGCATGGGGATCCATTGAGTGATACCGCTGAGTGCTCCGCAAATAAGCGGAGTACTTTTATGCTGTAAATGAGTAACGCAAAGTCCATTGAAAACAATGACTTCTCATTACTTCACCTTCCCAAACCACTACTCCACCAATTCTTAAGGCGAAGTACATTGAAATCAATGTACTTCGCCTTGTTTTTAAGCTTCAAAGGCGAATTTTGCAGTGTTTCATGGGATTTCTGGTCACATGGGCTCTAGATTGTTCTGCACAGCCTCAGTTTGGGGTAGTGTGTGTGTAGGAAACTGTAGGAGACAATCTTCTCTGAGAGCTCTCTGCAATTCAAACCTTCAACAAGCTGTTAAAAAAGCCTTTTTGAGTCATTTTTTTTGCTGAAACTTTAGTTCATCAACTATAGGAAAGCCTCCTGTGCTCATATCATCGAGCGTTTATTGTTTGTGTATGGATTTTGAATGTTAATGTACAACATTCAGTCTGTGTACTGAGAGACAGTGGAAGTGTACTTTGGGGAAGGGGTATATCTGTGGTGTAGGTAGATTAACTTGGAGAAAAAGACAGTGCTTTCTGTTTTGGTGATATTTTTCTTGTTTAACTATGTTAATGTACACACAGTAATATTTTCAATATTTCTTGCCATTTTTTTGCTGATTGTTGTGGTGCAGCAGTTCATAATTTTAGTTGTTTAAAATATGTGGTTATATTGCTGAAGTTTTCAATTTGCTATGCATTACTTAGTGTGTATGTGAGTATGTGTGTGACGCGTGTCATCAAATCAGACAACTTTTATTGTGCCACATAATAATTTCAGCAATGTGAAGCTGCTATCCACTGCAGCTGTGTGATTTTTGTACTTCTTTGTGGTATATTTACTGGTACTGGTACTAGTACTAGTGAGTGTTACTGCAGCAGTATAGTACACTGCCCCCCCCGCGCGGCCCGCCCTAACTGGTAAAGGTATTCTTTCCAGATTTGAATTTCTGATGGTGAGCACTGTTTAGGTGTTGTGCCTTTGTGGCTGCATCTCTTCAGTGCACAGCACAATCTTAATCTGTCTGTGCATTTTCATCTCTTTAGGGCCCAATCTCCATCTGAAACTTAAGTCACAGTTGTTTCTTTGGCTTCCTTCAGAGTACTGGACAGGTGTGGTGCTTAATTCTGCATGAACATTGTACTCATTAATATGCATTTTAAGTCAGGACCATCATCATGAGTAACTTGTGATGCAAATCACGTTCTTCATCATCACAGTCACAAATGCAGTCACAAATCACGATTCACAATCATTCACGTTACGAATCACATTAATTTTTTTTCTAGTTACCTGGATGTATTGTAAGCCTGTTTTATAGTATCTATCCAGGCTTCACCACCCCACCATTGTACTCATTGATACGTGTTTTTAAGTCTGGGAGTTTTAAGCTACAGCTCATCAGGGAAGTACAGCCACAGGTGGTAAGCATTCACGTTTCTTCATCATCACGGTCACAAATGCAGTCACAATTCACGATTCATAATCATTCACGTTACGAATCACATTAATTTTTTTTCTACTTACTTGGATGTATTGTAAGCCTGTTTTGTAGTATTTCTCCAGGCTTCACCACCCCACCATTGTACTCATTGATAGGTGTTTTTAAGTGTGGGAGTTTTAAGCTACAGCTCATCGGGGCCCAGGGAAGTACAGCCATAGGCATTCACATTTCTTCATCATCATGGTCACAAATGCAGTCACAAATCACGATTTATGATCATGTCATGAATCACAACATAAACTTTTTTTAATAGTTTCTTGGATGTATTGTAAGCCTGCTGGTCACGGTGCTGAACAGGGATGGGATCCACACCTGGGCCCGGGGAAACAGGCACATCCTGCTCCAGCGGACCTGGTGTTGGACTTGGCAGTGGTGGTTCAACTGCCTCAGAGTCAGGACAGGAGGCGGTGCTGGTCCTGCTTCAGGGGGGGTACTCACAAGTTTTGAGTGGTCCAACAGGAATGGGCGCCCATGCCCTCCACACATGCACACGGTATGATGCTTACCACTACCACGCTCTCCCAAAGCAGCCCCATCCCAGACATTCCCTTACCCTGGTCCATCTCTCTTACTGAGCTCCCTCAGTCCGAGCAATCACTACTCACACCGTCACACAACACACACACACAGTCACACACACAGACAAACAACTAACTGCTTATAAAGGTAAGAAAAATCAAATTTACAGAAAGAACAAATTAAGTAAAAAAGAGTACAGAAAAGACAAAAAAATGTAGCTTTTAAAAAAGCTGTTGGGTCTAAATCAAAGTTTAAATCTCCTCCTCGCTCTGATCTAAAAGTATCAGCAGTCACAAAACATACTAGTCTCTCTCCGTCTGCACAGGAGAAAGTAAAAGTGTCTGCTTGTATGACTCACTTTCTTCCTGCCTAGCTAAAGAGCATGTGACTTACTGTACTGTAAGCTATGTGATGTGTGGGGGGGCTGCCAAATCTGAAACGCCAAGTGGATCACTTAGAATCCTAATGAGGAACGCGAAGTCCATTAAAAACAATGACTTCACCTTACTTCACGTTGCCATTCCACCTTAATGCGAAGTGGTAATGACAAGGTGAAGTGAGCACTTTGTATTGCCCACTCTGCATAGCGGAGTAGCAACGCGAAATGCCCACTTCGCTTTCGCCGCCGGCAAATTTTAAATTCGCTGCATCTCTATCGACACATGCCATTAAAAATGAGTCAACACTGGGCCTGGCTCACAATATGTGTGCTTCAGCTTCGAGGTCACCTTAATGACATCAGCCACCTCCACTGGTTTAAATTCCCCTCAACCAGACAGAGCACCTTGTCAATGATCCAGGTGACCACTGTCAGCCATAACATGGCTCACTGGCAGAATTTCCTGCCTGATGACAGACACTCTGTCCGAGAAGAACTGAGCAAACTCATTACACAAGGTCTCAGAAACTGCTTTTTTTCAGCTGTAGACAGTACAGATGTAAAAGCCTGTCCACCATCTGAAAAAAGCATGGCTGGTCAGTTCTTCTCAGCAGCAATCTCCCTGGACTGGAACACTGCCTTCTTATGGTTTATTGCCCACTGGTATACACTATAGTGTGTATGCAGGGCCAGTTTGTCTGCCTCCTGCATGGTTCTCCACCAGCAGTGCTCCAAACCGTGACCCTTGATCTTCAACACTTTGAGCTCCCCATCAAACCATGGGGACCTCAAGTGAGAAGATCTGGGTCATAAATGGACTAGTGCAAAGGAGTCAAGCGCCTCAGTCATTGACTTATTATAGGCAGCAACTGCTTCACTACACCACCCCTGCATGCACTGTCCACACTAGATAGGTCTACATCTGCCAGAAAAGCCTACAGGGTCAAACCCCTTAAAGGGCGGTAGCTTACCATCTATGCAGGGGGAGGAAACTCGGGAGGGCCCTGAGCGAGAACTCCACCTTGTAATGTTCAGACCAGATGACCCAATCAATCCTGAGATTCTCAATCTCAAGCTCCAATGAGAAGACCAGGTCCAACATGTGGCCACCACGATGGGTCATAGTACTAACTACTTGCGACAGGCCCAGAGATGTCATCATCTGGAAGAAGTAATACTCCAACCTAGATGACTCATTGTCAGCCCAAACATTGAAGTCCCCCAGGACCAAACACCTGGAGGACTCCAATGTTTCACTGGTGACGAAGTCACCTACTTCCTGCAGGAACTCTTCTGCTGTCCCCGGTGAGCGGTAAATCAGGAGAATACTGCAACCTGCACCCGGACCCCCATGGATAGCCGCACATTCAAAATAACCCGATGTTCTCACTGGGTGCACGGTGAAGCCTAGCTCAGCTGTAAAACAGACAGCCACTCCCCCGCCCCTGCATTCCACTCTGGGGCAGTGCACAATGGAGTATCCAGGGGGATGGCAACTTCTAACACTGGGCCATCATCGTCCCCCATCCAGGTCTCTGTAATGCAAGCCAGATCGCCCAAGGAAAACAGATTCACAATAATTGTGGTCTTATTCCTGATTGACCTAGCATTGCACAGCATCACCCTAAGGGGATTGATGGAAAGTGCAGCCCTTTTTGCTACTTGCCCACTCAGTCCCATGGGAACCCTTCAGATGTGAACTGAACATGTCTGGCATCTCTCCAAGCCCCATAAAATCCCAGGGTGCATTCTGCACCCAACTACCTCTATCCTGCTCCCCTCAACAGTGCACAGGGCATCCTGCCAGTTCCCCCCAAATGCCTCCTCCCAATCCCTACCTCCCAGCAATGACAAGCTGTGGTATTAGATACTGGGAGGGCGGTGAATGGCCATAAGTCATGGAGCTGGGATGCCCTGTGCACAATCCTAGTCCACCCTAAATCTCCAGACAGCCCCCAACACTTATTTAACAGTCCTAAAACCAAAATGAAAAGATGATATATCCCACCACACTCAATCACACATACACTAAACAGATCTTCCCCTTAACCATACACCCAACACATACACTACCAGCCAACCCCCCTCCTCTCCAATAAAATTTAATACTAATAAGGAGAGTACACCCAAAGAGTGTGAGCGATAATATAACAGATACAACACCATACAGTTATTAATCCACTCAGGATCAACAGTTTAGCACAGTTCTCAGTTCAATAACCACAATCCATAACCAAGATCTTCTAGGAGTTCCTTTTCAAATGGCTGCTTTCTCACCAGTGCAACTAGTCCATATTGAGTGGCTCAAGACAACAACATATGCCTGCACTCACCCCTCAACATCCAGACCAGGTAAAACAGTCAAAATCTTAGACCTCTCCATTTGTTCACACCATTTTCATTGGTGGGGGAGTTGCACAAACAGTTCTCAGCCCTACCAACCAGTCCAAAATTACTCCAAAGCTCTTTACTGGAGAATTCTCACCTCTCGACCCCACCGGCCCACCACTGCAGTGATGGAGTGGTTAACCATCCTCCCCATGAGCCCCTTTATGTGGTTCCAGAATTTCCCAGAGTCACTGCAGCATCATGCAAAAACTCTTTGAAATATAAGTTTTTGAAAGATGGATAGCCTTTTTACAGGCATTCCTCCTAGTCCTGCAGGTGACCCAATCAGACTGAAGTCTCATGAATTTCATCTTAGCCCAACATTCGTTTCTGTCCCTCAAAGTGAAAAAAAAGATCTTTATGCAACCATTTAGTGGGTGTACCTCTAACTCTACATTTAAACAAGGTGGTATGAAAGACTTGGAAGTTGGTGACACAGGAGTAAAATAATTAAGTTCCTCAATAATATTGCTGATACAGTGTAATGGTCCCCAGCTAACCATGAGATGTCAACAAATGTGGGGAGGTCAAGCCTCTAGATGTTCATTAGAAAGATTTGTTTAGGAAGACAAGTGGGTGAATGAGCCCTCCAACTGCAAAAAAAGTGGTCACAGCTAGGATCTGATAAGATGCCAGACATTGCAGATCTATTTTTTATTCTAGTAAGTATACTGTCAATCAACATGTGATGACCAGTAGTCGGAGAGAGTCTAGTTGGGTCAGACGATGTCTGTTCACTAAGGACTCAAGAGATTTAGAAGACTTTCCACACTAATCAAGATTAAAGTTCCCAAGAAGTAATGATTGATTTTTAACTACTGAGGTACTTAAGCCCTTTTATGGTAGAAATACTTATGAATGAAATAGCAAAGCTAAAAACAGACAAGGCCATGGATCCAGATGTGATACATCCAGGGATGCTAGAGAGCTAAGGAAGGGGATAGCAGCACCTCTGACAGATCTCTTTAGGAAGTCTCTACAAGATGGGGTAGTCCCTGAGGACTGGAAGAGGGCCACAGTGGTTCCTATTCACAAGGGGGAAAGCAAGGAGGAGACAGGAAACTACAGAGCTGTCAGTCTGACCTCTGTGGTGGGTAAACTGATGGAATCCCTGCCCAAAGAGAGGATCATGGAGTTCCTGGAGACTAGCAGGCAGCAAGACCCCAGGCAGCATGGGTTCATGACAGGCAGATCCTGCCAGTGCATCCTGATACATTTTTTTGACTGGGTCACAAGGACAGTGGACCAGGGAGGAGTGGTAGACATAGTCTACTTGGACTTTAGTAAGGCCTTTGCCTCCATTCCCTACAGAATGCTGCTAAGGAAGCTAAGGCAGGTCGGAGTCAGGGGGAAAATAATATCATGGGTAAAAAAACGGCTGGAGGACAGAACTCAGAAGATCATGATAAATGGAGCTGTATCTAGTGAGAGGAAAGTGATTAGTGGGTTGGCCCAGGGTTCGGTCCAGGGGCCTCTACTCTTCAACATATTCATTAGTGACATTACAGAGGATCTGGGGGGAGGGTGTGTCTTTTTGCAGATGACACTAAGCTCTGTAATGGGGTGACACATTGGAGAAGGTAAATCAAATGAGGGATGACATCCACAAACTTGAAAAATGGTCTACTGTATGGCAACTGAAATTTAACTCCAAGAAGTGTAAAGTCATGCACCTCAGAAATGGCAGCACCAGGGCTGACTACTACTTGGGAGGGGAAAAACTTACCACCTTGAGCCAAGAGCATGATTTAGGGGTCATCATTTTGGAATATATGAAGGTTGGTAGCTAGTGTGAGAAGGCAGCACTAAAAGCGAAGATTATGTTGAGATACATAGGTAGGGGCATCACTAGCAGAAGGAGGGAGGTGGTCTTGCCTCTGTACAGGTCATTGGTGAGGCCCCACATTTTGAATGGGGTCCAGTTCTGGAGACAGTACCTGAGGAACGATATTGATATGGTTGAGACAGTCCAGAGGAGGGCAACTAAAATGATACACATACTCAAGGAAAAGAGCTATGAGGACATACTGGTGGAGCTCAACATGTACTCTCTGGAGTAGCAGAGGGATAGGGGTGATATGATAGAGACCATTAAGTATATCAAAGAATTAAACAGAGTCCAGAGAAATGAGCTGTTCCAGCTGAATGCATTCACAAGGACGCAAGGTCATGTCCTGATTTTTTTTGGGGGGGGGGAGTTTCAAGAGCAACAAGTGCAAGTTCTTCTTCACAGAGAGAGTGGCGGCACTGTGGAATGGGTTACCTGAGGAGATGATGGAAGCCAAGACAGTAAGTGAATTGAAGAATGAGTGGGATAGATACAAAAGAAATTATGACAACAAAGACAGGGAGATCTTGGGGGGGTAGTCCAAAACATGGGCAGACTAGATGGATCACCAGTCCCCATCTACCAACACATTCTATATATCTATGTGGGTACTGGTATGTTTGAGAAGGTCATGCAGTCTTGTCACATCACTCTTCGGAGAGTTAAAGGCAAATATGATGTGGAGATTCCTTGTTCTCCCCAGTGGAAGTACAGAGGCCTCATGTGAGGATAGTTCGAGCTTGGGTAAAGCAAAGAGTTTTAGCTGATCCTTATCAAAGATGACAATGCCACCCTTCTTCTGGTGTATAGACCATCAAGTCTAATGAGGCTATAGTTTGGTAAGAGCAGACAGTGTTAGGTATAGAAGGTTTCAGCCAAGATTCTGTAATGTCTAGGATATCAGTATTAAATTGGGCACCCAGGCCTTCAGATCCAGATGATTAGCCAATAATCTCTGAATGTTAAGTTGGGCAATTTTTTGACCCTTTATTGCACACGTGTGTGTCTGTTGGGGTCAGAGCTAATAAGTGGGTATTGGAACCAGGGCTCAGTTCCAAATCAACTGATAAAATAATACAAGTAGCCTTGGATCTGAGATGGTGCAAATAAATACAGTCCACAGGCAAGCAAAAAGGCAGTGAAAGTGAAAACTGTTTATGTTCTATATTTATAAGTACACATATTTAGACTTCAGTACCGGTTTCAGATTTGGGAGAGACCAAAACCACTAAACAGTTATTGTAAGTTAAGTCACAGTTTTAAGATGAGGCAGAGCCAGCCAACATATGCAGGAGGCTAGGGATACTATTGCACAGTAAGAAAAGGGATAGAGGCAAAGTTCTACTCATGGGAACAAAGGGAAGGGACACCATTTGGGGAGGTTAATTGGGCTATCCCTTGAAACAAACACTAAGCACCAACAGACAACTAAGAGATGAACACCAGTGAGGAACAGTACAACTGGTTCACTGGGTAACCTCAGACTTGCTAAGCACAGGTTAACAAACCAGGTCTAAACATAAATGCACAGGAGTACCCTACAAGCACAGCTGAGGGCAGTTAAATAATAAAATGGCCACCCAAATGCTAGCAGCAATGATGCATTAAATTCTATAACACTACGAGCAATTGATAGAGACTAACAGGACTGCAGACAGGAGACATTTTTATCAAACAGACATGATACCATTCTTATGTTGTAATGAACACACATGACTAAATACCTATTAATGCACAGTGTAGCTAGCCACAATGCAATGGAATAACTTGCAGTAAATGACATGTTGCAAAATATTGCAGGAAGAAAGGGCTTAATTGTCACTGCATTACACTGTTCACTGCAGCATACTGCTGCATTTTGTGATATACTGCAGCATTACTGCATTGCATCCTGGCTGATGCTGCTGTATAACACAAGGAAGTTTGAAATTGCCTGTGATAACTATGATAGCAGTCCTAGTCAGAGTACAGTGTCAGACACTTACATTGCCAACCACAGAGCATGAAGTTAAGCAGAGTCTTCTGGCATCACCCCCCCCCCCGGTGACCTCCCCTCGAGAACTTCCACTGCTGTTGTCCCACTCACATTGGACCTACACACTCCAACCTGCATGGGAGGAGGGGCCCTTTTACACAGATCCAGTATTAGTTTCCATGCAGATGATTTGTGCCCAGTAGCAGTTGAGACACCTCCAGATTGCAGGACACTTCTTGGACTATGACTGGAGGTCAACCGGCTTCAGAACAGGACTAGAGATGCATCAAATTTAAATTCCGTTGGCGCAGTGAATGCAAAGTGGGCACTTCGCGTTGCCAAACCACTACGCAGAGTGGGCAATGCAAAGTGCTCACTCCGCCTTGTCATTACCACTTTGCGTTAAGGCGGAATGGCAATGCAAAGTAAGGTGCAGTCATTGCTTTTAACGGACTTCGTGTTCCTCATTATGATTCTAAGTGATCCACTTGGTGTTTCAGATTTCGCAGCCCCCCACACATCACATGGCTTGTAGTACTGTAAGTCACATGCTCTTTAACTAGGCAGGCAGAAAGTGAGTCATACAAGCAGACAATTTTACTTTCTCCTGTGTAGACGGAGAGAGAGTAGTGTGTTTTGTGACTGCTGATACTTTGAGATCAGAGAGAGGAGGAGATTTAAACTTTGATTTAGACTCAACGTTTCTTTAAAAGTTACATTTTTTTGTCTTTTCCGTACTCTTTTTTACTTAATTTGTTCTTTCTGTAAATTTTATTTTTCTTATCTTCATAAGTAGTTAGTTGTTTGTTTGTGTGACTGTGTGTGTGTGTGTGTGTGTGTGTGTGTGTGTGTCTGTGTGAGACAGTGTGAGTAGTAATTGCTCGTACTGAGGAAGCTCAGTAGGAGAGATGGACCAGGGTGAGGGAATGTCTGGGGTGGGGGCAGCTCTGGGAGAGCATGGTAGTGGTAAGCATTGTACTGTGCGCATGTGTGGAGGACATGGGCACCCATTCCTGTTGGACTGTTTGATACTTGAGAGTGCCCCCCCCCAGAAGCAGGACTAGCACCATCTCCTGTCCTGACTCTGAGGCAGTTGAACCACCCCCACCACCAAGTACAGGTTCTCAGGAGCAGGATGTGCCTATTCCCCCTGGGCCCAGATGTGGATCCCATCCCTGTTCAGCACTGTGACCAGCCAGCTGCCAGTTCATCTGGCCATCCCCTGCCTGTACCTGGTCCTCCCCACACCTCCATTGTTTGGCAGTTTTTTTACTGTGTGGGGGGACAGCAGTTTGGGCAAGTGCCGCCTATGTGAGGTGGAGGTGCACCGTGGCCCTTGGGGGACTCACCTGGGGACTGAGGGCCAGTGCACCCATATG
Organism: Neoceratodus forsteri; assembly: GCA_016271365.2. Classification (NCBI taxonomy): domain Eukaryota; kingdom Metazoa; phylum Chordata; order Ceratodontiformes; family Ceratodontidae; genus Neoceratodus; species Neoceratodus forsteri. The sequence continues at coordinate 897,674,148 of CM057459.1, forward strand.
CTCAATCACCAGCAGTTGGAGTGGCAGGCTGCCACAGAATGGACCATGCCTGCATCTGCTGGCCATTCTGTGGCAGAGGGTGCAGCTGTGCATTGCAGCATCCCTAAGAAGAGGAGGGCCACAGCAGCACCTACTGCTCCACCAGCACCCCCACCGCCCACCACCATCACCACCAGCAGGTCAGCCTGTAGAATGTGTGGACCCCAGATAACTGCATGTAACACAGGCTGACTTGGCAGTTCTCTGGAGTGCTGTTGAGGATAACAACAAGAGGGTGAGTGCTGTGGAGCAGCAGCTGGATCACATAGAGGAACATCAGTTGCAAATTATGTCCATGCTGGAACTGCTGCTGGATCACCATGGGATCCAACGTTATTTTTTTTTCTTCACACCATGTGCACCACCACACCTTCCTTGCTATGTTATAAAATGTATTCCTCCACCATCCCGACCCTTGTATGTAATTATGCCCTTTTTTGTTGTCTTCCGTATGCGTGACACTTTGTATTCTGAGCAGTGCAAGTATACTGTACTAAACTGCATGTGTGCATTCAGTCTTCTTTCCAGTCTGTGTATGTACTACAGACACTGTCCGAATCCCTGACTTAAAAACAAACATTAATGAGTACAATGGTGGAGTAGTGAAGCATGGAGAGATAATACAAAACAGGCTTACAATACATCCAAGTAACTATTAAAAAAAATTAATGTTGTGATTCATGACGTGATCATGAATCGTGATTTGTGACTGCATTTGTAACCGTGATGATGAAGAAATGTGAATGCCTACCACATACGGCTGTACTTCCCCGATGAGCTGTAGCTTAAAACTCCCAGTCTTAAAAACACGTATCAGTGAGTACAATGGTGGGGTGGTGAAGCCTGGAGACATACAACAAAACAGGCTTACAATACATCAAAGTAACTAGAAAAAAATTAATGTTGTGATTCGTAATGTGAATGATCGTGAATCGTGATTTGTGACTGCATTTGTGACCGTGATGATGAAGAAACGTGAATGCTTACTGCCTACGGCTGTACTTCCCCGATGAGCTGTAGCTCAAAACTCCCAGACTCAAAAACATGTATCAATGAGTACAATGGTGGGGTAGTGAAACCTGGAGAGATACTAAAAAACAGGCTTATAATACATCCAAGTAACTAGAAAAAAATTTATGTTGTGATTCATAATGTGAATGATCGTGAATCATGATTTGTGACTGCATTTGTGACCGTTATGATGAAGAAAGTGATTTTTAACACGAATGACTCGTGATGATGGTCCTGACTTAAAAACGCATATTAATGAGTACAACGTTCATGCAGAATTAAGCACCACACCTGTCCAGTACTCTGAAGGGAAATCAAAGAAACTACTCTGGCTTAAGTTACAGATGGAGATTGGGCCCTAAAGAGATGCAAATGCATAGACAAATTAAGATTGCACTGTGCACTGAAGAGATGCAGACACAAAGGCACAGCACCTAACCAGCGCTCACCATCAGAAATTCAAATCTGGAAAAGAATACCCTTGCCGGTTGGGGTGGGCCACGGGGGGGGGGCAGTGTAATGTACTGCTGCAGTAACAGTCACTAGTACTAGTACCAGTTAAGATACCACAAAGAAGTACAAACATCACACAGCTGCAGTGGATAGCAGCTTCACATTGCTGAAATTATTATGTGGCACAATAAAAGGTGTCTTATTTGATGACATGCGTCACACACATATTCACACACACACTAACTAATGCATGCAAATTGTAAACTTCAGTAATATAACCACATATTTTAAACAAGCTAAAATTATGCACTGCTGCACCACAACAATCAGCAAAAAAATGGCAAGAAATATTGAAAATATCACTGTGTGTACATTAACACAGTTATACAAGAAAAATATCACCAAAACAGAAAGCACTTTCTTTTTCTCCAAGATAATCTACCTACACCACAGATATTCCCTCCCCAAAGTACACTTCCACTATCAGTACACAGACTGAATGTTGTACATTAACATTCAAAATCCATACACAAACAATAAACGCTCGATAATATGAGCAGAAGAGGGTTTCCTATAATCGATGAACTAAAGTTTCAGCAAAAAAAATGACTCAAAAAGGCTTTTTTAACAGCTTTTTGAAGGTATGAATTGCAGAGAGCTCTCAAAGCAGATTGTCTCCTACAGCTTCCTACACACACTACCCCAAACTGAGGCTGTGCAGAACAATCTAGAGCACATGTGACCTGAAATCCCATGAAACACTGCAAAATTCACCTTTGGAGCCTAAAAACAAGGCGAAGTAAGGCGAAGTACATTGTTTTCAATTAACTTCACCTTAAGAATTGGTGAAGTAGTGGTTTGGGAAGGCAGAGTAAAGTGCAGTCATTGTTTTCAATGGACGTCACGTTACTCATTAATAATGCAAAGTACCCCGCTTCGCATTGTGGAACACTCTGCGAATTCACCTTCACTCCACTAATAACTCCATGGAGTGAATTGGGGCCACTTCGCCCATCACTAAACAGAACTGGTAGGTTAGGTTTTGAGCCAACTCAAGCTGAGTTAAAGTCTCAGTGGAAGCCAAAGAAAGGCAGCAAGCATTAATGTCCATTGCTGGATGTTTAGAAGTGCACTAACACTGGCTGAAGCAGTAGGTGACATCTTTCCTGGGTATAAAATTGAGGCTCTGATAATCTCAAGGGTGAAGAGGTAATGTAGGATCACAGAGATTCATCTGTCCTTTTGCACAGGCCAGACTCCACCTTCCAGATACTGAACTGGTTCACAACAGAATCTGGGGAGTCTCCTGATTGTAGGAGGCTTCTTGGATTCTGATTGGATTGCTGCTGTCTTCACAATGGGACCTGATTGGTTAGGTCATGGAGCCAACTCAGACTGCTATGCATTCCCAATGAAAGTTAGTCACTGGCGACAGAAGAGAAAGTCAGCAAAGAGTGGCATGATTTGCTGGATGTCTGTAGGTGTGATGAGTCTGCCTGTTGTGACCGGTGGAATTTTTCTTTTCCATAGATGTGTGACCCTGATAAACAACTGAAAAAAAAATAATATAATTTCCAGTATTTCCTCTGACTTCAGATTCATAATTGTGGGAAGGGAAGCAGTATAGTCAAATCCCAGCAGCACACTTTGGTTCCCCTCACCTCCTAACACCATCTCTTCCACATTTCCTACTCCTTCACCACTGCAGTTTTTTATTGGAGAAAATATAACAGTATTAGCTTGGAGTCTCCAAAATCTAATCTAATATGTATGGGTAACAGATAAATCTCAGAAGCACAGCTGGGGTTCCCTTTCTCACACTGCAGTCTGTCACAGACTACCAACTGACAGATGAGCTTTCAATTGTATGCAAAAAGGGGGAGCTTGGTCTGCTGGAGAGACTGTCATAGCGGACTGCACTGGAGCACTCGTGAACTCCAATGCTTTCCTTATAGAAATTTGCCTAGTGTTTCTCATTGGCATTAGGTAGACAATAACCCTCCTTGTACACCTCAGGGAGTTCAGCTGTCAGCAAAAAATATGTGACAGCTGGTACTGCAGAGAGAGGGAACCCAACTAACCCAAACTTATACTTCAATTTTTTGTCCATTTAGGGCTGTGGTTTGGGAGTTGAAGGGGGACATTGCAATGATGGTGCCAGGAAGTGGTGGTGGAATGGGACTAGGTTACCAGGGTTAAGCTTGATTTGCCCCATTATGAATTATGTGCTGGGCAGCCTGGAAATATATCATTTTGCTCATTGAGGGCAGGGGAAGATCAGAATGGAGAAATGTTGACATGCTCTGGAAGGGCTAGTAAGATGTAAAATAAAGTGGTTTAGAAACAAGAGCAGCAAGGTATTAATGAGATGTCTGGGGATGTTTGGAGGAGGACTGCTAGACCTAGCAACCTGAGGGATGGCTAAATCATTTCTAAGGGTGTATTTGATCTGTTTATCCCTAATACTGAATGTGAATAATGCATTTCTTATTATTTTTGGAGCTAAGATTGACTATTTCCCAAGAAGTCTTGTTAGGCTAATCACACAACCCAAGCATTGACAATAACTTATGTCAGTTTATTATATCCTGGTTATCCAAGAGACACATGACCTGATTATCAGTGACCAATTGTGGAGTCAAAAAACTGCATGAAAACAGCAACCCCATTATGACTAAACATTGTGGGCTATTTTCAGATGTTCATCATACAGTATTTGTAGGGCAAGACTTTCCCCTTCAACTGTGAGGGAATGCATATAAAGCTCCCCAAATGTAATGAGAATAAACAAGTGTTGAACCCATTAACACCTTTTCACTGATAGCCATGGGTATATGCAGCTGGCTGGCATAGCCCCAGTACTGCAGTGCTCTGCCAGATGCATTACTTCTAGTCATAATAACTACCATCAAGGTGTTCCATAATCATCTATCTACTTTATGGCCCACTTGTGAAATGACGTATTTTCCACCTTTGCTGCTGCCATCTAGTGGTACTATGCCTGGTGATTCAGTGCCTCTCCAAAAATCTAAACACAGACCCTGGCATCCAGTGACTCTTCACCTCTTGAGTTCTATTCTGGGACACTTCTCATAAAAAAACTGATCTTACAATGATATTTGTCACCTGTTGGTTGGTCACAAACAAGCTTCATGAATGCTGCCTGCCTGAGAATGGTCTATAGGCTTGGGGTATTTAAGAATTTTGCAACTGACTCTTGATTGAATTGCAGATATAAGGAAGGGGTTTGCAGCCCCCTTCGCGCAGGAACTGGGTGCAGGTGGGTTGTATGGAATGGAATACCATGACAGAACAATTAGGGCACTTAGGTAGCGTTTCTTTGGTACTGAAAATCAGGTCCACATTCTTAGTTGATATGAAATAAGGAAAGAAAGATGGCCACCACCTGATTGAGTTCATTGGTGAAGCTTCCCTTTTAAGTAATGTTTTTATTGATATCCCTTGAGCTGATTCAATGCTATATGTTATCTTCCTTTAATGTTGCTATACGTGTGCAAATATACAACAAAATGCATTTGGTAAACATTGTATAACACACTAAGAATGTCAACATGCAACAAAGAATGAACAGACCATTTCAAATTAAATAGTTTTAACAATTGAATATAATTATGAAAGCAATACATTTAGACATACAACATTGTTATGCTATACGGACCAAAATAATTGTCTTGTAAAATATAAATGAAGAGGTACTCGTAATAAAGTGTTTTTGGCATTACACTACAGAAATGTAATTGTTTGACATCATAATCCTTTATTTTCAACAAGTTCCTCGGCATTTATAAGCTACAAATAGTTCTCTGATAAAGGTTTCTAAATAAAATTCTTAGGGACACAGAGAAAGAACATTTCAATTATTGAAAGCCACTGCAGATCTATAATAAATAGTTCCATTAAGCTAGAATGATTCTTACTGCATGCATCATTTTAATGATGCCATTAAACTTTTATTTACTTGTTAAAATGAGTTTACTAATTTAAAAAACTCATTGAGATGCTTCAATCCATTCACAAAACTGACTAGGACAGGAGTAGGTGTGATGTTATTACATGTAAAGCTCCTTGCAATATACAAAATCAATGAGCAGGAACATCAATTAATCTCTATTTCATTGAAAATCCCAAACATTCAATGCCATTATCATACCTTGTATTTCAAAATGTAATACAGTAAATGTGTGATTGCATAGATGAAACGTTAGTATGAATGTCAACCCTTAATTAAACTCTAACATCACACCTTGTTCAATAACTACAAATTGTGTTTAAAAGCAGTAGCAGCAGTAGTATAAAGAGTAAAATCTAACAGAATAGCTGTGTGCGGGTTCAGTAGGCAGAAAACATACATCAAATTATTACAAGATAAATAAAGTGGGTAGCTGGAAATAGATCAGACTGAGTGGAAACACAAACACAAAGGCAGTCCCATGAAGCTGTTGGAGAGTGGTCAAGTCAAAGACACAAAAGTGCTTTTTCATGGTGAAGGTGAAATAGACTGCCAGAGGAGATACTTAGTGCAAAATCAGTGGTGGGCATCAAATGAGGTACAAGAGCTTGGTAAAGAGTACACCGAAAAGAGAGAAGGGAAGGGAAGGGTGAATAGCATCTAGACTCACATTACACATTAGTCAGGTATGAAGGGAGAGACATGGTGGTCAAGCTGGCCATTCTGGGGGTAGATTCTATGCCTGTATGATAGAATTAACTGTGATGAATGGTACTGGAAAGCACTTTGTCACTGATTGGATTTTAGTAAAATTGTGTGGCTGCAGTAGAAGTTCTACTTAATTTTGTCAGTGTTTATACTGAAACATTCCCAAAGCCCAGGCTTCCAAAAACATATTGTATATCACTGTCAGGTCCCATAGACATTTAATATAATAGTCTTGTTGTTTCTTAACTTAACAGGTTCCCCTGATCAAAATGTATTTCATCCCTCATGTAGGTCATGAAAAGCTCACAAGTATCTGTAACCTTCAAGTCCCTCTTAGAAATAAAAGGTAAAAGTTTAAACCTGCATTATACCCCTTAAACATCATTGAGCCAGATACAGGCTTGCACACATGCAGTAAATTAGTACCAGAGATGCTATTGATAGTATTATTTACAGTCATTTACTGTATATTATCAATTTAAGGCTGCCACTAGGTCTACTAAGGCACAGTAAATTGTGGGGTGAGGCTTAAGCAAAAGTAAACCAGGTGTCTGCATTTAAACTTCCCTAGTTAGTTTTTGTCATCAAGTACTCTTGCTATCAGACCAAGGCCAAGAAAGGTTCTGACTAAGGATCTAGAACCTTACTACTAGAAGGTGTTGCCCTCCAACCCTTTCCTCCATCCTCCCATCTTTAGCAAATTCCACTTTTTTTTTTGTAATTTAAAGTTTATTTGCACATTTTCCACCATAAAAGGCAGCATACAAAGAAACTGGTAGAGACTCATTGATACATAGTAAAAAGATGCTGCCCCCCCACCTCCCCTTACTGCAGTAACCCATCTCAGCGCCCATAAATGCAGAGCCTCTAATCAAAAGACCGTATAGAAGCATCAAGCCTAGTATAGGTTTAGTTTGGAGCCAGAGATTAGTGAGTGAAGGGATCCCAAATTCTAGCATAAACTGCCAGTCTGTTATGTAGGCTGGCTATTGCTTTTCTGTGCACAAATTGGATAATACTTCTCTTACCCATTCCTGGAAGAAGGGAGGACCTGTCTTTCAATGACGGAACATTATTTTCTTAGCCGACAAAGGCGACCATGGATATGTGAAATTTACGCACCTTGACTCTAATAGAAGACAGGTTCCCCCAACACACATATCTCAGGGATAAAGTATTCTTGAAGGCCCAACAAGGGGTCTAAGGAAGTTTGGATTGAAACCCAAAAGGTGGAGATACTTGGACAAGACCAAAGCATATGAAAAAGAGTGCCCTCATCTTGCAAACATTTATTGCACTTATTAGAGTCTAAGTAGCCCCACTTATGAAGCTTAACCGGGGAGTAATATAAATTGTGCAATACATGATATTGCATGAGACACAGTCTATCCTGAGAGATAAATTTATGACATGACTTCCAGAGAGAATACCAATCCAGCTGCAGATGGGGAGAAAGTTACTCCAAAATCTTGATGGCCCAAATGAGCCTCCGAATTTTTTATGAAACAAAACCTGATATAGTTTAGAGATTACACCAGGAGACCCAGAAAGTGGGGATACCTCGGGTATCAGAGAGTAGATGCTCTGACAGGAAGGAGTACTCCCCAGGGTGATTACCAGTAAGTGTCTCAATTGCAAGACTTTGAAGTAAGAAGAAGTTGGGATACGAATTTTCCTAACCATCTCCTCCACTGATAACCAATGCCCCTCACCATCAGTAAAGGTCGAGAGCTTCCCCTCTTCAAGTTGAGGCAACCAAAGATGGGAGATTTGATTGTTGTTAATAGTAAATGATGGAGAGTTCCATATAGACTAGGCCAGGTCCAGATGGGGAGAGTACTGCAAAAAAGAACATATCTGTAAATAGACCTTTAAGGAGGTCCTTATTATGGGACAGTCTACAGCCATTCTTACTTGGGATAACTTGAGGAAAAATAACATGAGAGGGTCCAGATTTTTGGCCTTAATTACATCCAATTCTATTTTGAGCCAAATCGGTTGCGCTTCCTCTGGGCCGGGAGTTACCCACCGCGAACATTTCGCAAGGTGACTAGCCCAGTGATATATAGCCAGATGGGGAATTTGCAACCCCTCTTCCAGTTTTGGAGCTGCCAGCTTATGGTAAGCCAAGTGGGGATACCTGTCGACCCAGATGAATTTAGTAAAAATATCATGAACCTTTTTAAACCAGAGTAAAGGAACAAAGACATTGAGAAGGGACAACGGATGAAAAATCCTAGGAAATACATTCATTTTATTTATATTAATTTAGCCCCACAGAGAGATAGGGAGTTTAGACCACCTCTCTAGATCATGTGTAATTCCCTGCAATAAAGAATCTAGGTTTTCCTTGAACCATACTAAGGGGTTACGTGAAAGTTTGATACCCAGATACTTGAAAGACCTGGGTGTCCAACATAGCCCCGGGGGCTAATATCAGTCTTAAAAACTTTGTGATTTAATGGAAAAAATAGGGACTTGCTGGCATTAAATTTATAGTTAGACAGAGCACTAAACCTTGCCACTTCACTTAATAAGGCAGGGATGGAGGATACCGGATGGGATAGATGTATTAACAGATCATCAGCATATGCGGTGACTTTCACTTCATGCCGCCCAATTCTCACTCCTTGTATGGAATCATTATTGAGAATGTTTTGGATAAGAGGTTCCAGATATAAGTTAAATAATAAAGGGGAGAGGGGGCACCCCTGCCTAGTACCTGAGTGAAGTGAGAAAGAATGGGAAAAGGCCCCATTCATGGAAATTCTTGCCGAGGGGTTTTTATAAAGGGCGGCAATCCAGGAGATAAACAGAGAAGGGATGTGGAAGGCCTCCAAAGTGTGGAACAAGAAATTCCAGTTCACATGGTCGAATGCCTTCTCAGCATCCAAGGAGACCAAGTCCGTAGGGAACTCCGCATCCCTGGTAGCCGAGAAGACATGCGCCAAAGTGTGTAAATGATCGGAAGATGAGCGCCCTTTCATGAATCCAACCTGATTTGTACCTATTAACCCAGGAAGAACCAGTGCCAACCTGTTGGCCAGTATTTTAGAGAGAATCTTAACATCCTGGTTTAAAAGAGAGATGGGTCTATAGCTTTGAACCTTGTTGGGGTCTTTATCAGGTTTGGGAAGCAGAACAATCAGGGCCTCATAGAGATACGGATCTGTTTCCTCCCCAGATATGATTTGTTGAAATAAGCGACCAAGTATTGGTACAAGAAGGTCTCGAAAGACCTTGTAAAATAAAGCAGAAAATCCATCTGGGCCAGGGACCTTATCGGCAGGCAATTCACTAATAACCTTAGCAATCTCCTCCTGAGAAATAGGGACAACCAGAGTTTCACTGCACCTGTCAGGAAGAAGGGGCAAGTGGGAATCTCTTAGATAACCTTGTATATCTTCAGGGCAGGGAAAGTGCTCCATGTCGCTATACAGTTTAGAATAATAAGCAGCAAATTCTTGAGCTATTTCATTAGGAGACACCTTAAGAGTTCCGTCTGCTGATGACCTGATAGGCGGGATAAATCTCATTGATTCCTGTTGTTTAATACGTAATGCCAGTAAACGTCCTGCTTTTTCCCCCCTGATCAGTGTATTTAGCTCTGGTACAAATAATAGCTAGTTCTGCTTTCCCTTGAAGTAACCCCAGATATTTATTATTTAATTTCAGGAGTTTCTGAGTATCCTCATCTAGGGGATTAGCCAGAAGGTTAGCTTCCAGAAATCTGATTTGAGATAATAAGGATTTAAGGTCTTCCTCCTGCTCCCTTTTCCTACCAATCGCCATGCTAATCAGTATCCCTCTCATGAAGGCTTTAAAGGCCCCCCCTCAAGATATCAGGTTTTACGCCATCTAAAGGGTTTAGTGAAAAAAAAATATTCTATTTTTTTCCTAATAAGTTTGCAATATTTAACATCTTTAAGGAGTTGATCATTGAGCTTCCATCTAGTTTCCCTATTAAATTAATTGAGCAGTACCAAATTGCATACCACTAGTGAGTGGTCGGAAATTGGGCCAGGTTGAATCGAGGAGGTCTTCACCCCGGGCAGAAGGCACTGAGAAACAAGTAAATAGTCGATGTGGGACTGCGAGCCATGCGCCATGGACCTATAGGTAAACTCCCAAGAATCAGGATGTAATACATGCCAGACATCGCAGAGCCCACATTGATCTAATAAATCCCTGAATGCCTTCTGCCCAGGGGTAACACCACCTAGGCCACTGCCCAGTCTGTCTAAATGAGAATCAAGTACTTGATTGAAATCTCCCCCTAAAATAATTTTAATGGGAATCATTGGGAGAATGATAGATATAAGCATCATAAAAAATCCGGGGTCATCCAGATTAGGGCCATAAACACAACCCAATGGGACAGACCAGAGGGTTCCTCTGACCAGAATAAACCTACTCTCGGTATCTTTGATCACTTGTGTAGGAGAGAAAGGGATACTCCTGTTAATCATGAGCATGACCCCACAACTATTTGTGGTGCCCTGGGTACTGTAAATTGATCCCACTTGTTGCTTCCTTAATTGCAAAGCTTCCCCTTCTAATAAATGGGTTTCTTGCAAAAAAGTTATCTGTGAACTGAACAGACTTAAATGTTTGAGAACCTGAAATTGCTTATGTTGCTTTCTGATCCCCTTAACATTCCAAGACACAAACGTTAACTCATTCACCATCCAGAAGGGATATCAGACTGAAATAATTATACTCAGCACACAAGATGCAAATCTCCTTTACATATATCCCCAGGGTTACTGCAGTAAAACCCACCCTATTCCCTAGCCTGCCCAGAAGTAGATACTGCCCATCCCCTCCAACCCTCCCACCCTCCAGCCATGCCCCAGCCTCCCCCCACACTCCCCCAAACTGTCACGAGCAACGTTCAGCAAAGTACTGGTTCTAATCCCTCTACTCCCACCCCCAATAATGAACCTTGATATTTAGCGCTGTTGCACACAGATCACAGCCTTCAGAGATCAAGCCCTGTCAGTTATACCCCCAATGAAGGAGAATGGTCCAGGGCCTTCGCCTCAGTCCAGCAAAAGCATGGACATGAGAAAAATTAACATGGGGGCTATGATAAGGCCATCTCATTACCCACTCATTCATGGTAACCCAGATTAAAATCAGAGACGCCGGGTGAGCCACCAGAAACCAGGACCAGATCAGCAACACCTGGAAGGAGAAATGCCCCAGCTCATGTTAAGAGTGAGAATTAAACTGGGACAGGCTGAAATCGTTCCACCGGAGGAGAAGGCATAAAAGCTACCTTTACCCACTACCAGCCAGTATCCAGTAAACAGAGCTTCCCTGAAAGATTGAGAGTGCTGCATCCCAGCTAAGCAGTGCCTCTGCTAAATCCCTCTCGAGTAGAGTTTTCCTGCAAGTCCCCAGAGGTTGGAACACCCTCTAGTGGTCAGTTCCCTGGCCCAGCCCAAATGAAGAGTGAGATGGAGAAAGCCCAGGACCATCCCAGTAAAAGCCCAGAAGGAAAAAATGAGAAACTAGCCCACAACCAAACTGGGCTCTTTCAACCCCCAACAAAGAAAATAGCCACCAAAAACCTGGCTCACAAACCTTCCCCCCCAAGAAGGCCCCAAACCCCAGTGTCCATTGCATCAGACCATCATGGGCCCATTATGAGACGGAAAGAAAAGAAAGGTCGGGGTGGTCTGCGGTGATCCCCCAAGTCCACTGCAACATATGCAGTCACCCAGGTCTTCACGTTTCTAAAATTTCTCTAAGGAAAGAAAAACAAAAGTTCGAGTTCTTTACTCCGTGCTATACTCGATACTGTGCCACCACCATTCAAGGGTCCTGAGAGAGATCTGGCAGCATGGACTTAAGGCTCCTCAGAGTTTCTTCAGGGTCTTCATAGCTTTTCCAGGATCCATTAGTTGAAATCTGTAGTCTAGCCGGATAACTCATTCTGAACTTCAGGCCTGCAGCAATTAGCTTAGAAACAATAGAGTGAAACACCTTGAGTTTCATGCAGACCGAGATGGGTAGATCTTGTGAGATTCTCAGCTTTATATGTTCCCAGCGAACCTCTTGCAAAGCACGTACTTTTTGTAGAAAATGTTGTTTCTCTAGATAATTCAGGAACCGGCACACGATAGGGTGGGGGGGTTCCTCAGGGGGTGGCTTAGGCCATAAAGCCCTGTGGGCATGCTCTATAACGTAGCCAGAGCCAAATGGAGATGGGCCTGCCACCCGTTCAACCAATTTCTGAATAAATGCCACAACATTTTGGCCTTCCTCTCCCTCAGGTAAACCGAGAACCACTACATTATTTCTTCGGCTCCGACTCTCTAGGTCCTCGAACTTGGCTTCAAAACAAGACAATTTCTGGCACATCAAAACCAGTTCAGGGTCGAGACTACCAATTCTTTTCTCTATAGAAGCAATTCGGGCTGCGTTATTGGAAACAGACAATGAAAGTTCATCTAATTTTCTGGATAGCGACTTCAAATCCATTGCCATATCCTTCATTTCCTCTCGAAAGGGTTTGAATTCCTCGAGAAATCTGGACAGCGTTAAGGGCTCCTGATCACCACTTTTGCTCGGGAGATCAGAGCCAGAACCACCTGAGGCCCTGGATTTCTTAGGGGCCTTCTTGGGAGTTCCTGAAGGGGTATGCTTCTGTGGGGCTTTCTTCATATGAGCCTCCATCTGCTCTAGATATGACCAGACCAGAGTGCAACAGCTATTGTACAGTGTAGAATCTCAGAAACAAGAGAAAACAGTAAATTAAAACACCAAAACGAGCTCAAATAAGAGACGGGAGGAAGGAGCTTCTTGAGGGAGCTGCTACTCAGCACTCTCCATCACGTGATCTCCCAGCAAATTCCACTTTTATAGATACTGGCTTTGACTGACAACAGGAACTTTCTGTTTGGAGTAAGAAGGGAGGAAACACTGGACACATAAGACTCGTCATCTTTGAAGAAAAAGAGTAGCTCCCCCCTCCCAACTGCTGTAGATCGGAATCAGAGCAAGGAAGGAGACTACCAAGGAACACAGGAACTTCCTGTCCCAGAACAGGAAGGACGGGAGTTACAAGGGCACAAAATCAGTAGGAAAGTAGGGTGAAAAAAGGAAAAAAAAACACTACTTCATGCATTAGGGACAAACTAAAGCAGAGACAGCCCCAAGGAATAGGGAGAAAAAAGAGAGAGAGGGAAAGAAAGGAAAAAAGAAAAGAAAAAAAACACAGGCATTATTGATATCTACAGTTGCCATAGGTGTGGAGCTCTCATACCCAGAGGATTTCATTGGAGAGTGGGGCATTGTCCCACCTGTAGGAATCTACATGAACTAAATGCACAGCTGAATGCCCTCTGGAAGGAGATATCTCAGCTGTGGGACCTGCTTTGTTGGAACAGAAATTGGAATCCACACACTCATATTCCACAACATCAGTTCCACCCAGAAGTCCACTCCCACAGAAAAGATCCAGTCCAGTTGGGTGGAAGGTGGTAGAGAAGAGGGGAAGTAAACTTAGCAAGATGTATCACCTACAACCTCTCCATGCCACAACCATCCAAACTGTTTTTTGCCACTGACAGAGGAAAAGGATCTCGGGCATGTGGAAGAGGACAACAAACCAGGGCATGACTCTGACCCTCTCTGGTGGTGCTGCCATTGCCAACTGGCCAGTGGAAAGCTCTCCTGTGGTCCTACATGCAGGATACCTCCTGCTCATCAAACAGCAAGCCTTTCACTGCTCAGACTCTTCAAACCACATTGGTTGTTCGAATTCAGTATGAAGGTAAGAATCTCCAGCTACTCTGTGGGAGCGCCCACTGCCAGCTTAATCCCAACCAGCACTTCATGCTGGCTCCCCACCCACCCCTTCCCACCTGCCTTATCTGAGCATTTACTTTTATAGCTATGTTTGGTCAGGTGACTATCAGTCTGATTTGCCATTTGCTCCTTATACTACCTTACCTCTAGGAGCATTTAAGTGACTGTGATTGATGTTTATTGACTGAACTGTAGTGTGTTGCACTTACCAGCTCATTTTGTGTCCCCCTGGATCTTTATTCAGGTCACCCATCTTTGCTTTGCTATTTCTTCTCATGAATGTGAAAAATGGCTCATGTAGTACTGTTCTCCTTGTTGGCCAGCATGTTGTTATTTGCCTTAACTAGGATCTCCTTGGTTTCTTGCTCCCATTCCAGTTACTGGCAGCTTTACACAAGTCATGACTTTCACTTCTCCAATATGCTGGTCAGAACTACTAACTGTCTGGACCTCACTCCATTGGTACTTCCAAGGTTCCTCATCTATCTAGCGACTGCTTGCTTGGAGCATCGGTTTCACTCTAAATTTACCCATGCTACTCCCTTTATCCATTGTAAGCTGTGGTATCTCATGATTCTCACTATCCTGCTGGCAGGCAATGTTGAATTGAACCCTGCTCCCACACATCATCAACCATGCAGTGATGTGGCCTTGGCTACTACAAAGGTCTCTGCATAACCCATCTAAATATCAAGATCTTGACACATAACGTCACAGATCTTGATGCTTGGGTCTCCATTAATAATCCTGATATACTGTGCCTATCTGAGACATGGCTCAGACCCACTATCCCCGACTCCATTTGCTCCTTAAACAACTATAATCTTTTCGGGAATGATAGAACAGCTCCTAAGTGGGTTGGGGGAGTTACTTTGTTTTACAAAGCACATCTTAACATCTCTTTAACCAAAATGCCTCCCACCTTAACTTGTGAATTCCTTCATGCCCTCCTCCTAATGGGTGCCAAAAAGCTACACATAGTCTGTTTTTATAACTCACCCCACAAATAGACCATCTGTCTTTACTAAGCTGCTGGAACACTCTGTAATTACAGCTGGCCAAAATGAACTACTTATTCTTGGCAATACTAACCTAAATTGGCTTGAACAAAATCATAACTCACTGCTATCCTTAGTGCAAAGTTACAATCGGCATCAAGTAATAACTATGCCCACTAGAATAACTTCTAATACCACATCTAGTACATTAATTGACTGGGTACTGACAAATTGGGTTGATAGAATCGTGACTGCTGGTATCCTACTAGGTGCTGTATCCAATCACTCCCCCATTTATTGTCTGTGGAAACATTCCATTTCATTTTCTCAGCCAACGGACTATATTACCTTCAGGAACTATATCAGTCTGGTCCAGGAAAAGTTTCTGTATGAGGTGTCATCAATTGATTGGTCCTTTCTTTATCAGTCTTAGGATGCCCAAGCAGCGCTTGACTACTTTCTAGACCAATATAATGCACTACAGGATAGTCATACAGCCTTTGTGACCTGGCGTGTTTGTGGTAAACCCACCAGGTGGCTCCACAAAAATCTTCTGTTTACAATACATGCCAGAGACAAGAGTTGGATGTGTTTTAAAAAAATCTGTCCTCCTAGCTGATTACAATACTTATAGGGCCCAGAGAAATACCTGTAAAAAACAGATCAGACTTGCAAAAAGTTCTTACTGCAAAGGTCTTTTAGTTGAAGCATCTGGTGACCCCAGGAAATTCTAGTCCCATGTAAAAACCTTTCTAGGGGCTAAGCAAACTCTCTCTGCAAGTGACATGATCATCAACAGTGTCCATTGCAATGATCCAAAACTATTGCAAACTCATTTAATAAGCAATTCTCCAACCTGTCCAACTTCACATCCTCGTTCCACTCTACTCTGCCTTCTTCTCTATCTACACCCCCCCCACCTCCCCTGCATCACACCTACCTTTTTATTTTAAGGCTGTATCTAAGTCTGAAGTTCTCAGATTACTAAACTCCATTTCAGATAACTCTAGTGTGGGCTCAGATGGCCTTGAATCTAAACTTTTAAAACTGGCTGCACCATTTATTGCTCAGTCTCTGTCTAAAATCCTTACCCTCTCCCTTTGTAATGGCCATGTCCCTGACATCTGGAAAATGGCTAAAGTCACGCCGGTCTTTAAAAAAGAAGACAAAAAAGACATTGCAAACTATCAGTCTATAGCTCTACAATCAGTCCTGAGTAAAATTCTCGAAAAGATAGTAGCAGCCCAAGTCACTGAATTCCTGACCAAGCATAATCTTCTGGCACCCAATCAACATGGCTTTTGAAAAGAGAATAGTACCTCTACTGCCCTATTCCACTTCACTAATGACACCCTAGCTGCAATGGACTCTGGCCTTCTTACTGGTGCAGATTTCATTGACCTTACCAAGGCATTTGACCTTATTGACCTTCCTCCTCTTCTAGATGACCTTTTAGCCCTTGGCTTCTCCCATTAATCAGTGGCTTGGTTTAACTGCTATCTAGCTAATGGAGCCCAGATTGTAAAATTTAACTCTGCCTTGTCTGATCAAATGTCCATTAACCTTGGTGTTCCTCAGGGAGCCATATTAGGCCAACTTCTATTCTCTATTTTTATTAATAGGATCTCAACCGATATCTCTAACTGCTCTTCTATCCTATACACAGACGACCTAGTTCTGTACTTCAGTGCTAAGAATATACTTCAAATTAACCAAACTCTCTCTTACACCTTCATGACTATTCAGTCATGGCTCTTCCATCACAAGCTAATACTTAATGTTGGTAAAACTCAGTTAATGCTTTTTGGCTCTGCCGCTAAATTAAAAACCATTTGGGCCCTGTTTTAAAATATCTGGCCTGAACGGCTCGGTCCTGGAATCAGTGTGCTCTTTAAAATACCTTGGAGTTCTCCTTGATGAAAATCTTAATTTTATTAAGCACATCACATCCACCCATATATCTGTGAATATTAAAACTGGTGTTGCCTACAAAACCAGCCATGTCCTCACACAATCTGCTAGACTTGCCATTGCCCGTGGTATCTTGTTTCCAGTACTCTTCCATGGTGCAGTCACCTATCTCAGTGCATCCAAAACCCTCATTAGGAAGTGGGATATTACCTACAAAAGTATCTGCAGATATGCCTCTGCCTCCCCTTGGTAAAACACTATTATCAGCTCTATGCTGACCTCAATTGTCTACCCTACTGTTCCCCTCGGTTCCTTGCCCTTGGCTCCCTAACTGACAATATTATTAGAGCAGGTATCCCTGTCTCTCTTGCCTCCCTGCTTTTTCCTTATCCCTCCTCCTACAGCCTTTGGTTGGCTAACAGATCTCTGCTGCATGTTCCCAGATGCAAATCTTCCACAGGTACTTCAGCCTTCTCTCACTCAGTGAACAAACTTTGGAACTCCCTACTTCTAAATGTTCACCTTGCTCTTAGTGATGCATAATTCAAAAATAAGTATCATGCCTTCCTCTTTAGCCAAACCTCCTGCTCCTATTTTAATCCAACCTGATTTTTACCTTCATGCTTATGTCCTACATGCCCCCATGCTACTAACTATCTCCCCTAATCTTTCCTTCTTATTCACCTTGACTGGCACTTTTGTTTCATTACTATTGCTGCCTTGGCACTTTGCCCTGCTTATTATACTACTACATGTTATGTAATCCTGGCAACTGTTACTGTTTCTGTGCCTTTTACTTGTTTTGTACTTACATACCAATGGTCTCATTATATCTACTCCTTATTTACTATATTATTGATTCTTTGTGTACCCTGTCTCTTGTAATCAGTGCATTCCTTGTTATCCTTGTATCCTTGTAATACATGTAACCTCCTGGGTCATGCCTGAAAATAATAATTTTTTGGCTATGGTACCTACCCAGTAAACAAAAAAATAATATATCAATAAAGGGCCAAGACTGCAACCATATAAGGGGAATGGGGAAGCAACATAACGGGCAAGAAGAAAAGAAGTAGGAATGTAATCATCATAGGAGACTCCATGATCAGGGTGGTAGAAACTCAACTGATCAACTACAGACATACAAGGGTGCTAGTCAGATGTCTCCCGGGGGGGGGGCCTTAGCAAAATGCAAGACCGATCGCATTGAAGAATAGCAAAGAAGGGGAGGACCTGAAGATCCTGGTAAACCTGGGGACAAACAACATGGCAGGCCAGTTGGTAGAGGAAGTCAAACAAAACCTAGTTAAACTAGGAGACCAATGGGCAACTCAAACAACCTTGCTGGCCTTCTCATCCTTCCTGTGTGGAGCAAGGGCAGTAACATAGAGAAGATCAGGAGTAAAAAAAATTATGGAGTTCACTGAGTGGCTACGGAGCTGGTTTCAAGAAAGAGGCTACCACTTCATTGTTGCATGGAGAGACTTCTGGGAGAGGAGGTTCTTCAGGTATGATGGACTGCATCTTACGAGGGAAGGAGTAAGAGCACTAGGTAAAAAATGTGATGTTTGCATTGGCCATTTAAACTAGGGAAGAAGGAGCTGGAGGCAAAGGTCCCTATATATGACAACCTAAAAGATAGGAACTTAGCCATAACTCCCCCAAAGACAGGAGTTAATCACAGAATGCAAAAAGGGACTAGCAGGAACATGAAGGGAGTTAAACACAAATGGAACTGGAGCTCAGTAGTATGCCTTCTGGAAAGAAATTAGAGGTAAAACACAAGGTCAAGGGAGGAAAAATTAAAAAGAGGGTTGACAGACCATGGTAAGTCATATGCATGAGTGCTTGCAGCCTGGCAAATGAAAGCTCAGATCTAATGGCCTTGATATGAGAGGCTGACCTGGACATTGTTGATGTGACTGAGCCATGGTACCCAGGGAACCATGACTGGGATAGAGCCGTGCCAGGGTGCACTCTGTTCTAAAAAGATAGGGTAGGAAAAAAGAGTAGCTGAGTGGCTATTTCAGTTAGGGAGGAAATAAAAGCTACATAAGTATAGGGCATAAGGGAGGTAGGGGTGTACTCTGGGTCAAGCTGGAAATGGGGAATGGTACTGCCATTCGAGTAGGAGTGATCTGCTTACCTCCGGCACAGTGGAGGAGTTGGACAATGTGTTAGTGGAAATAATCCACAAAATGGCAGCAAAAAGGGAGGTATCTGTGATTGGAGACTTCAGGTTGCCATTTGTCAATTTGAGCACCAATACTACAGCCACAGCCAGGAGCAGAAACCTCCTGGAAGCTCTTCAGGGGTGGGACTCTGACAACTAGTGGTAAAACAAACACGTGAGGGGGCAGTATTGGATCTGGTGCTCACCAATGGAGAAAGGATGAAGGATATAGAAGTGGGAAGTCATCTGGGGTCCAACAATCACAGTACGATATAGTTTAACATGAAGATAGTAGAGGATTCCAACCACACAAAGGCAAGGATCATAGATTTCAGAAGGATTGATTTTGCAAAGATGGAGATATGTCTGAAGAAAGCCCTAGGGGTAGATTTGGAAAAGGGGATGTAGAGGAATAATGGGCACATCTTAAGGGAGCCATAATAGAAGCCACAAGCTTTCATGTTAGGCAAATGAGTAAAACATAGGGGAAAAAAAGCCACTCTGGTTCTCACAGGAGGTGGCAAGGAGGGTGAGGGGAAAAAAGGGGGCATTCAGAAAATACAAAGAAACACAGAGGGAGGGAGGAAGATAGAGGAATGTATCTGGAAAAGCTAAAGGAGGTGGGAAAAGCAGTCAGAAAGGCCAAGGCATAGACAGAGGAAAGAATAGCCAAGGCAATTAAAAAGTGAGACAAGATCTTTTTTAAATACAGTACATTAGAGAGAAGAGAAAAACAAGGTGTTGGATTGTGAGACTAGAAAGGGAAGGGAGGGGGTCAGCAGAAGGGGACCAGGAAAAAACAGAAATCCTGAGCAAATATTTTTGTTCAGTGTTCACTGTAGAAGGGGATGGGGAGGGACCACAGCTATGCGTAATGAGTACCATGGGGAGGAGTGTAGACATCAGTCTCTTCACAGTAGAGGGAGTCCTAAATGAATTAGAAAAACTGAAAGTAGATAAAGCAATGGGGCAGGATGGAATACATCTCAGAATTCTAAAGGAACTTAGAAAGGAGCTAGTAGGACCACTGACAGTCTTCTTCAACAAATCATTAGAAACAAATGTGGTTCCAGGAGAATGGAAGAGGGCGAATGTTGTCCCTCTCCATAAGAGTGGGAGCAAGGAGGAGGCTGATAACTATAGGCCAGTCAGCTTAGCCATAGTGATAGGAAAATTAATGGAATTATTACTCAAGGAAAGGATTGTGATATACCTTGAATCCAGCAGACAGCAGGATCTGAGACAGCATGGTTTCACGGAAGGCAGGTCTTGCCAAACAAACCTGATAGATTTCTTCTAATGTGTGACAAGGGGATATTGATCAGGGAGGGGCAGTAGATGTGGCCTACCTGGATTTTAGCAAGACCTTCAATACTATTCTGCATTTAAGGCTAATAAACAAACTGAGCACCCTGGTAGTCAGGTTGGAGGTGGTTAACTAGGTTAGAAATTGGCTGAGCGGTAAGACACAAAGGGTGGTAGTGAATTGAGTTCAATTCATAGAAAGGGAGGTGCCAAGTGAGGTGCCTCAGAAATCAGTGCTAGACCGGTCCTCTTTAATGTCTTCATAAGTGACACTGCAGAGTGACTGGAGGGGAAGATGTGCCTCTTTGCAGAGCACAGAAAGATCTGCAATGGGGTAGACACATCGGGGATGTGTGGAAAGAATGAGAAGGGACGTGGGCAAGCTGGAGGATTGATCAAATGTATGGCAGTTGAGATTCAATGCAAAGAAGTGCACAATTATGCACTTACTTCATTGGAACCCAAGAGAAAAGTACTCAATGGGTGGGGGTGGGGGGGCACTGTCCACCACCAAACAGTAAAGGAACCTAGGAATAATTATATCTGAGGACCTAAAGGTGGCTGGACAGTTTCAGAAGGCAGTTAGAAGGCCAATAAGATGTTGGGGTGTATAGGGAGAGGCATCACAAGCAGAAAAAGGAGATGGGGATGCCACTATACATATCATTAGTGAGACATCATCTGGAGTACAGTGTCCAGTTTTGGAGGTCACATCTCAGGAAGGACAAAGTCAGAGTGGAGGCAGTCCAAAGAAGGGCTACAAAAATGGTACAGGGGCTGCACCAGAAGTCTTATTAGGAGAGGTTTAAAGACCTCAATATGTACTCTCTAGAGATGCACAGAGAGGGGCTACATGATAGAGACGTATAAATATTTTAAAGGGATCAATAAGGTACAGAAGGGTAGCATCTTTCAGAAAAGAAGATGGGCAAGAACTAGGGGACATGAGAAGAAGTTGGAGGGAGGAAGAATCAGGGGTAACCTGAGGAAGTATTTCTTTATAGAGAGGGTGATGGAAGCCTGGAACACACTTCCACCAGGGGTGGTAGGGGTAAATATGGTGGAGGAATTCAAAAATTCATGGAACACACACAAGGAAACACTAGAAAAAGGAAAAAGTAGGTAAGCCGCAGATCAACTATTCTGCATCATAAGTTAAAGGTAGAAAAAATGGGCAGACTAGATGGACCAGTCAGTCTTTATCTGCTGTGAAATTCTATGTATCTATGTATCAATAAAATTTCTAGTTTTCTAACATGCTAATTTCAGCTCAAAAATGTTCTTGAGCAACATTAAGGAACTGCTAAGGAGCCCCCATAATACTGTAATCTTACTTGTACAATAGGGGTGAGATGGTATGACATTCTTTTTTTCAGCATAAAACCACCACCATAAGATATCACACTCTGCTGACATTACCAGAGTGTGATAAAAAATAAAATCACCATGGTTACCTCATCAGAAAATAAAACCACTCTGGCTGCCTCATTAGCCATCTGCTGCTCTCTAGTTCACCTTTTCCTGGAGTTGCATTCCCAGCACCATTTAAACCACTCTAGCTTTGTCATTAAGCACCTGCTGCTCTCTTCTTCATCTTTTCCTGGAGCTGCATTCCAGCACTGTATTTCACAGAGAAAGGAGCACTGTTGGTATTTGCACTACAAATTTTCAACATGGCCTTTTGTGACCCCCACCTCATGAAAGCATGTGGGACCTCTGCTCATGCACTGTGATTTTGTTAATCTGTCCCAAACGTTGATTTCTCACAGTGACCGTGCCATTCTGCACCAGATGTGTGAAAACACAGTTCAGGCAAAATGTGAAAAATTACAGCTGTACCGTTCATAGGGAGGTGTGAAGAGATGGCAGTGTTGAGCATCTGGAGTGAAAATATTAAAAATGCTAGAACATACAAGCATATATGGAAACTGCACACAGCATGCTCATAACAGTAATTTAGTGGAATATGTTCACCAAAATTTCAGCATAGGCATTTTGTGACCTCTGCTCATGAACACTGTCACTATAATTTTCTTAATCTGTCCCACACGTTGATTTCCCACTGTGACCGTGCCATTGTGCACCAGATGTGTGAAAACACATTTCAACCAGAATGTGAAAAATGACGGGTGTACTGTTCATAAGGAGGTATAAAGAAATTCCACTGTTGAAAATCTGGAGTGAAAATATTACAGTCACGAAGTTAAGTGTGTGCGTGGAAACAGCCCAACACACGCTCATAACACAGTCATTATATGGACTTTGTCACAAAATTTTCAACATAGATATTTTGAGACTTCTGCTCATGAACAGTGTCACTGTGATTTTAATAATCTGTCCTGAACACTGATTTCCCACAGTGACTGCGCTATTCTGCGCCAGAAGTGCGAAAACACATTTTGACCAGGATGTGAAAAATGACAGCTGTACTGTTCATGAGGAGGTGTAAAAAAATTTCAGTGTTGAAAATCTGGAGTGAAAATATTACATATTCGCAACGTTACAAGTGTGCATGGAAACTGCACAATGCACGCTCGTAACACAGTCATTTGTGGGAATATTTTCAGCAAATGCGCAACATAGGCTTTTTGGGAGCCCACCTCATGAACAGTGGCACTGTCATTTCATTAATCAGTCCCAAAAGGTGATTCCACGAAGTGACCGCAGAATCACCTTGCAGGATCGAATAACCAGATGACAGTCACTGAATTCATGAGGTGGGGTCCCAAGGACCCGATGTTGAAAATCTGGTGCCAAAATTCACACAAATGGCCAAGATATGCACCAAAGTTGAAAAAAAAAAGTTATGCTTTTTTACAGCTTACCAATATTTTTTCAGTTCATGGTCGGCTTTGAAGAACGCAGACATGTTCCCGGTCCACCTAAGATCATCACACCAGGCTCTGGAGGTAAGTATGAGGTAAGGGGTGGTGTGGGGAGGTGGGTGCACACAGGGTGGGTGCAGGTTGGGGAGGGGGAACGGCAGACTGAGAGGGACCATTTTCTGGTTTACAGGTTGAAAAAAATAACTTAAATCCAGAGCGGGAAGGTTTTCTTTTTTAATAGGGACTTTGGCATGCTAGGGTGGGCTCTCAGTGTGCTGCCTGAGTGTTTGTTGGGGAGGATGTAGCCAATGGGGGTTGGGCACTCCCGTTGACACATACCTAGTGCTTGGGGAGGACAAGAGCTGAGGGGGATTGGGCACGCCCCTCGGCACACAACAAATGGGGGGACAATATGCTGAAGGGGAATGGGCTTCCCTATCGACAAATGAACTGGAAGGGGGCATACCGACAGGGGGATTTGCACCCCAGTCAGTTAGTTTATTTTCAAATGGTGAGGGGGCATGCTGACAGCCTGGGCTCAGCGCATTCACACTGCTGTAAGCTACAGCAGTTTGAACGTGCAACCAGGAATGTAACAATGCAGAAATGCAATATCAAAGGACCAAGCCGTGCTACTATTGGTGCGGCTCAGTCCTTTGAAAAGTTGCCCAGCTCCTCCCCAACAGCTGAAAGGGAGTCATCGCCAGCCTGCTGACTAATTCACCTGACACTGACCTGCCCCTTGAGATGGAGCTCTCCATTAGGCACACCCTTATATAGCACTTCTTATAGCAATGAGTTCATCTGCACCTGTGCACCACGACAAACTCAAAAATACAGCAGTTACCATTTTAGCCAAAGTAAAACAGCAAAATGTTTTTCAATTCAGCAGAACAGATTTCTAAATTGAAACTACCTACTAAAAATAACAAAAAACACACACTTGGAAACAGCAAAAAACACAGAAATTAAGTGGAATACATACTGCACAACCACTTACACCCCTGTTATATAAATGACACACATGATGGGCAGATCATGGGATCTTAAAAATATTCTCACTCCTGCAGAGTAAGGTCTGGATACTTTCACTCGCACCTTAGGCACTCGTAAGTGTCTAGAGCTCACTCTGCAGGAGTGAAAATATTTTCCATATCCGATTCCTGCCCATCATGTATCCCCCATATACCCAGTACTGCATCACCTCTATACAGGTCTCTGGATGATCTCTAGATTATTCCAGGATGGGCTCAGGGCAATCAGTTGCTGCTACTACCTGAACAGTGTCCAGATGAGATTAAAGACTGGATGGCCTCCAACTGACTAGCTCTGAACCATAGCACAAGAGATGTCAGTTAATGAAATATGTTGCTATTGCTGTTCTGCTTTTCCTTTATCCAGATCCCACCTACTCTACTTCTCACTACACATAGGTCCTGTCCACACTTGGAATTTTAAAACATTACAGATGCCCTGTAATGTTTTAAAATCAGGAAACATTGTTCACATCCACATTGCTAATGTTACTGAATATTGTTTCAAAACCGTGTTTAGACCTGATACAGTCAGGGTTTAAGCATGGTTTTGAGAATATTTTGAGAGATAAACATTTTAAGTTACTTGTGTATATGGGCATCCAATCCATTTTTCCTGCTGTTGTTCCTCCTGGGACACACAATGCACTGCACATCCATCCCATAGTTCTGTGCCTGTGCTCATGCATGTGTGGTTGTCTTAGTTACAGGCAGATCAGGAAGTAAACAACCATACATGAGGATCATGGTCAGTGCTGTGTTTTGCAGTCCAAATAATAGCAGTATTACAGTCACCTGTAGCCATATACTGGGCGAAAATTAAAAATCTGTTGAAAATCAATATACAGTAAGGTGTCCTTTCCTGATACTGTGTTAAATGGGACTGTGATTACCACGCAGAGAGATGCCCTGGTTAGTTTATACAAAAGCACAGTATATTCTTACAAAGTCAATCCTGTAACCTCTGAGAAGATGCTGAGCCTCAAAATGAGCAATAGGTGTGCCCACTGGTGTTATGATCATAGAATCATATAAATCTGTCAGCAGCAAAGGACCCCTGCCCATTGAGTCTGTCCCTTGTGCCCCCTTCATAACTTGTCGCCTTTACCTAGGGATAACCCCTTCTCCCCTCCTGTCAATCCATTGTGTGTGTTCCATGCCCTCTTAAATCCTTCCACTGTTTTGGCCCCAACCACCTCTTCTGGCACAAAACAAAACTTCAAAGGTGCTCTGGTAGGCCATGGTGTATATGCAGCATCCAAAGAAACGCAACAACCCAAACAAAAAACTAGGAGTGCACAAAATGAGTCACAGAAATTCCATTAGTGATGCTGGTGTCAAAATGTATTGTGCACAGCAAACAGACAGAACACAAAGCCCCAGCACTTTGAATCCCTGCGGATTCTTCTTCAGGAGAAGGGTGAGAGCCTCTGAGCCCTACAAATTAAGGACTCAAATTAAAGTGACAGTGCTAAGTGAATATAATAAACATTATGTAAACACACACAATACTTATAAAAGTGCTAAAATACAGTAGCAACAAGGCTGGTGATAAATAATTAATACTATAGAAGTCTGAAATCAACACATGTGGTTGTCTCATTGAAATTTACTGATCATGATAAAGTCATGTACTAGAAAAATTTAATTTTTCAATATATAGATATGTTTGTTGTGAAGTGAGTAGTATTCTCTCATTCTGAACCAGTTGATGGCCACCTAAAAGAGAAAAACACAAACAGCAAGATACCCATTAATAATATGTAATAACGAAATAGTATTAGTCACCAAATGTGAACTTATAAAAATATATAGATATATGTATTCCACATTTCAATAGATATTTTAGATTGCATGAATTTTATAGAAAGCTCTTGTTGTAAGTAGAAACATTTCATCAGGCACCCCAAAATTCAAGAGGAGCTCCAGAGAAATTAACAGTGGAGAAGCTTTCAATAAACAATACCGAAAGCCAAACAAGTTGTCATAAACAAAGTAATATAAAATAAAAATATGACAGAAAAATAAGAATACAGGAAGGGGAAAGGGGGAAGGAAGGGGGTGGAGGGGGATGAAAAAAGAAAAGAGAAAGGAAGGGTAAAGCCAATGAACAGTAATCCAATAAAAGGAACAAAGGAGGAATGGCAGCATCTCTTTTATAGGTAAGGGGTTATATCCCAATCTTCATTCAGACCATTATTGTAAAGTGCCCCAATTGGTAAATAAGCCTGCTTTCTTTCTGTAGTAAGGTGTTCTGATGGTTCCAATCTCTTCTGGCAGCCTGTTCCAGGCCTCCACCACCCTCTAAGTGAAATGACACCTCTTCACATTGCTCCTGAATCTTCCTCCCACAATTTTAAATTATGACCGCTTGTCTTAGTTCCTTCCTTCCTCTTGTATGAGCTCCCTTCCCTCACCTTATTTATCCCCCTTACATACTTGAATGTTTCTATCATGTACCCCCTCTTCCTTCTAGTCTCCAGTGGGTACAGATCTAATTTCCCTACACCTTGTCTCGTAGGGCTTTTCATGCAGTCCCTGCACCATTTTGGTCACCATGGTCTGAACTCTTTAGATCCTATCTATGTCCTTGCATTGATGAGGTCTCCAGAACTGCACCCCAAACTCCAGGTGCAGTCTTATCATGGTTGTATACAAAGGGCATTAGTACCTCCCTCCTCCTGCTTGCTATGCCCTTCCCTATGCACGTGAGCATCCTGCTGACTTTGCCTACCACCTTGCTGCATTGATCTCTCACTTTGAGATTGTTTGAAACAATAACAATCCTGTTCCTGCTCTGTTTGCTTTAGTTGCACTCCCACCCCCAATGTGTACACTGCATATTTGTTTTTATGCCTCTCATGTACTACTGTAGAATTTTTAGCATTGAATTTCAGCTGCCATGTGTTCAACCACTGTTCCAGTCTTTTCAGATCCCTCCTCATCGCCTCTACCCCCTCTGGGTTTCCACCCTGTTGCAGGTTTTAGTGTCATCTGCAAATAGACACACCTTCCTCTCCAGTCCCTCTGCTATATCACTGAACTAAATTTTAGAGGATGGGTCCCAGTACTGACTTATGAGGCACTCCACTAGTCACCTCCCTCTGCCCTGAATGTACCCCATTTACCACCACACTCTGGCCTCTGTCCTTAACCAGTTTTCCACCAATCTAGTTATCTTATATCCCACCCTAAGCTCCCCAGCTTATTACCAGCCTGCAGTAAGGGGACAGAGTCAAAGGCCTTGCTGAAATCCAGATAGGCCACGTCCACTGCCTTCCTTGATTGATGGCCTTTGTTACCCCATCAAAGAACTCAATTAGGTTTGTCTGGCATGACCTACAAAAAGTGAAGCCATGTTGCTTGTCATCCAGCAGTCTGTTGTCAATTAGATAGTTTACCACTCTTTCCTTTAGTAGCCCCTCCATCACCTTCCCTGACACTGAGGTGATGCTGACCAAGCAGTAATTCTGCATCTCCTCTTTGCTACCCCCTTGTGCAGTGGCACTACATTGACAGTCCTCCAGTCTTAGAACCCGCCCCCCATATCCAGAGACAAGTTAAATAGCTTTGCCAGTGGTGCTGCTATTTCCCCCCTCAATTCCCTATGACGTAAGCCATCTGGTCCCATTGCCTTGCCTACCTTCAACCTTCCTAGTTTTTTCTTTAACCCTGTCTTCACTGAATGGGTTTGGATCTACCCTTCTATTATCCCCTTCCTTACTTTCTAATTCTGGTCCCTTTCCATCCCCTTCCACTGTTAATACCAAACAGAAGTATCTATTCGTAACTCACCTTTTCAATGCCTCCCTCTGCCAGTACTTCCCCCTCCCCTTGACTTTCACTATCCCCTGTCTTGTTTTCCTTTTTTCTCCAACATACCTAAAAAAGTTTTATCTCCCCATTTAACCTGCTTGGCAATTCTTTCCTCCATTTCAATGTTTGCTCTCCTAAAATTCGGCCCTCTATCCTTCTGTTTCTCCTGATAAATATCCCAGTCTTCCCAACTCTGGGTCTTCTTATACAACCTTAAGGCCTTTTTTCTCTCTCTGTAATGACCCCTACTACCTCCTTGTTAAACCAGACTGGCCTCCTTTTTTTATTCTTACCTACCATCTTTATGCAGAGCTCAGTGGCTTTTAATATCCCCCTTTACTACAGCCCCATAATTCTTCCACATCCCACAAATTCTCCTTACCTTCTATTTCCTCCCTAAAAATCCCTCTCATTCTTACAAAATCTGCCCTCCTGAAATCTAATACTTTCGTGTTTGTCCTATTTGTTTCCTTTCCTGTTTTTATCTTGAATTTTACTGGTTTGTGGTCGCTCATGCCTAGACTGTCTCCCTCCTAGAGATACAGCAAAATTTAATTTCGCTGGCAAAATTCCAGTGAAATCACAAATTTCACAGCATGAAACATTTCATGAAATTCACGCATTCTGTGAAATATTTTGCTGTGAGAAATGAGGAAACGCAGTGGCAAAATGCAGAAATTTGCCCAAGAAAGGCAGAATTTCATCTTCCAGTGGCAAAATTCAGCCATTCGAGGAAGAAGTTCCACATTTTGCCAGTGAAATTCTGCTTTTTGAAGGCAGAATTTAGCATTTTGCATCCACAAAATATTTTGCGTAATGAGTGAATTTAGCAAAATATTTTTTGGAATGAAATTTGCGGATTTCGCCAATCTCTACTCCAACCACCACTTCTTCCAAACTCTCCCTATTTGTGAGTACTACGTCTAGTATTGTACCCCCCTAGTGGACTCCTTCACCAGATGTTTTAGGAGAGCCCCCTGCAGTGCTTCAAGTATCTCCCTGCTCCTGGCAGATGATTCCGTAGGGACATCCCATTCTACATCTGGGAGGCTTAGATTACCCAGAAGTAGGACCTCTCCTTTAATAGCCATATGTTAAATAACCTACTTTATCCACCTGTCCCCTCTTCCCCCTGTGTAGGAGACCTGTAAATTCACCTACAATAGCCTTTTTTTATCACAAAATTGTTTATGCCACCACTTCCGTGGACCTGGCAGGGGCTATGACCCCCCCCAAAAAGATATGTTCTCCTGCCCATCAGAGCCATCATGGATCCTGCCGGGTCCCGGTATTTTTCCTCAGGTTTTTCTCCTGCACCCACACCCTTACAATGGGCACAACAGCTGTCTCAACTTCCACTGAGGCAACCAAGTGCCCTGGGTGTGGGCCGAACCCCCCTCTTGTACTGACGCATGCTGCACAAACCCCCCCTCCCCAAGGAAGGACAGCAGTCCCCTGGATGCTGAATCCTTACTGACCCCCCTGCCGACCCCAAATGACCCGAGTCCATTTCTGAAACCTGGTCACTGGCATGGTGTGAGGTGTGTTGTCCAATGCCTCAACCTTCAGCACCACCGGGCAGGCAATTCACTTAGCATTAAAGAGGTCACTGTCTACTTTTCCAATGTGACCCACAGGACCTCTGCCACCCCAATTCCTCCAAACCCTACATAGCCCAAATGTCTTCCTTGATGTAGACTGCTACACCACCACCCCCAATTCCCTACCCTGTCCCTCCTGAAAAGTCTGTATCCTGGAACTCATACTTCTCAAGAATGATGCTCTGAACACCAGGTCCCTGTTATAACCACAATGTGTAGGTCTTCCTCCATCATCCTTGCCTCCAGTTCCACCATTTTGTTCCCAATACTCCTGGCATTTACTGACAGCCCCTTCCACCAAAACTCTCCTTTTCCCTTGCTACACCTTGTTTCCCTTCTTGCCTCCTTTGACAGGGGATTACTAGCTGGGCTGTTCCCAATTGCTCCCCCCTGCTCAGTTTAAATGCAACTCTTCCCTTACATAGATATCTAGTTTATCCTTCAAGACTGTAGGGATAAAACCCTTGATGGAAAAAATATTTTATTTTTATTATCAATAACTGATTTGTTTAATTATTATTATTATTATTATTTTATGTGGTTTTTATATGGTATTAAGATGGGAAATGTTTACTCTAATTTCTGATTAAAAATAAGGTTGATTAAGTCTTAAAAACATTAAATGATGCCATTTAAAATGGAGTCAGCTTCAGAGTTCAGAAAAAAATGGTTTTAAAGAGACTGTTTCAAATTTCAGGGCTCTGTGCTCTAGCTGTGGAACAGAGATAAGATGGGGCCTAGCCACATTACAGGGAAGATGCTGTTATTAGGATTTATATGGGTGTTTGTACAGGGAAGTCTTGGCTCGTGCTAGGTGTGAATGACTACAATCAGATAGGAGGTTATGTGACTGATACAGGCTAGCACCAATAATAAAAAAAAAATGTACCTTATACTTTACGAGTCCCATTACTTTTTATAGAAATAAGAAGTTTTATTCATAGTTTAAAGATACAATGTACTGCCACTATGAAAATTGGACAGTTATTGAACACTAGTATGATGAATAAGCTTATCCAATTTCATGATTGCAGAATGAAGGGTTCTGAAGTTATAATTTAAACTTATTTAATATAATTTTCTTATTAGGAAACTAAACAAACCTAGTATCTTGTGATAGATCACATCTTAAGCAGTCTAACAATATGACTATTAAGTCTGTATTTTGTTGCTATAGAGAGAAATACTGTCTAAAGCTTTATAGTAAATTAACTTTTCTGACAGTGATGTATTGCTTACCTTGAAAGAACAAAGAACTTATTTTATTTATTTATTTAACAGACTTTAGGATTACAGCCTTTGAGTCAGGGACTCATTTACAAAGGCTCCGCATCAGAAAAACAAACATAAACACTTAATACATATAGACACAGAATGGCAGCTAAAGGTTACAGATCTTTTAGTTATACAATATTGCAGAATCAAGATCATCTATACATTGCATTGAATGTGTTACAGAGAGCTGTATTTTACAGTTTTCAAGAGAACAATAAGTTTGCTGATAGAAGGAGGGAGTAACAGGTTTGATATTTACAGTGAAGTAGATAATTAGATACCTTGTGAGTGCAGCCAAGGGAGGCATTGTTAATAGGTAATGTTTGGTAGCCCTATCGGTAGAAGCTCAGTGGTGGGGTGGTCTCGTAAGATGACAGATAGATTACCCAGCACTAGCTGGTACATTGGCAGTGCCATGAAGTGAGAATGTGCTCTTTGAGGGCTGACTTGAAAGGTCCTAATTTGGAGATGGAGGAGACATCAGAAGGGAGTTCACTGTACCAGGCTGGGGCCCTGTGTGGGAATGACCTTTGGGCTAAGGAGGTTCTAACCTTGAGATAGACCACACTTGTCAGTTGGCAGTACGGGTGTTCACTGAGATGTGGGAGGATAGGAGAGAGGCCAAAACCCCCAAGGGGGTAAGCCCCAGGTGTATTTTCTTTGTGAGGATGTATGTTTGATAAAATAGCCTTTCATCCAGGGTAAATAGATTTGTCAGGGCATACAGGGTACAGGTATGAGTACGCTTGTCTGCCCTGGTGAGAAGTCTGCATGCTTTGTTTATGGCAAGGTGGATTTGGTTAAGGGCTGTGTGGTCAGCAGCTGAGTAGCTAGTGAGCCCTTAATCGACTAAGGAGAGGAGTGAAGAGGTCACAGCCAGATTAAGGGCTTCTGGAGGTAGGCAATCCTTGTGCCGCTACGATAGGCCTATACGGACATTTATGGCTGATGATAGTGTGTCAATGTGTGAATGGAAGGAGAGGCTGGAATCAAATGTAAGGCCCAAGTATTTGTATATATGGACCTGTTCTAGAGGAAGGAGAGAGTGGGAGAGGATTATTAGCTGTGCATTCTTGGCCTTATTCTGTGGATGGGCAAAGAGCATAGTCTTTGTCTTTTTTACATTGACCACATGTCTTTGGTCTATGAACCAGTTTTTAACCTGGTTAAGTGTGTGTTGGAGGGAGGACTGCAATACTGTGCGATCTGGGTGTGAGGCAAAAAGAACTGTGTTGTCTGCATAGAGTAGTAGGTTGCTGGAGCAGGAATTGGGCAAGGTGTTTAGGTAGATGCTGAATAATAGAGGTCCAAGGATGGAGCCCTGGGGAACCCCAGAGCAGACTGGCAGGGTGGTTGAGAGGGTGTTGTTTACTTTGACACATTGTGATCTAGCTGTGAGGTAACTGGAAAACCAGGAGATGGGTCCATGGGACAGACCTATGTGGTGGAGTGTGCTTAAGAGTAAGGGGTAGGAAACTGTATCAAAGGCCTTTGACAGGTCGATGAAGACAGCTCCAGCTAGGTGTTTTCTATGCAAGGCAGAGTGAATAAAATTAGAGAACTCAGTGAGAGCCATAGTTGCAATGTGCCCAGATCTGAAGCCATGCTGCTCCCTACAAAGTAGGTTATGAGCAAGTAGGTACTCAGTGAGTTGGGCGGCTATAATTTTTTTGAGGGCTTTCGAGAGCGGTGGGAGAATGGATATGGGATGGTAGTTATTGGGGGAGGTGCTGTCACAAATCTTCAGTAATGGGGTGACTGTGGCAGTCTTCCAGGCTGCTGGGAACTGCCCCAGACTTAGGGAGAGGTTAATGAGGTCAGTCAGTGGGGAGAGGACTGTATCTAGTACTAGTTGTAGGATTCTCATATCAAAAGAATCTTTGCAATGGCAAGAGCCACTGAGTGCTTTAATGAGAAAAGGTATTGCCTCATTCATAGAGATCTACCTGAGATGGAAGGGGGGATGCTGGGTGATTGGGGATGGGATTGCAGGAGTGGGGTAGAAGAAGTTATTTGGGAGTATTGCAATAAGGTCAGAGAATGATGAGTTGAGGAAATTGGTGATGGCCAGCGGGTCAGTGGTGGGGACATTGTTGACATTGTTGACAGTTAGTAGGAGGGGGGAGCCAGGATTTTCCATTGAGTTCCTTGATATTGTCTCAGAACAACTGAGCATTCTCCCAGAAGGTGGCAAGGGTTGTTTTGTAGTAGCCCGATTTGGCCTGTTTAATGGCCCAAGTGCATCTGTTACAAGCTGCTTTATAAGCTTGCCTGTCTGCCTGCATGCCAGATGCAACTGCTTTATGCCAGAGATCATCTCTGTGCTTTAGCTGTTGGAGCAGTGCAGGCATGACACAGTGGGCATTATGTTTCTTGGATTGCATTTTTGCTAGTGGGACATAGATGTCACATGCTTTATTAAAAGAACAGGTGAAATAATCAAGGGCTTCATCTATAGTAGGGGCCCTGGAGATGGGAGACCAGTCCCATTGAGTTAAATATTTTCTTAGTTTTGTGAGGCTTCTGGGTCAGAGATGACACTGGGCAGTATAGTTTGGTTTGGGTTTCTGCTGAAGACACAACCAGGAAAAGAGGATGGGTGAGTGGTCACTTAGGGAGTCTGGAAGGACCACCAGGTCAGAGATTTTGTGGGGACGGTTGGTGAGGAGAAGGTCAATCAGGGTACTAGAGCCATTAGTGGGGTTCACCCTGGTAGGTTGGCTGATCAGCTGGGTCAGGTCCAGCACAGTGAAAGTGTCTTTGGTGTGGGAAGCTGAACTAGCAAGCCAGTACACATCAATTTCTCCAACTATGATGTGTTCTGTTTTGAGGGGAAGATGGAGATGTAGTTAGCAAGGGATTGTGTAGCAGGAGCTTGGTTTCTTGGGGGGGACATATGTGACAGTAAGAATTACAGGGGCTCTGGAGGGATCTGGAGTAAGTTTTAATGATAAGGCTTGGGCACCATGGTCTAATGGAGGTATTGGAAGGGCTTGGCATATCATGGCATCATGGATGTACACAGCACAACCCCCACCACGTTGGCCCATTCTGTCAGCTCTGTGAAGGGTGAAGCCAGGGAGGGCAACCAAAGAGTCAGGTGTCTTTTGGAGAGCCAGGTTTCTGTCAGTGCTAGCACATCTGGCTGATGTTGAAGTATCCAGCAATGGAGACCTGCTGTCTTTTTGGTTAAGCTGCAAATGTTCATTGCAGCTATCCTAAGCCCATGGTGCTATAAGCTAGGGCTGGGCAAGATGGGGTCCAGGTTAGGATGAACATTTCCTGAAATTAGTAGGAGTATGGCAAAGACTCTGAGGACATCAAATGATCGTTGCCTTATTGTCAAGGATAGCTGCCTTCTAGTTATAGTGTGGGTAGTACAAGGGATGGCCAGGGTGATAAGTGTTGGGAAAGATAGGAATGTGATCTGGCATGGAGGTTGATGGTGGCACATGACTGCAGGGAGATATTTGGGTGGGATGGGGGATGCAAGAGAGGTAGTGGCAGTATGGGTGACAGTCAGTGGTGGTTCATAGGGGTGGGAGGTGTGAGAAGAAGACCCTTGAAGGGATGGCTTACGAGTCCAAGAAGTAGGATAGTAAGAGTGATCAGTAGGAGCCTGGGTGGTCTGTGTGACAGTGAGTGTCCAGCAAGTGGTGATAAGGGGGCAGTGGCCCAGTGTCGCTATAAGGGTGGCACTCTGATACCCATAATTGTGGTGCTCTCTATGGCACAGCCATAGGGTGACTGACTATGGTTTGTTAGGGTGTAATAATTTGCTTTAGGGAGGAAGGACCCAGGATGATAAGTGCTTAGGGGAGAGCAGGGGGAAAAGGAATGCAACCTCCAAGAGTTATTGCCCTCTAGTGGCTTTGCAGTATAATTTGCAAATAGAAAAAAAAAACAGTTGTTGTATCAAAAAAGAGACAACTAAGGAATGTGTTTTTACAAAAAGTAATGTTTTAAATACTTTAAGAATGGATTTTTCTTACAAATATTATATCATTATGTAGCTTAGAACAATTAGAGCAAGACTATCACTTTATTTTAAGAATTTATATTAAAATTATGAAGGTATAGCCTTAATAGTGTAACTTAGGAAATATAAATGTTATAAACATCAGACTTTTACCAGAATGAGTGGCTTACGGTAAAACACCTGACTATGTAAGTTTAATGTTTAAAGTAGGCTAAATAAAACTTTTATTTAAGAAAAATAATTTTGACCAAAAACTAATCTTTAGGAGAAAGGGATCGTGTTAAGAGGCATGTCTGTATGTCATCATTTATCTTCTGAGATGCCCTACCTTTCTAGCAACTCAGGCCAATCAAAATCTGGTGATATCATTGGGGCAGTTTTATATTAGTGAATTTGTCTGGTCCCACCTCAGCCTGGAGCAAAATATTGATGCAAAAAGATCTACATTAGTTTAACTAAGAAAGCCTTTATGCTGTAGCTAGGCTAAAGAACTTTGGACCATGCCTGTTTGGAATGCAGGGACCAGCCTAATGATAGCCAAAAGCTTATGCAGTGCTGCCAAAAGATCCAGGTGCAAGGACATTATCATTGTGTATGAAGCAAGGTCTGTGTTTTAATTGTTAAACCTTGACTGAAGTAATGTTGCCTGCTGTTGCCAAGACACAGACTTAATTTTAAAACTGGCACAAACTATACAGCGTGATGAGCAGAAAGAGTTCCAGTGTCTTAAGGTTTTAAAAGCAGATGTACAACATCAAAGAGTTATCCAGTTCCAGTTGTTGAAACAACTTTGCTATCCACAAGAACATTCTTTGAATCCAGTATTGCTATGGACTGTGCAGATTGAAGCTGTGTTCTACAAATCCAAGAACCAACGTTTGGTAATGTGATTTTCAAGAAAAGTTTATCATGCAGTGTTTGTCCTTGCTAAAAGAAGTTCCAGGGTCAAGGTTAGCTGACAAAGAAACCTTTTCATCAAGAGCCAGACTCAACTAAGAGTTCTAAGTTGAGAAAAGATGAACTACTTCTACAACCAGAAATATAAGCATTCCTTTTAATTACTTTCATTAATTAATTTCAGTTGATAGTCTTGGTAATTTAAATTGGCTTATCTGGGAAAGTAAGAAGGGAACTTGCTTTTAACTATAGAAATTGGGTATATCTAGTTTAAGCTTTGAGCTAAGAAATGTTGAATGATTTAAAAAGTTAAAACTGAGTTTATGAAAGTGTAGTACAAAACACTAATGTAATGAGTTGTTGCCAGTTCTCATAGAAAATACATTTTAATATGCTATAAAGTTCTGAAACAAATTTTATACAGAAATAATCTGAGATATCAATCTTATGTGTTATATGTTCTTATGCATAAAGGTTATGGTAAATACAAAGCATGATAAATGTTTAGTATAACTGTTGCTATTTATTATGCTGAGTATTGCTTATTCCTTTGCATTGTTTATTTGCTAGAATTTGTTTTATTAGTTTGCTGGATTATCTGAAACAATTTTGATATTTACAATAGTATGCTTGATATTTATGCTAATGAGAAATATTTAGAATTATTGTATAGGTGTAAATAAAATATGTATTTTTCATATAACTAAAAGTGTGGTAAGCAGTATCATTTGCCATTATACTTGAACCTGGAGAATATAGGATAATATCATATGTGAATTGTGAAGAGTCCATTTGGAGAATTAATAATCAGTTATTAAAAGACAACATTACAGTGAGTCATCTGAAAGATTTGATGCATCTGTTCTTCACTTATAATACTGGCTTTGTGAGTAAGGTGTATCAAGAATAGGCAGATTTAAAATATTTTATGAGGAGAGAATTGCTTTGATTGGCTACTTAGAGAAAGAGGCAAAAGATGGAAAAGCTTCTCAACTGTTGACAGAAATTCAACATACAGAAAAACATTTGTCCTCCTCTACTCCAGAGTCATTAAGACATGGACTTCTCTCTCTCCAAAATAATTATTCTGAGTTGCTTTGAGAGCAAACAGATACACTAAACTTAGAACTCAATCAACTTATATTGACCTGGGGAAAAAAGCAAATCAGTTAATGGTCTCTCACCTTAGATAAATAGAAGCCTCCAGAATTATTCCCTCGATTATTGCAGATCCAGACGCAAATGATTTGATACCTTTTATTGGACCAACATAAATGCAACAACAAGAACATCTATGTTGGTCCAATAAAAGGTATCAAATAATTTGCTTCTGAATCTGTTCTTACAAGAACCAATATGGCAAAGGCTAAATCTGTATGTCAGCATGGAAGATACTCGATTATTTCAGACATTGATAATACAGTTAAAACAGTGTTGAGGAAGATTGCTAAATAATCTGAAATCTAATATCGTAAGTTGTATGGTCCTTCCCAAGACCCTTCATCAAAAATGGAGATACAGAATTATTTGAATAATCTGGATCTTCCAGTTTTGTCATAAAATCAGTATGAAGAGCTGGGGAAACCTGTATAATTGTCTGAAGTCTTGGCAGCTATTAAAGGTTTGTTTTTGGAAAAGGCTCGAGGCCCAGATGGTCTTTTGGCCAGTTTTTTTAAAGGTTTTATGGAAGAGTTGGCTCTTGTGTTGCTAAGATTTTACTCAGCTATACCTAAACATGGTCTTTCAGATCCAGCACTTATGAATGTATGTTTTCCCAAACCAGGGAAAGATCGTTCAAGGATAGTTAATTACCATCCTATATCCTTAATAAATTATGACATTAAAATCCTAACTGAGATATTGACTTCTAGAAATAATGCAGTTTGGCATAATATTATTTGTCATGAACAGGTGGATTTTATGCCAGGTAGGTCCTCATCAGATCATTTTCGTAAATTGACCCATATTTTTTCTTCATATGGAGATCTCTGCATGCCAGCGGCCTTGGTATCCTTAGATGCAGAAAAAGCCTTTGATAGAGTTACTTGGTCATTAGTGTTGGCCAGGTTAGATAAATTCAGATTTCCATAGCAATTTATTAAATGGTTAAAAGTTATTTATTCTTTCACAATGCAAGAATTTATTTTAATGCTGCTTTTTCTTCTTCCATTCCATTATATTGTGGCACTCGACAAGGGTGCCCAATGTACAGTTATTGTTTCATTTATATGTAGAACCCTTATTACATTTATTGCTCACAACCATCACATAACAGGTATCTTAGTAGATAATAGATCTTTAAAATTTTCCTCTTATTCTGATGATTTATTACTACATGTTTCTTTTCCAGCTAAATCCATCCCAGCTGCTCTTGATGCAATTTTTACATTTACTAAAGTTGCTAATTATAAACTCAGTCTTGACAAATCAGAAGTAATGTCCCTAAATGTTGGGGGTATATAAAGCTGAAGTGCAAGCACTGGGTTTGTCTTGTGCCCCAAATCATATTAAGTTTTTAGTGATCAATTGAAAAGGCAAATTTGGATAAGAAACTATTGGCAAACAAGCACGATTTTGAAAGGTGAAAAGTTCTTTCCTTGATGCTTTGGGGCAGAATTAATATAATTAAAATGAATGTTTTTCCTTATTTATTTTATCATTTGAATACTGTATGCTGAATTTATTCATTTGTGTGAAGTACATACCTTGATAACTCATTTTATTTGGTTAGATAAACAACCTAGATGTGCATACCTTAATTTTTCTATCTCTAAGCATCAAGGAGATCTTAAGGTACCTAATTTCTTAGAATATTACTTGGCTAGCCATGCAAGTAAACATTTCTGTTTGTTTGTTTCTACTAATACTGATAGCTTTTTTTTATATAGTTCAATTTCGTTAGATGTAGGGAAGGAACTTATTGGACAGTCGGGCCTTTTTCCATTTTCATTTCTGTATATTAAATATTTACTTCCTTCTCAGATTCATGATTCTCTTAATGGGGAGTCTATCAAAGTACACACTCAATTAAGTAGAGCCTTGGGGAATTAGTTTACTCACAATATAACCCAACCCTTATTCGGCAATCCTAATTTCAAATTGAACTATAACATTTTACATAAATCATGGCTCCCTAAATTAACAAATCCAAAGTCTCCAGCTTGCTCAGAGATGGCCATCTTCATCCTTTAAAGACATTATGTAATGATTTTGGGTTAGGTAATAAAAATATTTTTAAGCTTTTTCAGCTTAAATATTTTTTTAGCTCATTTTTGTCCTCCACCTTAGAATATTTCTTAAAATAATTTTTGGACTATGTCATAGGGATGGCTTCCCAACCTCATGAAATTTCAAAGATATACTGTATAGTTTATTTCTTTCCTATTTTTCATAAATATAAATAGAGAATGCCCCTTCTGGATCAAGTCTCTCCCAAATCAGCAATATAATTGGTAAAAAATATAGAAAGATGTACATTTTTACTTTACTAATGATAATCTTAAACTTACTTAATTTGACACCTTGCACAATCTTTATTATTCTCCTCAAAAATTATTTAAATTGAGTAAGCTGTCCTCTCCTACAGTATATGTGAAAAGTGTGGTTATTCGAAAAGTAACTTGTTTCATATTTTTGGAGAATGCCCTAAGGTACTGCCTTTGTTGAAATTATTAGATCTGAGGTCAATGTATTTTTGGAGCTTGATCAATTTTTCATTCCAGGGTTATGCATTGTGGGGGACTTTCCTGTAAATTTAATTAAGCAATAATGGTTTCTATTGCTATGATTTCAATCACTGTCAAGAAAGTTGTTCTTTGACACTGGAAAAGCAGTCCATTCTTTCTTATCAAGAATGGATTCATGATATTTTGTATAATCTGCACACAGAGAAGATGATTGCAAGTATACATAATAACCTTGGTTCATTTTCTCAAACATGGGGCAAGTTACATGCCTTTTATACTAAGTGGCTATCTGGAACGAGACCCCTTTTTTCTACCTTTTTCCACTTTTTTTCCATTTTCTTAATATATGTTATTACTTGTTATAGTTTTAAACTATGGATGCCTGATGTTATATAAAGGCCAGATAGCTGTTAATATTTGCAATATCGGTTTTAGTCAGTACTTATGTTTAATTTTTTCTTAATTATTGTCATATGCTTTGTGTCTTTGGCTTGAGTGTATTCAAACATTCTGTATCTCTGTGGAGGAGGGGTGGGGTGAACAAGCAGAGGTGGGGATTAGTTTTGTGTATATGTTTGTATGTTGCCTGTTTTATGTTATTTTATAATGTGTGTTTATTATTAGTTGTTTTTTATAGTTGATTTGTGTTATTTATATTTAATAAATAAAATAAAATGTCAAACAAATAAAAGTTTTACCTGATGCAAGTGATCCCACAAGTGTGAAATCGGGTGAGAAAGGGATGGACCTCTGGACACCAGGGAATCCTTCCTTTACTATCAGGCAAGGGTTTGGGTGGGGAGCAGGACCACCAGACAGCAGGGACTATTGGACTGAGGTTTGGGCAGGAGGGCATGCTGCAGTACTTCCACCAACAACTAGGGTTGCTCAGATTAAGGCAAAATCTCATTCAGCAATTTTTGCTCTGCACAACAGGCCCTTGCAAGGAGCAAAT
Organism: Neoceratodus forsteri; assembly: GCA_016271365.2. Lineage (NCBI taxonomy): Eukaryota > Metazoa > Chordata > Ceratodontiformes > Ceratodontidae > Neoceratodus > Neoceratodus forsteri. The sequence goes on from CM057459.1 coordinate 897,714,602, forward strand.
ACTCTGTAAATCTGACTGTGCCAACATTCAGGGCCCCTCTCCCTGAGTTGCATTGTGTTCCCCTCCACTCTTTGTGGTGGCACAAACCTGGCTTGAACATGTAAATCTGGTTCTGTGAATACCATCTTGGTGCAAAAACGGGTTTGCTCAGGCAAAACCTGGTTTGTGCCAATAGAAAATGTTGTGAATCCTGGCCCAGGACCTTCAATGACATTGTTGTGTTATGATATTTTACTGTTTAGCTGTTTTTTTCAATTCTTTAACTGTTTTCATTAAAGAAAAAAATGCAATAAAAAATACTGTCAATGTTTTGTTATTAAAACCACTGTTTAAATGTTTTTGTGATTCTTTAAATGCTTTCAATAAAGAAAACATACAACTTATTTAAAAAGCTACTTTGAAAACAATGCCATTTACAAAGAAAAAAAACTACTTTGAAAGCAATGTTCTGTTATTAAAACTACAGTCTAACTGTTTTTGCAATTCCTTGCCAGTCATCATTAAAGAAAATGTGCAATTTACCACCAACAACAACAAGGACAAAAATGTATCTGACTTACTTCACTTTTTTTGTACGTTTTCCTAGCCAGGGCAGATCCTCAATTATTTTTCAGTTATTCAGCTAGTGCATCCCTTATTGTGGAAGCCTGCCTATTCATGCAGCCAGAATCATTCCTCTGGAGGCAAACAGTCATTGGTATCAGGCTGCTGGAACACTTTGTTTTTCTGTTCCAATGTCCAGCTGCTCATCACATATTCAGAGTTACTGTAGCAGACATTATTTAGTGCACAACAGGCAGTAGTAATGAACAGTACATTTTCAATGCTGTACTCACTGTGCTTTAACAGACATCTTCACCTCCGCATCATAAGGCCAAGGTGATCTCCACTACCATGCAGACACTACTGAGCCTATAATTGAAGTTCTTTTTCCTGGGATTGGTGTAATCAGGATATGGCTTCATAAGCCAAGGCAGCCCAAGATAGGCAGGGTCCCCTAATAACAGGTCTAGTACAGTGGTTCCATTAATTTCATGAGTCAGCAGTGGGAATAACTTGCCACTTTGCCCCAGCTTGAATAGAATGCTGTTTTTCAGAACCCTTGTGTCATATACCGTTCCAGGACATCCAACATTGATGTCTATAAGCCAGTATGGATGGTCTAGAACTGCTTGCATTATGACAGAATAGTATGATTTCCTGTTGTAATATTCTGTGGCATTTCTGGGAGTGAGATAATTGGTAAATGAGTCTCATCAACAGCTCCACCACAGTTAAGGAAATCCCACTCCAACTTGAACCCTTGCATCATGTCAGGCACACACTGGATGGTAATCAGTTTAAGCACAATCACCTAAACTACTGCTTTGCATACCTCAATTACAATTCTGCCAACTTTGGCTCTCCCCACACCAAACAGATGGCTGAGTGTCCAGTACTTGATATTTGTTGCTAGACATCAGATTATAATTGCAACCCTTTTATCTACTAGTACTGCCAGAAGCAGCCTGGTGTCCCTTTTCACAGTGTATGGTTGTATTTCTGTGCACAAAAATGTGAACGTGGCTCTGGTCATTTGAAAGTTTGCTAACCAGAGCTTAGCAGACCTAGTATGAAGAACTATGTGGTCCCACCATGTGGGGCTGCGCTCCCTAGAAACATACACCATGATCAACAGTGCCCACTGCATAGGCACATGCTACAGCATAATGAAACTGTGATGCTCTCAATCAGCTTTTGTTTCATTAATAGAAATCTATCAGCTCTGAGTTGCCTTATTGTTCTCCTCTTCTGCAGCTGAATATGTAATTATAGGTTACTACTGAGAAAACAAGCTGCCAACAGCATAATGAGGCACTGAAGCATGGGGGGCACTATGTTGCTGATTGCTGTTTACATGGAAACACCCCTGTACATCATAGGAAAACAGCTTCCAACATCCTTGTGTCCCCTGGTGCATTGTGGGATGAAGTATTGACTTGTACACGACATGTCTGACAAGAGAGTGGAAAGTGTGTTTAAACATGCTTTCATTTCTGGGAATATGGATGGATGCATAACCGTGTTAGACATGGTTACAACCAATGTGGATGTGGCAGCACGGTAAGCATGGTAATGGTTTTAAAACCATTACCAAATATTTTTACTGGTGTGGACAAGACCATAGAGTAGCATTTAAAAACTCAGTCACCTTACTCCAATTATTACAACGTTGACTAATAAACAATTTTTCCTCCTTCAGTCACTTCTTTTGCTACAATTGGATTTCAAAACCTTCAGTCCCCCTACAGAGTTTTCAACCAATGATTTTATTAGACTTGATATCTCATATGTATTTGCTGAATGGGGGCCTGCATTCTACAGTTTACTGATAATGTAAACAAGTGCTGAAAATATGTGTTTAGTATAATACCACTGACATTTATTGTGATCTGCAGTATTTTCTCTTACTATGTGGCTAAGATGAACTCTGACCCAAATCTACCCTCTCAAACCCAATCTATGTTGCCCCATGTGGCTCTGACATTTCATTTACATGCAAAGGTCAAAAGCTATTCCATATTAACATTAGAGTGTGGTACCTAAACTGAATGAACTGATATCCTGGGTCTTTGTTCTCGAGCCAATATTATTGCATTGTCAGAAAACATGACTTAACTCCAGAATCCTCAGTACATGCATTCATATAAATGTAGCTTTTCTCCCATTTACTGAGTTCACACAGTCATATACTGTACAAGGATACTCATTGTACATACAAGAAAGAAACACACAGAGGGGGTGTTGGTTTTGTTCCATGGACAGTCTTATAGTTTCAGAGGTAATGGGGGACACACCTGATAATTTGAAGGCCCTCCACATGAAAGCATATCTGAACACTGCCATAACAGTGGACTGTATTTATAGGTCTCTGAAGGGATCTCATGACTTTTATTCCTTTATTGGTGCCTTTGGCTCTACTTTTGGTAGCTACAGTGTTGAGACATTCCTGCTTTGTGTGACCTTAACCTTGACAGATTGAGAAATGATTCATCCAAATACTTGCCATGCTCTTTCTAATTTAAACCTATCAAAAATGATAACAGTACCCACAAACCTCAACAATGTAGCAACATCCATATCCTTCTATACTGAATTCTTGATAACCTCCCTGATAGAATCTCAAATGCTGCTGCATGTTCCAAGTGATTCTGTTATTATTCCATTAACTTCTGTAACTGGAACATGTGTAGCAAAATTCCCCTCCAAAATGATCAGAGCTCACTGACATATGCATTTTATATTGGATATTTCTCACTTAGCTGGAGTGTTTAAACTATAAATACGTGTAAAATATATGGCACTACTGTCTGTGAGCAGTTCCCCTTCTTAAAAGATATGTACACATGCCCCTGTAAATAAATGTTGGAGTTTGAAGCAGGTTAAAGTCTAAAGTGTTCTACTTGAGTTGGAATAATTCTTGCATGGTTGAGAGCTGAATTCAGGTATGTACCCTACAAGCTAATGTACTGTAAAAGCAGAGCATCCAGTCTGAAGGAAAGCAAGCTCTCTCTCTCTCTTTCTCTCTTACTCCTCTTTCCCATCTATCTATACAAATGAGCTATGCTGTGCAGAACAAATGTGAATATACAGTTACAACAAGTTGAAAGCCGGTCCTCTAATTACTTTATTTAGGGGCATGGAACACATATTGTGTGATGCAAGTCTAAATGTATGTTTTGATCAACAAAGGTGGCCCCATTTTAGCTCCAGGGCCAAAGGTGCAATGAATAAAGATGGTCAAGAAGATCAGAGGAGTGTTTCTGGTGGACTGCAAAAGGTATTGACTTTCCCTATTGGACTATGGCAGAGAAAATGAAGATGTGGCCTGCACCCATTGCCCATGCTGCTCTGGCTTGCCCAACAATGGGGCAGCTAAGGCCAGACATGCAGTGATTCATAAAAATAGACCAAAAAGGGCTGCTGCAGTAGAGAAGTTAGGATTTTTCCTTGCTGGTTACAGTGGCAGTCCAGATTGCTTAGGCTCTTGCAGGGACATAAATATCTGTAGATCAGCATCCTCCTTCAGTGGTGGGGTTTCAGTAGAATGCTTGGAAATTCTGCATGAGAGTTAGGGGTTGCTGCCAGTGAGAATCTACTAGCTATTACCTTAGACATGGTAGTGAGCCTTGAAACTATTGCCTGACCTCTCCTCACCACCAGGGACAAGTGGAATCAGAGGGTGTAGGGGTCTATAGCACACTCAATTCACATTTTTTCCATGTTTAAACTACATACAGTATGTTTTACTTTAACAATGGCAATTTGACAAAAAAAAAATTAATGTAGCAGATCTTTCCTTACTAAAGTCATTTTAGACAATTTACATACTGTATATATTTAGTTAAAGCTCCTAATGTTACTTAGTTTCTAATACATTATTCTTATTCTTACCAGATATTTACTGTGATTTATGACATTTTGCTTTTGAAAAAAATGTACAATCTTTATGCAGAAATAATTTTGTTTGAAGGATGCAAATCTCAAAATAAATATTAGCGAGGATCAGACTCATGATTCTGACAAAATATTCATTGAAAAACACTTTTGAACATGACTGTCTTGGAAAATGGATGATACATGCATTAAAAAAATGAGAATGCTGGATATATCTTCCTTACATTTGTACTAGTAGTAGTACATGTATTTTTTGTGCGCCCAGTCCCATGGGCTCTGAGCTCTGTATGTCATTTAAAACATGCAAATATAATGTCAGAATAGGCATATATAAACATCAGAATTAATAATAAATAGTATAAATACATTAAATACAGTATTTGATGAATTCAAGCATTTAATCAAAATCTGTAAAAATGCCATTCCTAAATTCCTGTACTACAGGTTTATACAGTTATGACAATCACAAACCTGGCAATAGAATGTTACTGTCTAGTAGGCCACCATAACAGTCATAGTCAAATTGTGTTTGAAGAATTAATCAATTTAGTATAAGAGCAATGATGTTACAATTACCCTTTTTTCTCAAAATTGTAATAATTTCCCATAATTGCTACACTCCCTTGCAATAGCAATTCTTGTTATACTGAGTTGTTGATTATAACTAATGAACACATTGGGCCCGATTCTCAAAGGGCCTTTAGAATGCTGCAAGCTGCGGCAAAAAGCAGCTTGCAGCAATGCTCAGTGTGCCAGGGATGTCCTGATGTCTAAGTCCCATGGCGTGTGGCAAACGTGGCCATGTGGCAAAGAGACAGGGCACCTGAGGGGCTTGCTACAAGCTGCAGGGCAGCTGTCCAGCACTCCAGGATGGGCAGCAATAGTTTAGTGGGATGCAGATCATTAGGCAGTGGAAGTGTTTAGCTATGTTGTAGCAGCACACCTATAATATTTTATTATCATCATAGCGACAACATGACAGTATTTACAGATGCTCCAGACATTTCTGAAGTGTACCTAACATGCATTGCCCTAATCAGCTGTAATCACTGTCAGTCTTCCTGATGATTAGTGCTAAGATATGTGTGCTGTTACAACATATATATGCACAGCAGTGTGTGGCATATGTGCTGTAACACCCCTAGAGTGTAGCAAAGGAGCACCTATGGTGGTGCATGGACCATTAGACATGCTCTGGCTGGTCTAAGAGGTGTTTGGTTTTGGTGACACCTTACACCATATGGACTTTTTATGAGTTACTGATTTATTGTTAACTTTTAGGGTGTGTTGGGGTTTATTTTTTTTGGGGGGGGGTTGTTGGTTTTATATAATAGGGATTTTTGTTAGTAGTTTATTGTTGGATTTACTGCTGATATAGTGTTGGCAGCATGTGTTTGGACCATTTTTCAATGGGCAGGCGCTACTCCCCCTCCAAGATGAGGGACCTACATCCATTTTATAGCCCCTCAATTGCAGCCCATGATATATATATGTGTTGTCATGCTCTGGGGATTGATTGGAAGGGTTAGAGGGGCTGGGTCCAGGGTCTGGTGGGGAAGGGGTGCGGGGTGGGCTGATTGGGGTAGTGGAATAAATGAGGCACCCTGGGGTGAAATGGGTCCAGGAAATGGGACCTCCCAGCCTGGTTCCCATACCTGAGGGCTTCATGGATAGTGGGCAAGTGGCCAGCTCTTCCATGGCCTCTCATCCAACTCAGGCAGTGTTATGCAATGCCAGGTCAATAAAAAACAAGACAGCAGTTATTGCTGATCTTGTTGAGACATCTAACCTAGTTTGTATCACCTGGCTGGACGAGAATGCCTGTCAGGTATTGGAGTCAGTAGTTCCAGCTGGGTACTCGGTGATACACTGCCCGAGATTGGATCACAGGGCCGGGGGTGTAGCCATTTGTTTTAAGATGGAACTGGGCCTTGTAGAGATTCCAATAGGGATCACCAGATCCTTTGAGTGTATAATGGGAGCAGGTGTGGGCAGCAGGATTTTTCTCATCTACCATCCACCCAGAGATGGGAAAGTTTTCCTGCAGGAAGTTGCAGACTTCATGGTTGACATGATGTTGGAATCCTATAGGTGGTTGGTCCTGGGGGATTTCAATTCCTGGGTCGATGATGAACTCTCACATTTTGGTCAGAATTTCCTCCAATTGATGATCTCATTTGGCTTCACACAGGTAGCTACTGCTGCAACCCATTCTCAGGGTCACTCCCTGGATCTGGTGTTCCTCCTGGGTATGGAGGCCACTGACTTGGTGGTGGAACCAGTTGGGTCGTCGTACCATCACTCTATAATTTTCAATTTTGTGGCTCTCGCTCTGAGACCTGCCCCTTTGGAGATGGTCCAGTACTGACCTTTGAGAGGTGTTACCCCAGTGGGTCTAATGGTGGTGCTGAACCTATCGAGTAGGCCATTGGAATGCTCAGATCCAGGAGACCTAGTAATGCACTATAATAGTATGGTGCTGAGGGCCCTGGATTCCGTAGCTCCTGTCCTAGTTTGCCCACTCCCTCTCTGTCCTAGGTCCCCTTGGTTTGATGGGACTTTGAGGGGGTTGAGGAGAGTGGGGAAAAGGTTGGAATGTTGCTGGCAGAAATCTGACCGGGAGGAGGACAGACTTAGGTTGATGGCCCATTATTCAGACTATCAATCAGTAATCTCCCGTAAGAAAGTAGAGTTCCTGTCCAGGGAGATTGCTGCAGCAAAGAATCGACCAGCTCAGCTCTTCTGGACCATGGACAGGCTGTGCAATCCAGCCTGCCTCCAGGGGCAGAGAGCTCTTTGACAATTAAAGTGTGATGAGTTTGCTCAGTTCTTTGCATATAAGGTGTCCTCCATCAGGTCAGAGATCTGCTTGACTTGTTCAAATGAGTATGGCGGTGGTCAATGCAAGGGCACAGGCACTCAGTCTGTCTGGACAGATTTTGATCATCCAGCGATCATAGATATCATGAAGATTGTTCAGAGCTTGTGACCGACTTACCGTAGTTTGGACCCTTGTCCAACTCACCTCCTTGTGGGGTGTATGGATGCCATCAGACCAATCCTTGCTGAGACAGTCTGGTACTCACTGGATCAGGGGGTGTTTCTGGACCCCCTGAAGGAGGCTGGGGAGACAGCACTTTTAAAGAAATCTTCCTGCGACACAGACTGTCTTGTGAACTACAGACCAGTCTCTAACCTACTCTTTTTGGGCAAGGTTATTGAGAAGGTAGTTGTGCTGCAGCTCAAAAACATTTTTACCACCCATGAAGTCTATGATCCTCTCCAGTCCAGTTTCAGGAAGAGGCATAGTACCTAGACGGTATTGGTTCAAGTAGTTAGTGATTTAATAGTGAGGAATCAGAGGAGTCATTTGATTCTGGTCGTCCTTGATCTCTCTGCAGCATTTGACACCGTGGATCATGGAGTGTTGCAGGAATGCCTTTGGCTACTCTGTGGACTGCCTGGGACAGTCCTCAGGTGGTTCCATTCTTTCCTCACAGGCAGGACTCAGAGAGTGGTGTTGGGTATTTTTTCCTCAGCCCCCTTCTCCCTGCCTTGTGGGGTGCTGCAGGGTTCTGTGCTGTCCCCCATGTTGTTCACAGTGTATAGGTCACCTTTGGGAGACATTATAAAGCCCATGCTGAGCTGAGTTCTCACTGCTACGCAGATGATACTCAGCTTTATATGTCCTTTGTACCCGAACAGGACAGTGCAATCTCAGTCTTTAACAACTGCCTCACTGAGATCCATGACTGGATGATTGCTAACTGATTGAGACTGAATCTGGACAAGACTGAGGTGTTGGTGGTGGACCCAGGTCAGCGAGTAGAGAAGTTGACTCCTGGACAACCATTTGGCCTTGTGCTAAGGGGTAACCAGTTGAGACCTTCTGAATGGGTGCAGAATCTGGGCGTTGTGCTTGATAATGAACTGATGCTAAAAGCGCAGGTGTCAGCAGTCGTCAAGTCCTCATTTTATCATCTGAGGAACATCGCCCAGATAAAACACCTCGTTCCGCCCTAGGACCTTCCTACATTGGTTCATGCCTTTGTGTCCTCTTGTCTGGATTACTGCAATACTCTATACCTAGGGTTACTGAGGGTGGATCTTCATTGCCTGTAGCTGGTGCAGAATGTTGCGGCCAGGTTGTTGACAGCATTGTCAAGAGCTAGCCATGTCATACCTGTGCTGCGTGAACTGCACTGGCTGCAGGTGTGATGGAGGATCAGCTTCAAGGTCATGTTACTGACCTATAAGACCCTACATGGACAAGGACCAGGTTACTTGTAAGACCACCTTCATCCCTACTACCCCCTCTGCCCCCTCCACTCTGTTGACGAGGGATTGCTAGAGGTTCCCAGGGTCTGTTTGTAGACATCAGGTGCTAGGCCTTTTTCTTTTGTAGTCTGACCCTGTGGAACTCTTTACCTCGTCAGATTAGAGAGTGCCTGTCCACCGAGACTTTTAAATCCTCATTAAAAACATACTTATTTGAAAAGGCATTTGGGGATAATATTTAGTTTTGTTATTGCTGCCTGTTATTTTATATTTTTTATTTGATTTGATGTTTTATATTGTATACGTACTACGGTTTGTTAAAAAGCTCTTTAAAAAAGATTTAGTTTGATTTGATAGAGAATATAAGAAAAGGGGATGTTGTGGCATAGTCCTGGTTCATTACTCCTTGCACCATTCCGTACCCCTCTTTGTGCTGCAAGGATGGAACAAGACCACCTTGGAACAGAAAGCCTGTGGTAGCCACAGGTTGCTTTTGAGAACTGCTCCCCATGAATTTCCTGGTGCAAGCCGCTCCTTGTCCATTCTTTCTGAAGCAAGTGTCAGTGGCTCAGCAGGTAGTACACTTACTTCTGAGCCCAGAAGATCAGAAGGTGGTGGGTACTTGCCTCACTCTGGGAATGTGGGATAAATCTCAATACTAAAACTGTAGTGCATCAAGAGGGGGGTGATCCACTCCTGAGATGCCCTCTTTTGGATCAGATGTTAAACCAAAGTCCCATCTGCCTGTTCTGGTGGTTGTTCAGGTGGACATTAAAGATCCAATGGCACTTGGGACGTTAAAGATCCAATGGCACTTCTTGATATGAGTAGGGGTCTTTTTATTTAAGAACATTATATGTCAAATATAGAAACAAAGAAAATATGTTATTAACTTCATAACATGAGAGGAAAAAATTAGGAAATAAAAACACTATTAACAAGGTAATAATCCATCCATAAGCAAAGAAAGGAAGAACCAAAACATATTATAAGGTAGGATTCAGTTTTCAAAACTGTAAGGTTAAAAGAAAACAGATGCAAACTGAAAAAACAAATATGTAGAAACATGAGATAAATAAGCAAAATAGACTTCCTAAGACTGCATCTTGCAATTCCCAATCTTAGAGTTAGATTTCCTTAGTTATTTCCCTGCAATAGTGAATACAATATAAATGATAAAGCTTTAAGTGAAAGTATTATAATCAGATTTAAGTAAATCAAATCAATGGATCCCACCTATCATGGAAAAGGGTCTGTGGGCATACACCATGTTCTTTCTGTTTAATATGGTGAACATTCTCTAAAATGGAATGTAGAACCTGCTTTGGATGCCAGTCAATTTGCTAGACTGCTAACTGGCATCTAGCCTACCAGATCCATTGTTTTATACAGGCTAAAATAATCCTGAAAGGGCTAACATTATACAATCAGTTATTGCACAGAATAATTCCCCAAAATAAACCCTCAGTGGAGACTGCATCTGTCGGGAACTGTTCCCATCTATTCTTTAGAAGAGTCCAGAAATCTACTACAAATGGACACTGAAAATATAAATGATCCATTGTTTCTGGCCGTTCTTGGCATGATTTCTATGACAATACCTTTCCTTCTTATCTTTGTGTTTCAGATTGTCTTTGACTTGCAGTTTCCCATGAGCACACAACCACACTTTGTTCCATAGCTAGGGCAGGATCCTCTGGTCAGAGAGCATATCAGGAATGGTTCCATGTCATAATAGCGAGTGTGGAAAAGCGACTGGTCACAACAGCACAGAATCCACATTGTGATGACTTTAGGAAAAGTTTTTTTCTTGCTGGGGGGGGCTTTGCACACACCTCCCTAATTATTTATTCCAACCCTGGGGGGCACACCTCGGGGATGGGGGTAGCTACCAGTCACTGGAATATGTTGTCACTGTTATTCAGTTGCCATTGTGATCAGTTGCCATTCTACAGTCGCTGTCCTCACAGGTTAGCATCAGCAATACTGTACAATTCTATATGTGGCCTAGTCAGGAATACTGAGGGGTGTGGTAATAACTAGACTGGATCTGGGAATATAAAGTTTTTCTCTCAGGTGCAGATTTAGTTACTTGCCATAGTTTTAATTTACCAAAACAGTCCCCCCAAATACCATGGTAGGTCTGCTTCACAAGTTTGCTTAGAGATAGCAGATGTGGGTTCCCATGCACATAATATTGGAGAGAGATGGTCAGCAACCAAGGGGTTCCATAGTGAAAGGCAACCCGAGAGTATGGGTTTAACAGCTGAAAAGATAAAAATGCTGTAGTAAAACACTACAGGATTTATCATCTAGATATAGGGCACAGCCTTTGATTGGGTTTAACTGACTTCCCCAGATACACTGGAAGAAGCAGCTTAAATGCCTAGTTTCTAAGGTTTTGTTGGGGGATATACATAACTGAGGTACAGGAACATGGGGATGAGATAGGTTTAATCATAAAAATACATTTCTTTTGACTCATCCTGCAATTATTCCATTGAGCTATTCTGTCTAATGCAATATTGATAGTGTAGTCCCAATTATAATAAGAGTCAGAATGTCCAAAATATATTCTCATGATTTTACATCCTGTATGGGGTGGGTGAAAGTGTGCTTTTTTGCCATAGGGAACTTCTGCGAAAATAAAGAAACTTCCGTAGAAGTTTTTGAACCTTAGCCTGTGGCACAGCGGAAAACTTCCACCAAAGTTATGGACGAAATCTTGCCCATATAAAAAAAATGGTGGTTAGTGATACCTCCCCCAACCACCCTACAGATACACAACATTAAATCCCTGCTAGTGAACCCCCACCAGATCACCTGCTGGCCTCAAAACTTGAAAAAAAATCATAACTTATAAATAGCACCCCTCCCCCCCACCTGACAGTGCCCACATCCACACAGCCCAAATGTCATTATGCCCTGGTGGCTAGTGGTCTCTCCCCTCTATCCCTTGTGTATAGTGATAGTAACTCCCCATGTCCGTGTCCATAGTTAAAAAAAAAAACAAATTCCCTGATGGTCTAGTGGCTCCTTCCCCAATAGCTCTCCCCCTGCCTATCCCCAGTCCCATTGCCAAATCCCTCCCTGATGGTCTAGTGTCCTCTCCACCCCAGTAGGAGTTCAATCACCCTGCTCCCTCCTCCATATTAAATCCGCAGTGGGTGCCGGGCAACTGGAAGACCCCATCACTCCTCCATGGCCAGTCCGCCCACTGAGCTTCAATGAATGAGCGCAATCCTGTACAGGAACATGCTCATTTATTAAAGGCTCAGTGGGTGGGATGGCCGTGGATGAGAGGAGGGATGTTCCAGTCCGCCCAGAGCTCACTGCAGATTTAATATGGGGGAGGGAGCAGGGTGGCCCTTGAAAATGCTTTCAGAATAGTTTTATGAGTTATATGTCTGTTTTATGATATTACAGACCTCTTGTATTTATGTTTATATATTTACACATACATATTTGGGATATGCAATGGGGATAAGTCAAATAAATGATTTATGTGCACAAGAGCAGTTTGACTTCGGGCAATCTCACAAGTGTTATGTGCTTGAGTGAACATAAATAATTTATTTAACAAGTTCCCCACTGCATATTTCATTTCTGAAGTAGGGATTGATTTTTTGGTGTACTCTTATATGTCTTATTTTATTTAATTTGGCAGATTTTTTTAATGAAATAGAGAGGATTTTTTTGTGCAGTGCCTTTTCTTAGTACACCATTCACAGTAGGTTTCTGTGGATGCTAATGAACTTGCTATGTCCCTCTGTTTACAGTGAAATACTTCATTGGCTCAGATTTTGTCTGTGGGTGGGCTGAACAGTTCGGGAAACATGGCAAGTCCATTTCTTTCTTAATGAGAAGCTGTTTGTAAGAGTGGAGCTTTTTGTTTTTCATTTTCAATAAGTTTTAAGTATTTACTTAAGTTTAAAAAATCAGTTTTGCATTGTTTTTATCTGGTTGATCCTGCCTTTGCTGATTATGCCATGCAAGGGGAGTGAGTGAGGGAGAGCGGGAGCACATCTGCATGTGCTGGCAATTCATGAATGAAGGTTTTGAAAATGAGGAAAATATATGCATGTGTATATATGTATATATGCATATGTGTGTGTGTGTATATATATATATATATATATATATATATTTGTTTGGTTTTGTTTTTCTGGTTAAAGAAGGAAAAGATGAAGATTTCTCTTTTGGGTGCTGTGATGGTGCTTTTGTGAGTGAGGTGAGTCTTGGAATTGGATGGAAGGTTAACGGGTGGGCAGGTTAGCGGCTGGCAGGTGCCCATGGATGAGAGAACTGTTACAGCAGAATTAAAAGAAAAAAGAGAAATTAGATAAAAGATTAACTAAAAACGTACTCTGTACATGATGCAGACATTGTTTATTTGTATAGAGTATTCTGTGGATGTACATCCAGTGTGTAGTGTTGACAGGAGGGGGTTGTAACTATGTGCTATTGTTGTTTAAAAAAAAATAATGTCTATTAATTGTTTGCGAATATGGTGCATATTTAAGTGATGAAGAGTTATGAATGTAGTACTTGATAGAAAAAAAAGTGAATATCTGATGAGTTTTGTGAAAGGAGGTGGCACTAGGTATTATGGAACAGTAAGAAGAGTTTAATGGAAAGTGAAATTAGGTAAGCAATGCCAGTAAGGGGAAATGATTGTAAAACTGGTTTTCATTTGATATGAGATGATGTTACTACACAGTTTTAAACTTCCAGAAATATATTTGAAATGATGAGAAGTTTTCATTTACAACTGGTATCAAAGTTACTTCCACATTACATCAAACAAGATATTCTCATGACCCTAATATCAGACCATTATGGTTTAAGTCATCTCCTGGGCAGAGATCCTGGGCCTGATTTTCAAAGAGGCATTAGATCAATTCAAGATGTGTCAAACAGGCATCCTGCATCAAATAGTATGTGCCTGATTTTGTTACAGAAGTTACTTGCGTTAAAGTACCCAGAAATGATACAAGACGCAAGTAGTGCCATAAAAAACAATGCAATTGGTGTGATTTATGCAAGGTGCATAAAAAAAAATCAGTGAAAGCAATGGCAGAGCAAAGTGGTGAAACAATGCAGGAAAGAGCTGGCAGACAGTGCAAGAAAACTTCACAGATGAAGAAACAAACCTCCTCATTGAGGAAGTTGATGCATAAGTTGACCTCCTGCTATCTCAAAATGGGGACAAGGAGCTTAGGGACTGATGGAAACAAGCCTGGTATGAGACTGCCACCAGGGTCAACAGCATAGGCCATGTGAAGAGGTCCATCAGGGAACTCCAGAAGCATTACTATGACATCAGAAGAAGGTTCAATGAAAAGATGGCCCATAACAGGCAGTGTGCAATGGCGACTAGAGGTGAACTATGCCAGCAGATCCCCTGAGCAATAAGGAAGAGCAAGTGGTGCCACACTTCAGCAGCCACACCATCAAGGGTGACAGCAACCTTGACTTCTTCTGGCTACAGAGTTTGGCAAATATGTAAAAGGGAAAAGTAGCTGTAACAGAGGGAGCTAGGATGAGCACAGACCCATGGTAGGTATGCCCAGCACAGAATTTCCTGGGGGGTCTGTCGTGCCTGTAGTGACACACAAAATGTGTGGCACTATCCAAGGGTTGTACATATGTAAGGGACACATCCATGCCCAACAAATGAGCATGCAGGTCATTATGTGTCCAATGTAGCAGGTACACATGTCCAGATCCAGGTATGAGCAGAAGGGGTGGAAGTCAGACACATGGCATGAACAATGTCTGACACTGGCAACTGGGACAGGACAAGGACGCTAGAGGGATGTGTTGGCCAAGTCTCCAGGGTGTACAGGATGGAAACAGGGCCAGACTGTATGCAGATGTGTATACCATTGTGGCAGTCCTGACATGTGGGTGTGTACTATGGTGTAAGCCATAGGCTGTATAGCGTGGACATGGACGACAGTAAGGAGAGATTTGTACTCTGATAGGGATGACAGGACACCTGCACAGCTGACTACATTGGTGTGATGAACCCCCGATTCTACAATGGGCAGAATTGCAGGACAAGGAAGCATGTTGGAGGCAGCACTGCTGTGGACTGCAGGATAACAACAGAGGCCTGCAACATATAGTGTAAGCATTGTGGACAGAGGATGTACAGGGCATTGGTGGGCAACAGAGGTATGCCTACACAAGATACAGGCATGAGCAGAGCTGCAGGTTTGCATGCATGGCAGAGGTACAGGATGATAGGGGTGGGTGGTAGGGGGTCATCAAAGGGTATAGAAGGTTTCTGGACAGGTGTGGGTACTGCACATGGTCCACAACTATGGGTGTGGGGTAGGAAAAGGGGCAACACCATGCAGATTCAGCAGTCCATCCTGCAGACATGACACACTTGCCACTGAGCCTGGCCATCCAGCACCCTACCCCTTTACCAATATACAGTGGACTGCACAGCAGCTTGGACAACACACATACGTATCAGACACCACAGATATGGTGTGCTAGATGTGCCACAGCACGTCCGGCTCTGGTACTGTCCGGAACCTCCCCAGGTGTGACACCCATCCTAGTGAAATGTTTGCCAGAAGCCAGCATACTGGCATCATAACTACCATGCAGATGTATGCACACCATATCACTCTGTATGATGCCAATGCTATGGGGAGGCCAACATGACAATGGCACATGTGTGGAAAGGACTGCATCCCACTTGTACACTGAGGGCAGAATACATGCAGGCTATAGATGCAACCACTAATAAAGTGGCACACCATACACTGGACAGTAGGACAGGCCTACAATGCAAGAAAGGATACATACTGTGCCATGACACAGGCTGCACCATGTGCTGGCAGCAAGGGCCCCAAAAGGATGGAATACATCCCTAGGCAATGACAAGCAGTGCACATGATAGACAGGAACACACTGACATGGCGGTGGCCGGCCATGGTGGAGAGTGGAGGGCTGTCCTGTTTGCCAGTTTGGGGTGGTGGGGCACTCCCCAATGGGGTGGGGAGTCTGCTGGACACCAGGGATTTAATTAAAAATATGTTTATATATATATATATATATATATATATGTATTTTTTTTTTACATTGTGACTGATGATTTGGGGTGAGGGATGGATGATCACTAGACACCAGAGATTTCATTTAAACAAAGTGTGTGTGTGTGTGTGTGTGTGTGTGTGTGTATAGACACACACACACACACACCCGTATATTTTGTTTTTTTATATGGGGGTATCACTAGATACCAGGATTTTTATAGAGGCTACAGTGCCTTCGCTCTACACAGGGAAATTTGTTTTGTGAAGTGTGGAATTTTGCCCGAAAATCCACACTTCAAGTTTGATTAAGCACTCTGCAAATTGACGAATTTTGTGAATTACACTTCATAAGTTTAGCACAATTGATGAAATATTTTGCAGAGCTAATTTTGCTGACTTTGCACATCACTATTGCTGGCTTGTGGCTGTGGGAACAAAACTTGTTTGGAGCTCTTGCTATATACCATGAAAATAACTGATTCTGTCATGCGTGCTAGCAGAGTTTGCTGATTGAAAGAAGCGGTGCCAGATTAATTGTGTTGTTTGGTGCACGCCCCAGTAGAAATGTAAAGGATTTCACATGTAATCTACAGTTGCTTAATCAGAATTTAAAGCAGGAGTGACTGGTAGTGGCAGTAGAATTCTGAAAGTTAAATATCCCCCTAACTTGACACAACACAAGTGGGTACTCATTTCTGAGAGTGAGCAAATGTGAAAATGGCAGCTTTTATCCATTCCTATCCCTTTACTTTTGTTCAGCTTTGGCAAAATTAAATTTTGGGTCCTTGATATGGGTGTCTAGCAGACTAAAAAAAAAATAGGGGGGAAGGCACCTTTCACCAACTCCAGTCAATTCGAACCACTTCTACCCTCCAAGTTGTTCCACTGGCATAGTGCCCTATCTGGAAAAATGCTTTGATTATAAAGGGGATGGAGAAGTAAAGTAGAAAGTGTCTGATCCCCGTCTGATGTCAGCCACAGGAGGCTCTAGGATGTACCACTAGAGGCACGGGTCACAAAATATAGGGCATAAGCTGGGGCAGGATCAAACAGCTAAGTCAATTATAGCAGCAAAGACTTGGGTAAAAGTTTACTTTTTGGATAGTAGTGCCTAATTGGAGACTGCCACACATAAAGGTGTTGGGTAAGTGCGGTTGGATGTTTCCTTTTAAGAGCATGAATTCAACTCTGAGCCAAACTAAGATACACGTAGCCTCCATGTTAGGCAGCCACTAGAGCCATTTTAATTTTTGTAAATTCAGAGTTGGGCTCTGAAGGAGCAGCTAGCCAGTCCCTTGCCCTGACTTGTTCTGAGTACCTTCCCCACCACATTCATACGTTTGCTGATTGAATTGTTTGACAGTGCTGCAGCACTCGCCTCCGAAGTGTATCGGATTATCTTTTATATTTAAATAGTGGCTTGGAGAAATAAACAGTACACTATGGAAAAATTAAAGACAGACTCTATTCTCTTCATTGGAGAGCCCTGCAGTGCTGTCTTAACAGTTTCAGCTGAACTCTGTCAGAATACAGGAGAGTGGCACTGAGCAAGGAACTGGAAAGGTTTGGCTTGCTGGCTGTATGGAGCCACAGTATCATCCCTTCCCTCAGTAAATTGCAGTAATGGGGGAAATCAAAAGATTAATATACAAGTTAGCCAGCCTGGGAGTGGGTCCCAAGATGACAGCCTGGGTAAAGAATTGGCTGGAGAATAGAACACAGAGAGTAATAGTAAATGGAGTCCACTCAGAAGAAAGGAGGGTTACTAGTGGGTTACCGCAGGGTTCAGTATTAGGACCGGTCCTCTTCAATGTCTTTATAAGCGACATTGCAGAAGGACTGAAGAAAAGTATGTCTCTTTGCAGATGACACAAAGATCTGCAACAGAGTTGATGCACAGGGTGGGGTGGAAAGGATGAGAAGGGACTTGGCAAGGTTAGAGGAATGGTCAAATGTATGGCAGCTTAGATTCAGTGCTAAGAAGTGCAAGGTAATGCACCTGGGAAACAAAAACCCAGGGGAAGAGTACACAATGGGGACTGAGATACTAACAACAAAAATGGAAAGGGACCTGGGGGTAGTCATATCAGATGACCTAAAGGTGGGCAAGCAATGTGAGAGGGCAGCAAGGAGGGCTGGGGGATACTGGGATGCATAGGGAGAGGCATCACCAGTAGAAAACAGGAAGTTATTATCCCTCTGTACAGACAGCTGGTGAGACCCCATCTGGAGTACTGTGTGCAGTTCTGGAGACCCAATCTCCGCAAAGACATAGACAGGATGGAAGCTGTCCAGAGGAGGGCAACTAAAATGGTGCAGGGTCTGCACCGGAAAACATATGAAGAGAGACGAAAGGAGCTTAATATGTATAGCCTCGAGGAAAGGAGGGAGAGGGGGGACATGATAGAAACGTTCAAGTACCTCAAGGGAATCAACAAAGTCCAAGAGGGTAGCATCTTTCAAAAAAAGAGGTGTGCAAGAACAAGAGGGCACAATTTGAAGATAGAGGGGTGGCTCAGAGGTAATTTGCAGCTATTTTCACAGAGAGGGTTGTGGATGCATGGAACAGCCTTCCGAGGAGGTCAGGAGTCAAAATCAGTGGTGGAATTCAAGCATGCATGGGACAGTCATAAGGCAAATCTAGGGGGTGGGGGTAGGAAGAAGTAGGCTGCTGATTAACTAGGATCTGCAGCTTATCCAGTAGGTAGGGAAATGGGCAGACTGGGTGGGCCAAGCGGTCCTTATCTGCCATCAAATTCTATGTTTTTATGTTTCTATGGCTGCATGACACAGCAACAAACAGTGGATATGCTGTCTTCTCAAAAAGAAACCACTGGGAAACAGGTGGAAACAGTAACACTTGGCACAAGTGGCACCACTGCACTGTGACATCATCAAGGAGAGGGGCCTGCTAACACAGACACAGGGAGCACAGACACCAAAGGGTGCTTGGAGACAAAGGACTTGCTGGACCAGGACAGCTGCAGCCAGAGGGAAATTCCTGATTCAACGCAGCCACAGAGTGACACCGATGGTGCTAAACAGGGTGCATGGGCCAACAGTGAGGTGTCAGAGACAGGCATGGCAGAAATAATCCGGGAGAACATCCCCAGAGACTTCAGTCCAATACCATCAGAAGACTTGGAGATCACAGTACAGCAAGCTGCACAGGACAAATCACCCAAACTCATGGAGGATGCACACTTGACTGATATTGTCAGACTGATCTCAACACCCAGGAGGCACAGACATGAGAACTTACAACAATAAGGGCCTGCATGGATGCACAAAACAGCTGCATAGCTGAGGTCATGGCCGGGGTACAGGATGCCATGCAGACTGGGGTACACCAAAGTGCAGCTGGCATGTGGATAGCATGACAGTACTGAATGGGGTCCAGGTGTGTATACAGCAGTACACGGATGCAGTGGGGCACCTGACAATTGTGCTGGAGATGAGCACTGCTGTCATGGCCATGCTGCAGAATATCACAGAGGCATTATGGCACAGGCAATGCTAAAGTGCTAAAAGGCCTCACCATCATGGACATAATGTCCACAAGATCTTGGAGACCAGTGAAACAGCCAGCCAGTACCAAGCTGCCCACACTAGCCACCAACACAGTGGGCACATACCCCAGACATACAGTGCTACAGTTGACAGTGCAGGCTATAGGACCAATTATTGGGCTCCCGGATCTTCTGTTGACACCAGCCCCAGTGGATCTTGACAAACAGGCCACATCAAGCCCAGGGACACTGTGCACAGTGCATAGAGTATTGATATCACAGGGCAGTCCAGTACAGTACAGTACAGCCTGGACAGTGAAGCAGAGCATACAGCAACAACATGCACACATTTCCCAGCTGCAACAGCCCAAAAGTGTTCCACAAGACCAAGACACAGAACCATCCACAAAGCAGGCTATACTGCACTGCTGCCACCAGAACCAGAATATACCACAGCCCAGGTCTCAAGCACACAGACACCAACCAAACCCAGGGATAGTGATGCACACCCTACTGGCATCCAACCTGTGGCACAACAAAGGACAACAAACACCCAGAGCACCGGCACAATACAAGCCAAGGAAATTATAAACACCCACACAGTATGACCTTAGTGCCTAACATACAAAAGCAGCTGAGCCTGCCACGCGCAGGGCCACCAGTGTGCCAGAACCTGATGCCAACAGCCAGTGGAGTACCATGGCCACAAGGGGTTCCGCCACACAGGATATCACTGCCACAGATGATGACACAGCCACAAGTGTGTCCCCCAGTAAGAGGAGCAGGTGGAGGACAAAGAACACTGGGATGCAAAAAAGCCATGTGAATCAACACCCAGTGATTCAGGGACTGCAACAAGGTGGTTGCAGTGTACAATGTGTCACTACACACAGGAAACTGAAGGGGAACCATCCAAGAGGAGGTCCACAGTGGACACCCAGCACCCACAAAAACAAACATAGGCAAGACAAATCAAGATGCTCTGAAAGCCAAGGAGGGATAGACCACAGCCACACCAGACAATACGGACAGTGCACCATGGACCAGCGTGCCATGCACCATATGAGGACAGACAAAGCTGATCCCAGTGAACATGTGACCATAGAATACAGTGGGATCATGCCACTGGCAGCTGTACTGCACACCATGTTTGGGAGCAGGGGCAACATAGGAGTATGGGGGAATATCTAGTGGCCACATGCGTGCACCCGCTGTTGCACATCCCTGTATACTCAGCACAGTAAGGGTGGCAGGTAATTGTGCATGTTCTGATCACTAGCATTTAAGAATGTGCTTGCGTCAGTTTGTCCCACATGCTGATGGCCCACCCAGGCATGAACATGAGACCCTTAGACTGGCACACCCCTGCATTTGTCAGGCATTGGCAGGGGGATCCATATGGCATGAACAGCATTTTGGGAAGGCATGCACTTGGTAGTTATCTCCCAGCTTGACATTGCAACATGTTGACACCTCCACCATCAAGGTAAGCAATGGCAAAACTGTACCTGGCATCTGAGGTAGCGCCACACTGAGGCCCAGCATGGCACTGAACCAGGGACAGACATGACCCTGACATGAACACATGACAGAATGCTGTACAGGACCTGATAGCAGTGGCACATCCATGATGCTGGCATGATACAGCATGCTATAGTCTTCTGAGGAATGGTGGATGGCATACTGCGGTGTGAAGGTGCACCATGGTGGCCACAGTTCACTGGTACTACAGTGGGGGACTGATGGTACCCATGTGTGTATCACACATATACAGCACTGGGTTTGGAACCAACCACTGCTGCAGTAATGGGCCATGGCATGACACACAGGGGGTACATGATATTTCACCTGCACCAGTCAGGTAGTGCATTTGCTGTGCCTCCACTACATGCATCGGCATATGCCATGTGGCTTGTGAATGCATCAATGCACATTGGTACCATGTGGTCCCCCAAACCCTACATGCATGTGTGACATTGAGCCTCACACCATGCCCCTATCAGGCACCATGGCACAGCAGCACTGGTGTTTAGCCACGGTAACCGACAGTGGCACACGAGGCATTATATCCTGTGCTCCACATACTGTCCCCCAGTAAAAGAACAACACAGAAAGCAGATATGAGAAACAAATGAATATCTATTATGAATAATGTAACACAGCAAATATAACACTAGAAGAAACATTAAACACTAACCATAAAAACAATACTAAAATAAAGCACATAAACAGTCCAACACATGGCACAGGAAACACTGCCCATGGCACATGCAGACAACCACACAGTATGGATCACTGGCCCTCATAGCTTTTGATGGTGGCTAACAAGGCCTGGAGGGAGTCCTGTACATGGGAGAGGTCATTGACCATAGTCTGTAGCTGTTGGCCCACTGTCTGAAGGAAGTCACGCATGTGAGCTCCCCGCTGTGCTACATCATCCTCTGCTGCAACCTCCAGTGCTGCCTACTTCTCCATGGGCTTCAAGGCCTCCTCCACATTTACATCCTCTGGACCCTGCACCACCTTTTGTTTGGTTGTCAGTGTCAGCATGACAGGATGCTG
Organism: Neoceratodus forsteri; assembly: GCA_016271365.2. NCBI lineage: Eukaryota > Metazoa > Chordata > Ceratodontiformes > Ceratodontidae > Neoceratodus > Neoceratodus forsteri. The sequence continues at coordinate 897,736,443 of CM057459.1, forward strand.
TGGCTGCACATGTACATCCACAATGGGGGGCACCTACTCCACTGCCTCAGTAATGGCCTCCTCCTCCTCCATTTCTTCATTGTCACCTACCCTGGTGATGGGCAGCACACCAGGATTAGTGTAAAGTGGTGCTGCACTCCCCCTTGTCACTCTGCTCCTCTTCCTGATTATCATCATTCCATGCTGCAGTGTCCTGGGCTTCCTCCATTCAATGCCTGGTATGCACAGCATAGGTCCTAGTATCCTGGCACTTCTTACAACACATTGTCTTCTACAGGACGAGAAGACATGGGTCAGCTGTCTGCCGTCCACGTGCAGCACATTGACCTGAATTAAAAAATTTGTCAGTAAGGATATAGAGACTCCTCATATGATAAATGCTCTCAAGGAGCACTATCAACTAAGCCATGTACCTTGTGACCTTCAAAATCATAAATGACCATAAGCAGGTCTGTATAAATTCATGTACAAATGGGAGTGGAAAACACCTTGCATGTTTGCTCATTAGTCTTAATAGAAATCCTAATAAATGAGGACAAATAGCAGTACAAATGCATTCAGGAGAAGATTAAAAATGAATTTACATTGAAGGGACTTACAGCTTTCTGAAAAAGAGCAACTAGTCTCAGTCAGGTGTTGGATAAATTAGAAGCAGACACAGTCATGAGAAAACACTAGGAATTTGAAAAAGATGATCAGGACTACACTAGCAGTTAAATGTTTGGCTGAGAAAGGATCATCCATTGAGTAGGGGACACTGCAAGAGACACAGCTGCAATTATTCTAAATCATGCTACTATAAATTCCAAAAGATGTAATTAAAAACAAAAGTCCAACCCCGTTTCTAATTCTAATACTTGGTAGTTGATAGTGACAATTTGGAATCAGATGAAAGCCCTGAATCTTCTGCTTCTACATCAGAACTGGATAAGTGAGGACCCCCCCCCAACAATTTCAGAATGGGCTAATCATTTATGTTTTGCCATAAATTGGAAAAAACTGCCACCAATTATCCTAAAACAAATGGCACATTTTCAAGAGCTCTGGTTTCCTCTCCTCTTAACCACTGAACAAAGTGCATTTTCAGTTTTATTTTGCACTTCCTATACAGTGAGAAGGAGTTGGGAGCATGCATACAATGGGCCTAGTTCTAGAAAGCATACGCCAAAGCGCAACGCAGATGAACCAAAGAAAATGGTGTAAGTCGCAAATATGTCCAGCAAATGCGCCAAATGCAATTCTACATTGTGAGATGTGCATTGATGCAACACAGTGCCAATTGCGACTTATGCAGCAGTTGCGACAAACCCGCAGGTACACCAATGCACAACTGAAGATATTCCAAGAAAAGGGAAGAGATATGTCAGGGTGAGATTCTAGAAGCAGCAGTGCCACAACTTACACCAAGACCAGCCAGCGTAACATAAACCAGGTGGGAGCAAGTGTAAATTACATAGCATATAAAGGAGCAGAGACAGACAGGCTGGATACCCAGCAGCACATCACTGTGACAGAGAGAGAGAGGAGAGAGACAACATGGAAGGACCAGCAGCAATGCTAGGTATGCTACTACTGGAGCACTGGGACAGGTACAGTAGGCAACCCAACAGCCGGAACCAGAGGCACAGGCAGCAACCAGGACAGCACAGACCTGGCAGATGCAATGTACCATGGCTGTACAGGGTGAGGAAGACATACCAGGATCTGGTGGAGGAACAGTGCATCGCACACTACCAACTGCCCCATGCCATCATAGACACGATGTGTGATAACCTCCGTGCAGACCTGCGCAGTGTCACCCACAGGGGGAGGCCAGTCCCTGTGGAGGTGAAGGTGACAACAGCACTATGCTTCCTGGCAACAGGGACATTCCAGACACCAACAGGTGACATTGTGGGAATATCACAACCGGCCACGTCCAGATGCCTATACAAGTTCCTGAATGCCATGGTTGCCCACATGGATCAGTACATCACCTTCCCCCAGAAAGCATGACAGCAGCAGACAGCGATGCAGGGCTTCTACACCATTGCCCAATTCCCACATGTCATGGGTGCAATAGATTGCACCCATGTTGCCATATGTGCACCATCAGTCAATGGTGATGTGTACGTGAATCGGAAGGGCCACCACTCCATGAACATGCAGGTGGTGTATGACAGTCATGGCCGCATACTAGATGTTGTTGCCCAGTACCCTGGTTCCACGCATGATGCCTACATCCTGTGAACAGTGGACTATATGAGGGCTACCAGAGGGGCCAGCTCATGAGAGGATGGCTAGTAGGTAAGTAAATACAGCACAGAGCACTGCAGATCTGAACACCTGCACACCATGCAGACATAGGTCCATAGGCTACAGAGACCGATGATGTACTATCTATCCAACAGGGGACAGCAGATGTCCATAGCTGCCATGGATGATGACACTACTGCACCACACACGCACAGCAGCACAGACATGCTACAATGAGGTGCTCAGACAGACCAGGTGAATCATAGAGAGCACCTTTGGGGTCCTGAAGGCACAATTCAGGTGCAGTGATAGATCACTGGGAGCATTACAGTACAGTCCAGATACAACCTGCAAGATATTCATCATCTGCTGCATACTGCACAACATCACAGTGCAACACCTGTGCCACCACCAGACCATCTGGAGGACGGAGATGAGGAGGACCAGAAGTGGAATGGCGGGGCACAGTGACATGTGAGGCACCACCAGACAGATGCTGTGCAGGCACAGGCAGGCCAACATGCACAACGTGACCTGATGGAGAGGCACTTCACCTGAGAGATGCCATGGAACAACAGTGACAGACATTAAATACCAGGCTGTGATCCCCAATGAAATATCACATGGGCATGCCGCCTAGTGAAGTGCACAGGCCACGGTGACACTGGATGATGGCAACAGGTCCCATGAACTGTGACCACATTGGGGCGGTGCACACACAGCCATGGACATGGAAGTGTGGGAACTGAGGGAGGGCATGGAGAAATGTAAGAAGACCAGCACAACAGGTAGGTGGTGATAGGCACAGCATTGTTCACAAGGTGGGGTGGCCATGGCCATGCAGAGGGCAGCACAAAATATGCATGGCACCACATGACAAGGCACACAGTAGGGTGGCCCAATGGGCAGGGGCAGGCAGTGCACCATGGGGGGCACAGACCTGTGAGGCCTGCAGACACACGGCACAACCAGTAAACACTGACACACATACATGAACAGGGTGGAGCTACTGTCATGCAGTTGACCATGCAAGCAGCACACAGCAACAAACCATGGGTGATATGACAGACAGATTGCGCGAGCTAGGCATGCACACAGCGTCAGTGTGACACAGGGTACAAAGGGTGCACAGAGGCCACAGGCACAATGCTGGGATGATGGCACCACCAGGCACAGCACCCCTGCCATGGCCACTGATACATGTAAACAGTGCAACCACAACAGGGACACAGCACCGGCTGGCACAGACCGGTGAACAGATGGTGGTGAGACACACCAATGCCCATGCCAGTGGTGCCATCTGCAGGTAACATTGGTACCCCAAGGTGGAAGGGCTTAGCGCAGGCAGCATGCCACCACACAGCGGGGAGGTACAATGTGAGGTGGCATGGAAGCCACAGCATGCATGGTGACCTGCAGCACACAGGACACCATGCAGATGTGGCCAGTGGACAGTGCCGTGGGCCATTGGCAGCACAATCGGCACACTGACCAGATGCACAGGGAGAGAACACTGGGGACAGCAGGTCCAATCACCAGTGTGCACCCCTGTCCATGGCGACACACACACACACACACACACACGGCCATGCACACCTGGAACATACACACAGACACAGTGATGATGTCAAAAGGTTTTATGCAAATAACAGGATTAGGGATACAAATAAACAAAGAAAGGGGGATGGGGAACAACAACAGGCAACAGTGAAATACAGTAACATACAAAACCAACCACACCCAAACAGCCACTCACAACAACCCCAGACACCAACCCGCACCCACAAACAACCCAACACAGCCCCAATAACAATACAATCCCACCTATAACAAAGCACTGAAACAAGTACCTATCCCCACCCCAACACATCCCACAACACCCATATGTACAGCCCTACCCACCAATCCCAACCACCCCTATATATACACCCATCCACAAACACAGCCCCACCAACGTCCGGAAGGTGCGGACCCATGGGACCTATGTTTGGTGCAGTTCTGCAAAGAGTGCACCTACTGACCTATGGAGGCACCCAATGTCTTGAAGTATGGCCGATTCCAGGGCCACAAGGCACTCCCGGTCTACCCCGCGCACCCTGCATGGGTACAGAACCAGTGTCCTCAGATGCCACAGGTACTGCTTCCCCCTGCCACCTCCCTGGCATGGCAGCATCCCACAGTGGTATGGAGTCCCCTGCTGCAGGGGCAGCAGTGCATTTTGCAGTGACAGGCGGTGGGGCATCTTCACCTGCCCGTGCTGCACCATCACCCTCAGTGGTCCCAGCCAGTACATCAGCCATAGCCTGTTCTGTGTCCGCTACATCAGTGCCCCCAGTAGGCAGGCCTGGTGGATGTTGTTGTTCAGACCCCTGGTGCCCAACAGCATTGGGGTCCCTCTGATCTGGCTGTGGGCCAACGGTGGCCACATCCCCATCTGATGCTACTGCTGTGGAGGATATGGAGGAGGAGCAGGTTGGTGACAGTACCCTGGCTCTCAGCTGCCTGCACTGTATGTGCAGCCGGTACGTGGCAGCATCCCATGCCTTGACCTCTGCCATGACTAGCAGCAGGGCTCTGTGCCACTGTGGCAGCCTGCTATGGACACTTGTAGGGATGAAAAGGATGAGGTCAGTGCTGGGCCCAGTCAGGGGGCACACACACATAGGCAATCAATGTGTGGGTGCAGCATGAGCTACAATGTGGCAGTCTGCCACGGCCACAGCACAAGGGCACCACTGTATGGACTTACCTGACCTTCAGTGATGTGCCTCCTGCCTGAGGCTGCCAGGCAGCTCTGCTGCCCACTGTGGGATGTGCCAGTGGAACCTGTGTGGTGTAAGGACAGGTGAGTGTGTGTGAGGCACCATGCACCATAGCCACCATGCCAGCACTGCTGCAATAGACAAACAGCTGTAGGTTAACTTAACATCACCTGAGACCTGCCCTGACCACATGTCTGCATTCTGGCACCATGCCATGCCCAGCATCCTGTGCAGTTTCCCAGCCTCCCTCCGTGACAGGTCCTGCCAGTAGTGTTACAGCTGGCAGACAGTCCGGTGTGTTCCTGTTGCTGCAGCTATGAAGGCACTGATAGCACACCGCGCTGGCTCCCGCTCTGCAGCACTGCTCCTGCGGCATCCAGGAGGAAGCAGCATCCTGCCCCACTGCTGGACACAGATTGCCATAAGGGCTGTTTCCAGGGGCATGAAGTTGGGGGCATGGCCGCTGAGGCTGAGGGTGGACCCTGAGGTCATTATGGACAACTGTGTGGAACCTGTAACAGGGGAAGGAATGGCATACACATCACTATATAACTTCACTGTGGATGTGATGACCACCCTCACCCACCATGTGCAACTCTGGCTTCTGGTCATGGGACATGGGACAGGGCTGGGTCACAGGACTTCAACCATGGCCAACCACCACAGGAGGTGTACACTGCAACAATGACATGCACAACATGAGGTGTGGAAAGGCCAGGCAGTGCCATGCAGGGGCCAGGCACACCATGCTGCACACAGTGACCACAGTGCACCAACACGCAACCCGACCCCTGCAGAGGCATGTCGCAGTCTGCTCCTGCACATTTTGGGCATGGAGCACCACATGCATCCCTGCCACATGTCTGCACCACCTCCTCCATGCAGAACAGCATCCAGCCACATCCAGAAGGTGCCCATGGGGCAGTCCCAAGGCCAACTGTGGGCGACAGAATGGAGATTGACAGATAACTACCTGAACAGTGCAGTATGGTGACTGAAACAGGTTGCTCTGATGGCTCTGGTGGCACACCTGGATAGAGAAAGAGCAGGGCATCTTAAGCCAGTGGCACAGTCAGTGACCACCACAGCTTCAGTGGTCTGGCAGCGTGACCCTACCTGTTCCTGTGTGGCGGTGCTGAATCCTACACATGGGACAATAAACAATGATGTCAGGTACAAAGTGCTGTACAGGCAATGGTACAGTTCATGGTGAGCAATGGTGAATACTCACTGAAGAGCTGAACGTTTCCACTTTGGTGCTAGGGAGGGAATGGACATGGATTAGTACACTGCCATAAGTGCCATGGTGGCCTGCTGCTTGTGGGTGCTGCAATCCCCTCAACTGTCACCAACCCACAGGTATGTCCCACACAGGGCCCAGGATGGCCCCCCAGACACCCCACTGTGACTGACCCTGCACAGGGTGGATTTTGCCAGGTGCATGCCTGCATTGACAGTCTGTGATGATGCAGATAGGCCACCATTGTGTATCTGACAGGCATACCATGTAGGGCGAATTAGAGGGACAGTGGTACACAGCCAGCCAGTCAGTCAACCGTGCACCTGTGTGTCAGTCACTGGCAATGGCATGTGTCGGCCTCCCCCACACTGTCTGAAGGGACGTGTGGCAACACCCGACCTGTGAGGCACAAGGCAGCCAAGACATGGGCATCCACGTGCCGCACACAGGCATGGATGGTGCCACATGGAATGACCAACCATCAGGAATGGATACGGCACTCAGGCCAGCAGGTGGTGCAGCCCACCAATGCAGTGACGCACTCCCACCTAACAGACATGCACCCAGTTACGGTGGCACAGTGACATTGTGACAAGGCCATGGCCCTGTCCCTGTGGGGTGCACATGACAGAGGTGCAGTGTGAGTATGTGCACTGTCCTAGCAGTGCCCATGTCACACCAAGCCAGGTACCACCCTGGGCATGGGCATGTGCGGCCATGGCCCATGGACACCATGGTGCACCACTGTCCTGTGGTGGTGCAGCACATGGGTGCTGGTGTGCACACAATGGCCATGTCACCCACCAGTGTCACATATCCCCCCCATACCGTACTGCCCAGAGGCCGGCAACATGTTCATAGGTCACCGGCACTATCCCTACACCCCATGGGCAGGTCAGTCAGAAAGCACCTGGTCCTTGGTGTGTGGGTCTGGCGTGCACAGCACTGCAACTGTGGGTTGCCATACATGGGAGGGGTGCAGCCAGTGGCATGTGCAGACTTCACGAATGAACCACCATACGTGGTTCCATCCACAGCCAACAGCATAGTGGCACTATGTTCCACGATGTGTGGCCCTGCCCTAGACATTGGAATGCACATGTCTACGGTAGATGGTGACACTGCCTGCATAATAACAGCATACCTGTGCAATGGAACAGACCCACACACATCATGACAGTGGGCCAGGCCTCCAAGGCTGTGATGTGTGTAGGTGGACCCCATACGGAGCAGCAGGCACACAGCGTGATAGGTGATGTACCATGCCCAGGGACTGATGGATGTGGGGCATGACCATGGTGAATAGTGTTGTACATCAGACGCCAACAGGGCCATCCAACATCATCCCATGAACATGACAACCCACCTGGCTGCACCCCTGACCATGGTCATCCCACCTGATGGTACTCCGTTGTGTGGCCTGCCCTGGCCAGGGGTTGGGGTGGGGGACACCTCTCACCAGCAATGCCAACTGCAGTGTACTATGCTGGGGTTCACCAAAGGGACTTATGCACCACAGTGATGTAGTGCTGTCCCACAGCATGATAGAGGCAGTGCAGGACCCTTGGTACACAATGGCATGACTGGGACGAAGCACCGAATGGACAGGCTGGTACTGGCACCATGGTGGCATCCCAGCACAGCATCCTGTGTCCAGTCCCAGCCACACTGTGCATCCATGGTGGGACAGCAGGCAATCTGTCAGTGCATCTACATCTACAACACATGACATGTGTACCACACATACACAACAGTCCGTGACATGCTTTTGGGACTGTGTAGTACAACATGCCATCATAAAGGAGCAGCAATGCCTCCTAGGGTGTGTGTAGTGCACGGTCACTGCCACTCCTCAGGTGTTTGATGCATTCGGCCTGGGGACCGTGCCCAACCACCTGAGGCATGGCAGTACGCCTGCACATCACACACCATGATAGCCAATAGTGCCTACCGCAACCACCATAATGACCTGTTTGTTAACAACTGTCCCTCAGTGCCTACAGTGTGGGGCTCACCCATGATGGACAGTATACTGCACACAGTGCTATAGTGCCCATGCCCCTCACCCACCGCCAGCACAACCCAGAGGCAGTGCATCCATCACCAGTTTCCCAGCCGCCACAACAGTGATCTCTGTTCCAAGACCTGTGTACACCATGCTTCTGTGTGTGCTCAACATTACCCTGATGAGGCCTACATGGCCACACCAATAGCTGACATGGCAGTGGGAGCCCTATCCCCACCCTACTGTGGTAGCTATGCGACCCACATTAGTGACCGCTGGGATAGCTGTGACAGTATCAGGGACAGCCCTGTACAGCAAGGGCTGTGGAGGGCCCTGGTCTGGGCCTGTGCCAAGCAGGTGTGATGGTGTGTGCCATGGGTAGTACTGCTGATGGGATCAGAGGTCTGAGGGCATATCCCTCAGGTAAGATCCATCATGGGGGACATCCAAACCCATGCCCCTGACCAGTGGCCGGACCCACATACGACCCCATGGGCAGCGTGCTGCACACAAAGCTTCTGTGCTGTGAATGGGTCCCAAGATGACAGCCTGGGTAAAGAATTGGCTGGAGATTAGGACACAGAGAGTAATAGTAAATGGAGTCCACTCTGAAGAAAGGAGGGTTACTAGTGGGGTACCGCAGGGTTCAGTATTAGGACCGGTCCTCTTCAATGTCTTTATAAGCAACATTGAAGAGGGACTGAAGGAAAAGTATGTCTCTTTGCAGATGACACAAAGATCTGCAACAGAGTTGATGCACAAGGTGGGGTGGAAAGGATGAGAAGGGACTTGGCAAGGTTAGAGGAATGGTCAAATGTATGGCAGCTTAGATTCAGTGCTAAGAAGTGGAAGGTAATGCACCTGGGAAACAAAAACCCAGGAGAAGAGTACACAATGGGGGGTGAGATACTAACAACAACAAAAATGGAAAGGGACCTGGGGGTAGTCATATCAGATGACCTAAAGGTGGGCAAGCAATGTGAGAGGGCAGCAAGGAGGGCTGGGGGGATACTGGGATGCATAGGGAGATGCATCACCAGTAGAAAACAGGAAGTTATTATCCTCTGTACAGACAGCTGGTGAGACCCCATCTGGAGTACTGCGTGCAGTTCTGGAGACCCAATCTCCAGAAGATATAGACAGGATGGAAGCTGTCCAGAGGAGGGGCAACTAAAATGGTGCAGGGTCTGCACCGGAAGACATATGAAGAGAGAGACTAAAGGAGCTTAATATGTATAGCCCGAGGAAAGGAGGGAGAGGGGACATGATAGAAACTTCTCAAGTACCTCAAGGGAATCAACAAAGTCCAAGAGGGTAGCATCTTTCAAAAAAAGAGGTGTGCAAGAACAAGGGAGCACAATTTGAAGATGGAGGGGCGGCTCAGAGGTAAGTTAAGGAAGTATTTTTTCACAGAGAGGGTTGTGGATGCATGGAACGGCCTTCCAGAGGAGCTTGTGGACTCAAAAACAGTGGTGGAATTAAAGCATGCATGGGACAGTCATAAGGCAATTCTAGGGGGTGGGGGTAGGAAGAAGTAGGCTGCTGGTTAACTAGGATCTGCAGCTTATCCATTAAGTAGGGAAATGGGCAGACTGGGTGGGCCAAGCGGTCCTTATCTGCCGTCAAATTCTATGTTTCTATGTTTCTATGAATGCATGCTGAAGCCCAGATACCATGTACACAACTATCCTTTCACCGTACTACATGGTGTACAGTACAACACCATGGTGTCCACTGTTGTCTGCTCCTGTATCAATATGTGACGGGCAGTGACCCCCATCCTGAGGTTCTGTGTCCCCTCATTGTCCCCAGTGTCCTGTTGACATCAATACAGGTGTTGTTGCCTTCCAAATAGCAGGCATTCACAATCACATTTAGGAGGGGAGTTGTCAGTGACATCCGGGTGTGAACACAACCATAAGATGCCTGCCACCAATGCAGGCATGGTGGTCAGTGATGGTGGGCCTACCTGCATGGAATAGTGATGTACCACTAGGGTAACATTTTACCATCCATACATATATCCAGCCCCGGATACTGACCACCACACAGTGGTGTTTGGATGTAACATGACCCCCATAACCCTTGACATACAACCTGAACACAGATTCTGGATATTGTACACATCCCATAGCACATAACATTGCTGAACCCTTGAATGTCCACCTATATGAGTGCCCATACCTGTTCCTGAGCCTCAGATCAGTGGCAGATAGAATAGGGGTATGTATGAGGGGGGCCCTGCTGTAACCCAGTACTCACCTGTCTGCAGTTTGTCTGTCCCTGTCCTGTCCTGGCTGGTAGTGCTGTGTTGTAGCTCAGTCCAAGGCCCAGTACTACAGCCCCTGTGACCCTACACTGTGCCAGAGCCTTGCTACTCACTACTGCACATGCTGCACGTGTATGCTGCACGAGCATCATATGTCACAGTTCGCATGTGTGCAATTATGACCCGTGGCACAGTACTCAAGATGAGCATTTGCGGAGTGCTGAAGCAGTTGCAATATGTGATATGCTGTTTGTGTTGGCATTTGCGACATGCGATGTTGCAGTGCATGTTAGCAACTGCAGTATGCGATATCGCAGTGCTTGTTGGCAATTGCAGTGTTGGTATGGCAGTACTTGCATGTGTAGCATCTGGCCTGCATGGCCCTGTGTTTGTGTTCGGTGGTGGTCAGAGGCAGGATACTGCAACTGACATGGGTCCACGCACAGAGGTGGCACTGCACAGCACTGTGTGCAGCCATGGTGTGGCGCTGGCAAAGCACTGCACAAGATCACCTGCCCTGCCAGTGGCTGGGCTGTATCACCTTCAGTGGTGAGGGGGGGTCCGACTCCCATGGTATGCCTGGCTGCATGGCCCACCACCTGGGTACCCGCGATCCTATGGGTGTACTGCGCCTGTCGATGCTGAGGGCTACCTGTCTGGCCATGTTCCATCCTGCAGCACCCCTGCTGCCACCAGTCATTGTGGTACCCCTCCTGTGGCACCTGCATGCCATGGCATGTGTCATCCCGGTATTCAGCATTACCCCATGTACCAGTCCCCATGGACAGCGGCCTGACTCAGCTGTCCTGTATCCTGTGCCAGGTGCCTGGCACCACTGCTGCAGTGCTGTGCGGCCATGTCCCATCGATGGGCTGACCAATGCCCTGCGATGGTGTTCACCTGCCTACCGGCGCAGGCCCTCCCAGGGCTGTGACCGGCACTGGTGGACATCTGATGTTACCTGAGGTGCCACTCAGCATGCCATGTGTACAGTGGACCCACGAAGGACATTGTTGCAAATGGGGTCTACACCCTACCCAGCCTGTATCCTGTGAAACAGTACACTGCCGACATACAAACTACACAACATATGGATCAGGTGCAATGGTTTATTTACATGGTGCTTTATATACAACAGGTGCTCATATCACAGTGCTCCCCTGTCCATCCCAGCATCTGTGCCCCCACACTCACCCATGCATACAGTCATACATACACATATGCACATCCTTGTGACCTGCACAGTGCCCCCCCAATACATGTGAACCCCTGCCATGTTATTGGCCCCGCCTCCCCATTACAGCCCCATCCATCCATCCCCCATCTGCGCCAGACACATGGGCGTTTCACAGCCATCTGCCAGAGCCACGCCATCCTCACACAGACCCCTCTGGTGCCAGGTGCTGGGCTGTGGGGGACTCAGCTGTTAGGGCATGTTGGGCGGTGCCCCAGTGGCCCTCCCCTGGCATCGCACCCTGTGGGCCTGTGTGTGTATCCACGGTGGCTCTGCTGTGCCTCCGCCCCCACAGGCCAACATGCCTTGAAGCCACATGTGGCTGCTGCTGTTCTGGTGCTGCACTGTGTGATCCCCCATCCCTTGTGGAAGGCCTCAGTCCCTGTGCAGCCTGTGGAGCACCTGTCTCGGTGTGCTTGCCCCACTGTGTGTGCCCTGTGCCTGTCCCTGTTGCAGTGGGCCTGTGTGTGGGGCTTTGACTGGCCTGTGCCTGTGTTGCTGTCATGGCTGTGTGGGTCACGGAGTGTGCACCATGGCACCAGCCTGTGCCCGGGACAGTGTGGGCAGTGCCTGGCTGCACTTGCGGCTCTGGCAGCATGACTGGCAGGAGGGGCGCAACTGACTCCTGGGCCTGGGCTGGGGGTGGCGGTGCAACTGGTTCTGGTGGCTGTGTATGGGTGCTGGAATGTGCAGTGGCCGGGGGTGCCATCAGCTGGGCCAGGAATTGCAGGTGGTCCAGCAGCTGCAGTGTACATGCTATGGCCTGCATAGCTGTGGCCATGGCTGCACTGTGGCACTGCTGGTGTGCCTACATTTTCCAGGCCTGTGCTGAGGCAGTCCATGAAGACCGCCTGGCATTCGGCACAGTGCCGGATGCCCTTTATGGCATCCCCCAGGCCAGCCATGCATGCCAATGTGTGCCTGGTGAATGCCTGCAGACAGCTGGCAATGCTGGAAAGCTGCAACTCCATGCTGGTGTGGTGCTCCTGCATGCCCTGGCATATGTTCTCCAGCTCATGCCTGACATTCCCCTGGCCAGCCAGCACTGACTGGCAATAGTCCCCAGTGTAGGCTGGTGGGGACAGCTGGTCCTGCAGCTCACGGACGGCCTCATTCAATTGGTTCTCCAGCCCACAGGCGCTCTGTGGGCTCAGTGACCCTATGGCAGTGTCCTCTGCAGCTGGTTGTTCTTGCTCTGGTGCCTCCTGGTCGGCCACAGGTGTTCGTACTGCCTCCACAGATGTGGCAGCACTGCTGATGGTGTCCTCCATGGTTCCCTGCTGCTCTCGTGGCATTTCTGCTGCATCCTCCTCACTGCTGTCCACCACCTCCTCTACCATGGGGCTGTCGCCATCACCACTCCCCTCAGGCTCTGACATGGGCTCCGGTGTTCTGGCCACAGGTGTACTGGCATCTGGACTGCCTCCACTGGACATCATGCTGCTGCCATCATCCGACACTGTGCCAGTGGCCTGGGCATGCCTTCACCATCTCTACCCTGCTGCTGCTGCTCCCACCTTCCAGCTCTGCTGGGACCACCTACGCCAGCTGCCACGGCGCCTGTTGGGCAACTTGTTAGTGCGTCACCACATCACTGTGTGCCCTCACCTGCTTGATCAGTGTTGCCCTCCCAGGTCTGCTTCAGCATTGCGCTATGGCATTGCACCTACCACACATTTGTGCAGTCCCACCTGGTGTATGCCACCACTGTACCTGCATCCTGCGCTGATGGCGTGGTTCCCTCACCATTGCTGCCCATGCCATGCTGTCCATCCTGGTACATTTTATCCAGCTGCCGCACTGCTGTCCTGCACAGCTCCCCACTGCACAGTGACACCATGCACAGCAACATCCATGGGGCACCACTGTACTGCAGGGCCAGCACCACTGGGTGACTATGTTGTCCCTGCCATCCATGCACATCTTCTGCAGCCCTCACCCTCACTCTGTGAGCACTGGGACAGTGACCCATGCCCCCTCCCTACAGCTCAGCCCATGCCTGTGCACAGCCCTCCCCAGTACACAGTGCATGTCATGGCACCTCCCAGTGCAGCACAGCCCATACCTGAGCACAACCCCCCCACCATTACAAAGTGCATGTCACAGCAACTCCCAGTGAAGCACAGCCAATACCTCTGAACAGCCACCCATCCAGTACACAGTGCATATCATGAAACCTCCCAGTGAAGCACAGCCCATGCCTGAGCACAACCCCCCTCCCCCCATCAATAGACAGTGCATGTCATGGCAACTCCCAGTGCAGCACTGTCCATATCTGGGCACTACACCCCCCCCCACCAGTACACAGTGCATGTCACAGCAACTCCCAGTGCAGCACAGACCATACCTTGGCACTACCCTCCCACCAATACACAGTGCATGTCATAGCAACTCCTAGTGCAGCACAGACCATACCTCTGCACAGCACCCCCTCCAGTACACAGTGCATGTCACAGCACCTCCCAGTGCAGCATAGCCCATGCCTGAGCACTACCCCCACAACAGTACACTGTGCATGTCACAGCAACTCCCAGTGCAGCACAGCCCATACCTGTGCACAGCCCCCCCCACCAGTGTCATATGCATGTGCCAGCCCCTCCACAGATGGGCATGGCATGTTCCTTTGCACAGCAGCACATGTCAACTGCACATATGCTTGTCCCTGGCTTGCCCCTGGCCATTGTCTAGTTCCCTAGGCCCACTCTGTGGCCAGCTGTGGACATGTGGCATTCCTGTGGCATGCCACCTCACTGTTACATCTGCCTACACATTGTCACCCCACCCACCCCATCTTTGCTGTGGGCTGCAGTGCTGTTGCCATGTCAAGCCGGTCACATACATTGCTGTTGTTTGTCCCTACCTGTGGCAGTGTGCTGTCTGAAGCTATCCAGCTGTGTGACTCCAGCAATGCTCTGCTGGCTGAGGTGTGCCACAATCTGCCTCTCAATGCTGCTGAGTGTCTGCTGGTGGGTGGGTTCACCCGCTGTGCCCGGTGCACTATGCCTGTTTTGCACCATCTTGCACTTCACAAGGCACTTGAGGTCCTGGTACTTTTTCTGGACATCCTGGACAGTCCGGCACTATTCAACTATGGCATTAACTCTGCGTGTCACCCTGTCCCATGCCTTCTTCCATTTTTCCCTCCTCTTGGCATCCCCTCCACGACTCATGAGGAGTGCATGGTGCCTATCTATTTGCTCTATCAGTGTGTTCACCTCCTCATGAGTGAAGTTTTTCTTCCTCCTCTATCTCTCAACCTCAGCTTCTGCCATGGCTGTGGCATATCTGCTGGTGTATGTTAGGCCGTTGCTGTGTATTATGTTCTTTTATATGGTGTATCTTGCTTGTCGCGTCTTGTGCAGTTGCATTTGGAATATCTCTCGCATGATCTAGAATAGGCCGTATATCGCATGTCGCAATTGCTTTGATGTATCTTGCGCAATTGCGTTACTCGCGTCTGGTGTATTTCCCTTTCTAGAATTGGGCCCAACATGTCCAGTTTTAACTTCAGTATCAATGTAAGAATATAGGACTTCCTGGAGTCCTAGGGGCAACCCTGAGACATGAGAACATGAATTATTATTTGCTGTTGATCAATCTCATTTATTACTGTACTGTACCACTACTGTATTCCAATATAGCATACCAATTTGTACTATAATGTCTTTTTGAACTATGTACCACCATAAACATTTTCCTCGTATAAGTAAATTTTACAAAAAAACAATCATTAGTTTAGGCACAAGAAACAGCAAAAAACAAAAGAAAACACAAAATAACAAAAAGGCAAATGAAACAAGCATTTGACAATGCAAAATGTTTGACTGCATGTGTTTCAGGTAGAGTTTGGTCGGGTTGTAGAGAATGATGAAGGCAGAGTAGAACTGTAGTAGGAGAGAGTTTGCAGTGGAGTCAGTGACTAGTAATGTTTGTCTTGTGTATTAGTTTACCACTTATTCATAGATTCATAGATGGATACAAGTTCAAAAGGCATTAGCCCATAAAGAACTCATCACCAGCATGTCAGTGGTGGAAGGTGTATTTCCTGTCTCCCATATAGAAATCTAGTCTTTTTTTTAATTGTTCCACATTTTCACTCGTGGCAATTATCTGCAGGGAGTGAGATCCATATAGAGGGCACCCTCTGGGTAAAAAATCGGTTGCAATTTGTAGTTCTACATAAGAAGGTTTTAAACTTAAAATCATGAGGTCTTGTATTGTTGTTAAGTGCCTTTCCAGACTGATTGTGTTTAGCATATATTGATTTTGACGGGCCTTGAAAGTATAAATCAAGTCACCACTTAGGGCTCTATATTCCAATGAAAATAACTGAAGTGATTTAAGTCTGGACCCATAATCTTTGTTAATCATATTATGGATCCTTTTAGTAACCTTACGCTGTACTCTTTCTGTCATACTTTGACATCCTATTGATGTAGGAGCACAAAATGGGGACAAGTAGTCCAAATGTGGACGCACAAGGCTAGTACATAATGGTGGAATTACCTTAGGACTTCTGCTTTTGATATATTTGAGAATGTTTCCTAAAATGGCATGCCATTTTTTGACTGCTTTGTTTGTATGCATATTGAATTTTAGATTGTCAGATATTGTTACGCCCAGGTCTCTTTCCTTGGTTGTAACCATCATCTTTGTATTATTCATTAGGTAAATAGACTTAGTATTATTTTTCCCCATATGCATAACTTTACATTTGGTAACATTAAACTTCATTTTATTATGTACTGCCCAAGCGCTCAGTTTATTTAAGTTGTCTTGCAAGTTTACTACAGTCTGGGTGTTGTTTACTACACAACCCAATTTACAATCATCTGCGTATTTATTGCTCCCAACCCCGTCAGATGCTTGCATACTGGAGACCAATATGTTAAATTGAAATGGTCCCAGGACAGATCCCTGGGGCACTCCACTGGTGACTGGACTCCAGACTGACTCGTGCCCTCTAATGACCACTCTCTGTTGTCTGTTGTGTAACCAGGATGAAATCCATTTTATTAGTTTAAAGTCCAAATTTATATTGACTAGTTGTTCAAATAAGGGTTTTATGAGATACAGTATCAAATGCCTTTTTTGAAATCCAGGAATACGATGTCCACTGGCATTCCATTATCAAGGGCATGGCTGACTGGTTCAAAAAAATGAATAAGATTTGTTAGGCATGATCTGCCAGGTGTAAATCCATGCGGGGAAATATCTGTGCAGCCTGTGTTCCTAATATGATCAGTAATTTTGTGATGTATTATCCTTTCCATGATTTTACTGATAAGAGAGGTTAGGCTAATAGGCCTATAGTTACATGACGGTTGTCTATTACCGCCCTTGTACATTGGAGTAATGATGGCCTCTCTCCAGGTTTGCAACACATTTCCCTCCTTCAATGAGGTGTTAAAAAAAAGAGTGAAAGGGCCTGATAGTTCTTTGGAAAGCTCCTTTAAGAGTTTTTGGATAAATATAATCTGGGCCCTGAGATGTGCTGACTTTAATTAAGGCAATGGCATCTGGTGTGTCCTGTTCAGTGAACAATAAAGGAGACTAATCAATAGGTTGCATTTCTATAATTATGTTTTCTTTTGATTTAAATATATTCCCAAAATACTGATTAAGTTCTTCAGCCATTTCTTTTTCATCAGTAATTATTTTGTCATTTGCGTTTAATGGGCCAATTCCTCCCTGACTTCCTTTGAGGGAGCCAATATAGTTATAAAACTTTTTCTTATTGTCTTTAAAATCTTTTGCAACGTTTATTTCTAACTTCTGTTTTGAAATACGTATACTTTTTTTGTCCTTTTGGCAAACGATTTGAATCTTTCCTAGTCCGTATCTTTTTGAATTTTACTATATTTACTGTATTTGCTATGGTTTTTTTTATATAGTACACTTAATTTCCTTATACCACCATAATGGTATCCTTTGATTTTTATTATTATTATTATTATTATTATATTTAACTCTATCAGGGACCCATTTATTTATGCAAAAATCTATTTTAATTTTAATTTTATCCCATGCTTGCTCAAGATCAAGATTTTTCAGGTCACTTTCCCAATTCCATGAGGCAAGATAACCTTTACTGCTTTTGTAGTCAGCTTCATAATAATTTTAGATTTTTGTTATCCCATTGTTACTCAGCGCACACCTTTGAATATTGCATGTTATCATGTTATGGTCACTGTAACCCAGTGGTGGTCGTATTACAGGAGATGATGCCAAGTCTGAGTTATTTGTGGAAATTAAATCCAGAATATTCTTATTCCTGGTAGGATGTGAGACTAATTGTTCTAAACCTAGTTGAAAGGTAGTTTCTAGGAATCTTCACTCAAGTAGGCCTTTGGTCTTGAGAGTGTCCCAATTTATATTTGGAAGATTGAAATCGCCTATCAACATTAAGTTTCCTGTGGCTACCCTGTTTTCCAAATGATCCAGAAATATAAAATGTTCCTCTTGACTTACGTTAGGTACCCAATAGCACAATCCAATAGTCAGGGTTTCTTGTCCTGTTTCAATCCTGTTCCACAGAATGTCTGCACATATATCATCTAGATTTGTCTGATGGCTATTAACTTTAGTTGATATATATAGTGCAAGACCTCCGCCTTTTTTATTCTATTTTTTTGAAATTTAACATAGCCTGGTATATCCATGTTCCAATCATTGTCTGAGAACCAGGTTTCTGTAATACCACAGATGTCGATATCTCTAGTTACTAAAACATGTCTTAATTTGTCCATTTTATTAGTTAAGCTTCTTGCGTTTGTCAATAAAATCTTAAGTTCGTTTGGGTTGTCCAGTAAAACAGGGGGTTCTGGCAGGTCTGTTATTACTAGTATTTACCGGGGTATTTTGGGTGATTGTTGCTTGTTTCATGTTTCTTTTTCTTCTCCTTATTGTTTTGTTTTTGTTATTTGTCCTTTTAAATATGTTTTTATTTTAGATTTTTGTATATAAATGAAATCCTGAAACAGGTCTAGTCATAATACCTACCCCCCCCCATATCCTAGTTTAAACAGGTATCAATGTAATTGTTTAGATGCTGGCCAAGAAGCTGATACCCTAATTTGTTAAAGATGCAGCCCATCTTTACTATACAAGTGACTATTGGTGTCAAATTCTTCCCAGTGCGTGATGCACCCTACACTCTGCTTCATACACCACTGTCTTAGCCAATTATTGATCTTCTTTAATTTCCATTTTTGCTGGAGTGCAGCTCTCGGAATTGGGTGTATTACTGAAAATGCAAAGTCACAACCCAGGTTTTCATGCTTGTTGGTTAGATTAACCAGTTCCTGTTTAATCTGCTGAGGATGTTGGTGCAAAACATTATTAGCCCCAGCATGAATGATCACTAATTTTCAGGTGTTCTCAAGACAGAGTATGTGTCTAGTCATTTTGGTGATATCAGACATTTTGGCTCCCTTAAAGCATGTCATGGTCCTGTTTTCTTTGTCTTTGTTACAGACTGCTCTGTCTAGTCTTTTAACAATAGAGCACCCTAGGACAAACACCTGTGTTTCACTATGCTTTTCTGCCTCAGTTTCCATGCTTATGCATGGTGTACTGAAGTCATTCTGCCCCGGTTTGGTAGTTAATGTCTCCAGTAATATCAGTGGTTCATCTAATGAGCCATTTACACTATTGTTTGTGCTTGTATTATGAGTCACACTGATTACTGGAGTAGGCACTGAACCTATCAGCTCTTCCTCAACAGTATTTAATGTACTACCATTATCTTCCTGAGTAGCGTCTTGGGCTAGTGGATCAAATGAGTTTGAGAGCTCTAAGTTAAACTGGTTAGCTTTTCTAACTTTTTCTTTTTTGGTAGTTTCAGATATTGTACCTGATACCATGCATCCCCTGGGTTACTATATTCTTCTTCTTTCTGACCACTTTTTTATTTGGGGGATTTTGATATGCATTAGTTGAGTTAATGTCACAATGAGTAATATTATGCAAGGGACGTTGTATGCAGGAAGTGCTTTTTTCACCTTGAAATGGATGGGCCTGTAGTGAAACCTGGAAATGATCTGCCATATCTTTTTGGCTTTGTTCTAACTCAGCAAGCCTTTTATTGAACTGATCTATTATGCATAATGT
Source organism: Neoceratodus forsteri (assembly GCA_016271365.2). Classification (NCBI taxonomy): domain Eukaryota; kingdom Metazoa; phylum Chordata; order Ceratodontiformes; family Ceratodontidae; genus Neoceratodus; species Neoceratodus forsteri. The sequence continues at coordinate 897,756,300 of CM057459.1, forward strand.
CAGCATTATCAATACATTTAGGACAGGTAAACAGGCTATTAGTTGGGAAGGCAACAGTTATTGTATACATGTTACAGGTCGAGCATATGATCCCTATCTCACCCTTAGTTGTTTCTATAAATACCTCTATGACTCAGTTTTTATTTGTTACTTACAATAGAAAGTAATATTAGTACTGTTTAATCAGTGTTTGAAGCCAATCTTTACACAGTAGAACACTATGTTTTAAGACTTTATTTAAGTCACAAGATACTTTACTGCATGAACTTACATTCTTACCATGCGCATTCTTACCATGTGTCTCCACAGAGTCTCGCCTACCTCACCTAATATGTGTAACATGCTCAGAAGCGCATGACTTTGGGAGCATCTTCACACATGGTGACACACACCACACCATGCATGCCCTGCTTGGCTCACCCTGATGGCTGAGGACTCAGGCCTTATAGCAGGTAGTGACCCATAAGTGGTAAAACCGGGGTCATAGGCTCCTCGTTTCCTACTAAATGTCTAATTTTAAACTATCACCACAAAAGTGCAGTATCCTGCACACGTAGGTGCTAGATGATGTTAAATGCAGTTTAAAATCACCCCAGAAGAAAATAAGCACATCTACAATAGTCTGTAGTTCGTCCATGACAGCAGATGAACTACAGGCTCTCTTCCTGGTTCCTGTTAGGATAGGAACAAGGGCTCTAGGCGGGTTTACATGAATAAACAAGTCAACAACAATAAAATGCTTCATAAAATACAGAGCACACACCAGTAGGGCATATGCACAGTGCTTCTGTTGGAGTTTGTAAATACAAAGCACCCTGCTTGCTGAGGACTCGGGCCTTATAGCAGGTAGTGACCCAGAAGTGATGAAACCAGTGTCACAGGCTCCTCGTATCCAACTAAATGTCTAATTTTAAAATATCACCCCAAAACTGCAGTTTCATGCACATGTAAGTGCTAGATGAAGTTAAATGCAGTTTAAAATTGCTCCAGAAGAAAACAAGCACATCTACAATAGTCTATAGTTTGTCAATGACAGTAGACGAACTACAGGCTCTCTTGCTGGTTTCTGTTAGGATGGGAACAAGGGCTCCAGGCAGGTTTACATGAATAAACAAGTCAGCAACAATAAAATGCTTCATAAAATACAGAGCACATACCAGCAGAGCATATGCACAGTGCTTCTGTTGGAGTTTATAAATACAAATATTGTCCATATTGAAGAGCTACTTAAAAAGCTAAGACAGAGGCTCGGACTATTTTTTAGAATAAAACATTACCTAAACAGTGATTCCAAAAGAAGGTTAATTCAGGCCTCATTCCTATCCCTCATTGATTATGCTGATTTTCTCTACTGCCATTGTTCAAGTCACCTCTTACATAAACTGGACACCCTGTATCACAGGGCCATAAGATTTATTACTGACCTTCCCTCCAGCACCCATCATTGCTCCCTTTATATGGCAGTCAACTGGACATCATTGCAACACAGAAGAAATAGGAATGCTGTTATCTGGATATTCAAAGCATTAACAGGCAAACTACCGACCTATATCACTGATTGCTTTACCCAAATTACAACTAGGCCATACACCTTAAGGATCAGTAAACTCATCATATTAAAGGTCTCCAATGCCTGCACCCGGTATGGGAGGGCTGCTTTCAGCTATTCCTTAGCAGTTGCATGGAACTCTCTCCAAAAATCCATGAAGCTAGATAGCCTACTACCTCTGGCATCCTTCAAAAGATTGTTCTCCGCCCTTTTTCCAGAGCTCTGCAATTGCTTTTATAAAGCCTAATCCCCTACTTATCTGACCCACCTTCCTTTTTCCATTCATTATATTAATTCAATTTCTTTCTTCCGAATCACCTATTATATTCTCATAAAAACTAGTTAGACCATATAATTTATATTTTATGCCTGCTATACCCTTTGTCCCCTTTTTTCCTACAGGCTAAATGGTTCTACTGTTACTTGTATATATGTAAATTGTTGTATATAATCATTTCATGCCATTGTAATGCTATTTATTCTATTCTTGTCTATGTAATAATACTTGTATCCTCATTTGTATGACCACTCAGGTCCATCTTGTAAATGAGCTTTGCTCAATGATGTTCGCCTGAATAAATAAAGATTTTGATTGATTGATTGATTGAAATATTATGAAGCAAGAAAATGGATTCAGAAGATTTTGAAAGTTCCCAGTTTTGTACCATGAGCACTATGTAAAATTGATACAGTGCTGTGGTATTTATCATTAGAAATATGTAATGACATCATCCTACTACATGCAGAGTACGAATCTAGTATGCCCATTCAACAGGTCAGCTCAGGGGAAAAGACTTTTAGAAACTGAATGAAAATATGTAAGACAAGAATTACTACTCACTGTCTATACGGTATTATAAAACGTCTTTTAGTACAATAGTACTCTGCCTTCATCATTCTCTACAACACAACCAAAACCTACCTGACACAACATGCAAGCAAACAAACATTTGGCATTGACAAATGCTTGCTTTTGTGTATTAACTTCATCAGCTTTTGGCCCAGTGATCCCAGTGCCAGGAAATACTCTCTATAAATATAATTATTTTTTCTTGATTCAGATGGGCCACATGACATATATCTTTAAAGTGCGACTTCTACTTATGTAATACCACTCAGAATCTGAGGGAGCAGCACCGTGACAGGCATCTCGACCACAGTCCATAATACTGAAATCCTAAGAAGAAGAAGAAGCAACTTTTATCAAAATTGAAACTGTTAATCTAACATAACATGTCAAATCTGCAAATGGATTGGACAAACTCAAGGCCATTGACTAGTACTGCCCCCATAGAGGACTTTGTAAATATTGAAGTGTCACAGCAATTGAACCCTGAGGCAATACATTTTGTACCAGAGGAGAGGCAAATTGAGGAAGTTGCAGAGCATGTAATGGAGAATGAAATGGACTTGAACTGCGAGGAGTCAATTCCAGAGACTAATGCAATTCATATTATTCCTGACAATGCCCTTGAGGTGGACACAGAACTGGAAGATGGAGAAGTGCTAGCTGTTCCTGAAGAAGAAACAGTGTTACCCAGTGTAACAGGGTCCTGTTATGAAGTGAAGTGAAATATCAAGAAATTTCAAGATGCCCCCCCCCCACCTTATTTTCAATTTTCACTCTATCCTGCCTGCTTCTATATTCTTATCTATTCTAAATTTCTTATCAGTGTGGCCAACCGGGCAATCTTTAAATCTTTCTTTACTATCCCTTATTTTCTTTAAATTATCTGGCATCCAGAATCCTGATAAGCTGTAATACAGCTGGGTAATGGTGCAGGGCTTTAATACAGTATTTGCCCTTATGCAGCTCTCCCCAGCTAAACAAATAACTTTAATTGTAAAGAGCATCCCTGTTCTCTTAAAAAAGAGCTGTATTACTGGACATAAAGCCCTTAGTCAGTAATAAGGCTGGCACCAGGCCAGATTGAAATTGCAGCCGTCAAGTAAACAGAAGACATTTTTTTGGAAACTTTCTGAAAATTACAGAAAAGGCATATGCAGCTTGAATCAAGTGTTTAAGTGCAGACAATTGCTGTGCTGGGCTAAAATAAAAGATATTTCTTCTAATTTTTTTTTCTCTTGGATTATTACAGGAAAAAAGGAGTTTAAAATATAAATGAATCTAGACTCTTACACGAGGACAGATATGGGGCTCGCCCCTCATATAGTTTTTCTTTGGTTAAGACTCTAGATTCTTTTTAATGAACTAACCATGCTTTCCTTTCTGTATGAGACATTTTGAATATGTATGGTATAGTACAAAATGGTTGCTTACCTGTATTCTGAAAGTTTACTAGGGAAGTTCCTACTATAGGGCTGGCAGCCCACGAAATGGCTGCCCTTATAGGAACTAGGTAAATGTGATGTCACAAAGGAGGAGGGGATCAGTGAAAACCGCACCGCTTTCCTTCACTATATAAACCCTTCACTAGGAGGCTTAGATAGATAGTTTGGTCAGTAGGGTTCTAACCAAGGTGAGAGAAGGATCTCAGAGAGAAGCTAATGTGTAGATTTTCACATTACTTGAGAAGGGAGAGAACATAAGAATTTCTTTATAGTATTTAAAGCAAGAAGTATATTCTGATGTTTGATTGATGTGAAGATATAACATCATATTGTTCCTTTCTGTAAATATTGAATTTGAATTTATTTTTATTTTGTTTTTTGAATTTTTCAAAATAAAATGATAAATGCAGACTTATGCATTTTTTATGCATCCTAGATGGTTGTATGATCTGTTTATTGAGACCCACATGTCCACACCCAGAAAGTCTGGATAAGACTCCAAACCCTTTATTAAGCTCACACAGGACACCCTCGTAACCTCCTATGATATCCCCCTTCATGCAGTTCACAAGCACATTACCCCTATGATATACTCTTCAATGTGCTGTACAATTGTTAGGGTGGTAACGTGTATTTATCTGCCAGTTAACTATTGTTGATAGATAGGCACCAATTGCCTAGTAATACATTGAATATATATATATACATATATATATATATATATATATATATATATATATATATATATGTGTGTTTATAAAAAGGGACAAGAAAAATCTGTGATAATCCAATATCCTGATTGGCCGAAAGATTTCACATGACAGTGCATTATTCCACAATGACAGCACACCTCACAGTACGACCGCACGCTTGTACTACTTTCCTGCCCCCTTCCAGTCTTCAGAACTTTCTCACCAGTAGTAAAATCACTCCACATCTAGCACAGAAAAGCTGACACAAACACACACATACACAGCTAGCACAAGTAGACTGCCGCAAACAGGCTAAAACCAACAGAAATAACAAATCAATACAGCAATCCCCATCCCAGTGAACACAAGATATGTTTAAATCTGCCATAGTTTTTTTAATAAAATGTAATTTAAAAGCATGTTTCTATAGTAATGCTCGCTCTGCCTAGCGTCTGTCATTCTGAAGTCGCCGACTGCCTTGCTCTGCACTTCCTCTCCTCGCACTTCAGTCGGCAGCTTCTTTTCTAGAAACAAGTGCTAAAAAAGGGAAAAAAACACTTTACTTTAGATCTGAGCTAAGAGGGACTTACTTTAAACATGTACTTGTATTTTTCTTTTGGAGACTCAGTACGCTCGGTCATACTACAGTTCAATATGATAAAAGTGAAAGTGCTCCGCGGTGGATATTCTCCATGTACAGATGGCAGCTTTCTATTTCTGAGAAAATGAACAAAACAGAATAAAATTACTTTTTCACTTTTTAAACCGAGTGACACTTAAACTTCTGGCAGCAAGTCACAAACAGTGACAGCACTCGGTCATGCTATATTGCAGCAGAAAGTGAAAGCCCTTCAACACGGAGCCACTGCAAAAAAGGCAGGATCAACCAGACAACCATTACCAACAACATAAACCCATGCAAATTATGGTAGCATCAACCAGATGATCTACAGATAAAACAACTATTTGTACCACATAGGGACTGCTTTACACACACACACACACACACACACACACACACACACACATTTATGGCCATTTTATAAGATAGATAACCCACTCTGGATATATCACAGCATGACCGCAGACCCCAGAGTGGGTTATCCATTGCATATATTATATATGTGTGTGTGTGTGTGTGTGTGTGTGTGTGTAGATGATCTGAATAGTTAGGCATTGTGTGTTAGTTTGAAATGCATATGATGTTGTTTTGAATTTTATTCCTCTACCAACTGAACTTGTGTAGATTAAGAACAATGTCTTGGCAAGGACACCAAGAATTTGGCGGGGGAGTGTGTAAGCACACACCCCTTCCCCAAAGATCTGTTGCTTACCTGAAGTGTGCCTTCACATCCCTGACCTGACTCTTCACCCACTGGTGCCAGGACTGTGCTTTGGGACCAGTATTGCAGCAGTAACATCTTGTCAACAGCTCTGGTAGGAGTCAAACCAGGGCTCTACTCTAAGAATGTTGTGGCCATTGCCACCGAGCATCCTCTGTCCTCGGGCCCTCCACAATGTTCTGGGGGGTTGATGCAGAGAGTAGGAAGGAGGAACATGCAGTGGTTTATTTTCCAAGCTCCAGGAGACAAGGAGAGGCTGGGGAACAGACTAAGAGAATCATGGTAAAAAATTCAGCTGCCATGCATGCGCACTGAGTGCCCTAAGGGAGCCAGAGCTCCCAACCAAAACTGGGCATTGTGCCCATATCAAAGGACTGCCCTGGCTCCAGAATGGAAGGCAGAGCTGGGACTAACCATCTATAGCACTGTCAAGCACAGGAAAAAAGTTTCTTAGCTCCAAACTGCAAAATGGGCTGAGAACTGAGAGGACAGTGGTGTGCATGCACAACAGTGGAAGAGTGACTCAGAAGGCCGCCTCACAAAACATAACTCCTGACATGGCAATAGACTGTGTGCCCTGAAAAAAAACACAGTTATGGCTCCAGAACTGCAATTGGGGTCAGAACAGTCTTAAATGAACACTGTAAGGCTTTCAGCAAAACTCCAGCAGCCCGCCAGAATGAGAAGAGGAAATGTAAACATAAACAAACACGGCAGCCCCCATGGAAAGTAGATCCACAAAGACATGCAGGAAGGAGTCATGAGTCAGACCCTCTGAGTAAATGGAATGTTAAGCAATATAAGGAGCAGCACCTGCAGTGTCATTATAAGTGGAATCCTAACTGAAATCAGGCATCAGGTTTCAGCCTGTGAAAAAAGAATCTTTTTGAACTAGAGGCAGTTGAAAAGAGACTCTGTGGAGAGAGAATGGTGACTGTGTGTGGGCTGTTTTGCCCTGTCTGACCAGGACTGCTGCCTGGCAGGCAAGAAGAGTGTCTCGGAAAAAGAAAAAAAAAAAAAGAAGCAATTTTTATTAAAACTGAAATTTCAAAGGCAACTAGTAGATGTGTTTTTCAACCGCCCACAGACTTTTTTGTCCTCCCTGGAGAATCAGCTCTCTTCTGCTGTCATATTCTAGAAGCAGATCTGAGTGTTGTAGGCAGCATTGGCCTTCTCCTGGCCTGTGCCCCCCCCACTCGCCAAGCTGGCCGACTGCCTGAAATTACCCAGCCATGAAGTAGGAATCCATTCCTGGTCCTTCCCTCGCAGATCTCCACTAAATGCTGTGGGCAGCATGGGACCTCTCCTGGCCTGCACCCCCCCCTCACTCACCAAGCCAGCTGACTGCCTGAAATTACCCTGCCATGGAGCAGATAGAGTCCACTGACTGATGTCTAACCATATCTGCATAGAGACACATGGAGCTAGTTAAGAATGCTGTCTTTCCCACAGTCACCAATGGGTGTTGGTCTTGCTATCTGTGAGCTACTGGCGTGCTAGCATATTGCAATGGCTCACAAATAGTGTGTGCTGAGTGTACACGACTCTTATTCAGTCCGCATGTTGTAGCCAGCTAGCCAAGCTTGATCAAATGAATGTCCAAGAAGATAGTAAAGCAACATGTAGGCCATTAATGTACAGCTCCTGTTTTCTGTCCTGGGAGTCACTCAGGCAGAGTCTGTATTTGATGTGCATGTTGTCCATAAAGTATTGTGCAGCCTGCAAGAGTTTTACTACCTCTAAATAGGATTCACACAACTGCTGAGCTGCTCTGCTAGACTGTGTTAAGAGCCTGCTGAAATTCATTGTAGCTAGGGGTGGGCGAAAGTTGTGAATTCCACTTCTGTAGAACTTCCATGAAATTTCGGAAATTTCACTGAAATTGCAGAACTTTTGCCATTGGCGAAACTGGGATTTCTATGGATTTTTGCCGAGTTCTGCAGACTTTTTTTGTGACCTGTGGAAAAACGCATAAAAACTGAGTTATTTATTCTATCCACAGTTTAATAAACTGTCTGTGAATGAACACCTGCTTGTACAACCATGCGGTCATTCACTGACAATTCAGTGGGCCACTAGTAGTGGAGGAGAGAGGAGTGATGCACTGGTGACCTGCTCAAGAGCAGGGTGGGAAGGGGAGTGGGGTGGTGGCAGATGAACTGTCAGGGTGGTGGTTGGGGGTCCAATAGACACCAGGGAATTGGGATTATTTTTTCATAAAGGATCAGGGATGAGGAGGTCCACTAGACCCCAGGAAATGCTGGGAATAGAGGGGCATGATTTGGTGGACTGCTGGCTGTTTATTTGTGGATTAAGGAATCCAGGATAGGGAGGGTGGTCTGCTAGACATCAGGAAAACAAAATGTTTTGGGGGCCATGATTGGTTGGTGGGGGGGGGGCACTAGAAACCAGGAGGGTCCATGGAAGGGTGAGGGTATTTACTGGGATTCCTGATCAGTGGGTGGTGGATTAATAAATTAAACTGTAGTTAAAAAGCCTCAGAAGTGACCACTGGCAGTGATCCTTTCTACAGATTTTTTTCCGCAGTTTAATAAAGTAACCAGCAGTTTGTATATATTTTTTCCGCAGTTTTAAGGTGGAATTTCCACAAAAGTTCTGAAAATTATCTCTGAACTTTCACGGAAGTGAAATTTACACTTTAGCCAAAATTCCACCCGCAGAAATTTTTTTTCGCACATCCATAATTATAGCCAATTATTTAGACAGTTATAGATATATATTCCAGGGGCACAACCTAGCCCTGAGATGAATTGTTAGGATATGCATGGTCTCATTAGATTGCACTGAGTGTAGAATGTTGCAACTGAAATATTGCTGTAACTAATTATTTAGATGGTGATAAGCATATAATGAAGGGGCACGTTCTAGTGCTGAGAAGAACTTGTTATGATCTGTTTGATGTCATTATATTGCATTGAATGTTCAATGTTTCAGCTTGTGTAACCAAGGTTGATTACAAAGCTGTTTTACTGTTAGAGCCTGTTAGATAAATGATTCTCTACTATGCTTTGTAGTGTTAGCCAAAAGTACTACAGTCTGTGAGCTGCCATGAAAACTGGTCTGTTTGCCTTAGTAAGCTGTTAGAGCAAGGATCGAACACTGCAGTAGGCAAAAGCAAAGTAAGTGCTACTAGCCATACTGAATGTTGTAAAGTCAGCCCTAGGTGGATCCTGCTCCAACTGACTCTTGTATCTTTAGCATAGTACTGTATGCCTCTGCCTTTGTTCTGTTCAAACAGTGACGTCCTGTGGTTTCCTGGGCTGGGCTGCAGGGGTAGAGTCTAGTGTAACCTCACCTAAGTGTACATCGCAATATGCAGGTTTCTCATGCCAGGCTCTTTTTCTCCATCTTTTAAAGAACCCATTCCTGGTCTATCCCTCGCAGATCTTCACTGAGTGTTGTGGGCAGCATGGGCCCTCTCCTGGACTGCCCCCGCTCGCCAAGCCTGACGACTGCTCAAAATTACCCCACCATGGAGCAGGTAGAATCCACTGATTGATTTTCAACTATACTAGAAGTTAATCTCACCCACCCCCCACTCCCTCCCTCCTGATCGGGGGTATCTCCATTAAATAACCACCAAATTAGGATCCGTTTGTGTAACACTCCTCAGTCTAGTGCTCTCACCTGTTGGGAGCAGCTCTCCTCCCTCTCACAAGCCTTAATCTCCTAAATATTGTTTCCTGGTACTTGCACTGCACTCACCTCAATTGGTTATCAGAGGGTGTTCCCCAACCTCTGATCTGTTCTCCCCTCAATTCTGTCTTATCATGTTCACACTCTCCCTATTTTCTCTCTGTCTTCTCCTCCTGAATGCCTCCCTTTCCTCCTGCCCATGAATTCTTTCCACCCTTCCTCTCCATACCCACACTCAGGACTACCCCCTGATCTCCCTATCCCTCTCCTCCCTCCCCATTCTTCTCACTTACCCCTTCCTTTTACCCATCCCCCTCCTCCAGCCCACCCATTACCTTCATCTCCATCAAGGCCTGTCTCACTCTCCCCTCTCCCTCCCACTGTAACTTCTTGCTATCCACTCCTCCTCTTTCTTTTTCTGTTGTCTACTCACTCTAACTTGCTATCATCCCCCTCTCTTAACTTTGAAGCACTCCTTCATTGTGTCTGCCTCTTGTCTCCCTCCCGGACCCTCACAAGATCCAAGTACCCCCCCTTTCACTTTTTCCTTTACCTACTCCTCCTATTTGGGGACATAGAACTTAACCCTGGCACCCCTCCCTCTTCTACTCCTTCTGCACAATCTAAGGGATTACACCACCTAAATACAAGAAGCCTACTTCCATTGCTTGATGACCAAAAAGTCTGGCACTCCCCTGATGTACTGTGCATTATTGAATCCTGGCTATCAGCAAGGATCCCAGACTCTGCTCTCTCTGTTCCTGACTATAACGTTTTCCTTCAGGACCACGGGAAACGTGATTGAGGCGCAGCCATCTACACTAGAAATTCCCTCTCCTGTACCATCACACTCCAAGATGCTCATCCTTCTCCCACAAAGTTCTAATCGTTGTACTCTCCCTTCCCTCCATGCTCCCTATCTATATTGCTGCACTATACTGCCTCCCGAAAGTTCCCCACAGCTCCATGAGTGAGTGCATCACTAAAATCCCCTTACACTCCAGCAAAGGTGAACTTATCCTTTTAGGTGTCTTTAACTTGGACTGGCTTTCTCTCACCTCCAAACCCTCTATTCTAAAAATTGAGGGCAGAATTCATGAACATCAGGGAAGGTCCCGCAGCTGCTGGAAAACCTCGGCGCTAGTGGGTTGCCACTTGCAAATCTGCAGGTCTCCCACAGCTGCAGGAATTCACAGAGGTGGAGCTGGATTATGACAGGCTCCAAGGATTATGGCAGCATTTGGGTGCTGTTGCCAGGAACAGCACCGCAGCTGTGGGAGGCTGCTATGAATGGTGGGACCCACTGTAACACCCTCTGCAACTGCTGCGGCTTTGAATCGGGTGTTCCGCAGCTGCAGTGATTTCGGAGTGCTACTAGGGTTGTGGAGTGGGACTTAGTCCCAAACCACATTGTGAATCCTGCCCTGAATCCTTAAGCCTCTCCCAGATGATCACAGAGCCCACTCATTTAAACCCCAATTTACCTCACCACTCACTCCTTGACTGGGTACTCACATTCCATCCCCACCGCATCTCTGCTGCTGGAGTAGTCCCAGATTCTCTTAGTGATAACTGCATCACATTCTGCAGAAGAAAACCCCCTACCACCCCGTCAGCCCCCAAATACATCTGGCTCCACTATCTCTGTACCCTGGATGCAAACTCCTTACTCCAGGACTTATTTTAAGCTGATTGGTCTCCCCTGTACCCTTCCTTAAATGTCTACTATGCTCTCTAGCTCTTCAAAGATCCTTTTTCCAAATCTGGAACTTTCATGCCCCCTTAAAAAAGGCTTGTGTAAAGCATCAGCATCTCCCTTGGATTACCCTCCTCTCCCTCTGTAGAGCCCGTGATGAACTCTGGGCTAAATTCGAGGCCTCCCGCCTGCCCTCTCACTTTCAGCTCTATAGGTCCCTTAGGAACACCTTTACTCAGGCCATCAGAAAAGTTAAATCCACTTATTTTAAGACTCAGCTCAAAACTAGATCCAGCTCACGAGCCAAGTTCTAGAAAGTGCTCTGAAACCTTCTTGAACCCCTCTACTCAAACCCACCCAAACCCTAAAAGTTAATGGATTGTCAGTCTCTGACTCAGCCTCTATTGCTGAGACTTTTAATAACTTTTTTACCACCTGCGCCTTACCCGATCATCCCAACCCCTCCTCTTTCCCTACCCCCTCCACAGTCTGAACTGGTTTCACCTTCCCACCCATCTCCCCCAAGAGGTTTATAAGGTGCTTATTTCACTTAATCCTTCCAAATATAGTCCTGACGGCCTCCACCCCAAGATTCTGCTAATCTCTGCCCCTGCCACAGTGGCCACCTTTGCTTACTTCCTAAACCTCTCCCTATCAACCAGCCCCATCCTCTCTGATTGGAAACTGACTAAGGTGCTCCCCCTGCTCAAGGGGGGATCCCTCCTCACCCGGTTACTACAGACCAATATCCCTCTTACCCACTCTCCCCAAGCTCCAGGAATCCCTAATCTATTTACGGCTCTTGCAACACCTTACTGAAAATGACTATTTCTCTCCCTATCAGTCCTGCTTCAGAAAACAGCACTCCATAGTCTCCTCCCTCCTCCACGTCACAGACACAATCCTGTCAGCTATGGACAAGGGCCTCGTCACTGCTGCCATTGTCATTGACCTCGCAATTGCTTTTGACTCCATCTCTCATGCCCTCCTCATCCAGAAACTTCAATCCTCGGGCATGGCTCCATCTGCTGTTAATTGGTTTAGCTTGCACCTACACCAAAGACAGCAATCTGTTCTTGTAGGCTCCACCCCCCCCCCCACCTATCACTGCTGGTGTCCCCCAAGGTCCTATATTGGGTCCAATTCCTTTCTCCTTATTTATTAACAACCTACCCTCTGTCTACTCCTCCTCAAATATTCATTTGTATGCAGATGATACCTTGCTATACCTCTCTGGTCACTCTGCCTCCAACGTCACTGCCCCCTTCAGTGTGACTTCGATAAAGTACAGAAGTCATTAAATCAAAACCAGCTTAAGCTAAACCACAAAAAAAACAGTATCAATGTTTTTTGGCTCAAGGCAAAGAAGGTTCAAATCCCTAAATACTCCTATTTTCACCACCCTAAATGGCTCACCTTTACAGACAGTTGACTCATTCAAATACCTTGGGTTCTGCTTGGATAGCAACCTTGACTTCTCAGTCTACACTGAATCCATTTGTTCCAAGCTCCATCCCAAGCTCAGTGTCCTCTATAGACACAAAGACTACTTCACACTTTCTACTCGCCAAGACTTAGTGTCTAAAACAGTTCTCCCAGTATTGGATTATGCTGATATTGTCTATGACTCTGCTCTTATTACCTCTCTTGCAAGACTTGACACCCTACTTAATGTATTTTGCCAATTTGCCACTTCATTCCCCCTCTCACTCACCACCGTACCCTCTGTTCATCTCTTTCCCTTCTGCATCTATCCTCTAGGTGCCAGCTACACAGCCTCACCTTCACTGGCAAATTCTGGTTTGGGACCCTTCCCTCCTACCTCAACTGCCATCTATTCACTTCATTACAAGGATGCTTGTATTTTCTCCCTTCTACATCCTTGTAACTGCTCAGGCCAAGTGTCTTTCTCCTGCCATCTTCCTTACCTCTGGAATCAGCTCCCCTGGGACACCCATCACACAACCACATTCTCTGCCCTTAAATCCCTGCTTCATGCCATCCCTGTTGCTCCATGCTCCTGCCCATCTGCTGCCCTTTCTCAAACCGTGCCCCTTCCCACCCCTCCTCCACTCCCCTCTAGTCTCTGCACCCTCAGCCACCTTTTTTGACTATTTCCCACCCTGTTTCTTACCCCCACCTTACCACTGGCAAAGCCCACTAGTCTATTAATGGCCTCATCATACTTAATACTGCTTCACTCATCCAACTATTCTCTGTAAATATCGGGCTTAAATTTTTTGATTTGTAAAGGCTTTTATTCTTTTCCTTTGCATTTTTGTAACTTACATTATCATTTATGCTTTGTACCATTTGTCTTCCTCCCCTGTTTTGTGTAAATCTCCCTCGGGTTGTACCTGGAAACGAGCCTCAGCTCATGGTGCTTTGCCCAGTTACCAACTTTAAATAAATAAATAAAAATTACATAGAAACATAGAAACATAGACTGTGACGGCAGATAAGGACCACTAGGCCCATCTAGTCTGCCCATTTCCCTACCTACAGGATAGGCCGCAGATCCTATTTAACCAACAGCCTATATCTTCCTGCCCCCCACAAGAATTGCCTTATGTCTGTCCCATGCATTCTTGAATTCTCCACAGTTTTAGACTCCACAACTTTCTCAGGAAGGCTGTTCCATGCATCCACTACCTCTCTGTGAAATAATACTCCACGATTGCCCCTGAACCGCCCTCCTTCTATCTTTTAAATTGTGTCCCCTTGTTCTTGCAAGTCTCTTTTTCTGAAAGATGCTACCCTCTTGGACTTTGTTGATTCCATTGAGGTACTTGAAAGTTTCTATCATGTCCCCCCTCTCCCTTCTTTCCTCAAGGGTATACATATTAAACTCCTTTAGTCTCTCCTCATACGGCTTCTCTTGCAGACCCTGCACCATTTTAGTTGCCCTCCTCTGGACTGCCTCTATCCTGTCTATGTCCTTGCAGAGATGGGGTCTCCAGAACTGGACACAGTATTCTGGATGGGGTCCCACCAACTGTCTGTACAGAGGGATAACAACTTCCTGTTTTCTGCTGCTGCTGCTGATGCCTCTCCCTATACATCCCAGTATACCCCCGGCCCTCCCTACTGCCTTCTCACATTGCTTGCTAACCTTAAGGTCATCTGATATGATTACCCCCAGGTCCCTTTCCTGTTTTGTTGTTGTACTACCTCCCACCCATTGTGTATTCTTCCCTGGGTTCTTGTTTCCCAGGTGCATTATTTTGCACTTTTGCATTGAATCCTAGCTGCTCACGTCAGACCATTCCTCCAACCTTGCCAAGTCCCTTTTCATCCTTTCCACCTCCTTGTGTATCAACCCTGTTGCAGATCTTTGTGTCATCTGCAAAAGGCATCTTTCCTTCCAGTCCTCTGCAATGCCACTGGTAGAAGACATTAAAAGGACTGGACCCAATACTGAACCCTGCGGTACCCACTAGTAACCACCCTTTCTTCAGAGTGGACTCCATTTACAATTACCTTCTGTGTCCTGTTGTCCAGCCAATGTTTTACCATGGCTACCACCCTGGGACCCACTCCCAGGCTGGTTAATTTGACTAATAATCATTTGTGTGGGACTGTGTCAAATGCCTTGCTAAAGTCTAGGTAGGCCATGTCCACAGCCCTCCCTGGTCTACTACTTGGTCACCCAGTCAAAGAAATCTATTAGATTGTCTGACATGCCTTCCCGCTGTGAACCCATGCTGCCTTGGATCCTGTGCTCCACTGACCTCTAGGCACTCAACTATTCTTTCCTTCAGAAGTGACTCCATCACTTTCCCACCACAGAGGTCAGACTGACAGGTCTGTAGTTTCCTGCCTCTGTCTTGGTCCCACTTTTATGAAGGGAATCACATCCGCCTTCCTCCAGTCCTCAGATACCACACCATCCTCCCATGATTTATTAAAAGAGTAGCCAGTGGTTTCACTAGTTCCTTCCTTAATTCTTTTAGAATTCTGGGGTGAATTCCATCAGGACCCATTGCTTTGTCCACCTTCAGTTTTAGGAGTTCTTGCAGAACCCTTTCTTCTGTGAAAGGACTGGGATCGACCCCCCTATGAAGAGTGCTTCTGTTAGTTGGATTAGGCACTTCCCCCTCCTCTTTTGTGAATACTGAGCAGAAATATTCGTTCAGTATTCCTGCTTTTTCACTGTCCCCCTCTGCCCACCCACCGTTTATTCTATTCAGCCTCACTATCCCTCCCTTTGTCTTTCTACGCTCGCTGATGTACCTATAAAAGGTTTTATCCCCCTTCTTAACTGAGTTGGCTATCTTTTCTTCAGTTTGGGCCTTTGCTATTCTGACTTTCCTCCCTGCTTCTTTCTGCCTTAACTGGTACAGCTCTCTGTCCTGCTCCTTCTGTGTTTCCTTATGCTTCTGGAATGCTATCTTTTTCTTCCTGACTTTCACAGCCACCTCTCTTGAGAACCATAGTGGCTTTTTCTTTCATTTTGATTTGTTTATTTGCTTCACAAGAAGGCTTGTTTCCTCTGTGATGGCAGTTTTGATAATTCCCCATTGTTGCTCCACACCTCCTTCTAGCCTGTTTGCTAGTGCTTTTCTGAGGCACTCTCCCATCTTACCAAAGTCAGCCCTCCTAATGTCCAGTACCCTCACTTTTGTATGGCTTGACTCTGTAGCTGAGTTTAATGTGAACCACACTGTTTGATGGTCACTTGTCCCCAGATGGCAACCCACTTCTAGATCTGAGATCCTCTCACTGCCCCTGTTTGAGAGTACGAGGTCTAGGATTGCTCCCTCATGAGTGGGTTCTGAAACTAGCTGTCTAATGCCTGCCACCTGTAGGGAGTCAAGAATGGCCCTGGTCTTGGATATCGCTACAGCAAATGTGCTCCAGTTAACATCTGGCATATTCAGGTCTCCCATCAACAGTATCTCCCCTTTCTCTGCCATTCTAAGAATGCCTTCCATCATATCCTTGTCCATTCCTTCCCCCTGACATGGGGGTCTGTACACAACCCCTGTGCAGATTGTGGTGCCCTTTCCAGTCGTGACCCACAGTGCCTCCTCTCCTCCCTGTTTACTCTTTTGTTCAGTTGCTTTTATCCCTTCCTTTACATAGAGAGCTACTCCTCCCCCTCTTCTCCCCTGCCTGTCTCTCCTGTAAGTTATGTACCTTGATATGTTAACATCCCAGTCATGGTTCTCTGTGTACCATGTTTCTGTGACTGCTACTGATATCCAGGCATCCCTCTTCCATTAAGGCCACCAGCTCAGGGGCTTGTTGCCCAGACTCAGGCATTGGTACTCATTACCTCCATTTCCTGATGGCTTTACCCCTTTTGCCCCATCCCTGTCCTTCTTGCCTTTGTCACTTTCTCCATTTACCCCTGCCCTTCTCCCTATCGACACCTCCATGTTGGTGTTTGCCACACTACTACTGTGATTGTTTGGGGGCTAGATTTTCCTGCTCCTTTCCAGTGCCTCCCCTTGGCTGGTTTAAAAGCTTGCCAATGGAGCATTTAAACCTATCACCTAGGATCCTGGTTCCCTCCCGGACAGATGCAGCCCATCATGCCAGTATAGGCTTGCATCACTCCAGGTGGACCCCAGTCCCCAATGAAGCCAATCCCTGAGCTCCCACACCAGTTTTTCCAACCACTGATTGAATCCCATAGTACGGAACACCTAGCCTCTCCCTATGCCATAGATGGATAGCACCTCCGAGAAGGTTACGATGCGTGCTACTTGACTAAGGCCCTCCCCAATTCCACAAACTCTTCCTGCACTTCTCTAATCCCTTTCTTAGCCAGGTCATTTGTCCCTAAGTGGACAATGACATCCAGCTCCCTCCCCTGTGCAGCTGCTCCGGCAATCCTGAGGATTCGTTCCCTGTCCCTCCAAGCCATGGCGCCAGGCAGGCACCTTACCTCCCTCTCCCCTTCCTTGCCCAGTTCTACTTTTCTAACAATGGAGTCCCCCACCAGGAGTTGTTTCCTTCCCCTGCAGGGTCCCCTGCCACCCTCCTGTTCCTGTGGGTCTCCTTTGTGGAGGTTCCCAGCATCCTCCTTGGTCTCCACTGTAGGTGCCTCCATAGAGGAACCACACTTTGCCAGAATGGCATAGGGATTGTGGAGAGGTACAACTGGAGGATGTGCCTCTGTTCCACCACCCTCACCCTTCCTGAGCCCACTGTGGTCCAACCGCCTCCTTTCTTGGCAACCTCTGAGGCAACAGCAGTGGCACTGGTGGTCCCTGGATGGAGAGGAGGTCCCACAAATCCTGGCCAACTCAGCCTGGAGATGAGCAACCTCCTCCCTCAGCCCAGGAGGTGCCTGCAGATGGGACAACACCGCATCCTCCAGAACATCTCCCGGAAGACTGCTGCTCCACAGCCACTGCACTGCACCACTCCAATCATGTCTTATTTCTGGCCCCTTAACTGTTTGCAATCCTTACTCTTTCCTCTGTTTTTTCTCTCTTTCCTTACTTTCTGCCTGTGTGCCCTTTAAGCTCCTGATTGTCCTGTTCTGAGACAAGAATATCCTATATTTCTCAGTAGACGCTTACTTGTTCAGAGGCAGACCTCCAGCAGCTAGAGGGGCAGGAAGCTACTCTTGCCCTTCTAGGATGGTGGATCCTTGGTGGTTCTGTGATCACTCACTTCCTGCCCTAAACAGGAAGTTCCTGTTGTCAGTCAAATCCTGTGCTTATAAAAATAGAACTAGCTTTGGGTAGGGGGTGGAGGGAGGAAGGAGGCAATATAGTCCCAAGCAGAAGTTCAGTCACACAGCAGTCATTTCTCCTGGAGTCTTCTGCCAAGCTATTAGCAGAATCTTTCTAAGGCAGTCTTTAAATGTGCTTCCTTCTAGCTAAGCCACTCCCCTACTTACCAGATCTTTCTATAAGTAATTTAAACCTCACAACAGTTAAGTCCTTTCAGTCACCTGAGATTTACACCTAGATGACTTTTCAGTTACCCATTCAGTTCAGTTAACCCAAACACACTTTTTTTTCTTTTGTTTTGTATGTTAGTTTTTTTACCCTAAATTAAAGGTCTAAATACAAAAGTTCTTCTACTTTAGTCCCAGCAGAGAAGTTCAGTCACACAGCAGTCCTTTCTCCTGGAGTCTTCTGCCAAACTATTAGCAGAATCTTTCTAAGGCAGTCTTTAAATGTAGCTTCCCTCTAGCTAAGCCACTCCCCCTACTTACCAGATCTTTCTACAAGTAATTTAAACCTCACAACAGTTAAGTCCTTTCAGTCACCTGAGATTTACACCTAGATGACTTTTCAGTTACCCATTCAGTTCAGTTAACCCAAACACACAGTATTTTTTTGTTTTGTTTTGTATGTTAGTTTTTTTACCCTAAATTAAAGGTCTAAATACAAAAGTTCTTCTACTTTAGTCCCAGCAGAGAAGTTCAGTCACACAGCAGTCCTTTCTCCTGGAGTCTTCTGCCAAGCTAAATTAAAGCAGCATCTGCCTATTTTTATGGTTCTGAACCTCATAAATATAAGATCCAGACAGAACAACATCCAGGTAGCCCTCTGGTCATCTGAGAGAGCCGTGCCCTGGCCGGGATCAACACAGTCAGCAGCTTGCATCTCCAGGGGTGTTGTATGAGGTACAAAGCAAAGAACTTCTGCATCACAGAAAAGTGAGCTCTCCCAATAAAAAGTGCACAATACCTAGGAATGTGTTTCTCTGATGATGACCATGTGGGTAAATACATAAGCGTCTATTCTCTTTGCACTTCCTGGCATGCCAGATGAGTGCCTTGGCCACCAGTTTGTTTTTTTTTTTTGCTGGTTTGCTTATTTTCAGTTGGCATTTTCACCTAGCCAAGGTGTTTGCACATTTACTGTGAACTGCCTTCATTTGTTTGTTACTTCAGTTGAAGTCAATTTGTGTGTTCCTAGTTTGGAATTTGAAGTTAAGAAGTGTTTACAAAGGAATCACAGCAACTACAATCCAGGAAGTGGCCAGCTCCACAGGGACACCCAGTCTCCAATGGTATTGGATTTACGTGGATAAGAAATGACACTTTCTAGGTCTTATTTGCTGGTTTTACATTGTTTTTCTTTTTCAGCTTTTTTTATGCCCCACATCTCTTTGGCTTACCTGAACTCTCTCCAACGAGGTTGCATGGAGCAAATTTTTCCCTCCACCTGAAGTCTCCAGTCTCCTCTCTCCGACATGGCCTGTCCCTAGGCACCCAGCCCCCGGCTCTGAGCCCCCCAGGGTGGGACCGACATCTCCTCCTGGTGCTCTATCTGAAATCTTATTAAGTGACCAGGGAGTTGGAGAAAGTGCTGGAGATGGAGATGGAAGGCCCAGCATTGGGCATGGGAGCCTACCAATGGACCTGCCATCGCCTATCGGGTGCCAGGGTTTTTCCATGTTCTGTCCCCCCATTGACCAGGCAGTGCAATGTGCATCAGTGCTGTGCATACTCACTCCTGTGCATGCCCACAGGAGTGCCAGTATAACCAATCCCCTTGCAAGGATCCTGACTGCTGCTACACCCCCAGTCTCCACTGAGAGTCACCAGACAGTGGGATCAACTTCTCCCCTCCCTCCCAAGAAAGGAGAGCAGTCCTCTGGTCACTCAATCCATTCCTATCCCTATGACCTCAATGACCCACATCCACTCCTGAACCCAGATCACCGGTGTGGCGCAAGGTGTGGTGACCAGTGCCTTAACCCTGAGTGCCACCAGGCCAGCTTTACATTGTTTTTTAGCTACAATAAAGTTATTTGGTAAATAAAATAGTGACTGCTAGCCCTAATTTTGACATTTATAACCAATAGTGCTTTCTGCATTTTCACAGACAGGCCTCCTGTCCTGTGGTTGTTCCTTTTGTATTGTGTGAGGCATCAAACCATGAGTAACCTTCAGGGTTTGATGTTGCAGCTGTAAAATAAAAACAGTATAGTGTTAATTGTAAGGAGGAGTCCTGGGCAGGACTGTGCATCTGCTAGGAGCCAGGAAGAAGATCCTTTAAGGACTGTGTGGCAACAAATACCATTTGGATTACAAATAGGAGCCACTTTTCCTTTTCACCAGTTTAAAGATTGGTTCTGTAAATTGGTTTTAATAAAAATGTTGGTTCAACTGTTTAAGAGTATCACTGAGCTCCACCCTGCTTGCAGAAACTGCACACTAGTGTAGTACCAAGTGCAGCATCAGAGAGATCTCTCACCCATGGCCTCTGGGGAAAATTAAGTCAGGTGCACCCACATTTGGGGTCAAGGACTGCTAGGAGGTGGGCTGAGTGTTTTGGGGTAAAATGTAAATTTCATTGAGTTGAATTGTTGTTGCTCAGAGTATACAGAGAGTGCTACCTCACTGCTTCCAATTTCCCCTTGCAACACCTTGTTCATTTCTTCCCTTCCCTTTAAATAAACTGTTATTTGAATTGTATTTTATGGAGTGGGGATGTTCATTGTTTGTGGAGTCATTTGTTTAGAGGAAGGGACTGTGTGGGCAGTTATAATGTTATTCCTGGAGGGTGGTAACCATGAGATTCAGTCACTTTTTTTGGTTCCCTATGGCACAATTCTTGCTTGGTCCTGGCTTTGCCTTCCATCTAGGAGCTGGGGCAGTCCTACGATTTGGGAATCCTGCCTGGTTTTGCTTCGGAGCTCTGGCTCAGTTCTAGTGCTCAGTGAACATGCACAGCAGGTAACTTTGCTGCATTGTTTCCACTCGTCTGTTCCTTGTCTCATCTTTGGCTACTGGGGCCAGTGAAAACAAAAATCTGCATCTTTCTTCTTCTTAACATCTGCCTCAGCTCCCCAGGAACATTGGAGAGGTCCGATGGCAGAAGCCAGAGGGTACCAGGAGGTAATGGTCACAGCTTCTTACAGTGGAGTCCGGGTTTGAATTCCCCCAGGGCTCCTGACAACTGGGGGGAGAAGAATCAGGCTAGGGGACATGCAGGCACACTTCATGTAAGCCCTAGATTTGGGGGGCATTTTAAGATGTTGTTGTATATGCCCTTGCTCTCAATAATTACTGTCAATCTGTATTACATCCTCCAAATGGCTCAGGAAATAGTTGTATATGCCATTTCTGGCAATATTTTTTGTCATTTTTAAAATGTTTTTGTATACTATGTAATAGCAAATTACTGTTACTAATCCAAAATAAAGAAATGTTACTAATTTACTTGTCAGGACATCAGGCATAAAATAAACACTGTGTGATATAATTAATAAGTCTGCAGTCTGAGTACTTTATGCCAAGCTGCATGTAAACTTGCACTACACACATCCCTGCCAGAATTAAATTGTATTAACTGTCTGCATCCCTGTTCCAGTCATATCACTGACTTCAGTAAACCAAATCACTCAGAGTGAATGTGACACAAATCTTTAGTAATTGCAGACAAGAGTATCCATGACTATATGAGGTGCTACAAGATAAAGTATGTTTGTTGGAACCTAAAAACTGTATAAAAATCCATCACCCTGCCTGTAACATATCCCTTCCCATATCTGTGCATCTCCCCACTGTTACCCTTTGAGGGCTGCTGGTAGGAAGTGGAAAGCCTGAGGGGAACCACCCATCTATTGTCTGGTGAGGTCTAGTGGCACTTAAAGTCTTCCTGCCCCACCATCTATTTGATCCCCAAAAGCCAGATCAAAAAATCATCTGTATGAAGTCCAAAAAATGTTCTAAACTGAGAGACACCCCTCACTAACCTGCTATCTTGCTAAGTCTTGCTCCCACAGTAGCCCAGACCACTGCCCCAAGAAGATACAGCACTTATTAAAGCTGCATGGAAGATACAAATTCTGAATTTGTGAAAAGTTTGCAAGATTTTGCTAATTTCTCAAAATTTTCTGAAATTTAAACTTCAACGAAATATGAATCATCACGTGTTAGATGATTTCTTGCCCCATTCTATAATTTTTTTTCTGGCTGAATTGCAGAATAATACGCATGAACTGCGAAATGATGGTTCTGTGGAACTACATTAAACAGTTTCATACATTAATCTGCAATGCATTCAATTATTCTGCTGTCCAATGATTGGTTCAGTTGAATTTCCTTCCACAGTTTAATACATCAAGTCCATAATTCATACATTCATTCCACCATTTGAAGTTAGAAAAGTCACCACAGTGCATTCTGAAATTTCATAGACATTTCAATTTCAATTCTAATTTTGACCTGGTTTTTTTTTCACTGTTTAGACTCTGGGCTTTCAGTGACACAATTCTGAATTCTGAAAAAGGCCTGCAATCTGATGAATAGGTCTCCATTCAACAGATACTGAGCAATCCTAATTGAAATTGTCATAAAAACTCATGCACTTTTGAAAATAAATTGCATGTGTTTTTTTTATAAATGGGTAGATGCTGACAGACAAAAAGTCTCCTCCAATGTCTAACAGAGGAAATGCACCAAGTTAACTGAAATTATCATTCATATAATTTATATAATTGTGCAATGCTGTATTCTCATAGGACAATTGAACATATTTGTCATGGGAGGATTCTTAACAGCCCACCAAGTCCTTCTCTTCTGCTAATTCAAATCTAGTGTCCATTTTGTCAGCATGAGTTAGATAATGAAAGTACTCTTCAGTTCAAGAAAATATTTAAGTTACAAAACAATTTAATTGGCCATGTTCACTCAAAAAATGATGATAGAGTAAGAAAAAGACTCAGCCTTTATATTGTTCTTTTTATTCACATTGTATCCCAAACCATTTTACAAGCAATGGTACACTGGTAGTGAAGTGACTGAACGTGTACTGATAGCCATTTTACACATCAACATCCACAGACAGCCTCGGGTAATTGCATGACATGATTTTATGGGCAGAGGAATGTTGGCCACGACACTAGGAAAACTCCCCTACTCTTGTGAAGTGTCTTTGGTTCTTTACTTCCACCTGGACACTCACCAGGACAGCACTAGAGATGGGTAGAAGGGACCTTGGTTTAACATCTCATGCAGAGGATGGCACACCCCCAAAGGAAAGCACACACCTAGTACTGTACTCGAGTGCCAGTATTTTAGATATGAGCTCAATCCTGGTGTGGAACTAGAAACCATGCCCTTCTGATGCAGAGGCAAATGTGCTACGAACTGAGCTACACTGACATCAGTGGGATGGTGGTAACTCATCCCTCATTCATCATTAAATCTATACTTTTGGGCCAGATTATTTTTATTTATTTAGTTTTTGATTACATGGTAAGTGTGCTAGACAATAATATGTCTATTTTTCTATTGCAATCTAGAAGAGTACAGTCACACGCACAGTGAAGTACAGATACAGTAATTAGGGCACAGGAAATGCATAGAAACTAGGTACAATACAAAAATCAAGTAACAAGCACATATAGTACAAACTACACAGAGGTAATGGGAATCAGAATAAAATGCAGCATATAAGCATGCAATTTGCATTGCAACAGAGCATGCATACAGTAGCACATATAAGGAACTTCCACAAGAGGCAGTTTAAAGTACCATGGTTGAAGGAACATATGTAACAAATAATGTACTAATCAAGGTTGGAAATACATTATACTATGACTTAAGCTTAATGCAGTTCCAACATCAAAGTAGAGAGTAAACCACATGTACAAATATCTGAGTCTTTTAGACAGAGGTATAACTCTGTCTTGAAACTTACATGGGATGGGGAGTACCAAAGGGAAATATGAAAGAGTTCCAATATTTTGGGACAGAGGAAGAAAGCTTGCTTCCTCATATTGGTGGAACACCTTGGAACAGGTAGAACAGACAGGTCACCTCATCATAGGCAATAAGTCAGGTGAAGGAGGGTGCTAACGAAGCTAAAGAAGAGGGTGAATTTGTCCTTAGAATTTTCTTAGTAGGGGCACCAACAGCAAATGAATGGTGAGCAGTAGGAGATAAGTAGTTTAACCTAGCATATAGCTGACAATGACGGATGTGACATTTATAAGCCAAGATATCATGGCAAATGATAATTGTAACAAATGTTCCATTCATTCAGATTTCCTACAGAGTAATTGAAGTAGATCACAAATCCATAGGTAAGGCTGCGGAGAAAGATTCTGTGAGCAGTTGTAATCTGTGCAGTGGAGGTATGGGCATATCGGGCTCTATATGCCAAGCATAATTTGATGATAAAAGCTTTATAAATATTGAAATATGCAGTGAAAGGTCCAGTGTAAGACCAAGATATTTAAATGATCAAACATTTTAGAGAAGAGTACCATCAGCACAACAGAATTCCAAGCTATCAGGATACGTTTGCAGTTTAGGAGCAGAGCCATATAGCACCAAGTGAGATATGCTGGCCTTGAGATTTAGCTTGTTTAGAGAAAGCCAGGATTGCACCAAGTAGAAATCAGAGTTAATGTTGGAGTTAATGTCTACCAGCTGTTTTAAGCTAGTATAGAGCACCATGCCATCCACATAAAGCAGAGTGGAACATGATACTGTGATTCATGAGCGGTCATTCATAAAGATAATAAATAGAGGGGAACCTGGATTGATCCTTGGTAAATGCCAGTATTGACTGTCGTGAGGTCAGACTCTGTTTTGATTCTGTTAAATTACTTTTTAACCTTATGGTAACTGTAAATCTGGGTAACCATCTTAGGAGATATATCCTGGGAATGCAACTTACAGTAGCTTTAAGTAAGTGATGGTCCATTAAATCGAATGGCTTAGTTAAGTTGATAAACCAGCTCCTGTAAGCAAACCTTTATCTATGACTACTTTGGAATCATTACAGAATTGTAGAAGAGCCACAGAGATACTATAGACTTGTCTAAAACCATGTCAGGAATCAGAGGAAAGATTATGCTCACAAAGATAATCAGCTGCCTGGTCTGCAACCAGCTTCTGTAGGATTTTGTTCAAGACAAATTGTATGGCAATTAGGTGACAGTAGTGATAGGTTTGGGGTCCCCATTCTTTAAAAGGGGGACAATTTTTGTCACTTTCTAAATACTGGGAACAAGCCAAGGGCATTAGAATAAACTATAAATTCTAGTCAGAGGAGGGACCAAATGAAAAGACAATCTTAAGCAACTGTGGCTCAAGGCCATCACAGCAAACACTACTGGAAGCAGAAATAGAGTGAAGTAGATGACATCATTTGCAGACAGCAATAATATACAAGTAGAATATAAGAATAGAGATGGTGGGGAAGGAAGCATGGGGCAAGAACAATTGGGAAGATCTGTGACTTGGTAGTAGGTGGGTCTGGTGAATGACTAGTGTTGAATATGAAGACAGTGCTAAGAGTGGTCATTGAAAGCATTTGCAAAAGTGATGGAGTTATTACAAGTTAATGCAATTAATCACCATGTCAGTGATAGAGTTGGCACCAACCCCAGATAAGCCCCTTTATGTGGTCCCAGAATTTCCCAGAATCACTTGCAGCATCATTTAGAAACTCTTTGAAAGATAAGCTTTTGCAAGATAGATAGCCTGTTTTACAGCCATTCCACCTAGTCATGTTGGTGCCACAGTCAGATGGGAAACTCAAGGATTTAATCTTAGCCAAACATTTGTCTCTATTCCTCAGAGTGGCAAGTGATGGAGTGGGCACCAACCTCACATGATCCCCTTTATGTAGTCACAGAATTTCCCAAAGTCACTTGCAGCATCATGCAGAAACTCTTTGAAATATTTATTTTCTTTTTTTGTCTTCTCTTTTATTTATTTGGCTCAGAGTGTGGGTATTATGATCATTCACTTTTTGTGTAATCATTCACCAATTTCTCATCATAGCCAGAAACCTTATCTACTCTACTCTACTTGCCGTGGTCCCTTTACCCCTTTAATTATTATTAACCTATTTCTAGTCCCAGAGCTTCTATAAACAATAACCAAATTTCATTAAATCTCACATCCTCCTTTTCCTTCTTATGAAAAGCTTTTTCAGTTTCACTAAAATCTAACATTAACCCCAACCACTCCAAATATTCAAGAGGGTTTACATCTTTCCAATGAATAAGTATAGCTTTTTTTTTACCACTAATATGATTAAGTTGATCATAATGCTTTTAGATTCAAAAGATCTTTTTCCCCACCAGAACCCAAACACTACAATTCAGAGATCAAAAGGAAAATCCCTTCGTAAAATGTTTTCCATTATAGAAAAGATGCTGACCCAAAGAGGTCTCAATTTTATATAGTCAACCAACATATGCCATCGGGTACCTCTCTCTGAATTACACCTTTGACATAACTCCGTTATCTCAGTCCTCATTTTACTGAGCTCTACTGGAGTTAAATAAGTTCAATGTATTACATTAATATGAATTTGTTTCAGTCTGTTATTGCGTATTTTAAAATCCTCTAAGTTGATTATGTGTTGCCAGTTCTGATCTGTAATTTATTTTGTTATTTATTTTTCTCGTGCTTTTTTAATATATTCATGACAGTAGGGTTATTTTTTTCTATTAAGATTTTATATACCAATGTTATATGTTTAGTCAGATTTTCATTCACTAACAGTTCTTCCAATGAGGTCAATGATGGATTATTCAGAGAGTTTTTATTTCCTTTAAAAAATAACTTTTAACTAGATAATAAGGCATCCTTGCATTATCTGATAAATTAAATTTCATTTTTAAGGAATCAAATGACAGCCTCTGATCATTTTCATGTAGATCCTGAATTTGTTGGATCCCCTTATCATATAGTTCTTTTTTATATATCCAGAGCTAGGTGATGATATTATATTAGTATTATTAATTATTGGGGTCAGTCTCAATATTTTATTAGTGTTTTTTATTAACTTGTGTGCAAGGTTCCATACTTGATTTGTTACCTTTGTGGTTAATAAAACCTAAAGAAAATGACCCGGTTTATTTAGATTTGAAAATAAAACTTTTGTCAATTGCTGAAATGTTGTTCTTGAAAGTTCAATGAGAAAACATGCTATTTTCTTGCTCTCTTCATTGTCCCAAATAAAGATGCATTCCTATTGGGCTGCAATATAGTACAGCCTAATATTGGATAATCCAAGCCCTCCTTTTTCTTTCAGAAGCTGAAGCTTTGCTAGGGCAATCCTGAGTGTTTTTTGATTCCACAAAAATCCTCTTACTGCCTTGTCTAACTTATTAAAAAAATTATTTGGGGTCATTATTGGTAAATATTGAAATAAAAATAATAATCTTGACAGAATATTCATTTGTATGATGCTTATCTTACCCAGTAAAACTAAAGGCAAGGACTCCCACCATATTAAATCAGATCAGATTTTCTGGAAAAATGGAGCGTGATTTAATTAAAAAATATTTTTATCATCTGGAGTTAGATGAACCCCCAAATATTTTAATGAATCTTTACATAATTTATTTAATGGATGGTTGTATTGAATCTTCATTTTATTAGTCCAAAAAAAGCAATACTTTTCCCCCAGTTAATTTTACAACCTGATATAGTCCCTAAGTTTTTAAACAATTCCATAATTTGAAAATATTTTTTTCTGGTTTATTTATAAATAAAATAATATCATCTACATATAATGATAATTTATGAACCAGATTAAGAATTTGATACCCCTGAATATCCTGGTTTTATCTAATCATAATTGCTAATGATTCAATGAACTAAGAAAACAAGAGCGGAGACAAGGGGCATCCTTGCCTTGTACCGCTTGACAAACAAACAAATAAAAATTGATATTTTTATTAGTTTTAACTCTAGCTTTTGGACTTTTATACACCATTTTTATCCAGTCTATGTACTTACCCTCAGTGCTTAATGACCCCATCACTTCAAACAGAAATTATTATTGCTCTCTATCAAAGGCCTTTCTGGCATTGAGGGAAAGAACAACTTCAGTATTCCCCAAGACTTCCATTAAATTAGTCACCCTTCTAATATTGTGTTGTAATAACTGGTCAGCAATTTTCTCAATGGGCTGAAAAGTTATAATTTGCCATTATAACCTGGAGGTTATAACGGCGACCAGGTGTCCAGTCAGTCAGAAACAGCCATTCCCCCACTGGCTGCTCATCCCCTCCTGGGTGGGCTAATCACCTTTTCAAATATGGCTCTTCTTAACTCAAGTAGCAATGAGCTGCCAAAATGAGAGTTTTCATAGGTTTTCTTTTTATTCTTACAAGTTCCATGGTGCACAACTTAAAACATTTTAAAACAAAAAAGTATCTGCTTGATTCTGCCGTTCGGCAGCTGTGGGAGACAAGAACTGCCATCAACACTGGGGAAGGACTCCGAGTCCAACTTGGCTGACTGGGGTAAGCACTGATCATGAACACAATCTAAACTTTCAACTGTTTAGCAAGAAAGCACAAGCTGAATTAAATAAAAACATGTCTACAAAAAAAAGAGGGAAAAAACCTAGAGGACAGAAAAAGAGAGTGTGTGTGTTTGTGTTTCTCAGCGTCAGTGAGACAGGGGTACAGTATAGAAAAAATAGGAAAAAATTGTTGACCAGCAATTATAAATAATAAGAGATAGGGAAGTGTCCTAAACTCAGATTTAATGGTTGCCTCAGTGTGCAATGCTTTAATAAACCCCTTGGGCTTTGCCCTCAGAGTTTATGTAGCATCCCACACCTCGGGCGATCATTAAATCCTCGTTAAGCACACTTCCCTATCCATTATTATATATGTAATCTCCTACCTGGGACAAATCCTGATTGATCCCTATGGGTAATTTTCAGGGTGATCAAAGCCAATCTATTTGCCAACACATCTGTGGAACTTTTATAGTAATTGTTTAATAAAGAGATTGGTCTCAAAGATGCACAGTGATCAGGGGTTTATCTTTTTTTTTTAATAAAAATTACATATTGGCCTCATAAAATGGTGGGGGCAAGGTACCCACATTTTTAATTTCTTTAAATACTTGACATAAAATGGGGTAAAAACCTGGTTCAAATTTTTATAAAATTCAATTGTAAATCCATCCTGACCTGGGGGTTTTCCATTTTCCATCTCTTTAATAACTTCTTGTATTTCAGTTTCACTTATTTCTCTGTTTTGAAAATCTTTATCCTGTTCTATAATTTTAAGAAATGTTAGATTAAATATGATTTTACTTCTTGTAAAGAACAATGTTTCTCAATTTGATATAAATTACTATAGAAATCTCTAAATTGTTTATTAATATCCACTGAGTCAGTTATAAAGGATCCATTTGAAAAGTTATTTTATCAATCCTGTTTTACGTCTGTTCAGTTTTTAGCTTGTATGCCAATAATCTACTCAGAGTATTTTTCTCAAAAAATAATTATTTTGATCTTGCCTTACACCTTTGTTTTTCAGCTATGATATTTAATGCTCTTACCAATTTATCCTTTGACTACAGAACCGGAATCCTATTCTCTTTCTTCTGAATTTACTTGAGCCCTCAAAGCCTCAGCTACCATCAGCTCCTTCTAGCTCTAGAAAATACCCCTGCATTTTTTTGGTTATTATTTTTTTTTTAAGTTATTATATATCTTCTTAGAAAAAGTTCCAATGCTTCCCATAAAGTACACCATGAATAATCATCCAGGGTGTTTCTTAAAATGTAATTTCTAATTTCTTTAGATAACATTTCCTCAAATTACTTATCTCTTCATAAAGAATACTCCAAACACCAACTTCTAGGTTGAATCCAAGTTGTTGTTAATTCTGTTTCAAAATAACAAAATGCCTGATCTGAAATAATAATATCATTGTATCTTAGAACTTTAACCTTATGTAACAAGTCATTTGTAATCAGAAAAAATCTATCTTATATAACAAATTATAAGCTTTCAAAAAATGTGAAAATGTTAATAAGTTTGGATAAAAAAATGAAAGGGATCCACCAAAGCCAGTTCTTCCATGTAATCTCTAACCAGTTCTACCATCCTTTTCTTCCATTGGAGTATGATAGAGTAATATTAAAGTCCCCTCCAAGAACACATGGTGTGTCACAATCTGCTATCTGCAAAAATAAATCTATAAAAAATCCCAAATTTCTTTGTTTGGGGCATATACACTAAAAATAGTAATCAGTGAATTTTACAACACTATTTTTGTTTTAATCCATCTGTCTTGAGGATCTATTAAACTGTTTAAGATGTGGGGTTACAAGCTCTTTTTTACAAAAATTGTGGTGCTCCTTGCATTGCTGGCATATTCTGAATACACTCCTCAGGCTTGAAAAAAATGTGAAAAATAAATAGCTTCCTTTTTTTCAAAATGGGGTTCTTGCAATAATAAACATCCAATTTCTTTCTTTATTTATATAATTAACCAGTTTTCTCATCATTATCCAATCCTTGGCCCCATTATTAATGCTATATCCCCTAAGACAGACCTCCAACCACAAACACCTATATTCCCTTACATCCTTTTGATTATGGGAAAGCAGAAATATAAATTCCAACAAATTCTGTATTAAATAAAGCATATGATTAATTTGATAAAATTCAGTCTTCAGTTTAAAGAAATACCTACGCATACAAAGATATGATTTTTTTGCAATATTTTTGGTTTCTTCCCCTACTAACCCCTCTCTTTATCCCACCCCTTTTAAAAGGTTTAAAACAAAACCTATGCTTACACCCCACCTCATTATGAAGACAGCACATCCCCTTCTATGCAGTAGCTGTTCTGTGAGCTAATCTAGCTCCTAACGGGCTCATTTTGATCCTAGATTATTATATATATATAGGCATGAATACAGTATTCGAGAGACTCATACCTACTGCACATTGACACCCTGTAACTTTTTGCTGAATTGTTAAAAGGTTCACATGACACACCTAATTTGTAGTCCCACATTAGGAGAGATATTAAACATAACATGACCCAGTTTGGTTCCACTGTGATCTTTCAGTTTTATCTCAAACATAGATTTAGCCCTTCAAATAGGGTTCCATTTTGTGACATTGCTTCCATTCCCAATTTAAGTATTTAAATACAGCCCTTTATTGTGTCTTAGAAACCCAACTGTTGTTAATGTGTTATCTAATTACTTCATTTAAGCCTCCCCCAAGAACTCCTTGTACAGAATAAAAGTTTTTGCATTTTATTTAATCATTTTATACAGCTGTAACGTTCATTATATGTAGTGTCCATCTAGTACCTCATCCTAAGCAGACTGTGCCTTTAATTTGCATGAACTGTGGTCCAAAAGCATTATTGTGTCTGGTGACCTTCTTTTTGTTACTGACATGCTGCCAAAACCTTGCAGTTTGTTATAACTCATTTATTTAGAAATTCCCTTTTTCCACGGCATGTTATTTTCGTGTCCTTTTGTTACCCACGTTACTATTGGTTCCTCCACCGGCCCAGAATGTTCAGAACCAGAAATGCATACTGACACCTTCAGTCATCACCCCATAGCTCTTTAAAGCTGTGGACCTGGTGGGTCTGTATTCTTTGTACTGCCACCTACATTCTGGATAAGACATGTTGTCCTCCTGAAGTATGGAGTTATGCACGTTACGGGCACTACAGTGGGCTATTCTCTTTGCATCTCAGCTGCTCCTTTGTTCCCCGGTGTGTCAGATGTCTGCAGATTGTAAAGGTACACATTTGCTTGTTGGGAAACACAGAGACATGTAATCGGACCTTGCCTCATGGTCCCAAGATGCTGAGCTTGGGGTATGAAGGGTGGGGTAGGGGAAGAGAGAGTTGATTATAAAACATTTTAAAGTTGAATAACTACAGGTTTCCTAGATTAAATGGTTATACATATTTACCTATTCTATGGACCAAGTCTCTACATGGGGATCATTCTGTGTGGCCTGGTCCCTGTGGGGGGGGGGACATTTTGTGTGATCCTATTCTCTATCAGGGGCACCTTTAATGTTACTGCTGCTAAATAGTTTGTTCTGTAGTGGGCAAAAAACTGCAGTTTTGGAGAGTATATCAATTGGACCTGGTTAGTGCTGGGGCTCATTTTGTATTAGGCATCAGAACACCATATCTACAGTTTGGAGAGTTCTGTAATGAGAAATAAAATACATGTTGTATTTGGGAGTAAATGAATAGCACCTGGTCTCTGTAGGTACTCAGTTTGTGTAGACCTGATCTCTTTAAGGGCTTATATTGTGTGGGAGGCATCAGAACACCAGAACTACTTTTAAACTACCTGCTTATCTGCTAAACTTAAAAATAAATCCTGGTTAATATCATATTTATTTTTGTAAAAACACTTCTGTAGAACAGAAAAATGGTCAGCACTCCAAACGTACTCACAGTACTTATTTATTTTATGTGCAAGTGCATTGAAGCCATTTAGCAGCAGAAAAGCAAATAACAGCAGCAGTAAACAAAGTGTTGGGTAATCCACAAATTTCTCAGATCCACAGGAGTCTATAAGATGGCAACTTTTTTAAAAAACATATTGCACCCACCGACTCAACACTGAGCACCCAAATACCAGCACAAAACCATTTACATTTCAGCAATATGTTTTGTGATCATTAGGTGTGCCGTGTGCTGCATGTTAGGCCAAGAGTCTAGCATGGCACATTAAACAATTACTGAGATTCACTGCAACAGTAAAATGAGCCTAAAAGGGCACAAACACCAAAAATGGATGTAAAATGACTGTAATTGATGGTAACCGGGTTGCAGTCACCAAAAACATCAACCCTGTTCATTGTTTTTGTGCAGTTTTACGCTCATTTGGCTGCTGTTGCAGTGTATCTCAGTAACTGGGCTATGTGCTAAATGGTATGCCTTAAATCGCTTCCATGGAAGTACAAGTGAAGAAAAATACTGTTTTTTCCTTACTGGGATGATTGCTGTCAGTGACTGTTAAAGTGTTACCCTTTGTTCTTTAATTTTTTTTTCATTTCGTTTTTTTGTGCACTTTTAGGCTTACTTTGCTGTTGCAGTGAATCACAGTAATTATTTGGTGTGCCATATGCTGCATGATAGGCTGAGAGCCTAGCATGGCATATAAAACAATTACTGACATGAACTACAATAGCTGAAGAAACCTAAAAGTGCACCCTCTCCCAAAATGCACTGGTTGCCATATGCACCTGCAGACCATGCTGTGGACACAGTGAGTGACAGTACCATGGAGGGGTCCATTTGACAACAGGAAGGGGCTGTGTCCTCAGTTGTGGCTGTGATCTGGGGGATGGCATCATTAGTAACAGGGATAATTGTGTATATCTGCACCATACAAGGGGACCATGCAAAATTACCTTGCACTCTGTGATTACAGGATTTCACCAGATTTCAGGTCCATGACTTTCCATTTGTATTGTGCCCACCTCAGAAAATCTCCTGGATGCAAACCTTGTTTGCCCATAACAGAGCTTTGGAATACGGACATCTGCACAAATCTGGGTTTGTGCAGAAAAACTAGGCTTTGCACATGGGCAAGCTTTTGAAGATCTGGCCCCTGAAGTCAGTTTTTAATTTCATTTTCATTTCTTAAAACACATTTTAAGAGTGAAGCAACCCACTCAAGGGCATAGTTCTATTAGTAGGAAGTAATCCACTCCAGGGTGTGCAGTTATTAGGGATTAATGAATACCCCAAGTGCATTGTGAAGCACGAGGCTGCTGGCTGAGTGTCCTCACAACACCCAGTGTGTTGCTTAATCCCCAATAACCGCACACCTTGGAGTGGGCTATTACACTTATAACAGAGGGTGCACTACAAAACAAGGAGAAAGCAATATACATGTTTTTTCTACTTTATAAAAGACAAGCAAATTACTGTATTCTGCTGCCTAAAAAATAGTCCCTAACAATGGCTGTCATGACATACAGATGTCAGAAGGAAAGTGTTGCTATGCTTTCTCTGACATTTATTGTGCATGATATGCCTTCTGAGACAACACAGTAGCTCTGAAGTGCAAAATATGGAATTGCCTCTTGTGGTACTGACACGGTGTCTATACCTCCACTGGCTTAGCTGCTCTGTCTGTCTGTCTGTGGTTACATTAATGCATGGCAAGCAAGTAAACATTTTCCCCAGCAGTGCAGTCACACAGTCTGCCAGACTGTATTCTTCCAATTAAGAAATGGCAACTAATGGTACTCAGAGCTTGCAGGTCTTTCTGGAACTCTGTTTCCCTGTCCACCAACATAACGCTCACTTTCAGATCATGACATCATTGGGGGCGGTCTCCCTCTCTTCACACTGTTCCATCTGACTTTAAGCCACAACTATGGGATTTACCTGTCAATCTGGCTGTGCAACAGAAAAATGACCATGGGGACCACACACTTCACTCTGGGAACAAGCTTGGGTAAGAAGCAAGACTACAAACTTTGAACACTACAGCTACTGTTGCTGCACTGCCTGGGACTACATGGCAGGCCTTGGCTCTCACTCACTAAGCAGGAATAGTAATGGCTGCTCCACAGACTGCAATTTTGCACTATAACAAGATCAGAACAGAAGCACAGGCTGATCACTCAGAGGGATGGTCACCACTAGCTGTCATATATTGTGGAGTAAGCAATGGTCACCTGATGGTTGTTTACTACTCACCTGTCTTTATCTACTCCATGTTATAAGTCACTAATACAGTTTCAGTGTTTTGCCTTCAGCCTTGAATATCACAAGCAGCAAGGGCATGCATTAATCCCAAACATCCCCATTCATCTCATAAAGATATATTTGGTTTCCCTCTCTCTTATTGTAGGCTTGGGACCAGCTGGTATATGTAATAGACAGACCAGGTGAGATTCAATCCATACTACACTGTAACATAAAACATTTGTGAATATCTTAAGTTAATATAATGTTGTTATTACAGTACAATCTTCAAAATGTTCAAAAAATGTTATACCAAATATGCATAGTATGACAATCATTTTTTTGGTTGAACATTAGCAATAACTTTTGGTATGACTTAGTGAGACACTTGGTATGATACTGATACTGCTGTTCTGTTGTCCATGTTACTCATGTGACTTCTTGTGTTGTGTCTGTATTACTCGCGTGATGTCCTGTGTAGTCTGAGTTACTCACATGACATCCTGTGGAAAAAACCCTTGTAAATAAAGTATAATTCACTTGCTGAAAATTAAGTGATTTCTGACTTTTCCTATGAGGGTAATATAGTTGTGCAAAAAAACAATGGGCTAGAAAATCAAGGACATGAATGTGGTAGCCAAACTTAAACATGTCCAGATTTGGGCATACTGTGATCAGCAAACATATTGTGGCATAATTACCAACAAGTTAAGTTTATGATAAACAACTGAAAAGTTAGATATTATGCTATCTAAATAGATACCATAGACATAGTAATATCAAAAAATATATGTTTGATAATATGACAAATCTGCTGTCAAGGACACGATGTTACTCACATTACGTTGCCCTTGTGGGAACTTTTAATCCCATTTTTTAGTACCTCTGAACTACAAACTATCTTTATGTTGGGGACTGAAATACTACCACATGCACCCAATGTAAATATGATATGGTTATGACAATTGGCCCAAATAAATTTTGGAACCTGATTGTCACACTTTGTCTCTCGAGTAGCATATTGGTACCTATATATATATATGTATTTTTTTATAACACATGACTTCAATTTCTAAGTGTTTCAATATAAAGATAATCTCTTAACGGGCTCATTTCTATCGTAGATTTTATATATATATATATATATATATATGTATTTTTTTAAACACATGACTTTAATTTCTAAGTGTTTCAATATAAAGATAATCTGTTAATCAACAAACGCAAATAAATTTATCAACAGTCTTCTATCTTCCCCTCTTTCCCTATTTTATCTATCATCTAGGCTCTAACTAAATTCTATAACTGTGATTAACTTATAAAACTATATGTTTTAATTAATAAGTTTTTCTTTTTTTAAACGCATGATAATATAAATTTCAAAATAATGTTTATCCAGAGTCCCTTTGTCATTACTGTTTTTTAAAGACTATGATTTTTTTTTAAAAGTCCCACACTGAAAAATGATTGAGGGTTTTTTCACTGTTTCATTGTTTCTTTCTTTCTTTTTTTTTAAATTAAAGTAGCAATCAATCATACCGGACTCAAGGGTTCAGTTTCATTTAGAATGGGTACAGTCTCTCCAGTCTATCCTAATCCAGAGGTAGAAGCTGAATGACTTGCTGTCTCAGGATCTGTGGCATTATATGTTTTTTTTTTAGTGCTTCTATTAGTTCCTGAGGAGAGAGAAAGAATTTGATTTGTCCATCCAAGTTAACTCTCAGTTTTGCTGGGTACAAAAATGAACATAGAATTCCATCTATCCTTAAAATATCTCTCATATGGAGGTCACGTGATGGCAGCCTGAGCAATAGTCGCACTCTCCCGGAGCTCCGCCGATCGACCGCTGAATTTTCTATTTTCACGGCGATTTAG
The DNA here is from genome assembly GCA_016271365.2 of Neoceratodus forsteri. Lineage (NCBI taxonomy): Eukaryota > Metazoa > Chordata > Ceratodontiformes > Ceratodontidae > Neoceratodus > Neoceratodus forsteri. The sequence continues at coordinate 897,792,798 of CM057459.1, forward strand.
TGTTTAAATAGCTGCTTCATTTAGTCGGGCGACGAGTCTTTCACGCGATTGCTGCTTTACGGATTCGGCGATGGAAAGCTACATTAAAAAATCGCGACCAAAGCACTTGCCTCCACAAACGCCCGATAAGTTACAGGCCGCAAAGAGAACTAAGCAGCAGGCCGCTAGCCTGTCACAGCTCCCCATAGTTGACTCCCCGCTCACGGAGGCTAAGTTCCTGGAGACTATGAAACCCCTGCAAGCCTCCATCTCTATCTTGGCTAGGGATATTCAGGAGATTAAACAAGCTGTGGATTCCTTATCAAGAAGGATTGGGGATGCAGAGAGCAACATATTCTCGATTGAAAGCAGACAAAATGGAGCAGATTCAGAGATTGTGTTGGCAAAAAGGAGAATCAAGAAGTTAGAAGACAAACTAGAGGATTTGGAGGGACGCAGCAGAAGGAACAATTTGGTTGTTATTGGCATACCTGAAAAAGAGGAAGGTAATGCCCAACTACATTTATGCAAAATTCTGCCTTAAAATTGCAGGTTCTCCTCCTGGAGGAGATTATATAATAGAAAGGGCACATCGAGCCCTGCGCCTCCCCTGTGCAGGGTCAACCCCCAGACCTCTGATTCTCCTGTTTCTCAATTTTCTGGACAAACAACATGTCCTGGATAAAGTTAGAGGGACGAAGGAGCTTTTATGGAGGGCAAGAGAATCCTGATTGTACAGGATTTGGCTTCATTCTGTAAGGATTAGAAGACAAGAGCTACATCCTTTAGTCTCCAAGCTTATTGCAAGTCCAAGCCTTTTAAGGTGAAATATCCTGCCATATTAATGGTTTCTCATGAGGGGAAATGGTTGCCTTTGAGTCACAGTAGCAGGCACAACAGGAGCTACAGCGGATTCTACCAGACCTGTTTAAGTGAACTTTCATTTACTCATCTGCTGGAGGGACTCCCATTCACCTGTTTATGATGGATGCATGACTTGTGATATTCTGGACATATTTTTTTTTGTTTTTTTGTTTTCCCTTCTTCTCCCTCTGGAATGACCTGCTCGGACTAGTTTTTTCTTTTAGGGACATGGTTGGACTACCGAGTTTACAACTGGCATGGTCCGTGCTGACTCGCAGTAATGTCATCTTATTGGGCCCTCATTCTGTGCAGTCGAAAAAATATCATAAAAGCAAAAGGAAGAAGAACAAGGAGTGAGAAGAATAACAGTGGATACTAAGAATGAAAGAAGACCCTGGGGGGTCCGCACCCCCTCTTTTTTTTTTAAGAGGGGAAAAGAAAGAGAAGAGAAAGAGGAAAAAAAAAGAGAAAAGACTAATTTAATTTACTATGGTGTTGAACATTTATTGATGATTATGGGGCACATATATATGGTCTTTTGGTCTGCTGTGGGACAGTTTCCATGAGGCGGAGTAGGAGGGCTCGGTGGGGAAGTGGGTGATAATTAGCTCTGGGCTGTTTTTGATGTATATCATGTGGCAGTTTAGTTTAGGAGTGCAGTTTTCGTGAACTGGGGTTTACGATTATAAAGGGGTGGGAGGAACTTAGGAAACTTTATTATAAGGGGTGGGAGGGAGGGAGGGTGGGGTGGGGAGCTAGCTGGAGGGAGGGATGGTGGGGAAAATCCATGGTCTAGGGTACATAAATAGGGGAGGTCTGTTGTTCTTTTAGGTGCTTGTAATTATTCAACTTGTGGCCGACATTGTAATACCCTATACGATCCTTCGGATAGCTCCATATTATACTTTTTGCCAGGTCCATGACATTACCGTATAAAATTGTTAGTTGGAACATAAAAGGAGCCAAGGATAGGGTCAAGAGGCAGGTGGTCTTAAAACATCTTCTACACTTAGGGACACAAATTATGCTCCTTCAGGAAACCCATTTAAAGAGAGCTGACCTTCACTATTTTAAAAGAATGTAGGTAGCTCAAGTCTTTGGTGCGGGAGCTTCATCTAAGAGAGCTGGGGTGGCCATCCTAATTGCAAGAGGGGTTCCATTTAAATTGGTACAAGAATGTTGGGACCCAGAAGGGCGTTTTGTGTTTGTGAAAGCCATATTAGCATCTCATCCTGTGGTTTTAGGCTCGATTTATGGTCCTAATTGTGAATCACCTTCATTTTTCAGGGACCTTTCCCACAAAATGGGCCTAGAGGCTCATAATATCACTATTCTTGGAGGAGACTGGAACTTGGTACTTCAAAATGATTTAGACAGGTCACATAATAGGCATAGGGGCCTTACCCCATCTCAAAGAGCCCTGAAAGATTTTATCAATAAATCAGCCTTAGTCGACATATGGCGCCTATTCTTCCCTGAAAGGAGACAGTACTCCTTTTTCTCCCCAGTACATCATACTTATTCGAGAATAGATTATATTTTAGTTAGCTCATCTGCGGTTCCCAACATGTCTCAGGCAGAGATTTTGGCAGGTGATTTCAGATCATGCTCCGGTCTGTGTAAGATACACGCCCTTTCGGAGGTGCGTGATTCTACACAATGGAGATTAAATACCCAAATTGTAAAGGAGAATGCTCCCTAAGGAGCATTAGGGATTTTATTGTACACTTTATGGCAGACAATAGTGACTCTATAACTCAAAAAGACCTGATATGGGCCGCCTTAAAATGCTTTTTAAGAGGGGAGTTGATTAAGATTGCGTCTAGGAAGAAATGGGAACAGAGAGGGAGGCTGAGTACTGTGTTATCTGCTATCCAATCGATGGAACATAGTTTATCCCGTACATCAACCGAGTCAGAATGGGTCAAGTTACACCAATTACAGGCCCAGTACTTGGAAATAATCTTTCAACAAGCAGAACTTGCTCTCTCTCGAACCAAGATGCAGTACTTAGATATAGGGGAAAAAGCGAGCAAACTCCTTGCTTGGCGAGTAAAACAAATAGACTCAGCTCAATATATAGTGGGTGTTCGAGTAGGTCAAGAGGATCGGATCTGTACAGACCCGAGAGAAATCTCAAAAATATTTGGGGAGTACTTCCAGAAATTATATGCACAGGAACCTGATTCTAGATCTTCCTGTCCTGAAATTACAGAATACTTAAATGAAGCGAACTTGCCAAAATTATCAGAAGTCGACTCAAAATCTTAGAAGCACCAATTGTAATCTCTGAGATACACCAAGTTATCCAACAGCTGCCTCCTGATAAATCTCCTGGCCCTGACGGTTTCCCAAGTAATTTTTATAAAGCTTTTCTCCCAGATATCTCACCAATTCTACTAGACACTTTTATGTTCTGGTATAATTCTGGTATTTCTGACTCGGGTTTCCTGGAGGCCACAATTTCCCTAATCCTAAAACCGGGTAAAGATCCCTCTAGTTTGGACAGTTACCGGCCAATATCTCTTCTTAATACCAACATTAAAATACTTGCAAAAATTTTGGCTAATAGATTATCTAAAGTCATGGATTGGCTAGTGTGCAGGGAACAAGTGAGCTTCATGAAAGGGAGATTATCCCATGATCATATGAGGAAACTTATGCATCTTATTGCAGTAGCTAAAGATTCTAAAATCCCAGCGGCACTTCTATCACTCGATGCCGAAAAGGCCTTTGATCGAGTATCCTGGCCTTTTTTATTTGCCACTCTCTCGGCCTTTGGTATACCCTCCAATTTTTTAAGTTGGATCAGAATCTTATATTCATGTCCATCGGCAAGGGTGAAATGTAATGGCTTTTTGTCACCGGCCTTCAAGTTGGAGCGTGGTACTAGGCAGGGCTGCCCCTTGTCCCCTTTATTATTTAACCTGTATTTAGAGCCACTGCTGCGTAGGCTTATGAAGAATTCTTCTATCAAAGGTATACAAATAGGGGATTCTAGGTATGTTTGTTCTGCATATGCAGATGACGTGCTATTACACATAGAAAACCCAGAGACTTCGATTCCACCTATACTAGAAGAGATTAATAGCTTCTCCAGTATCTTCATACAAATTGAACTGTGCTAAAACCAAAGTTTTCCTTTAAATCACTTTACGAGAAAAGCAGATTTGCAGGATTTAGGCATCGCATGGGAAACCAAATCCATCACATTCTTAGGTATGAACATCAATGCGAGTTTTACTCAGATGATCAGAGATAATCTGGGCTCTATAGTGCAAGAGATCTCGGAAGATCTTAAGAGATGGGGCACAGTCTCCTTATCCTTATGGGGCAGGTTGAATCTTATAAAGATGATGGCTCTTCCAAGGGTTCTTTATCCTCTAGATATGCTAGGAGTCTATCTGCCAAAGAACTGGTTTATTAAACTACAGAAATTATTCAATTCTTTTTTATGGCAAAGCAAAACAACCCATCGATCATATTTTAAACTTACGGCTCCTAAACTTAAAGGTGGCTTAGCTGCCCCTTCCCTTTTTATGTATTATTTGGCCCAACATGTAGGTAAATTGGCCCTTTGGGATTGGGATCAGACTAGAGCAACTTATACACCTCTCTGGTTGGACATTGAACAGGATCTTGTGAAAGGGGCTAAATGCTCTTTATATGCATTGCTATTTGTCCCCCGGCCAGTCTACCCAAGTCTCTCAAAAATAACCCTATGGGATGGTCTTTCAGGGCTTTTCACCAGCTACAACGTTATTTAGGTGTTCACTGGTGGTTATGTGGTTCCCAACCCATTGTTGACAATCCACAAATTAAAATTGATGGCTCTTCTATTCCGGTAGCCTTTTGGCCTCAGATAAGCAAATTAACTGTAGCTGATTTTGGGATCAGGATAGGCCGTATGCATTTGAGGTCCTGAAAACTTGAGCCTCACGGACCTGGATTTTACAAATGGCTGCAGCTTAGTAAAGCTTTGACTCAGGTCTTCTCTTCGGCTTGTAGGGCTGATGAGGGAGGTGTAATGTCCACACTCTCTTAAGGACTGCTGTGGCAGCCACACGCAGTGGCCAAGGTTCTCAGACTCTCCAAGAATGGGATCACAGACTCCCTTCCGGAATCTGTTACTATTGGGTGAGGTTTGAATATAAGTGCCTCCCCGAAAGTCTGGGCTACACTTTGGAGTACTACGTATAGGTTTATTAAGCAAGACAGGCTAAGATTGATACAATTCAACATTATGCATCATTTGTACTTGACTCCTACCCATCTATTCAGAAGGGGTGTACTTAGTTCACCTCTCTGTGGGAAGTGTAAAAATGAAGATGGAACCTTATACCACCTATTATGGTTGTGCCCTCAGATTCAAAGTTATTGGAAAACTGTGGGTACCCTGCTCGGCCCTATCCTTGGCTCTCTCAGAATGGACACCCCCGAGATTTGTTTATTGGGTGCTTTCCCTGTGACCACTCCTAAAGCCTGGAGAGCACGTATCTCTTTGGTATCAGTGGTAACGAAGTTGTTAATCCTCAGATATTGGGCGTCAGACAAGGTTCCAACATTGGTGGAGTGGCACAGGAAACGCGCTTTGGCTATACAACTTGAAAAACACATAGCAGGTATGGGTAGACGAAGTACTTTGTATCATTATAGGTTCGTTGGAGCATTTCTCTTGACCTGGAACTGCTTAAACTAAGAAGTTTTGGATTTTCATGCTAGCAATCTTTCACCTATTGCTATCCTGTGCCTGACCTCTTATAGGTCATAGTAGAGGTGGGTGGGGGTGGGAGGGGTTATAGGTTTTGGGCCTTTATGGTAGACTGTTGTTATTCCTGTGGAAAGTGCGATGTTCCAAATCTTTATGTTAGAATCAAGATTTCAGGCTTTCTGTGTAATACCAATATAACTACGTGTTGGCAATTGTGGTTGTCGAGAAAACAATAAAAATTTTAATTATAAAAAAAAAAAAATATCTCTCATATGGTTAAAGGCCTTTCTTTTCACAATAATAGATGGGCCAAGTCTGGAAATGCTTGCAGTTTCATGCCACTATAACAAAGCCCCTTTTCAATTCTTGCCTTTTGAAGTATTTTCTCCTGATCCTGATATCTTAGTGGTTTAACATACATGAACTTTGGCCCAAGGTCTTGCCTAGGTCCAAATGCTCTATGGGCCCTATCAATTTCTACTTTTTGTTCTGGGTAGTTTAACCCTAAAATTTTCAAAATTTCTTCACAGAACCTCAATGGGTCTGGCCTTTCAATACCATCTGGCAAGTTACCAATCTTTACATTATCTCTCCTAGACATTGTTTCCAGATCCTCCACTTTAGCTTTCAAAGATTCCAGTTCTTTAGTTGCTTCAGATAGACCAAAAGAGATTTTAGGGACTTCATCCTCTAATGAGCTTATTATGTTATCACAATCATCAGACCTTGTAAACAAAGATTCCTATTTATCCATGACTTCTGATAATGTTCTATCTACTGTTTGGATAGAAGCATTCACACTCCCAAACCCCGTTTTTAACTCTTGTAATATGTTTAACTGTGATTCCTCAAGTTTACAGTTTCATGTGCTTGTACCATCTTTTGATTGAGTTTCTACAGATTCATTATTTTCATTAAGAGGGTCCATTCTGTTTTGAGTAGGCCCCTGTTCCTCTCTTTCCTGCCTATTAATTTCGACATGAGTCAAGATTTCACATACTTTTTCCCTTTTATCTGCTTTCTCAGTATGTTCCAATCTATCTTGTTTCTCCAAATTCTTAGCTGACCTTGTTTTCTGCTGCAGGGACATTTCCTTTGCACACAAAACCTCTTTATTACACACTGAGGAGTCTAAATAATTTGCGATAGGCAATTGTACCTGTTTTAAGTTCCCCAGTGCTGGCTTGCTATTACTTCTTTTAACACTGTTCACTACTCACTGCAGTTTTGGGGGGGGGGGGTGAAGCTCCTTCTTCACATGATTACAATGAATCCACCTGCAAATCTGATTTTATCTCTGCCCAACTCCCATCATCACAACTTTGGAAACTCTTCCCTTTCTTTTAAGTTTTCTTTTTTTTTTGCAGACCTCCTGCCCCTTCTTCAAGCCTTTTTGCATTATCTACTCTTTTAATACAGATAAATATCATGCCTTTTGGGGTTAAAACATCTGATTCAGTTACCTGTACCTTTGTCAATCGCTGAGAGCTGCTGGTGACTCTGCTTCCTCCTTTCAGTTGCTTCTGCTGAGAAGTTTCTTGCTTTGGCCTGATTTTTCCTTTCAGCAAGTCCATGTCTCTATCAGTTTTATCAGCCTTGATGTCATTCGCCCACCTATATTGTTTTGACATACCCTTGAAGGTGCACAAGAACTTATTGAATTTACATATGAATTACATTTTAAAACAATGAATTACTGACCATGAGAATGCTGTCTTGGAGTGGGTATTGGCACTCTGCACACGTCCGGGATCACTCAGCCATCTTACTATGGCTCCGCCTCAATGCTTCCCTTCAAACTCATTAAAATATGAGCTTTTGCTAAATGGGTAGCCTGTTTTACAGCTATTCCTCCTAGTCATGTAGGTGACCCAATCAGATGGGAGACTCAAGGATGTAATCTTAGCCAAACATTTGTCTCTATTCCTCAAAGTGGCAAGAAGATCTTTCTTCAACCATCTAGTAGGTGTACCTCTAACTCTAGATTTAAATAAAAGGGGTTGAAAGTCTTGGAAGGTGGTGACACAGGAAATACAATAACTAAGAGCTTCAGTAACATTATTGGTATGGTGTAATGGTCCCCAGTTAATCAATGAAATGTCAACAAAAAACAGGAAGACCAAGCATTGTGATGTCCTTCGGAAAGGTTTGTTTAGGAGGAAAGATGGAGAAATGAGTCCTCCAAATGCAAAAAAAAAAAAAAAAAAAAGAAGTGGTCACTGATAGCATTTGCAAAGATGCCAGGCAGTGCAGTTCTATCCTTTTTTGCATCTAAGTATACTGTCACTCAACATATGATGATCAGTGGGAGACAGTCTGATCAGTTCAGAGAATAGTTGGGTCAGATGATGTCTCACTAATGACTCTAGAGAGTTAGAAGAGTCCACACCATTCAAGACTGAACTCCTTAAGAAGTAATGATTCATTTTTGATTATCAATGTGCTGGTATGTTTTTGAGGAGGTCATCTGATCCTGTCACACCACTCTTGGGAGGGCTATAGGCACATATAATGTGGAGTTTCCTAGTTCTCTGAATAGAATTACGGAGGCCTCACATGAGATAATTCTGGCTTGGGTAAAGCAAAGACTTTTAGGTAATCCTTATCAAAGATGACACTCCCTTTTTTGGAGGATTGGCCATCAAATCCAATATAGAGAACACTGGATGGGCAACTATGCAGAACCAGTGTGCTATGCCAAAGAGGGATTCTGATTCCCTCTGACCTGGAGAGCAAAGCTTGAGAGGTCCATGGGAATCAGAACCCCAAGGTGGCAAAACACATTGGTTGTGCATAAGTTGCTCATCCTGTATTTTTTATAGTGTATAGTACTATGTGAAAAATGTGTGTTGTGAGTGCTTTTGCTTTCAAAATGAAACTGACTCATGCAGTCTCTAGAGGTTCTAGAATGCTGTTCTACCACAGTATGGTAGAACAGCATTCCATGCCCTTGGAACTTTGATAGAACAGCATTTTGAAAGGGATGGAATTCTATACAGAACAACACTCCACTATACACTATAAGGCTATAGATGGTAAAGAACAGACTGCATTAAGCACAGATGGCTTGCACCAACATTCTGTAATACCTCAGTATAAAACTGGACACCAGGCCTTAAGATCAAGGCGATTAGCCTATAAGCTTGGAATGTTAAGTGAGGTAATTTTCAGCCCCTTTATTGCACATGAGTGTAAGACAGAGCTATTAAGTGAGGAAAGGAGACCAAGGCTCAGTTCTAAATCATCTGATGAAGTGATACAAAGTAGCCTGGGTTCTGAAATGGTGCAAATGAATACAGTCATGGGGCTTGCAAAGATGCAGTGGAAGTGAAAACTGTTTATGTTCCTCATTAATAAGTACATATATTTAGACTTCAGGACTAGGTTCAGATTTTTTTTTATTTAATATACTTAATTGATTTTCTAAAAGGAAGAAAAAAACAGTACACAACAATCAGGACAAACTACAACAGTAAACAAGTAAACAAGAGAACCTAAAACCAACAAATAAAACAAATAAAGGCCCCCTAACAGTATTACCACTCACTCCAGAGCACTGCTCTTTAAAACCATAAACCTTGAAAATACACAATGACACTTCAGCTAACAGTCAAGAGGAGAAAGCTACTTTAAGAATAGAGGAAAACATAATTAGGGAATCAAAATAAGAGATACACAGGGCAAGAAGGCACTTGCTACTCACTCTCCTCCTTGGCTCGCAAGGCTGATCAGAGCCCACCGGGCTGGTACCGTGCACACAGTCCACTCCACAACCAACCTGCCCAACCAGGACAGGGTGAGAAGGTGCCTGCTGCCCACTGTCCTCCTTTGCTTGCAAGGTAATGGCTGTTCCATGACCCGAGACAATGGAAAGGGGATTTTGGAGCTTTCCTCCCTTTTCTAACTGAATACCAGGCACCCATCACTGTGGGGTCTGAATGGTTCCAGACAGCCCTAGAGCACTGACATTGGTTTCATGCCAGACGCTGTAGCCAGTGATGAAATCATTGGACTAGGGCATAAGACAGCAGAGAAACATTGATCTTACTTTTTTTCTTTTAGCAGCTGTGTAGTGAAGCACTGATCTTTTTGCTTCACAGTTCATTCAGTTGCACAGTTCTGAGTTACACAGTGCAGCTCTGCTACTCGCTTGCTTTTCTTGTCAGCTGCTCAGTCCTCAAGGTTGCACAGCCTAACTTTAATCTCAGTCTGATATGTATCTTTCGCTGCAGTGTTTTCAGCATTTGCCTACCCTGAACTGGTTTCTTAGTGATTTTTCGGCCTTCCCCCCACCTCCTTCCTTTATTAAATCCACTACCAGAGCTGAGAGACCCGACAACCTCCTACTTGGTTACATTTCACTTTCCCTCTTAAAGGGGAAGCACCTAAGAGCTACAGCAAAGCTCTTAAAGGGGTAATATCTAGATCACAATACCAGGATTTCTTTACCTGTCCATTAGAATAAACTCCACCTTTAGCCCCTCCCTTCAGACCCACTGACTATAGTTATCACTGTGCTCATCTTACTCTCCCTACTTACCATAACTCACCCTACAGATATGGGCACTGAAGCTAACACTAACCACCCCCTATTTCTCATAAACAAGAATCAGCTCTGTGTATATGAACCATCCAGTTTCTACCATCTTGTTTCCACCACACCCCCCTATCTTTACTTACCCTCCTTACAGAACCCCCATACTTCTGTGTTGGCAGTTCTGCTTATAGCACCCCATCCCAGATCATTCTGGGCATTACAGTTATTCTATGATCTGTGTCCCTCAGTCCTTCACTATACTGGTACATATGACCCACCTATCAATGCCATACATAGGCGCCATAAATCCTCCAAAGTTAAATTGCTCTGTAGATGGATCAGTAATGTAATCTTCCTGCTGCTAATCTGCACAGGGAATGTTGAATTAAAGGTCCAGAAAATAAGCACTCCAGTCTTTTATCAGAAAAAATGCAGGTACAACCAAATGTTAGACACAATCAAAATGTAGATTTAATAGTAATATAAATGCATAGTGACCAGCAGGCTACAAAACAAGAAAGATCACAAAACCCAGCGCTTCGACTCAAACAAGAGTCTTCATCAGTGTTGAATTAAATCCTGGGCCACCACAAACTCTAAACTCACCAGCTGCCTTTGCTGATGCCAATGGCTTTGAATTGTCTGCATATTAATGTGTGCAGTCTACTGAAAAAGGTTGTTCTTATCCAGACCTGGATTTCCCACACAGACCCCGATATCCTTGTCTTAATGGAAACATGACTAAAGAAAATTACCCCTGACACTGCAGTATCCCTCTCCTTCTATAACATCTATCATAGTGATAGACCAACCAAGGGAGGAGGTGTAGCCATCTATGTCAAAGACAAATTTTCTGTCTCAGACATCACCCCGACCACTATAGCAGAGGAATTCAAATCCATTCTAATAAACCTATCCTTATCCCCCATGGAAACTTTAATGGTAATAGATTGCTACTGCCCACCATCTGGGGGCCTGGAACTCCTAAACCATCTGTGCACCATGTCTAACTCAAGACAGAATGAGATAATCATCCTAGGTAATTTTAATCTCGACTGGCACAAAGACTGCAACAAATGCTCACAACTCAAGGAGTTCTGCGATGAGGCTGGCTTCACTCAACTGGTTTAAGAGTACACTCTTCCAAACTCCAAAACACCCTCAAATGGGTTGCTGATTTACCTCATTCTTACAAACAGGCCCCATAAGTTCACATGCTTAGCAGTGTTCCACAATGATGTCAGTGACCACTGTGCTGTGGTCTGTGTCAGAGGGCAGCAACCACTCAAGTCGGTAAATAGGTTCATTTGGAAAAGGGGCTTCCGCAAGTTCAATTTACCTCATTACTTAGCGGACCTTAGATACATACACCGACCAACTTTTATCTAGCCACAAACACCAACAATGTGACCACCCTCTTCAACAACACATTAGGTGCTATCATCAATAAACATGCTCCTGTATTAAAATATAGAACCTGGAAGCACTCTTGCTCGTGATTCACCACTGTCCTAAAGGCCGCATTAAATGCAAGGGATAATCTCTCGGCTACAACCAGAAGGACCAAACTCCTATTGGACTGGGCAGCCTTCAGAGACTGCCAAAATGAGTGCACAAAACAGATCAGGGCTGCAAAAGCTTCCTACTTCCTCACTGCTTTTGATGGTGCAAAGGAAAACGCAAGCAAATTTTGGAGTATCATTAAAGCAGTGGAAGGCAATAAAACTTCCTCCACACTACCTGGTAAGATCTCCCTTAATAGTCAGACCATTTCTGATAAACCTAGAATACTATGCAGTTTTAATGATCACTTCTCCACTGCCAGCCTTGCTTTTGATACTTCAAAAGCAGCCGGTCTAACATCCAACATATACAGACATTCACCTCCACTGACAAGCAGCATCTTCTCCTTCACTCCTTTGCAGTTCAAAGAAGTAGAAGACCTCTTATTTCAACTAGATATTAACAAAGGTGCTGGTGCTGATGGTATAGGTCCTTACTTCCTCAAAGCTGGTGTCCACTTCCTAACAGCCCCCATACTGCACTTGCTTAATATGTCCAGCTGCTCTAGCACCGTGCCTGTCCTATGGAAACTGCCCAGGTACTTCCTCTATTTAAGTCAGGTGATCCCATGGACCTAAATAACTACTGCCCTATATCCATCCTTCCTTTGCTATCTAAACTATTTGAGAATTTGGTAAATGTCCAAATGAGAGACTATCTTGACAAAAACAACTTAATAACTCCATACCAATCAGGTTTCAGACCAACCCACAGCATCACATCAGCCCTAGCCTCAGTTACTAATGACTGGCTCAAGGCCATGGATAAAAAACAAGTCACAGGAGCATTTTTTTTTACCTTAGCAAAGCATTCAATACTATTGATCATGCTATACTTCTAGACACTCTCCAATGACATGGCATCTCTGGACCCGCACTAGCATGGTTCAACAGCTACTTGACAAATACAATACAACAAGTGAAAGCAGGTGGTTCCCTCTCCCCACTCATTCCTGTCTTGAGAGGCATACCACAAGGCTTGATCCTTGGTCCCCTCCTGTTTATGCTATACATCAACATCACTGGAAACAACATAAACAAAACAAATCTGCACCTTTTCTCAGATGATGTGGTAATATATACATCCAAACCTTTGGCAGCTGAAGCCCACTTGGAGCTCCAGTCAGAATTTGACCATCTCCAGCTCAGCCTTGCTCAGCCTAAACTTCTTTAAAATGCAAAAAAAATGAAGGTTGTGTATTTCCATTCTAACCTTCAAACTGCCATTCAAAGGGATCAATTATCCATGCCCCCTGTAAACACCCTTCTTGAAGACAACCCCAGGGTAGTTAGCAATTTCAAATATTTAGGCTGCTATCTAGACCAACATCTCACATTCTCTGTGCATATCATCTCCCTTGCTATGACATTATTGCAGAGACTTGGATTTTTCTATAGGAATAAATCTTTGTTTACCATTGATGCCAGACTTCAACTGGTTCAGACAACCTTTGTGCTGCTCCTTGACTACACGGACATCCTTTATGGCCATTATTCAGGCTCCCTCCTTTACCAATTGGATACACTATACCACAAAGCAATACGTTTCATTTCAAATGCTCATCGTCGCACTCACCACTGTGACCTTTATGTCTCACTGGGCTGCACTTCATTAGCTACTAGACAGCTGTCTCACTCCCTCACCTGGCTATATAAATCCCTCTTGCTAAAGCCCCCCCATATGTAAACAAACTCTTCCAGTGAACTACCTCCTTATACACACTCCATAGTACCACTCACATTATGCTGGAGATCCCTAGCATCCTCATCTACAGTGGGGGCTTGCCCATAAGTCATGCTTTACCAGTGGCCTAGAAGAAAGTCCAGTCTATACTCAAGCTGCATCAGCTACTCCCCCTACGCAGTTTAAAAAAACTTGTTAGCAATTTACGTGACTTCTGTTAATGCTACTGACCCTTATGCTCTACACTGTTGGTTTGCCATCACCCTCTCTCATCATCGTCATGGGTTACCTCACTTAAGGTCCCTTCCCCGTACACTTACATTGACTCACCTACCTTCCCCCTCTCCCCATCCCCCCATCTTACCAGAACTACACCCCATGCCTCAATCTCTACTTACCTGACCACTACCCTACTTGCCTTCCACACTATTCTTCTCTATCCAACCCTTACCACAGCTACCCTACCTAGCCTACCTATGAACTCCATCTCCTCTCCACCATTCAGGGCCATCCCTTCCATCAGTCTTCTTGACAACACAGGCTACCCCTCTCTCCACTATTATCCTTACCTGGTCTACCTTCTTCTCCACCTCCTCCCAATTACTCACAGCTGACTCCTCCTTCTCTTCTCTCCTATAATCCCATACCATCATTTTCAGGTTTTCTCATTGCTACTTCTACCATTTAAAGTTTTAATTACTGCCTACTGCTAACCATGCCATCTACCTGAATGTTTATGCCTGACTGTGTATCGCAGTTTCTTAACCTTGTAAGTTACCTTGCTTCATGTGTATATTTTCCCATGTGAAGTTGTATGCCTGACTGTTGCTCTACAATGTCTTAACCTTGTAAATTATCATATTCCATGTATATATTTCCCTTAGAAAGCTGTATGTTAATGTATATTGCCCTGTGTACTCCTGTTATATGTTTGGTCTTGGCTTATTGTATGCGCATTGCACATTACTTGTCTCTCAGGACCTTCCTGTAATTGAGCTTACTCAATGGAGTTTCTTTCCTGACAATAAACCTTGACTTGATTTTGACTTGACAATTTGAGCAAATGTTAAAATGTTGATAGCCAAGAATGCAATGAGCTCTACTTCCCCAGAAAAAAAGTTTAGATGTATTCCTAACATTAGCAGTATGTAGCTCCACAATCAAGGCGTTAAGGATCTCTGCATGCCATTCTGACCAAATTGGTGTTTTATCATCTAACCAATGTTGGAGAAGAACCATCTTAGCTGCTGTGGAAATCAGAGCTATATAACCCTTTTGGTATCCTGGGATTATCCTCTTGTAATACCCTATTAAGCAATCTTCTGGAGTAAGGGCTTCATTTAAGTCAAAAGATGATTCCAGCCAAAGTTTAATGGCTGTCCAAAAAGGTGTAACTGCCTCACAATTCCAAAGCATGTGAAATAGTGTACCTTCTGTCTGTTTAAATCTTAAGCAGAGGGAGAGAGCCTATCTGTCACATTTATATAGTTTATGCAGGGTATTATAGAGATTATGTAAAATATTATATTGAAGTACTCTATAATGATCCTGATTTATATACTTATAAAGTTCAGGCCATACCTTGTGCGATTCAAGAGGGGCCCAGTCTAGATGGAGAGTATTTTGTCAGTAAAAGCATGTTCCTGAGAGGGTCGGTGGCTCAATAGTTTGAAAAATAGCATATAAGTGAGAAATGGCATGGTGGGACTGTGCAGCCTGGATCATTTCCTCAAGTCTGGAGGATTCTGCATCAGTCAAAAGAGGGGGACCAAAGTGAGATACCAGCACCTGAGAGATCTGAATATACTTGAACAAGCTGAATTGTATTTAATTTGGAGAGAAGGAAAGCTGAGCAGTTTATCTACAGAATAGATAGTGATCACCACTGCAGATTCACCCAAAGGCTAGAAATTGCCTTGGATAGGTTGGTGGGCAATTTTAAAATTAGGGTTAAGAAAAAATGGATTGAATGAGACTATGGGTAGTTGAAAGTCAAAAGTAATAGCAAAGTTGGGCATGTGCTCATAAGGACCAGTATGTAGAAGTCTGTTTCAAAAGAGATGGAAGAACAAAAGGAGAGAGAAATAATAAAGCAGGGAGTTGGATGTGTTGACCATTATATACTGTAGCTCTTTTTCAAGGCTAACCCACTGTGGTTCGTAGAGATCATGTTGAGCATCTGAGGTAGATATGACCACTTAAAAGATTTATTGCCATGGGAAGCTCAGTAATAAAAATAAAAGTTTGGGAGATGAAGGCCTCTGAATTTTGGAGAGAAAGCTGGTTTTAAGTAAGCTCTTTAGATTGATTTGCCCCCCCCCCCCACAGGAAGGAGTTAAGATGAAACTGAAGTTGTCGAAACCAGGCTTGTGTTAAAATAAAGTTTAAGATTCCCAAGGGGTACAGAACATGTGCTAAAATATTCATTTTAATCACGTTGATGTGTCCCCATAATGATAAAGGAAGGACCATCCATCTATGTAAATCCACTTCAATAGAGATTTTTTTTTAATCAGAAAGATGTTTGGGAATATGTAAACTAAGATATTTTAGTGCCTTTGATTCCTGCTGAAGCCCCAATCGGGTAATGTCCTGTTTAGAGATATATGAATGTAGGGGTAAGATGAATTTTTTTTTCAATTTATAAGCCACAATCTTCCCAAACTCAGCAATACTGGCTATGGCAACACAAATAGAGGTGTCAGGGTGAGACAAGTGCAGCAATATATCATCTACATAAACTGGGAGTTTGTATTCCACTTGATGAATTCAGATACTCTAGACCTCAAGGTCCCTTTTTAATCTCAAAAGCAATGGCTCTAAGTATAGATTGCAAAGTAACGGAGACAAGTGGCATCCTTCTGTGGCACCTGAAGTGATCTAAAAAGCTTCAGAAAGAACGCTGTTACATAATAAAGTGGCTAAAGGTTGGGTTTAAAGGATTTGGATGTGTCTGATAAAATCAGAGGGAATATAGTATGCCCCAAGAATTTCAAATAAGAAAGGCCAAGATACCTAGTCAAATTTTCAGTCTGGGGGTGGTCCAAAAGGTGGTGGACTGGATTAGGAACTGGCTATGGGATAGGAAGCAAAGGGTGGTAGTAAACAGGATCTAAATCAGAGGAGAGAGAGGTGACTAGTGAGGTACCACAGGGTTCAGTTCTGGGGCCAATCCTTTTTATTGTCTTCATTAGAGACTGCAGAGGGGCTGGAAGGAATGGTTTGTCTATTTGCAGATGACACCAAGATCTGCAACAGAGTAGACACTCTGGATGGGGTGGATAGAATGAAGATGGACCTGGTAAAACTGGAGTACTGACTGAACTGTGACAACTGAGGTTCAATGTGAAAAAATGCAAAGTTATGCACCTGGGGCATAAAAACCCAGCAGCAGGCTACAGATTGGGGAAGAACTGCTGTCAGTCACCAAAGAGGAAAGGGATTTAGGCATCGTCATCTCAAATGACCTGAAGATGACCAAACAATGTATGAAGGTGGTGGGGAGAGCCAGTGCTATGTTGGGATTCATAGGTAGGGGTATCACAAGCAGTAGAAGGGTGGTGGTGGTGATGCCACTATACAAGACACTGGTGAGGCCTCACCAGGACTACTGTGTACAGTACAGGAGACCACATTTTCAGAAGTATATAGATAGGGTCTCAGAGAAGGGTGACTAAGATGGTACAGGGATTGCACCAAAAGACATATAAGGAGAGGCTAAGAGACTTGACTATGTATGTGCTGGATGACAGAAGGGAGCAGGGGGACATGATAGAAACCTACAAGTATCTAAATGGCATTAATGACATACAGGTGGAAGACATCTTCTAGTTTATGAGGGATATGAGAACAAGGGGGCATGATATGAGAATGGAGGGGGGAGACTAAGGTGGAACATGAGGAAGTATTTCTACACTTAATGGGTGGTGGCAATTGGAATTCTCTGCCACAGGAGGTGATGGGGTTGAGCACAGTGGGAGGTTTCAAACATGCCTATGACAGGCATAAGGGTACCCTAGACAGACGAAAAAGAGACTATGCTGATAACCAAATAGGGTCACCAGCCGCCAATACAGGTAATGAAAAAGGGCATACTGGATGGACCTTGTGGCCCTTATCTGCCAGCAACTTTTTATGTTTCTATGTTTCTAAAAGCTTTCTCTGCATCCAGGGAAACCAGGGTCATAGAGGTCATAGTCTCACTGGAGGCTGAGATTAAACATGTTTTTGAGTATGATAACTTGAAACTCACCCCTTCATAAAACCAACTTGTTCAAGGTCAATTAATTGGGACAAAGCCACTTCTAGTCTGTGGGCTGGAATTTTTGCAATTATTTTAAAATCAGTATTATTAATGGAACTGGGATGATAACTACCTGGAAGAAATTCATCTTTCATGGGTTTTAGAAGAAGAGTTGCATGGGCTTGTTTGAGGGAAATAGCAGAAAGACTCTTCCAATGAATATAATTAAAAATGTCTACTAAAATAGGGATAAGTTCATCCAACTGCATCTTATAAAATATTAACAAAAAAAAACATCTGGTCCTGGTGCCCGGTCCATATGGAGAGAGAGGTAATGACCCAACACACCTCATCTGTAGTAATAGGGCATTGAAGCAAAGTGCTTTGAGCATCAAATAATTGTAGTAAGCGGGCATTCTGTATATACTCAGAGATAGAAGCTTGAAGATGGGTATCGGAAGAGGCAGTGAAACACAAATGCTTGCAGTACATTCTAAAACTCCCCACAGTTTCCCAAGGTTTAGTAACCAAGGTTGATGAGCTATCCAAGTGTAGGCCTCTGACCACCCAAAGAGATTCCTGCTGCCATAACTGTGAAGTTAATAATTTCACTGCCTTCTCACCCTGCTCCAAACATCACACCTTAATCCAAAAAATAGTTGGTTCAGCACACTCATACAATAAGGTGAGGTATTGGGAGTAAAGAGTGTTGAGAGTTAACCATGTTTGCTCTGAGGTAGATGGGGAGAGAGAGGCTTCTATTGAACAAATTTATGATAACAAATTTTGAGTAAGGTATTGGAGTTATTTGACTGTTTTAGATGTAAGCTGAATACATTCACCCAGAATCACTGTTTTTGCTGCACCCCTCAACACATCTAATTTATCAACAGAGATTTATTGGCATCAAAGAAGTGTCTACAAGACCACTCTTAATAACTGATTATTACAATGCCAGACAGTATCTCTGTCATGGCAATCCTTAATGGAGATGGTTAGACAAACAGGGGCATGGTCAGAAAGAAAAACTTCTTTAATTTCATAGGTTATGAGCTCATTTCATTTTCCTGATTCACTGAAAAATAATCCAGTCTTGAAAAAGAATTATGGAGGGGGAGGGGATAAAACATGTAGCTGCGGTCTGCAGAGTGTAACACACACCAAAGGTCTTCCAAACCTAAAAAAATCTATAAAGTCTGACAAACCTCTTTAGTCAGGGGAAAGGCCTTAGTAGTGAGAACCAGACTTATCTAAATTTGGTTGGAAAACAGAATTCTAATCCCCACCAAGAACAACTGGGATGTGAGTATATGGTGCTGAAAGAGAGGCTAACTTAATAAAAAAACTGTGGGTTATCAGCAGTGGGACCATATACTGAACCCAATATCAATTCATGAAATCAAAATCTCCCATGAAGAAAAATATAGCACCATTTAGGATCCCATATCTCAGAAAGTAACTGAAAAGGAATTCTTCTGGCAATTAAAATGCATTCTCCTTTTTAAAACTGTGGGTGGTGCCTACAGCACTATTGGGACTGTAGCTCTAAAATGGCTGATTGTGTAGCTCCCATTTTGGACATTTGGAAGTATTCCTCCATAGCTGCAAAATAGTACACTCCCCCCTCTGATTTTTGCTGTTTGCTGCTCTATGTTAAATGCATCTGAAAGGAGGGAGTATTGTACCTCATAACTTCTCAGGATATTAACAAAAAAAACTTTTTACATTGATGTTTCTATCATCTGTCCAGCTCAGTCTAATAGATTTATTCTATTTCTTTCAGCAACCTAGGGGTTAACTCATTATAAGTTGTCTGGCATCTACTGAACCTCTGAACATCAGACTACAGTGTCAGATTACAGACAGTGCAGTTTTCAGCCTGTGTTAGCGATCTGATTCCTATGGGCACACACACACTCACACACAGACACACACACACACACACCAGCAGCAGCAGCACGATCAGCATATACTCTAAATAAATTCAAGATGACTGAAATTAGCAGCATGCCAGTTTTTGATGACTGTGACTAAACAGCACTATATGGTACTAACAAGAAAATAACTTTGGTCATTTGGTAGCTATTCACAGCCCTATTGGCTGTGGCTAGCACTTGTTTATTGTGCTGTCCCCCACTCCATATACCTGACCCAACCAAATTCTTTTCAAGTAACTGATATGATCCCTATTAAGGTGGTATTCATAGACAAAGGGAACATCTGTGCCCAGCTGTTTCAGATGTTTGAGAATGGCATAATGCTTTTTAATATCCTGAGTGCCTTTCACATCCCATGTGGAGTAAGTATTATAACTACCTATTTCTAAAAAGTAAATAAATTAGAGTAACAATACGAACAACGAGAAAGCAAAATGTGTCAAGTCCATTAAACAAAAAATGAGCAGCACACCCTTCCCTCCCCAAATGCATAGACCAGTAACAATACCCTGGATATGAATGTATAACACAGTAAATAGAAAAGAACAATAAACAGGAACAATCATGACATACATTAGAAAACACATATGAACTAGCATTCCCGGTCCTTAAGACCATCACTCCACTCCCTAAATGTCTGTGATTGATCTTTACTGTGCCTCCAGTTGATAGCGGAGCCACAAACTAGACTAAAACCATATGAGTATCAGCAATCCCTTTAATAAACAGCCAGTAGGTGGCATCAGTAACAAGCAAATGAAAGACACTGCTCATTTGGCTGGATTCACAAAACGGACAACATTTCTGCAGCTGCAGGAAAACCTTGGAGCAAGTGTCTTGCCAGTTGCAGATCCACAGCTTTCCACAGTTTTCCTACCATTGTGGGTATTTACTAAGGTGGGGCTGGATAATGACTGGCTCCACGATATATAGCAGCTTGTGGAAGGTGTTTCCAGGGAGATCCCTACAGCTGAAGAAAAAAAGTTATGACTAGTGGGACCAGCTGTAGTGTCATCTGCAACTGCTGTGCTGTGGATAGCAATCTCTGCAGCTGTGGAGATTTTGGTCCACAAATGGAATTGCGGTGTGGGCTTAATCCCAGACAGCTTTGTGAATCTAGCCAATTGTCTAGGCTGTATAATTCAAAGAAAAAATAATCAAGAAAAAAGTCAGAGGAAAAGCCTCCTATTCATAGCAAGAATAGATAATTCAATACCCCAAAATTAAGAGTATGCTCACTAACATGCTAGATACTATTAAACATCTGTAACTCCTGTGGTAAATACAAAACTGAGTCAGGCATTTTCAGCAAGGTATATAATACCATACAACCATTCATGGGAGTTAACATTGAAAGAATATACTAAGTAAAAGCAAAGACTCATATCTCAAGCACAAGAAAAATTCAAAAGCACCCCAGTTAATAATCTAGTAATTAGTGCAGAGACAGAGTCCACAGAAGCTGAAGAAAACAAGAAACACACTGCATAGCCTCAGAATGAAAATGCAGAATGAAATTAAGTTAGGGCTTTTTAAATAAGTCATGGAATAAAACTGATGGTTCCATTTTTGCTTGTTCAAGAGTAGAGAAGGTTTTGCACTCTCCATTCTGGAATACTTGCAGCTTTACTAGATGCAAAAAACAGAATTTAACATTAGCAGCTCTCAGTTTAGAAGTTAAGGGGCAATACATAGCCCTCTTTTGGCGAATTGGTTGCAGAAGGTCCAGTAGAATTAACATTCATTTGCCTTTCTGGTGGCACTTTCTGGTGGCTCTGAGCTTGGGATAAAATATGTTGCTGATCTAGATAATTAATGAGCCAAAATATCAGAGGTAGTGTCATCTCCCATTCTGATAGCATAGGTCTAAAGGTTCTGTGCACCCTTTCTATTACATATTGCGGGTTATTATGCGCTGTTGGTGGAAATCCGGCCTGGAAGGTGACAAACTTAGATTGATGGCCCATTACGTGGACTATCAATCAGTAATCTCCCATAAGAAGGCAGAGTTCCTGTCCAGGGAGATAACTGCGTCAAGAAACGGACCTGCTCAGCTCTTCCAGATTGTCGACAGGCTGTGCAATCCAGCCTGTCTGCAGGGTCGGAGAGCTTTTTCACAAATACAGTGTGATGAGTTTGCTCGGTTCTTTGATGATAAGGTGTCATCAATCAGGTCTGAGATCCGCAGCATGCGTTCAAATGAGCATTGCAGTGACCAACATGGGGTTACATGTCCTCAGTCTGTCTGGATGGATTTCGACCAGCCAGCGATCATGGATATCATGAAGATTGTCCAATTCTTGCGACCGACTTGCTGTAGTTTGGATCCTGGTCCTACGCACCTCCTTGTGGGATGCATGGATGTGATTGGACCAATCCTTGCGAGGATAGTCTGGAGTTCTTTGGATCAAGGGGTGTTTCCAGAGTCTTTGAAGGAGGCTGTCGTGACACCCCTTTTGAAGAAACCTTCCTTGACCCCGACTGCCTCGCTAACTACAGACCCGATCTCTAACCTGCCCTTTTGGGCAAGGTTATTGAAATGAGTCGGCGTTACAGCTTGATGACTTTCTTACCACCCATGAAGTCTATGATCCTCTCAGTCTGGTTTCAGGAAGAGGCATAGCACCGAGACTGCATTAGTTCGGGTGCCAATGATCTCTAATGGCAAGAGATCAGAAGAGCCGTTCGATCTTAGTTCTTCTTGATCTCTCTGCAGCGTTTGACACCGTGGACCGTGGGATGTTGCTAGATCGCCTGCGGCTACTCTGCAGACTGTCAGGGACAGTCCTCAGATGGTTCCATTCTTTCCTCACAGGCAGAAGTCAAAGGGTAGTTTCAGGGATTTTCTCTTCTGCTCCCTTTGCTCTGTCTTGTGGTGTGCCGCAGGGCTCTGTGCTTTCACCCATGTTGTTCTCGGTGTACATGCTGCCATTGGGAGACATTATAAGGTGTCATGGGCTGAGTTTTCACTGTTATGCAGATGATACTCAGCTCTATATGTCCTTTGTACCTGAACAAAATGATGCAGTGTCGGTTTTTAACAACTGCCTCGCTGAGATTCAGGATTGGATGAGTGCGAGCTGGTTGAGGTTAAATCCAGAGAAGACTGAGGTATTAGTTGTTGACCTGGGTCATTATGCAAAGAAGTTGACTTCTGGGGTCCCTCCTGGTCTTTTATTAGGGGATACCCAGTTGAGACCTTCTGAACAGGTGCAAAATCTGGGTTATTTTTGACAGTGCGCTGACACTAAAGATGCAGGTGTCGGCCACTGTCAAATCTTCCTTTTACCATCTGAGGAATATCGCCTGGATAAAACACCTTGTTCCACATGATGACCTTCCTGTCTTGGTCCATGCTTTTGTTTCTTCCCGTCTTGATTACTGTAATGCTTTATATCTAGGGTTGCGGGGTAGATCTCCGTCGCCTGCAGCTGGTACAGAATGCGGCAGCTAGGTTGTTGACTGGGCTACCAAGAACTTGTCATGTCACACCTGTGCTGCGCGAACTGCACTGGCTGCCAGTGCAATGGAGAATCACCTTCAAGGTCGCATTGCTGACCTATAAGACCCAACACGGTCAGGGAACAGGCTACCTGCAAGATCTCCTTTGTCCCTACCATCCTCTCCGCCCACTCCGCTCCTCTGGCGAGGGATTGCTAAAGATTCCCAGGGTTTGTCTTAAATCATCTGGGGCAAGGGCCTTTTCTTTTATGGCCCCGACCCTGTGGAATTCTCTACCTCGTCAGATTAGAGAGTGTCTGTCCCTGGAATCATTTAAGAGATCCCTGAAAAGTCATCTGTTTTCACTGGCATTTGGTTAGTTTATTTTATGGTTATTTTATTGTTTTATGTTTTTATTTATTATTGCTGATGTTTTATTTCTTGTTTTGTATTAGCGCTTTGATTTATTGAAAAGCGCTTTATAAATAAATTTTGATTGATTGATTGATTGATTGATATTTGGAGATGGGCCTGTAATTGTTTCACACAGGTATTGGGTAAAAAGTAAAATATCTTTACCCTCACTACATTCTTGGAGCCCCATTACCACTAAGCTGTTCCGTCGGCTGTGCTCTTCTTGGTCATCCAAGTGGTCTTCAGTTTCAGAAATTTTGTGGCACAAACTGACCAAGTTCAGGTAGAGTTTATGGCACAAGTCCTCAACAGAGCTCACTCAAACTTTCAAGTCTCCTACATGCTGAGTGAGCTCTGAGATCACAGGTCACAGTGCCTTCATGTCCTCTGACAAAGTAAGCACAGTAGCCCATAGTAGTGAAAGCTTCTGTAGAAATCCATCCACTGTTAGGAGACTGGTTTCTGAAGAAGTGCTCAACATAATATTTGTATCTTGTCTAGGCCATTTTGGGCAACAATCCTTCTCTGGGGTCAAAGGTGGTGTATTATAGGATATACAATAGGCTGACTCTAAATATGCAATTTAGCTTCAAGTGTGAGGGGGCAGGACCATAACTCATGAGTGGAAGAGCCACAAGTGAGTTATAAAAGTCCTGCCTACTCACAAGTGATGATAAATTGCCTATTTTGAGTCAGGCTATTGTATATTTGATATTTACAACCATACCTCTCAACCCCTTGCCTCATAAATCAGGGACAAGGCTTAAAAAAATCAGGGACAAAGGACCAAAATCAGGGACACATCTTCAAAATTAGAGATATCCACCCAGAAAGCTGGTAGAATATGGGGCTTAGTGCAAAATGCATTTTCTAAAGAAGAAAAAGTCTGTAACTTTAATGCTTGACATTGTTTTGTGCTTACTTTCCCCACTGTTTAGCCACAAAAACACAAATTTTAGGAGGGACAAAGTAAAATTTTGAGGCAAAATCAGGGATGTCCCTGAAAATCAGGGACACTTGAGAGGTATGTATACAACAGTAATTTCCAAGTTATAGCTTTTAAATCTGCAGTTTATTTAAAAATGTTGCTGCTTTTTTTTTATTTTAACTGCCTGCTTTAGTGCTGCACTAGGCATTATGATGCCATCAGCATTGTAGAAACTGCTCTCTGATTGGTTCAGTATTCCACTATGATGACAGTAACTTAAAAGATATCCATTGTGACAACAGTAACAATGATGTTTTTTGATATCTTGATGTTATCGATGTCACTAAGATATATTTTTATCTTGTCATTTTTACCCACACTCCTGTTGCATATTACTAGTGTTGTGTGAAACTGAAAAATTTCACCTGGCAAAATATTTTGCATAATTCCATGATTACGTGAACTTTTTTGCCTAGGCAAAACATAATTTTGCCTGGGTTTTCAATTTCATGCAAAATTTCACATAAAATGCTTTGGTCGACCAATTTCACCTAGTCATGGTTAAATTTCACCTTGTTGTTAAAATTTCACCGGTGTAACTTTTGATTTCGCCAGCGAAATCTTTCTCCAAAAGCAATATTTGCAATGCATTGTGGGTTAATAGGTCAAATATCAAATGCAGGTTGTTCACAGCTCAGTCTGTTGCCTGTTGAGTGAGAGAGCAGTCTGTTGTGGTGCATCAGAGCCAATAAAGCCTTTTAAGACCTCTTTAAAACTTGTTTTTGAGAGCTAATTTCCCCCAATATACAGTTTGTTCTTAGTACTGCTAGGGAACATTTTCTAATTTTGTGGATTTCTACGGAATACTTAGTTTAATTATTTTTTCCTTTTTTCTGTGTCTTTGAAGGAGTAGAGTGGGATGGAGTAGGTGTGTAAAACCAGTGGAGGCTGTTTATAGCTTTTACAAACATATTTCTCACAAACTGGGAGTGATTTACTGTTATTTCTTATTAATTTTCTTATATCTTGACAAGTATTTTTTCTTCTTTCTCTGAAAAGTTACTCCGTCCTGAGAGTTCCTGCTGCTGTACTCTTAGCCTGTGTTATATACCATTCCTTTGCTTTTAATTGTGAGTTCTAAAGTTTTGAACACACAGTGCTGATACCTTATTTTATTTTTTTTGTTTGAGGTTAGTTCTGTTTGCTTGAGTGTTAACTTGTGTCACTTAGACTGTGAAAATCAGCAGTTTTGTATTTTTTTGTATGGAAATTTAAGTACTTTTAGTTGATCACTTGAACTTGTACATTTACAGTTTCACTGCTTTGGTGAATTGCTCCCCTGTATTTTATTGCTGGAGCTTGCTTCTGCACAAGTGCACACTGTGCAGTGTTCCTCTTGAAGTTGTCTTTGCTTACCACCTTTCTCTGTTACAGCATTGTTTAACTACCTGACCCACACAGTGTAAAATAACTACATATTAATATAGTAGTTTTCCAGAAGTTGCTTCTGATCCCATCCAGACCAGCACCAGATTGTGGTACTCATCTTTGTTTGTCAATGTTATATGGTTGTCTCTGCCCTTATTAAAAACAAATATAGTAGTAAGTAGTAACACATTACAGTACTTTAGTTTTCCAAACACAAGTTATCTTTATTTAAAGTAAGTTACTTGGTCCCTTTTTTCCTGTGTGTGTTTCTTTAATTCCTGTTTGGGCAAGGAAAAAAGTTACCTTTTTGTTTTTTCTAGAATAGGCTACCATATACAATATTAGTTGTATTGCACTATAGAGTAGTGCTGCCTTGTAAGGAAGCCAGTATTGCAGGTGTGAAGTGTTATTCACACAGTTAGTAAATAGTAATACATCCTTTCTTGATATACTCCCAGAGACAGGCAAAGCTTTGAAGGAGCAGCCATCAAAAATGCCTGCTAAGAGATGGCCCTGTACAGAGGGGAAATGTGCCAGGAGGACGAGGCAGCTAAGAAGTCTGCTGAGGAGAGTACAACTTCAGTTCCAATTCCCCACAGCTGTGAAAGCATACATATGTCTGCATCAGTGTCTTCTGTGGGCTCCGGTGGCGCATTAGGGATCAGTAAAGGAATTGTTCAAAGCACTGGCATACTGGCGTCTTAGTTTTTTAAGACCAGAGCAGTTGCATCCATGCTATTGTGGGATGATGATAGTGAGAAGAAGGGAAGCACTGACTCCAGCACAGGAACAGTGGTCCAGAAGGAGAGTAATAAGTCTCTTGGAGTGACTGTCCATATTTCTGCAGGCGTTGGTGATGATAATGTTCAACCAGTCTCATAATCCTTGAGATAAGGATAGTCAGGCCCCTGAGATGCTTGTAGAAAAGGAAAAAGGTGCCATGCAAGAAGACAGTGATGGGAGGAGGAGGAGGAGGAGGGGTAGAACAAGGACATCATCGACTTTGGTGGTGGTGATGATGACGACTGGGATGATCCCACAAGAGAACGTGCGTTTAAAAAGGTCAAAGGTGATGTAGGCCATTTAAATGCACAGCCCATGGGCCAGGCTGTCACCAAGCCTATTAGCAAACCTCTAAGCAATCAAGTCACCCCCTACCAAAAGTAGTGTTATGGAATTGATGAAAGCAGCCCAAAAAAAGCATAAACTTCCTCACTTGTTTCTGAACAATCCCAGTCCCAGAAGCATGTGAAGTCCAGAGGCCAAAAGTCCCTAGTTTGGGACTTTTATGTGGTTGATCCTGCTGATGAGATCATAGCGATATGCCAGATGTGTCAAACACATGTTAGTCGGGAGAAAAAGGGAAGCCACATAGGCACTGGTTGCCAACACACCCACCTGAAAAACAAGCAGCCCCTGAGATGGTAACAACACCAGAAGGATGCCAGAGCTGTTTTTGGCATCTCCCTCAGCAAGTTAAATGTAGTAGAGCAGGAGCAGGGGAAGGGAGTGCTAAGTGGGTCGAAGGATGAGGAGGAGGGTGAGCAAGTCTTTGCTCTCCTGCATAGTGGGAATAGCAGTGGAGGCACCAGCTCCAGTCCCTTGAGTCAGAAAAGTACACCACCACACCCACAATCAATCAAAATAACTGGTTTGATGTGATCCTCACAGCTCCAAGAGTCAAGTGTTACCCCTAAAAGAACATCATTGGTGACATAAGGACACCGTTCAGGTGGAACAGCCCCGAAGATGCAGCCCACTCTGAAGACCATCCTTGAGTGGCACACAGGGTACCCCCCAATCATGCTGCTGCAAGAGAGTTAAATGCTGCTGCTGCTGAAATGCTGGCCATAGATCTGTTGCCATTCTTATTCATGGAGAATGCTGGGTTCCGCAGGTTGATAGCCCATGCCCAAATGGCAGGTTCCAGCAGGAACCTATTTCTCTAAGCATGCTATGCCAGAGCGGAACAGTAGAGTTGCTGATTCCATAAGATATGCAATGAAGCCAAGTGTGTCAGAATATATCCGTCTTAGCATGGCTATGTGGACCAGTGGACAAACAGCAGCAAGCTTGTATCTATGCATAACAGCACACTGGGCACAAGTACCTGGGGTGGTAGTTGATTTTGGGCCTGGCAAAACCTTCTTGAAACAAATTTGTGGTGTTGGCAACACCCCTGGTTTTTGGCAGCATGCAACCCTGAGTATGTAAAGTGTTACTGATTATCACATGAGTGAGAAATTGCTTAATGTTCTGCTGGACAAGATTGATGAGTGGCTAAACACACAGTCACTTACAGCAGAATTCATAGCAAGTGATAATGGCTCCAATCTAGTGAAGTGCATTAGTGATGGTGTTTTTTTCAGGGTGCCCTGCCTGGCACACTGCCTTAATCTTGTTGTGCAGAAGTTTCTCAACCATGTGGTCATTAAAGAAACAGTGACTGTTGCCGATCGGATCTGTGTACACTTCGCCCATTCTACAAAGGCCCATGACCCACCCCCTGGTCCCTGATATGGTTGTTGGGGGTATCCCCAGCAGGAAATTCACCCAAGACCTGGAGGTTTCAATGGGAAGTGTGGTGCAGTGGGGGCCCCGTAGAAGTAAGAAGCCTGACAGATTTGATAATTTCAACACTTAATTTTTGTAAGTGCAATACAGCCGAAATCATTGGCTGGATTTCATTCTGGCATGACTACGAATCAAAGTCCATACTCTTTGCATCACATTCCTTGGCAAGTCTTTGGTTTGACTGGACAGGGGGAAAGCACCCAGGATGGAGGTGTCAGTCTGTAGCATGCGCCTAACATCAGCTGTCTTGATCTGGCCTTGTGTAAGGTGGCTTGCAAATGCAGATTTGATTGCCTGTTGCTGTTGTTCAGTAAAGGATTTCTGGCAAGGTGGGGACCTTGTAGATGGATTGTGTGCCCCCATCATCTCTTGGCTTTTGCAGATGTCCAGTGAGCTAAGTCCCCTTCTTGTTCTTGTTGCAATACAGGTACCTGGTGAAAGAGATGGCCCTTTTCCTGGTTCATCCATGGTGAATGAACTGCTCTCCAGAGTCTGTGATGGAGCACCTGCATGTGGGCTGATGGTGGTGCATTGGGCCTTTGTGGTTAACTGGCATATTTGTCTGCTCACTCTGATGCTCTCCTCTTTACTGCCCATCAGGAAGAGTATGCATCTGCTGTTGTGGCTCAGTGGCTCATGTGTGATGCAAGCTCATGTCTACCTCAGGGTGAATGCTGTGAAACTGTAGAAAGAAAGAAAGAGAGATACATACTTTGGGCTCATGGGTAATGACTAAGCTAATGGAAGTCTCCAACTTGGGAGGCAGGCATCAGGGAGGTCAGTGTCATCACCCGTGTGAGTTTGGGACTGCTAGCCCATAGAGAAATGGCCAAAGCAGGCCCTGGAGGTTTTAGGAGGAGATGCCAGCAGGTGTCCCCAGGCTTGGAAGCACCTTCCCTGGGTAAAACATATGCTTTGGTACCCTGGATAAAAACTAAGCCTGTCGAAGTCCCTGCCCTGGCAGGGCATTAGGAAGGGGAGGGGAGGGCCATGACCCCTGGGTGTCTGGGAGTGTTTGGCCCAAGGGAAGTGTTAACAGCAGGATCTTGAAGTTTTAGGAGGTTGGGGTACCAGGACACCGTAGCCAGATAGCACCTTCCCTGGGTAAGACATATGCTTTGGTATCCTTGGTAAAAACTAAGCCTGTGAAAGTCCTTACCCTGGCAGGGAATCAGGGAGGTGAGGGCCATTACCCTTGGGTGTCTGGGAGAGCTAGACCCAAGGGAAGTTTAACAGCAGGCCCTGGAAGTTTCAGGGTGCATGCCAGCAGGTGTCCCCAGGCTGACAGCACTCAGTACTGGGGAATCCTGGTGGGAGCTGAAGTCCTTGGGAGAAAGTGTGACCAGATATCCCTGAGTCATGGTGGGACAAGATGACTCTAAGAGATGGTATGACTAAATTACCCTGATGGCTAGTGGGACCAGGTAGCCTTATCTGTTGCTGGCTGGGCTTCCTCTAAATAACTTTGGTTGGGCTTAATAGTCACTCTAGAGGAGATTCTAGAAGGCCTAGCCAGGCTGTGATGCAGGTTACTGAGCATGACTTGATGCTGAGCCTGGCAGACTGATTCTGAAAGTCACCAGGGTACATGCCAGCAGTTCTCCCCAGCCAGAGAGCACTGTCCCTGGGTAAGAGATATGCTTCGGTACCCTGGGTAACAACCAAGCCTGTGGAAGTAATTGACCTGGCAGGGCATCAGGGAGGTGAGGGCCATTAACCCTGGGACTGTGGGACTGTTAGACCAAAGGTAAGTATAAGGAGCAATGGAAGTTTTAGGAGGTGGGGGTACCATGCCTGCCCAGTCAGAGAGCACTTTCACTGGGTAAGAGATATGCTTTGGGATCCTGGGTAACAAAGATGCCTGTGGACATCCCTGCACTGGCAGTTCATCAAGAAGGTGAAGGCCATTACCCCTGAGTGTCTGGGAGTGCTAGACCCAAGGGAAGTATAAGGAGCAGGACCTGGAAGTTTTCGGGGGTGGGAGTACCATACCTGCCCAGCCAGAGAGCACTTTCCGTGGGTAAGAGATATGCTTTGGGACCCTGGGTAACAAAGAAGCCTGTGGAAGTCCCTGCTCTGGCAGGCATTCGGGGAGGTGAGGCCATTTCCCCATGGTGTCTGGGAGTGCTAGACCTAAGGGAAGTGTTAACAGGAGGCCCTGGAAGTTTCAGTGTGAATGCCAGCATCTGTCCCCAGGCTGAGAGCACTGAGTCCTGGGGAATCCTATTGGAAGCTGAAGTCCCTGTGGGAAAGTGTGACCAGTTGTCCCTGAGTCCTGGTGGGACAAGATGTCCCTGGGAGATGGTATGACTAGGAGTCCCTGATGGCTAGTGGGACCAGATAGCCATGGGAGGTAGTGGGATCAGATGGCTCTGGGAACATGTGGGACCAGATGGCCCTACCTGCTGCAGGCTGGGATTTCTCTAAATAACTGCAGTCGGGCTTAATAGTCGCTCCAGGGGAGTTTCTAGATTAGATCATTAAAAGGGTATCTGCTACATGTAAGAAAAAGTCACGCACTGCAGCGAAAATGGGTCTTGCTACCACCACCAGTGGCTCATAGGCAACCCAATCAGAGAAACTGAGCAAAGAACAGGAAAAAAATGGTAAGCAATTCCATTTGGGATGTTCTCTTTCAGGTGGGAGTTTAAGACAGGGAAGAAAAGACGGAGGAGACAGATGAGGCAGCTGGACTCAGGGCAGCAGAATGAATGGTGAGGATCTACATGGGGGACACAAAGCACCTTGCCATTACTGATAAGCCACCTCTGTACTGGAGCAGTAAAGTGACTGACTGGCCAGCACCAACATTGGTTGCTGTGAAATACCTGAGCTGCCCACCATCCAGTGTTAGTGTGGAACGAGTGTTATGTGCAGCTAGGGCAATTGTGAGTAACCGTAGGACCAATTTGTCACCTAAGAATGTGTCCATGCTAACATTCATCAAAATGAATGAAAGGCACATTCCACATAACACAGTGGTGTCAATGGTACTGCCACATGAACTGTGTCTCGGTGATGAGGATGATGGCAATCCCTCTACTAAGGCATCCACCATCAGCAAGGTGGATGAAGCAGCATTGCTGACAGAATTTCCACCTGGTGACAACTCCAGTTTTGAACACTGTGAGGGCTGCTTCTAGGAGGATGTGGAAGTGGAGCAAGGCTGAAGTAACTCAAAGCTCCCCCCCCCCAAACAATTTCAGCTCAGTATAGTGTTGTATAAGTTATTTTTATAATTGGATTTGGTTTGGTATAGTAACCCGTGAAGTGGGCGCATGAGGAAGGGCGCTGTCCATTATGGTGACACTTTCCTTGTGCAATCCACTCATGGTGACCGACAGGTAGGGCAACCGGATGAGGAGGTGGGCAAACTAGGTGACAGGATCTTGCTAAACGTATGCACGTGGGGGGTTGGGAGCGAGCATGGCGAGTGTGGGCTGGGAAGGGGGTGGAGAGGCTGTAGAGGGTGGCACTGTGGTTGTCAGTCGAGCTACGGCATGGCATCAGGGATTTGCAATGGCTGGGGTGGCTGAGGTACTGGGTTCGGGTCCAGGCGCTGGTGCGATTTTTATTGTACCCGGCCCAAACCTTTTTATTTTTACTACTTTCACCCCCCTGGAGTTGAGAATCCTTAAGTAGGGGGGTGCCCCCCGCAAGGTGGAGGGTGTTGGGGGTGCTGACCCCCCCACAGAAAGTAGTAAAAATATGTCCTGTTGCCCTTGTGCTGGTGCGCCAGGGTTGTCAGAGTGCTGAAAATAGAAACATAGAAACATAGAAACATAGAAACATAGAATTTGACGGCAGATAAGGACCGCTTGGCCCACCCAGTCTGCCCATTTCCCTACCTACTGGATAAGCTGCAGATCCTAGTTAACCAGCAGCCTACTTCTTCCTACCCCAACCCCCCAGAATTGCCTTATGACTATCCCATGCATGCTTGAATTCCACCACTGATTTTGACTCACAACCTCCTCCGGGAAGGCCATTCCATGCATCCACAACCCTCTGTGAAAAAATACTTCCTTTAAATTACCTCTGAGCTGCCCCACTCTATCTTCAAATTGTGCCTCTTGTTCTTGCACACCTCTTTTTTGAAAGATACTACCCTCTTGGACTTGTTGATTCCCTTGAGGTGCTTGAAAGTTTCTATCATGTCCCCCCTCTCCCTCCTTTCCTCGAGGCTATACATATTAAGCTCCTTAAGTCTCTCTTCATATGTCCTCGGGTGCAGACCCTGCACCATTTTAGTGCCCTCCTCTGGACAGCTTCCATCTGTCTATGTCTTTGTGGAGATTGGGTCTCCAGAACTGCACACAGTACTCCAGATGGGGTCTCACCAGCTGTCTGTACAGAGGGATAATAACTTCCTGTTTTCTACTGGTGATGCCTCTCCCTATGCATCCCAGTATCCCCCAAGCCCTCCTTGCTGCCTTCTCACATTGCTTGCCCACCTTTAGGTCATCTGATATGACTACCCCAGGTCCCTTTCCATTTTTGTTGTTGTTAGTATCTCCCCCATTGTGTACTCTTCCCTGGGTTTTTGTTTCCCAGGTGCATTACCTTGCACTTTTAGCATTGAATCTAAGCTGCCATACATTTGACCATTCCTCTAACCTTGCCAAGTCCCTTCTCATCCTTTCCACCCACCCTGTGCATCAACTCTGTTGCAGATCTTAGTGTCATCTGCAAAGAGACATACTTTCCTTCAGTCCTTCTGCAATGTACGCTTATAAAGACATTGAAGAGGACTGGTCCTAATACTGAACCTTGCGGTACCCCGCTAGTAACCCTCCTTTCTTCTGAGTGGACTCCATTTACTATTACTCTCTGTGTCCTATTCTTCAGCCAATTCTTTACCCAGGCTGTCATCTTGGGACCCACTCCCAGGCTGGCTAACTTATATATTAATCTTTTGTGTGGGACTGTGTCAAATGCCTTGCTAAAGTCTAGGTAGGCCATGTCCACAGCCCCTTCCTGATCTACTACTTTGGTCACCCAGTCAAAGAAATCTATCAGATTCATCTGGCATGACCTTCCCGCTGTGAATCCATGCTGCCTAGGGTCCTGTGCCCCTCTGGCCTCTAGATACTCGACAATTCTTTCCTTTAGAAGTGATTCCATCATTTCCCTATCACTGAGGTTAAACTAACAGGTCTATAGTTTCCTGCTTCTGCCTTGCTCCCACTTTTGTGAGGGAATCACATCTGCCCTCCTCCAGTCCTCTGGTACCACCCCATCCTCCCATGATTTGTTAAAGAGGGTAGTCAGTGGTGTCACTAGTTCTACCCTTAGTTCTTTTAGAATTCTGGGATGAATCCCATCAGGCCCCATTGCTTTGTCCACCTTCAGTTTTAAGAGTTCTTTCAGAACCCTTTCTTCTGTAAATGGGCTGGTATCAACTTCTGTATCCAGAGTGTTACTACTGTTTGTTTTATGTACTTCCCCCTCTTCCTTTGTAAATACTGAGCAAAAATATTTGTTTAGTATCTCTGCCTTTTCACAGTCTCCCTCTGCCCACCCTCCCTCTCCTTTAGTAAGCCTCACTATCCCTCCCTTGGACTTCCTTTGCTCCCTGATGTACCTATAAAAGGTTTTATCCCTCTTCTTAACTGAGTTGGCTATCTTTTCCTCGGTTTGGGCCTTTGCTGTTCTGACTGCCTTCCCAGCCTCCTTTTGCTTTAACTGATACAGTTCTCTGTCCTGCTCCTGCTGCGATTTCTTGTACTTCCTGAATGCTTTCTTTTTCTCTTGAACCTTCACTGCCACTTCCTTTGAGAACCATAGTGGTTTCTTACATCGTCTTGTTTTGTTTATTTGCTTCACACAAAGGCTTGTTACCTCTGTGATGGCAGTTTTTATTATTCCCCATTGTTCTTCCACCCTTCCTTCCCGCCCATTTGCTAGTGCATTCCTTAGGCACTCACTCATTTTGGCAAAGTCAGCCCTCCTAAAGTCCAGTACTTTTGTCTTTGTATGGCTTGACTCTATTGCTGTGTTTATTGTGAACCATACTGTTCGATGGCCGCTAGTTCCCAGATGGCTACCCACTTCTACATCTGTGTTCCTCTCTCCATCTCCATTTGAGAGTATCAAGTCTAATATTGCTCTCTCTCGAGTGGGCTCCAGTACTAGTTGTCTAGGCATGCCCCTGTAGGAATCTAGAATAACTGCACTTCTTCAAGTGGCAGCTGCAACTGCACTCCAGTTAACATCTGGCATATTCAGATCACCCATCAGCAATATCTCCTTTTCTGCCATTCTAAGTATACTTTCTATCATTTCCTTGTCCATTTCCTCCCCTGAGAAGGGGTTCTGTATACAACCCTGAGCGGATTGTGGTGCCATTGCCTATCTCCAAATTTACCCACAGTGCTTCTTCTCTCTGTTTACCCTTTGTTCTGTTGCTTTTATTCCTTCCCTTATGTAAGAACTACTCTCCCCTCTTTTACCCTCCCTGTCCCTCCTATAGATAGTGTATCCTTGTATGTTTACGTCCCAGTCATGGTTTTGTGTGTACCATGTTTCTGTGACTGCCACGATATCAGATGTTCCTCCTCCATCAAGGCCACTAATTCAGGAAGCTTGTTACCTAGATACGGGCATTGGTACTCATTCCTCTCCATTTTTGATGGCCTTACCTTCTGTTGCAGCATCCCCCACTGACCGTTCTACCTTGGTCTTTTTCTCATTTAGTACCCTGTTTTGTAGGGAGAGGCTGGGATTTTTCTGTTGCTTGTCAGTGCCTCCCCCTTTGACTAGTTTAAAAGCTTGCCAATGAAGCATTTAAACCGATTGCTCAAAAGACTTGTTCCTTCCTGGACAGATGCAGACCATCCTGCCAGTATAGGCTGGTGTCCTCCAGGTGGAACCCCAGTCCCCAATGAAGCTAAACCCCTGTGCTCCGCACCATTTTTTCAACCATTCATTAAACTGCATGGTGCCAATTACCTCGCCTCCCCATGCCTTTGACAGGCAGCACCTTGAGAAGGATACTGTGTGTGCTACTTGTCTTGGCCACCCCCAACTCTGCAATGTCCTCCTGCACTGCTCTAACCTCATGATGAGCCAAGTCATTTGTCCCTAGGTGGACAATTACGTCCAGCTCAGAATCCCTTGCAGCTGTTGTCGTGATCCTGAGGATGCGCTTCCTGTCCCTCCAAGCCATGGCACCAGGCAGGCACCTTACTTCAGATTTCCCAGCTCCTCCCAGTTCTATCCCCCTAATAATTGAGTCCCCCACCAGGAGCTGCTTCCTTTCCTTGTGTTTGGCACTCTGACTGAGCGATAACGGCGATCGCCTTTAGGTGTTCGCTGTTATCACATAGACCCATTTGGTATGGTACTGTTATCTGCTGCAGTGCTGCAGTGTTAATCAGTGTCATTTGATTACCCTTTGCCCTAAACTGTTGTTTGTTCCCCACCCTATCTAAAGCAGCAGGTAGCAGCAAATTACCATATAATCCATAAACATTTTGCATGATTTCAGTTATAATGTTTTGCTGCCAAACATAACAAGATATACATTTTACTTTTCATTTTGACTAACCCCATCTTAAAGCAAGATATGTTGTCTGTGCATCTTTAAAAGTACCCATGCTAGCACATGCCACACCCGACCCTCCCCTCCTGCCACCTCCTGACACGCCCATGCACTCCATAAGAAAAATAAATATTTTTTTCTGCTTATTATCTGCAACATATTGAAGAACTCCCCTAGGACAAGTAGAGTATGTATGAATGTAACAAGCTCATTCAACCATTAACACCACTTGAACAGAGTTTTCAAAATGGTGAATGGCTGCCATCTTTAAAGATGTGAATCATTAATTATAAAGTAATCATCATAAAAAAGGCTAAACAACATCCAATTCCTCCAACCAAAAATGTAAATTATAAGTACTGTGATAGTTTTACAGAAAGTGTGTGATGGTTCCTACGGAGGGAGGTGTTCTCTGCCCGCAGTTTGACTTCTTTATTTTCCTAATGACTGCATCTCTGCCACCTCAATGATTAGACATGGCATTACCCCCCCTCTACCTAATTGGTAAACACTGTCTCTACTCTCCACCATACATTTCCACATATACTTCCTCCCTGGATGTGCTGTTTATTCGTTCATGAAACCAGTAGCTGACATCGAATTTCAAGCAACCAACTCTGTCTTTCACACATGAGCTCCTGCAGGGCCTAGATGTAGTCATCACACAGACATGGGATGAAAACTCACCAGAGGAAAATGGCCTAAGCAGAAACAATGACATGAAACAAATATGATGATTCGAATACTAATCCACCTGCATACCTGGTGTTAGCAAGCAACAAATATCTATACTTACCATATCCTGTTATGTAATTAAACTGGGGAAATTGCCCCAAGAATGAACATGCAGGGCACAAAAAGCACAGCAGCAGCCATCTACATTCCCCTTCCCCTAACAGTACTGTGTACCAAGAAATAAGAGAAAAAGAAAACATTTTGAGGATTTTTAATTGTTATCCCCCCAGCCCCCATACACCCCCCTCCCACCTTCTCCCACCTACCCACCTTAGAACATAAAAAATGAATAAATACTTACCTCAGGGACTTCAGTGAAACTGGAACCAATGCAAAAACAAATCAATGAATCCCCTACATGAGAAGCAGCAGCAGGAGCAGGAGGTAACATGCATCACCAAAATTCCTGACTGTTGACAAAAGCAAAAAGAACACAATTAGTATCAAACTCAGATGTTCAAATTGCAGAACCCCTCCTCCAGTAATGAAAAATGTATTACTTACCATCTGCATGGTGCATTCCAACATCCAAGATCAGAGTCCCAGCCTGGCATGATGATGCAAGTAATTCCATTGCTCGGTCAACTGGAAAATAATTGAAAAGCAGTAAAAACATTACAACTCAAGATGACACAATACCAACCCCCCCCACCCTTCTCTTGCACAGGAAAACCAAATACAGAGAGATACTTACATGTGCAACAGCAACAGCAGCAGTGTTGACTCTGTGAAGATGATCCATCAAGGAAAGTTGGCAACTACTCAGAGCCACAGGCAACAATCTAAAGCACCCTAAAATCTCATTCCCTCCACACAGATTTAAAATAACAGAATCAAGAGTCAAACAGGATGGCAGCATTTTTTTGGGAGGGAAATAATAATTCTAAATTTCTCAGTCAGTTGAGAAACCAGCAGCAGGAGGTAGCAAGTACAAAGTAGCAGCAGCATTTTGCAGGAGGAATGAATTTTCTCAGCGTGGCACCCCTTTTTGGCTATTTCATAAAATTCAATCAGTAATTGTCAAAGTTAAGAGAGACAATGTTATTGTCAGGGACAGTCGGGACTCGATGGTGGTGGAAGGATACCATAAAACTTCATGAGTGAGAGCAAATCTGTGTCTCAATTTAATGTAACATTTTTCTTGAAACATCAGTGGACATGTAGGTCCTGTGGGCCAAACAACATGTTTTGATCCAGGTGGATGACGGGAGTCATTTAACATCATGACTGAGACGTGATTTCTGCCTCAGTTTAATGTAACATTTTTTGGAAAGCATTTCTGGAATTCTAGGACATGTTCAGCAGTGGCAGCACCAAGATTAGGCCTGTAATCCTTTGCAAACAGTGGCAGAAGTTTCAGTTTGAGGTCCAGGTGTTGGAGGAACACCATCTAGCAGAATGACTGACACCAGATTTCTGTCTCAATTTATTGTAACATTTTTGGGGAAACATTCTGGGACTTCTGGGTCATGTTAGGCAGTGGCAGCACCAAGATTAGGCAAGCAAACTGTTTTAAACGGTGCAGAAAACAACAGATTTTGGTCCTGGTGGTGGATGTGAACCATCTAACAGCATGACTGACACCAGATTTCTGCCTCAATTTACTGTAACATTTTTTTATGAAACATTCTGGACTTCTAGGGCCTGTTTGGCACTGGCAGCAACAAGATGAGGCCTGAAATGCTTTTGAATCAGTGCAGGAAACAGGCCTTTAAGGTCTGAGTTGCTGGTGGGGCACCATAAAACATCATAACTGAGACCAGATTTCTGTCTCAATTTAGTGTACAATTTTTTCTGTAACATTTCTGGAATTGTACTGCCTGTTCTGCAATTGCAGAAACAAGATTTGGACTGAAATCATTTATAAACAGTGGACCAAAGACCATTGTTTTGTCAGGGTGGGGGTTTGGGCAATATATAACATCATGGCTGAGACCAGATTTCTCTCTGAATTTATGGCAATATTTTTTAGGAAACATTTCTGGACTTGACATTCAGCCTGGCATCCTTGGTAAACAATGACAGGAGCTTGATTTTTAGGTCCATGAGATGGGGGGTCACCATAATACATCATGACTGACAACAGACTTGTGTCTGAATTTTATGTACCATTTTTCCTGTAACATTTCTGGACGTGTAAGGCCTGTTCTGCACTTTCAGAAACAAGATTAGGCCTGGAATGCTTTGTAATCAGGGTCCAAAACTGCATTTTAATGTCTGGGTGCTAGGGGATTCACCATATAACATCATGACTAAGACCATATTTCTGTCTGAATTTAATGTAGCACTTTTTATAAAACATTTCTGGATGTCTAGGGCCTGTTCTGCAGTTGTAGCAACAAGATTCAGCCTAAAATGCTTTGTAAACAGTGGACAAAGTAGCATTTTATTGTCTGGGTGGTGACAGAGAATGATATAACATCATGACTGAGACCATATTTTTGTCTCAATTTAATGTAACATTTTTATGAAACATTCCTGGACTTCCAGGGTCTGTTCTGCACTCACAACAACAAGATTCACCCTAGAATGCTTTGTAAACAGTAGGCCAAACACAATTTTTTTGGTCCAGGAGGTGGGGGTGCACCATATAACATCATGACTGAGACCAGATTTCTCTATTAATTTAATGTAACTTTTTTTATGAAACAATACTGGACCTCTAGGGCCTGTTCTGTATTCATAGCAACAAGATTCAACCTAAAATGCTTTGTAAACGGTGGACAAAACAGCATTTTATTGTCTGGGTGTTGGCAGGGAATCATATAACATCATGATTAAGACAAGATTTCTGTCTGAATTTAATGTAACATTTTTATGAAACATTTCTGGGCTTCTGGGGCCTGTTCTGCACGTGCAGCAGCAAGATTCGGCCTAAAATGCTTTGTAAACCATGGGCCAAACACCTTTTTTTGTTCCGGGAGGTGGGGGTGCACCATGTAACATCATGACTGAGACCAGATTTCTGCCTTAATTTAATGTAACTTTTTTTTATTTAACATTTCTGGACTTCCAGGGTCTGTTCTGCACTCACAACAACAAGATTCACCCTAGAATGCTTTGTAAACAGTGGGCCAAACACAATTGTTTAGTCCGGGAGGAAGGGGTGCACTATATAACATCATGACTGAGACCAGAGTTATGTCTCAGTTTAATGTAACATTCTTAATGAAACCTTTCTGGACTTCTAGGGCCTGTTCTGCAGTTGCAGCAACAAGATTCAGTCTAAAATGCTTTGTAAACAGAGGGCTAAACACCATTTTTTGATCTGCCAGGTAGGGGTGCACCATATAACATCATGACTGAGACCAGATTTCTCTATTAATTTAATGTACAATTTTTTATGAAACATTTTTGGACTTCTAGAGCCTGTTCTGCACTCGTAGCAATAAG
The DNA here is from genome assembly GCA_016271365.2 of Neoceratodus forsteri. Taxonomy (NCBI): domain Eukaryota; kingdom Metazoa; phylum Chordata; order Ceratodontiformes; family Ceratodontidae; genus Neoceratodus; species Neoceratodus forsteri. Next base: position 897,832,771 of record CM057459.1, read on the forward strand.
ATTCAGCCTAAAATGCTTTGTAAATGATGGACAAAACAGCATTTTATTGTTCATGTGGTGGCAGAGAATCATATAACATCATGACTGAGACCATATTTCTGTCTCATTTTAATGTAATATTTTTTATGAGACATTTCTGGACTTCTAGGGCCTGTTCTGCACTCGCAGCAGCAAGATTCAGCCTAAAATGCTTTGTAAACAGTGGGTCAAACACCATGTTTTGGTCCGTGAGTTCAGGGTTCACCATATATATCATCATGACTGAGACCAGAATTCCGTCTGAATTTAATGTAACATTTTTAAGAAACATTTATGGACTTCTAAGGTCTATTCTACATGTGTAGCAGCAAGATGCAGTCTAAAATGCTTTGTAAACAGTGGACCAAACACAATTTTCTGTTCCAGGAGGTGGGGGTGCACCATGTAACATCATGATTGAGATCATATTTCTGTCTCAATTTAATGTAGCATTTTTTATGAAACATTTCTGGACTTCTAGGGCCAGTTCTGCACTTGCAGCAATAAGATTCAGTGTAAAATGCTTTGTAAACAGTGTGACAAAGACCATTGTTTGGTTTGGGTGGTGGTTTGGGTGCCATATAACAACATCACTGAGACCTGATTTATGTCTGAATTTACTGTAACATTTTTTTGGAAACATTTGTGGACTTGAGGGGCATGTTGGCCACCAGCAGCACCATGATTCTGGCTGAAATCTTTGGTAAACAGTGATAGAAGCTTCCTTTTTGAGAACCGTGAGGTGGTGGGACAGCATTTAACATCAGGACTGACACCAGATTTCAGTCTCAATTTGATGTAACATTTTTAAGGAAACATTTCTGGACTTGGAGGCCCTGTTTGGCATGAGCAGCACCAAAATTCAGGCTGAAATCATTGGCAAACAGGGCCCAAAACAGCAATTTAATGTCTGGGTACATGACTCAGACCAGATTTCTGTCTTAATTTCATATATAACTTTTTTCCTGTCATATTTATCATCTTAGTATGCCTGTTCTGCATAGTATGGTGGCAAGAGGCTGTGTTAAGCTGTGGGCAAAGTGCACATTTTGGATAGAGTGGTGGTGGACTGGGGATTTGGGCATGAAAAAACATTATCTTGACTGGAGGTGAGGGATACAAAGTTAACATTTGTGGGTGGCAAAGCCAGGAAGACACATGTTGTTCAGCACAACAAAACATATTCATGTTTAACTTTACAATAAAACTGCTGATGTAACTGCTTCTATGACTGTTGGGTACATATTCAGACTGATGATGCACACAGCCAACACAACTGTCACAAGACCATGACCCATGCAACAGACAACATCACTCATATAGCTTTGGGAAAAAATGTTTGTTTGTAGGAACAAATTACAATACTTGACAACAGTGGATGGGGAAGGAAACATATAAAGAATAATGGGATAAGGTAAAACAAGAAGAAAGATACAGACTAGAGTTTATGGGCATAGTACTACAACATGAGGCTGGGGACATGCAGGTCAGGGCAAGGGTATTCATATGAGAGATGATGAGAAAGGGAGGGAGCATAAACAACTGGACAAGAAAAATAAACAAATGGATATAGAACAGAAGAGGGAGAGGACAGAAAAAAATATATATATATATATATTTTTTTAAATTTTTTTAGTTTGTGGGTTCTTTTTTAGGAGAGGGGTGCAGAAGAAGAAGAGTGACAGTGAAAAAGAAAATAGAAGAAAAAGAAAAGAGCACCAATCCACCACAGGTAATTATGCACTGCCACCAGTGCCACCACCACCACGAAGCTCCACCAGGAGGTCCAAGACCTTCTTTTGGTCCACCATTATTTTATTGAGGTCCCCCTGACCTCCTGGTAGAATTTGTCTTACTCATGCTGGAGTTCTTGCACCTCCATATGCACTGCCAACACCTCTTGACGATTGGCCTCCAGGTCCTCCGTGCTGACCACCAGACCTGCTGAAGGAGCTGCTGTAGGCTGTGATGTTGCAGAATCAGGTACAGCATGGTAAGGACAAAGGCAAGGACTAAGGAGGCCTCCCCCACCCAAAAAAAAAACACCACTGCCACAGAGGCTGCCAAGTATGAAGAGCAGATGGACCACAGTGGGTTCAGAGAGGGTACGGGTGGTGGAACAGAGGTGAAGCCCCCTAGTTGTACCTCTACACAAACCATATGCCAGTCTGGCAGAGCAAGGTTCCTCTATGATGGCACCCTCAGTGGAGACCAAGAAGAATGCTGAGGACACCCACAAGGGAGACCCACAGAAGGGTGGCAAGGGACACCACAGGGAAAGGAAACAGCTTCTGATAGGGGACTCAGTTGTTAGAGGGGTAGACCTGGGGAAGGGAGAGGAGAGAGAAGTGAGGGGCCTGCCTGGTGCCATGACTTGGAGGGACAAGAAGCAAATCCTCAGGATTGCAGAAGCAGCATCACAGGAGAGGGAACTAGATATCATTGTCCACCTTGGGACAAATGACCTAGCTAGGCATGGGATCAGTGCAGTGCAGGATGAAATTGTGGAGTTGGGGAGGGGCCTCAGAGAGGTAGCAACCACAGTTACCTTCTCAGAGGTGCTGCCAGTCCATGGCAGGGGTGAGGCTAGGGTACTACACACCACGCAGTTTAATGAATGGTTGCAAAACTGGTGCAGAGCACAGGGCTTTGGCTTCATTGGGGACTGGGGGTACACCTGGAGAGATGAAGGTTTATACTGGCATGATGGTCTGCATCTGTCCATGAAGGAACAAAGATCTTAATGACAGGTTTAAATGCTTCCTTGGCAAGCTTTTAAACTAACCATGGGGGGAGGTGCTAATAAGAGGCTGGAAATTTCAAGCCTCCCCCCACAAAACATGACAGGTAGTAAGGTAAACACTGAGGTACAGTTCTCAACAGAGGGCAGGACAGGGTTAAATGGAAAAATAGACAAGGGCAAAAAGAGCAGGCATAGGCCAAAAAAGGATAAAGCCGACATTAAATGGAGGGCAATGAGTACCAATGCCCGTAGTCTGGGAAACAAGCTTCCTGAGCTAGTAGCCTTGACGGAAGATGAACACTTGGATATTGTGGCAGTCACAGAAATGTGGTACACAGGAAACCATGACTGGGATGTCAATATACCGGGGTACACAGTCTACAGAAGGGACAGGGAGGGGAAAAGAGGAGGTGGAGTAGCTCTATACATAAGGGAGGGGATCAAAGCTACAGAACTAAAAAGTAAAGGGGGAGGACAAAAGGCACTCTGGGTCACCTTGGAGATAGGAAATGGCATCACAATCCGCACAGGGGTTGTATACAGACCCCCATCTCAAAGGGAGGAAATGGACAAGAAAATGATAGAGGACATTCTCAAAACGGCTGAAAAAAGGGGAGATACTGTGAATGGGGGACCTGAATATGCCAGATGTTAACTAGATGACATGTACTGCAGCCACATCCAAGAGCAGGGTCATTCTCGATGCCCTGCAGGGGGCAGGCCTTAGACAGCTAGTGTTGGAACCCACTCGGGAGGAAGCAATATTAAACCTGGTACTCTCAAATGGAGAAAGGATCACAAATTTAGAAGTCAGTAGACATCTGGGAACAAGTGATCACTGCACAGTGTGCTTCACAATAAGCGCAACCATGGAGACAAGTCACACAAAAACAAGTATTCTGGACTTTAGAAGGGCTGACTTTGGCAAAATGGGTGAATACCTGAGGAATACACTAGCAAATGGCCAAAAATGAGGGGTGGAAGAACAATGGAGAAAAATCAAACTGCCATCATAGAGGCAACAAGCCTTTGTGTGAAACAGATAAAGAAAACAAAGCGGAGTAAAAAACCACTATGGTTCTCAAAAGAGGTGGCAGGGAAGGTTAAGGAGAAAAAGGCTGCATTCAAAAAGTAAAAGGCATCACAGAAGGAGCACGACAGAGAACTGTATCAATTAAAGCAGAAAGAAGTGGGGAAGGCGGTCAGAACAGCAAAAGCCCAAACTGAGGAAAAAGTAGCCAAGTCAGTCAAGAAGAGGGATAAAACCTTTTATAGGTACATTAGGGAGCATAGAAAGGTTAAGGGAGGAATACTGAAGATAAATAAGGGAGAGGGGAGGTGGGCAGAGTAAGACAGTGAAAAAGCAGAGATACTGAATGAATACTTTTGCTCAGTATTCACAAAAGAAGATGAGGAAGAGTTACCTAAACCAGACAATAGAAGCACTCTGGGTAGGGGGGTTGACACCAGTCTATTTACAGAAGAAAGAGTCCTGAAGGAACTCCTAAAACTCAAGGTAGACAAAGCAATGGGGCCTGATGGGATTCACCTCAGAATCCAAAAAGAACTAAGGGAGGACCTAGTGACACCACTGACCACACTTTTTAACAAATCATGGGTGGATGGGGTGGTACCTGAGGACTGGAGGAGGGCAGATGTGATTCCCCTTCACAAAAGTGGGAGCAAGGCAGAAGCAGGAAACTACAGACCTGTAAGTTTGACCTCAGTGGTAGAGAAAATGATGGAATCACTTCTGAAAGAAAGAATTGTTGAGTACCTAGAGGCCAGCCGGGCACAGGACCCAAAGCAGCATGGATTTACAGCAGGAAGGTCATGTCAGACAAATCTAATAGATTTCTTTGACTGGGTGACCAAAGTAATAGACCAGGAAGGGGCTGTGGATATGGCCTGCCTAGACTTTAGCAAGGCATTTGACACAGTCCCACACAAAAGATTAATATTCTAGTTAGCCAGCTTGGAAGTGGGTCACAGGGTGGTAGCCTGGGTTGCAAACTGGCTGCACAACAGGACACAGAAGATAATAGTGAGTGGAACACATTCTGAAGAAAGGGGGGTCACTAGTGGAGTACCTCAGGGCTCAGTACTGGGTCCAGTCCTCTTTAACATCTTTATAGGTGACATTGCAGAGGGTCTGGAGGGAAAGGTATGCCTCTTTGCAGATGATACAAAGATCTGCTACAGAGTTCATACACAATGGGGGATAGAAAGGATGAGAAGGGACTTGGCAAGGTTGGAGGAATGGTCAGACATATGGCAACTTAGATTCAATGCAAAGAAGTGCAAAGTAATGCATCTGGGAAACAAAAACCCAGGAGAAGAGTACACACTAGCAGGGGAGGTACTAACTACTACAAAAATGGAACAGGACTTGGAGGTAGTCATATCAGATGGTCTAAAGGTGGGTAAGCAATGTGAGAAGTCAGTGAGGAGAGCCAGGGGGATACTGGGATACATAGGAAGGGGCATCACAAGTAGAAAAAGGGAAGTGGTTATCCCTCTGTACAGACAGTTGGTGAGACCCCATCTGGAGTACTGTGTGCAGTTTTGGAGACCTCATCTATGCAAGGACATAGACAGGATGGAAGCAGTCCAGAGGAGGGCAACTAAAATGGTGCAGGGTCTGCATCAGGAATCATATGAAGAGAGACTGAGAGAGCTTAATATGTATACCCTTGATGAAAGGAGGGACAGGGGGACATGATAGAAATGTTCAAGTACCTCAAGGGAATCAACAAAGTCCAGGAGGGTAGCATCTTTCAGAAAAAGAGATGTGTAAGAACAAGGGGACACAATTTAAAGATAGAGGGAGGACGGCTCATGGGTAATATGAGGAAATCTTTTTTCACGGAGAGAGTGGTGGATGCATGGTACTGCCTTCCTGGGGAGGTTGTTGGGGCTAAAACAGTGGGGGAATTCAAATATGCATGGGACAGACACAAGGCAATTGTAGTGGGGGGGTGGCAGGAAGTAGGCTGTTGGTTAACTAGAATCTGCAGCTTATCCAGTAGGTAGAGAAATGGGCAGACTGGGTGGGCCAAGTGGTCCTTATCTGCCGTCAAAGTCTATGTTTCTATGTCTATGGTGGCTCCAGCCGGTGTGGGGTGTATCACTCAGGGACTTCAGCTGCTGTCTCCTCTGACTACTGTGGTACCTCCTAGGCTGCTGAATGCCTTCCACCTGGCTGTTGTCCTCCAGGGCCCCATCGCTGCCTCCTGCTGCTGCTGCTTCTTGCTGCTTGGTGAGCTACTCTGCAGTGCGGTGGTGCTGTAGGTGGATCCTTTGTCCACCTGTCCCAAAGTGGGACCGTTTTTTCCCCCCACCTTACATCATTACCACAAAGGTTAGAGATGACACTGTTGTCATTTGCAACCTTTGTGGCAAAAAAGGACCACACTAAAGACACTCTATAGGGGGTGGTGTCATCTGATGATATCCCAGAGGGGGCCACCTCACCTGAGACCTGCTGTTGCTGCTTTTGCTAGGGGGGGTGGATGTAGGCTCCACATGCTCCAGGGGGTGCAACGGGCTCCTGCTGCTCTTGGAGGGTGGGAGGCACATGCTGCTGGTGGGTGAAAGGTGCTCCTGCTGCTACTGATGGCTGGGGGAACCTGCTGCTGCTGGGGGTACAATAAGTACATGCTACTCTTGGAGGGGTGCTGCTTCGTAAAAACACTCACCTGTTAAGGGAACAGTAGATCCCCCTGATGCACCTGCTATTCTCCCCCTTGCCCTATCTGTACCCCTAGCATTCCCTCTTTCCATCATTAAAAAATAAAAATGTTTTCTTAATAGAAAACTAAACTAAATAAATGAAAAAGAAAGAAAGAGAGAGGGAGTCAAGCACACACGCACACACACACACACACACACACACACACACACACACTATAAAGATAAAAAATATAACACTAAAGAAAATGCACCAATAGAAAATATTTACTTTTCAAAATAAGGTGGGGAAGAGATTACAAACACATGCGAACAATATACACTAACCAAAGTTTTTGGCAAAACAAGCTCTCCTGCTCACACTGTCTTTCTCCTACTAGGCTGCAAAAACTCTAAAGGAAGTAGATTCAGTCTGGTTTCCTGCTGAAGTACAGTCACCCATGTGACCAGCAGTCTGCTAGAGAATAAGTCATGCGACAAACCTTTTTTTTCCCAATTTAACCTAATAGTACCACAAAGCGAAATGTACAGGTGAAAGTGAAATTTACAGGCAAAATTGACAGCAAAACTTTGCCTTAAGGACCTAATTTCTTGAAATGTTTCACACGGTGAAATTTGTGATTTTGCTGGAATTTCGACAGGCAGAATTAAATTTCACTGTATCTCTATGCATTTTTATTTTATTTATTTATTTATTTATTTATTTAGCTTTTGTTGACCGGGTAAGTGCACTAGACAAATCCTGCCTATTTTCAGGCATGACCCGGGGGAGGGGGGATACAGATGCATGCCAACTGACCTTGGACCAGATTAAGCTGTTTGCACACTGTCTGGTGTTCCTGTGGTGAGTCCATTAAATCAGGCCATAGTAATAATACAAACAGGAGCAGCATGCTTTAAAATGCTGATGCCATCCAAAAATTAAAAGAAACTCTGGAGGAGAAGCTTTTAAAAAGAAAAAAATAAACAGGGACTATCAGAGCTGTGAAGGAGAACCAGCTTTCAACTGTGGAGAATCACATGATTCCTCCAGACTGGGTTCCAATTTGAAAAAGACACCATAACTAATAAAGGGTTACATCAAGTTAAATAAAAGTTTTTTGCTGTAATTTTTTTTATTTTCAAGTTAGAAAAAAGAACATACAGCATTGGAACCAAGGTCCCCATATAGGGATAAATGTATAGGTACTTAGTTTGTGGGGGGAGGAAGGATAAAGGAGAGCGGGGGGGGGGAGCGAACTGCGGAGGAATAGGGGAGAAAGATATACAAAGAAAAGAACAATCTGCACTTGGTTACATTGTGCAAGCAATGACCAATGTAAATTACTACATACACATTCTGCTGTGGGGGGAGGGGGGTAAGCCCCACATTGAAATCTTCTCTACTGCTGGTGGGGAGAGGAGAGTATGGAGGCAGGGGGGTAATGGGGTAGGAATGAAGGGGTAAAAGTGGAGGGAATAAGGGAGAGCAAAAGAACAATAGTGGAAGTATTCCACAGGCAGTGTAGCTAGTACAGTAAAATATTACATTACTGGCATTACTCACCCCTAGGGAGTTTTCTTCCACTTATGTGTATTGCTGGACATAGGCACACAGATCCAAGCTTATGTTTCACGTTTCTTCAAGGCTTCGAGTGGAGATCAGATAGTGTGAGTATGTACTGGAAGACCAGGCATTCATATCTAGGACAAGAACAAACATATACCCAAAAAATCTGTTCTTAAGCCTAGGGTGAATTAAGCAGCATAATAGGTTCAGCATATAAATACTTGGTATAAAAGGCTTGAGTACTGGGTTATGGAGAGGGAGAAGTGTTACACTGATTAAAGAAGGTGAGAGCAGGCTAGAAAAACATTAGAAATCCAACTCATTGTCCTGTATTCCACCTTTGTCAAGGATCTGTGGGGGTGGGTTGGGTAGAACTTATGTTCCACCATCAAAGTTTCTAAGATTTATAACCAGGCTGGTTTCTTCAGGGCTAGTGGGTAGTCAGCCTATTCATTTCTGAGGGCTGACATAACTCAGGTAGGGGGCCCATCAGAGTTGAAATTTGGACATTTGGTATGTTTGAAGATGAAAGATCATATCCAGGTTGGCAAGGGCTGATAGAGATGCTAGGATTTCATCCAGTGTGGGGATCAATGAGATTCTCCATTTACATAGCAAGGCTCTCTTGTTCTGAAGAGCCAAAAGGGCAAGCCATCTATATTTGGGAGGAGTCAGTTTTGGGAGGTCGAATCGGATACCTAGGAGAAAGAAGAGAGGGTTGTGAGGTATCAGTTTATGAAGCATACTACAGGCCAAGGCCTCTACACCCTGCCATAGGGGCTATATCTGCAGGCAGGACCAGAATATGGGTAATAGGTCTCCACCTTCCCTTTGGCATCTCCAACAGTTGTCTGAGTCCAGAAGCTTGGCTTTAGTGAAGACTGCAGGGGTGTTATACCATGAGTGGGATATTTTGTTTTGTATTAGACAGGATCTAGAATCCCACAGCCAGATATGTGTATCCTTCCAGGCCTGTACCCATAAGGCGTTGGAAATGTTGTGCTGGAGCATTTTTTCCCATTTGATCTTCGCATCCTCAGACTGAGAGGGGAGGGTGTCTCTTAGTTTGGCGTAAATTCATCCAGTGAGACCTTCGGAATGTTGAAGCCATGTGTGCAGGTCTCATGGGGTGAAATAGGATGTGGGTCAACCCAAAAGAGGGCGAAGTGCTGCTCTGATTTGTAGGTGCTGCCAGAATTCCCTCTGTGGGAGGTCCCATTTCTGCTGAAGGAATTGAAACATATGGAGAGCACTGAGATTGTGATCCATGAGGTCTCCCAACTTGTGTATACCCAGATCTAGCTAATGTTCCCAGGTTACCCATTCATCTCCTATTGTGAAGGAGGGGTTTACCAGAGAGGAGTGGAGGAGAGGGAAGGGGATCCATTTTCAGTTTTGCACGTGTGGCGAACCAGTTGGTCTTAGACACCTTGACTGTGGGAGAGGTTTGAGTCCAGTTGTGCATGTTAGTAGGTTGAAGTCTGGTGTCCCTTCAAGAGAGAAGGATAGATGAAGGGTACAGTGACCCGGTGATATCCAACTCAAGCTGGACTGATTGTGGGGATAAAGGAGTGGGGGGGGTGCATCCATTTTACCATTTGGGCCAGAGGAAAGGCCCTCCTATATCCCTGCATCCAAGGGAGGTTCCAGCCACCCTGAGCCCAGTGTACTCTAAGTTTGGAGTGACTAAATCATGGTTTGGAACCCTTCCATAGAAAATCTCTGATTAATCTGTCTATGGCCACTTGCCATTTCTTAGGGAGAGGGATAACAATATGCACCAGGAGATAGAAGAATTTAGGGTCTGACACCATTTTGATGGCTGCAATCCTTCCTGCCAGGGTGAGTATAAGTAGTTTCCACTGATCAAACTCTGTTTTGATGGAGGACTGCAGAGACTGTATGTTGTCCTGCCAGAGTGTCTCTAAGGCTGGGGTAAAAGTAATCGCCAGGTAGGTAATTCCTTTGGGATCCCAGAGAAGACCAGCTGTCTCAGTCATCTGTTGGGTACAGTGTCCATTTAGGGCAAGTCTTTCAAATTTTAGTTTGGTTTAGTTTTAGACCCAAGTATTTGATAAACGAGTCAAGGAGTTTTAGCAGGGGGAGGGGCAGTACTGATAGCTGGGCATTAGCCAGTGGGAGGAGAAGGTCGTCTGCATTCATAAGGGCTGAATATTCTGTTTTCCCCACTGTGATGGCAGTGATGTCTGGGTGTATTCATATTGCCCTTGCAAGTGTTTCACCAACATGGACAAACAGAAGAGGGGAGAGGGGACAGCCCTGTTGTGTCCCACGTTTAAGTGGGAATTGGGGGGGAAAATATAGAGTTTGTGGTAACTCGAGCTGTGGGTAGTGTGTAAATGACCTGTACCCTGGACTTAAATCTTTTGCCTACTCTGAGGTGTGCCAGGACTAGGTACAGGTAGTTCCATTCAATGTAATCAAATGTTTTCTCGAAGTAAACTGCGATAGCCAGAGCTGGCATTGGGAGGGGATGAGAGATGTTTAGGAGATTCATGAGGACTCTTAGATGATCAGAGCTATGCCGACTGGGGATAAAGACCACCTGGGAGGGGTGTATAAGGTTTGGCAGTAGGATTTAGCCTGGAGGCAAGAATTTTGGCATATATCTTGCTGTCTAGATTAATGAGTGAGACTGGGCAGTAGCTACCAGGGCTTGTAGGATCTTTGCCCTTTTTTGGGATGACTACAATGGTGGCCTCTCTGAGGGATGGTGAGAGGGTATGTTTGAGCTCTATTTCTTGAAACATCTCTGTGAGGAGAGGGGTGATCATTGGGGCTAAAGCCTGGTAGAGGTCTGCAGTGTAACCGTCACTGTCAGGGGATTTTCCTGGGCGGTGATTCCGAATGGCAGAGCTCACTTCATCTGGGGAGATGGGAAGTTCAAGAGTTAGGGATTGTTGTGCAGTGACTTTGGGCAGTTGGAGACCATCAAGGAAGGGTTGAGTCTCCCTGATTGGACCTGTGTGTGTGGAGGAGTAAAGTTTCTTATAGAAGGATGTCATAGTCTCGTTTATCACCTCGGGGGTAGAGACAAACATGCCCTGCATATCTTTCAGGTCAGGTATATACCTGCTGACTTGCTGCCTCCTAAGTTGGTAGGCAAGTACTTTACCTCCCTTCTCTCCTCCTTCCCAGAAGGTATGTTGGAGTCATAGTATGGCCACTTCGGCCTTTCTATTTAAAACCTGATTGATCTTGAATCTAAGGCCTAGGATAGTCCTACCAGTTGGGGAATGGGGTAGGTGGAGGGCATAGCTTTAAAGACAGCTTCCGCTGTAGCTAGTTGCTGTTCCAGTGTGGCCAGATCTTGCTCTCATTCCCTGCATTTATCTGCCACAACCCCAATGATGTTGCCCCTCATGGTGGCTTTGAATGCCTCCCAGGTGTTACCTGCCGAGGTGTCTGAGGTAGGGTTATCTGAAAGAAATAGTAAGGCCTCATTTTTCGCCCAAGGAATGAAGTCTGGGTCTCTCATAAGGAAAGGGTCTAGTTTCCAGTTTCAGGGTGGGCGGGCTGAGGGGCCCCATTGAATAAGAATTTAGACAGGGGCATGATTGGAGATAACCCTCTGTAAGATTGGGACTCCTGTAGCTTTTTTCAGCAGGGTTGGGGAGGATAGCCAGAAATCTAGTCTTATATAGGAAGAATTGAATTCTGAATGGAAAGTGTAGTCCCTAACCCTTGGGTGGAATAGTCTCCATACATCAGTGAGTACCTGGTCTGAGATCAGTTGATGTAATGCTCTTCCACTTCTGGTGTGGAATTCTTTCCTGGTGTAATTTCTGTCTAATGAGGGGACAAAGGTGACGTTAAAGTCTCCCCCCCCAGGAGAAGGGGGCAGTTAGGCAATGTAAACTCAATTATCTCCTCTGCCAGATTATGAAAGAACTGTGGGGCATCCTCATTGTGGGCATATACATTACAGAGAGTAGTAGGACCAGACAGGGTGTCATATGTGGCAATCGACCACCTACTGTCAGGTCTTGAGAGCATTTTGGTGAAGGTCCAAGGCAGTGATTTGTGGAGAAGGATAAGTTCATCATGCTTCTTTGTGGGAACACAAGAGTGCACCTGTTGCCCCACCCAGTTCTTTGCCATATGGTCAAGATCTTCGCTGATTAATTTGGTCTCTTGTAAAAAGGCTACCTTGGAGTGAAAGCATTTCAAATGAGCAAGGAGCTTCCTTTGCTTTATTGGGGAGTTTAACCTCTGGACATTCCAGGCGTGGAATGTCATATCAGTCATCCTGGAATAGAGGAGTAGGGTAGGGGGCAGGAAGAGTGTACCCAGTACGCCAGTCACAGGGAACGGGGACCACTTGACCTTGTGGGAGGTAATGAGGGGGCTTGGTAGAGAGCTTTCTGATTCAGGTCTGGGTGTAATAATAGGGCTGTGTGGTGGGGAAATAGACCTGGCCAGATAACTATTTTTTTTTGTTTTGAAGCAGTACAGACAGGCTTAGAAGCTACATTAAGAGAAACAGCAGATTGACTAAAACAGTAATAGGCAGTACATACACTTGTACACTTCTAACTAATAAACAGTAAAATGTACTTATTAACACAAAAACACTAGTGAGAGGCACAGCAGGACTTTGCCAGCTGGGTCAACAGCCAATGGCATGCCCAGTCATTTCTGTGGGGCATGAGAAATAGTGATTCAACAGGCAAGGGGGCAGATCCATTCCCAGTCACACTGGCTGAAGAGTGTATTACAAATGACACTGCCAATGAAAGGTCTTAGGGAAGAAGGGCTGAGAAAATAGAGTAGCAGTTACCCAGAGCCATCCTAGATTGCAGCCCTTTTGCAAGCTCATGAGGCTGGGGAAAGGTCTAATGGTTGGCAGTCTGTAGAGCAGTATCCCTGGGCCACCTGCTGGCCCTAGGAAGACGTAAAACATGCATGTAACCAGAAGCTGCCAGTTTCAGATTGCTTGAGAGAGGGAGGGTAGGTATAGCGGGGGGATTAAATCCTATTGTTTGACCCTCTGTGGCCCTCCTTGATGGTGGGTATAAGCATGCTGAGCTATGGGTAATGCTCAATTATATGGTGGTCAAGAATGAGAAGGGATGGAGCAAGGAGAAAGGGTTACCTGCACAGTTCATTGAAACAGTATTCTTAATTAATGGACAGTATCCCTGCTTTGTTACAACCAAGAATTTGGACACAGAGGGAGATAAACAGACAGGCCAAAATGGCAAAAGCAGAACATATAAAAATGCCTTTGAGGTAGGGTGTTTCGGGGGGTGGACAAAGCTATCAAGTAACTCGGCCCATCTTGTATACCCTTAATTACAGCACGGGTGAGGTGAGAGGGCCCAGCTGAGTGGTAGCCATGAGTGGAAGGCCATTAAACATCCCCACCTGACTGTTTCCCTATAAAACCTTCCCAGTTACTCCCAACAGACACAAAATCCTAGGCACTTATCTGAAACAGCAGATCTTGATCAATCACTCAATCAGTCAGTCAATCACTTTATTTAATCAGGCATAAACACCATTGAGCAAGCTCATTTTCAAGGTGGTCCTGGGCATTAATACAATACAGTACACTTCATAAGATTACAATTACAGTGGACAATGGTGCAAAAAAAAAAAGAAAGAAAAAACATTGTGAAGGTGCCAGTCAATATGGGCCTATACATACCGGTCAACATAATTAACATGCAAACGTACATAATGATAAGCTTTACTGAAATGAGAAGAGACAACAATCCCATATAGTCTCCGCTAAGTAAGAGCTCATACCTAAATGATAAAAAATAAGGAGGTATTAAGGAATAGGGTAGAAATTGGGGTGAAACAGTAGCAGCCAAAAGGGAGACCAGAATAGGTAAAAGGTAGAGAATAGGCAGGGCCATCTTGGATTAAGGGAATTAGGCTTGTAGGTCCTAGGTTTCTGTTGTTAGGAATGTGGGGTGGATGAGATACTTAGGCGTAGGATTTCAGAGTGGCACCCGGGGCTTAGGGGTCATCGTCGTCTGAAACAGTTGCATGATTCCTTCAGATAATCCATTAATAGAGCTTTGAATGTGAAAATGCTTGGAAGTGAGGATAATTTTAATGAGTCTTGCATAGTGTTCCAAAGTGATGGAAGTGAGAAGTTGATTGCTGCTGAGCCAAGGGTAGTTTTCACTCTAGGAATCTGGAAGCAGATTAAGGAGAAGCGTCTCAGGCCATAGGAACCTTTAGCCCATTTGAAGATGTTCGAGATGTATGCAGAGAGCTAATCTGGGAGTTCTTCTTAAGTGGTCTTCTTTCCTTCTCAGGGTGTAGTCGCAGGGTTGTGGCCTAGTGGAACACCCAAATCCATGGCATATGAGTCAAGATCCTGGAGTGGCAGTGCTGCATCTGTGGCAGAAGTCCATGATCCCTCTATGTCTTTGGGCTCTGTTTCATCTGGGGTCAGGGCAATAGTGTCCAACTCATCGAGGGGATCATCATTCCTGGGTTGGCCAGTGAAAAGAGATAACCTGTTCTGGGAGAATTAGGGCTTATGTTCTCCTGTTCCCCCAGTTCAGCATTTCATGCATTCTGATCATGCTTGTTGGTGGGTCACCTTCTTTCCTGTGGGTGTTCTCATTTAGAGTGGAGTGCTGATGAAGGCCTCTTGCATATTTTGGGCAGACGGGGCTCAAAATCTTTCCACAGAGTTTGTTGGAGACTTTATTCTGAGCGTCAGGTGTGTCCCTTTCCAATGGGGATCGACGATCAAGGTTTGGGCTGTTAAATACAGCTGAAGGGCCTGAGGTTGGGCTATGAGACAGACTAGAACCCAAAGGCCAGGTTTGAGCAATATAGGCCATGGAAGCCTCTGGCATAGCAAACTGATGAGGGGCACCATTGACTGTCATTTTTAGGGTTGCAGGGTATCGAAGTGAAAAGGGTGTCTGCAACTCATAAAGTCATTTATGGACCTCAGTGTAGGCCTTTCTCTTAGCAGCTAAGTCCTTAGAATAGTCATGGAAGATTATAATGCGAAGTTCCCGCCAATGTAGAGCACCCAATTCTCTAGCCCTTGTTTGAATGGCTTCTTTTTTGGCTAAATTAAGGATGTGAGCAATGATGGGCCTCGGTCAATCGCCATTGTGGGTTTGGGCTGAAGAGAGCAGTGGTAGGAGGTGGTAGGAGTAAGTCTGAGGAGCTCTGGGAGAGCTTGTTGTAGAAAAGGTAAGATCTTGCCCTCTTTCATCACTCTGGGAATACCAGGAGCAGCAGATTATTGTGGCAGCTCCTGTTCTCGAGATCACCCAACTTGTCTTGTAGAAGATTAATCTGCGCTGCCTGTTCCTGCATGGTAGCGCAGTGTCCCTGAAGTATGTCATTATGGGGCAGTGATTTTTGTTCAGCATGATCGAGTCCCAAGTCCAGCTGCTGGACAGATGCTGCAGTAGTGTTATATGCAAGGGTTAAGACACCTGTACTGGTGATGATGGACATGAACATTTCTCTAATTGAGTGCTCCTTACCCCCTTTAGAGCAGTGTGCCATGCGGTCTTTTGTGTGGTAGTTGTCACAGAGTAAAAGATGAGATAGGTCTTCAATCCTTGGTCATATTTCCCTCAAGGTTTGCCAGGCGATAGGTGTTTACTTCTGATTGCCAAATATGCTGTAGATTTCTTTTGGCCTTCAGCAAAAAGCAAGGTTTTGAAGGGTTCAGAGCACTGGGTTAGCAACGCTATGAAGTTATGTCACCATCTTGTTTGCTGGTTGGCCACCCCCCCTCATTAAATCAAAGTTTTGAGATCAGGCAGAACCCAGGTGTACACAGAAATGCAGAGGAACACCCTATGAACACAGCTGAGGGCAGATAAATAATAAAATGGCCACCCAGGTGCTAGCAGCAAGGATGCACTAATTTCTATAACAGTACAAATAATTAGCAGAGACTAACAGGGCTGTAGACTGGAGACACTTTTACTAAGCAGACATGATACTGTTCCTATGCTGTAAAGAACACACATGACTAAATACTTATTAATACACAGTGAAACCAGCCACAATCCAATGCAATAACTTGGAGTAAATGACATGTCACAAAACACTGCATTAAAAAAATGGGCTTAATTGCCACTGAATTAAATTGTTCCCTGTAGGATATTGCAGCATTTTCTGATACACTGCAGCATTACTGCATTGCATCCTGGCTGGTGCCACTGTATAACACAAGGAAGTTTACAACTGCCTGTGATAGCTGAGATTGCCGTCCTAGTCAGAGTGCACTGTCAGAGACTTAAATTGCCAACTACGGAGTATGAAACTGGGCAGAGTCTCCTGGCATCTCCCCTCTGGTGGCTCTCCTCGAGGACTTCCACTCCTGCTGTCCCACTCACACTGGACCTGCACACCCTGACCCATCTAAGGGGCTGCCCTTTTACACAGGCCCTATTCTACCTTCCAGGCACATGAATTGTACCCAATAGCAGCTCTGATGCCTCCAGATTGGAGGAGGCTTCCTGGATTATGACTGGAGGTCGGCCAGCTTCAGAACAGAACAAGAGAGGTTAGATTCTGAAGTCAATTCAAGTCAAAATACAGTCCTAAAGATAGCTTGTTAGTGGCCTCGAAAGAAAAGCAGCATGGAGTGATATCCACTGTTGGATGACTGACAGTCCAGTGACTCCAGTTGATGCAGTAGATGGCATCTTTCCTGTCCGTAGACTTGCAGCTCTGATGACCTTAAGAGTGAGGTGGTGTAGGATCACACAGGTTGGTCAGCCTTTGTGCACAGTCCTGACTCAACTTCCAGGTACCCAGTTGCTTCACAGCAGCACCTAGGGAGCCCCTGATTGGAGGAGCATTCTTGGATTCTGATTGGATGGGCGCTGACTTCAGAATGGGACCATATTGGTTAGGCCCTGGAACCAACTCAGACTGATATGCAGTCCCAGAGAGAATTAGTCACTTGCTGCAGAAGAAAGGCAGCAAGAAGTGGTACCAGTTGCTGGATGGCTTGAGGTGTGATGACTCTGGCTGTGGCCGTCGGTCACTTCTTTCTTGTACGTAGGTCTGCGATTCCAATCAACAACTGACCAAAAAATGTATACATATATGTATGTGTGTATATATATATATTTATATATGATATATATATATATATATATATATATATATATATATATATATATATATCTATTTATACATGTGTATAACACTTTGGTTTCCCTCACCTCCTGACACCATAATTTCAGCATTCCCTGCTCCCTAACCACTGCAACTTTTTATTGAAGGAAATGCAGGGATATTAGCTTGGATTGCTTGACCTCTAATCTAAAATCTAGTGGTAATAGATTAATCCTGATGTACAGTTTGATTCCCCTTTCTCACATTGCAGGCTTTCACATACTGCCAACTGACAAATAAGCTGTCAATGGTGTGTAAAATATGGCGAGCTTGGTCTGCTCGAGAGACTGTCATGGAGGATTGCATTGGAGCAACAATGAACTCCAATGCTTTCTTTATGGCAATCTGCCTAGTGTTGTTCACTGGCATTAGATAGACAAGAACTCCCTTGTGCACCTGAGGGAATTCAGCTGTCAGCAGAAAATCTGAGACCGCTGGTACAGCACGTAGTGGGAACACAACTAACTGACCATAATTTACTTACTACACCATCATGGATTGGAGGCATGGGCACCCTAACTTATACCTAGACTTTTTGCTCATTTAGTGCTGTGGTTTGGGAGTTGGATGGGGTACACTGCAATGATGGTGACAGGAGGTGGAGGTGGGACTAGCATAGGTTAGTAGGATTAAACTTGATTTGCCCCACATTATAAATCATTGATTGGGCTGTGTAGAAATACATTATTTTGTCCAGTGAGGAAAAGAAAATGTCAGAATGGGGAAGGATTGCAAAATATCTTGGCATGTTGTGGCAGGGTTGGCAAAATGCAAGATAAAGTTGTTTAGAAACAGGAGTATCAAGATTTTGGAGAACTGTCAGGGGATGTTTGGAGTGTTACTGGGATGGTTAGACATGGCCACCTGGGGTATGGCTAAATGATTTCTAAGGTATGTTTTGATCCATTTATCCCAAATACTGAATATGAATAATGAATTCCTTACTAATTTTGAGGCCAAGAATGACTATTAGCCAAGTATTCTTGTTAGGCTAATCACACAGCCCTAGCATGAACAACAGCGCATGTTAATTTATTATATCCGGGTATTTCCAAGAGACATAGGGCCTGATTCCCATGGACCAATTGTGGAGTCAAAAAATGGCATGCAAAAACAGCCTCCCCATTGTAACTAAACATTCTGGGCTATTTTCAGATGTTCATCTTATTTGTAGGGTAAGAAGTTTCCCTTCAACTGTGAAGGAATGCAAATAAAGCTCCCCAGATGTTAATGAGGATAAATAGGCATTGAACCCATTAACACCAGTTTAGTGACAACCATGGGCATATGCACTTGGCAAAGAACCAGTAATATGGTCCTGTGCCTGTTGCATTACTTCTGGTCATTGGTACGACCGTGAAAGTGTTCCATAGCCATCTATCTACCTTATGGCCCACTTCTGAAATGAAGTATTTTCCACCTTTGCTGTTGCCATCCAGTGGCACTGTGCCTGGTGGTCCATTGCCCCTTCAAAAATCTAAATACAGACATTGGCATTCACTGACTCTTCCCCTCCTGGGATCTGTTCTCTCACACTTCCCATGTACAGTTGGTCTTACAGTGATTTTTGTCACCTGCTGGTTAATCACAAGTGAGCCACATGAATACCCCATGACTGAAAAAGTGCTTTAGGGTTGGATATAGCAGTACTTTGCAAATGACTGTTGACAGAATTGCAGATATAAGTGGGGGTGTTTGCAACCCCCTTCTAACATGAACCAGGGGATGGTGGCATGCAAAGGACTTCCACAAAAGAATCATTAGTGCACTTTGATGGCATTCCCTTGCAATTGAAAATCAGATCCATAGTCTCTCTGGATATGAAATAAGGAAAGAAAGATAGCCATTGCCTGATTGAGTTCATTGGTGAATCTTCTCTTTTAAGTAATGCCTTTGTTTAGTTATAGCCCCAGTGCTTATTCAGTGCTCTGTGCTATCTTTTATGGTGCTGTACCTGTGCAAATGTATAACAACATGCATTTGGTAAGCATTACTTAAAACACTTAGCAAGTCAATACGCAGCAAGAATAAATAGACCATTTCATAATTAAATAGTTTTATCAATTGAATATTAAGAACACAGTATATTTAGACATATAACATTGTAAAGCTATATGGATGGAAACAAATTCTCTTGTAAAATATAAATTAAGAACATATAGTAATAAAGTGTGTTTGGCATTACACTGCAGAAATATAATTGTTTGACATCATAACCCTTTATTTTCAGTTAGTTAATGGTCATTTACAAGCTGCAAATAGTTTTCTGATAAAGGTTCCAAAATCAGATTTTTAGGGAAAATTCTTAGTGACATAAAAAACATTTAGGCCCAGATATTCAAAAGGGTTGCACCATGCGCAATAGGGTTGCGCCAGCTCAAGTCCGAAAATGCGCCATTCTGCGATATTCAGTGGGAGGCAGTTGCGCCCCCCAAAGCACGCTGAGCAATAGCGCAATGATAATGAATGTATGCACAACTGAAGGGGGAGGAACCATGCATAAATGGCGCAGTGCGATATTCAACAACATGCGCCATGTGCAATAGGGGAGGAAGCGGAAGTTGCGCGATAGCGGAAATGAGCCAAAATAAAAAGAAACAAGGGAGAGGTGCAAGAACGCTACAGGGAAGGCACATGAGGCTGAACCATAGCTGCACAAAGAGGGCAGGAGGGACACACAGGGCAGGCCAGGGAAAGGGCACCCTGAACAGAGAGGCACAGGGAAGGTGTGGGGAGACACAGCCAGTGCAGAAGGGGGAAGTGCCACACAGCACAGAGGCCACCACATTTAGGTGTTCCCGTGCAGGGGAAGTAGCAGCCAGGACAGCGGGGGGAACACAGAAACAGCTGCCAGGGGGGGTGAACACAAGCCAGGGACATGGCCAGTGCCACCATCCAGATGGAGGCAGTAATAAGGGGGGTAAGAAGGTGGGCAGCAGGGGGGCGCGGCCGTGGAAGGGCCCGTCGGCGGTATGCCCCCAACAGGCAGTACTGAGCCCGCACCAGCTTTGAGCTGTACAGTGATACTGAGACCGTGGGCCAGTACCGCCTGAATCGGGCAATTCTGAGGCAGCTCTGTAAGGTGTGCGGTGATGTGATGCAGGCACCCACATGACGGAGCCATGCTCTGTCAGTGGAGACTAAAGTGACAGCTTGCATGTGCTTGCTCACCACGAGTACCTTCCAGAGACCAACAGGGGACACCACAGGCATAACCCAGTTGGCCGCGTCATGCCACCTCACCCAATTCCTCAGTGCACTGCTGCCACATACTGCAGAGTACATCCATTTCCCCAGCACACTGGCGGAGTTCACAGCAAACATACAGGAGTTCCACAGGGTAGCACGTATGCCTGGCATGCTAGGGGCAATAGACTGCACCCATGTGACCATCCGCACACCACCTGTCCCTGAGGAGGCCGCATATATTAATTGGAAGGGCTATGCTAGCATCAACTGCCAGGTGGTGTGCGATGCCAGGGGGCGCATAATCAATGTCTGTGCCACACACCCTGGGGGAGCACATGATGCCTTCATCTGGCACCAGTCGGCACTGTGCTACAGATTCGAGAGTGAGGACATCCCCACTGGCCACTTAGTGAGTGAGTATGCAAACCACACGGACAAACTTAGGGCTTGGGAGGGGCATGGTCAGAGGTGACATGGGCAGTGGCCTACTTGGCCCGGGGCAGGGCGATGCTGATCACCAAACTAACCTCTACCCTCTACACACAGGTGGAAATGGATATCTACTCCATCCCTGGCTGCTCACACCATACCGGTGGCCCACAACCCCATCGCAGCAACGCTACAATAAGGCACATGCCACCACACGTAATGTCATCGAGCGGGTGTTCGGTATGCCGAAGGTACATTTCCGTCACCTGGACACCTCCGGCGGTGCCCTACAGTACAGTCCCTCAAAGGCCTGTGGGCTATTCCTGGCCTGTTGCATCCTGCACAACATGCCCAGCGGTGTGGGATAGCTGTACAGGTTGAAGAGGGGGAGCAGCGATTGGGTCGATGAGGACGCCGGTGACAATGGTGATGGGCAGCCCCCCCTTGGGCGACGGGACCCCCGACTGCTCTGGCTGGTACAGCTGCACCGGGACACCATCATGGAGGAGCACTTCAGCCAACCCAGGTAAGTCATGGGGCCATGTGCAACCACCAGTGGCAAAGGCACAACCCACAAACATGCATGGACACACGCCAGGGGTGCATGCCATCAAGGGAAGTGGCCAGGCATGGAACCACACACACCACCAGGGATGGGTGAGGTCTAACATGGCACGAGGTCAGACACACACGCGCACACACACACACACACACACACACACACACAACTCACCAGACATGCACAAAGGGTAGGAGGCACGCCGACCCAGAACGCCACCCCTAGCCACACACATGTCCACAGACCACCACGCCCACTGCCTGTCATTGTGCATGTGTCAGACGCTGGGCACCATTGCACAGTGGCATACAATGCAATGCAGGCATCATCATTCACACGCAACTTCAGACAGCAGCTGGGAGGGTGTGCAGATGGACTGTGTGTGTGCGTGCAGGGCCGGGTACCCAACCGTGCATTGCCCGCTGAATGACACAATGCATATAGGGCAGCATCAGACAGTAGCCACACTGGGAGACAGGTCAGTCAATGCCACAGTGCCACAGCCACCATGGATGTGTGGGTGGCCCCGCCGAGACCTGCCAGCAGTGACAGGCTGACCACTGGCCTCATGGGGTGGCACCGACGGTCCCCAAGGGGTTCCACTCTGTGAACACGGCCATGCTCATGCAGGGTCTGCAGCACACCGAACATGCCTGCACCAGGTGTGCTCAGGATGCCCCCATCTGAACCCGGTGTCGACAAGGATGGTGTCACACGATTCCGGGAATGGGGGGTGGACATTGCACTGCACGGTGTCTGCGATGCATAGGCAAATAACTGTGTGCCCACTGTGGCCATGGCAGCTGTGATTGTCTGTGTCAACCTGTCAATGGCAGTGGTCACATCCTCCCACATCCGGTCCATCCCTGCCAGGAGCAGAGCGGTGTCTCTGCTGCAACGTTCCTCTGCCTGGTGCAGAGCCGCAGTCAGTGCATCCACCGCCATCACAAGCCACATCTGCTGATTGACTGATGCTTGCAGTATGTGGGTGTGCTCATCCAAGAGGTCATCTGCCTGATCAGCATGCTGTTCCTCAGGGTATTCGAGGCCCTGATGATCATCACCTCTTGAGGGTGGGTGCTGCACACCAGGGCCAGGACTGGGCATGTCCACAGGTGGTGCACTGACTCTGCCCCCCGACACTGTACACCCATGCCCATTGGCCGACTGCTGATGTTGCCTCTCCGGCTGCCGCTCCCCAGGGCTCAATGGTGCCACTGCAGTGGCCGTAACAGTTCCACTGTCCTGTACACACACCAGTGCTGTCCCACCGGTACTGACAGGCACAGGCTGGGACTGGGATGACACGCAGGCCACCACAGCGGCACCACCCACAGCCATGGCCACAATGTAACCTGCTGTGTGGCCATCCTGTGGCACACACGTGTCACTGCCCATGATGTTAACAACATCATCATCGGTGATGAATCCAGCACCAGCCTGAGTCTCAGCATGCTGGCATCCTTAGGCGCTAGCACGCTGGGACATGGGCAGGGCCTCCTCCGCACCTGCTCCACCAACATCAGTCTGGACGTCCAGGTGGGCCCACTGTCTCCCTGAGCCACGTATTTATGTGGAGGTGGATGGGCCCTCATCCATCTCCATGTGACCAGCCTCAGTGGAGAAGTCCACCACCGCTGACCCATGCAAACGCTCAGGAGCTGTAAGAGAAAACAAAGTCGCGTTACTGCATGTGACCTACCCTGCCCCCCCCAGTAGACGGACCATGACTTACCATGCAGTGACGGGCTACCACCCATCTGGAATCCACCACCTGGAACACCCTCAATGGTGCAACGCTGCATGCTTCCAGCAAACCCGCTCCTCCTGTGGGGTCAGGCGTAGCACCTCTGGCTCTCCCCACCTGTCACAGACCGTGCTGCCCTGATGGCAGCCACCTTCTCCTTAATCCTCAGCCTGTCTGTGCCCATCTTCTTCTTGCACTCCTGCACGGAGCGCTGGTGGCTGCCATGCAGGTTTACAGCATGTGCCACCTCCTCCCATGCAGCAGCATGGGTCTGTGGTGTTCCCTGGCGTCCGCTGAGAAGCGGCTCCTGGTCTAGATAGGCCTTGAATAGGGTATCTGTCTTAGCCTTTGTGAAATTCGGCCCCCTCTTCCTCCCACGACTCTGTTCCTCTTCCTCCACAACACGCTCGGTCATGATTCAGCCTATGAGAATGACAGGTGTAACCTGTGACTGTGCAGTCCCAAAATCCACAGTTCACACTCCCAAACAGCATGCAACTCACCGCAATAGACTGCAGTAACCGACTATGGCCAGTGCAGCCCAATGTCGCACTTTTATAGTGCAACCCATGCAAATCAGGTGAGGCGCATCTTTAAGTGGATGCAAATGCAGTGACTGCGCCATTGAATGGCTAATTAGCTGATTTGCATATGCCAGCTGAATATCGCGCTGTTGCGCTTTGCGCAATTGTGTTAAACGTGCTGAGCCAAGTTCACAGTTCTGTGACACGCGCAGTACACACCTAACTGCGCATGCCTGTGTTGATGACGAAGGCACCTGCTGCGCTGCTGAGGTGCTGTGCGCGGGAGGCAATGCAGGGCACGGCCACCATTGTGCCAGTGGCGCTACAGCACTGTTCACCTATATGGCGCTGTGGCACTGGGGCGTCATAGGTGCACTGGAGCAACAGCACGGTAGGATGTTACAGGAGGTGGCACACAGGCACCCAATTGCACTACATGCATTGGGTTCCAATCACACTTTGGCTGTCCATGCGCCAGAGAACCTTGACCCTGTGCCCGACCTTTGCCCCCTAGGCACCATGCATCAGGCATGGGTGCACCACTATCGCGCTGTTCGGTGATAGCGTGATAGGGAATGGCAGCGCTCTACCGCAGCAGCTGCACCTGGCAGGACTGCGCTGCAGAGCACCATTTTGACTGAACTGAGCAGCAGAGATGCACGGAGATGTGCTGTGCAGTGGAGCCAGGTGGAGCTGGCAAACCTTGTTGCCATTGTGGAGCCACATGTTGGGCCTTTATTTGGGGAGGTACCCCTGGACAGGGCCAGGAGTCAGGTGTGGCAGGAGGTGGCTGACACCCTGGAGGAGGCCACCGGTATGGGGATGACGGCAGAGCAGTGCTGCCACCGATACGGGGACCTGAGGCGGAGGGTCCCAGACCTGCTTTCCCACCTGTGGGCACGTGTCAGGAGGGGCACGGTGCCACGGCCAGGTAGGTGCAACATCCATACACTTTTATCGTCCATACGGGTATCACAGTTGCATGTGCCCGGCACATAGGGGGGCCATCCAGTGTTGGCCGTGGTGGTATCAGGGTGTGAGGTGGGTGGGTCTGGCTGTATGGGATTGCACACACATTGTGGGGAAAATTGCTACAGGATTGTACTGATGTTCCTCTCTCCATGTTTTGCACCTTAGGGCCTGCAGAACGCCAGCAGGCCATAGACCGGAGGCACCGCCTGGAGGAGCAGCAAACCAGGAGGGGTAATGGTGGTCAGCGGCACATGGACCACCCTGATGATGGTGAGTGCCTTACATCCATGATTACTATTGTATGCTGTATAATTGGGTGGGAAGCGGGGCATGGCCACCATCCATTGACACCACTGCCATGTGCGCAACTTGTTACAGTCAGCACTGTCCAGTGGCATTGCATGTCCGGGAGTGCGTCAATGGTGGTCCATGCATGCACCGGGCACATGGCTGTGGCACTGCCTTCACACCACATAGCCAAGTCACTGTACAGCCATGGTGGTGGTACTGTGCAGGACATGGGAGGTGGGTGTGGGCAGTGGTCCCCATGGCTGTGGCTGCCTGGTTAGGCAGGTCTTGTGGACACGGTCTCTGTTGGCGTTCGCACACCATCACAGGGGTGTGGCACATGGCTGTATGCCATGCACAATGGGTGGGCTGCAGGTGGCTGGACAGTCACACTTATTTACTCTGCTCCCTCATCCTAGGTGGATGGTGACTCCAGGCACTGGAGAGAGGTGTGCGGGAGCTGCTCCAGGTGGCAAGGGTGACCCTGGAGCTCTTGCAGCAAATCAACTGCCACGGGGTGAGGAGGCAGAGGAGAAGACATAGGCGCCATGTGGAGGAGGACTGGGGCCACGCATTGAAGACTCTGCCCCTACTTACACCTTCCCCCCTTGACCCACCCTCACACCCCTTCTTCCCTCTCCCATATGTTCACCCCTGCCCCTTACCTGCCCCCACCTGTTATGTGGCCCTTCCCCCCATTTTGTAAATAGTTATAAATAGTTTTTTGTTACTTCTTTTAAATGTATGCATTTTGTTATGACAACTGTGGTGGTCTCTGATTTGCAGCGGGCTACAGGTGCTCAGCTGCAGTGGTGTGCATGGTGTCAGGGGTGGTTCATGCATGGGGGCGTGTGTGTGTGTGTGTGTGTGTGTGTGTGTGCAGAAGTGAACCACCTATAGTGTGGGCAGGGTGATCAGTCACTGTCTGTGGTTTGTGTGTTGTACTCTGTGCACTGGATGCCTGTGTCAGTGGTCCATGGGACCAGCACTGTGTGCATGGCACCCCTGTCAGACTGTCCATGGCCTGTGCAGCTGACACCCATGCATGTCTGTGATATGCATGGTCTGCTGGCATGTCAGTGGTGGCTGTTGTCACCAGTGCTGGGACGGAATGTGTACTTGGGAGGGTGTGCAGGGTGCTGTACTGCTGGAGGTGGGTCCGGGGCATGCCCTGTCACATGTGGGGTACCTCGTGTGCTGACACATGGTCGGTCTCTCAGATGTACCTCGGATGGACGTGCAGGGTGGCACTGTGTATGCATCTGTTGCATCCCTGTCTGCTGCCGCCTGCTGCAGGGTGTCCATGGTGGGGCTGCCTTGCATGGCTCCATGGTGCACAGGGTTGCATTGTCACAGTGTGGGTGGTGCATGCATGGGGTGTCCTGCACTGCTGGGTGCTACTCCTGGGGAGGGTGTATGGGGATCATGGTGCAGGGTGTGCTCTGCATTTGTGGGATGGTGTGGTATGGGGTGGTCGGCCATCCTTGTGTGCCGGTCACAGCTTGCCAGGGGGTGTGATGGGGCACCATGGCCCGGCTGTGGGTTGGTTGCTGGTATCCATGGGCAAGTGGTTATTCCAGCCCTTCCCCAGTTGTGCAGTGCATGGGGTGCGGGGGGACAATGTCTGTTCTGCTGTGTGTTCCTCTTCCCGTCTGTGGGATGGGTGGTGGGCCCCTGCATCCCTGGTTGTGCTGTTGCATTGCTGCCCTGCTGCTGGGGGGCGTCCCTGGTTGCTCTATGGTGCATCTGGACTGCTCAGCTGAACATCCCTTGTTGCGCTATGGTGCAGGTGGTGCGATATTCAGTCATCAGTCGTGGCGCATCTTGGCCTCATGATTTTTGAATATCGCGCTTCTTGCGCATGGGCTCGGTGGACTTGAGCTTGCTCCTGCTGTTGCGCACTTTTTGGGTGCAGTTTGAATACCTGGGCCTTAAATTATTGAAAACCATTGTAGATCTATAATAAGTAGTTTTATTAGGCTGGAATTATTCTTAATGCATGCATAATTTTAATGATGCCATTACATTTTTATTCACTTATTTAAAATGAGTTTATTGATTTAAAAACACATTGAGATGCAACAGCCCATTCACACACTTGACTGGGACATAGAAACCTAGAAATTGCCAGAATATAAGGACTTCTAGGCCCACCAAGTCTGCCCAAGTGTTCTAGCTCCATGTTACCTAAAGAGTCTAGGTGATCCAGGTAATCCCCCCCCCGCCCTTCTCCAAAATTCCCTTGTACCTATCCCAAGCAACCTTGAATCCCGTCACTGTTTTGGCCTTCACCACTTCCTCAGAGCATGCATTCCACCCATCAACTACCCTTTTGATGAAGTAGTGTTTCCTAATGCTTCCCTTGAATCTTACCCCTTCTAGTTTCATGTCATGACCCCTTGTCCTTGAGAGCCTCTTATTCTGGTATGTACTGGTATCTGAGACCTTGTTAATACCCTCTTGGTACTTAAAGTTCTGTATCATGTCCCCCCTTTCCCTCCTTTGCTCCAGGGTATAAATGTTGAGGTCTTTCTTCTCATTTGTCAAACATCCAGGAGGCCGGGAGAAGCAGGCAGAGGGTACGGGCAAAGCCGCAAACCAATCAGAAAGCGACCGCTGACTCTGCCTTGCTTCCGATTGGTGCGCCTTTCCCATAGACTTTAGCTGGACTTTTGCAACACTATTCTGGCCGGGATTTCTGTTATTTTTATTTTAGTCTTAAATTCACCCAAAAAGAGCTGTTTTACTCTTTAATGTGCCCGATTTGTGGGTTGTATTGATATCTTGTTAGCTTGTGATTACAGCCTTTTCTGTGTTCTGTGTGGGCTAGACGCTTAGGCGCCTAACCCCCCCCATACCCTCCCAGTCTTTTGTTGTGCAGATTCAGATCTTTAGCACCTTTTTGCAGATTGCCTGCAATAAAGTACCTTGCTCACTGCCTTCTCCTCTGTCCCCTACCTTGCAGCCGGCACAGCCCTCAAGATCCAGAGACCGGAGGGGCTCCGAGCCACCAGCGGGCCAGCGGTGTCCGTCTAACCGACCAAGGGATCCAGGAGGCTGGGAGATGCAGGCAGAAGAGTGCGGGAAAAGCCTCAAATTTTTGCCCCTCCCCTCTCGTTGATTCTTTTTATACACTTTCCCCGCCATTCTCTAATCCACGCACATCTATTTCCTTCCTCTCTAACCCATACCTAACCTCCACAATGCTACTTTGCTTCCTTTTGCTCCTGAGCCTCTTCTCCCCCAATCCCTATGATAATTATTATATACCCTGTCATGATGAATAAGTTAGTGAACACGATCTGCCCACCCCTGCCATCCACAATGGACAACCACCTATTCCTTATTCATTTCGAACCACTTTACACTGCAACCCCTGGGGTATCCTACATAAAGCTCTCTAACAATTCAACACCCCTAGCACCTTACATGTATCCTGGCTTTATATTAACCCACTATGCCTGTCCATCAGATTATTATGTTATGATAAAATTCACACCTATACAACAGGACCTTCTCCCATCAAACAGCGGGCACCCAGGAAGAAGAGGAAATGCTCTGACCACTCACTATCCCTGTCCCTTGGTGCCCTCCTCAAATTAATCTTCTTCCTTCTGATCTGCATTGGTACTATTGAAATAAATCCTGGCCCCATTGAAAGTTTCTTTTCCCCTGCTGATCTATCCTCCATAAATGGCCTAAGCTTCCTACATTTCAATGCCTGCAGCCTCTTAAAAAAGTTCTCCTTAACACAGGCTTGGGTGGCACATACTCTACCTGACTTCCTGGTCATCTCTGAATCTTGGCTCAGACCTACAACAAAAGACAGTGTTGTAAACCTTCCCAACTATCAGCTCTTCAGAGCAGATCGCCCTTCCAGGGGTGGTGGGGTGGCCATATACATTAAGGACACCATCTCTGCAACCTGCCTCATCAATACATCCAAACCAAAGGAATTTGAATGTTTGTCAATCAAAATATCCCTTCCTAACTTGTCTTCATTTAAATTGATTGGCTGCTATAGGCCCCCCTCTGCAGGCCTCAAACTACTATCTCACCTAGTGTCAATACTCAATCTAGGCCCTGAAGATACCATCATCCTTGGTGATTTGAATCTAAACTGGCTATCTAATGTATCTGCACCATTGGTAACCTTTTGTGACACCTATGGATTTACACAACTAATTAAAGACCCAACCATGGTTAACCTAAAAACTCTAGCAACAGCTCACTCCTGGATATTATGTTGGTAAACAAGCCTCACTTATATTCACATGCAGGAGTACTACCAGTGATGTAAGTGATCATTGTCCTATAGCTGGCATAAGATCTACACTCAAACCACCTAATCCTGCAGAATTTGTCCTCAAAAGGTCAAAAAGAAATTCAACATCTCAGGATACCTCCATGACTTGAGTAATACAATATATTGGCAAGATTTCTACCTTACAACCTCAGTTGAAACAGCTTCCAGACCTTAAAGGACATTATCACTAATGTTCTCAATATTCATGCACCAATCACCAGTATCAGAACTAAAGCAAGATCCTGCCCTTGGTCACTACTGATCTTAAAGCAGCCTTGTTAACCAGAGACAAACTGTGGAAAAAGGCAAGAAAACAAAGGATACCAGAGACTGGCTAAATTTCAGAAAAGTAAGGAATTCATGTACAAAACAAATAAGAACTGCCAAAGCTGCCTACTATAGAGCTGAATTGGATGCCTCCTACAATAACCCAACCAGACTCTGGGGTACTATAAAAGAATTCTGGGCCAAAACTCTACTCCTGCCTTAACCTCCAAACTGCTACTAAATGATACAGAAATTACGAGTAAACAAGAAATCCTAAATACCTTCAATGACCACTTCACCACAGCTGGCCTAGCATTTGACTCATCACCTGCAAATCTCCTGAGATCTTCCTTGAACCTTCAATCCACTGTGGGACAAAAGGCTACTTCAACTTTTTCCTTCAACCCAATATCCTTGTAAGAAGTAGAAGACCTCCTCTCTAATTTAGATACTTCTAAGAGTGCAGGTACAGACTCCCTGGATCCCTACTTCCTTAAAATTGAATCACACGTCTTATCTGCCCCCCTCACTCATCTCTTCAATCTTTCCCTAACTACTGGATCCATTCCCTCCACTTGGAAAACAGCTCAAGTAGTTCCACTACTTAAATCTGGTGATCCCATGGACCTCAACAATTACAGGCCCATTTCCATCCTATCAGTACTATCCAAGATGCTCGAAAAATTTGTAAACTCACAATTAAGGGACTATCTGGATAACAATAACCTCCTAAATTCAGCACAATCGGGATTTAGATGAAGGCATAGCACCATTTCTGCCCTAGCCAAAGTAACTAACGATTGGCAGATTGCCTTGGATAAGAAGAACAGTACCTGTGCTGTGTTCCTGGATTTAAGTAAAGCATTTGACACAGTGGATCATGAATCATTAATCACCTCCCTTAGCTCACTAGAACTGGATTCTCTCTCACTCAACTGGTTTAAGTGCTACCTATCAGATAGGTCACAACTGGTAAAAAATGGAAATTACCTATCCACCTTAAAACCACTGCTAAGAGGTGTACCGAAGGCTCTATTCTTGGCCCCATCCTCTTGCCATTTATATTAATAATATCGATGCCAACCTCACTCAATCTAACATTCATCTGTTTGCTGATGATACTGTATTATATGTCAGCATCCCTCATTACCTAAAGCTCTGTGAGCTGTTACAATCTGAATTCTCCATCCTGCAACACAATCTACTGGAAAAACTACTTAAATGCCAAAAAACAAAAGCTATGTTCTTTGCCACAAAGAGTTGCTCTGCCACTACCTCATCACCCACCACCCTACAATTATCCACTCTACTTGGAGAGAAGCTGGAATTTGTTGATAACTTCAAATACCTTGGAGTCTGGATTGATAATAGGCTTGACTATTCTGTCCATATTGAAGAGCTACTAAAAAAACTGAGACAAAGGCTTGGTCTATTTTTTAGAATAAAACACTACCTTAACAGAGACTCCAAAAAAAGATTAATCCAGGCATCATTCCTATCCCTCATTGATTATGCTGACTTCTCTATGGTCATTGTTCACTCCCCTCTTAAACAAGCTGGACACCCTGTATCATAGATCCATCAGATTTATTACTGACCTTCCCTCCAGCACCCATCATTGCTCTCTTTATATGGCAGTCAACTGGACATCACTACAACACAGAAGAAACAGGAATGCTGTAATCTGGATATTCAAAGCTTTATCAGGCAAACTACCCACCTATATCACAGACTGTTTTACCCGAATTACTTCTAGGCCATACACCTTAAGGATCAGAAAACTCATCATACTAAAGGTCCCCAATGCCTGCATCCAGTTTGAGAGGGCCGCTATCAGCCACTCACTAGCAGTTGCATGGAACTCACTCTAAAATCCATGAAGCTAAATAGCTCTTCACCTTAACATCCTTCAAAAGATTATTCTCCACTCTATTTCCAGAGCTCTGCAATTGCTTTTATAAGGCCTAATCCCCACCCTACCTACCCTCCCACCCCTTTTCCGTGTTCCATTATGTTGTTCTACTTCTATTTTCCAGTCACCTGATATACTCTCATAAAAGCCAATTAGGCCCTATAATTTATATATTATGCCTGCTATACCCATTGTCTCCTTTTTCTTACAGGTTAAATGGTTTTACTGTGCCTTGTATATATGTAAATTGTTGTATATTATCACTTTATGTCATTGTACTACTGTTTATGTTATTCTTGTCTATGTAAAAATACTTGTACTCTTATTTGTATGACCACTCAGGTCCATCTTGTAAATGAGCTACGCTCAATGATGTTCGCCTGACTAAATAAAGATTTTGATTGATTGATTGATTTGGTCTGTCAAATGGCTGAGTTCTCACACCATTTTTGTTGCTCTCCCCTGGACCATCTCCATTCTATCCATGTCCCTTCTAAAGTACAGTCTCCAGAACTGGACACCATATTCAAGGTGTGGCCTCACCAGTTGTTTGTACAGAGCATCACCATCTCCCTCCTTCTGCTCTCAATACCCCTGCCTAAGCATCCCAGCATTCTACTGGCCCTCACTAATGCTGTCTTGCATTGCTTAGCTACCTTGAGATTGTTAGATATGATTATACCAAGGTCCCTTTCTGCTTTATCACTTCCAGTATCTGACCACCCATCCTGTTTTCTGCTTTTAGATTTCTACACCCTAAATGCATAACTTTGCACATTTGAGCATTAAAGCTCAACTGCCACACTTTTGACCACTCCTCTAATTTGTGCAAATCCCTTTTCATTTTTGTTTCTACCCCATCAGCAGTAATGCTTTGTATCAGCAGAGCTTTGTATCATCCTCGAATTGAAAAACCTTCACCTCAAGACCTTCCGCAACATCCCCTATGAAAATATTAAACAGTACTGGTACCCTCCTAGTCACCCTTTCCTCTCCTGATGGAGCTCCATTAACAATCACCCTTTGCCTTCTTCCCTAAAAACAATTTTCACCCATCTCTCCACCTCTGGATCCACCCCCAGGGCTCTCATTTTGTGCAGAAGCCTTCTGTGAGGCATGGTGTCAAATGATTTACTGAATTCTAGGTACACCACATCCACTACCCTGCTCTGATCAATCACTCTGGTCACCCAGTCAAAGAATTCAATTAAGTTCATTTGACATGGCCTCCCTTCTGTGAAACTGTGTTGTCTGTGATCCTTTAGATCATTTGAATCAAGGCACTTGATAATTTGTTCAGTAATTTCTCTATCAACTTCCCCACCACTGATGTCAGGCTGATTGGCCTGTAGATACTTGCCTCTTCCTTGCTTCCTCCCTTATGGAGGGGGACTACATCATCTCCCTTCCTGCCATCTGGAACAACCCCCATCTCTAATGATCTATTGGACAGGCCAATTCATGATTCTGCTAGCTCATCCCTCAACTCCCTCAGTTTTCTTGGGTGAATACTGTCAGGTACCATGGCTTTGTCAACTTTTAGTCCAGCTAGTTCCTTTCAGACACCCTGAACTTTGAATAGGCTGGTGTCTACCCCTACCCAGCTTTCCCACTCTCCCAATCCACCCTGCCTCACCCTCACTCTTCACCATGAACATGGAGCAAAAGTAGCTATTTAGGATATTTGCCTTCTTCTGATCCCCCTCCCCCATCTCCCCATCCTGATCCCTTTGCCAAACTATCCCTCCCTTTGTCTTCCTCCTTTCACTCACATACCAGTAGAAGGTTTTATCCCCTTTCTAAACTGATTGGGCTATATTCTCTTCAGTCCTCACCTTTGCTCTCCTAACCTCAATACCTGCCTCCTTTTGCCTTTCCTGGTACACTTCTGTACCTTCTTCCCTCTGTGTCTGTTTGTATCTCCTGAATTCTACTCTCTCTTCACCCTGACCTTTATTGCAACCGCCCTACTGAACCATAGAAGTTTCCTTTTTTCCCTGTTGTTACTGACCTATCTGACACAGAGATTTGTGTCATCTACTATAGCCCCCTTTATTTTTTTCCATTTTTCTTCCACCTTCTCCAGATCTCTCACCCCCACAAGAATTTTCTTGAGGCAGTCTCCCATATCTTAATTTCTACTCTCCTGAAATCTAGGACTTTTAACTTAGAGTGTCTCATTTCTGGTGCTGTCCTTGGTGCTAACCATACTATATTATGGTCACTTGTGCCTAGGCTTTCACCCACTGAAACCCCTCCCACTCTGTCTCCATTTGTGATAATCAGGTCCAGTACTGCCCCTTCCCTAGTAGGTTCCCTGAATAGCTGTTTCAAAAGTGCCCCATGTAGGGAGTTCATGATATTTGTACTCCTGGCAGAGGCCGCTGCTGGGATACTCCACTCCACATTTGGTAGGTTGAAATCACCCAACAGCAGCACCTCCCCTTTGTTTGCCACCATCTGTATTTCCTCCATCATGGCTTTGTCCACCCCTCCTTCTTGTGACAGCAGCCTATATATCACCCCTATGCAAATAACATCCCATTTCCCCTGACTCCAAGGTGATCCTTAGAGCCTCTGCCCTCCCACTTACTCAATGCCTCAATAGCCTTTATGTCATCCCTCACATAAAGTGCTACTCTTCCCCTTTTCTGTCTTCTCTGTCCATTCAGAAAAGAGCATATCCTGATATGGACATGTCCCAATCCTGTTCCTCATAGCTCCATTCCTCCACAATAGCCAAGACACCTTGGTCTGCTTCTTCCATGATTGCTGCCAGGTCCGGGACCTTGTTTCCCAGACTCCTAGCATTGGTACTCATGACTTTCCATGCCTCAGATCAACATCTTTGTCCTGCCTCTACATTTGCCACCCCCCCACTGAGCATTTTCTCCTGTTATCTCTCCTTCCTTTCTGCTGATGCTATACTTCCTACCTTCCTTACTGCCTCCTCAAGTTTTACTATCACACAAGTTCCCCTTTATTTTCCCCATCCTTGAATTGCTATTACCCATCCTTTTGCTTCCTTCCTCCCTCCTGCTGTCCAGTTCCTTACTCCAGTCATCCTATTTGATTAATGTAAGCATCGATCTTTTGTGCTAAAGCACTAACACCCTCCCTTGTCAGGTGGAGATCATCTCCCTTAAAAAGCCTGCATTCACAGAAGTCACACCAGTTGCTGATGAAGTGGTACCCCCTTGATTGGCTCTATTCCTTCATCCATCCATTAAGTTCCGCTATCTTACCTTGTCTAATTCTCTCCCCTTTCTCTCCCCTCCCCCCCACACTAGTAGGACCTCCAAGAAGGGCAAAGATGATGCTCCCACTTCCAGTCTTCTTGCCAGCTTTACCAGACTTTGTTTGATCTCACCAGCTGGTTGGTGGGCTAGGTCATTTGTACCTACATGAATTATCACCCTCAGTCTTTCCACTGCATTGTCAATCAATTTTGCTATTTTTCCAGTATCGCGTTTAGCAGATGCTCCCTGGAGACATTTGACTGACACCTTTGAATGGCTTTACCCCACCAGTTTGTCCTCCACTGCTCTAATCATAGAGTCCCATAGCA
The DNA here is from genome assembly GCA_016271365.2 of Neoceratodus forsteri. Taxonomy (NCBI): domain Eukaryota; kingdom Metazoa; phylum Chordata; order Ceratodontiformes; family Ceratodontidae; genus Neoceratodus; species Neoceratodus forsteri. The sequence continues at coordinate 897,867,679 of CM057459.1, forward strand.
CCAACATTTTATTTTTGCTTTTTTTCTCATCAACCTTTCTCTCATAGAATGCTGCTTTTTGGCTTCTGCCAAACAAACTGGTCAAGAGCTTGGTAAAGACAACAAAAAGGGAGGAAAGAGTAGGTGTGATGTTAGTACCCATGAAGATACATGCAATACACAAAATCAGTGAGCAGGAACATCTACTTATTATCTGTTTCATTGCAAACCCCCAAAATTCAATGATGCTATCATACTTCACACATCAAGAAGTAATAAAGTAAAAGTGTGATTGCATAGATAAAACATGAGTGTCAATTTCTACACTTAATTAAGCTTTAACATCACACATTGTTCAATAATTGCATTTTGAGTTTAAAAACAGTAGCTGCAGTAGTATTAAGTAAAGAGTAAAACCCAAAAGAATTGCTGTGTGCTGGTATAGTAAGCAAAAAAAAAAATCTGTCAAATGATTACAGGGTAAATAAAGTGGGTAGATGGAAATTGTTCAGACTGAGTGGAAGCACAAATGGGAGGGAAAATTTCATGAAGCTGCTGGAGAGTGGACATGTATGAGATATTAAGAAGTACTTTTTCATGGTGAAGGAGGAATAGGATGCTGGAGGAGATAATCAGTGCAAAATCAGCGGTGGGATTCAAATGAGTGTTGGGCAGGCACCAGAGCTTGATGAAGACCACAACAAAAAGGGAGAAAGGAAGGGAAGAGTGAATAGCATCTAGGACTCTAATTTTACATTAGTTAGGTAGGAAGGGGCAGACACAATGGTCCAACAAGGTAGATTCTATGCTTTTATGACAGAATTAACTGGAAAACACTTGGTCCCTGATTGGATTTTAGTAAGTTGGCAAGATTGTGTGGCTGCAGTAGAAATTCTGCCCAACTTTGTCAGTTATTATACTGAAACATTTCAAAACCCAAAGTTTCCAAAAACATACTGTATATCATTGTCAGGTCATGCAGACATTTTAATACAGAGAGCTTCAATGATTGCTGTAATTGTTTCCCAGAAACAAAATGAATCATCCCTGATGTAGACACAGAAAAAGAAAGCAAGTGTCTTTAACCTTCTTGCCCCATTAGAACAATAATCTAAAAGGTTAAACATCCATTAAACTCATTTAACTCCATTATGACTAAGACAGCCTTGGATGCATACAGCATATCAGGATTAGAGATGTTGTTCATGGTATTATTTACAGTCATTTAGTGCATATAATCAATTTAAGGATACCTGTAGGTCTACTAAGGCACAACACATTTTGGCGTGTATCTTAGGTGTAAGCAAACCAGGTGTCTGCATTTAAACTTCCTTAGTTAGGTTTTAGCAGAGAGGAATCTTGCTATCAGAACAAGGCCAAGAAGGCAACTGAGTAATGAGCCAGAACCTTACTACTAGATGGTATTGCCTTCCCACTCTCTCCTCCACCCTCCCACCATTAACCAGTTCCAGTTTTTGAAAATGCTAACTCTCACTCCAGAATATTCTGGAGCAACATTAAGGAACTCCTCAGCAAACCCCATAATAATGAAATCATATACACCAGTATTGCATCACCTCTATGCAGGTCTTTGAATGATCCCTAGATTGTGCCAGGATGGGTTCAGGGCAATCAGTTGCTGCTGCTACTTCACCAGTGTCTAGCTGAGATTATAGACTGGGTAGTCTCCAACTGGCTAGCTTTGAATCGTAGCAAAAAGGATGGATGTTGATAAAATATGTTGGTATTGCCATTCTGCTTTTTCTTATACCATTCTGGTTTTTCTTTATCCTAATCATGGCCACTGTACCTCTCACTACACATAGAGTAGCCTCTGAAAACTCAGTACACCTTACCCCAGCTATTACCGCGTTGACTTGTAAATAATTTTACCTCCCTCATCCAGTTTGTTGGCCCCAATTAGTATTCAATACTTCATTCCCCCTATGGTTCCAACCAATGTCATTTTTAGACTTGATATCTCATATGAATTTGCTGAACAGGGGCCTGCATTCTATAATTTACTGATACTGTAAACAAGAGCTGCAAAGAAATGTTTAGTATGATACCACTTAAAGAGATAATGTAATGAGGCTTTTTAGCCCCTCTATGCTGACTGGAGTAATGAACTGAGGCTTATTGCCACTAACTGGAACATGTCTATTTTTCTAATCTTTTTTAATCAAGCATTTCAACAAACATCCATGAGGTATCTGTGGACTAAAAGTGTTTGGATCTTGTCATCATGTGCATAGTCCCACTGTAAGACAGTGATGCAATGGGGAGAAAGTTGCACTGCTATGCTCTGCAAGCTGCTCACCAAACATCAAAAGTGGGCAAAAGGCCTAACATTCACAAGGTACCTTTTAGGTTTTTTTTTTGCTTTTTTTTAAAGCAGTGAATCATTTGACTTGTATGTGCCAGTCCCCAATGAGCTGTGGATTGTAAGATATCACAGAGGACCAAAGCCAGCCTTCTATGAGACCAACTGTGAAAAAACACAACAAAATAATTTACAAAAAAATTGAGCACTCACGACCTTTCATGGACCCCTGAACTGTAGTGCATGATGCTTTACTGAGTACAGAAAAAAAGAGTAAAAAATGCTCCACTGGATACACAAATCACATAACGCATTGCACATTAACAGTTAGATAGCAGAGTAAATGTAAAATCTCAAGAAGCTGTGTTTCCAGAAAAAGTTCTTTTTATCTGCTTCTTGTTGCACTCAATAAAGGACTAAGCACTACAGTCCAGGTGTCCATGATTCTTTGAAAGGTGGTGATTGCTCTGTTGTTCCTGAATAAAACAGCAGTTCCTAACAGCAGCACCCAGTTCGCAGAGTCCCACCAACTCCTGTCCAAAGGTTGGATCTATTGTATGTGCCAGTCTCTGAGCACTTCATCTGAAATGTTTACACCACAGCTACTGTTCACAGTATAAAGGAAACTGGAGTTCAGTGTTGCAGGGAGTTTGACTCAGTGGAGTGAGTAGTGTGGTAAGCATTTGACTTGGTTAACCTACTGGCTTAAACATATCCTCATCAGATGCCCTCTTCAGTGTCTTCACTTCTCCATTGATGTTTCTCTTCATTGGCATGTTTGGTCGATGATTGAGAGGCAAAAAAACAAACTGCAAACCTGTGGTTCCTCACTCTTCCTCTCTCTCTCTCTCTCTCTCTCTCTCTCTCTTTCTCAGCTTACAGGATAGTGCAGCTTGGGAGTACAAAGACAGTTGACATAAACTTTAAAAAAAAAAAAATAACATCCCCAGATACCAGAGTGTAAGCAGGGAATCGTGCATTATGATTGCCAATACGGTGGGCAACGGGCTGGGAGGGAGACATAAGTAGATTTTTGGCATTGAGTTTGACTGAGGTGGGAGGGAGAGAAAAAGACTACATGGTTCAGAATTACAATCATCTCCTCCACTCCAAGTTGATGTGCCTACAGCCAGAAAAACAGTAGCCAAGGGAGAAGCATGTTAATTAAAGTATGCCATTTCTGACAGTGCTACAGTAAAATAATGTTTTGCGGGTTTAGTCTGTCTGGGTGTCATCTCGTGGTGGACTCACAAAATGACAGTTTAAATCATAATGGTTTTTAACTACTACAAAATTAAATGAACACCCTGACTAACTGTCAAACTATTATTTTACAAGACTTTCAAAGCAAGAAACAGCAGAAAGTCAAACCAGTTTCACTTCTGACATACAGAGACAGTTAATGACGTTCCCCCTACAATGTCACTTCCTATGCTCTTCATAATGAATGGCATCAGACACAGCAGCCACCATGGGATAATAATAAAAGTAAAAAAAAAAAGCTCAGGGGTTAATAAACAAATGACAATCTTAATAGCTTTCATGTAGTTACTGTGAAGTTGTTGAGGGTGGGAAGATGTTGAAATGTATATTTCAATACACTAGCTCTTTAAATTTATATTGCTCTATCCTCTCCTACTATGTTGCAACATTGATATGAACCCATACCCAAACGTCTACTCTTAAATGAAATCCATGTTGCCCCACATGGTTCTGCTATTTCAATTAAATGCAAATTCAAACACTATTCCATATTAACATGAGCTTGGTACCTAAACGGGATGATTTGAGAGCCTGGGTCACTGTTCACAAGCCCAATATTATTGTGTTGTTGGAAAATGTAGCTTTTCTCCAGTTTACTCAGTTCACACATTCATATACATTACAAGGATACTCAGTGTATATACAAGAAAGAAACAAGCAAGGAGGGAGTGTTGCTTTTGGTTTCATGGACAATCGTATAGTTTCAGAGGCAATGGGGACACACCTGTTAATATGGAGGCTTGCCACATGAAAGTAAATCTGAACATTGCCATAGTAACGGACTATATGTATATTCCTCCAAAGAGATCTCATGACTTGTATTTCTTTACAGGTGCATTTGGCTCTACTGTTGATAGGTAGAATGTTGAGACATTCCTGCTTGGTTTGACCTTAACCTCGACAGATGTGGAAAGGATTTATCCAAATATTAGTTTGTCTCAAATTTAAATCTCTCAAAAATGATAACATTACACACAAAGCTCAATAATGCAGCAAAGTCCACCTTCTTCTAGACTGAATTCTTGTTAACCACCCTGGTAGAAACTCAAATGCTGGTGTACATTCCTAGTGCTTCAGTGATTATTCTATTAACTTCTGTATTTGGAACATTTGTAGCAGAAATCCCTTCCAAAATTATCACAGCTCACTAATTTTGGCATGTTATACTGAAGAACTTCTGACATGGCTGGTGGCAGAGTGTTTAAACTGTAAATATGTGTGAAATACTGTACACGTAGCTACTATCTGGTAACAGGCTCCCTGCTTAAAAGCTGTGTGACCCTGCTTCTGTAAATAAATGTTAGGGTTTGAAGCACATTAAAGTCTAATCCAGCCTAATCTATGGAAGACTAGATGGATCATATGATCCCCTTCTGCTGGTGCTTTCTTATGTTGTTATTTTGTACATGAGTTTAAATGATTCTTGCATGCTATGGAGTTACATTCAGTTATGCACTCTGCAAGTTAAATGTCAAACCAGAGCATTCAGTCAGAATGAAAGCAGACTCTCTCCCTATGCAAATGAGCCTTGTTCTGAAGAACAAAAGAGGAAGTACAGTTACAGCAAGTTGAGACCTGTTTCTCTCATTACTTTATTTGGGAAAATGGAAGGCATATTTCTTTGTCCAAGTTTAAATCTATTTTCTGATCAACAAAGGTGGCCCCATTTTAGCCCCATGGCCAAAGATGCGAAAAACAAAGATCATCAAGAAGATCAGTGGAGTGTTTCGGGTGGATTGCAAAACACACTGGCTTTCCCCAATTGTACTACGGCAGAGAAATTGAAGAGGTGGCCTGTGACCATTGCCCATGCTGCACTGGCTTGCCCAGCAATGGGGCAACCAGGGCTTTCCCTTCAAGGCCAGACATGGAATGATTCATGAATATAGACTGGGCATGGCTGCTGCAGTAGAAATGAGGTAAGATTTTCCTTCTACTGTTACAGTGGCTGTACAGATTGCCAAGCAAAGTCACACTCTCATGCAGGGGCATATATATATCCATAGAACAAGGTTCACCTTCAGTCGTGGGATTTCAGTACAATGCTTGGAAAATCTGCACAAGCGTTGGGAGCAGCTCCAATAAGAATCTACCAGCTATTCCCCTAGCCATTGTAGTCACCCCAGAAACTATTGTGACCTCTTCTCACCACTGTCATCGAGACATAGATCAGGAAGCAGAGGCAAATCAGTACAAGTTATAAAATTCACGAGTAGTATTTTATTATCAATAACAATAATATAAAAAAATATATAAAATTGTACAAGATAGCTCTTATACAGGCAGTCCAAACAAAACAGTGGCCTTCTCCTAAGGCTAGCTCTCTAAATCTAAACTGCAATATCTTTCTTTCATTATATACAGTGCATGTTCCTGTAAATAATGTCTGCATCCTGAGCTTTGTAACATATATTTCCTTTTCCTCACAAAATGTGTCAGAACTTTGTCAGTTTCTTTCCTGCAGGTGCAACCAAATAGAATATAGTGTCACAGAACTGGTTTCACATTGACAACTCTGCAAAAGAACTTGTGGAGGTCAAACTGTATCTCAAGCATAACCCCCTAATTTCAAAAAGCTTTATGCGATCATTTCAACAACATCATTATATACATTTGCAAACCAAGGAATCAGTTTCACACAAGGACTTGCATATGCTTTTTGACTACAGAGAATTAAGGGGAAAGAAAGGATAGAAACAGCAAGAAACAACAAGTGAAGGCAAGGAGATAGCAGGGGTGGAACCTTCAGAGTGGCCAGTTCCTTAGGTGCCACAGGAAAATCTGATTGTGAAATCAGACAGGCAAAAGACAAGAGAAGAGGCAGTAAGAAGAGAGGAAAGAACAGATAATTTCTTTTAACTCTCTCTCCATATAACAAATGAGACAGGGTCTCACTCAATCCTGCCACATACTCCATCTTTAAAACCTGTTATTGTTTCTCTTTTTTAAAAAAAAACAGGTTTCTAAAATCTTTTATTTATATTTTAACATTACGTTTGAACATTCATAGTTCTTTGAATATGCCATATCCCCTTTTCCACAAGTACCTCAGCAAAAAGTTCAGTTTAAGCCCACACACATGTTCTTCAACCTTCTGAATTCTCAGTTACTGAACCATATCTTGACAGAAAATCAGCATTGACATTCTCGTTTCCTGATTTGTGCATAACTTTGAATTTAAATGGCTATAGTGCCAGATAACACCTTGTGATTCTGGGGTTTTTATCTTTCATTTGACTGAGACAACAGAGAGGATTGTAATTTGTTATAAGTCCAAATCAGTTCCTAGCATTAAAACATTAAGGGACTTCATGGCGTATTTACAGCAAGACATTCTTTTTCAATTGTCGAGTACTTCTCTCTGCCATTCAGTTTCCTACTGATATTTAGAATGAGGTGTTCCTTTCCATTTAAATTCTGACTCAGAACTGCACCTAGGCCTACCTCTGATGTATCTGTAACAGAAATTGTTGCTCAGTGTCTGGACTTCTTAAAACAGGGGCTGAATGTAATGTAGCCTTGATGGCCTAAAAAGCTTCATCACACTCTGGAGACCGTTTCACATTTCATCACATACCATTTCTTCATGAGTTCATTGAGGGGAATAGCTAACTCAGTAAAGCTGAGGACAAATATTGATAGTAGCCAGTCACACTTAAAAATGACCTGACATGAATCTTTGTTTTAGGGACAGGACTACTAATTAAGGGTTCTATCTTGGAAATTTTTGGCTTTAAGCTTCTATTTCCCAAAAAATAACCCAGGTATCTGGTTTCCTGCATGCCTAGGATTAATGGTCAAACCTGCATTTTTGATAGATTGGATAACTGCTTGTAGGTGTTTCAAGTGATGTTTCCTGTCTTGACTGTACACCACGACATCATCCAGGTAAGCAGCCCAATAACCAGTGTGAGGGGCTCAAATTACATACTATACATGTACCATTGGAATGTAGTGGGTGCACCATGTAAAACAAATGACATGGAGGTGTACTGATTGAATCCAACTGGAGAGGAAAATGTAGTTTTGTCTCTGGATTCTTTATCTAGGGGAATTTACAGTAACCCTTTGTGAGATTGAGCATACTAATATACTTGGCACTTCCCTTTCTGTCCAACAAATCATCTATCTTGGGCATAGGATAGCTGTTAAATATGGACACTTGAATAAGTGTTCTAAAATCAAAGCAGATTCTTATACCCCTTCCTTCTTATTTTCAATCACCACTGGTGATGAACAAGCACTTCTCAATTTTTCAATGATATGCAACGCTTTCATTTTTTGTATTTCCTTAACCACGTCTGCTTTTAACCACTCTGTTAATCTGTATGTCATTTGTCTTACAGGGCAAGCATTTGCTGTCACTATTATGTTCTCGACCCCCTTTGTTTGGCCGGGCACTATGGTAGAAGTACTTTGAAATGTCTTTACCAAGTTAAGAATGTTTGCAGTTTGTTTGGTGAGTAAGGAAACATTCACCTTTATAGCATCAGCAGTTACAGTTTGTCCAAATCTCTCATAAGCTGTATCACTATCATCTTTAGCATTTTCTGGTAAGACTAACATAGCAATCTTTGATGTTTCTTCAACCCATTTTTTCAGGAAGTTAGCATGATGTATCTTGGTAGGATTTTTCCTATCAGGGGTCTCAGGTCTAATAGTTAACTGCACCACTATGTCTAATCACTTTATAAGGCCCTTGCCACATCATTAACAGTTTGTTTTCTGTAATGGGTAACAGTAACAAGACCTTTTCAACTGGCTCAAAAACCTTTTCTTTTACCCCATGGTTATAATACACCTTTTGCTGCTTTTCAATCTCGTCCTAGTTACTGTGGTCAGTATCAACATATTTTGCCAGTTTCCTTCTCTGTGCATTCATATACTGTACGATGTAATAGATTCTTTCTGGGTGGGGTTATCTTCCCATGCCTCTTTTATTTCATCTAGTGGCTCACTAGGTTTTCTACCATACAATATTTCAAAGGGTGAAATCCCTGTTGATGCTTGTGGCACTTCTTTGTAAGAAAAAAAGTGAGAAAGGTAAATTCTGGTCCCAGTCTTTCCCTTCACTTTTCATAAACCATTTTAACATGGGTACTATAGATTTTTATTTGATTAAAATACTCAACAAGACCATCTGTCTGAGGGTAATATTTTTTTTTATTTTATTTTATTTATTCTAGGATTACAAGTACCTTTGAGCCAAGGCTCTTTTACAAAGGTTCCACATCATAAATAACAAACAACAAGGAAGCAACAGTGAAATAACAATAAACAATCCATGTACAACAGTGCTATTGAAAGGGGTCAATTATAGGAAGAGTAAGGTGTAGAGGAGGAGGAGTAGTGTAGGTAGTTAACAGATGCAGCTATATAGTAAAATGGTGAACACGGCTAGGATGCATGTTCCCACAAGGAATGGGTAGGGTCAGGCACCTGGGGTTGGCAGAGAAACAGGGATGAGAGGAGATGGGGAGGATAAAGATGCAGCTGGAGGCATTTGTCAAAAAATAAATGTAAGCGAGTGATAGAAGAGAAAAAGGGGTCAGGGTAAGGAGGTGGAAATCAGTGCTATAATGGGGCAAGGGCAGACTAATGAGCTGGTGTGAAGACGTAAGATTTGAAGTGGAGCCTCAGGAGCTGGGGAGGGGACTGGGGGCCTGGGGTTAAGCAGTATATAAATTAGGATTAAAGCTGTGTAGGTCATCAGCTAGGAGAGGCAGTCACAGGAGCTAAAGGCAATGAGATGGGCCCAGAGCCTGGTTTTAAACAGACCTAGTGTTGAAGCAGAGGAGATGGTGTGGCTGAGACCATTCATCCATAGAGGAGCCCTACAGGTGATGGAACATTGGCCCCGTGTAGTTTGACAGTGAAGAACTTGTAGAATCTGGGTTGTCGAGCTCCTGGTGTTCTGTTGGTTGGTATTTTGATGTAACAAGGCAGTAACACTGGGTGGTGTGAGGCCAAGGTTGATTTTTTCCCCACCATAGCTCATGTGAAATACTTTATATGGTTGGAGAGTTGGAGCCATCCAGATTGTTCATAAAGGGCACAGGTGTAGATGAGGCAGTGGGTACCAGTTGTGAGTCAGCATGCTTTGTTAAGTGCAGTTATTATATGTCAGAGGGTGGACGTTGTGGTGGAGCCATAGATGATGAGGCCATAATCAATAATTGACACCACAGAGCTCTGGATGGCAATCTTCAAGGTCCTCTGGGGTGAGGTGCTGCCTGTGCTTGTAGAGTAATCCAAGGCATGTATTGGCAGCTTTAGCTATGCTGTCAAGGTGAGCTGTATAGGAGAGATTGGGGTCACGTAGAATCTCTGGGTATTTGAATGAGTAAACTTGTTCGAGGACAGTCCTCTGCTTAGTGGAGATGGCAAGGGGGTATTGCTTGTAACGGTTATGTGAACTGCAGAACAGCAATGACTTGGTTTTCTCGTGACTGAGGTCTAGTTTATGATTGGAGAACCATGTTTCAATGGCACTGAATCCGAGTTAGAGGCTGTGTTGTCATGGAGAAAGGTCCTTGTGTCTAGAAAAGACAACATCATCATCCGCATACAAGATAATTTGTTCCAAGCAGGATTGCGGTAGGGAGTTTAATAAGGGGCTGAAAAGGAGAGGGCCCAGTATGGACCCCTGAGGGACTCCAGAATGGACAGTCAATGTGGCCGAGACAGCATTGGCAATTTTACCTTTTGACAGCAGTTGTCAAGGTAGCTTCTGAACCAGCGGACTGAGTCTGGTGCGAGGCCAGCAAAGAGTAGTTGGTCATACAGCAGCTGATGATGGACCATGTCAAATGCCTTCAAGAGGTCGATGAAGACAGCCCCAGTAAGAAGACTTTTATCAAGGGAACTATGCACTGCACCAGTAAATTCAAGCAGGGCAGTGGTGGTACTATGCCCTTTTCTAAAATCGTGCTTTTGTGTGCACAGAATATTGTTTGTCCAAATAATCTGTGAGCTGGTCCACAACAATATGGTCAAGGGCCTTGGATAGTGGTGGCAATATGGAGATCAGGCAGTAGTTAGAGTGGCAGGTCTTATGCCTACTTTTGTGGACCGGGGTCACAGTGATAGTTTTCCATATTTCAGGGAATGTACTGGTGTGGAGAGAGAGGTTAAACATTTTAGTTAGGGGAATGAGGACCTTGTCAAGTGTAAGTGATAGAAGCTTAAGGTCCAGGGTGTCACTGCTGATTCTGAAAGTGGAGATGGCTGAGGTGATGTGTCAGCGAACTTCATTCATCCTAATCTCCCTGAAGTAAAAATGAGGGTGGTTTGACAGAGTGCTGGATGTGTTAAAGGGGGTGTGACTGACTGTGAAGAAATCAGGTGGTAGAACAGTACTGAGGTCAGTAAAAGCTGTATTAAAGGTATTTGCAATGACCATGGGATCAAGGGTAGTGGACTCTTCAACAATTAACATGGCCAGAGGGGACTTTGATTGTTTCCCAGTAATGTCCTTGATATTGTCCCAGAAAGCACGACCATTTCCCCAGGTGTTGGTGAGGTTGTCCATATACTGCAATATGAGCTTTTCATGAGACGAATGGATTTTGTGCAGGCATTACGGGCATGTTTGTATTTTTGGATGTCAGATTGTTTGCCTGTGGCTTTAGCCACTGTCCACAGGTGGTCCCTATATTTCAGCTGGGAAAGGAGCTCCGCAGTTATCCAAGGGCTACAAAGGGCTTTTGTTTTCTGTTTTTTTTGAAGAAGCGAAGAGGTCACTGGCCTGATTGAAGGTGGTGATGAAGCAGCCATGGGCTAGGTTATCATTCGTCGCCTTGTAGATGGTCAGCCAGTCTTGCAAAGATAGGTGCTGTTTGAGAAGGGTAAGTTGACCACGGGGGAAGACTCTGCTGGTAATGATTATAGGGAGTGGCTTTAGAAATTTATTAGGCCATTCACATAACCGGGTAGTGATCACTGAGAGAATCTGGGGGAATGGAGGTACGAGACATCCTGGTAGGGTGATTGGTGAGAACCCAGTCCAGCAGGGTACTGGTGCCAGTTTTGTAATTTATCTGAGTTGGTGTGATGACCAGTTGTGAGAGGCTGGCAGCTGCAAGGGCATCCTTATTATTGTAGACATCAGATGTGAGCCAGTTTAGTAATAAGGGGAAGTTTTTATGGCAGTGATACCTAGTAGTTGGTACAGATCCTTTTAATGCAGCGCCAATATTACTACCTTGATCAGAAATAATCTCTATAGGTATGCCCGCCCGGCTGGGAATTTTGCAAGCACTGCTGCCACTTTTGGAGTTGTGACAGTATGCACTACAATTGCCTCTGGTTTTCAAGTAGCATAGTCACATACTACCAAAATGAAACAATTACCCTTTTTATTTTGTCTAAGGGAACAGCCACATCAATTGCAATTCTCTCAACAGGCACATCTACCATGGGTAGAGGCAACAGGGGCACCTTGTCTTTTTCAGTCACTGGTGTTTCTTTCTGGCATTCAGCATAAGAACAGCAGTAGGTAGCAACATACTCATGAATCCCATGTAAATAAAATCTGCACAGCAACCTGGCAAGGGAACAGTCCTCCCCAATAGACCAAACATAGAACCATCATGTGCTATCTGTAACAATTCAAATCTATACTTCTTTGGTATGAACACTTGTTCTATCCATTCCTATGTCTGAGGATTAATCCAGACTCTATACAGTAGCCCATGGCATTTTTTAAACATTGGTACACCCTGTTTTTGTTTCAACCTCAGTTGCTTAAAATAACCTTGGAGAGAAACCATGTAGTTTGTTCAGAAACAAAATCATAATCAGTTATCAGTTTAGTTTCAGCATTTTCATATATCAGCCCTATAGGTCCATCAGTCTTTTGTTGCCACTGTTTTTTCAGGGGCATTTTTCCTTTTCTGGACTTCTGCTTCTTGGAGTTAAGCTCAAACAAGCCTGAATCAAAGTCACCAAAAGTAAAAGGGTCTCCATTATGTGAGATTTTCTTTGCCGGTGCTCTTGTCATCACACCTACTGAAACTATAGGAGTTATTCCCTCCGTGATTTAAACAACAAATCCAGAAAAGTCATTTCTAATAATAATAGGTACAGGAATCTTTGGTACTACTGCCACTTTTATTTGGCACAACACCTCATTGATGCTTAGTCACTTGGGTAGTGGGATAGTATTGACTGTCCCTCTGGATGCATATGAACCCAGTACCTGGTCCTTTTGTACAGTCTTTTCTCAAAACTTCAGCATGCACCGGAGTTTATTGACTTGCTGAATATAAACTATAAGTCTCTTCACAGTGTTATCCCCCACCTTGAAATATGTTAAATATTTCCACCAGCTTACTAAGGTCAAATTTGCTCCAGTGTTACCCTATTATTTCTATGGCTGTTTCCTGCAATACGGCATGGCTTATTACATTTACAGCACATAAAATCATTGGGTGCAGATGTCTTTACCCCACCAGAGTTCTTATCTGACCTGGTGTTTAATTGAGAAAAAGAGAGTCTTTCCATTCCTTGGCTGTTACTTCACTACTGCAATTACTGTCTGGCCATTTGATAGATCTTGGCCAAAGAAACAGCTTTTTCCTCAATTTCTGGTCAATGTTCATTTATACAAAGCTGCACAACTAACATACTAAAATGCCAGCAGAATAGGGCTAACGGTCTCTTGAGTCTGTGTGGTGAGAGGCTGACAAACTGCTCCTTTGCAAGTATGTCGATGATCTGTGGGACCGTTTTGCCATATGGATGGAGTTATTTAATGAGGAGTTCTCTGAGTCAGGTGAATCCTTCTTAAGGATTGTGAACTGAGTTCTATTTCAGGGACCGGGATCTTCACCTGTAGGTCTCTCCTGAGATGACATACCTTTTCAGGCTTTCTCTTCACAAGTCATAGTATTTTGACTGTGCAGTGTCCATATTGCTGTTGGCAATTTGGGCTTTACTTGTCAGGTAAGGTAAAGTCTAATAGCCCACTGCTGTTTTGGCCATTGGCATGCTCCTGCAACCCTTTCAAAAGTTGTCAGATATGCTTTGATATTATCTGAAGAACAAAGCTTTGTATGTTTTAATGTATTGTAAGTTTTTTATATTTTATTGATTTTCTGGATCTGTACCAGATCCTCCAGCTTTGATAGTTTTCAAGCCATCCAGCCATCACTCCATTTCTTCTTTTCTCTGCTGCTCCTGTTGTTGCAACTCTTCTTTTCTCTCCTGCTCCTGTCACTGCATCTCTGCTTTTTCTTTGCTGCTCAGTTTCTGTTTATTGTCTAGCCCACCATTTGAAGAAATGTATCAGAATGGTGTCAGTTTCTTTCCTGCAGGTGCAACAAAATAGAACATGGTGTTCCAGAACTGATCTTCTGTTGACAACTTTGCAAATAAGCTTGTGGAGGTCAACAGCATTCTCTGGCTTAACCCCATGAGTTCCAAATAGCTTGCTGCAATTATTTCAATAACATAATTATATACATTTGCAAACCAAGGGATCTCAATTTCACACAAACACTTTCACATAAAAATTCACATGTACTTTCTAACCACAGAGATGCAAGGGGGGAGGAGAAAAGATTGAAACAGTGAATTGAGGAAGGTTGACATGTGGGGGGCACCTTCAGAGTGGCTCCTTCCTTAGGTGCCACAGGAAAATTTAATTGTGCAATCAGACAGGCAAAAGACAAGAAAAGAGGGAGAAATGGGAGAAGATAGAACAGATCTTATCTTTTAACTCTCTCTGTATAACAAATGGGACAAGGTCTTATGCAAATCAGTCATGACCACTAGGGAAAAATGGAAGCTGGGGGTGTAGGAATCGGTTACACATGTAATTCATATTTCTTTCATTTTTAAACTACATAGGTTTTACTATTGCAGTGGTAAGTTGAAAAGGACAGTTTAATATAGCAGATCTTTCGTTAATGAAATAATTTTCTAGAATCTTAATAAATAGTTATAGCTCTTCATCTTACTTAGTTTCTAATACATTGTTATTATCCTTGTCAAATATTTAGTGTAATACATGACATTTTACTTTTGAAAAGAAATGTACATTCTTTATTCAGAAATATGTTTGTTTGGAAGGATACATATCTCAATATTAGAGAGGATCAAACTCATGCTTCATACAAAATATTCATAAAAAACACTTTTGAATGTGAGTGTCTTGGAAAATGGATGATACATGCATTAAGAAAATGAGAATAGTATATATGCCTTTCTTCCATTTGTAGTAGTAGTAGTTGTAGCTGTAGTTGTAGTTGTAGTTGTAGTTGTAGTAGTAGTAGATTTATTTGTTGCGTAATCAATTCAGGAGTATCTGAGCACTGCACATCATATAAAGCATGCAAACATGATGTCAGAATAGGGAAATAAAAGTGTTTGAATTAATATTAGCACAAATATATTGAATGTAGTATTTGATAAATTCAAGAATGTAATCAAAATTTGTAAAAATGCCATTCCTATATTCTTGTACTACAGGTTTATACAGTTCTGAAAATCACACATCTGCCAATAGAATTGTAATGTCTAGTAGGCACTATAACAGTTATAGTTGAATTATCTTTGAAACAATCAATTCAATAGAGGAGCAAAGACATTATAATTGCCCTCTTTCTTAAAATGTTAGCAGTTGTTCATAATTGCTATACTCCCTTGTAATAGCAATCCTTACTATAGTGAATTGTTGGTTATAACAGATGAACAGATTGTTTTCAAAGTGCCTATTGCTCAAGACAATGATGTCTTTTATATCCTACACCTCAGTATAATGAACAATTCTTACAGCTCCCAGCTGTATTTTATTTTAAAGAAAGTGTTTACTGCATTCATCCATGTATTATTCTAAACCATAATTAAGACTGGTGAGTATTAAGGCTATATTTCATCTCAGTTTTATGGTGAGATGTTTTAACCACTTCAGCTTACTGTACTTTGTTATTTTCTGATTTCACCTTATTCTCAATTTAAAATTATAGCCATGTACTACATAGTTGACTAGCTACATTTACATTATGTGTTACTATAAGTTAATAAATAATAGTACTGATGCAAACATTCATTGTTTTCTCTTCCAGCATGCCATTTTTGGAAAATGTGAGGGTCAAGTATAAAACTCAATACACTAATCACTACTGCTCTTCAAAATGCTTTTAGGATAGTTTTATGAATTATATGCCTGTTTTATGATATTACACAACACTTGCATTTATGTGTATGCATATCTACAAATATATACTGCATGTGGGCTATGTAGTGGGAATAGGTAAAATAAACAATTTATGTATACAAGAGCAGTTTGACCTAAGGTAACCTCACAAGTGTCAAAAGTGTGCTAAAGTGTACAAAAATCATTTATCTGAAAAGTTCCATATTGCATGTTTTATTTATAAAATGAGGATTTATTTTTTTAGTGTACTTTTTATTTTCATTTTATTTAATTTAGCAGTTTGTTTTTCATGAAATAGAGAGGATTATTCTGTGCGGTGCCTTTTCTTAGTACACCGTTCACAGCAGGTTTCTAGTAACACTAACACAATTGCTATCTCTCTCAGTTTTCTGTGCCACATTTCATTGCCATGGATTTTATTTATGGGTGGCTGAACTGTTTGGGGAAACATGTCAGCTCCATTTCTCACTTAGAGACAATCTGTTATATCTGTCGGCGTGGCAATTTTATTTATTTTTTTTATTTTACATAAGTGTTAAGTATTTACTTAACTTTAAAATTACATTTTGCAATTATTTTATCTGGTTGATCCTCCCTTTGCTGATTATGCCATGCCAGTGGACTGAGTGAGGGAGAGGGGGAGCACACCTGCTGCCTGAGTTGACAGTTCATGAATGAAGCATTTAAAAATGAGAAAAATATTATTTTTTTGTTTTGTTTTGTTTGTCTGGTTGGAGAAGGAAAGAAGACGATTCCTGTTCCTAGTGCTGTGACAGTGCTTTTGTGGTTGAGGGTTAGTCCAGCAATTGGGTGGAGGGTAGCAGGTGGGTTACCTGGTAGGTGGCCATGGACAGAGTGATTGATGTGAGAACTGTTACAGCAGAATTAAAATAAAGCAAGAAATGAGGTACAAGATAAATTAAAAGACACTCTGTACAGGATACAAATATTGTTTATTTATAACAAGTGTTCTATGGCTGTATAGGCAATGTGCAGTGGTGATGATGGCATTGTAATGATGTGCTGTTGCAGTTTAAAAATAAATTATGTTTATTAATTGTTTGCAACTGCAGTAAATATTTAGGTGGTAAAGAGAGGTGAATAAAGAGATTGACAGAAAAAAGTGAGTCTCTTTTGAGCATTGGAGAAGGAGGTAGAATTAGGTATTATGACACAGTAGGAAAAGTACAATGGAAAGTGAAAGTAGGTAAGTGATGCTGGGAAGGATATTTGTTAATCTAGATTACATTTTAACTGAGATAATTTTAATACACAGTTTTAAACTTCTGGAAATATCTTATAAATAATAACCAGTTTTCATTCCTGACTGGTATCACAGTTACTTCCACCTTTCATCAGACCAAATCTTCTCAAGGCCCCAGTTTCAGACCACTATGTTTTAAGACATCTCTTGGGCAGAGATCCTAGGCTCCATTTTCATATCGGCAGTTAGATTGATACAATCTGTGGCAAACAGCAGTTTGTGTTCTATGCCAGTGAGCCAGCGACCCTACACCCAATTTTCATATAGGAGGGGTCCCAGTGCCAAACTCCCTCAATTTGCTCCAACCATTTCCATGCATCAAACAAAAGG
This sequence comes from Neoceratodus forsteri, assembly GCA_016271365.2. Lineage (NCBI taxonomy): Eukaryota > Metazoa > Chordata > Ceratodontiformes > Ceratodontidae > Neoceratodus > Neoceratodus forsteri. Next base: position 897,884,998 of record CM057459.1, read on the forward strand.
TGCACAGAAAGGTTTAATGGAGGCTGTGGCTCACACCACCAGCAGTGCCTCCAGCAAAACCATAGCCAGAGTCGGACACACTAACTCCTGACAAGCACCACTGTGCACTACTGGTGTGTGCCATAAAGGGGGTTGGTTTCAGAATAACATCCTAGGCATGGAGACATGGGTGCAGTGCCCTATGTGAACAAACCAAGACAGTGTGTACAATGTAATGCCAGTGATATGCCCCATTCATGGCACAAAACATATCCACATGGGGGAACCCTGCATTAGCCTGACAAACACTTGGCTGACAGGCGACTGCCTGACATAGTTTGGCTGACATGCAGTTGCCTGACAGGTTTATAATCCTGACATGGGACTGGCTGACATTGGGAATGTCAATTACCTGGAGTTTGTTATATTACATCTGGTGGGGTTGGGGGATGGGGGATGAAGCAATAATTTAGTGTTTGACAGATTTCTAGTGTTTGTGTTTTGTCTTGCACTTGCTTGTCAGGATATTGTGGTAGATATGAGGGATTGTGTATGAGTAGTCATGCAGAACAAGGATATTCTTGTATTGAGAGGTTTCCTTGGTAACAGATGACCTCAATAGCGCAGCTCGAGAGGTGCTCTGTTACCAGGGGAACCTTGAGATACAAGAACATCCTTGTTTGTGTATGACTGTTCATATACAATCTTTTATAGTGTATGGGCAGTCACAGCATAGACAATCACACAAAGCCAGCTAATGAAGACAATGGAGAATTGAAATTTTTACATTTTCTTTTTTTCTTTTTTTAACTAACACAGTGTGCTGCAGATGTTTCTGCAAGTTCAAGTTTAAAAAAAAACAAACTTCCAGCTTAACTGAATAGAGAAAAGCAACTATGTGGCAGCATTCCAAGTTGTTCTGCTGCAGTAGTGACATCACTACTAGAGCAGAACAACATAATGATGTCACTACTGCAACAGAACAAGCATATTCCAGGCATGGAATTCCACGCATAACAGCATTCCACCATATACTATAGATAGATAGATAGATAGACAGACAGACAGACAGACAGGCAGAGAAGTGTAGACTCCAGAGGCCCAAAACCCTAATGTTCTTTCTTTTTGCTGGTTGGATGGTGGGGGTGAGCAGTTAGGGTTGAAAACCCTAATGCCACATTTCTGTACTTTTGTTGCATTAAGTTGAACTGTTTCTGGTGCATTAACACAGATTTTTTTTGAATTATGTACTTCCTTTTTGAAATAGTTGAATTTCATCTTTTATTTTTTATACTTGAATGCAAGATTAGCATTACTGCTCATTTTCAAAAGCCTCAAGAATTACATAAAAGACTAACAACAAACAATAATTACAGGACATTATACAAAAACTTAAAAAAGAAAAAAACAATAAAGAGTACGTTACTATAACGTCCATTTACAATGATTTACAGGTACAGTCATTTGTGGTGTCAAGCCAAGATTTTAATCTATTTTTGAAAGTACATACTATATGACAATCAAGGAGTGAACCTGGGATGTAACTGAAAAAAACGAGGAGCATGGTAAAGCAATGATTTCTGACCCAGTACCTTTTTACAAAGTGGGAGTTTAAAGACAAATCTACTCAATGATTTTGTCCCCAATGTAGTGGTGATTCTAGGAAAGAGTGACTGAAAGGAAACAGGAAGAAAGCACATTAATACTTTAAATAATAACTCACCCATATGAACTTTAATACTATTACTTAAAGAAGGACATTATGAGACTTTATAAACAACACAATAATAAATTCTCTGAGGTGAGTCTGTTATGAACCTGAGGTCACTATTATACATTGTATTAAGTTTTGATGGGATCCTCTCACTTGTAGCAGTATAAACTTACAAACCATAATCTAATAAATCAAAACTAACATTATGTGTGATAATTTCCTTGGATTGTGGTGTTAAAAATTGCTTCACTCTGTGCATGTTACCCAGTCTCTGATTCATAGATAGGTTAACAGACTGACTGAATAAGACCAAAAAAAAATTATATACAGAATGTCACTGGAAGCACTCTGAGAGTGAACATTTTATGAAACAAAATATATTAGTTCTACAGTAGATTAGACATACAGATAGATAGCTAGATAGATAGATAGATAGACAGACAGACAGACAGACAGAGGCAGATAGCTAGAAAGACATATAGAAAGATAGATAGATAGATAGATAGATAGATAGATAGATAGATAGATAGATAGATAGATAGATAGATGAAGATCTAAATTAAATGATTGCTGGCTCAAGCTGTTAGCAGTACTCCAGATGTGGCCACAAATATCAATAATATCCCACTGTTCTAATACAGAGACTGTGAGTAAATGTGTCCTTTCACTAAGCTGGGCAACCTGGATTTTGGGATGCCAAAGAAAAGGTATGGTATGGTTCAATTTGACCACTAGAACTAAATCATTTTATTCCAAGGCAAACACATGGGACCTAAGAGGAGCTGACTTTGATAAGATGGCCAAAAGAGTTAAGCTAGCCCTGGCAAAAAGAAATACAGACAAGGAGGTACAGGCAAATTGGGCAAGCATTAGGGATGCAATAGATGAGGCAACATCCCATTGTGTTAGAAAAGGAAGTGCAGGGGTCACGTGATGACAGCCTGAGCGATAAAAGCGACCTCTCGGAGCTCCGTTCTCCTTGCCCTGAATCTCTTAATTAAAACCGCGAACTTCTGCAAAATATATTTTAAAGTCGGCGTTGATAATCATCTACTTACCAGCAATGTCAGAGTGCAGATACCAGATGGAAGTATATACAAGGAAGGCGCAGCCGAAGCACTCCCCTCCGCGAACGCCGGAGAAGGAAAAGGCCGTGAAAAGGCCAAAGCAGCAGGCCACGGGGATTCTCAAAACACCTTCCACGGAAACAGCCCTCTCGGAGGGGAAGTTCATGGAGATAATGCAGCCTCTCCAAACTGCCATAGCCTCCATTTCTGAGGACCTGCACGACATCAAGGGGTCCATAGAATCACTGACCAGGCGGGTTGGTGACTCGGAAGTTAAAATAACCTCTCTTGAGAGAAAATATGAGAAGCTCGAGCTGGAAACCTCTAGAACGAAGTGCAGGATGAAGAAACTAGAAGATAAATTGGAGGATTTAGAGGGGCGCAGCAGGCGGAACAACCTAATAATCATAGGGATTGCCGAGAAAGAGGAGGGGAGTGCAATGATACCTTTTGTACAGAAATTATGTCATAAAATCGCTGGTTCACCCCCCTGGGTGGAGGAGAATACATCATAGAGAGAGCGCATCGAGCACTGCGCCCACCGCCAGCCCAGGGCCAACTCCCCAGGCCCATTATTTTTAAGTTGTTGAATTACCTGGATAAACAACACATTCTATCCAAAGACAGAAGTATTAGTGAAATGACCTGGGAGGGCAAGAGGATTTGTATTACCCAGGATCTCCCCCATTCGGAAAGGGTGCAGCACCAAGAATTTCACCCCCTGGTATCCAAACTGGTGGCAGCCTCCAGACAGTTCAGGGTCAAGTATCCCGCTATCCTGCTGTTCAAACATGAAGATAAATGGTTGTCGTATGATTCATCTACCCAAGCACTGCAGGAGCTCAAATGTATCCTCCCAGATCTGTTTAAGTAATTGGAGAAAAGTGTTTTCCATGGGTAGTGAATTTGCTGTAATGTGATTCAATAGCAAGCGGTAAGACTGAGCTGCGAGACATAGGGCATGATAATATCTCGGGGGAATGGCATGCCTAGATACATATCCTACTCCATTAACTTGCTCATAGACCAGCTATCCTCTCTTCTTTCCCGGGTAGTGCCCCACGGTAGAGTTGATTTATGAGGAGCTCATTTACATTAACGGGTGTTGACCGCGACCTGGTGGGCCGCGAGTAATGGTACCCTTGCACCGGATTGTCGCTCCAAGGCTACTCGAGCAAAATCCCAGGCTAGAAGGCCTGGTTGAAGGTTTATTTTGTTTCCCTAGCGATCCTGTGGCTGTAAAGCAAGCCTAATGGTGGCTACACATTATCTGACTCCCTATATGCATAGTACACATGAAGATCTTTAGTGCTCCCGGCCTGGAGATGAAGGATATCTTTATTGCCTATTATGCCCGTCACAATAGAGCAATCGGGAGCGATACATGATACCATGGTAATTGGACATGGGCCACCTATCATTGGCGAGCAACACGAAATTTGGAGGTTAATGGGCCACGTTGATAAGAGATAGTGGGGATGTATTAAATAGCTGATAGCCGAACTTATGAGTAAAATGCTGTGACTCTTAGCTTGTCTTTCAAGGAAGCTGGTTTGAAGTCCTGGAGTGTTCCTGGCAAGATCCAACGGACTGACTCTCTTACCAGTGCGCTGAACTGGGCCTGATGGTGGACTTAATATACAGGATCTTTTTTTTTTTTTTTTTCTTCTCCTCTCTGTTTGTGTATAGATGGCTTCACAGATCTGAAGCCTTTTTGAATTGACATTGGGCACACCAGGAATTTGGGGTTAGGTATGCAGCATAGCTATTTACTGCTCTATATCACTGGCTGGTATTAATTACTTAGGTTTATACGTGGTTTCTTACTGTTTGGGTCGGGGCTTCAGGGGTGATGGTTGCCTTGCATGGGCTGCTGAGAGGTTAATCATGTGGCGTGAGACAGATGGGAGTGCGGTTAACCCGAACTGGGGTAACTTGGTTGTAGGGGGTTGGGGGGGTTGTAGTTTGGCTAGTTTGAAATATAGGGTAGGGATTGTCTGGCTGGGGGGAGGATCCATGACTACACACTGTCAGAGTTTATCACGGGTGCCAAATAATAGAATAGCTATTGACGACTCAGTGGGGTTTTTGTATAGTCCATTGTGGACATCTTTTCTTTCTCTGTCCATGTTACATTAGTATAATGACATGACTAGTAAATATAACTTCATTAGTTGGAATGTCAAGGGAGCCAAGGATAGGATCAAGAGGCACACCATATTGAGGCACCTACGACAGTTAAGGGCACAAATTGTTTTTCTCCAAGAAACGCATTTGAGGAGAGAGGATGTTACCCTCTTCAGAAGATCATGGGTTGGGCAGGTCGTGGGGGCAGGGATATCCACGAATAGGGGTGGAGTTTCCATTCTTATAGCGAAAAATGTCTCTTTTAAGCTGGTCCAGGAAATCTGGGACCTAGAGGGCCATTACATTATTATACATGGCCATTTAGAATCCCACCCGATACTACTTGGCTCGGTATACGGCCCAAATTGCAACTCTCCAGCCTTTTTTGTGAAGTTGCTGTGCATCGTGGTATCTGATCCTAGGAAGCTTACACTACTAGGTGGGGATTGGAATCTCGTGCTGCAAACAGACCTGGATAGATCTGGGCGTGAGCGGCGAGGGCTGTCTCTAGCACAAAGAGCACTGAAGGAGCTCATCAGAGATGCCGCCTTAGTGGACGCCTGGCATGTTATCAACCCGACTGTCCAGCAATATACTTTTTCTCTGCAGCACACGGACGACTCCTGACGATTATATACTGATAAGCCTTTGCAATGTCTGGGGTTATGCAAGCAGAGATATCGGCTAGAGTATTATCTGACCATGCACCAGTTAATCTGGAATTCTGGCTAGGGGCAGGAAGCAAAAGGTCACCCCAATGGAGGTTAAACAGTCAGATATTGAAGGATGATGCCTCGCTGAGGCATAGAATAGATTTTATCACTTTGTTCCTTAGCAATAACCAGGGTTTGGTAGCTAGATTTGATATGGTCTGGGCAGCCCTGAAATGCTCTTTAAGGGGTGAACTAATTAAAATGGCTGCTAAGAGAGCTCAGAAACAAAAAGCCCAATTGGATTCCCTTTAGCCTCTTTTAAGACAATTAGAGTATAGTTTATCTCGCACCTCCTCGGAGGAGAGTTGGGCCAGGCCCACCAGCTACAGGCACACATGTGGCCTGATCTCTCAGATGGTGGAGCTTGCCCTGCAGAGAACCAAATTAAAGTACTTGAAAACAGGGGAGAGGGCGAGTAAATTGCTTGCTATGCGCATTCGCCAATTAGACTTATCGCAATTTATTACCGGAATTCGTGTGGGAAGTGAGGGACGAGTTTGCACTGACTCCCTAGAAATGGCGAAGGCCTTTGGCCTTTATTTTCAAGAACTGTATGCTGTGGACCCTGCTGCACAACCTACTGATGATGACATTAGCTCCTATCTCAATTCGGTGAAGCTACCTAAGCTTGCTGATACCGAGGCGGCATGTTTGAGTGTCCCAATTACTATTGGAGAGATACAACAGGCTGTTCAGCAGATGTCCCTGGATAAATCCCCTGGGCCAGATGGGTTCCCTAATAATTTTTATAAAGCCTGCCACTTGTTAGTGATCCCAATTCTAAAAGAGGTATTCCAGTACTGGTATGATAACGGGTTCTCGGACCCCACCTTCCAAGAGGCCACGATCTCCTTAATTTTAAAACAAGGGAAAGACCCTCTGAGTATTGACAGTTACCGTCCCATCTCACTATTAAATACAGATGTTAAAATATTGGCTAAAGTTCTTGTGAACAGGCTCTCCAAAGTTGTTGGTAATCTTATTAGTCACGAGTAAGTGGGATTTATGGTGGGGAGGCTACCCAGGATCATATGAGGAAATTATTGCATCTTATCACAATTGCTAGGGATTCTGACATACCAATGGTACCGGTCTTGTTGGACGCTGAAAAGGCATTCGACAGGTTATCCTGGGACTTTCTTTTAGCCACCTTGTCCTCTTTTGGGATGCTGAGGGAATTCCTGAGATGGGTGCAACTTCTATATTCGTCTCCCGTGGCCCGGGTCAAGTGAAATGGGGTGTTGTCTCTGCTTTTTCAGTTGTCCCGGGGAATGAGGCAAGGTTGCCCCCTGTCTCCACTGCTTTTCAACCTGTACCTGGAGCCCCTACTGCGCAGGATAGCAGTGAATTCTGCTATTAAGGGTATACGTATAGAGGATGCTAGATATGCTTATTCAGTATATGCAGATGACATTCTTTTGCATATTGAGGACCCTGGGGCCTCAACCCCTGCTGCACTGGCAGAGATCGAGGCCTTTTCCAAGCTCTCCTACTACAAGTTGAATAGGGCCAAAACAAAAATCTTTCCATTGAACAGTAGGGTCAATAAGGCTGAATTATTAAGTCTCGGTCTCTCCTTGGAAACAAAGTCTCTTACATATCTAGGTATTAATGTCCGTAAGGGACTGAATTCCATAAGAAGAGACAATCTGGATAACTTAACCAAAGCGATCATAGGCGACATGAAGAGGTGGAGATTGCTCCCCCTTTCCTTTTGGGGAAGACTAAGTGTCATAAAAATGAATGTTTTACCAAGGATCTTATATCCTCTCGGCATGCTAGGTATGTATTTACCGAAAGGATGGTTCTCCAAACTGCAAAGTGCAGTCAGTCACTTTGTATGGAACCAGAAAAGAGTCCGTAGATCCTATCTTAAATAAACAGCCCCAAAACCAAGAGGCGGATTGGCTGCCCCTTCCTTTTTCCTATATTATGCTGTGCAGCACATTAGCAAACTGGCCTATTGGGATAGAGGGAGTAACCACACAGGATATGCACCATTATGGTTAGACATAGAGAAGTGCCTATCAGAGCGAGCTAAATGCTCACTGTCAGCCCTCTTATACGCCTCCCCATCAGTTGTTCCTAAGTTGCTTAGAAATAACCCCATGGGATGGTCATTAAAGGCCTTTCATCAGATACAAAGGCACCTCGCAAGCAGGTGGTACCACTCAACCAGCCAGCCCATTGTTGGTAATCCGAATTTCAAGATCGGGAGTACCCCTGTCTCCCACGTTTGGGCCTCAGTTAACTCACTCTACAACATCAGGCGGTGGTTGAGTGGAAAGTGGCTTCCTCCCAGCCAGTTGCAAGTGCCTTTAAATGTCTCACCCAAGGAAACATTTAAGTATCTGCAAGTCATTAACGCCCTAATCTCCTTTTTCTCTCAGGCTATGCCCGTAGTGCCGGGGGATAGGGACTTAGCTACGCTTTTACATATAGCCTCCCAGCCACGTTCAGTTTCAAATGTGTATAAAACCCTTCAGGAATGGGATGCTGGATTGCCAGTAGGGGTTTGCTATTACTGGACCAAGGAACTGGGAATTCCAGAGGAGCCCAACCTCTGGAAGAAAATTTGGCTTTCATTGTATAAATTTATAAAACAAGATAGGTTGAGGGCAGTACAATTTAATATACTGCATAATATATATCTAACCTCCTCCCAGCTCTATAAATACGGAACGGCGACCACATCCCTTTGTGGGAAGTGTAAAGGGGACACTGGTACTTTATATCATATGATCTGGGCATGTCCTCAGATTCAGGCCTTTTGGCAGTCTATTAAGAATACCCTAGAGCCTATCCTTGGCTTGGAAACCTTGTTCACCCCTAGGGTATGCTTGACTAGTCTCTTTCCGACCGATACGTCTAAGGCCAAAAGGGCACATATATCACTTATAGCTGCAACAGCTAAGTTAGTAATTATGAGACATTGGGTGAGTGACCAGGCTCCCACCTTGATGGAATGGTACAGGGAGTGCACCTTGGCTTTACAATTGGAATGGAAGATAGCATATATGCGGGGTGGGACTAGGGCATACATATCACTATGGGGTGTTCTTGAGGCACTCATGGCAGTTTGGAAGCTGTGAGACCCTAGTCTACTTTAAGATGGATGGATGGAGACTTGGTAATGTGTGTAGTCATGAGAAGGGAGGGGGGAAGGTGGAGGGAGGGTGGGAGGATGTTTATGTAATTATGTCCTGCTCATTGTTCTTTACTGTATAACTGGAGATGTGTCTTTTATTGTTAAACTAATAAAACTTGTTCAATTAGAAAAAAGAAAAGGAAGTGCAAAAGAAGAAGGAAACCACTTTGGTTCTTAAAAACAGTGGCAGAAAAGGTCAGAGCCAAATGGCTGGCCTTCAGGAAATATAAACGAACGCAGCAGGATGATGATAGGGAGGCATATCTAACTTCCCTAAGAGAAGCAGGGAAGGCAGTAATGCAGGCAAAGGCCCAAACTGAGGAAACACTAGCACAAACAGTAAAAGAAGGTGACAAGACTTTCTATAGATACATTAGTGAAAGGAGAAAGTCTAGAGGGGGTATTGTTAAGGTCAAATTGGATAAGGGGGCATGTGAGAAGGAGAACCATGTAAAAGCAACTATCTTAAATAGATACTTCTGCCCAGTATTTACTGAAGAGAAGGTAGGGCAGGGCCCTCAGCTTAGCACAGTGGATACAAGGGGGAGGGAGGTATGAACTAGTCCCTTAACAAAAGAAAGGATCCTGCAAGAGCTCAATAAGCTCAGGGTGGACAAGGAAATGGGATCTGATGGCATACATCCCAGGGTACTAAAGGATCTAAGGCTGGAACTAGCAGAGCCATTATCAGAACTATTTACTGGAGAAGGGCTCATGTGATCCCGCTCCAAAAGCGTGGTAGCAGAAAGGAGGCAGGGAACTACAGACCAGTCAGTCTTACCTGAGTAGTGGGCAAGATTATGGAGACACTCCTTAAGGAAAGGATAGTGGCACACCTGGAATCCATAGGAGCACAGGATCCAAGACAGCATGGGTTTACAACAGGAAGGTCCTGTCAAACTAATCTCATAGATTTCTTTGACTGGGTAACCAGAGTGGTGGACCAAGGAAGAGCAGTTGATGTTGCCTACCTTGACTTCAGCAAAGCTTTCAATACTGTTCCATACAGAAGATTGATTAATAAGTTGGGTAGGCTCGGGGTCAGAAGCTGGTCAACTGGGTGGCAAACTGTTTGACGGGAAGAAAACAGAGAGTGATGGTAAATGGTATACAGTCAGAAGAGAAGCAAGTCACAAGTGGAGTACCTCAGGGATCAGTCCTGGGGCCAGTCCTCTTCAATATCTTCATCAGTGACATTGCATATGGACTGGTGGGTAAGGTTTGTCTGCAGATGACACCAAGAACTGCAACAGAGTAGATTATCCAGATGGGATGGGCAGAATAAGAAGAGATCTTAATAAACTGACAAAATGGTCTTAAAAGTGCAACTGGGGTTTAACACAAAGAAGTGCAAGATCATGCACATAGGGAAGAGAAACCCTGAAGCCACCTATAGGCTGGGAGGGAAGTTGCTGACAGTTATAAGAGAAGAAAGAGGCTTGGGAATCATCATCACAGATTACCTGAAATCATCCAAACAGACCACTAAAGCAGTAGGTAATGCTAGGGGGATGCTAAGGTGTATTAGTAGGGGTACCACAAGTCGTAAGAGGGAGGTAATAATCTGTCTTTGCAAGACACTGGTTAGACACCATCTGGAGTACTGCATGCAGTACTGGAGGCCACACCTTCACAAAGACATTATAACCAAATTGAGGCAGTCCAGAGAAGGGCAAATGGTGCAGGGACTGCATCAGAAAACATATGTGGACAGATTAATGGAGCTCAATATGTATACGCTAGACCAAAGGAGGGCGAGAGGTGATATGATCAAAACATTCAAACACCTTAAGGGCATTAACAAGGTGAAAGAGTCTAACATGTTTCAATATAAGAAAAATAGCAGGACAAGAGGACACAGCATGAGATTAGAAGGAGGCAGATTAAGGGGTAATGTGAGAAAGTTTTTTTTCACAGAAAGGGTGGCGGATGCATGGAATGGCCAACCTCAGGAAGTGGTGGATATGAATACAGTGCAGGGCTTTAAACAGGCATGAGATAGGCATAAGGGATCAATACAGACAAGTATGAATAGATGTGCCATTGACAGAGCAAAGGCCAATGGCACATTCATAAGGTAGAAAAAGAAATGGGCAGACTGGATGGGCCTTGTGGTCCTTATCTGCCTTCAACTTCTATGTTTCTATGTATTTCTGGCCATTTAAAATAAAAAAAACATAAATAAAACAAACCTACAAACCACAGTAATTCACAGAATGTGTCCTGTTCAGTTAAGTTCAGTTTTTTTTTTTTAATACACCATGTTTATGTGGTTTCCATGTTTTTTAAATAATGGAAGGAAAAACAGGATGACTGCTGTTAAGGTATGAAAACAAAATTCTGGGGTTGTGTGAGCTAGTGATTAGAAACAAAAAAGCTCTTGTGGCATGAACTTTTTCATGTCATATTAGAGTGTTACCTAAAAACTCCACTGAACATGCTCAGAAAAAAAAACAATTAAATCCTTAAAACTCTGGAACTGTTTAGTCTTTTTTCACAAAACCTCCGAATGGCACTACCTTGGCAAAAAAAAAAAGTGTGTTCAGTATATGAAAAAAGGTAGCCCTTAATGTAAAAATGACATATGCAGATCTCCGAAACCACACAAGCTACCGTCAAAAAACTTTCCAAATATTTAGGGCAGGATTCACAAAGAAGATGTGCCTGGTGCAAGTCAGATGCACCGTGCTCATGCATAGCCATTTACAGGGGCATGCGCCGTGCTAAGTGCAACACACCACTGTGAATCGCCACAGAACACAATGGCACAACTGCAGATGCGCCAGCACAACCAGTGATGTGCCAGGACAAGCAGGATGCCCTGCAGCTACACAGGGAAGCAAGCAGAACAACTGGAGCAAAACAGCAGGGCAGGAGGAGCAACCACAGAGCTGGAAAAAACAGACCCACGGACACAAGTGTAGAGTAAAACATGTTTATAAAATGTAATGGGCATATGAACTGTACAAACCAAATGTCAGAAAAGGAACAACAACATCCACAATGGGGAAGAGGGGAGCAGGGACGGGAAGGAGGACAGGAAAGGGACAGAAACAGGGGACAGGTAGGGTAACTATCTACACGGGTTGTCCCCCAGAAAGTGGCAGGGGGACACTAGTGGTGCTGTGACCTGCCATGCAGCTCCTTGGCATGGACCGGAAGGCACAGCATGACACCCCACAGGGCAGCTGACAGGCACTAAACAGTCCATGAGAGAGGGCACAGGGCCACCTGGATGGCCACACAGATCCTCCGGTCCACATCTACTGGCACAGCACCACAACCACCACCTGGAACAGCACATTGAGCCAGAAAACCTACAACAAACGACAGAAGGAACACACACTGAGGGCCAGAACGTGGAACACAAACCCACCCACCACCGACTGCACAGAACCAGAAATACTGCAATCATGGAAAGTGGTACTCACCCGCCCCCGGCAGGTGACCAGTCCTGGCACCCAAGTATCGCCGACGACGCTCCTCAGCTGAGTCCGCAGCATGCTACCTGGCCCCATGTCCTGCAAAACACAATGAACAGCACCATGAGCAAACACTGCCACCATGCAGGATGCAGTGCCCCAGCCCCCCCACCTGCACATGGTCAAGCAGTAGACAGCGATGCCAGGCCATGAAGCACCCGGTGTTAGCAGGCACATACAGCCATGCCCTGCCCCCTCGGCACCAAGTCAATGCAGAACAGGAGAACAATGAAGGCAGTGATATACACACCCAGCATGTGCCACACAAGAATACAGCTGAAGAACACCTACTTGGACGTGGCAGTGCACCCCTGCATGCACAGTGCCGCAGCCATGCATGCCGCTCTGGGTCCCACCTCTGGAGGTTACCATAACGATGCTTGCACTGCTCCCCAGTGCATGGCATCCTAGTATGGTGCACAATCCACGATGCAATGGTGGCCCACACCTGGGCCCTGAGCACATGGAGGTTCTCCTGTCCAAACAGGCAGCCCTCCACAGCCATGACCTGTGCTACAAGATATAGCAGCTCCAACTGTGACCAGTTCGTGGCCCTAGGCACCCTTCTCCCAGCCCTAGGAATCCTACACTGTGATCAGACAGTGGCAAGGTGCAAATAGGAAATGCACTGTCTACCGAACATTTTGCGCCACGTGAAACAGTGAGGCACATGCAGCACAGTGCGCACTGAATGTGAAACCCAAATGGCCACTGGTGATGAGCCGGCACATGCACACACCACCACGCAATGGCACTGCACGGGCAGAACATGGTCACACATGCATGGTGCACATGAGGGTATAGTGCGTGTTCCATGGGGAGGGCTGGATCAGTGCTGCATGGGCAGCACATGGTGGGACATGCTGCATGATACGGAACCTGTCATCGCGATCATCAGGCGTGCTATGGCACACCGGACAATGGCAGAACGGTGCATCATGGGAGATGGCTGTATCAGTCGGACACCCCGCATGTGCAATGAATGCACCATGTAAATTGCCCCCAAGTCATGCAGATGCACCACCCAGGCCACGCATGTGCTGGGAATGCACTGTACGGTAATTGGCACATCACACAGATGCTCCATACAAAGTGAGATGAGCTGGGAGCAATTATGCTATTCAGAGAGTATGCGCCCCAAACAGCCTCATCAACCATGCATGGGCAACTCAGCCAATTACCATCTCATTAACAGGTGCTCAGGCCTCATTTGCATGCCCTGAGCCATAAATACTCCCAATTCAGCAGGCTGAGTCCAGGACACTGAGTTGAGTCAGTTCCTACAGGGTGAGTATACAGCCATGTTTACAGGGCTACAGCACACACTGGGCTGCCTGAATCAGAGTGTGCAGAACTGATGGGACCCCTGTACATCGCATGGGGGACCAGACATCCATTAGGTGGCACCCACGGCAAACCGTGTTGTACAACTGCAGGGATGTATCCATGGGGTGACAATGGACTGGTGCCTGCCAAGTCCAGAGCAGATGACTGGGTCACCGAGACACACACAGCACACCACATACGGAGCACCATTGCCAATCTGTGGTGCGGTAGGCAGTGTGCCGAGGTGACGCAATATGGGATGGGGGGATGCGATATGTACAGAGGACCACACAATGTACACAGGGACACAGGGATGGGATGTATGGCTGAGGGTGGACTGCACTGTGAGGTGGATGCAGCACCATGCCACAAGTGGGTACATCACACAGTGCAACATCCATGCAGGCACAGTGTCACCACTGCCAGCACACACACTGCCACCACCCTAACAGTGCATGCCACCACGTGGCAGTCCCCCTCCACCCTGCAGCCAAAACAGAGGAGGCACCCAGGTATGATGTGGCACCATAGTGGTGAAACACATGCTGTAGGGGTATTGGGTATATACCCATGGCAGATGGGTCAGTGTCACACCATGTGGTGGCTAACACAGTACCCCAACTGTGGCCTGGGTGCCGTGTGTGGCATGTGTGCCACCTCACATAGACAACAAACCATGGTGCATGTTCACCTGTGCCACACCACATCCAGAAACCTCACCACACTGCCCACAAGCAAACCATGGCACTGGCCACCGACAACACAGAGCAAGGTGAGGCTGCAGACAGTGGGAGATGGTTATGTGTCCATGTGTACACATGGGCAGGTCTGACACCAGGTTGCTTTTCCCCACAGTGTTCAACATGTTTGAGGAGGCATGTGCCACCACCAGGCAGTGACCAAACTTCATGAAGGACAGGAGAGGGCACTCATTGAGGCATGCCACCTATTCCTGGATGTACTTACCGGCAGAGGTGGCAGCAGGATGGCACGTGTGTGGAGGGCTGGGAGGAAGTGGCCTGGAACGGGAATGCGGTGGCACCATTCAACCGCATGGTGCAGGAGTGCCATAAGCATTGGAATGACAGCCAACAGAGGGCCAAGGAGAGGGTGGCCAGCATCCAGGCATCCCTGTGACATACAGGGGGAGCACCCAGCTCGGTGGCACAGCTCAGCCCCAACAAGGCCCTCGGGAACAGCCATGCATGGTGTCCCAGGGAGTGGCTTCCAGATGGGGCAGAAGTCTGTCGCAGCATGGTGAGTAGCTGTGCATCCTGTCCAGACCCTGCCATGGACAGCCATGTGTATCCGGCAGTGTGTTGCTGACCGTGCTGTGTGTCATGTGCATCCTGTGTGTTAATCATGTTTTCCTTTCTCTCTTCCACAGCTCAATTGCGACTCCAGGGTGCGGCCTTGGTCGACTGTGCAACCTCCATGGGTGATGATGCAGGCCCACCCCATGGGGTCAATGACACTAATGTGGGCGTGTCCCACCTGCAATGTCCATGCTCTGCACACCACCGGTCACTGTCCCTGTGGCAGAGGGCCCTATGGACCCCTCCACCAGTGCTGGTGGTACTGAAGGCTGGTACATTGCATGGTTGGGGGTCCTGGCTGGGTTTTCTGATGCTGATCTGGATGAGGCGGAGGACATAGTGGATGCACTCATCATGCTCACCGGTGGCTTGCAGGGTGAGATTATTGGCACTGATGCATGTTCCATCATCAGCAGCACCACTGACATAGTCAACGGTGGTACACATGGAGTGGGGATGCCTGTGCACAGCACCCTGGGTGCCAGCAGCTTTCCCACCATGCTGGACACTGGTGCAGTGCCAGCACAGCTGCCCAGGGCTCTGTGCACCATGCCTCTTGCACTGCTGCCCAGCACAGTGCTGGTGTCATTGGTGGCATCCAGGTGGGCTGCCAGTGTGCACGCACCTGCTACAATGGGCCTGATGGATGACATACATGGACAGCAAGTGGCTGTGCCCAGCCCAGACACGTACACAGCACAGCCTGACAGGGTGTGTCCACCACCCGTGGATGACCCTGGTAAGGTCAACCCATCCCCAGTATGTCGTCACCGTCACCATGCCACATCACCTGCCGACAACATGGGTGTCTACCTTGACCTAATGGGGGAAACTGTGGACAGTCAGGAGGCACTCTGGTTGGAGTTCTGGAGCCACAGGGTCATCATGCTCCAGGAGCATGAGTCCTCAGTGGCGCGGCATTCTCAGATGCTGGCTGACACAAGCCTCATGCTGGTGGGCATGACCGCAGCCATGGAGCAGATCGCAGCTGCTGCATAGGCAGTGGCTGCATCCACAGCATGCCGTGGGCAATGTACATCTA
The DNA here is from genome assembly GCA_016271365.2 of Neoceratodus forsteri. Classification (NCBI taxonomy): domain Eukaryota; kingdom Metazoa; phylum Chordata; order Ceratodontiformes; family Ceratodontidae; genus Neoceratodus; species Neoceratodus forsteri. Next base: position 897,900,912 of record CM057459.1, read on the forward strand.
GCCGGACACCCAGGAGCACGTCCTGGATACCCTGACTGCAGGACCAGGTTGGCCACTGGCTGCTGACCCTGTCACCACTGGCATTCACTCCCACGGCCATGGCTTGGCTGGTGGGTGTAGGACGGCCACCTCCACTGAGCATCCATTCATGGTCTCAGTGCAGCACCCCTGAGGGGTCCCTGGGGATACCCTCTGTGGCTGATGGTGGCACACCCATTACCAGCGGCCATGGCAGAGGCCACCCGTGTGTCCATGGTGGTCATGGGGCAGTCCTGTGATGTCCATGCCCAGGGATCTGTGGTGGCAGATGGCATGCCCGTGCATACCAGCTGCCCTGCAGATGGTGCCAGTGTCACTGTGCATGGCAGTCACCAGCCACATGGTTGCCCTGGCACTACCCTGTGCTACCTGTGCAGGTTTTCTGGAGTGTTTGTGTGTACCACTGTCATGCCATGTGTCATGGGAATGATGAGTGCATTATGGTACTTGCAGTGCCCGTGTGATGGCTGCAGTGCACACTGACCTGTGACAGTGTGGGCATGGCCTGTGTGGTTCTGGGATGGTGCATGCATGTTGCCTGTGTGTTAGTGTGTATGTCCTCCACCGTGTGCATGTTCCTGCATGTGCACCCCCCCTGTGGCATACAGTGCCTGCCATTCCTCTGTCATGCTGTCCCTACACTGTGGTGCTCACTTCTGCACATGTACCAACCTGCGTACTCACCTGCATGTCCCGAAGTGTTCCTCCACCACTCGTGTGCGGTATGCCCGTAGCCTTGCTGCCACCATGGGATCTCTGCACCCATGCCTTCCTTCTTCTCCATGGTCCCCAGAGTGTGGTCTTGCCTTGACAGGTATCCCATGGTCATGGGCCATGTTGTGTAGCATACAACAGGCCAGGAATATGCCAGAGGCCTTCTCAGGGCTGTACTGTAGGGCACCACCTGACTGACACATCTTCAGCATGCCAAAGACACGCTCAGTGATGGAACATGTCGCAATGTGTGCCTCATTGTAGTGTTCTTCCACCACTGTTCCAGGTTGTCGGATGGGAGTGAGGAGCCAGGGCAGCAGTGGGTATGCGGCATCACCTGTGGGGGTAGATGTGTCTCCATTAGTACATGGTGTTACACTGCAGTGCATGCCCTGACCCTGTCCCACCCTCTGTGTTGTGTGTCCCTGTCCTGCTCCCCTGCCCATGCAGCCGCATGCCTGGCAGTCCTGCATCCCTGCCCCGGCTGCCCATGCCTACCTCTTCCATCTTGTGGTGCACATCAGTCTCAAGCCACCCTGTATCTGCCTATGCACCCTTCCACACCCCTGCTGTCCCAGTGCCTCATGCCTGTGACTGCCTACCCACAGCCCACCCCATGGGTCCAGGATATGGTGCCACCCTGTGCTGCTGGTGCTTGGTCACATGTACCTAACAGGTGTCCACTTTGGATGTCCTCGGCCTTGAACCTCATGCAGAGTTCCGACTGGTGCCATATGTATGCATCATGTGCGCTCCCAGGGTGTGTGGTGGAGACATTGGTGATGACCCCTGTGGCATTGCACACCACCTGGCAGTTCACTGAATTGTACCCCTTTCAACTCACATATGTCACGCCCTTCTTACCAGGTGGTGCACAGATTGCCACATGGGTGCAGTAAATGGCCCCATGACACCTGGCATGTGTGCCACCCTGTGGAACCCCTTCATGGTTTCTGTCTGCTCTGCCTGCGTGCTGGGGAATTTGATGTATTCAGTAGCATGCGGTAGCAGTGTAGTGAGGTACTGTGTGAGGAGGCGGGATGTTGATGCCTATGATATGTCAGTGGTGTCCCCAGTAGGCCTCTGGAAGGTTCCTGTGGTGAGCAGGCACATGACCGTTGTCACCTTGGTCTCCACCGAGATGGCATGACCTCTTGCAGTGGGTGCCTGCATCACATCATGGCACAGCTCACATAGCTAACTCAGCATGGCCCTGGTGAGGTGGTATCACCTGACTATCTCCACCTTTGTCAGCTACTTGAAGGATAGCCGAGCGTAGTACCGCCGTGGGGCTGGCCTCCTACAGTTCCTTCTGGTGCCCTGCTTCCTCCTCCTCATTAGGGCACCAGCAATGGCAACTGCTGCTGGGTTCATTCCCTCTGTCATTGTGACCCTCTGGTGTAGCTTGCTGCCCGGTGTTGTTCCTGGCAGTTTGCCTGCCTGTGCCTCTCCCTCTGTCTGGTTCCACTTCCTCTCTAACTGTGGCTGTGTGCTGCTGTCATCGTTCCATTGATGGCCTGCTGGTGTGCATGACTTAAGTCTCCTTCTTTTGTACTTATCTTTCTTTGGTGCATATTGGATTTGTGCTGGATTTGCTCCATTGATGTGCCCTGGTTGTGCTCTGTGAATCGGGATGCACTGTGTATGCATGAGTACGCCCCCTGTATATGCGCCACATGTCATTATGTTGCACCTATGGCGCATGTCTTTTGGACCAGGGCATCTCATTTGCACTGGCGCTTTCTCCCTGTTCCTGAATTGGCCTCTGGGGCATTTCTGACTTGCGCTGGCACATCTGAGTTGCTCTTGGCGCATTTGTTTTGTGAATCCTGCCCTTAGATTTTACCTCCTAGACAATGCATAACAAATCTGAGATAATTTCATCAAAAGCTGGCAAAGCCATTAAGGTACAAATTTAGGGGTTTAACATATACTTTCTTTGCCAACTGTAACTACAGTATACTGATGCTACCGCACCAGTATACCATCTTTGTGAAAAAACATTGCTAGTGCACCAGTCAGGGTACCTTAATTCCATGAAAGTAGACAAATGTGGTATTACGGTTTCAAACCCTAACTCCCCACCCCCAACTGCAAAAGGAAAAAAACATTAGCGGTCTGGGTTTTAGTGAAACAGTGGTGGGGTATTCTTTGTGGATGTCAACCCTAATGCCCACCCTCTTCCTCGATCAATCAAGGTCAGATGCAATCTCTTTTCTTCATGCAGGGCTCACAGGGCCCTGCAGCAAGAAAGCTGCAACAGATTCTGTTGTCAATATGTGGTGATACATACTTCATTACCTTTCAAGAGTATATCACTATGAGCCACTGGCTTTGAACTGTGCCTTGTGCTATGGGTAGGAGGCTATGGACTCTATGGACTGGGGTGAGGGGTGATCATTACAGTTGACAACCCCAAGGAAGACTCAGTCATTGATTTGCCAACATTATGGAGATGCTAAACCCAAATGTTTCTTCCATTTGCTGCTTGGGAGAGGGGAGTGGGTAGTTAAGGATGGAAACCCACATGCCACATTTTCCTGCATTTGTGGCATTACATTAAACCCTACCTGGTGCATTAACATAGCTTTTTGCAAAGAGTTTCCTTTCTTTTTGATATAGTGGAATTTTATCTTCTTTCACACATGTCCCTTTGGGACCTACTTGAACAAATGAAGATGCAAAGGGCCCTCTGGACCCTAAATTTATGTACAACAGCAGATGTCATGAATCCATGGGCCTGTCCAGTGGCCTGAAGAACAAGGATTTCCTGGCCATATGCTTCCATGTTGCTTCAGATAGAGATGCACATGACAAAGAATCCAATGCTCAGCCAAACCACAGGACCATCTGACACTCAAGGGTGCAGAGAGGCATGGCTCTATGCTAAAAGAAGTGCTTTCTTCCCTAAATGGTACTTGGGTCTGTGAAGGCAACATTGTCTCTTCCCTTCCTAGGCCTGGGGTTGTTGTATGATAACACCCCTCCCAGCCTCAGCCCTACCAGCTAACTGATAAGTTCTCCCCAAACTCAGCTCACCAGCAGAAGATCACAATGCACTATCCTCTGCATTAAAGACTGGCACTACACACAGTGCTTTTTTTTTTATTTTGATCCAAAATTTTAAAAACTGCCAGTTTATGAATCATCTTATATACATGACATGTGGCATTTATAGAATATTGGCCAACACATCATTTCAGAAAACAATCGTGAAAACATGTCTCATCCAGGATTTAAAAACTGACACCTGTCATGTTTATGACATGGTGTGCAAAAATGGCTATGTTAAATGTTTTGAGTCAAAATATTAAAATCGATGAACCTGTGAGTGAATGCTGACTCATAGCTTGGTCATTTTATTATATTTTTACATCACATTTTGCACATAGCATTTTTATGACTCCACCTTATGAACCCGGTAGGTGAACATTTTCAAATCTAGTCACAAAGGTGATTTTGCACAATGATCACAAAATCCTTTTTCAGGATGGATTTGAACAATTCTGCCTATCTTGTTCGTGAGGTGGGGTCCCAAAAAGGTCATGTTGAAAATGTGGTGGAAAAATGTTAACAATTAGCAAAGTTATCAGTGAACAGTGACATATTTCAATGTTCACTCATAACTGGGACATTTTACCATATTTTTACACCAAATTTTCAACATAGCCTTATGTCCCTACCTTATGAACCCAATAAGCATCCATTTTTAAATCCCACCCAAAAAGAGATTTTGCATAGTGATCACAAAGTCACCTTTTTGGATGGATCTGAACATTTTTTTTTTACCAATTATTTTACCAGATGAGACACACTAAGCTGAAAGTTTGTTTGCAGGTGCAACTGGGAGCACGAGGAAGTTAAGTGACTTGCTCAGGGTCACACAGTATGCAAGTGGGGGCTGTGGGATTCAAACCCAGGGCTCCAGATTTGCAGCTCAGAGCCTTAAACCACTGTGCCATACTGCCTCCTCCTCATTTCCACATGCCTTGTTCATGAGATGGTGTCCCAAAAAGGCCATGTTGAGAATCTGGTGGAAAAATATTAAAAATGACAAAGATATGAGTACAAGTTCAAAACCTTTTGAAATGCACTGAACCAGACTTAACCTTATTTTCTCATATCACAGCCACTGGTACCAGTAGCAAGATGTGTTTTTCATCAGAGAGTAGAACTACATCATGGTAGGGGTGGTAATGTGGTGAGTGGGGGCTGGGATGGGGGGGGTGGGAATGCAGGGTCAGAGCTGCAGAGGACCATTTCTTCTTTACAGTAAGAAAAAATAGATCTATGAGAGATGTTCCTTTTTTATTATTTACAGTAGGACCAGCTGATTCTGGAGATGGGCTCCCATGTGTTGGGATAATCTTCAGCAGCACTGTGGGTGGGCAACCTGGTGTGACAACATATTTTGGGGGGAAAACTGGAGGGGCTAGATAAAAGCAGTATAAGGGCTGGGCATGCTGATATACTGTTATTAATATTTATTTACAAAGGCGGGTGACCTGGAGGGTACAGGGATAGAAAGAAACTGTACTTGTGGTGGGCACCACAGACCTCTTGATAGGTAGACAGATAAATAGATAGATAGACAGACAGACAGACAGACAGACAGAAAGACAGACAGACAGACGGAGAGAGAGATAGATAGATATAGACTGCCTGCTCACTAGACGACCAGCTCACTGCTGCCACTGAAGCTGGCAGCACTCCATCTGCAGCTACAGAAATCAATAAAAAGTCCTGTTGTTCTCATACTAAGAACATGTGTGAACAGCTACTTTTGCTAAGCTGTTCACCCAGAATTTTCAGGTGGCCATAAACCTTATTTCCAGGGTCAAATAAAAATAGATCTATCTAAACTGATCCCATTTACCTTGGTTTAGGTGTTTTTGTTTGTGTAAAGACATCATTTTTATGTATTTCCAATGTTTTTAGCGGTTAAAAATAAACAAGGCGACAGCCATCATAAACATATTTTTTACAGATTATGAATCACTCATTTTGAGAAAGGTAGATGCCTGTGAAAGGTAAACTTTTCATTCCTATCAGAGGGTTATACAAAAAAAAATCTACTGAGCATGATGTGATAAAAACTTTAAATCCTTATGGAACTGATAAATATGTTTCACAAAAACCTTTGTATGGCACTACTTTGGTACAGGCCACTTGTACTCTGAAAGATTAGGAAAAAATTCAATACCATCTAGACTTCTGGTGAGAGAAAAAAAAAACTGTAACATGTTTTAGAAAAAAAATCACACTTCATTAAAAATCAACATTCTATATCCCAGAAATCACATATGATGCCATAATGAAATCTTTCACTTCTTGCCACCTTGCCAGCCAGACGAAACATACCAAATTTTCAGCTATTTCAGTGAACGCCACCAAAGTTATTAAAGTGCACAAACTGTGGTCTGAAATTAAACACCTCTCTGAACCCTAACTATACTGGTGCTGCTGAAAAAAAAATATATATATATATATATGCATAGGGGATACATGATGGGCATGAGTGTGATATGGAAAATATTTTCACTCCTTTAGAGTGACCTCTGAATACTCACAAGTGGCGAGGCCACAAGTGTGGTTTCAGAGGTCACTGTACAGGACTGAACATATTTACCATATCACATGAGTGCACATCACGTATCCTATTTATACAATGGGGGCCTCGTTGCAAAATGTACAATTTAAATGGCTTTGTGTGGCTTTGCGTGACTTTGCACAGGTTTTGGAGTGTAATAAATGGCATTTATTTTAACTCTGCTGATGTCATCAGGATTTATTTCACTGCAGTGAAAATAACTTGTCTTATCTCACTGGAATATGTCTCACCCCCATTGTGTGTTTTTATGTATACATATATATATATATATATATATATATATATTCATTAAAAAAACTGCATTAACGGACCAGGTGGGGTTCAACTTACCACCACAAAGTAGGTATTATGATTTCCAGTTCTAAACCCCTAGCACCCAAGCAGCAAAAGGACAAGACCATAAAAGTAGCAACAGACAGCCATCATCAGGTAAGACAAATATATGATTGTTCCCAAATGATACAAATGCAGTAGCACTGATGTGCTACGTTTGTGGATTTGTATTTGTGGTACACACAAACCAAAACATACACACTCACTTCTGGCTGCAGATAGAAATGCATACTACTTAAATCACAACACTACTGATGTATGAAGAAGCATGGGCCCCTGCAGACACAGGTACACATCCACGGTACCCAAATTACAAGAGTCCTTGTGACATACACACAGAATTTTGGCTGCAGATGCACAGTAATCATAAAATTCATAATGCCAAATTTGTAACAGTACTTCTGTCCACAGGGGTGCGGGTCCATGAGGGTCCTGCACTTCTGCAGCTACAGGTGTAAGACATACACACCCATTTCTCGCTGCAGAAATGCAAGCCCCTGTTGGGTCTGCACTTCTACAGCTGCATATAGAAATCCACGATACTCAAATTGCAATCTTACTTCTGTCTAAAGAAGTGTAGTCCCATATGGGGCCTATGCTTCTGCAGCCACAGGTACTTATGCATGCTGTAAGACATAAAGTTGTAGCTGCAATGGGCAGGCCCCTGTAAGATATGTACTTCTGCAGATACAAATCCACAATGGCAGCACATCAGTTCTACTGTCTTTATGTCTTCTGGAATCAGTTGTATGCTATGTGTTTTACCTGATGATGGCTGCCTGTGTTTGCTTGTACTGCATGCTCATGTCTTTTTTCCTGCTTGGAGTGGTGGGGAGTTTGGGTTGGAAACCCTAACGCCAAATGTTCCTATTTTCCTGGTGGTATGTTGAACCTTAACTGGTACATGAACTCCATTTTTTCAATGTATTTCATTCCTTTTTGAGACAGTCAAATCATATCCTCATTCATATAGGCTCCTTCTGGGCCTGTGTGAACACATATGCACATACATGCAAACATATGATTGAGTCAGCAGAAAAAGGCATTGTGGTCTATCATGTCTGCTCGAGTTTGCAAATCCCTTAGTTCCAACTGAAGGATCTGCCTCATCTCCCCATTATCCACTCCTCCCTCCCTGCAGGTGTCCTCACTTCCCCTACCCTACATGCATCTTTCCTCTTTACAGTGTCCCAACCTCTCGTGAAGCTGTGAACTGTCTTCAGGGAGACTACTTCCTCTGGTAACTCATTACACTTGCCTATCACTGTCTCTGTGATAAACTTCCTCCTCATTTCTCTCCTGAGGCTCCCTCTCCACCAGTTAAGGGCAGTTCTACTTAGTAGTCCTGTTTCCACTAAGGCTGAAGAAAGTCTCAGAGCTCCCACTGTTGAAACATTTAAGGTAAATGAAGGTTTTGATCATGTCACCCCTCTCCCTCTATCCACCAAGGAGTACATATTGAGCTCTCTGAGTGTCTCCTCATATGTTCTGCCTTGCTGTCCCTGAATCATTTTGGTTGCCCATCACTGAAAAGTTTCAAGAAAGTGGACATCCCTCCTTAGGTAAGAGCACCAGTACTGTTGAGGGAGATTATTAGATGATATGGCCTTGATTTCCATTGTTATGCTGATGATACACAGCTATATGTGTCTTGTTCCCCTAATAACATTGCAGCCATTCTGGAAGTGACTGAGTTCCTCATGGAAATTCAAGAGCGGATGGTTGCCAGATGGCTTAAGCTGAATCCTTCAAAGATGGAGATCCTACTGGTGGGTCTGAGTCAGCTTGGTTCATCAGCTTTGACTTATGTACCATTTTCCCATCTTTGGATGATGTTGTTCTTGAGGATGTAGATAGGGTAAGGAATTGTGGGGTCCACATGGACTCCAAGCTGATCTTAGAACATCAGGTGTTGGTGTTGTCTGCAGTGGCTTTTATCATCTTTGGAACATCTCCCAGATCAAGCCCTATCTTGAGCCACCCGACCTAGCAACACTGGTCCATGCACTTGTCTTATCAAGACTATATTACTGTAATGCACTATTCCTGGGTTATTCACAAAGTTGTTGCATCACTTGCAGCTGGTCCAGAATGCGGCAGCATGTCTGGTTGGTGGCATCTCTTGGTTCAAGCATATAATTTGGTTTGCCATGCTCTGCACTGACTGCCAGCGCAGTGGCACATCAACTTCAAGCTGTGCTAGTTAACTTACTGTACAAGGCCCTCATGAGTTTGGGTACGGACTACCTGAAAGACCTCCTGATCCCATATGCTCCTGGCCATTCCCTTTGGTCAGTAGATGCAGGCCTTCTTTTTATTCCAAGATCTTGCTTCAAGTTTTTGGGAGATATGGTGTTAGGAGTTGTGGCCCTGCTTCTCTGAAATGCCCCCTCCCTGGAGGTAAAAGGTGTCTCTTTCCTAACAATTTTTAAATCCAGGTAGGTTTAAAACCTACTTTTTTGCCATGTGTTTTTGATGCATGGTGCTGTTATTTAATAATCTTCCTATTTATTATCTGATTATTATTTATTGTTTTAATTGCATAACTTTTTATCAATTTGTTTGCTTCTGTGAGGCACCAGAGACTCTGAGATTGAGCACCATATGAATAAAACTGCCTTACCTTGCCTTACTGCACATTGTACTTGAGGTGTGGCTAAACTAGGGATCTGTACAGTGGCAGAATGTCCTCAGCTTGCCTGGTTATTCCTTTTGTTGTGCTATCCAGCATCCAATTCACTTTGGCTGCTGCCTTTTTGCAGTGTTTTTTGAATGCTCCAGATCACTTGTAATATCACTCCCAAGTCCTTGTCCTCCTCTCACCTGGTAACTTGCACCCCACAAAGCCAATATTTGGTCTCCAGGTTCTTTGACTAAAGTGCATTACCTTACACTTTTTGGCACTGAATCCCAGTTGCAAGCACCTGACAATTTCTCTGTCTTAGCTAGGTCCTCCCTAAGGTCCTGCCTCCCTTCCTCCATATCTACTCTACTACAGATCTTCAAGTCATCTGCAAATAGACATATTTTACTGTAAATCCTATCTGCAATATCACAGAAGTAGATGTTAAATAACAACAAATGAAGCACCAAGTTCTGTGAGATTCCACTTCTCCATCACTCCTCTATCATCCTCCAGCTGATCAGATGATTAGCTGTTTTACTATACAGAGAGAGAGCAGGAGTGCAATTGCTTTCATTCATCCATGGGAGGTGACTGGCTGTGGAAGAGGGTGGGTTGTGCTGGTCACCTTGTATTAAGAATTGAATGTTAGGGTGGAAGGTGGCAATAGGGTGCTGGCAGGGTGAGGGGGTGGAGGAAATATATATATATATATATATATATATATACATTGCACAAATCAAGCTATATGATAAGACAGCAGCTGGATGTTGAGGTGGGCAGGTTGTGCCTGCCATCCATGAGGGATATATTTTACATTTTATAACTAAATATAACAAGTTGTGGAGATGAGAGGAGGAGGGTGGGACTGGACCGCTGATAGAAGGTGGGGTCAGGTTATATTTACTGTTTTGTGGGGGGGGGTTGATGAGGAAGGCTACAGAGGGGCTTTTTTTTATTTGTTTTTGTTTTGTTTTTAATTTTTGTATCTGGCTGAATACTTTTTTCCAAATACAAACGGTCACCTATCCGGGAAGAGGTTCCAAATGTTTGGGATCCCTACTATTCATTGTATTAGGGAAATATTATTCAACCCCTGCACAGCCTTACTGGAGGTTATCCCTTAAGTAACTAATTAAGTTTGCTAAAGGGTCTTGAGTAATGCAGCCATTAAAACATCAGCTGCACCAAACATCAATCAACATGTTATGCAAAACAAATATACCACAGCAGTGTTGATTTATTAAAGTGCAAAGAGCAAAACAGCAAGTACTGTAATTTCCAGCACTTCAGGAGCACTATCCCTTCCTCAGGGAGCTGTTTGTGAATACCACGGTAAAAGTAAAATTTAATACATTTATAATGATCATGTTACCATGTCTTCATATACAATTCTGCCCAGTAACCATTTCTTAAAGTGCTATTCTCCCGTCTTTCCTCTCAACCACTTCCTCCCACTCTCTTACTTCTTTTTCACTCACTCCCACCCCCAGTAATCACCCTTTCTACCCCTTCCTAATCTTCAACACTCTACTCCCCCACCCTGCCCATTATAATCTGTTCTCTTCTCCTCTCTGTTTTACTCCCACCACTATTTTCCCTTTTCACCCCAAGCCTCTCTTTCTCAACCTCCTCTACTTACTCTCTCTCCTTCCCTTCCCTTTTCTATATTTGTGATGTTAGTTTCTTATGTGTGTGCTGGGCACTTCACACTTCTGATGTTTAACCTGCATTATTATTTGTTCTGGTAATGTACTGTATATTATTGTGTGTATTGTTGTATTGTTTTTACTGTGCTTCTGCTTGTTTGTAATTATCCCATACCCCCTCCCCCATGATGGATCTGGAAACAAGCTTCAAGGCTAACTATGTCTTTCTTGCTAAAGCTCTTTTAAATAAATAAATGCACTCATATATTCTAACCATGATATTTAATGAACTGGTTAATGTCATGTAGTGCGGTATACTCTTTATTTTTCTAAGATGTTATTTTTGTTTATTAGTGATAATTCATCAGAGATCAGCCCAGAAAAGATGATTCATCTTTCAGCTACACTACATGGCATAAACCAGGGTTATATGAACGCCTGGCTTAATAAAATACAATAGAAAAAAAAACTAAAAACTTGAAACACCTGTGCTGTGTAAAACACCAAGGAATAAAAAAGCTGCAATATGAGGCAATAGATTTAAATAATACCTATCCTACAAATTTTAAATTACTACTTTCTGTAGACTGCCTAAAGGTTCTAAGGGACAATATTATGTATGACCATTGCATAGAGGCTATTAGAAGTTTCATAGCAATATGAATCAAATGGCACACAGAAATTTAGAAGTTAAACTTCCAGGGATGAAAAGAAAGAAAATCAAAAATAGGTGGGTTATAAGAGAGTAAGGTGATAAAGGAGAAGGCAAAATAAAATATATGGGGTTATGGGAGATGGGAAGGGAACACAGTTGTAAATAAATAAATAGGAGAGAAAAATGGAGACAAGTAACAGATGATTGCTAAAAGATTTGAACAAAGAACAGCAGAGCCAGCGAAACATGTAGTACACATAACAGTTGATATACAGTATACTGTATATTACATCAACACCAACGTATAAACATTAGTTCATATCAAAAGTCAAAGATTACATTAACACATGCAAGTTCCTGATAAGTTAAACTTCTCAAATATGTAAGTTCAATAATAAATCATAGTGTTTATACCAATCTAGTGGTTAGATTTATATCACATTACTTCATTCCATCCCAATATATGAACCTTCATAGCTACTGTAAAATATGATCTATTTCTTAAGTTCATTGTTCCACTGGATCAAATAAATAATATTCTAAAACCTATTTTGATAATTTCTTAGAAAGTCTAACAACCACAGAACTGGATGTAGGTGAAAACTGATATGATCTACAAAATTAAATAAGCAACCTAATTAATGTCAATATGTAACCATCACAGGAAAATACTTAAATTAAAGTGTTCATTGAGTCCATATTTTTGAATTGTCTTGAGCAGTGATGTGGGAAATTTTAAATTTCGGCTGAATGAAATTCCGCAGGATTTTGAGAAATTCCCCCCAAATTCTGCTGAATGGCAAAATTATGCTCTGGAATGGCTTGGCCATTTCCATGGAATGAAATTCTGATGCTCTTTATATTTTCTGCTGAAACTTTTCCACAACCATTTTGCCAAGATAACATGTAATCTAATTATCAAACTGTAAAAAAAAAATAATATTAATGTCAATGTTTTATGCCAGAGTATGAGGAACCTGATAGCGAATTATGCCCTCTTTGTTTCTAATTTATGTTCTTCTATATCACTTAAATCACCAAAAATGTATTGTCATTTGTGTCATAGTATTCCGCAGAAATGTCTAAATGTGGAATACAGTTCTACGTACAATCAGGCAATGGTTCAGAAATTATCACATGGTGCTACATTCCACAGCCAAGGTAACCATGTGACTCACTCACAACTCAGTAGAGACCTTAATGGGCATTTGAGAGAGAATAATCTGCTCTGCTGTTAAAACAGAAACTGTTCTAAAAAATTGTATAAAATTTGCTTTGTCAAGTACTTTAACTACAGAGACATAGTAAAAGGATTAGTGAAGATAGTGGTGTTTCTATACTTGCTTTGTGTAGAACCTTTGTGTTTTTTTCTGATTAGTTTGTTGCAGCTGTGTTTTCCCTCCCAGTCATCAAGGGAAGGGATAAGCATGTGCTCAACTCTAGCTGCAGACTCAGAGAGAGAGGGAGAAGGGGAGATTAATTTTTAGTGAGATAGTAGCCTGGCTGCTTTGACTGGCATAAAGCAAGCTCTCTGCATTTTTGAGTATGCACACTCAAATAATTACACAAATTTACTGCTGGTGTGTGTCGTTATAACTTCTGACATTAATTTGTTTTGCTGCTTTAAATAAAATGTATTGTCAGAAATACTTTTTTTCCTGGTAAGGAAGGAAATAGTTTTTGTTTCAAATTCTGACCTTAAATAACAGTAATATCACTATGAAGAAGTTTGTCTCAGGGCATGATATTGGTCAGTTTAGTTCCATCAGGAAGAGAGGCCATGGAGGAGCTGCACATGCAGATAGTAGCAGAGCAGCAGCAGCATCATCTGACATGCATGCTTCACAGCCATCTGTTGTACATATGCTTGTGGCTGCAGCTGCAGCAAAATGAAAGGGAGCTGCTATGCCACCTGATGATGGTGGTAGGGAAGTAACCAGTAGTGGCAGTAGTGCAACTGTGCACCATATTCAAATTGTAAGAAAATCCTCAAGTGACATAGCAGCAATTATTCTGATGTCCCAGGTACAGGGAGATGATTCTCAGAGTCAGGCTACTGTGGAGTCTGAGAGTCAGTCACAGGCTCACATCATTTTAAACAATGGAGTGAAGGACATACACATAAATAAGGCAGAGAAAGACGTTATTGTGCAGATCCAAGATATTGATATTAGCAGCAGAGGTTTTTGCTCAGATCTTGATGATCCAGTCTTTGATTTAGAATGGGTGCCAGTGAGAGAGGTTCCCAGAAATTTGTTCTATAAAGATAAAGGAACCTAGAATGTGAGGAGTTGGATAAGGACAATGTGCCAGAGGGTGAAACTTATAAGCATGATAAGGGCACATCAGAGATTAAAAACACAGTTCATGTTCAGCAGGGCCATGTTGAGGCACAACAACAAGGAGGATGTGATATGGGAATTAGAAGTAAAAGCATATCTGGGCATGATAGCAGAGGTGCAAGCCCAGTTATCTCCCTGCACCATTGGGCAATGGTAAGTTTAAAGAAGCAGTAGGCAGTGGCACAAACCAGCTCTTTAGTGTGGGATTTTTTTTGTTACAGTTCCCACAGATGAGAGTTTTGCAATTTGCTAGATCTGCAAACCAAGAGTCAACCATGGCAAAGTGGGGCCACGTTGCGGGACTATGCATCAGCATAGCCATTTGAAAACAAAGCACTTAATAAAGTGGCAGCAACATCAAAAGGATGCCAAACTGGGATTGAGGTGACCTGTTTTTGATCATGGGAGAAGGGACAACGATAAGACCATGATGACAGATGTGGATAATGGCAACAGTAACATTAATAGCAAACCGTTGCTTCCTGACACCAGCACCCCTGCAAGTAAACATTCAAAACTGGTTACTTCAATTGTTGGCAATTTGTCAAAGGGGAAGAGTAAGAAACTAAACCAAAGTAGTAATAATCTGTCCCAGTTATGTGTCACACCATATTCCCAATCTGCACCACCAAGACTACTGCAGCCTATAATAATTGTGGCACTGTCAAAAAACACTAAATATCACTGTAACCACCCTGTTGCCCTTGAACTTAATGGCTGTTTGGCCCAAATGAGGCAGTTGATATGTTGCCTTACTCAGTTCTGATTTTTGTCATCTTATGAGTTGGGCAGTTCCAAAGTGGAACATTCCATCCAGAACATGATATACACCAAATGAAGTTCTTGAACTATATGTTGATTTAAAATAATTCATGTCTCATGTGGTTAGCCGTTGTGCTGTAGTCACTGTGCACCTTACCACTGATATGTTGAACAGTGGGCCAGGAGCTGCATCATCATATACATGTATTACAACACATTGGTCTCATTTTTCTAAGTTTTAATCAAAGCCGTGTCAGTCTCCTTCCTGTCTAAATCACATTCCCCTTTCTGGTGTGTGACAGCAGGCCACACTCAGCATGACTATAGACACTGCTTAGCACAGTGCCATAAATATATTGAGTGAGCTTCAAACTCAAATTGATGATTGGCTCATGTTGCAGGACATGAAAGCAAAGTGTATTCCCAGTGACAATGGCAGGACTGTTGTTAAGGCCATTGAGGATGGGTCATTTACACATGTGCCGTGCTATGCCCACTGCCTGAATTTAATTATACAGGACTGCCTGAAGAAGAACAATGGGGTTGATGCCATGCTTACCTCTGCCCACCGCTTGTATGCATATTTTAGCCATTCCACAAAAGCCCAAAATGAGCTAAAAAAACCTCAAGATAAACAATGGAATTCCACAGTACTGGCTGAAGCAGGAGGTGGCCACATGGTGAAATTCCACATTATATATGCTGTAACAGCTGTTTGAGCAATACAAGGCCTTAACAGATTTCATCATGCTGCATAGAGATTGTGACACATCCTCTTTTTCCCTCAGTATTGGTCACTGGTGCCTGATGGACACTCTGCTCAAGATTTTATAACCCTGAACATGCCACCCAAGCTGTTAGTGCTGCAGATGTCTGTATCATCCTGGCAATACCACTGATTTTTGTGCTGTGGCAGGCACTACTTAACATCAGGGAGCAGTTCAACTGTAATGTGGACAGCACAGGCAGAGATCTTGTAGAGAGGATGATTGAACATGTATGCAGTGACTGTCATTGGTACAGTATGTTGAATTCTAATGTTTACAGTGTGGCAACCTTATTAGATCCTCCTTGTAAACATGGCATCAGGTCTCTGGTTGAAGGGAGAGATTCAGATCATAAAACTGAGGTATTGACAGGGCTTGTGCAGAAACACATGACAGCACAACAAAGTTAAGTAAGCAAGCAGCAGCAGCAACATATTTCAAGACATTCTTTGTTTGGAGTGTCATCATCATCATTGCCGATTCATCCTCCTCATCCGCATCCACAACTTGATCCATAGATCAATAGCAGCATCAACCACTCAGTAGCAGTGTCTTAAATCCTTTATGGGCAGTTCTTTTGCAGGTGGGTGTGTCCATCAAAAAGGTTGCACCATCTCCTCAAGTCTGCTGCATCACTTTTGCAGGCATACAGTATATGGATGACCCTTAACATATTGTACCAAATGATGAACCATTGTTTTGTCAAGCTTTGTTTATTAAAATTTTCAGAAACATTACAGCAATAAAATAACATTCTCCACACGCAGAATGTCAGATATATCATATACCAAATAATGAGAATTCGGCACTGGCAACACCCATACTCAGATACCCTTCTCACCTGGATATGAATATACAGTATATATATATATATATATATATATATATATATACAAACAGTATATGAAAACATTAAGCGGGTTCAGCCTCCTTGAAGGAGTTGGGGAAGTGGTTGGGAGCATCCCCCAAGAAAAACAGAATTACTGTTAACGCAGTAATAAGAACATTACATACTTAGCCCAAGAAAATCTACCACATGCACACCTAAAAACCATGAATCTGGTGTGGTAGTCATAGAAAATGATACAGATAGCAAGCTAGATATCCTAAATGTATGAAATAGTACACTTTAACCGAAGCACCGATAGTAAATGCCATTAGCAGAAAATACACGTCTACAATAAGGGGAGAGAATCTACAAATAGGATATTAGAGACCAGCTCTAGATAAAGGTTTTGCGACATACCCCAAAATAGTTATCCAACGAGACTTTTCAGCCATAACTTGTGAGGGTAACCTCTCATATAAGAAATGGGAATGGAAGTGAGCCTGTAGCAAGTATACTGCAGTCCAGGTTGCTACAGAGCAAAGTTTATTCAAGGGGCCACTGCCTGCTCATCAGCGTACTCAGCATCCAGATCCCCACGCATTGGTAAACTGCCAATACTTTTCCAGCTGCATCTACATCAGTGAAATCATATGGATTACCCTTAAAAGTGAGACTAAATCTGTTAGGAAAAAACAGATTAGCAGAAATACCATGTTCCCCCAAATGCTGTTGGCATTTCAGGAGCTCCTTTCTCGGGGATTGCATATGGGATACAACACTCAGGACAGAACAACACTTTCTGTCCTTGATATTGTATGTCTCTTTTCTCCTGGGTAGTAGCATGTGATCCTAAACCAAGGCCACCATCACAAGCACAGCAGATATCTGTTCCACACCTTCCTGCAGTTTCCTTCAATTTGTCAATTTGAAATTCTGATTAATATGAATAGTGTTCCCAGCCAATCCCAAAGTATCCAAAAGCAGATTCCCAAACACTGCCTTTAAATCTTTAGCCTCAATGGATAAAGGAAGCCCCATTATCTGAATGTTTGTGGCACACAGTTGATTCTGGAAAGTTTCAACTTTGTTGGAGAAGAATTTTGATACCTGGCCTGAGCTACAGCAAAACAATCCTGGTGATCTGTAAGATCATCAATAGCCTTGGACCTCTCTTCTCTACCTTCCTCCAGTTCTAAGACCTGTAGAGCCATAGCAGACAAGGAGGCATTTGTTTGACTGACTTTGTTCTCAACCTTTTTCAGTATTGTGAACATTCTGTCTATGGCAGGTTCCTTCGCAGTTACAATTGGTGCCATGGCTGACACGTCTTGCTTCAGGATCAAATACCCCTCCACAGATTTAGAATGTGAAGCAGCAGCTTTATCTGCTTTTTTTCGATCCCTTTCCTCCAGCATGATAGCAGTCGCAGCATTAATGTGAGCTAAACACAAAGTTTAAATATGAAGAAAGCAAAATATGAAACTTAGCAGCACAGCTTGAATAAAGCACATTTGTTTAGCTTGCTGGCAAGATCCATCCTCTTAAACCATTGTTGTACTGGCAGAGTGAGTTGACAGTGTGACCTGCACTTGCAGAAATTGCTGTTGAATACCTATCTTGCACATTTGCCAGTGTAAGTTCTGAAAGAGTGTTCAGCACAGCAGGGGGCCATCATCATTGGCAAGAGAACATGTATATCAAATAAGAATGTAGAAATGCTGCATTCATTAAAAGGAACCGAGAACACATCCCACCAGGCTACAAAATGAGTGTAAGATCCAGGGGCCTGATTCCAAGATGGCCGGTGTAACTCACATGCAGTTGCAAGTTACACCAGCTGCCTCTATGCCATGAACCCTGTGCTGCATTCCAGAATTAGCAGGGGGAACAATTCCAAGATGGGCTACGCCAGAGTAAGGTGGAATATGCCAATCCCCATGGCATATCCCGTGACTTACACCATGTGATACGCCCCATTGATATTCCAGGAGGGCACCTACGCCATTGCGTCTGCAGGCTGTGACAATCTAAGATATGATCACACATGCACCACAGCCCACAACTAGCCCAATTCCAGAAGGCCCACTGCCACAACCCACAATTGCGATTCCAGGATACGCAGTGGCATAACTGACTTCCAACAGCTCGGAGCTGTCATAGCTAGCATCTGACGGCTGGCAACATCGGATGCAGCCTAGCAGTAATGTGGCAATGGTGCCATGCTGTCCCCCTGGCCCCCACTAACACCCCCACAAAACCCCAACCATGAGGGACCCCAAGGGCTCTATGTCAATAGCGCCCCCCTGATTCCTGTGACATCTGTCCTTGCCCCTCATACCACCTGATGTGTTCTGTTATGGTCCACGGTGGGGAGAGCTCTGGGGAGGCTGCCTGATGCTCACTGTGAGATGCGACCTGCAGCATTGATATGCCATGCGTGGGCTACCACCACACGCATGTTGTATCTTGCAAATCACAATTGCTGGGACCCTGCCACTTCTGGAATGCAGTGTAGGGTCCGTGGCATAGAGGCAACCGGCATAACTCACAACTGTGTGTGAGTTACAACAGCCATCTTGGAATCAGGGCCCAGGTCCCAGAAATTGCGACTTGTGAGATACACCACGTGTGTGCTGGTAGTCCACACATGGTGTATCAATGTTGCAGGTAGCATCTCGCAGCAAGCTTCAGGCAGTCCCCTGGAGCCTCCCCCCCACCCCGAACCATGGCAGAACACATCGGGGGAATGGGGGACAATGACAGATGGCACAGGCATCCTGGGGTGCGCTACTGACACAAAACCCTGGGAGTCCCTCATGGCCAGGGATTTGGGGGCTGGGGAGTGCTAGTAGGGGCCAGGGGGACAGCATGGAGCCATTGCCACTGTACTGCGAGGCTGCATCCATCAGTGCCAGCTGTTGGATGCCAGTTATGACAGCTCTGAGCTGTCAAAAGTCAGCTACGCCACTGCGTGTCCTAGAATCACAATTGCAGGTTGTAACACAGGGCCTTCTGGAATTGGGCTAAGTTGCTTTTGCAACCCACAGTTGTGCCAGGCATTGCAGGCTGCATCGTATGTGTGGTCATATCTTGCAATTATCACAGCCAGCAGACAAAATGGCGAAGGTGCCCTCCTGGAATAGCAATGGGCGTATCCCATGGCATAAGTCATGGGATATGCCATGGGGATTGGCGTATCAAGTCTTACACTGGTGTAACCCATCTTGGAATGTGTGTTGCCTCACATCTCAGCTTAATAGTTCCAACTGTACCTCTGATCAACATGACTGGCACCATGTAATTCTGCTTAATGTTGAGCCAGTCCAAAGTCTCTCATGGGGATTTGCATATGCTTGCAATGATGCTTTGCATTATTGGAGTATGTGCAATTGTGTTTTCTTTAAAATTTGACTGTATGGCCAATATCCTCTGGGATAACACATGCCTCAGGGCATTTGCTCTGGGGTTCTTTACTAGTTCTTTTCCTTCTCTATTTTGAGCTCCCCATGGCCCAAACAAATAATATCCCCCTTAAGGGGTGGCTGGCTCCCTCTCCCTGGGTTAAGACACAGATATGGCACACTGATGAGTCCAAATGAGGACAAAACACATGTATGTGTCTGCTGTTGTTAGCCTTTGCTGATTGCACTCTGAGGCCTTCCGGCACCATGCAATTCTGCTTAAAGTTGAGCCAGTCCAAATTCTCTCATGGAGATTTGCATATGTTTCCCATGATGCTTTGCATTATTGGGGTATGTGCAATTGTGTTTTCTTTAAAATTTGGCTGTATGGCCAATATCCTCCAGGATAACCCATGCCTCAGGGTATTTGCTCTGGGGTTCCTTTGAAGTATGACTGTTTATAGACAATTCATTATGTTTAAGGTAAAGAAAAGGCCCTTGTAGGCATCTTTACAACCTTTCAGGATACTCCATTTCAAATACCCTTTTTATAATAGTGAATTTAGTGTTGATGTAATTATTTAACTGTTATGCTGGGGCCTGTATTGGGTGGCTGGGAAGGTGGATGCTTTCATCACTGTATTCCTTGGGTCCTAAACAATTTTTCCTTATCTTTCTCTGCCAGGTCTGTCTATAACAGTGCTGCTGCATCTGGTCCATCCTCCTGTGCCACCTCCTCTATGGGTTACTGGAGTGACAAAAAATCAAAGCTGAGTGAACTGATTGCTGCCATGCTGCTGTTGCTGCTGCTGCTGCTGTGTCTGGCCCATCCTCCTGTGCCTCCTCATCCACCTCCTCCATGGAATGCTGTTGTTACAAAGAACCAAAGCTGAGTGAAGTGATAGCTGCTGTGATGCTGCTGCTAAGTCTTGCCCATCCTCCTGTGCCTCCTCCTCCTCCTTCACCTTCTCCATGGGATGCTGCTGCAACAAAGAACCAAAACTGAGTGAACTGATAGCTGCTGTGATGCTGCTGTTGTTGCTACTGGTGTTGTTGCAGTGTCTGGACCATCCTCCTGTGCCTCCTCCTCTACCTCCTCCATGGGATGCTGCTGTGACAAACAGCCAAAGTTGAGTAAACTGATTACTGCTGTAATGTGAGAATAATCTGACAGTTGAAACAGATTCCTGTTTTAAAGAAAACATTTTTTCATAAGTAGCCTTTTTTCCTGTTCCAGAAGGAAACGTTTTCTGTTTCTGACTGTGAAAAAGAACTGTGTGGTGACTATTATGATGAAGAAGAGGGTTTCAGGCCATGGTACTGTGAATCTGAGTTCCATCATTGGAAAGAGCAAGGAAAGAGCTGCAGGTTTGGTGGCCAAAAGCAGAACAGCAGCATCCAGCATGCAGGCTTTGCAGCCCTCTGTTTTGCACATGCTGTTCTGAGCTCCAGAAAAGCAGATTGCACCTGTTGTGCAATCTGCTGACAGTGGTAGCGTAGACAACAGTAGTGGTGTTAGTGTGACTGTGCAGCACAGATGCATTACTAAACAGTCACAGAGTGAAGTAGCAGCAATGCTTCTTCTATTGCAATCTCAGGGAGAGGAGGAGTCTCAGAGTCAGACTACTGCTGAGTCTCAGACTCAGTCATAAATCATTTTTGATTATTCTCAAGAAGGGATTTTTGAAGAGAAGGAGGATAAGACACTGGAGGCAGTGGTGGAGATAGATGATCCAGTGAATGACACAAATAAGGAGGATAGTGAAGTAGTACCCCAAGATATCAATTTTGCAAGCAGTGATTTTTGTTCCAGTCAAGACCATCCTGTCCTGGATGTAGACTGGGAGCCAGAGAGAAAAAGGCCTCCACAATTTATTTTAGTAAACATAAAAGGAACCTTGAACATAAGGGGCAGGAGGAGAATAATGTAGTTTGTGGGAGTCAGATAAAAGCACATCCAAGCTTAGAAATTCAGTTAGTGAGCATAGTGGCCATGATAAGCAGCAAGGGGACGTGGCTGTTGGAGGTAGCACTAAAGGAGTTGGTGGTGATAAAGTCAGACATGCAGGCCCAGTCACTTCCACTGATCATTTTCAGCAGCTAGTGGCACAGCCACCTTTTTAGTGTGAGATTTTTTACCACAGATCCCAAGGATAAAAGCACTGCAATTTGCCACATTGGCAACACTCGAGTCAGCTATGACAAACACTGTTTATGGCTTGGAAAAACATGGCAATGTAGCCACATGAAAACAAAACATTTAATTAAGTGGCAATAGCATAAGACAGAAACTAAAATGGGATTGAGGCAACCTATTTCTGGGCATGGGGAAGAGATGATGATGATGATGATGATGACGATGATGATGTTGTTGATTATGAGTCCATGGTGAGTGACATAGATATCAGTCATAGTAGCATTACCAGCCCCATACTGAGTCCTCATACCAGCACCCCTGCCAGTAAAGTTCAGAAGGCTGTGGGTTCTAGCCCCACATCAGGCACTTGGGTTAATATCCCAGTACTGGCACTGCAGTGCAGCATGAGGGGGTGCTGCACTCCTGAGGTGCCATCTTTCGGATAAGACATTAAACCGAGGTCCCATCTGCCTGTTCTGGTAGTAGTTCAGGTGGATGTTAAAGATCCCATGGCACTTCTCAAAAAAAGAAGGGGAATTTTTTATTAAAAACAAAAACATATTATTAATCACAAACACGGTTGCATCATTTTACAAACATCCATATGTCACTTTTCAACTAATAACTAATATTTTTCCACATTTTCTTGCTCTTCCTTCGCCAAAACTCCTACATTCTTCTTGATAGATTTTGTCAGTTTCAAACTGTACTGTAAACAAAAGATCCTGCAAAGTCTCTTCTTTTCCCTGCAGTATTCTCTGGCATCTATTTTGCCATAACACCCATTTCAGAACTGCTAGGATAACATATACCGTACTTTTATTAAAATCACTCCGTTCCTTACATAACTGCCCATATACTAATACATCATAATTCATATGCCTGAAATATTTCATCCCTCAGAACTTTGCCAACATTCTCCAGAAGGGTTTGATATAGGAACATTTAAAAAACATGTGCAACGTAGTTTCTTCTTGCATACCACAATTTATTTCTCCACATAACCTCTCTTCCATTTTTATGTTGGCACTCTTGTGCAGCCAACATCTTGCAGTAGTGCAGATTTGGAGGCATGGTCACTTTTGGGCAAATGCAGGGCACACATCAGTAGGTGCGTCCCTCATTCCGCAATAAGCCTGCATGCCGGCACCACACCACCTGGGCGAGCACATCTAAGGAAAGGTCCTCTGTAATGCAAGCAAAGCTAGTCACATGCAGCAGACCTCCTTATGTGCTTACCCAGAAACACAAACATAGCGGCACACTGCCCGCCAAACTGCTGATTTTGGGGGTGCCCAATACCCCTGGTGGCTTACCCTGCCCCCAATGTATGTGCTGATGGGGAAGCCCACTCCATGTCAGCATAAGAACACCCCCATTTGTTATATGCCAAGGAGGGTGCCCAATCCCCCTTGACTCTTGCCCCCACCCCCCACTGTTCTTGTGTGCCAACGGGGGTGCCCAATCCCTGTCAGCATAAAGTAACCCCTCCTTTTGTTGTGGGGTAATGGGGCTGCCAACTACCCTGTCGGCTATAGCTGTCCCCCCAAAAAAACAAGGCTTTTTTGGCATACTGGGAGCCCACCTCAGCATGCCTCATGCCCCTGTAAACAGAAAAATGGTCCTACAATGTTTTCTTTTTTTTTGTATCTGTGGAAAAAGGAAACAGTTCCTTGGCTGTCTCCCTGCCCCCTCCCACAACCAGCACCCACCCACTGCACACCCTGCCTCCCCACACCCCCTTCACCCCATATTTACCTCCGACGCGATGATCTTCGGTGGACCGGGAACACGTCTACACTCTTCAAAGCCGACCGCAAACTGAGAAATGCCTGTAAGCTGTATAATGGAATAAATTGTTTTTTTTCAACTTTAATGCATATCTCAGGCATTTTTTGGAATTTTGGCACCAAATTTTTAACATGGGGTTTTTGGCTCCCCTCCTCATGAATTTTGGCACTGTCATGGCGTTATTCCGTCCCAAAAGGTGATTTCATGGTCACTGCGTGGAATCACCTTTTGGGACCTAGTGATGAAACAACAGTGCCACTCTTCATGAGAGGGGCTCTCAAAAAGTCTATGTTGCAAATTTGGTGACAAAACTCCCCAAAATGTCTGTTTTACGAGTGTGCGTTGCGCTGTTTCTTCTCAAGCTCATAACATCATGAATTTGTAATATTTTCACTCCAGATTTTCAAATTTGCCATTTTTCCACACCTCCTGATGAAAAGTACAGCTGTCATTTTGCATATCCTGCCCAAAATGTGTTTTCGCATGTCCGGTGCAGAATAGCACGGTTGCTGTGCGAAATCACTTTTTGGGACAGTTTGAGGAAATAACGGTGACACTGTTCATGAGCAGAGGTCCTAAAATGCCTATGCTGAAAATTTGGTGCAGAAAGTCCATAAAATGACTGTGTTGCAAGCGTGCATTGCGCAGTTTCCACACACCCTTGTAACTTTGCAGATTTGCAATATTTCCATGCCAGATTTTCAACGCTGGCATTTTTCCACACCTCCTTATGAACAGTACAGCTGTCATTTTTCACATCAAGCCCAAAATGTGTTTCCACACCTGTGGCACACAATGGCATGGTCGCTGTGGGAAATCAACTTTTAGGACAGATTAACAAAATCGCAGCATCACTGTTCATAAAGGGAGGTCCCAAAATGCCTATGTTACAAATGTGGCTACCAAACTCCCAAAAATAATTGGGTTATGGATGTGTGTTGCAGTTTCTATGCATGCTCATTGCTTCACCAATATTTCATATTGTCACTCCAGATTTTCAACATTGCCATTTTTTTATGCCTCCTCATGAACAATACAGTTGTCATTCTTCACATCATGCCCCAAACTGTGTTTTCATCCCTCTATCACCAAATGGCACAACCGCTGTGCAAAACTACCTTTCAGCTAACAAAGTGATTGTGCTGCTTCTCATGAGGTGGCCTGACAAGCAGCCCATGTTGAAACTGTGGAGTGAAACTACCACCACATGCCTATGGTATTAGGGTTTCCAACTGTAGCACCCCACCCGGTACAGACTGACAGGCATTAGCGGTGTGACTTGGGATCATCGGATGTAATGATCATCCATTCCACCCCCCACCCCCACCCTGCAGCCACTGATAGGCATCATGGTGTGCCTTGCACTGTTCGGCCACAAAGTTCACCCCACACTCCTATACTGCACCCACATCAGCATATTTCCTTATGGAATGGGGTAAGTATAATGCCCAAAGACCCCAAAGCACACCTCAACACTTGTCAGTGTCTACAGGGTAGGGTGAGGTACAATGGCATGAGCATTATAGCTGATGACCCAAAGGCACCCCCCAATGTCTGTTGCGCTCTATAGGGTAGGGGTGGGGTTAGCGTCACTTCAATACTTCACTGCCATTCCTATTATGCATCTCTAGCTCCAGCACTGCCAATGCCAATGCCAGTGCGACAACATTCGGCATTGACAAATGCTTGTTTTATGTTTATGACTGCTTCTCACATTCAATTTGTCATGACAACACAACCAGACTGTCTCTCATTTTCTTTGGAATTCTTTTATCTAAGGTTGCTGCCAGCAATTCTTTTATTACTATACTTTCTTTAACTTTAAAAACTGTTTCCTCATAGAAATTTCTTTCCATTATTTCTTTATATATCTGTTTCCTATTTTTCCTATACAAGGAATCTATTTTTACCCCCCATTGAGTGAGGTAATACTTGTACATTTCTATATATTCTGGCCATATTTTATCACCCTTTATGTTTCCTTTTTTCCCTATATTTTTAACCAAAGAATCACCCCACTTATATGAAAACTTTAACCATCCTTTAGTTTCTCCTTTTATCAAGGGTAATATGTTGAAAGTAATAAACATACCCACTAAAAATACAGTTGGCTGTATCATATTTAACCCATCATCCTTTATATCCCTATACATTAGTCCACTCTTTGTTGGATTTAGTTTGCTTCCCCATAACATCTGAAAAAAAAGAGATAATATACTAGTCTGCATTTGCAGTGGTACAGGATATACATATGCTAAGTACAAAAAAATGGGCAAAATGAATGTGCTTAATAAATATATTCTTTTTTCTTTGTCATATTCCATTGTTTCCATTTCTTGACTTTCCTTTCTGCAATATCATATTTTTCTTACCAGTTCATTTGGATAACATTTTGGTCATCATTCAATATCCCCAAGATCCTCATCTCTCCTTGTACTACTTCCAATTCTCCAGGCTTACCTATTTTAACATCCCCTAATGGATATATTTTACTTTTATTTATCTTACTCCCTGTGTAATGACTATTGCTTTCCACCAAGTCCAGCATCTTATCCCGTGCTTCCTGATCTTTCACTAGTATTACACAATCATCTGCATATGCTCTAGTTTTGGCCAGTCTTTCCCCTTACCACATTATATTCTGAATCTCCTTTTCCTCTTCTATTTTCCTTAATAGGGGATCCAAACATAACACATATAACAAGGGGCTTAATGGGCAGCCTTGTCTTACCCCATTTTAAATGAACATATGTATTCCCAAGTGCCCATTTATCATTGGACAAATGTGTGCCTCCTTATACAGACTTTTAATCAGGTTAATCATTTCATCTGGTATTTCATATTCTTTTAATGTATCCCATATATACGTATGTTGTATAACGTCAAAAGCTGTCTCTTGGTCCAGAGCATGCAAACGTCCCTCTTTTTCTTTTTCTTGCCCTTTATTGATAATTTCTCTTATATAAGTTAAGTTTTGCTGTATTCTCCTCCCCGGTATTGCACGTTTGTCTCTGTAAAATAAACTGTTCTGCAAAAAATCTTAAACAATTATTTATTATTGTGGCCAGTGTTTTATAATCAGTTGTTGATAAACTTATAGGTCTCCAGTTTTGAATTTGTGTTCTCTCCCCTTTTTTAAAAAGAAATATTGTTACACCTTTTTTCATACTTTCCAAAAGTTCACCACTTTGAAAAATTTCATTATAGATTTGGACTAACATAGGAGTAAGTTTTTCTGCAAAGACTTTATAAAAAATATTAGGTATTCCATCTATTCCTGGCACTGTATCATTT
Organism: Neoceratodus forsteri; assembly: GCA_016271365.2. Lineage (NCBI taxonomy): Eukaryota > Metazoa > Chordata > Ceratodontiformes > Ceratodontidae > Neoceratodus > Neoceratodus forsteri. Next base: position 897,927,859 of record CM057459.1, read on the forward strand.
GATAATGTTTTAATTGCTTGTCTTATTTCTTCCTCAGTTTCTTTATTAATTAACTCTGCTTCCTCTTTTTTTTAATTTAGGCATATTAATAGTATCAAAAAAGTTGTTCTCCTTACACCATTCTTTTTGGTATTTTCCTTTCAGGAATTCTTGCACTATGCATTTGATATTTCCTATATCTGTACACACCTTACCTTGTTTATCTTTTAATTCATACATTACTATATCTTTAATCCTAGCCTTATTACAATAAAAAGGATTTGTTTGGTGTTTTGTCCCCTGTATTCCACTTTTCTGTTCCATTATAAGAGATTTAATTCTACTATATTGGTATTTTCCCATGTCTTGCTTAATATCTGTTATTTTTTGTTCTTTATTTACTTCATATTTTGTCTTGTAAGTAATTCATATCACTTGGCTCTTAACACAAATATTTTCCATATTTTGTAGTTTCTGTCCTTTTCCTTCCTCTATCTGTAATTGTTTAATGTCAATTTTTGTGTCCTCCCACCGGTCTATTTTTTTATCATACATTTCTTTTACAATAACCCTTGCTTCTAATAAATCTTTTATATTTTCCTTACATCTTTCCTCTTCTAGCTTTCCTACATTCATGCTCCAAAAACCTTTCCCAAATACCATTTGTTTTCCTAGGTTTATATTTATTTCCACAGCCATACGATCTGTTGTTTCAATTGGGAAACTTTAACTTGCTCCAAAACTGTTTCCTTTGCAACCATCCAAAAAACTATTCTTGTTGATTGTTTGCCTTTAAAATATGCATGTTCACCTTTTTCTCTTTTATTTTATATATATCTTCCAACCCTGCATTTACCATGATTTTCTTTAAAAAGTTAGTATCACAATATACTTACTCAGTTACTCTCCCCAATCAGCTTTTGTTAATCCACAATTAACCCTCCCCCAATAATACCAACTTTGAAATATGCAAATATGGTTAAATTTCCCTAATTAACTTATTTCTTTCTGTTTTGATCTGAGGATTGTAAATTACTATTATCCGTATTGTGATTCTTTTCAATATACAATCAACTATGAAGGCCCTTCTTGGTACAGGTTCTATTATCTTAAGGACTTTAACATCTTGATACATGAATGCTACCCCCACCCCTGAACATCTCTCTTCCCCAGGAGACCATAGGGAGGGCCCCCATGTCCAGTCTTTTTGTGCCTGTTGCAGCTCCGCTATAGTGTGCAGCCTAGTGTCTTGTAATATCACTATATTGTCTTTTTAATCACTTAATATTTTAAAAGTAATTAACATTTTCTTTTTATTTTTAACTCTATTAGCATTATTAGTTAAGCATTTTCAATTCTCAGTTTTGAGAGTTCAGAGTGTAAATCAGTTCATCCTGTGTCCCTTGATTTTGTCCTTTTTTTTGATGCCTGAGTATCTGATGCCCCATCATCTGTTGCCTCTGCCCTGTGAGATGAATCAATGCTAGAACTCTTTGATTCCTTGTCCAGTCCTTATATTGTAAAAGAGTATACCTGTTTGTGAGTTCCACCCCTTATCTGTCCTTTTCCACCAACATCTTCAGTTTCATTTGGCTCAGATCCCTATTTCTGGATCTAGTCACCATGGTAAATTCATTTTGTATTTGTCCCGTTGCAGTTTTCTCTACCTCTGTGTACACAGTACCTCTTTCTTGACTCTGCTTTCCTTCTTTCTCTTTTCCTGTAGAATTCTGGAACATTTTTCCTACTCCCTTCTCTCTTTTTTTCCTGTTGTTTTCTGTCATCCTCCTGCAATGCTTCTAGTACACCTTTATTTTGTTTCCCCTTTTCTTTCTGTGCCATTACCAGGTAAACATCTTACGCTGCTCTTTCCCCTGTGTCTGGAATATTGTGCGATACCCATGGACACTTTGAGAATATTTGACCTTCTTCCTCACACAGGCTACATTTTAGTTTATTTTAATACAGCACCAAAATGTCCCAACACTCCGCACAGGCCACATTTAAACTTTTCACATGCATTCCTTATATGTTCTTTCTCCCCACACTTACAGCAAGCTCTGGGTTGTCCCACTTAAAACACAATGCCACAATCTTGTCCAAAAAAAGCAACAACAATTAGGTAAATGCTGCATTTCTTCCTCAACCTGTTTTAGAGTTATCTTATATTTCCAACCTCATGTCTATAAGCACCCTTCATCTAGGATTGGTTCAGGTGGCCCATGTACTGTACATCATTGTTTCATCCAAAAATTTATAGCCATGACATTGACCCCTTCATTCTGAAAAAGGACCATTGCTATTTTAAAGGCTGGTTTTGTGAGGGGTATTGCGATAACATTTTTCCATAACTCAGTGTATTTTAACTGCTGGTATAGTTTCCAAAATCTGTCCAGGCCCCCTGGGAGTTTGATGCTAATGTCATATTCTGTGCTACCTGGAACATAAATAAGCACCTATATTTCATATGGGTAATACTTCATACTTTCTTTTAAAAGACATCTGCCAATAAAAATCCTGTCTGGTGCATCTGCTGATGATCCTCTGAATTTAAGATGCACCATGTTTCTCCTTTTAGCTTTTTGAGGGTTGTTTTCATTTGGGAACAATTTTTCTCTTGTATTCCCCTCCAGGATTCCTCTTTCTCTTTCTTTTGTTATTTTTTGCTGTTTAAATTTCATTCTTCATCTGTTTGTATTGTTTTCTGCTCAAGTTCCTTTGATGTATCATTACTTTCATTCATTCCATCTATACATAGAATTTCTTTAGTATCATCTGTCTCTGTCATCTTCCCCTGATTTTGTTCCTTTACATTCTCTTATTTTTCTTCCTTTTTTCAACACTGTGACTTTCTGACACCTTTAATCCTTCTCTTGATATGCTGGGCCTATTTGGGTCCCAACCTGACACATCCTCTTTCAGTCTCCATCCTGCACTTACTAGGGCTTCTGTAACCCACTCCAGATAAACTTTATAATTTTTCAATACAATGTTCATATAAGCCTTCCTCTGTTTCTTGATTTTAACCTTTATTTCCATTGTTTTCTGTCTGGAGGCCCCACATTCTTTTCCAACAACCTCTTGTTTTGTTTTTGCACTCATTATTTTTTTTTCTTTACTTTCCAGTTTAGAATGTGGTTTCCTCCTTAGGCCGAGCCATTTCTGACTCACTCTGGCCTTCCCTTTTAAGGTTTCTCTGTCATTTATACAGTCCTCAGAACCTGCAGGCCCGACACCCTTTGATGCTGCTGTGTCCTTTTGTTGCAGCTTATTCTGACAGGCTTCAGGCCTGTCATTCTCACCATCTGACATACATTCTGCCTGCTTCTGTTTTAACAGCTTCTCATCATCTCTTGTTTTGTTTACTGAAAGATCTTTCGTGTCCACAGGAATAGAAACTTTTTACTTATGTTTTGAGTTTTAGCATTCTCCATCTCCATGGAAGATTGCTCACCTTCTAGTCTGCTTCTGTTGTCTTTACTTATTCTTTGTTGTTTCTTTTCCTCGCTTTGCCTTCTCCATTCTCCTGCAATCCATGGCCTCTAGTAGAATAAAGACTGAGAAGGAGGCCCTCTCCCCACTCTCCAACATTGCATTTTTTCACACCTCTTTATGAACAGTACAGCTGTCATTTTCTGCATCCTGCCCTAAATGTGTTTTCATACATTCGGCTCACAAAGGCGAAGTCGTTGTAGGAAAACAATGCTCGGGACAGAGTAAGAAAATCACAGTAACACTGTTCATGAGCAGAGGTCCCAAAATGCCTATGTTGAATATTTGGTGACAAAATTCCACAAAATGACTATGTTATGAGCATGCATTGTGCAGTTTCCATACACAGTCCTAACTTTGAGAATTTTTAATATTTTTACTTCAGATTTTCAACATTGCCATTTTTGCACATCTCCTTATGAACAGTACAGCTGTCATTTTTCACATCTTGCCCAAAATGTGGTTTTGTACATCTGGGAAACAGTGGCACAGTCACAGTGGAAAATCAATGTTCAGAACAGATTAAAGAAAATCATGGTGCCACTGTTCATGAGCAGAGGTTTCAAGATGCCTATGTTAAAAATTTGGTGAAAGAATTCAAAAAATGACTGTGTTATGAGTGTGCATTGAACAATTTTCACTCACCCTCATAACTTCAAGAATTTTTAATATTTACACTGCAGATTTTAAAAATTGCCATCTTTTCACACCACCTTATAAATGGTGCAGCTCTTATTTTTCACATCTTGCCTGAACTGTGTTTTTACACATGGTGCAGGATGGTGCGGTCACTGTGGGAAATCAACATTCCGGGCAGATTAACAAAATTACTGTGTTACTGTTCATGAACAGATGTCCCAAATGCTTTCATGAGGTGGGGTAACAAAGAGGCCATGTTGAAAATTTGGAGTGCAAATACCAATAAATGCTCAGGGTGTTAGGGTTTCTAACCATAATGTCCCACCTTGTCCAGACTAACAGGTGTCAGGGAAGTGCTTTTGGATTGTCAGCTACAATGCTCATGCCATTGCACCCCCACCCCTATGCTGCAGCCACTGACAGGCATCAAGGTGTGCCTTGGACTTTTCAGCCCCAAAGTTCACTGCATTCTCCCATACTGCACCCATCTCAACATACCTCCTTATGGAATGGGGTGAGCATAAAGCCAGATGACCACAAGGCACAACATGACACTTATCAGAGTCTGCAGAGTAGGGTGAGGTGAAATGGCATGAGCGTTATGGCAGACAACCCAAAGGCACACATCAATGCCTATCACTATCTACAGGGTGGGATGGGGTTGACATTGTTTCCATACTTCACTGCCATTCCTATTATGCATCTCTCTAACTCCAGCACTACCAATGCCAATGCCAGCAAGACAACATTCGGCATTGACAAATGTTTGTTTCACATGTTATGGCAACATGAGAAGGCGATGCCATTCTGGCATATTGTGAAAACAAGATTGGACCCTTCTTTTCCATTGGATGACTGGTTTACTATGGAAATTTGTATTTTAGGTTGGTACAGGGATATTCCATTTACATAGCAATGAAATTGTATTGATCTCATATCAGCTGATGCAAAACTTATTATATTACAGCATTGGCTTGATCAACTTCCTGCTTGTTCTAAATGGCATACAGAACTCCACAGAGCATTACATGTAAAATTGCACATTTCAAATGTTCATCATAAGCATTCAGCTTTTTTGGAATGGTATCCATTACGTGCCTGATTATTGGCACTATAATTGATGTACAGAATTTAGTGGCCCAGATATTCAAACTGCACCCAAAAAGTGCGCAATAGCAGGAGCAAACACAAGTCCATTGCGCCCATGCGCAAGAGGCGTTATATTCAAAAACTGAGCCGGCCAAGATGCGCCTACAGCCGATGACTGAATTTTGCACCACCTGCGCCATAGCACAAGTAGGGAGGGGAAGCTGAGCAGATCTGATGCGCCATAGCGCAACAAGAGATGTTCAGCTGAGCAGTCCAGAGGCACCATAGCGCAACCAGGGATGCCCCCAGCAGCAGTGCAGCAATGCAACTGCACAACCAGGGATGTGGAGCCCACCACCCATGCCACAGATGGGCAGAGGAACATACAGCAGAACAGACATCATCCCCCTACACCCCATGCACTGCACAACTGGGGGAGAGCTGGAATAACCACTGGCCCATGAAGACAAGCAACCAACCCACAGCTGGGCCATGGTGCCCCATCACACCCCCTGGCAAGCTGTGACCAGCACACAAGGAGGGCCGACCACCCCGTGCCACACCATCCCCCCAATGCAGAGGACACCTGCACCATGACCCCCAGACACCATGCCCAGGAGCAGCGTCCACCACTGCAGGAAACCCCATGCACACCACCACCCCCACTGTGACAATGCAACCCTGTGCACCACAGAACCATGCAAGGTAGCCCCACCATGAACACCCATAGGCGGGTGGCAGAACACAGCGATGCAACAACGGCATACACAGTGCCACCACGCACAGCCCCCCCAAGGTACAGCTGAGAGACCAACCATGCGTCGGCACACGAGGTACCCCACACGTGACAAGGCATGCCCTGAACACCACCACCAGTGGTACAGCACCTTGCACACCCTCCCAAGGACACACCCCAACCCAGCACTGGCCACAACAGCCAGTGCAGACACCCACAGTGGTGCGTGGAAGCATGCACCACACCAGATGCAACACAGTGCATGGACAAACACCCACCCATACCCAAGGGCACAACAACACAGGGATGCAGTAGCGGGGCAACCAAGCCCGCAACATGGGCCCATGAAAACCGTGTACACACAGCCTGCAGTCCTCCATGACACAGGAGTGGCAGCCACCCTGCGCAGGCACTGTGGACCTGTACACCACCATCATTTGCCCAGAGCACAAGTCACAGACAGTGGTGCACATCTCCTGCAACACACACAAGCCACAGCACGGAGGTGAGACAACAACCGCGGAGGCCACAGTGTCACCTGAGGCAGACATGCACCACACCAGTGACAGGAGGCAATCCAGCATTGTGACAGGTACAGTGGCTGCCCTGCATGGACAGCCACCACTGACATGCCAGCAGACTGTGCAGGTCACAGACATGCAAGGGTGTCAGCTGCACAGGCCATGGACTGGCTGACAGGGGCACTATGGACACAGAGCATGCACCATGGACCACTGCACACAGTCATCCAGTGCACAGGGAACAACACACACACACCACAGACACTGACTGAGAGCTACTCCCACACCATAGTCACTTCCCCATGGACACACACACACATACCCATGACTGCACCACCCCTGATGCCATGCACACCACTGCAGCTGAGCACCTATAGCCCACTGCAAATCAGAGACTACCACAGTGTTCATATCAAAAGATCTGTATTCAAAAATATCAAAAAGAACTATTTACAAAACTATGTACAAATGTGGGGAGGGCCACAAACAAGGTGGGGGTGGGTAAGGGGTGGGGTGAACAAATGGGACAGGAAAGGAGGGGTGTGAGGGTGGGTCCAGGGGGGTAGGGGAAATCAGGGGCAGAAGGATGATCAATGGGAGCCCTGCTCCCCACTCCAGCTGCCCTGCCTCCTGGGTCTTCTCCAGACCCCAAGCCTGTCAATCCTTTGCAGGATCTCTAATGATGCCCATGCCACATTGAGTATCTCTTGCAGTGCCTCCTGTATTTCCTGAAGCTGGCGAACACCTAGGACAAGGGAGCACAGTCAATAGGTGTGACTGCACAGCCCCATACAGCCCACCAACTGTGCATGGCATAAAGCCATGGGACATGCCTCTGTGATGGTGTGTGACCACCCACAGTGATCACGTCCACAAGACCTGCCCATCCAGGTGCATACAGCCATGTGGACCGCTGCACACACCCACCGGCCAAGTCATGCACAGCACTACCGTGGCTGTTTAGTGACATGGCTATATGGTGCGAAGGCAGTGGCACAGCCATGTATCCGGTGCACACATGAACCACCATCGATGCACTCCCAGACATGCATTGCCACTGGACAGTGCTGACTGTAACAAGTTGCGTGCATGGCAGAGGTGTCAATGGATGGTGGCCATGCCCCGCTGCCCACCCTGTTACACAGCATGCAATAGTTATCATGGAGGTATGGCACTCACCATCATCAGGCCAGTCCCTCTGGTGCTGTGGACCATCGCCCCTCCTACCAGCCCTGTTGTCCTGCTGGCACCTCATCTCCCTGGCCAGATGCCTCTCTTCTGGCCCTGTGGTGCAAACGTGGAGAGAGGAACATCAGCACAATCCTGTAGCAAAGTCCCCCCTGCCCCAATGTGTGTGCACTCCCACCCAGCCAGACCCACCACCCCACACCCTGATACCACCACAGCCAACACCAGATGGTCCCTCCCCCATGTTCTGGACACATATATCCGTGATACCCATATGGAAGATAAAAGTGTGTGGACATAACACCTACCTGGCCATGGCACCGTGCCCCTCCTGGCACGTGCCTGCAGGTGGGCAAGCAGGTCCGGTTCCCTCCTCCTCATGTTGCCATACCTGTGGCAGCACTGCTCCACCATCCACCCCCTTCCTGTGGCTTCCTCCAGGGTGTCATCCACCTCCTCCCATGCCTGGCTCCTGGACCTGTCCAGGGGGGTCTTCCCAAACAGTGGGCCATAAAGTGGCACAACAATGGCCACCAGGTTGGCAAGTTCAATTTGGGTCCACTGGGCAGCCCTCCTCCTCGCAATCTCACTTGCTCAGTCAGCTCAAAATGCTGCTCTGCAGCACGGCTCCACTACGTGCAGATGCTGCGCGGTACAGCGCTGCCATTCCCTATCGCTCTGTCAACAAACAGCGCAATAGTGGTGCATCCATGCCTGATGCATGGCTCCTATGGGGAAAAGGTCAGACACAGGGTCAAGGGTCTGTGGCGCATGGACAGGCACAGCACCATTGGAACCCAATTCGTGTAGCACGATTGGGTGCCTGTGTGCTACCTCCAGTAGCGGCCTACCGCGCTGTTGCCCCAGTGCGCCTATGATGCCCCAGTGCCACAGCGCCATATAGGCGAACATCGCTGTAGCGCCACTGGCACAATGGTGGCCATGCCCTGCATTGCCTCCCATGCACAGCACATCAGCAGCACAGCAGATGCCTGCGTCAGCAACCCGGGCATGCACAGTGAGGTGTGTACTGCGTATGTCACAGAACTGCGCCCTTGGCTCAGCACATTCAGCACAATTGCACAAATCGCAACAGTGCGATATTCAGTCATCATATGCAAATCAGCTAATCAGCCATTCAATGGCGCAGCACTGCAATTTGCATCCACTTAAAGTTGCGCCTCACCTCATTTGCATGGGTTGCTCTTTAAAAGTGCAACATTGGGCTGCACTTGCCATAGTCAGTTACTGCAGTCTATTGGTGAGTTGCATGCTGTTTGGGAGTGTGAACTGTGGATTTTGGGACATGCATGGGACTGCACAGTCACAGGTAACAACTTTCATTCTTACAGGCTAAATAATGACCGATCAAGTTGTGGGAGAGGAGGAACACAGTGGTGGGAGGAGGAGAAGGAGGTCTAATTTCACCAAGGCCAAGACAGATGCCCTGTTTGAGGCCTACCTGGATCAGGAGCTACTTCTCAGCGGATGGCAGGGAACACCACAGGCCTGCGCTGCTGCATGGAAGGAGGTGGCGCATGCAGTGAACCTGCATGGCAGCCACCAGCACTCCATGCAGGAGTGCAAGAAGAAGATGGACACAGACAGGAGGAGGATAAAGGAGAAGGTGGCTGCCATCAGGGCAGCATGAGCTGCAACAGGTGGGGGACAGCCGGAGGTGATACACCTGACCCCACAGGAGGAGAGGGTTGCTGAAAGCATGCAGAGTTGTGTCACTGAGGGTGTTCCAGGTGGTGGCTTCCAGATGGGTGGTAGCCCATCACTGCATGGTAGGTCATGGTCTGTCTATTGGAGAGGGCAGGGTAGGTCACATGCAGTAACGCGACTTTGTTTTCCCTTACAGATCCTGAGCATCTGCATGGGTCAGCGGTGGTGGGCCTGTCCACTGAGGACAGTCAGATGGAGATGGAGGAGGGACGTGGCTCGGTGTGACAGTGGGTCCGCCTGGCTGTCCAGACTGATGTTGTTGGAACAGCTGCGGAGGAGTCCCTGCCCGTGTCCCAGCGTGCCAGCATCCATGGATGCCAACATGCTGTGACTCGGGCTGGTGCCGGGTCCATCACCGATGATGATGTCACTAACGGCATGGGCAGTGACATGTGTGTGCCACGGGATGGCCACACAGCAGGTAACATCGCAGCCATGGCTGTGGGTGGTGCCACCGTGGAGGCCTGGGTGTCATCACAGTCCCAGCCTGTGCCTGTCAGCACCAGTGGGGCAGCACTGGTGTGTGTACAGGACAGTGGGACTGTTGCGGCCACTGCAGCGGCACCAGTGAGCCCTGGTGAGCGGCAGCCAGAGGGGCAGCATCAGCAGTCGGCCAATGGGCTTGGGGGTACAGGGTCAGGGGGCGGCATCAGTGCACCACCTGTGGACATGCCCAGACCTGGTCCTGGTGTGCAGTGCCCACCCTCAAGGGGTGCTGGGCATCAGGGCTGCACACACCCTGAGAGACAGGATGCCGAGAGGCAGATGACCTCTTGGATGAGCACACCCGCCTGCAAGCATCAGTCAACCAGCAGGCGGCTTACCGCGCGTGGATGAATCACTGCAGTGGCTCTGGAGCGGGCAGAGGAGCGTCACAGCAGAGACACCACTCTGATCCTGGCAGGGATGGACCGGTTGTGGGAGGATGTGACCGCTGCCATTGACAGGCAGACACAGGCATTCACTGCTGTCATGGCCACAATGGGCATACAGTCATTTGCCCATGCATCGCAGACACCATGCAGTGCACTGTCAACCCCCCATTCCTGGCGTCATGTGACAACCTCCTTGTCGACACCGGGTTCAGCTGTGGGCATCCCGAGCATGCCTGGCGTAGGCATGTTTGGTGTGCAGCACACTCCTGTGTGAGCACAGTCACGTTCACACAGTGGAACCCCTGGGGGACCATCGGTGCCACCCCATGAGGCCAGTGGTCAGCCTGTCAGTGCTGGCGGGTCTTAGTGGGGCCACACACGCATCTGTGGCAGCCGGGGCACTGTGGCGCGTGACTGACCTGTCTCCCAACATAGCTACTGTCTGGTGCTGCCCTGTGTGCATTGTGTCATTCAGCGGGCATTGCAAGGGTGGGTACCCGGCCCTGCACACAGACACACAGTCCATCTGCACACCCTCCCAGCTGCCATCCACAGTTGCGTGTGCATGATGATGCCTGCATTGCGCTGTACACCAATGTGCAATGGTGTTCAGCATCTGACACACGTACAAGGACAGGCAGTGGGCATGGTGGTCTGTGGACATGTGTGTGGCTAGGGGTGGTGTTCTGGGTCAGTGTGCCTCCTACCCTTTGTGCATGTCTGGTGCGTTGTGTGTGTGTGTGTGTGTCCATCCACATGGCATGTTAGACCTCACCCATCCCTGGTTGTGTGTGTGGTTCCATGCCCAGCCACTTCCCTTGGTGGGATGCACCCCTGGTGTGTGTCCATGCATGTTTGTGGGTTGTGCCTTAGCCACTGTTGGTTGCACATGGCCCCATGACTTACCTGGGTTGGCTGAAGTGCTCTTCCGTGATGGTGTCCCGGTGTAGCTGTGCCAGCCGGAGCAGTCAGGGGTTCTGTTGCCCAAGGGGGGGCTGCCCATCACCATTGTCACCGGCGTCCTCATCGTCCCCATCGCTGTCCCCCTCTTCGACCTGTACGGCTATCCCACTTTCGTTGGCCATGTTGTGCAGGATGCAACAGGCCAGCAATAGCCTGCAGGCCTTTGAGGGGCTGTACTGAAGGGCACCACCGGAGGTGTCCAGGCAGCAGAAATGTGCCTTCAGCATCCCAAACTCCCGCTGGATGACATTATGTGTGGTGGTGTGTGCCTCATTGTAACGTTGCTGCAATGGGGTTGCAGGCTGCCAGTAGGGTGTGAGCAGCCAGGGATGGTGTGGATATCCACTGTCACCTGTGTGTAGAGGGTGGAGGTTAGTTTGGTGATCAGCATCACCCTGCCCGGGGCCATGAAGGCCACTACCAATGTCACCTCTGACCATGCCCCCCCAGGCCCTATGATTGTCTGTGTGGTTTGCATACTCACCCACTAGGTGGCCAGTGGGGATATTCCCACTCTCGAATCTGTGGCACAGTGCCAACTGGTGCCAGATGAAGGCATCATGTGCTCCCCCAGGGTGCGTGGCACAGACATTGATTATGTGCCCCCTGGCATCGCACACCACCTGGCAGTTGATGCTGGCATAGCCCTTGCGATTTATATATGCAGCCCTCTTGGTGCCAGGTGGTGTGCGGATGGCCACATGGGTGCAGTCTATTGCCCCTAGCATGCCAGGCATACATGCTACCCTGTGGAACTCCTGTATGTTTGCTGTGCTCTCCGCCGGTGTGCTGGGGAAATGGATGTACTCCGCAGCATGTGACAGCAGTGCGCTGAGGAATTGGGTGAGGTGGCATGAAGTGGCTGACTGGGTTATGCCTGTGGTGTCCCCAGTTGGTCTCTGGAAGGTACCTGTGGTGAACAAGCACATGCAAGCTGTCACTTTCATCTCCACTGACAGGGCATGGCTCCGTCGTGTGGGTGCCTGCATCACATCACTGTACAGCTCACAGAGTCACCTCAGAATTGCCAATTCAGGTGGTACTGGCCCACAATCTCAGTATCACTGTACAGCTTGAAGCTGGTGTGGACTCGGTACTGCCTGTTGGGGGCATACTGCCAACGGGCCCTTCCACGGCCATGCCCCCTGCTGCCTGCCTTCTCACCCCCCTCTTTATGGCCTCCATCTGGATGGTGGCACTGGCCATGTCCCTGGCTTGTGTTCACCCCCCCGGCAGCTGTTTCTGTATTCCCCCCGCTGTCCTGGCTGCTGCTTCCCTGCACCAGGAACACCTGCCTGTGCTGGCCTCACTGCTGTGTGGTGTACTTCCCCCTTCTGCACTGTGGCTCCCCACACCTTCCCCTGTGCCTGTTGATTCCAGGAGCCCTGTCCTGGCCTGCCCTGCCTGTCCTTGCTGCCCAGTTGTCCCTCTAGACTCTGCCCTCATGTGGCTTCCCTGTAGCGTTCTTGTGCCTCTCCCTTGCTCCCCTTTATTTTGGCTCATTTCCGCTATGGCGCAACTTCCACTTGCTCCCCTATTGCACATGGCGCATGTTGTTGAATATCGCACTGCGCCATTTATGCATGGTTCCTCCCCCTTCAGTTGCGCATGCATTCATTATCATTGTGCTGTTGCTCAGCATGATTTGGGGGCCATAACGCCCCTGCTGAATATCGAGAATGGGCGATTTTTCGGATTTACTAGAAGTTAACCCTTATTGTGCATGGCTCAACTTTTGAATATCTGGGGCAATGTGTCCAGGATATTTTTTTTTTCCATTTGTTGTTGTCAGATTGTGGAAGGCCATTGTTCTTCTTCAGTTTTTTTTTGGGGAGTAGTGATTTTTTTGCGGGGCAGCATCTGTTTGGGTAGGAGGGGGTTTGTTGATAATGGGGGGTTCTGTTTATTGTATTGAGGTTTATTTTTCTTTGTTTTATTTGTATTGGGGTTTTTTTGTGAGGTTTGGGGCATATCTGTTTTGGTGAGAGGAGGTTTGTTGTTAATGGGGTGTTCTTTTTATTGTACTGATGTATTTTTTCTTTGTTTTGTTTGTATTAGAGTTTGTTTTGTTGTTTGTGTATTGCAATATTGAAAATTAATAAAGCATCCATAATAAAAAAAAAGATTTCTGTCACAGGGGTCAAAACTGACCTTTTTCAGCCACTAGCTGGCAGGGCTAGTGGCTAGGAATATCCCCGGCCCAACAGGATTTTCACTAGCCCATCACAAAATGACCAGAAAAATCAACATTGAAATGAATGGACCCATTGAAATGTAAATAGGCCCATTCATTTTAATAGCATTTTTTTCTCAATATTTGTGTAGCAATGACAAATGGTCCTGGCTCACACCAGCCACCTATCCAATAGGAAGGGAAACAGTGGGGGACAAGACTTCTTGTCAGAAGCTCCCAAAGAGGACTGTTGGTGCTACTTTTGTGCTAAGATGATGAAGGAGCAGTCATCAAAATGAGAGGGATGAGGGGGAGGTATAACAGCCTCTCATTTAAAGGAGGTTTAATTTCTGAGTCTGTTTCAGTGGGTGGCAAAGGCAGGAATGTAATACCCCCAAAGTTGGGGCCCTCAGCAAGCTCTATTGCCCTCAGTAAGGTGAACCCAAGTGCCTGTTATAGTTTAGGTGAAAAGGTGGGTGAACAAAGTGGCAGGAGCTCCATAAAAATAAACTGGTTGACTGCAGTTTAAAAAGTATTTTTCTTATGCTGGCCAGTGGTGCTGAGTATCAAGGTGCTGGACACCACACCTTGTGTCTCACCAGAGATCTGGGTTCAGAAGTGAGCTCAGGCAGCCAGAAGTTGGCAGGGAAGGGAGAGGATTGAGTGTCCAATGACAGCTCTCCTCTCCCAGGGTGGGTGGGCATGTCATCCCACTCGTTGACTGTACCCTGGTGGAGGATGGGGAGCAGCACCAGACCATGGGAGACTAGTAGCATGGTGATGTAATATGTTTGCACCTCCATACACATGTGATTAGGGTTGCGAGGTGGCAGGGACAACGAAAAGCAAGAAAATTGGCTGTAGACTCCGTGAAGTCCCTGCTGGCATGGTGGTACACCACCCCCCAGATTGCCATAATTGCCAAGTAATCAGGGATCAGTGTCTGGAGGGAGGGATGACTGCAAGGACCAGGGGTGGATATTGTCAGCATTCCATGAGGATAAATACAATAACAAAATGTTAAAAAGTATTTTTCTCATAATTGCAGCCTTCCCAGTGAAGGTGGCATGAGCCAGTGCCACATCTATGGTTCAGCTCATGCTGCACAGTTGGTTGTTAGGGACTCAGCATCCTGAATGCTAGGGAGGATTCTGAGAGTGGCCAGTAATGGCCACTGGGGAGTTTGAATTGGCTGAGAAGGAGAACAGTCAAGGGGTGCTTTCAAGTGCCCCCAAAAGAAAAAATGTGAAGAAAAAACATGTCTGAAGGGAGAGAGGGGGCACAGGGAGGTAAATTCAGAGCAAAAGGTAGTACCTGTGGTCATCCTCTCATCCATGTTGTGCTCTGAACAGGTATACCTGTTTTTATGTCCCTGGAAATAAATTGGCAAAATCAGGCAGAAAGTCAGGTGGCTTGGTAATGTGGGTCAAAATCGATAGGAATCTGGTTGTGCATTTGATAGTTAGTTACCCATTTGCACATGCCTTTTTATTACAATCTCCCAATCTTTCTTGTTGCTTGTTAAATGTTTATATTCCACCAACCAGCTCCAAATACTTTTCTACCTCTATGTGGGAAGCATTAGATTCTATGTTTCATCATAGCTGGACAACGACATGTTGTGAAAATATTCTTTTGTGTGGTGATGTTAATGTGCATTTAGGCAGCATTGATGGGTATGCTGTCAGTGATATGCACAGTTGGTTATTTAATAATGTATCTAAATTTAGTAGATCCTTTCTGGGTTCAAAATGAAATATCTCTGAGAAAGAAAAACTTATAGAAATACTTACAGCACATAATCTTGCACCCATAAATGGCAGAACTACAGGTGATTTGAAAGGGAACTTCTCCTACTGTAATGCCATGGGTGCTTCAACCCTGAATTTTCTTTTTTGGAATGACTCAATGGAAAATTGTTCATCACTGACAATTCCAGAGAGCGGGGGAGAGCGATCACTTTTCTTTGATTTTGAAATGGGGACTTAAATCTGCTAATAACTCAGCCGAGCTAACTGGCTTTGAAATTAGAAACCAAGCTAAAATCAGATGGGACACAGGGAATATGAAGGCTGTAGTCATGACTATAAAGAAGGCTATTGGTGAACTTGATGCCAATCTTGCAAGTGATCTTACCATAAAATGAATGTCTTAAATTACACTGAAGTGTTTGAACAGTATCAGGGAAATAATTTTAATTAAACACAATGCCAAATGTGGATACAGGGCCCCCACTACCTGGTTTGATAATGAATGCTTTCAAAAGAAGTAAGCATTGACAAAAATGCGTAAGAAATGCCATAATTATGAGAAAGAGGAGTGCATTTAAGTCATTAAATGAGGCAAGAAAAATCTATATAAATTTCCTGAAAAACAAACGCAGGGCCTTTCAACTAAAACAGTGGGAACACATGCTTACAGTAATTCAAAAAAATGATCAGCAATCTTTCTGGCTTTTCATAGCAAGAAGTACTAATAATAGCAAAAAACAATTTGATTCTTATATTCCACTAGAACAATGGATTAACCACTACACTAACCTGTTTGAAATATCTTTGCCCCCACCTCACCAAAAGAAAGGTTAGTGGACGCACTCACTTCCTGCATACCAATAGCAACCTTGGCACAAGGCAAAAAGATTAGGCTCCCCTGTTGATCTTCAAAACTACAAGGCTGCCCATAACAAATGAATCCAGGCCTTTTGCCAAGTGAAATCCCAATATTTCAGGATGGAAATTGTAAACTCCTGGGGCAACACCAGCAAATTTTGGGTGAATATTAAGTCATTAACTGGGAAACCTGACAGGATGACTCTGACAATGCTGAACCTAGACAGGAAAATAACTCAGGACCCCAAGTCTATAGCCAACACCTTCTACAAAGCCTTCACAGACCTCAGTGGTGTGCTTCCCTGAGATTTCTTCAGCCCCATTAATGACAACTTAGGTGCCACTGATACTTACTCAGCCCCCCAAACCCTGCCCCGCCTTTCTACCTCAGAAAGTTAGATTTCTCCTTGTACTATTGATTGTTATATTGTTTAGTGTTATGCTATCCTGCTCTCTGTTAATCTACTTAATTACTTTGTTAACTTACTGACCATGACGTGGAGACTTTGTAAACGAGCTTCTAGCTCAAATGTAGTAATCCAAGACTGTAATAAATAAATATATATATATAAATAAATCTCTTTTTTGACCTGGTATCAATTACATCACAACCAAAGGGGAAATGGAAGTAAACAGAGCATGTTTTAGGCCAGTGACATACCAGGAAATTTATTTTGCAATTGCCAACTTGAAAAAGGAATAGGCTTCTGGGCTTGATTTAATTCCAGCAGAAATCTTCTCGCTGGGCAAAATTACTGGTTCCTTTTTATAATGTATGCATATTAAAGAATTGTTTTCCAGCATCTTGGAAAGGTGCAACCATTGTTTCTATTTTCAAGAAAGGTGAGATCCGACCCCAATGTGCACAGACCTATTTCCCCTCTATACATAAACGGTAACATTTTTTCTAAAATTATACTTGATAGATTACGAGAACAGTTAGTCAAACTAGGCAATATCTCAGAATATCAAGCTGGCTTCTGTTCAGGGCATAGTACTTCAGATAAGTGCTTTATCCTTTTTAACCTGATTTAGAATGCGTATTTTTGAGAAAGCAAAAACCTTTTGTAGCCTTCATTGACTTTAGTGCCACGTTTGATAATATTTCATGCAATAGTCTATGGTGGATAATGTTGCAAAAAGGCTTTCAACCTGAATTGATTAGCATTATAAAAGATCTTTACAGCAAAACTTGGGCACAAATAAGAGTGGGAGTAATGAGGAAACTCTCTGCAAAAATTATGACAAATGAGGTGTCAGACAAGGCTGTGTTATGCTTACATATATAAATAGATATCAGTTACTTGTAAAATTGTTTAATTCTCACTCTGACTATCCACTAATTGGCAAAAGGCCATATTAAGCCTTGGCCTAGGCTGATGACTTTGTCCTGTTTGCTGTAACACAATCAGGGCTTCAAAGAAAATTAAATATATTAAATGATTAAGCACACTCTTACAACTTATGCATAAAAGCAAATAAAAGTCAGGATATGGTGTTTGGCTCCAAGGATACT
Source organism: Neoceratodus forsteri (assembly GCA_016271365.2). NCBI lineage: Eukaryota > Metazoa > Chordata > Ceratodontiformes > Ceratodontidae > Neoceratodus > Neoceratodus forsteri. The sequence goes on from CM057459.1 coordinate 897,945,367, forward strand.
TCTAAATTATCACAAGTAGGGTACAACAAATTAAAGACTGTTAGAACCTACATACATTTAGGCTTAAGCTTTTCAAACAATGGATGTTGGGATCATTATATGAAAACCCAATCTGTAAAACTCAGACAAACAACTGGTGCACTTTTGAAATTTAATGCTAGATATTGGGGCCACAGAGTTTTACATATGCTAAAAGCAATGCAAGCAAGGTATATTCCTCAGGCATTATATGTAAATGAAATATGGGAGTGTGAAAACGCAAAAGCACTAGAAATCCCACTAAACAAATTGCTTAGAGCAGTTCTTGGCCTTGGGGGTTCGATACCTGCTCCCTTAGTTAGAGCCAAATTAGGCTTTCCTAGCCTGGAAGCTTTTTATGTAGCCAGACTAATAGGATACTGGATTAACATTACCAGAATGGATCCCACAGGTTTCCATATGTGTGCCTCATGGAAAAAAAAGAAGTGGATGTCAACAAACAAATTGGTATCAACATCTTGAAAAAGTCTTATATGATCATGAGCTTCAATAGCAAGGAAGCAAGCAAAGTTTTATTTATATTAGATGCCCTTCCAAGGTCCAGGGCACCTTTACAAAAAATGCACATAATATCCAACATAAAATTCATATTCCAATAACTTTAAAACAATAATACAATCAATTAAAATAATTAAAAATTCAATTTCAGTTTTAAAGTGCAGACACATAATCAAATTTTCATAGATCCATCGAACACCTGTGCAAATAAATGGGCCTTAAGGGAATTTTTAAATCCCTCTATGGTCAGGCTATCTCATATCTGACAAGGTAGAGAATTCTACAGGGTAGAAGCCATAAAGGCAAATGATCTACCTCCAGATGGTTTCAGACGTACCCCGGGAATCTCTAGCAATCCCTCATCAGAGGATTAGAGTGAATGGGAGGGGCAGTAGGGAAACAGCAGGTCTTGCAGGTACTTAGGTCCCTGGCCATGAAGGGCTTTATAGGTCAACAATATGACCTTGAAGGTGATCTGCCATTGTACTGGCAGCCAGTGCAGTTCACATAGAACAGGTGTTATATGGCTGGACCTGGGAGCTCCAGTTAACAGCCTTGCCATTGCGTCCTGCATTAGTTGCAATCAGCAGATATCCACCCCCAGGATACCTAGGTAAAGGATGTTGCAGTAATCAAAACAAGTGGTGACAAAGGCATGGACCAGAGTGGAAAGATCTTTGGATGGGACCAGGTGATTTACCGTGGCGATATTCCTTAGATGGTAAAAGGAAGACTCGACTGCAGTCTACACCTGAGCCTTCAGGGTCATGCCTTCATTATATGTCACCCCTAGGTTCCACATCTCGCCCAAGGCATTAAGTGGGACCCCTCCAAGATGTAAACCTGAGGGTTCCCACCCCCCATGTCCCTGTCTTCCTCCGATCAGGGTCCATAACCAGTACCTCCATTTTTCCTGCGTTCAACATCAGCCAGCTCGCACTCATCTAGTCCTATATCTCCTGGAGGCAGTTGTTAAACACTGAGTATCTAACTCCTGGTCAGGTACAAAAGACATGTAGAGTTGAGAATCATCTGCATAGCAGTGAAAACTCAACCAATACTGTCTTATAATGCCTCCCAAAGGCAGCATGTACACTGCAAACACCATGGGGAACAGCACTGATCCCTGTAGGATCCCACAGGGTAGACCCTGAGGAGCCAAAAAATAAACCCTGGACACAACTCTCTAGAAACCTGCTGAGGACTGCCTCCCCCAGTCCACAGAAAAAACACAGGTGCTCAAGCAGCACCTCATGTCCCACACCAGTGTTAAAGGCTGCTGAACTAGTATGTGTATATATATATATCTATATATATATAGATATATATATAGACATTTCTTTTCACTCAGAGGGCATGATAAAGGATGGCCACGGCCTCTAGTGGGGTGAGGGCAAGACCCTGGAGCAAGGGACCGCTGATGGCAGATCTTTCAAATGTACTTAAAATCACTCCAGTAAGGGAGCATAGGGTGAGATGGTGACCCTATTCAAAATTATCTACATTTATTTAAATTCTGATCCTGATTGGAACATAGGCCAGGGGCAGCATTCAAAATAAGTGGTTATCAGAGGCAGAGCAGAGGGCAGGGCAGGCCCCAGATTAGACAGTAAACAGGGCTCCAGAAGGAGCATAGGCAGGGTAAAGCCCCAGTTATAGCCAATCTAGTCAGTTGGGCTACTGAATAATTGCTAGCTGGACCCCAATTTTTTTTTCTATTTATTCAGAAATATGCACCAGGGGGGCCAGTTAGGCGAAGTAAGCCCCAGATTATAAAGTAAGACTGCCCCAGTTGATACAAGTGGCTAGAGTCAGTGTGAATAGTGATGGTGTGCTCTAGGACAGTGGTCCAGTGGTGCAACTACAGGCAGCTAGCCAAATAGTCAAACAAATGAAATTAAGTCACACTCGTGGAACAAAACACAGGACAAAAATTGCCAATTGCTTATTTTAATCCAACTTGGAAGATGTCTGTAAAGACCCCAGATTATAAAGTGAGAGTGCCCCAGGGTGATGCAAGAGGCTAGTAGCCAAGTGGCCACCAGTAGCTAAGCTAAGGCTAGTGTTATAGAGGGCTATGGGTCAGTTACTCTTGTTGGTAGCCCTTGGCTAGGGATGTGGCAGCTATGCTTCTGTGGTGATTAACTGACTAGTGCTACAGCAACTATGCTGTTGGGGTGGCAAACTGTCTGGTCCACTCCCTTCCCCATGCTCCTGACTGAAGCTGACACCCTACTTCACTTTAAATCAGCAAATTCTATGGTTTTACAACACTAGCATGGCTACTGTTTGCCACTTGGCTACTAGCCACTTTTAGCACCTTGGGCACTCTCTCTCTCACTTTATACTGTGGGGCTTACTTCCCCTAACTGGCCCCCACTGCTTATTTCTGAATAACAATAAAAAGAAATCTTTGGGGCAGGCTAGCCCTTATTAACTATCCCAGCTGGTTAGCTTGGCTACAACTGGGGCTTTACGCTGCCTCATACCTCTCAAACTCCTGCTTTGCAAATCAGGGACAGGGCATAAAAAAATCAGGGACAAATTATCAAAATCAGGGACAATTCTCAAAAAATTGTTTAATCAGCCAAAGAACTGTCCTGTAATGTGTGGCTTAATATTGAAAGCATTTTCTTTCTCCCCCCACCTCACTACCCAGCCAACCACTCCTTCAGGTCACCTAGGACCCACTCCAGCACTCTACCCCCGCTGCTAGCCACCACCCCACATGTCAGCCCACCCAGTAACCTGACGTATCCCTTCAATGGACTGGTCTCTCACTCTGAAGGGGAAGGCGCTGGTGGGGACCAGGCAGCGCAACTTACTTGGCCTGGGTGCTGCTGGGGTGGATATGGCTTCTCCAGAGCTTCATGGCAGCAGGGGATTGGCAATTGTCATCCAGTCAGCCAGGGAGCCATTTTCCTGGTCTTCCCCCTTGGTAGCGTGACGTCTGGGATGTCAAGGCAAGAGCCAATGTCTGTCATGCGCCCTACACAGTGGAACCCAACATACTGCCATGCCTCTGGCTTCCACCATAGATCAGCAGACACTGAGCTGTGCACCCCCCCTTCCCCCAGGAGATGGCAAGCCACCATAGGATGCTTGAACCATCTCCCTCCAGCCAGCCCTCCTACACCCGGGTTTGTTCCCAAACCCGGGTCATCAGCGTCGCAATTGGATATCCAACCTCTGCACTGCGGGCTGGCATATAAAAGCATTTTCTGATGGAAGACTAGACTGTAACATGTACTTTTCAGTGAAAATAAATGGCAATAATAAGAGGAACAGAGGATATTCCTGTGGCAAAATCAGGGACAGTTGAGTGGTATGCCCTGTCTTTGCTCCTTCTGGAACCCTATTTCTTATCTAATTCAAGTCCTGCTCTGCCCTCTCTTCCACCTCTGGGAGCTACTTAATGTGAATACTACCCATCCCTGCCCTATGTTCCAAGCATGGAGCATGATTTTAATAAATTTAGGAAATTCTGAATAGGGCTACCCTCTCACCCTATGTTCCCTTATAGGAGCAATTTATATCCATTTGAATAGATCCATCCTCAGGTGGTCCCTCACTCCGGGGCCTTGCCCTGACCCTACAAATGACCACAGACATCCATTATTGCACCTTTGGCATGAAAAGAAACTTCTCTTTTTTTATTATTATTAATTTAAATATTAGTTCAGGAAGCCAGCACCTGCTTTATGGTGCTGCCACCGACTCACTGCTGTGACCTGGGGATCATTTGAGGAGAAATGAGGCAGGTTATGTGGCCTAGATGCCCGGCTGATTTCAGGCAGGTGAGAGATCTTCCCTTGGGTCCTTGCTGGGAAGCTTTCTCTTCTCAACACTCACCCTTCTAACAATGTGGCCATGCTTGTGGGTGCCACCACCAAGGGACTGGCATTTACTTTTTGTTTAAAAAGAAAAACAGAAAATAAGAAATGGGGCTAAAGAGAGCCCACACTGCAGCTGTCAACTACTGCTTCTGGGGACTGCCACAACTACTGGACCACCAACACTGCTTGGACCACTGCGACTGACACAGGGGTGAGAGGAGGAGCATAGGTAATTACCTTTTGCTCTGAATTTACCTCCCTGGATCCCTTGTCTCCCTCAGGCCAAGATTTTCTCCACATTTTTTTGTTCAGGGTACCTGAATGAGTTCCCTGCTTCAAACCAAGCTGTCATTTTGTCATATACAAAGATATAGACATATTTCAGTATTTTGAAATCTTAATGGTTTAATACATTACTATCTATATTGAAGTAGGATTTGATTGTCTCGTAGCATTGTCAGTGATAAAAATACAGTAACTTGCCTGTATTTCTTTTGTATTTTTTTTTATTTTACTACAACTATACAGACTTTTTCTATTCTTTGTGAGAGTCAGGAGCTGATCTATTGGATAAGGTCTTAGTCTTATGTATTTTCAGTTTTGTAAATCCAACCACTGAATGGTAATGTGTGATGGAATTATTGAAATATTTTGCATATAAAATAATAAAAACAAAGAAACAGTACTCTGTACTTTGAAGGCCATGAGTCTTCCGGGGTATGGATGTCATGTACTTTCAGCTTTCTGGATACAGAATATCAGTGATCCATCTTTGGAAGAGAGAGCTAGCTGCTGTGGTTATCCATTTATTGTGTTCTTGAAATAAGTTTAAAGCAGCAGAGCAATAAAAAATATTTTTCTCAAAAAAAGCTAGTTTCCCAGCGACTGTTACTGGCCACTCAGAATCCTCCCTGGTGCTTGGGACGCCGAGTCCATAACAATCAGGGTGTCAATCAACTGTCCAGCATAAGCTGGACCTTAGATGTGGCACTATTTCCTGCCACCTTCACTGGGCAAGCTGCAATAAGGAGCAAAAAAATGTTTTAAACTGCAGGCAAGCAGTTTATTTTAATGGGGCTCATGTCACTTTGTTCACCCCCTGCCACCTAAACTATAAGGGGCACCTGGGGTCACCATACTGGGGCTCACTGGTGGCAATGGAGCTTACTGGGGATCCCATTTATGGGAGTATTTTAGGAGAGCCTGGGGAAGCAGAAACAGCAGAGCAGCCCAAGAAAGCCAGAGCTGCAGCCTCACACCAAAAGGGTCCAGCCACAGGATTGGAAAGAAGGACTAGAATGGCATTGGCACCTTCTAAGGCACATAAAACGTGCTGCCATATTTTGGATGGCAAAAATCACTGCCTCCAGGGGATCGCAATTGGTCTGCATGCAGTTTTGACAGCTTAGCTTGTAATGTCATTGTCAGTGGCTCAGCAGGTAGCACACTTGCCTCTGAGGCTGGGAGAGCAGAAGTCTGTGGGTTCTAGCCCCAAACCAGACACTTGAGTTCAATCCCAATACTGACACTGTAATGCAGCATGAGGGGGTGTTGCACTCCTGAGGTGCCGTCTTTTGGATGAGACGTTAAACTGAGGTTCCATCTGCCTGTTCTGGTGGTAGTTCAGGTGGATGTTAAAGATCCCATGTACTTCTCGAAAAGAGTAGTGGGGTATTTTTTATGTAAACCATAAGAAAATTAAATATAAAGCAATATTTCAACAGACAAACTCATAAGAAGGAAAATCAAAACAAAAAATAATTGTTTCTTCATACAGTAACCCCAAACTTGGTCAACACCCCCCCCCTTTTTCCAAAGAAAAAGCAAAATACATCCATAGTCATAGAAAAACAATGCAAAAACAAATTAATCATTAATAAGTATATATAAGATTATTACCAAAGAATGGAATAAACTGCACACAGCTCTAAATAATAGCAACAAAACTGTAAAAGAAATAAAAAATCTAAAAAAAAGAAAAATAAGGCCACCAGAATACTTCTATTTCCAAACAAACAAACAAAAAAAAAAACATAAAGGAGAGATCCTCAAGGAACATAAAAAAAAAATAAAATAAATAATAAATCAAAACCCCACCAAAGCTTATCCCATTGCTGAACACTAAAACATTCCTTTTCTAGCTGTTTCCATGAAATTAAATTGGCAGTCAACATAAAAAAAGCTCCAAAACCAAAATATGTTGTTGCTGCAAAACCAAATGACACCTGCTAATCCACAACCAATATAAAAAAATGTGCATGAACAATTCGGAATGTACTACAATTTCCTAAAGTATTCAATCCTGTAAAGATATCAAAATACAACATCTATGAACACAGTTCTTACCAGCCCCTTCCATCGTTCTTTCATCACGTCCCAGGACAAATCCACATATGGACAAGTAAAATAAAGATGATCCATAGTTTCAATCTGCATAACGCAACATTCTCTAGAACAATATCTATCAGGTAAAGCTTCATGTTTTTGATTCCCATGAACATTCACCCTGCCGTGAATTCCAAACCATAATGTATTCCACAGTTTGTCAGGAATTCTAACGTCAGAAATGTAAGCAGAAACATTAGTATGATCAAAAACAGAGAACCTTAAAAAAGGAAAATCAGAAAAACATTGAATTTGTATGTCAACATAAAGGGCTTTATGAGAAAGTCTTAAAACTGACTGACAACTCACAGTCCACAAGACAATTTTATCAAAAGCCCCTAAACAATGAGAAATTAATCATGGATTTTGTTTATTTTTGTGCAAAAAACAGATTTCCATTCTAGTAAAACACCTTGTAGAACCTCTAAACCTCAATCTTCCCATAAATGCCCCTTAAGTTGCATCAGTGGTACCAAATTATGATACAAAACATTAAAAAAATAAATAAAAAAATAAAGGATTTATCATCCTAACCCCACCATCAACAATAGCATTATACAATACCATTCTCCTAACCAGGTTAAGATGACTAACCCAAAATCCGTTAAAAAAAACCTTAATAATCATGTTTCTAAAGATTTGGTATAAAGAAAACTGAACTTACAAATAAGGCAGAAGGCAATACTGGACCTTGTGCTCACAAACAGGGACAGTGTGATGGGGTAACAGTGGGAGAGCACCTGGGGAACAGTGACCACCAGTCATTGTGGTTTGAAATCACAGAAAGAGCAGAACCAAACCACACAAAAACACATATCCTGGATTTTAGGGGGGGCAGACTTTGGGAAAATGGGGAGAAACTTGAAAGAGGCATTAAGGGGAATGGGACAGGAATCAGGGGTTGAGGAACAGTGGGCAGTATTTAAAATGGGGATTACAAGAACAACAGAATTATGCATTAAGCAGGTTAACAAGAGGAAAAGGAAGAGGAGACCATTATGGTTTTCCAAAGAGGTAGTAGAGAAAGTGAAAGCCAAAAAGATTGCATTCAGGCAATACAAAAAGACACAGGCAGAAGGGGATAGGGAGAAGTACCAGGAGAAGCAAAGGGAGGCAGGAGGTCAGTAAGGGAAGCCAAAGCTCAGACAGAAGAACACATTGCAAGATCAGTGGGTAGAGGGGACAAAACCTTTTACAGGTACATAAGTAATAAAAGAAAAACAAAGGAAGGGATAGTGAGACTGAAGGGGGAGGATGGGGGCCGCGTGGAGGATGACAACAGTAAAGCTGACATATTGAACAGGTATTTCTGCTCAGTCTTTACTGAGGAAGAGGAGGGTAATGGGTCTGAAGGGAGCACAAGGGATGAGAATGGTGCAGAAATGGACACAAGTCCCTTTACACGAGAAAGGATCCTGAAGGAACTGGAAGTAATAAGAGTTGATAAAGCAATGAGGCCAGATGGGGTGCACCCCAGGGTCCTTAAAGAGCTAAGAGAGGTGGTGGCTGAACCTCTGGCTATCCTGTTTAGCCAATCACTGGAAACAGGAGGTACCAAAGACTGGAGGACAGCAGATGTAGTCCCTTATACAAAAGTGGGAACAAAGAGGAAGCAGGGAACTACAGACCAGTCAGCCTCACCTTGGTAGTGGGGAAGATCATGGAAGCACTACTGAAGAAGAGATTGGTGGAACATCTGGTTGTCAATAGACTACAGGACCCAAGGCAGCATGGTTTCACCAGGGGGAGGTCATGTCAGACCACCTTGTTGAATTGTTTGACTGGGTGACTAGGAAGATGGATCAGGGGAGGGCAGTGGACATGGCCTATCTGGACTTCAGCAAGGCCTTTGACACTGTGCCACATAGAAGACTATTACACAAACTGGGGAATATGGGTGTGGGCAGGACAGTAGTGTGGTGGGTAGGTAACTGGCTGGGTGGCAGGACACAGAGGGTGGTGGTAAATGGCTGTCACTCCACAGAGGAAAAAGTGACTAGTGGGGTACCACAGGGATCAGTGCTGGGACCGGTCCTATTCAACATCTTCATCAGTGACATTGCACAGGACCTAGAAGGCAGAATTTCACTGTTTGCTGATGACACAAAACTCTGTAACAGAGTAGACACACCAGAGGGTGTAGACAGAATGAGAAGGGACCTGCAGAAACTTGAAGAATGGTCAGGGTTTGGCAGTTGAAATTCAATGCAAGGAAGTGCAAGATAATGCATATGGGGCACAAAACCATGGCACAATATATCAGTTGGGGGGTGAGGATATAGCATGCACCAAGCAGGAAAGGGATATTGGGGTTATCATCTCTGATGACCTCAAGGTAGGGAAACAGTGTGACAAGGCAGCAGGTAAAGCAAATAGGATGCTGAGATGTATAGGCAGGGGCATCACCAGCAGGAAAAGGGAGGTCATAATTCCACTATACAAGACACTAGTGAGGCCCCACCTGGAGTACAGTGTACAGTTCTGGAGACCATGCCTATGTAAGGACATAGACAGGGTAGAGAAGGTTCAGAGGAGGGTAACAAAGATGGAGCATGGATTGCATCACAAGTCCTATGAAGACAGGTTGAAGGAACTGAACATGTACTCCCTGGAGGAGAGGAGGGAGAGAGGAGATATGATAGAGACATACAAGTATCTTCCAGGGAGGAACAGGGTGCAGGAACACACTATTTTTAAGTGAAAAAGATGTTCCAGGACTAGAGGGCATGGGATGAAGTTGGAGGGAGGATGATTCAGAGGAAACATGAGGAAGAATTTCTTCACATAATGGGTGGTGGACAGGCGGAACACCCTGCCAGAGGAAGTGGTGGGGGCTGAAACAATCACGGAATTTAAGAATGCATGGGATAGACATAAAGGAATTCTGGAGGTCAGGGGTAAGGGGCAACAGACTTCTAGGAAAACAAACTGAACTTACAAGCTCAAATGGGCAGACTGGGTGGGCCATAGGCCCTTATCTGCCAAAACTGTCTATGTATCTATGTATCTATATTAAATCCACTTCTTCTTCGACAAATGCTATTTATTACATTTCATCACCATCATTGTCCCTTTTTGAATAGGAAGGTCCCAATTATAGCCAGCCATATCTGACCCTTCAAAAAATTTTTCCAAAATACAGCAAGGGGCCCTCACAACTGAAAAAAAACCAGCTTCCTTAGGAAATGTCAGATAACCACCCAGTTGTAAACATATTGTCTTCTCATCATTGAGATGAGCACCAGTGATAGTTATAGTCTGATGATAGATAGTGATAGTCTGGCACTACCAAACAGACATTATCTGCATAAGCTAAAACTTTACAACACTTTCCTAAAGTACCTGAAACCTGTTTATCCCAGGGGATCATTGTAAAATTCATAATATAGGGTCTAAAGCAAAAACATACAATAGGGGTCTCAATGGGCACCCTTGTCGGACTCGTCTATGAATCCTATGAGAGTCCCCCTGCCACCCATTATCACACGGTACTACATAAGCCAAAGAATAACACAACTTCAGCCATTGAATAAAAGGGTCCAGAATATTGTAAGCAGCCAAACAAGACCACAAAAAATGAGTGTGAAACCTCATCAAAGGCTTTTGCCTGGTCTAAACTGAACAAGTATCTCTGCCCATGGTGAGATGTTTTATTTTCTCCCTCCTGTTCCATTAGCTCTCTAAGTACAAACACAGCTTCAGTAATACCATGGCCTGGGACTGAACAAAACTGCACAGGGCATATAAGATTCATCATTACTAAACTAAGTTGATTACAGAGAAGTTTAGCAAATATTTTAAAATCAGTGTTCAGTAATGTGAGAGGTTTCCAATTTCTAATATCTGCCTTATTTCCCTTTTCATAAAGAAAAATCATCAATCCTTCATCCATGGAAATAGGTAAAACATGATCTGAAAGAAAAAATTGTATAGAGAAAGCAACACCATAGGCATAATATCCCATAATATTTTACAAACTTCACTAGATAATCCATGCTCCAGGAGAAACATTAGGATGGAGAGACTTAATTACTGTCCCCAATTCCAATCTAGTAAAAGGTGTTATCAAAGATTTTTGTAAAGATGGAGACAGCCTAGGCAAGTCAACTGCCTGTAACATCTGAGCCGTAAACAGAGACTCCTTAACTGGGGCACCAAATTTATTGTTTATATAAATATCCAAAACCTTCATAATACCTACATTATCAAAAACTTCTTCCCCAGAAGAATTCAACAAACTATGAATCTTCATGTGCTCACGTCTAATTTGACTAGCCATAAAAGGATTAATTTGTTCCTCTTTTCCTTTGGTTCCAAACATCTGTTCTCTTTGTAAAGAATGTAACCTATCATACTGAGAATGCATCATAGTTTGTTTCAATTTTCTGACATCCTCTAAAATCTGCTCTTGTCCAGCAGATTGTTATGAAATTAATTCTCATAATTCACTATGTAGCTTCAAATATTTATCATAATGAGAAGATGCTACAGTAGCACCAGAAGACTGAAAAAAACCCTGTAAACAAGCTTTAAAATCTTCCCACCACAAACCAATATCATCAAATAAAATTATCGTTGACAATTTATCCTGAACAATAATTTTTAAATCTCTCAAAATATTTGCCTGTGTAAACAGGGAGGTATTAATCCTCCACCCTCCTTGTCCTGAAACCCTAGCTGGAGGGTTAAAAATTTCCAGACCAATTAAAGTATGATCAGGGATTCAACTGGGATGTTTAAAACCTTATCCACTATTAAAGACTGATGCAAAAAAATAAAATCAATTCGGGAAGATAAAGTACCTTTAAAGAACATAGGTTTAGCCCTTTTGTGCCCCATAACATGTACATCCTTTAATCCTGCCTGAGTAATAACAAATGTAATAAAAACCCAGTCACAATATTGTTTGACTGATACATGTTGCTGGAAATTAATATTAAAATCACCACAAAAAACACTTGTCTACCAGTATATAAAAAGGTTGCACCTTCTTTAATAGGCCAATACAAAGAGCCTTCATCTGTGGGCTATGTATATATTAATCAATCTGCAACTAATGCCTTGAATAACAACATCAAGCAAAAGTGCTCAGCCAGGATCAATATATATATATATCATTCTAGACACTATAACTGCTTGGGGAAAAAAAAACACACCACTACACATCTCTTCCCCAACAGACCAAAAAGAAGAACCCCAGGCCCAATCCCTAGAAGCAGAATTTATCTCAATCAAAGTATGCAGCCTAGTATCTTGTAGGAAAAACTCCATCAAAACTCAAATGTTACAACACTCCAAAAGTGGATAAACATTTCCTTAATGATTTAATACTATTAACATTGAGGCTAGCCAACCTCAAAGAAAACAGATCGGGGGCTTTAAAAGTTAACCAGTAGATCTAGTGACTCTTTTAAGTTTCTCAAGAAGTTTAGATTTGCCTGCAAACTGATACCCAGTACTAACAGGTGAAAAGTGCTCAGTTGTCTCAGGCAAATCTGTCAGTTCCATAGGGTGCTCCTCATCTACCTGGTCACTCCACGTAGAAAAAGGTGCAAACTGGTTGGATAATGTCAGGGGTGAAACTGGAACACTAAACACAACATCAGCAGAAGAATCTTTAAACACTGGAATATCTGATGTTGTCTCAGAAATACCTGCCTGCTCAATGCCATTCACTAAAGAGGCCTTAGCAATTGTAGCAGCAACAGCAGAAACACCCATGTTAGGTGAAACCATCCTCTCAGGGGTGTGTACCTCTCGTCTGGGTGAGCCCTGAGGAGTCACAAAAATCATTTCTTTCTCTGTAGAATGCAGGTCAAAATTAGGAGGTAGTGGTAAATCAGTTTGTTTATTAGAGGGAATTGAGGTGACATCCAAACATGTAGGATCAGAGTCAGGTACCACAGTTCTGGGCCTATCTCCAGTATAATATCCTCAACCTCTCTCTTTTCTTCTACCTTGAAAGGTAGGTTCAGCCTCTGGGAGAAAAGGATTGTCTACCTTTAGACAAGAAAAAAATCCTGATCTGAGAGGTCATCAGGGCTTCAAATGGCCCAAGTACAGGCAGCATAAACATGATCCCCCTCCACACACAGATCACATTTTGGTGGATCTATACATTGTGCAGCTGTGTGCCCCAACACCCAACACTGGAAACACTTTATATGGTCACAATCTACATTAAGATGAGATAAAGAACCACATTTATAGCAGCTTTTAGGCTGCCCAGCATAGACGATTATACCACTGTCACAACCTAAAAAAAAAAAAAAACTGGGTAAATGTTGAATTCCATCATCATCTTACTTGAGTTGAACCCTTACTGTCCACCCTCCAGTCCAAAATCCATTATCATCCATAATAGGTTTAGGGACATCAAAAATTGAACAACGTTTTTCAAGCCAAAATAAAATATTATCCAATTTCACGCCTTCATTCCTAAAAAGGATGGTCACGGTTTTTATAGTAGGCTTGGTGATGGAAATCGCTATAAAGTCCACCCACACCTCAGAATTCATTACATCATAATACAACTTCCAAAATTTATCAAGAGAAATCCCTGTACAAAAACTAATGTCATAATTATGGTCTCCTGGGGAGTGTATGAAAGCATACACTTCCGCAGGAGTAAATCCCATAGAATCCATCAATAATGTCTTCCCAACCCAAAGTCTATCTGGGACAACTGGTGCTAGACCCTTGTAGTGTAGCCGGACTAAAAACCATTTCTTAGAAGCTTCAGCCCGGTTTCTTAAGTCCAGCATAGGTTTTACGTTGATGGGCTTCAGTATTGTCTTTCCCCATTTGATCAGTTAAAGCTCTTACCTGAGCAGAATCTGGTCTCTGGGCCTGAGAAAAAGCAAATCTTCTAGAAAGTGAATCTCCTGCCATTACCCTTACTATATCACCCGAGAACTGAGTGTCTAATGTAGCAGCTACCTCCTCCGCCTCGCTTCTAGCCAACACAGCCCAAGCCACAGGAGAAACATCCGGAATATGCGTCAGTGGATCAACAATCGGAGTTAACAAAGCTGGCAAACTCTCAGCATTCAATGTGACCAAATCATGGTCTGGAGAGCCAGGAAGGGGAATCATAGGGTCTGGTACTCATATGTCTTTTTGCCGAATCCAACCCGCTCTGGAGAGTGCTTCCCCAGGTGTCCACTGAGCAGAAGAATCCAAAGATCCCGAAGTCCCATTAGAAGTTGTTGGTAAGTCTAAAGGAAGATCTTGTACAGAAGCAGAAGTAGAAATATCCGTAGAGACATCAAATGGAAATCTTTTATGGCCAGAAGAGACTGGACTAGCCACAGGGTGTTTTCTTTTTTTTTCTTCCTCCAATCGCTGTCTGTAAGATTGGAAATCTTTTTCTGCCACAGAGATTAATTCTAATAAATGTGATTTATTTTTTTCTAGCTCCGTTTTTAACTCATCTTCCACTTCCATAAAGTTACCTTCAGGTAAAAAAGGGTCCACACTATCCTCAGCGTAAAAAGCCTTATCCTGGATCATGTTTAACTATTCACCATCGCTGTCTGTAGCACAATCTGGTAAAGGCTCCCAAGGGTCAGTAACACATCCTCCTCCTCCAGTATCCTGAACAAGAATGGGGACCTCCATTCTCTCTGCCGCACTAACAGTGCCACCTGCATAAACAGCAGGGGAATTTCCCCAGTGCCCTGGCCAAATTTCCCCCATTCACTAAAATACTACCAACAGCTTCATCTGGTTCAAGGTCAGTTGGCATTCATCTGTATCCCCCTCCCCCGGGTCATCAGTGAAAATAGGCAGAATATGTCTAGTGCACTTGCCCAGTCAACAAAAACTAAATAAAATAAAATTAAAAAATATCAAAACAGCCTACTGCTATTTGAGGCTATTTCACAAAGGGGAAAAGCGTCAAACCATTGTAAGGTACAAGTACTCCATCCCAGTCATCTGTCACACAATGTACCCCATCTGCACTCCCACCACTAGTGCAAACTAAATTATCTGAGACACTGATCAAAAGAACAAAATGTCACCAGAACCACCCTATCCCTCATGAATTCAATGCCTGTTTTTGCTCAAATGCTGGTAGTTAATATGCTGCCTTACTCATTTGTCAGTAATGTTGGTTTCTGGCATCTGATGAGTAGGGCAGTTCTGAAGTGGAATATTCCATCACAAACATATTTTTCCACAGAGGCTGTACTGGAACTCTATATTGATTTTAAATCATTTGTGTCAAATACCATTAGCCATTGTGCCATAGACACTGTGCACTTTACTACGGATATGTGGAGCAGTGGGCCTGGTGCTGCCTCCTCATTTGCGTGTATTACGTGCCACTGGGCTCGTTTCCCTAATTGTTCTGCAAACCCTTGTCATTCTCCTTCCTGCTTAAACTACCCTTCCCTTGCTGGTATAGGTTGTCATGCCACACTCAGCATGACATGAACAACACACTGCCATCAATATATTGAGTGAGCTTCAAACTCAAGTAGATGCATGACTGATGTCACAGGGTATGAAAGAAGTGTCCACTGCCAGCAACAATGGCAGGAATGTTGGTTTTTTTTTTTGTTAGTTGTTTAACCAGGAGTAGCACACTAAGCTGAAAGCTTTTTTACAGGTGCGACCTGAGAGCACAGGGAAGTTAAGTGACTTGCTCAGGGTCACACAGTATGTAAGTGGAAGCTGTGGGATTCAAACCCAGGTATGGTCTGCTGGATGTCACCAGATTTACAGCTCAGAGCCCTAAACCACTGCGCTATACTACCTTGAGGATGGGACATATACTCATGTGCCAAGCTTTACACACTGCCTTAATTTAATTGTACAGGACAACATCAAGAATAACAAAGAGATTGATGATATGCTTACTTCTGCCTGTCACTAGTGTGCATACTTTAGCCATTCCATAAAGCCGAGGAATCAGCATAAAAAGCTGCAGATGAAAAATGGATTTCCACTGCACCAGCTAAAGCACGAGTTGGCCACGTGGTGGAATTTCACATTATATATGCTTTAATGCTGTTTGAGAAATACAAGGCTTTAACAGACTTTAATATGTGGATCTTGGATTTAATATGTCTGTAAAGCATACAAAAAAAATTTGGTAATACCCTCAAACATTTACTGATAATACTACTGTCAATCACTTTTAATAGTATTGTTTAAGTGTGATAATACTATCATTGCACTCCTCAATGATAGTATTACCACAGTCATCACACAGTGCAAGCGCCCACAAAGATGCCTTCTGCCCCTCACGTCGCCCTAAGGGTGCCTCCTGATTGGCAGTGTTTCATGTGTGGGTGGGCACAACATTTTAAAAAACATGGCAGTTCACTTAGCGAGACTGTAGTCCCTCGCAACATAAAATGTTTCTCTCCCTCAGAAAAATGAGAAACTGCAGCCAAAACAAGTAAAAAGGTAGGACTACCAGCCACTTTTTTTTTTATAAAGTGAACGAAGGCAGGAGAGATGTAACGCAGCAGGATACAATAAGAGCAGCAACAAGGAAGGTGGCAGTTGGCTATGACACAGCATCCATGCCTGAAACTGCAGACTGCCAGCAAGAAAGAAAAAAACAACAAAATCCAAAATCCACATATTAAAAAAAATAACGAATAGGTGCCAGTGCACTATGGTGAGTACCACCTTGAAGTTCTGGACACGGGAACCTCTCGAGCTTCACTCTCGAGGTTCCTATGTGTCCAGAACCTCTCGATGGTATTACTCTCTGGTAATACACTGGCACCTATTCATTATTCTCTTTTTACCATGCTGCACAGAGATCATGACATATCCTGCCTCTCCCTCAGTATGGGTCAGCGGTGCCTAATGGACAGTGTTATCCAAATTCTACAGCCATTTAAACATGCTACTCAAGCTGTTAGTGCTGCAAATGCCTGTATCGGCCAGGCAATACCGCTGATTTGTCTGGTACGGCAGACACTAGTAGACATCAGGTGGCATTTTGACCATAATGGTGATAACACTGGCAGTAAACTAGTAGAGAGGGTAAGAGAATGTGTGTACAGTAACCACTGTCTGTGCAGCATGTTGGAATCCAATGTTTATGGTGTGGCAATATTAGTAGATCCCTGTTATGAGCATGGCATCAGGGATCTACTTCAGGAGGGAGATTTAGATAATAAAACTGAAGTACTGGCAGGCCTTGTGCAGAAACACTTGATAATCTGGCAGCAAGGTAAATACAGTGTGTTGTCCTCCAAAAATGTTTATTTTGAAATACAAAGCAACAAGAAGAAGAAAGCAACAACAATAAAACAGAGGATTGAATGACAAAATTGAAATTAACCATTCCTTAAGAAAAGATTGTTTTCTTTATTAACTGAATGAATCTAGCCTTCTGGTTAAATGGTTCTTATATGTAACACTAATATTTTCTTCTTTATTTTGTTCTTTTTGTCATTTACATACCTACAGATGTGATAAAAGCTTACATTTTCACAGTGGGAGCAAACTCAATTGCAATAATTGTATTGTGCATTTGTCTATATTTGAATATTGGGTGGGTTTGCATAAGTCTACTCTTTTGGTTCCTGATTTTTGCTGTTTGGCAAAATTAGTTTAGAATGCTTCGACTAAATAGTGCTTTTTGACCACTGTGTGTATGATTTTTAGCTGTTTGAAAAGGGTATTAAAGTATTTTTTATGTACAGTACTCTATAATTATGGATCTGGATATGCCGCTGTGTTTAATAGTACAGTTAGTGAAATTCGGTTATGTTTCATGGTGATAATTCATACATTTACTTATTTATTGGTGAGTGATAAAATTGTCTAGCATTTTTCATACAATCTATAATTATGGATCTGGATATGCTGCTATTTTTGACAATACATTTAATGAAATTTAGTTATATTTCATGGTGCTAGTTCATATGTTTGCATGTTTATTGACAAGAAAAAATACCTTCACAGTGCACCCACCTCCTTGTATCATTACTTAACACTCTGAAAAGAGTCTTTAGCTTCACAGTATTACTTCTTCCAGAAAAAAACAGATATATCCAATACTCGCAGTCCAAGTATTCTATTTCAGTAGATAAAAAAGGTTTCCCAGACAGGTAAATCAAACATGAGCAGAGCACACAAAACAACAGTCCAAGTACTGCAAGAGCAATGCTAAGTGACCAGTGAAAAATATTTATTAACAATCATCTTTAATTCTATTCATCTAGTTGTGAGTGTAGTTTATATATTTATATATGTATTTATCCATATCAAGAGGAAGTATTTGAATGTATTTATAGTAACAATGCATTACATTTTTTCATTTATACATATCATGTGTATAACTTGAAAGTTAAGAACTGAACTCCGTGCATGTATTTTTATGTTTGCTTGCACACGTGTGCAAGAAACATAGTGCCATCATCCGAGTTTTTGTAGGTGTGGCACCCTGTCTTCCAATTCAGTCAGTGTGTTTGCAGGTGTGGCCACAGTTCACCAATGAATGCTGCAGCTGTCTATGACAGCAGTTGAAAATGCAGTGGTGTACAGCTGAAAGGGAGAGACCGCTTCGGTGAGCAGCGATAAGATAGTGTTGATTAGCACATGGCCAGCTATCCTGCCTGTATACGTCTCTGCTTTCTCATCCTGGAACATAAATTCAGTTTAAAGTGAACTTTTCCTAGGACTGTCTTTCTGGGAGGAGGCAAGTGACTAAAATGACATCCTTGGAATGCTTCCAAAAAAAGATCTAATTGACATCCTTGGAATGTTGAGTCAGAGTTCAGGGTAGGAGCGGCATTGACAAAAGCAGGAAAACAGAACCCCAAAAAGACTGAAAAGTAGACACAGTTTTCGTCTGTTGGCTCACCTGATCAGTACTGTAATAATATTCCCCAACCCTCTGAGTTTCTCTGAATAGCGCACCCCCCCCACCACACACAGTATGGCTGATGGGGGTGTCCAATCCCCAGTCGGCTCCGCGCTCCCCCCCCAGAGTTCTAGGTGCCACGCTGGGTGCCCACCCCAGTGAGGCACAAATGAGAATGGCATTGGGGTGCCCAATCCCCCATCAGCTCAATTAAACCCCTCCAAAAGAAATAGACTTCCAGTTGCCACGCTGGGAGCCCACCCCAGCATGGCACACATCTGTATGGCCAATGGGGGTGCCCAATCCCCTGTCGGCTCCACTGACATGCCCCAAAAAAATATCTTACAGCTGCCATGGTGGGAGCCCACTCCAGCATGGCACAAGTCCTATGTCATCTTCCTAAAAAGAAAACAAACACCTGAAAAAAAAAAGGCCCCTTGTTGATTGTCTTGCCGCACCAACCTGCACCCAACCTCTGCACATTCACCTCCCCACATCCCCACCCTACCCCGTACTTACCTCTGGAGGCTGGCGCAACGACCTTCAGTGGACCAGGAACATGTCTGCACTCTTCAAAGCCGACCGCAAACTGAAGAAATGCCAGTAAGCTGTATAATGGAATAAATAGGGTTTTTTCAACATTGATGCATATATCAGGCATTTTTTGCAATTTTTGCACCAAATTTTCAACATGGGGTTTTTGGGACCCTTCCTCATGAATTCTGGCACTGTCATGGCATTAATCAGCCCCAAAAGGTGATTTTGTGGTCACTGCATGGAACTACCTTTTGGGACCGATTTACAAAATGACAGTGTCACAGTTCATGAGTGAGACTAAAAACCCTATTGAAATTGTCAATCCCAAAATAACTGATTTATGAGTCTTCGTTTCGCAGTTCCTAAGCACACTCATAAGTGCATGAATTTTTTATATTTTCACTCCAGATTTTCAACATTGCCATTTTACCACACCTCCTTATGAGCAGTATAGCTGCCATTTTTCACATATTGCCCAAAATGTGTTTCCGTTCATGTAGCACACAATGGCACAGTTGGTGTGCGAAATCAATGTTCAGAACAGATTAAGAAAATCACAGTGACACTGTTCATGAGCAGAGGTCTTAAAATGGCTGTGTTAAGAATTTGGTGACAAAAGTCTGTAAAATGACTGTGTTAACAGCGAGCATTGTGCAGTTGCCATGCATTCTCATAAGTTCAGGAATTTGTAATATTTTCAGTCCAGATTTTCACCACTGGCATTTTTCCACACTTCCTTATGAACAGTACAGCTGTCATTTTTCACACCATGGCCAAAATTTGTTTTCGCACTTCCAGTGCAGAAATGCGTGGTTGCTGTGGGAAATCACTGTTCGGGACAGATTAAGAAAATCACAGTGACACTGTTCATGAGCAGAGGTCCCAAAATGCCTGTGTTGAAAATCTGCTGTAAAAATTCCCCAAACTAATTACATTACGGGTGTGTGCTGCAGTTTCTACGCACGCTCGTGACTTCACCAGTTTTTTTAACATTTTCACTGCAGATTTTCAACATTGCCATTTTTTACACCTCCCCATGAACAGTACAGCTGGCATTTTCCACATCCTGTTTGAAATGTGTTTTCACACCTGTGCCAAATGGCAAAGTCACTGTGCAAAATCAGCTTTCAGCTAACAAACTGATATTGCCACTGTTCATGAGGTAGGGGTCCCAAAAAAAACATGTTGAAAATTTGGAGTGAAAATGTCAACGAATGCCCGAGGCATTGAGGTTTCTGACCATAACGCCCCACCCTGTAGAGACTGACAGGCATCAGGGATGTGACTTGGGATTGTCGCCTCTAATGCTTATACCATTCCACCCCCACCCACACCCTGGAACCAGTGAGAGGCATCAAGGTGTGCCTTGGACTCTTCTACCACAAAGTACACCCCATTCTCCTATACAGCACCCATCTTACCGTATTTACTGATGGAATGGGGTGAACATAAGGGCCAAAGACCCCAAGGCACACCATGACACTTGTCGGTGTCTGCAGGGTAGGGTGTGGTGAAATGGCATGGTCATTATGCCTGACAACCCAAAGGCACACCCCAATGCCTGTTAATATCTGCAGGGTGGTGATGGGGTTGGCTTCAGTTCAATACTTCACTGCCATTCCTATTATGCAGCTCTGTAACTCCTACACTACCAATGCCGATGCCAGCAAACTGGTATTGTCACTGTTCATGAGGTAGGGGTCACAAAAAAAACATGTTGAAAACTTGGAGTGAAAATGTCAACGCTTGATGGCAAATGCTTGATATAACTGTGCCTGCTCCTTTAACATCAGTGGATACATTGCAGGTCCTGGATAGCAATGTCAGCCTTTAAAAAAGTGAGCCAATCATGAAACACATCAAGTGACTGCCCCAGGGAGGAAAGAGAAGGATGAGGTTCGAGCCTGGAACCCACCATGATGGGACACTGAATGCTATGCTGTGTTCCTGATTTTTGTTGCCTCTGCCAATTTCTGAAATTTTCTGAACTGTCTTTTGTGCTTTTTATGTATGGTGACTTGGATGCTCTGTGAGTGATTTTTTGTAATTGTTAAACTCACTTTTATGAATAAAGCCCAGCTTTTTTTGCACAGCACACCGTGGTTCAGTTCATTATATAAGAGAAGAGGCTTTAGAAAAAGCTAGCAAGCACTACATATTTGCCTTTGAGCAGGTGCCAGTATCCTTTTTCTTTCTGAATAAAAATATCAACAACAATGACGACAACAACAAGAAAAAAACACACAAAACTATTTACAGTTTACTTTGTTCTTCATGTGGTGGGGGTGGCAATGGGGGTGCTGGTGCACTGTGCCTTGGTGCTGCATGGCCCAGCAGCATACCCAGCTTCTGAAGGATTTGTTGCTGATTGCTCTTTAATTCCTTAATTTCTTTTTCTATACTCTGCAGCCATTTTTTTATGACTTTCAACATGTTTTCTGAAGTTGCAGGGGCTTTCTCAGTCCTGCTGGTACCTGCTCTGAACCACCCTTCTTGCTCCTTCTGCTGCTGCTCTTCGTATTCAATCGACTTTTTGATTGCAGCCTCAATCTCACTCACACGCTTGGCTGCCCTCCTGTTAACCCCTTCTATGGAGTTTTGTCCTCTGCCACTGTAAGTGAATGAATATCAGAACATTATAACACCAATTGAGTGGAAACATCATTTTTATGTTGGCTCGCGCTTGCATGCCAGCCAACATATTGCATTAGTATCAGATATGGAGGCACCGTCAATGTTGGGCGAATGCAGGGCATGCATCAGTAGGTGTGTCCGTCATTCCCCAATAAGCCAGCATGCAGGTGCCATATCAGGAATACATCATGTGGTGAGCACATCTAAGAAAAGGTCTGCTGCAATGAGAGGCAAGCTCGTCATGCAGCAGCACCAAACCACACCCTCCCTATGTGCCTTTCCTGGTGAAGCCCATCAATAAACATGGCAGCACTGACTGCCGCTGCATGGAGAGCCAACTTCAGGGATGCCCAATCCCCTGTTGGCATGCCCCAATCCACTTCATTTGCTGACAGGGGAGCCCACTCCCTGTTGGCATAATGCCCCCCCATTTGTTGTTTGCTGACAGGGGTGCCCAATCCCCTGTTGGCTACAGAACCCCCCCATAAAAAAAACACTAAGGTGGCATGCTGGGAGCCCACCCCAGCATGCCAAATGCCCCTGTAAAATGAAAATGGTCCCGTGATATTTATTTATTTTTTTACAACCTGCATACCAGAAAATGGTCCCTCATCGAGTCAGGTGGCCTTCCCCAACCCATACCCACTCTCTGCACACCCTGCCTCCCCATACACACCCTCACCCCATACTTACCTCCAGAGCATGGCGTGACGATCTTCGATGGACCGGGAATATGTCTGCACTCTTCAACGCTGACTGCAAACTGAAGAAATGCAGTTAAGCTGTATAATGGCATAAATAGGGTTTTTTTTCAACTTTGGTGCATATCTTGGGCATTTTGGGGAATTTTTGTACCAAATTTTCAACATGGGGTTATTGGGACCCCTCCTCATGAATTCAGTCACTGTCATGGCATTATTCAGTCCCAAAAGGTGATTTTGCTGTTGCTGCACAGAATCCTCTTTTGGGACCGATTAATGAATCAGCTGTGCCACTGTTCATGAGGGGGGCTCTCAAAAAGCCTATGCTGCAAATTTGGTTAAAAAAAAATCCAAAAAAATGACTGCTTTATGAATGTGCATTGCCAGTTTCCACGCATGCTCATAACTTTGTGAATTTGTAATATTTTCACTCCAGATTTTCAAAATTGGAATTTTTCCACACCTCCTTATGAACAGTATAGCTGTCATTTTACATATCCTGTCCAAAATGTGTTTTCACATGTCCGGCACAGAATAGCGCTGTCGCTGTGTGAAATCAGTTTTCAGTACAGTCTGAGAAAATGACAGTGACACTGTTCATGAGCAGAGGTCCTAAAATGCCTTTGTTGAAAATGTGGTGCTAAAAGTCCATAAAATGACTGTGTTACACGCATGTATTGCACAGTTTCCATGCACTCTTGTAACTTCTCAAATTTGCAATATTTTCATGACAGATTTTCAACATTGGCATTTTTGCATACCTCCGTATGAACAGTACAGCTGTCATTTTTCACAGCCTGCCCAAAATGTGTTTCTGCACCTGTGGTGCACAATGACGTGGTTACTGTGGGAAATCATCGTTTGGGACAGATTAACAAAATCACAGCACCACTGTTCATGAGGGGAGATCCCAAAATGTATATGTTGAAAATGTAGCTAAAAAAAATCCCCAAAGTAATTGGGTTACAGACGTGTGTTGCACAGTTTTTATGCATGCTCATGACTTCACCAATTTTTCATATTTTCACTCCAGATTTTCAATGTTGCCATTTTTTACACCTCCTCATGAACAATACAGTTGTCATTTTCCATATACTGCCCAAAATGTGTTTTTGTCCCTGTGTCAGCAAATGGCATAGCCACTGTGCAAAACAACCTTTCAGCTAACAAACTGATTGTGCTGCTTTTCATGAGGTGGGGTCTCAGAAAGCCTATGTTGAAAACTTGGAGTGAAAATGCTAACAAATGCCTATGATGTTAGGGTTTCCAACTGTAACACCCCACCCAGTAGAGACTGACAAGCGTTGGGGTGTGACTTGAGATTATTGGCTAAAATACTCATGCCATTCCAACCCCACCCCCACCCTGCAGCCAGTGACAGGCATCAAGGTGTGCCTTGGAGTGTTTGGCCCTAAAGTTCAACCCATTCTCCTGTACTGCACTCATCTCAGTGTATTTCCTTATGGAATGGGGTAAGTATAAGGCCCGAAGACTGCAAAGCACACCATGACACTTATCAGTATCTACAGGGTAGTGTGAGGTAAAATGGCATGAGCGTTATAGCTGACGACCCAAAGGCACATGCCAACCCCTGTCAGTCTCTGCAGGGTGGGGGTGGGGTTGGAGTCAGTTCAATACTTCACTGCTATTCCTATTATGCATCTCTAACTCCTGCACTACCAATGCTAATGCCAGCGAGACAACATTCGGCATTGACAAATGCTTGTTTCAGCTCTGCTCATGTCAGTGTCTCGTATTTAGTATCCCCCTCAACTAACCTTGACTGTATACTCACATTTTAAAGCTGCTTTTGTGCAGTTTGTGTGTCACACTTGCTACATCATGCTTGTGAACTGCACTGAGTAAAACAGGTTTCAGTTTTCTTTTATAACTTTTAGGCAGAGTTACAATATGTACTTTCACAGGCAAGTACTGTGCTGGGGGGACAGGTCAGCTGCAGTACCAACAACGTCTGCAGCTTGATACTTATGCATTTACATTTGTTAGAGTGTCACATTCATTTCTTTTGGGCTGAGTCTAGAGTGCTTGAGGTAATGATCAGTACATTATAGGCTCTTAAGAACACAGGCCAGGGTAACTCTCAGCCAATAAGGGTCCCAGAAACTACATACATATTTTATAACACAGAATATGTCAGGCAGACAGATGACATGCAAGAAGAAAACTTTCTGTGAGCACACTGCATAATAGTTAACACACATTTTTTTAACACCAGTCTGGGGGGTGTTGCCAGGTCAGCAAAATGTTCTTACTGTCTTTTCATGACTACTCCACTTGTCTCCCAGATTGGGTTGACAAAGTAGTCCTTCTCTGCAGACAGAGTCTATGATCCAGTGTGTCATTGCATAATGATTTACAGATATTTGAACAATGCAGAAATATATATGCTGTGACGGACATGTGACCAGAGTGATGTATTAATTTCTTTTGTTAATGTAAGAATGCTTCTGTCATAGCTTCTGCTATTATATGAAGTGCAAGATAATGCATATGGGGCACAAAAACCCTGGCACAATATATCAGTTGGGGGGTGAGGATATAGCATGCACCAAGCAGGAAAGGGATCTTGGGGTTGTCATCTCTGATGACCTCAAGGTAGGGAAACAGTGTGACAAGACAGCAGCTAAAGCAAATAGGATGCTGGGATGTATAGGCAGGGGCATCACCAGCAGGAGAAGGGAGGTCATAATTCCTCTATACAAGACACTAGTGAGGCCCCACCTGGAGTACAGTGTACAGTTCTGGAGACCATACCTACGTAAGGACATAGGGTACAGAAGGTTCAGAGGAGGGCAACAAAGATGGTGCATGGATTGCATCACAAGTCCTATGAAGACAGGTTGAAGGAACTGAACATGTACTCCCTGGAGGAGAGGAGGGAGAGAGGGGATATGATAGAGACATACAAGTATCTTACAGGGAGGAACAGGGTGCAGGAAAACACTATTTTAAGCGAAAAAGATGTTCCAGGACTAGAGGGCATGGGCTGAAGTTGGAGGAGGATGATTCAGAGGAAACATGAGAAGAATTTCTTCACAGAACAGGTGGTGGACAAGTGGAACACCCTGCCAGAGAAGTGGTGGGGGCTGAAACAATTACGGGATTTAAGAATGCATGGGATAGACATAAAGGAATTCTAGAGGTCAGGGGTAAGGGGCAACAGACTTCTAGGAAAACAAACAACTTACAAGCTCAAATGGGCAGACTGGGTGGGCCATAGGCCCTTATCTGCCGACACTGTCTATGTATCTATGTATCTATGTATTTACAAAGGGGGAACAAAAAACATGGCTTTCGGGGCCACATGTCCAGACAAGTCTTAAAGGAAATACTGAGATCTGCTCTGTGGAACTTTGGCATGAGCTAATCTAGGCTGCACATCTTAGAAGATGTGAAGATGCAACTTTGAACACCTCAGACATCCTTAATGCCAAAAATTCTGTAAGGCAGATGGGAGAGTGCCAGACTAAATGCCTTAGCCAGCTTTAAAGGCAAGAAGCATGGGACTACACACTATGGCTGGGAGAGCTCAGTGAAGTTCTGACCCTTATTAAATAAGAACCAGAACATGGTAAAGTTCTGATTAGTTCTAGTTTATTGAACAATATTTGAAAAAGATGCGAACAAATGCATAAAAGTGGCCAAAGTCATTCATATCTGACACAGAGGCCCAAAGGAAATAATTGAATCGATTATTTGTGTGAAAATTGAAGTAAAACTGCTAAATAAAAAAGCAATCGGTCACTACTAGCCCCTTCATGGCTGGCCTATAATGGTGGCATATCCTGCTTGGGCTCATGACATGAGTGTGCTAGGAGAGATGAAGAGAGAGAGAGAGAGACAGACAGACAGATGCACATATCTATATCACAGTACTACCAAGCACTGCAGGCAGCTAAGATTTTTTTTCTATTAATGGCGCAGTGTGGGTATTATTTTGATGGATGTTGAGTCAGAGCAGAACAAGCTAAAGAAACTGTATATGAATGATCAAATGAGCAGCATTAAGAGCCCACCCACCCTACCCATGTGATGCAACTGCTTTACCTGCCAAGGTATACTGTGGTATATGATACACTACCTGGTCCAAGAGCTGCTAATGTTTTCTAGTAGTAGGACTACTTCTACTGAATCTGATCGATATGCTGAATCCTTAAAGAAGAAAAATGAAACACATAGTGATCACCACCCAGGCTGGTAGCCAGTCACACATCGCATTGGTCAAGTGTAGTGCAGTCATAAAAAAGTTTGCTTCTGCCACCTGAAGACCTGATGACATACAACACAATGCAATTATATCCTTCCTAGTTCCACAATTGCTGCCAGCCACTGACAAGTAATTTTAAGTATCAAAAATAAATTATAGTAATAATCTCAGCCCAGTTACTGTAAGTGAGATGTAACCAGGCTAGCATA
This sequence comes from Neoceratodus forsteri, assembly GCA_016271365.2. Classification (NCBI taxonomy): domain Eukaryota; kingdom Metazoa; phylum Chordata; order Ceratodontiformes; family Ceratodontidae; genus Neoceratodus; species Neoceratodus forsteri. Next base: position 897,972,270 of record CM057459.1, read on the forward strand.
CCACACAAACACAAACAATAAAGAAATTATATGAATTTTCAATTTAGTAGCATTTCTTTCTGTGAAGTATTAGCAGCCAGATATGAGGGACATGACAAATATACAAAGAGTATTCAGTTTCTGGGATTCAGGCATCTGCTAAGCCATGCACTGTATCAAAATTAAAACAGTAGTCAGGATCAGTTGCTGAGGGCAAGAAAAGTGACAAGTAGTAGTAGTAAGGACTGGAGTAAGGACAAAAAGTGATAAGTAGCAATCATGACTCGAGAGGACAGGATCTGATAATAGTAGCAGTAGTAGTAGCAATTGTATACAGCAGTATGCTACCTTCCAGATCAGATAGTGGTACCAGGTACCACCAAGTAAGTTTGTGACATGAAATGCAGTTGCTTGCTGTATTTGTTTGGACTCTGAACCCACTGAAGTTATTTTTTTTTCTATTCTGTGCTGCTCATGTCATCATTAAAGTAATAGTGGCCTGGCCTAGTCCGCCCTGACCTGACATGTTGCAATTAATTGCTACCTCATGTAGTAGACCCTATTCTCAAAAGATTTTCAACACAGGCACACAGTCTTGAAAGTGTTTTGTGTTTAGGGCCTGCTCAGAGCATTTAGTGTACGTTTTATTCAGGTACCATATTTGAAATTAAAGTGAGGGAAGCTGACTTAGAGAAATGTGAGTTGCTCAGCACTTTCTGGTGTCAAACAGGATTGTGTGTCAGTAATGACATTACCAGCTGAACAAAACAATCGTTTGGAACAGACACTAGTCAGAGGGCAATTCATGTACATTATTGCAATGTTTATTAAAGCAGGCCACATATTTTGTTTGGATTTGCAGTATTGCAAAGGATCAGCATTCCAGCTAATATTGAGCTCTGCCAGGTACATATCAACAATGGTCTGTGCTGAGGCTGTGTTACAAGAGGCAAATGAAGAAGTTGTTACAGTTACATCTTCTAAGTGACTCCAGAGACATGAAGCTGAACCAAGTGACTGTGGTACAGTGCTATGCTTGGCTAGTAGTGAAGAAGAAGATTTGGCCACAGTGGATGAGGAGGACGAGGGAGAAAATGCCACAACAGTAGAGGATGGGCCGCCTGATGCTGTGCTGTGTTTGTAATGAAGATTCTGAAAGCAGTGCTGTTGTTGTACACTGTCCATGACAGCACACACTGATTCAATTATTTCTTGTTTGTTTATCTCGGAACAAGTGTCATCATCATCACTCAATAGTTGCTTCAGTTTGTATCGTGGGTCCAAGATTGTTGCTTTAATGTAGTACTCAGAATGAAGCATTTTACATAGTTTGTCATCTTCTTCAACATCTTTGATCATACATCTTGTTAGATCTTGTTTTATCTTGGGGGCAACCTGCATGTGTCAGCAGCACCACTGGCAACCTGTGTGATCATGGAACTGTATTGCTTTTCTAACTTTTCCCTAATCAGATTCAATCTGAATTTATACATTTTTATTAGGGCTATCACCTGGCTGAGAGTTGCTGTGTTTGTACTAACCTCCCTGTTGATTTCCTGAAATGACTGGAGCAGGAATATTAGAAACTCTAGCATGGCCCACTGTGGTGGACTAATATAGACATCTGCACCACCAATTTTATTTTCTAAGGTGTACTGCTTGACAGTTTTCTTTTGTTCCAGCAGCATTTGGAACATATAAAAGGTCGAATTCCATCGAGCATAAATGTCTTGGATCAGTCTGTGCAAAGGTAAACTCCGGTCCTGATGTATTTTTTCAAGCAAGTGACAGGCTTCGCTTGGTCGACTGAAATGAGTGCATATTCTTTTAGCAGTGCTAACGAGATCCTTAATCTCCCTGTCCTCATTGAGAAAACTATTAAATTTAAGCAATGCTCAAAGCAGCAGATGTGAACAACCCCCACCCCTCCAAGGCCTTCCTTACGTTGGATCTATTATCTGCAACTATAAAGCCAACTGACAGTCCCTGTGAAGTGAGCTATTGCTGTATTGGTTTTTGGAGCTCTTCATTGATGTTGTATGAGGTATGTTGAGATGGGAAATAAAACATTCTTAGATCAGCAAACTGCGATGCTTCACTGTCCCCAGTCCCATGTAAATTATTGAAACGTGCACAGGGAGAGTCGAGACATATTTGGCTTTATACTCATATGTTTCTGAGATGGCAAGCTGTCTCCTTGAAGGAGGAGGGCTATTGAACACATCGTCACTTTCAGTAACAGTTGGAAGAGTCCTTTGAATGGCAGGACGTGGAGGTGGAAGTGTAGTGCTGTGGAGGCTTCCACTGGTTTCTTCTATGGACGTTACCCCTGAGTGTAGTGAGCTATCACTGTCACTTTCTTTTCAAGACTCACAACTGAACTTCTCAGTAATGTTATGACATCTGTCTAGGTGCCTTTTTAGTCCTGAAGTTCCCAATGCTCCTTTCTTTCCACCCCTGCTGATTGGTCATTTACAAAGAGCGCATGTTGCTATCAATTCATGGGAAGCACTGATGGAGAAGTACGACCAAACAAAATATATTTTTTCATATATTTTCTTAGGAAAGCATGACACCTCAGTCCCTTTTCAGGGTCCACTCACCCCCGGATTTTTCTTGGGACTGTTCCTCTTGTGGTTTATTCCCACTGCCTCGCTCCACAACCAAAACATTTCTGCCTGTTTCTTCCTCATCTGCAATTTCCAACCCCTCCAGTAAACCTTGTGCTGCCTGATCATTCTCTTCATCTTTATTATTAGTATTACCCTTATCGGGTTCAACCTCAGAAGAATTGGATGAGGGACTGGCAGCAGCATAGTGTACAATTGTCATATATCGTTGGGTGCCTTTGTGGATGGTACCACCACACCTTTAATTTTTTTCAACTACGTAACTTTTTTTTTTACTTGGGACTGATGATGACCCAAGACATTCACCTTTTTTGGATTCAAGCTTCGCTTGGAAGACGAAATTTTAGACATGAATAAAATCACTTTTGGTGTTTTGATTTTGTTTTCCCTTTTCAGGCTGATTGCTGTATTTTGCAGTGCCACTGCCTACCTAAGAAACAGAATGTGCCTTATCAACACTTTGATCCATTTTGTAACAAAAGATTCCTCTAGCATGATGTCCTTCTGATGACTCCCACCCACAGGCCAGGGAAAAATTTACTGTTGTGACTTATGACTGTACATTATACACCGCACACCAGCAGCACAGCAGTCCAATACCACTTCCTTCCAAGATTACTGGACTGGCTTTTAGAATAAAGTTACTGTTAAGCGACCAAATTCAGCAACTGTCAAGTGTGCCTCAGAATTTGAATTGGAGATGTAGACACATCTGGTGCATTAGCCACACACAGCACAGTCCCACACTGAGACTTGATTAATGCTTATACTTAATGTAACGCAATATATTATAGAACTAATGATAATAAGGAATAATGGGGAATTAGTGATGATGATGATGACACTTGTGTGTAGTACTTGTACTTCACTTGTGTCATACTGTAAACAGACTGTTCCAAGTCATAAAGTCAGATTATCCCCTGGGCCACCCACAGTCAACAGCACAGGGCAGGTGCATCACCTTGTACTGTATGTTGTTTGTCTGAACAGTATTGTTTTTTAATACATGAAAATGTGAATGAATGTAAGTGAACATGATTCATGATTGGATGGCACAAGTCAAAGATTTATTTTGCCACCCTGCTGCCCTTGTCCTGTACATATAGCCACACCGAAGCAAGGGAAAAAAAATATTTGGGATTTCTGGGACTGTCACATTTATCTTTGGCCACCCTGCCATCTCTATCTCTCTCTCTCTCTCCTCTGGATGTCATAGTCAGCGATTTATTTTGTCACCCTGCTGCCCTTGCCCTGTACACACAGCTTCACTTTAGCCAAGAAAATAAATTTTATTTGGGATTTCTGGGACTGTTGCATTTATCATGGGCCACCCTGTAGTCTCCCTATCTCTCTCTCTCCTCTGGACATCACAGTCAAAGATTTATTTTGCCACCCTGCTGCCCTTGCCCTGTACATATAGCCTCACTGAAGCCAGGAATAAACATTATTTGGGATTTCTGGGACTGTTACATTTATTGTAGGCCACCATGCAGTGTGTCAGTGTGTCTTTGTCTCTGTCTGTCTCTCCCTCTCTCTCTCCCCCTCTCCCTCCCCCCCCGGATGCCACAAAGATTTATTTTTTTCACCCTGCTGCCCTTGCCATGTACACACAGCTGCACTGAAGCCAAGAAGAAACAACTTGGAATGTTATGTAACTAAAATTTCTCTGGACCTGCAGTAGTCTCTCCACCTCTCCTCTGGATCAGGAATGGCACAAGTCAAAGATTATGCCAGCCTGCCCTTTCTTGGTACACACAGCTACACTGTCTGAGGCCAAGAAAAGTAAAAACACATTCATTTGGGATTTTCTGTAACTATAATCTCTCTTGGGTCCCCAGTAGTCTCTCCCTCTCTAATCTGGATCTGGAATGGCACAAGTCAAAGATTTAGCCAGCCTGCCCTTTTTCACATACACACAGCTACACTGTCTGAGGCCAAGAAGAGAAAAAAAAAACTTTTATTTGGAATTTTCTGTAACTGTAATCTCTCTTGGGCCCCCAGCAGTCTCTCCCTCACTCCTCTGAATTTTTATGGAATGGCACAAGTCAAAGACTTTGCCAGCCTGGCCTTGCTCATACACAGTCACACAGTACAGTACTTTGCATTTGCATCTCCCCAGTCACCACTATATCCTCAGTTCTGTCTCCACGAGTCCCAGACCTGCCTTCACCCACCCCAATGATAAGTTACTCTCCCCCTCTTTAATTTCTTCTGTTGTTCCCTCCCCTCTGGCTCAATTGATTTCTGGTGGATTTAAACTTTTTGGGGGGTTTTGGTGTCTGAAGCTGGTGATTTTTTTGAGTTATCTGCTGCTCAGTGCAGCTCCTGCTCCTACTCTTTGCCGGTCCTCCTCTCTCTTCTTAGCTGTGTGGCACACTGGTTATATATGGTGAGTGCACCGGGTGAACTTCTGTTTCCTGATTGGATGCTGCTAGCTGTCTGTACATGCTGATGGTATCTCCATGGAACAAAAAACAAAATCCAGGAAATGGTATCTCCACGGATGCAAAACCAGACTTCTACGGTGAAGTCCATATTTATCCCTGTCCATGGATTGCAGGTTCAATCCGGGGGTCCAGCTGTCCCACAGAACAGTCTGCCCAGCTCTACTACATACCTTGGACTATCTTCAAAGCAGAATCATAAGGGTGGATTTAGCACATTTGGGTGTGAAGGGAGCCAGTTGGCCTGAATGAGGTCATCCCTCTGTATACCCACCCATCTTGCGGTGGGCAGGGATAGCCTGTCACTCAAAGGAGAGAAATCACCTCCCTCAATTAAAAAAAGAATATAACTGAGAGATGAGGTTCATTTCTCTCTCTTGGACTTGTAACATCTGAAGGCCAGGGCCCCTGCCATACAAAGACTAGCTGACTAGTTAAATAGCACAGTAAGGGACAGTGCAACTCTGTAGCTAGGGCAGATGAAGGATATTATGTGAGATTAGCTCAGAATGCTGCTGTAAGCTGTCTGTCTGTTTAACTTAGTTTTATTTTCTATTTCTTAGTAAATGAGCAACCCTTTTGTTTTCCTGTAAATACATCCTGTTGTAAATACTTGTAGTCTTTTAGTGAAGAATCATATTTTCATAGAATCAGTGACTGCTTGTTTTATTTAAGAGGGACAGTCTACTATTTCTGCTTGACTCTATTTGCAGTCAGTCTCTGAAAGGAGCACACTACCCACAGTTACTATATTGACCTTCTTGACCTTGTGCAAAGGAGGAGGAGGAGATAAGAAACAGGTTTCCCTGGGGTCCTGTTGGTAAAACTCCACAGTGGAGGCAGTGAACGTGAAGTCCATGCTGAATGATGTTTGTCACAGCGGAGGCAGTGGTGGGATCTGTGTGGCAACTGGTACCAGTCCAGTGCAGAGCAGTGGACAGTGTGCTTTCTTGTGAGACAAGAACTCTGAGAGAGAGAGAGAGATAGCACACTGGTGATAGAGTGCCAGAAGAAATTTACCTTAATAGTCACAGAACAAGATTCCAAAAAAGCTTGCATTGTTTACTACTGTTTTTTTTTTATTTCTAGACAGCTTAGTGGAGTGTAGCTAGAGAATATGAGCTCCTCAGGCTATGTCAAATTTTAGGTACAGCAGCTTCATGAGCTGTGCATAGGGAGGGGTATTGTCTATGAGGGTAAGATAAAGAGTGCACTCATGGAAGCCCTGGTGGCACATGACTAGCTGCAGGAGGGGCAGACAGTCTCAGATAGACAGGGCCCAATGCCTGGTCAGTAGGCAGTTGCTGAGAACAGTGACAGTTAACAAGACTGAGGTCACAGCAGTTGAGCAAGGGAGGCACCTTGTGGCACAATCTGGGGGAGTATGCAGCCCAATCAATCTCAGCTTGAAATCCTGATGGAAGAGCATGCACTGAGGGATGCTGAACTGCAGAGGGCAAGGCTGGAGGCTGAGGATAGGGAGAGAGCACGCCAGCATGAAATCTGGATGCAGGAGGAGAAAGCAAGTGTGGAGGTAAAGGAACGAGAGAAGGTTCTCCAGCATGAGATCATGATGCAAGAGGATAGAGTAAAGATTTGATAGAATGAGATCCATATGCTAGAAGAAAGAGAGAAGGAATGAGCAGAGACAGCGAGAACAAGCTGAGCAAGAAAGAGAATGACAGTGTAAGATCAAGTTGGTGAAACTGCACCAGCGAACTCCATGGCAATTCATAAGTAATGGCAAGGAGGATTCAACCCATGGATCCATAATTAATTCTAACATATTCCCATAATACAAAGAGGGGATGATCTGGATTTGCATTTAAAATAATTTGAAAGGGTTCGAAGGCAGTTTAAATTAGACAAGGCTGTGTGGATGATCCACCTGTCCCCATTACTTACTGGTTGTGTTTCGCATGCATTTGCTCGAATGGATGATAATGAGTACATGGACTATAATAAAGTTCAAAGAATGTTATTAAAACATTTTGAACTGACTCCTGAGGCCTATGGATGGAAATTTAGAGAGTTAAGAAAAGGCCCAGGAGACAGCTATGTAGAACTGCATGTCCAAATGTATGCTTATTTAGACCATTGGGTAGATGGGGCTAAGGCAAGGATTGTAGACCAAATTAAAAAATTAATTGTAAGGGAACAGTTTCTTAAAATTGTACCTGATGACCTGTGCATATGGCTGCTGGACCAGGCATGCAACTTGGCAAAGGAGGCAGCGGAAACTGTTGATTTGTATGTGACCAGCAGACCACATATGCAGTGTAAGAACTATGAGGGTGGGGCAGCACATGGCTTAAAGAGGACCCAGGAAGGGCAGCCTAAAGGCAACCAGCTTGCACCCAAGCCCAAAACAATACCCACTGGTCTAAGGGGAACAAGGAGCTGGGGGCAATGGAATGCTGGATTTGCCAGAAAGTGGGCCATCTATCCTATGACTGCCCTAAAAACAGGAGTAAAAAGCAAAAGCCTGTGGAAGGAGGAACCAAGACAGTACACTGCAGTTGGTAAACTGTGCACATACTGTAGTGCCACCAAACTCCACCAAGCATATGCACCCTATTCTAGTCAATGGGACAGTAACACAGGGATTAATGGACACTGGTGCCTCCATCTCCATGGTAAGGTAGGATCTGATCCAGACAGAACAGATTCTGCCAGGGCAGTTCTCCAAGATTCAGGGAGTCATGGGTCCAGTGGTCCTAGTGCCAATGGCTTGGGGCATCATAGCTTGGAGGGTTGCCATGTGGTGAAGGAGGTGGGAGTTGTACCTGATCTCTATGTGGATGTGACCATGGAAAATAATTTTACCACAGGGAAAACTTAGTATGTGTTACAACCCATAGCCAGGCAAAAGGGTAAGCTTCTGAGGGTGAGGAGGGGGTGACACAACCTGTGCAGACCCATCCCTCAGCAGCTGAGGAAGTGGCTAGTGAAGGTGAAGGGCTAGCTAGGAGTAGCAGCCCTGAGCCTCAGCTGCAAGCAGAGGAGGTTGCCACGAGGGGAAGCTTTCCTTTTGAAGGAGAACTGGGGAGGGTCAGATGGGAGGAGCTGGGAAGGGATCAGTGAGTTGATTCTACCCTACAAAAACTGAGAGAGATAGCAGATAGTGCTGAGGCTTCTCAGGTGAATAAGAAGTCAGTTTATTGGGAAAATGGGCTGTTGTACAGGGAGTGTACACCACAGAGGGAGTTAGCAGAAGATTTGCTCCTGCAGCTGGTAGTCCACAGGGACTACCAAAAGCAGCTTCTGGTTTTGGCCCATGACATTCCTTTTTCAGGCCCCCTTGGAAATTTACTGCACAAAAAAGCAGCTCACTAGGGGCGTGGCTTGAACACTGAGGAAGATGGCCTCTTGAACCATCGGCTCTATCCCCAGCTACCACTATCCGTACAATACCGCAGACATCCAGGGACCCTCGACCCTCCTCAGGCAACAACATGCTGCCATAGCCTCCTTTCATTGCTCGAAGAGGGTTAAATTGCAGTAAATGATCCAGCATATTGTCCCGTGGTGCCAGTCACTGTGATACCCATCTAATACTTGAGCAGGCCCTGAGACACTGACTTTGCGTGGTGATCCCTGATTCTGTTTAACTGGCAGTGGCCTTAATACAAAACATCTAGCCATATTCAACTGAACTTCTGCAGAGGGATGCGTATCAAATACCTGCCTCCCCTTAATCACTGGGAAACTGCCATGTTCTCAGGATGGCCTTACCTAAATCCCTCGTGCAAGGCCTGGGCACTACCCCAAAGAAGCCCCCATCTCTCCAGTGGATGTAAACACCTCGCTGCAGCACATTACGGTCATGCTAGAGACTCTCCTAACACGGGTAGATACCATTTCTGCTACTTTGTCTGGCACAGTTGCTGAAGTGAGGGTGCTCAATGACAAACTGAATGTCTCGGAATAATGCACAGATGACCTAGAAGCTGGCCAAGCCAAAATACTGCAGCGATTACAGGAACAAGGTGAGAAGCTGACTACCCTGTGGCGATGAGCAGAGGACCAAGGGAACTGTGGGCAACGCAATAACATTAGAATCCTCAGGATTCCTGAGGGTTCTGAAGGCCAGAACACAGAAAAGTTTTTAAATGAAAATGCTTGGGGATAGATGGCATGGACCAAACAGGGTGGAAAGAGCACATTGCATACCCAGTGGTTTTCGTTCCCACAGCGTATCTCCTAGGCCCATCATTGCTTACATATTGTGATACTCCACCAAAGAAAGAGTACTGAGGGCAGTTTGAGACAGGGGTGAACTAATGTGGCATTGGGCTAAAGTATCCTTTTTCAGAGATTTCTCTACAGAGGTGACTGCTCATAGGAAAGCCTTCATACTCATTAACAAATTGCTGGCAGCACAAGGGTTCAAATATGGCTTTAGGAATCTGGCCTACCTTTATGTATCCCGAGATGGCAGGGACATGGAAACTGAGACACTTCGGGAGATTGAAGCCTGGGCCCTCAAATACTGGTCTCAGATGTCTCTCAGTACTGCAACTCCCAAAAGGCTATGGGCTCCAGGACCTAGAACAAGGGACAGGAGGAACCAATCTCCAGGTGATGGTTTCAGGGAGGAGCATAGTTTGGCCGGGACAGTGCTACTGCTAAATGCTCCTCCCATGTCCCCTCCTCACCTGAAGTCACCGGGACTGGACAATAACACCAAAGCAGCCCTTAAATGGCCAACAGGTCAACTCTCCCCCTCTCTACTTCAGCGGGGATCCAATGAAGTGAACCGAGTATGCCAACACTCCTCAAGTGACCAGAGATCATCTACTAAGGAACCAGGAATGGCACCACCTGTAAAGCAGACCAAAGATGAACTCTCCACCCTGGATCAACCTAAGGAGCAAGACATCCCGGACAAACTCATCATGGAGGTGGCAGATATCTCATCCTGGGCAGACTTCCCCTCAGATTTGGTGAACTGTCAGGACTTCTCTAACATCTCAGTTAAATCTGGGTTGCTAACTTTCACAGAAGCATTATCCCAGGCACCACACCTCACACAACAAGACCTGCTGCCTCTGGGGAGTGAGCTCCCAATGACTGAATACATTAAGTCTGTATTGTTTTCTTTCTGGGGCATTTTCTCAGCTCACCCCCTAATATAATGATGCCATTCAGTGAATTCATTGGCGAGGCCCCCCACCCACTGCAGAGGACTGGCAAATGCATACCAATCTCCTAGTGCGACTATGGAGGGTGCCTAAATCCTGAACTTTGGGGCAACTTAACTAATGGCCTCTATACATGGCACAATTAGGGTACCTCTCTTGCCCTCCTGTTGGAGCGGGGCTTCCCCTCTCCTGTCCCATCCAGTGGGTACTCTGGCATTACTCTCACTAAGGGGGTTTGTTAGAAAGCCTAACCTCTTGTAGTAATTGCTGCTTGGCTTTGGGGGACTGCCAAGGATATTGTGCCTAGCTTTGGTCCACATACTGAAAGGAGGGTAGTTAGCCTCACGGGCTACGTATATTCTAAATCCCCCACTGTACCTGAAAGCAATGGAATTTATACTCTCCCTTCCCAACACCCCCTCCTCCTTATTTTGGTTTTCAACCTCCACCTCCTTCCCCCCATTCTGGTTGCCTTATTTTTGTATAATATATGTGATAGCTGGGGATGGAGCTATGTGTTGTTGGTTGGTTAGTCTTCACTTTTCCCCATATAGGTGAACGGTCAGCACGGCTGAGTGCTCCTCTTCGATAGTGCTGAGGACTGCACCCACGTGCGTACACCAATTCACCTTTAGCTTTGTGCTTATATAATCATTTATAGCTCTGAATTTACCAGTGGAAAAAAGTTTTACTAATCTACCCCTTAGTGGGGGAACTGTTGTATTTATCTTCACTTCTAAAAGACAATTACTGTACTTTGCTTGTATACTTAGTGCTTTAACTCAATGGTTCTTACTTTTGTACCAGATTATTATTGCCATTATATCTAATGAACAGAACACCCTTTTTCTTCACTCAGCTGATCCTCCCTCCCTCCTTTGTCTCAGGTAACCTGTCTACTCCTGCTTTTCTATCCATACTGGACCAGGGTGGTGAGTACCTGTACATTATCTAACCTTGGGAACTACAATGCAGAACACTAATACAGGTGTTAAACTTACATCATGGAATGTGAAGGGCTTAAACCACCCGATCAAGTGATCTATGGTCCTTAGACACCTACACTCCTTGCAGGTGGATATTGCGCTTATCCAAGAGACGCACCTCACTGCAAGAACTGTATCATTACTTAAAAGGGTGTGGATAGGTAGTGGCAAGTGGTCTTTGATGCTCAAGGCTGCTGGTTAGTGGTTCAGTTTTTACACCCGGGGGGCCTGTGTGGTGCTAGCAAATGTATACGGCCCAAACATGGACAATCCGGAAGTCCTGCTGAATCTCTACCAGGCCATAGAATCCTTGGTGGTTGAACATCCACGGATCCCAATTATGATTGGAGGTGACTTCATCCTCACCTTAGCTATTTTCCTGGATAAATCCAAACCAACCCCCCAAACACACCATAAACAGTGTTGGCCTTACAGGGAATCATGACGGAGTGGGGAATGACTGACGTATGGCATAGAGATCACCCATTGGGGCGAGACTTCTCCTTTTTTCCTCTGTCTGCACCACATATAGCTGGATTGACTTTTGGCTAGCCAATACCTCTGTGGCCCGAGATATCACTTCCACTAGGATAAACAATATTCTTGTCTCAGACCATGCCCCAGTCTCCTGCCTCTGTACCCTTTCTGGGCAGAGTGGATCTGGTACCCGATGGCGCTGCAATCCCTTACTCCTTAGAGACCCCCACTTTCAATCTATGATACAGGAGACAGCCAGAGAGTATTTGTCACGGAATCAAGCCATGGATACATCCGCTGCTATGGTCTGGGAGACCTTTAAGGCTGTTCTGCTAGAGCAAATTATTGCCTACGTGGCCTAACAAAATAAAGCCAGGAGGGAAGACTTAAATAACCTACAATCTCAACTCTTGCCATTGGAAGCTAGATTCAAGGTATTCACTGCCCATACACCTGATCCAACACTTCTTCAGGAGGTAGTCAGGAAAAAATACTGTATAAACACCATGCTGCAACAAAAAGCAGAAAGGATGTTGCTTAGGTCCAAACACTCTCATTGGGAGGGAGGTAGGAGACAAAGGGGGGAAATGTCTGGCTTTTAAATTAAGGAAACAAAAGGCTGCTTCTCGTATCCATGCTCTTAAGAATTTGAGAGACCTAGTGATCATGGGTCCTAAGCAGATCAATGAATGCATGCAACACTTTTATCAGCAGCTATACCAGTCCCATGCCACCCTGGATCCAAATCAATTGGAGCACCAGCTGGCAAACTTCTGCTCAGCCTCCAGTACCCCTCAACTCCCTGAACATATGGAAAGAGCCTTGGATAAACCCTTCACTGAAATTGAGCTACTGAATGACATAAATCATCTGGCCAAAGGTAAGTCCCCCAGGCCAGACGGTATGACTATGGAATCGTATCAAGTCATGAGTGCAGAAATCAGTACCCCTCTTCTGTCTGTATTTCAGGAGGCTCATGTGACTGGCATTCTCCCTCCCCCACTATGTGCAACGCCCTGATCATCCTCCTTCCAAAGAAATCAGTCGACCCCTTAAATTGTGCCAATTACCACCCTATTTCCCTCATCTTAGTCGATGACAAAATCACAGCCAAGATGCTCGCCACTCGATTGTTGGAGGCTTTACCCTCTGTCATACACCCATCTCAAGTTGGCTTTACTAAAAGGCGGGCTGCTGTCAACAATATTAGACTGGTCTTGAATCTTAAGTGGCTTGCAATGCACTCCATGAACCCAATGACTACGATGGCAGTAGATTTCTCTAACACCTTCAACTCAATAGAATGGTCCTACCTCCATGAAACACTCCAGCTCCATGAGTTTGGTTATACTTTAGGCAATGGGTTTGAGTATTGTACAATGCCCCCTGTGCTAGAATCCTAAAAAACAAGGACATCTCACCCTCCTTTCCACTGCAGCGGGGTACATGGTAGGGTTGTCCCTTGTCCCCTCTCCTATTCCTGGTGGCCTTAGACCCCCTTATATGGAAATTACAAGCCAATGAGGGCATCAAGGGCATACAGGTATGTCAACACATATACCTGACTGCCGCTTATGCGGATGACCTAATTCCAATGTTAAATCACCCAAAGGAAGCCCTTCCCACTGTCTCAGAGACCCTAAGAGAGTTCGCTCAGTTGTCTGGCCTGCAAATCAATCAGAAAAAAACTAGTGTCACCCAACTTAATTTTGCTTGCACAAATGCATACTTGCAGGGTTTAGATTTAACCTGGGCCCCACACAACTTCTCATACCTTGGTATAAATATTACCTTTGACTGGAACCACCTAGAGCATAGGAATTTTAGCCCTTTACTAACTCTGTTAACAATGGAGGTGAACTGCTGGCTCCGCCTCAGCCTCTCCCTCCAAGGTAAAGTGGCCATGATCCAAATGCTTCTCCTACCCAGAGTGGCATACCTTCTCAATAATCTCCCTATCACTCTATGTAGTAAAGTGTTCCATTCCCTAGACAAACTAATGTCTTTTTTTCTCTGGGAAGGTAAGACACCAAGATGGAGCAGCAGTAAAATGCAGGCTCACTGGTCTAAGGGGGGCATGGGACTCCCCTGGTTGCAGGGGTGCCATTGGTCCCATCTTTCTGCCCAAGCTACCAAATGGTTTGTCCCTTCCTCTTCCTCACCTGTCCAATGGGTTTAATTAGAATCTCAACTACTGCAGAATACCCCATTATGTTTATTATTAACAAACACCCCTATAGATTCCAGCAAGCTCACCCTGGTCATGGTGGAGACTAGGAAGGCATGGTTCAGACTTATGGTGGCTTCTAATACTTTGAAAGCAGCAAGCACTATACCATTCCGATACCTGGCTCTTTGGCATAACCAAATCATTACGGTGGACAGTAAGCCACTTTACTGGCCAACATGGGAAAGTAAGGGGATCCGAACTGTCCAAGACCTTTTTGTGCCCAACTCCTCCACACTGATGTCATTTGAACATCTCCAGACCTGCTACTCCCTTCAGACCAATTACTTTTGGAGATACCTGCAGCTGCACAGTGTGGTCCAATCTCTCAATTGGGCACACCTTGTGGATCCCAAGTGGCACTGGCTGGCCTCCTTACACCTAAAACCCTCTTTGCAAGGCTTAGCAGGGTGATTCTACAGTGCATGGCGCGAGGCACAACCTGACCATACTGAATCATGTAGAGCTGCCTGGAATACGAATCTTAATATCCCTATCACTTCAGAAACATGATCCCAATGCCTACATTTAGCACACTCCATGAATAAAGATGTTAAGAGTCAACTAATACAACACAAAATTCTCCTTAGGTGATACCACACTCCTGCTGTCCTCCACTCATGGGGCATTCTCCCTACGCAAAGTTTTGGAGATGTCGGCATGACCCGGCAAATATCCTGCACCTTCTGTGGGAATGTCTGGCCTTAACTCCTTTCTGGTCGACCATAGCAATGGACTGCGCTGGGGTACTAGGACTACCTATTGATATCTCCAATCCATTGCTCCTACTGGGTGAATCTGCTCCCCTGATCCAACTACCAAAGCTGCACATAAACTGACTGTTAGCAGCCCTCCTGGAGGCTAAAAGGATTCTACTCTTGTCCTGGAGACAAACGTCACCTTCATCTGTCTCTCTCTGGCAATCTGCCCTAACTAGAACAGCCACCTTTGAAAGGCTTACTTATGCCAACAGAGGGCAACTCCCTACATATTATATGAAATGGGTTGCATACCTCAATTCCTCTTTATGTAGGCCTCTGCTCCCCGAGTAATCCCCTGCTTACTGAGTACTTCTGCTGTAGAATCTTTACAGACGATTATACACCCAGGACATGAATTTGATTGTTGCTGTGCAGCTGTGACCTCTCCTGCTCAAGTATACATCTCTTTATCTTTAAATATTTTTCTCTATCTTGCTGTTAAACTACTTCTCTGGATGTCCTTGAATGTTATTGGTAAGAGTGACCCTAGGCATTTTGTCATATAGACTGCTGAGTTACTATTAACAAGGATTGTTGTTGTGTCTAGGATCTTACACCGAGGTTATGTTCACACTTAATATTCTTTGTTTAAGCACCTTAAATATGTATGTGCATGTCTTTGGACAGGGAGATTTATGTAACTCCCTATGTTCTGGCAAGATATGCATAACCTGGATTGTTTACTCCGAAAATTTTATACTGTATGTTAAATGTATGTATTTCTCCTTTGATCATGAGGATAATGAATATATCAAAAATATTATATGTTAAAAAAAAAGCAGCTCACTAACAACTTCTTTTGGCCGAGCATGTACACAGACATGGCAAATTACTGTCAGACTTGTCCACAGTGCCAGCGGGTTGGAAAGCTTGGGGACAAGGCTAAGGAAGCTTTGGTGACCCTGCCCATTGTCAATAAACCCTTTAAGATTGCAGCCATGGACATAGTGGGGCTCCTGAGTATGCCAAGTTGCATGGGCAAATGATACATACTGGTTGTTCTGGATTACCCAACCAGGTATGCTGAGGCAGTGGCCATGTCCTCCATTGAGGCAGAAAAGGTGGCTGATGAACTCCTGGGAATCTTTAGCTCAGAAGGGTTTCCCTGAGAGATTTTGTCAGACAAGTGGGCAAATTTCATGTCATCCTTAATGACCAGTTTGTAGGAAAAGTGCGGGGTGAAACATCTCCGTTCTTTGCCCAATCACCCTGATACAAATGGCTTGGTTGAGCATTCAATGGAACCCTTAAAACTAGGTTCATTGCAGACAAGCACAAAAGGCAGTGGGACAAATATTTGCCCCACCACATCTTTGCATACAAAGAAGTCCCACAGGAGTCCAGAGGATTCTTACCCTTTGAGCTTCTGTTTGGTCATAGGGTGGGGGGCCCCTAGATTTAGTCAGAGATGAATGGGAAGGTAACCATGCCACCAATGGGGAGTTCATTGTGGGGTACATCCTAAATTTCAGGGCCAGGCTTAAGGACCACTTAGCCACTGCACAACAGCAACAGAAAGCCTGGTGCGACCGTGGTGTCAGAGCCCAGGAGTACGAAGTTGGACAGCGAGTGATGTTACTTGTCCTAGTCTGGCACAATAAATTGCAGGCAGCATGGGAGAGCCCATTCTCCATAATCAGGAAGCTGAATGATGTTAACTATATAATAGGGCTGCCTGACAGAACTCGCAGGCAGAGGGTATATCATGTGAACATGATTAAGCACTACTATGATAGGGAGGAAATGATCCTGGCCAACTACAGTGCACCAGAGGAGGGGAATGAGGCTGATCTCCTGGTTGAAATCCTTGGGGAAGCCCAGGAAGAATCCTCAGTGAATAACCTGACCCTCTCAGGGCAGCTGACATCTGCCCATGCCGAGGAGATGAAGGGGGTGTGGTGATATTTTGGGGACATGTCCACAAGAAAACTGGAGTGGTGCACAAAATGCCAATGCAGATGGACTGTCAAGGTGGGCTAAATGCATAAAATATTCATTTAGGTGCACGCCAGGCCATACATGAAAGGCAGTGTCTCTTGAGGTTTCCCAAAAGAGACACACCTTAATTTCCTGGGGGGGTGGGGAAGACCAGAGTAATGTATTAATTTATTTTTGTTAATGTATGCATACTTCTGTCATAGCATCTGTTATTTACAAAGGGGACACAAAAAAACATGGCTTTCAGGGTCACATGTCCAGATGAGTCTTAAGGGAAATATTGAGAACTGCTCTGTGGAACTTTCCCATGAGCTAATCCAGGCTGCATATCCTTTTCTGAATGGAAAAATCTGCAGTAAAAATAGGGCATCCAGGCCAGATGGCAGTGGAATGTTTCTTGGGTATGTTAGTGTCCCCTGTATGAAGTAGAGTGACCTTGTTGGACCAGATTTTCTGGCTGGCATCTAGGGCCCACCATACCCCTTCATAGGGTAAGGATACCGACTGAACACCTCATGTCGTCCTCTTGAAGGTGACCCCGCATTCTTTTCAGTTTGCCACATTAATTCTGTGAAAAGTCTGGTAAAATTGTATCACATAGGGACCCTGAAGTCTGGCAGGCCACACTGTAGCCAAAACAATTCAAGAAAGTTAATATCAGTATGGCAGAGATACTCCTGTGACTCTGAGAGCTGCATAGACATTGTGTGCCTTTTTACCTAGGGATAAACCCAGGTTAGATGGCGGTGGGCAGATCCCATGAGAACTGGTAAGATTTGGGCTGCCTGTATAGAGAATAGTGCCATCACCTAAGATGGTGCTAAAATCTCGTGGGAGCATGTGCAAGACTTGAGGGTCTGTTGTTTGGCAGTGCCTTAAGTCTCTCGAGATTTTCAGGTGCTGCTGGGGCTTGTGCACCGAGGAAAGAATGCAGCAGTATGGCCGCGCGGTGTCTCGGGGGGTGTGCTATGATTTATGGCCCCCCGAAACAAAGGTTTTGCGAGTTTCGAGCCCTGGACCTCCGTGGACATCTGGAGAGAGAGTGGGGGATCTCCTCCATGTGTAGAGCGGAGCCGTTGGGTCACTGAGTGATCTAGGGACAAGTAAGTCCTTTGCCCTGCACAGTGTTGTCATGGAAATGTATGTGGCTGGAGTGGGGTTGCAGCATTTACTAGCTTGGAGGTTGCTGCAGGAGGGAGCTCCCATCATAATAAATGGCTGCTAGAGTCCTGGGTGGTTCTAGGGTTAGTATGAGGGAGCAAGGGTTGCTACAGGATGGGTCCAGGCTCACGTTGTAAAGTTTGTTTGATTTGGAGGCTCTAGGTAGAAAACGTCAGGACCCACTGCTGGAGGGGGATGCCTATGGATTCCTTGCCTCGTTGCTGCAGAATTTAAAAGGCAAGCATGGATTTTTTTTGATGCAGCTGCAGGCTGCTACTGTGCATAGTGGGGAGTCCGGTTGGTGAGGGTGTGGGTCATGCTTCTGGAGGGAGACCTCACCCTGTGTACTTTGTCCAGGGAACTGAATCCAGGGAGTGAGCTAAAGCCTAAACTGCTGGAGGGATCCCAGGTCTTGAGTTGCACAGATGGGAATGGAAGATGCTGTGGGTTCAGAACCCGCTACAGGAGGGGGTACCTGTCTCCTGTATAGCACTGTGCAGATTAATTCAGCACACTCTGCTCTAACCTTTTGGTCTAATAGCCTGATGCTGCCGAAATCTTTGGGCTGCTAGTTACCCAAAGCAAGAATAGACACTTGTTTAAATAGGATTCTGTGTTGTATGCAGTTAACCTTATGCTGAGCTATGCTGGCTACCAGGCTGCTTTGTTAGTTGAATGAAGTAAAGGAAAAAATGTACCTGTAATACAGAGAAGTTGTTGAAGGACTGCAAATTGTTGGGAGCATTTAGGAAAACATGGCCAACCTATCTTGATGCATGAAGTAAACTGGAGATAATCTGATGAGCACAGAGGTATGTCCTCACCCACTTGATTTGATTGGATCGTGCATCAACCTATAGGATAGACGAAGAATACCCACTGGTTTCTGATTGCGGAGTACTATAAAGGGTATGAAATATAACCTGGAAGATGTGAAGCTGCAACTTTGAACACCTCAGACGTTTTTGAAGCCAGAGATTCTGTAACATAGATGGGAGAGTGCCAGGCTGAATGCCTTAGCCAGCTTAAAGGCAAGAAGAATGGGGCTATACACCTTGGACTGTCTTCAAAGCAGAATCATAAAAGTGGACAGAGCACATTTGGGTGTGAAGGGAGCCAGCTGGCCTGAAAGAGGTCATCCCTCCATGCACCCACTGATCTGGGGGAGGGCAGGGGTAGCATGTCACTTAAAGGAGAGAAATCACCTCCCACATTCAAAAAAGAATATAACAGAGAAATGAGGTTCATTTCTATCTCATGTACTTTGAACATCTGAAGACCGGGCCCCCTGCCATACAAAGACTAGTTGACTGGTAAAATAGCACAGTAAGGGACAGTGCAACTCTAGCTAGGGCAGGTGAAGGGTTGTAGGTGAGAATAGCTCAGAATTGTGCTGTAAACTATCCGTTTAACTTCGTTTTATTTTTAGATTCTTAGTAAATGTGCTACCCTTTTGTTTTCCTGTAAATACATCCTGCTGTAAATACTTGTAGTCTTTTAGTAAAGATTCATATTTTCATAGAATTAGTGACTGCTTGTTTTATTTGAAAGGGTAATTCTACTGTTTCTGCTGGAGTCTGCTTGCAGTCTGTCTTTGAAGGGGCACTCTACCCACAGTTACTGTGTTGACCTTCTTGACCTTGTGCAAAGGAGGAGGTAAGTGCAGGATCCTTTAGAGTGCAGGTTGTTTAGGTTTTAAAGTATTACAGTTCTCTGCATAGAGTAGGTTTCATTTGTGCCACAGTTGTAAGCTGTAACCTGCAAATAATCCCATTTCTGTTTCACTTTCTCTGCTTCTTGCTTGAATTTTTTGCCTACCCCCATCCCCCACCCCCAGCCTTTATTAAATACTCTCTCTCCCTCCCCCCTCAGCATAGCCCCTAGGCAATCTTCATCCTCCCCTCTCAATAATATTGCAACTCCCCTTAAAGATACAGAATGCAGTCATAGGGCCTAACACTTGTTGGTGTTAATCTTAACTCTTAAAGTTAAAAGACACCACACTGAACTCTAAACCTGCTTAATTTCTCCCCATTCTAAAGGTGTCCCCATGTCTACTCATTTTCTACTCTCAGAAGACACCACACGGAACTCTAAACAGCAGGTTGCTGCCTCACTTCTGGTATGCACCCCCACAGCCTTGTACCTGCTGTGACCCCAACGCCCACTGACAACCATGACCACCTCTTTATACACAGCTGGTCTAGCACTGCTTGTGACATTACTACTACTTATTCAGCCCGTATGCTCACCGACCCCTCCCATCCTTCTCATGTCAGATGTACCCCTCGGACCTCCCTCCACCCACCTCTCCCCCACTCTGAGAACCCCCTCAGCCCCCCAACCCCCTGCTCCCTTCACCATGATGCTGTTCTCCCTCAATTCCCCTGACCTTTGCTCTACCTCAGCTTCCAGCCCTCAGCTCCCCACCCATCCCCTGCTCATTCCCCATAAAGTCCACCTACAGTCATCATCCAGCAATTAATAAATGCCTCTCAGTTCTCCTCAGAATAATCTCCCTACTACTCTTGCTGTCTGGTAACATCCATCCCAACTCAGGCCCTGCTACCTCCAACCAGCTGCAGACCTCCCCACCCCCGGGCTACGAGTCGCTTCCATGAACATCTGCAGCCTCTTGAAGAAGAATACATCCCTCCAATGCCGGCTAGTGCAACACCAACCGGACGTACTGGCATTGGTGGAAACTTGGCTCTCTAAAATGACCCCTGACTCCTTCATCACTCTCCCCAGCTACTCCCTGTTCAGGGAGAATAGAGTGCGAAAGTGTGGTGGTGGCTATGCTTTGTACATCCGAGACTCCATGCTGTGCCAAGCACTCCCCGCCCCTACGCTGGACCACGGGGCACAAGCTCTCTCCCTAAAACTCATTCCTGATCCTGCCAGGGTGGCCCTTATTATCACCATGGCTTATATCCCACCATGAAACCAAACCCCTGCAATCCTTTCCCTCTTCGATTACCTCTCTAGCCTCCCCCATAAAGTAGAACAGATACTGGTGGGCGATCTCAATGTAAACTCGCCCACCAGCTCAGCAGCCCATGCCAAGGACACTTTTGCGGCCCTAGACCTAACTCAGTTGGTAACACAACCTACAGTCTAGCCCCTCAAGCGGCTCACACACCCTGCTAGACATCCTTCTAACCAATTGCCCCCACAGAATCACGGGCATTGTGTTCTTCCCTAACTCGCTGAGGGTCCACTCTCCAATACTCTTCACCTGGTCCTGTCAGATACCCAAACCACCACCCAGCTTTGTTTCCCATCACCGTTTATGACTTGGCAGCCTCAGTAAGCTCAAACACTACCTAACCTACTGGGATTGGCCCCCCATAAAACTGACCCAGAACATAGATGAGGCCCTCAACTACTTCACTAGCTCTCTCAACAAGGCCTGTGACATATTTGCCCCATTTGTCAAAACCCATACCAACAAGCGTAATGTGCCTTGGGTAACTCCTATACTTCTTCAACAACTGCAACTGAGGGACAACCTTTGGCACAAAGCTGCCACCTCTGGCAAACAGACAGATGAACAAGCCTATAATACTGAGCATAACAGATGCACCTGGGCCATATGTAAAGACAAGGCAGAATATCACAGATCTTCTCTGGCTGCCTCCTGGGGGAGCACCCACAAGTTCTGGGACAATATAAAAGAACTTAATGGGAAATCTTGCTCTCCACCCCTGTCCCAACTCGACATTATTGGCACCAACTCCACAGACCCAAAAAGCATCACTGACTGCCTCAACACTGCCTTTTCTGATCTTAGTGAGTCCTCCCTGGCACCTTTTTTTACCCAGCTCCACCCTCCCCGGCACCTAATCTCCACCACACACCATTCCACTTATGGGTCATTAGTCCACAAGAAGCCAAACCTTACTTAACCAAAGCACTCAGTGGCACTAGCCCCTGCAATGACCCCCTTGACATAAGTCTCCTTCGATTGGTCCTTGTTTCTATCCTTGCCCCATTCACAGACTTACTCACCTGCTCTCTGTGTCTTGGACAGTTCCCAACTGTCTGGAAAATGGCAGTCATTACCCCCATACTGAAAGATGGGGATAGCTCCTCCCCCAACAGTTATTGACCAATCTTCATCCTCCCTTCGCTCTCCATAGCTCTCAAAAAAATCCTGCCTGATCAACTCACAGAGTACCTTGACATCCACAGCCTGCTATGCATGGAGCAGTATGGTTTCTGATCTGCCCATAGCATGATCACTGCCCTCATAGAATTCTCTAACTTCCTTCACTCTGCCCTAGACAAGGGCCACCTCGCTGGTGCTATTTTTATCAATCTCTCTTAGGTCTTTGATATGATCTCACACCCCCTTTTACTGAACAGACTCCACCAACTCGGCTTCTCTCATGGACCCCTCTGCTGGTTCTCTAGCTACCTTTCCTCAAGGTCCCAATGTGTAAAAATTCACATCACCTTCTCCAGTACCCAGCCTGTATGCTCTGGTGTCTCCTAGAGCTCCATCCTGGGCCCATTGTTCTTTAATCTTTATCTTAATTCCCTGCCCAGCTTCTGTTCAGGCAGGATTCTTCTTTATGCAGACGATGCAGCCCTCTTTTTCCTCCCACTCTGATCTCCCTGCACTCCAGTACTCCCTCCAGCACTCCTTCAGTTAAATTGAGAACTGGTTCATGGACCGCTGACTCATTGTAACTATTAAAAAAAAACAAATCCATGCTTTTTGCCCATTGCCAATGCAAAGCCACCCCCCCAAGATCCTCTCCAGCTCGCTCCATCCACTGGACCAAGTCCTCATCTACAAATACCTAGGCATCACTTTTGACTCTACACTTTCATTTCACTCTCACATCAATATGCTCACCTCAGCTACCAGTGCACGCATTGGCCTGTTATACAGACATAAGGACTGTCTGCTACCCAAAGCCCTCCACATGGTAGTCACCTCCTCTGTACTGTCCCTAGTGGACTATGGACTCACAGAATACACAGCAGCTGACACCACCACTCTAAACAAAATCCAAATTACCATTAACAAAGCATGCTGGCTCCTGTCCAGAGCAGATAAATGGACACATACCTGCACCCTTTATTCCTTAACCAATGTACTCACACTCAGTGAGAGTCTTCAATATCAGTCCTGCCTCCTTGCCAAAAAAAATACAACTGGATATGTCCCCTCCCAGGGTCTCCACTTCCCTTCTCTGCCACCCCTACTGTTGCCACGTGCAGTGCCTCCAAGACTATATTACAGATCCCTAGGGTCAGGATTGCACTAGCACAAAGATCCTTCCCCTTCAGAGCACCTTCCTGGTACAATGCTCTCCCCACAGCCATCACCTCTCTCGCCAAAATAGGGCCTTTCAAGGTCACACTTAAGAATCATTCTGTATACTCCCAAATGTGAGTGTCCTCTTCCAAAATCACCCTAGGCCTCTAGGTGCCTCTCTTCAGGGACCGGAGCCTAGCCAGCCTTGACAATGTATCTCCTGAGACAGCACACTTTGTACCTCATAAGAAGTTACTGTACTTGTACGTTAGCAACTGCCTAGCTACTGATTGTATAGGACTATAGCTCATTTTGCTAATGGACATGTTAACAACTGCCTAGCGACTATTTGTATAGGACTGAAGTTCATCTGCTGAATGACACTATCACCCTGCTAATTGTATTCAATGTTCTCCATTGTATGTATTACCTGTTCATTCAATTTTCATTACTATCTGTAGTTTTCTCTTTTCATCATGATGTGGAGCCTTTGGAAATGAGTCTATGACTCAAAGGGTTGTAATGCCAATGTGCTTATAAATAAATAAATAAATAAATAAATAAAAGAAACAGGTTTCCCTGGGGTCCTGTTGGTAAAACCCCAGGGTGGTGGCAGTGAACTTGAAGTCACTGGTGAGGGATTTTCATTACACATGCATTCACTTTTTACCATACATTTATAATCCTGTGGAGAACCAGAGGCTTTCAGTCCTGTCCCCATGTACCGCTTGCCAGCGACTTACTCTCTATGTGGATTCCTCCTTCTTCTTTATATCCTACCAGTGTCTTGGTGATCTTCACTAGCCTGGTTCCCCCTACATTTTACTCCTAATGCTTCATCCCAGAGCTATGGCAAACATGGAAGAACATATGCCTGGAGTCAAGCATGAACTACCAAACTGCTTCCACTGCTCCACCCACCCTGCATACAGACAATCCCGAGCATCGGCGTTGCCACCAGACCTCCACTCAGTGACAGCAAGGAGCTGGGGATCTACACCTCTGAAATCTGAGAGAGGGGGGAACAGCCAAATGGACACTCTGTGAGCAAGGTAGGTACAACGGTGTCTCAGGCATCAGTCCTCTGTGCCACTGGGCCAGCACTTCATTCACTTTTTATGTGTGTTATCAAGTCAAGCAGAGTAAAAAGTCACTTTCTTTCACAGCAGAAATTAAATGATGATCATCATCTGACATCAACACATGAAATATCAATAATTTCATACCAGGTCCAGGTTGTCCCTCCTGTTCTGATGACACTCCAGGCACATCGACCCCAATTTCATTGTCTGGTGGCCAGGTAACTCCAGTATTGGTGCCCTGAGTCAGAACAATCTTTTTGATGACCAGTTGCTGACACAAAAAGAGTAAAGTTAGATCAGCAAAAGGAATGCTTGATTAAATATATTCATTAAGGCAAAAGACAGATGGAAATAAACTTTAAATGACAAGAGACTAGAACACTTAATTTGAAATTTGTATTTATTTATTTATTTAAACATTTGATGATTGGGAAAGGCACACTGAGCTGAGACTCAATTCCAGGTGCAACCCGAGGGGAGGGAAGAGGGGAATAAAAACATATACGAGTTACAATAAGTTACATTACAGCATGATTGTATAAACAACAGGTAGAAACAGTGGTACAGGGCAATTACATTACATAGGGCAATCGTAAAGAGTAAGATGCAGGATACATTTTGAGAGATGTGTGAGAAGAGATTTACAAAGTAAGTGTGCAGACATCTGAAGCTAGCTGGGTAAGTGCTTCTAGAGGCAGGAGTTAGAAAAGCCAGTAGAGGGGAGCAGAAGGAGAGAAATTGTTGCTTGCAGGCAAGATGAGAAGAGGAGTTTCTGATAAGGTGGGAGAGTTTGTTCTACAAACTGGGGAGCCAGTAGAAGAAAGTAGCTTTTCTGGATGAGGAAGCTGGATAAGGCAGGGTGAAGTATCTTCCATTCCTATGTCTCAATTCATAAGGGGAGTAAGAGTCCGAAGATAGGCTTTCCACTAGGTAGGAGGGATGCATATTGAACCAGAATTTAGATATGAGATTGAGGTAGTGCATATAACGTCTGTGGGATGGGGGGGGGAGAGTCCAAGAAGGGAACAAAGATCACAGTGGTGAGTACGAAGGGGGTTGTTGGTGGCAAAATGGCAGTTCAGGTGGGTATCTAGCCTGGGCAGGGTGGTTGCAGATGCAGAGCTGTAGACCACATCTGCATAATCAAAGATGGGGGGATCATTTTAGATAACATTTCACATCTAGCAGGTAGTGGGAGGGACTCTCTGTGCTGGTACAGCATACCAAGTTTGGGGAATACTTTAGAGACAGTAGCATTAATGTTCATAGAGAAGGATAAAGGGGATCCAGCCAAATGCCCAGGTATTTTTATTTAGTGACCTGGTCTAGTGGGGAACCATCCAACGAAGTGATGGGGGGAGGGGGTGATGATCTGCTTAGTTTCTGAGCAGTACCAAAAATCATAGATACTGTTTTGGAGGTGCTTACTTTCAGTTGGTTTTGTCTGAACCAGTGCTGAATGTTGTTGAAGTCATTTTAGAGGATAGCTTGAACTTTGTGCACTGTAGGGCCAGAGGTAAAGAGGATAGTGTCATCAGCATGCAGGTGTATGCTGGATTTGGTGCAGGAGGAGGGAAGGTCATTTATGAAGAGGGAGAAGAGGATGGGATGAAGGACTGAACCTTGAGACACAAAATTCCTACAGCTGTAATTACAACTGTGTCACCCATCACTTCTTAATTCCCTTGCCTTCAAAGGGAAGCTTAAAAAGGCACACAGACCTGTAAGAGGAGAAAATATCCAGGTTGAGGATATATTTTTCCAGAGGAGCTTCATAACAGCATTCTTCAATACCACAGAGAAAACACCCTCCCTCGTTGTACACCTGCCAATATACACATAAACTGTATACAGGTCCTTACAGCAGTCCTCCTACAGCCAGGTATGCCCTGTATCCACTGCACAGGAAGTACAACACAGTTCAGGATCCAATCATAATCCATTTTGATATGCTGCAAGATTCAAATAACATTACAAACAGATGATGGCCAGTATCATACACATCTTGGCAAAAACACCATGGAGTACCCCAAAGTGATTGAGTCTTGAGCTCTCCATCACCAGGCCATAATATCTCCTCAGCTAAGTTTCTGAATACAGTATAAGATCTGCAGAGTAATATATTATGAACAAGTATATCATGTTCATGGTATTGTCCTTATGGGACCTGTATTTATTAATGTAAGGGGTGCAGAACAGCAGGTATACATGACGGCCTTATGTATATCCTCTCCAATGACATTACAGAAGATAGACATTGAAAATCTTGCAAACAGAAAATGGCACCATGGGGTTGTGGGCTGAGGCACTTACATGCCTTACCTATTGACAAGAAAGCAATACATGTTCAGTACAGAACCATGGACACTTGAAGTATGCCAGGTACCAGAAATATTGAGCAATGGCATCCATATATTGCTCTTCTTATTCTGGAATGGGGGGCAGCTCATGACACTGCTTGAGTTCCACCTAGCAGAGGATGGGTGGCTCAGCACATGAACAACTCTCAGAAGGACAGGTGTAGTCGACCCATTACATGTGCTGTCTTAAAGAGCTAGTAGATTCAAAATTGCAGACAGGAAAATGTTATAGATTGTAAGAGGCAGTTCATTGTAACTTTGTTTCTGAATTATTTTTCTTTTTCTGTTTGCTCATTCGAAACACTAACCACGGTAAATATACTGTATGTATAATGAGTAATGTACTGTATTACACTGGATGTACATTTCTATTGTTTAAAAGTTTTGCTAGTGATGTATTTTTTTGTTTAAGCTATTGTCCTAAAATGTTACTACCCTTCCCCCTCCCCTGGACACATCTCGAAAGAAGCTGTTTTCATGCTCAGTATGCCTTTCCTGGTGAAACTTTTGAAATAAATTAAAATAAATAAATATGTGACAGAATTATGCTGGCTGTGTGGAACAGCATGCTGCCTGGCATCAGACATATCTAGTTCTGTTCCCCTCGCTACATCATCAGAACTGTGAGCTCACTGACTGACATTACAGGTGATTGACTTGGCAGCTACTGAGTGGCTCTTCCTGAATAGCTGTGATGTCACAGTCAGTGCAGTCACATAATGCTGATGATGTAGTGGGAAATATAGCCAGACATGTCAGCTGCCAAGCAGAGTACTGTTCCACAGATCACTCCTAGTAACATCTCCTAAAACAATTACCCAAAGGGTAAACAAAAAGCACTTCAGATATACAACATAATCGTTGACTGCTTTTACAGACTAATATTAATTTTAGGTGGTACACTAGGTCTGTAAGAATGCACAAACACATTAATATGAACAAAAGTAATAAGTTCATTAACAATCACCTTGACCACTACTTTTTCTCTGTTGTTTCCTTGCCTCTTCTGCGATAGTGACAACACTACCCAGATTTTAAAGTATGTGCCGGTCCCACCTCTGGAGGCCATCTTACCCATGTTTTAGTCGTTTGATTGTTCATGGTTGTTGCTCACCATCTCCATTAACTTTTGCTGTGATGGCAGCCTAAATCCCCTCTCCCATGGGGTAGTCTAAGCGTTTAGCACCAAAAAGGTTGGTGGCCTTTTTGTGACCTCCCTCATAGAGGTCTCTTCAGCAGAAAATGAAGCTGAGGGACCCTTTGAGATGTTGGTGGAAACCTTCTCAGCAGCCATTTTACTAAATTTTTAAACAATCCTCAGGGATTCAAAAATCTGAGACTGAGCTGCTCTCTCCACCATAGACTGCAACTGACTAAAAAGTATGCAGGAATTCTAAGAGAAAAAGTTTTGGATTTGTGCAATGTATTTCCATGCAAACATTATTATTCATTTGGCTACTGTTCCATTAATTAACATCCTTGGAATAATATTCTAGTGTTGTTAAATGCACATCATCAGAAATTCATGATGAAATACTATTCTACAGAAATGAACAGCGGAACAATTTTTCACCTAACTCAATGCGAAAATGCTGTATTCAAAAAATACACATATGCAATTGTGACCTCTTTAAGGGCACACAGGTAGATGTGTCCTGGTTATTAGAAAGCAAGTTGATGTATTTTTATTTTAATTCACCTGTCTTATTTTGCACAAATTGCTTGTAATGCTTGTGTAACGGTTATCTGCAGAATAATGCGGTTCCACAGAATTTGGTTCTGTCAATCATAAACCATCACAGACAACATTAATTTTATTTTATTTATTTCACAATCTTTGGCCAGGAAAGGCCCACTATGCCAAGGCTTGTTTACAGGAGCATCCTTGAAGCTTTGGGGAGATGAATGACTTGCTCATAGTCACCCAGTATGCAAATGGTGGCTGGTGGATTGAAACCAAGTTCTCCAACATAGTGAAACATAGAATTTGTTGGCACATGAGGACCGTTTGGCTCACCCAATCTTCCCATTTTACCCACCCAGTTCCTACCATATCACGGTAGACCCTAGACCATACTTGATGTCCAGCTGTTTCTCCAACCCTCATTTCTTTCCACTAAGATTACCTTATGGCTATCCAAGGCATTCTAGAAACAAGCACTGTTTTGGCCCCCACCACCTTGGCTGGTTTGCTATTCCATGGATCTACTATACTATGAGTACTGTCACGGAACATGATTATACCCTCCTGTGGTACAACATTCCAGCTGATCGGAAATCCTTGTGGCAGCAGATGTTTTTCACAGCACTGCCAGGCACACAGTAACCAGTTCTTAGCTTCTAAACTGAAACCACTGGCAGATTTGATTCTGCCATGTAGCACTGTAAAAACACTTTCATTAAAAAAAATAAAATATAACAAAGAAGAAAAACAAACAAACAACTATACACTATAAAAAACATTGATTGGGCAACCACATGCCCAATAAGCCTGTGCTGTCATCTCAGGCTTCTGATTACATCAGACCTCTCAAGCTTCACTCTCAAGGTCTGATGTAGAAAGAACCCCTTTGTGGCAGCACAAGATGGTTGTGCATGGTTGTCAAAAAAAGTATTCTCTATAATGTGTCATGAAGTGCACTGAACAGAAATTATGAAGGCAATATCCAGGCAGGCATCATGTTTACTGTAATTATTCAACTGCTTTGAATCCAAAACATGCAGTATTGCTCTTGGACATGATCTTGGTCCCCCAACTGCAGCACTATGATAATCGCAACAAAGTAAGTACAGATACATACTTTATTTTCAGACAAACATTTATTTTCTATAACAAACAGGACCAAAGCGGCAAGAAAATAAATTAACAATGAACAAAGAGTCAGAAAGAGGACAAAACTATTTACAAACAGTACTGCATTAACTAATGCAGTTGTTAGTCATCAGACTGCAGTGGTTCTGGCAGCTGTGTTGCTGTGGTGCTGGTGTGGTGGGTGCTGCTGGTGCTACTTGACTGATGGCAGCAACCATTACATTCAGCCTTTTTAAGGCTGCAGTGGGCAAAGCCCTGCAGACCTCTTACTTTTAGTAAAAAAGTACTCCCATATTCTTTGCAAACAAACAACATGCTGAGTGTCAAAAAAAAGTTGACTCTGCATTGGAACACTGTTGAAACACTCCACGACTGCACTATCTTTTCTTACTTTCAGCGGCCTTTCTTCTTTTTTGGTCCAGTCTCTGCTGGAACCTCTTTCTCCTTCTTTCTCTTGTGTTCCCGTGTGTCCAAGAGTGGCAACCATTAAAACATGTGGGGAAGTAAGAGAGCCTCAGTTGTGTAAATAGTGTCATTGTCTGTCCCTGGTTTGCTGCTCTCACCTGTGTCCCAGATGCAATAAGGAAGTGCTGTTTTCCCATGGATCAAAATGTCATGATGCAATCAAGCAAGTGAGAGGGACAGGAAGTGGAGACACATGCAGATTTGGTGATAGAGTGTAACAGACATGACAGGACCAGGACATGGAATTTACAATTTATGCACTGTGCTGTGTCTCTCTATCTCTGTCTCTCTTGCTATATTGAGGCATAGTAGCAGAGGTCATTGGCTGCACAGGATGACAATGTCAAACAGAGTCTGTGTCAGCTCAGATCCTCCCCATCTCTGTCTGTCTGTCTGTCTGTCTCTCTCTCTCTGAATCTGAATTCTGATAGCGAGCAACGTTGCTGAACAATGTGCAGTGAGAGAAAGACACACAGAGACACAGCTCCAAATTGGCAGAGTGGTACAAACTGGCTGAGTGTATTGGCCAAAAACAACTCCACTTCATTGCCAGTAGCTGTATGTGCACTGATTACAACACACAACTTAAGATCCTAACCTGTCTTAAACGCTGTGTGATTGTGTTTTGCTTGCTTAGCTTACTGACCACCTAGCACAATTTAGCTTTGTGAGTCTGTTGATTTAGGTTCAGTCTGCTGCCATCTCCTGGTGCTTGCTCCACCTGCCCACCTCCTGACAACATTAGTCTGCCCTACCCTGTTTCTGTTGCCCAGCCGCTCATTTCAAACCTCTAGTGCCATTGCACACAAAGTCCAGTCTGCTGTAAAACCCACTGCCAGTGATTCTCCTTCAGTCCTGCTGTCAGCCAGACTATTCTCTCATTCACTGTTGCCCATCCACTCCAGTTCCCAGTCTAAACTTAGGTGATCTACTGTCCAGAGGAGAGCTTGAGTGCTGACCAAGACATCATGTGCTACTGTCATTGCCTGACCCTGGGCCCCCCAACTGCCTTCCAGTGTCCCTTTTACCTGCAGCCTTGGCTGCTTTTTTGCATGCCATAGATGAATCTGTTGGCTGCCACCATTTGCCCCAGACTGGTCAAGTTGGACTGAAAAAAAAAGGAATTGTGACTTTGAGGACAACGTGACAGTCCTCAGGGTTCTGACACCATCCCCTCTGTCTATGCTGGTTCTTTTGGGACTTTTGTAAGGACAATTCCTTGGACCTGTTGCTAGGTGCTGGCTTTGCTTCATCTCTGTGCATCCAGGAAGTCTGATCCATCCCTGCTGCTCCTGCTTCTATTGTATGTCCCGACATTTTTATTAATTGTAAAAACAATTATTGTTCAAGTCCAGTATGATTTCAATGGTTGAGAGATTTTGTTTATTTTTGTTTATGTTTTAGGCAACCAGGTGGTTGACTGGGGTGGTCAATGACTAGTGGCCATGTCCTCATACTGCATCATCTCTGCATGAGACTACAGGACCCATTCTCAGTCACAGTCATGGGTGATGGTATATGGGGTACAATGGGCCCCCCATACCACCTAAACTTGTCATGCACAAAAGGTAGCCACTGCCTACGAGGGGGCAGACTGTCCCTTGCAACAGCTGTGCTGCATAAAATCATACAGATTGCAGTTCCAGATATTAGTGGTTGAACATTGGCTGCACGACCACTACCATGGTGAAACTATGGTTGCCCCAGTACTGGGTGCTGCTGCATGCCAATGTCTTCCAGGATACCTTACCTGTGTCGTATGGCCTGTTTGTGGGTTGAATATTTAGTTAGTCACATGCTGGTCTTATCAGGTACTCCACAGAATGGAAGTAGTGCCCTAAATGTGATGGGCAGCAACATTTTCCTTCCTCATATAAAAGTGTTGTGCTTATTTTAAATATTGTCATCTCACAGGAAAATACAATCCTCCCATCCCTGACTAATATGTGTGACAAAAGTAGCATTCCAATAGTAAGGGACAGTTATTTATGTTCCCAGCTCACAGGAAAATTCCCCCCTCCCCAATTTCTATGCATTAATTCCTCAGGTGTAGCCCTATTGGCTCTGGCCAGAATTTGTTGGTATTTGCTGCCGACAAGTTTAAATGGAGCAAATGTCCTTCTCCATTTTTCTCATATTTTTCTCAAAGAGATGTGTGCCTGGCTGGCTTACAGGCACAGTAGATTGGCCTTTTCCAAATGCCTGCCTTTTCTCAGAGTCAATTCTGGACCTGAAGGCTTTCTCTATATCAGGGAGACACCTGAATGCCTGAGTGCTGAGTTACTCTTTGGCTTGGAACAGGGTGTGCTTGTTGACACCAAAAGAAGAGAAAGAAAAACATGTTATAAAGTCCACTGAATAGAAGCGGCATCATATTTTTTACTTTCACTTATGTTTGTGTGGATCATGCCACATCTGCCCTCCTTGACCACAAGATGAAACATAATATTAGTCACATGTAATCACAGTTTTAATAATGGTGATGATGATAGTATAAACATAGTTGAAAGAATGTAGACTACATTCTTTCAATATAGAAATCTCAGACAATTGCCCAAGATAGAGGTACAAGAGAATAAACTTCTGCCAGCAGAATATTCAGGAATGGCAAATTTTATCTTCTGCGAAAGTGCTGAAATCAAATTAGCAACTTTCACGGAAATTCTGACTTAGAACAGAGGGAAAAATGTATAAATTGTGGATTATTGCATTAAACTGCAGAGAAAAATATCTGCAGAATGGATCACTGAACTGCAGAATAATTACATGTAATGAGGAATAATTCAAAAAATTCCTCAGAACTTTCATTCCACAGTTTATTGCATTATTCCACAGTTCAGCCAAAACATTCTGCAGAATAGGTTGAAAATCTGCCAGACATATTTGGAAGATTCTAATCTCACCAATAGGGGAAGTTTGGAAAATTCCACACAATTTCAGAAATTCCGTGAAAGTTCTGCGAAAGTGGAATCCACAACTTTCGCCCACCTCTAGCCCAAGATGTACACAAACCTATGGCACACTGATTCATTTAATTCATTCAAGTCCTTTTTTAACCAATTTCTAGAGCAATATAATAACTATCTTAATGAAAACAGTGGGAAAAATAATCAATTTTAATCCACTATTAACTATTTATTTTATTTTATTTATTTATTCTAGGATTACAAGTACCTTTGAGCCAAGGCTCTTTTACAAAGGTTCCACATCAGAAATAACAAACAACAAGGAAGCAACAGTGAAATAACAGTAAACAATTCATGTACAACAGTGCTATTGAAAGGGGTCAATTATAGGAAGAGTAAGGTGTAGAGGAGGAGGAGAAGTGTAGGTACTTAACAGAGGCAGCTAGAGTAAAATGGTGAACACAGCTAGAATGCATGCGCCCACAAGGAATGAGTAGGTTCAGGCACCTGGGGCTGGCAGAGAAACAGGGATGAGAGGAGAGGGGGAGGATGAAGATGCAGCTGGAGGCATTTGTATAAAAATAAATGGGAAGGAGTGATAGAAGAGAAGAAGTGGGCAGGGTGAGGAGGGGAAATAAGTGCTATAATGGGGCAAGGAGAGACTAATGAGGTGGTATGAAGAACTGAGATTTAAAGTGGTGCCTCAGGAGCTGAGGGAAGGGGGACTGGGGGGTCTGGGGTTAAGCAGTATATAAGTTAGGATTAAAGCTGTGTAGGTCATCAGCTTGGTGAGGCAGTCACAGGAGCTAGAGGCAATGAGATGGGCCTGTAGCCTGGTTTTGAACAGACCTAGTGTTGAGACAGAGGAGATGGTGTGGCTGTGACCATTCATCCATAGAGGATCCCTATAGGTGAATGAGTTCTGGCCCTGTGTAGTTTGACAGCGAGGAACTTGTAGAATCTGAGTTGTCAAGCTCCTGGTGTTCTATCAGTTGATGTTTTGGTGTAACAAGGCAGTAACACCAGGGGTTGTGAGGCCAAGGTTGATTTTTCCTGCCATAGCACATGTGAGATACTTTATATGGTTGGAGAGTTGGAGCCATCCAGATTGTTCATAAAGGGCACAGGTGTGTATGAGATGGTGGGCACCAGTTGTGAGTTGGCATGCTTTGTTAAGTGCAGTTGTTATACGTCGGAGGGCAGACGTCATGGCAAAGCCATAGACAATGAGGCCATAATCAATAATTGACACCATAGAACTCTGGATGGCAATCTTCAGAGCCTCTGGGCTGAGGTGCTGTCTGTGCTTGTAGAGTAATCCAAGGTGTGTGTTGGCAGCCTTAGCCATGCTGCCAATGTGAGCTGTATAGGAGAGATTGGGGTCAAGCAGAATCCCTAGGTATTTGAATGAGTAAACTTGTTTGAGGACAGTCCCCTGCTTGGTGAAGATGGCAAGGAGGTGTTGCTTGTAACAGTTATGTGAACTGCAGAATAACAATGACTTGGTTTTCTTGTGATTGAGGACTAGTTTATGATTGGAGAACCATGTTTCTATGGCACTGAATTTGAGTTGGAGGCTGTGTTGTAGTGGTGAAAGGTTCTTGTACGTAGAAAAGACAACAGCATCATCCACATACAGGATGATTTGTTCCAAGCAGTATTACCCCTCCTTGCTACTACCCTAGCAATCCCTAAGATCCACCTGCCCTCCCTTCTGAACTATGCCAGCAGGCAGGCACACTACTTCCCTCTCCCCCTTACTGCCCATTTCCAGCTCTGTCCCTCTAATGATGGAATCTTTAAACAGGATTTGCTTTCCCCTCCTGTGCATTCTCCTTCCCTTTGCCCTCAGGTCTTCAGGGCAACTTCATGGATGACCAGCTTATCCCTCTTAGTGTCCACTTCTTGAGATGTGGTGCAATCATTCTGCACTGCCAAGATGGTGTATGAGTTTTGAAGTTGCAGTGACTGGGGGATGTGCCTCCATCCCACCTTCCTCATCCTCCCTGAGCCCACTGTAGTCCATCCATCCATTCCTCCTTACTGGCATCCTCTGAGGAAGTGGTGGCAGATGTGGTGGTCCCTGTTTGGGGGGGGGAGGTTACCCAGATCCTCGCTAACTCAGCTTAGGGTCCTGTAACCACCACCCTCAACAGAGAGGTTACTACAGATAGGGCAGCACCGCAGTGCCCATAAGGTCCTCATGAACACCGTTGCCCCGCAACCACCACATTGGACAATCCCCATCATTTTCCTTAGCCTGTCCTTCCCCTTTCTTTTTCTTCCTTTGTATTCCTTGTTTACTGTACAGCTATGTACTGTCAATGATCGTTAGTGGTATAATATATCAAGGTATGTAGATTTACATCAGGGTGTGGTGTGTGGCTGAGTTGTGTACTGAAATATGACAAACCTCTCAACCTCCAGACTCTGAAATGAGGTATACCAACCCCTGAAATGAGGGACAATGAGGGACAATGAAGAACACCACACCCTGAAATGAGGGACACCAAAAGGGACATCAGAATTTCAACATTTTAATGATTTAACACACTGTTTAAGAGCATAACAGAGTCTGAAACTCAATGTAAGTTACAATAGGACTAAAGAATAAGCTTCCTATTCTCAGTCAGCCAGCTGCCTCCTCATTACACAGTCAGCAAGAGTTCCACTTCCAATCCCAGCCCAAGCTGGGTTCTCTGCAATAGAAAAATTCAGCATAGCAATCCCTCCCTCATAGGCTAGAGGAGGTTGATGTAATGTGTACTATTGTACCAAAATACCAATCCCTCTTTACATAAGGGGCAGTACTGCAGCTGACTCACAGTCACACTCACTTGTCTGAGATGACTCCTCCCATCCCACCATGGTCCCACCACCCACCCTCACTCCAGCAGTCTGGCTTAACAAACAGTGCAGAGTGCAGAGTGCAGAGTGCAGACACTTGAAGCAGCAGAGAGTCCCCCACCCCAAACTGGCAAAGGTGAAGACAAAAAAAGACTAGTACAAAAGTACAGATTACAACCACCATAGTCCTCCTGATGTCAGACCTACCTCACTGATTACAATGAATAGTAGTGACACTCCTCCTCAAGGCTCAATAAGTCGATCCAGGCAGCAGGGCCAGGAACCAGGCAAGCAAAGGTCACTCAAGTAACTCCCCATCTCCTGCTACTGTTAGTTCCATTTTGGTGACTGACGACAACCCCACCCACCAATAGCTGCTTAATAGCTCCCTCCACTGTGCCCGTGTGCTTTACAGTCAGGCCAGCTTGGCCAGGGCCTAAGGTCACACACACAGACAGAAAGAACTCCTCCGCTCCATTCATCTCCCTTCTGGATCAGCTCCTCCGACTGGCTGTCAGGACTGACACCACCACAAGTCCCTGTCTGCAGTGCTGCCTCCTCCAAATAAAATTCAAGCTCCTCCTCACTCTGGCTTGAGGCTCAAATTATTGCACATAGTAGACCCAACGTGCCGTGTTTGACTGACGGCCCTCTCAGTCTTCTCCTTGTCCTTTGCGTCATCCAACAGGCAGTGCGTGCAGGTGCGCGTCAAAGCACCAAGCCACCAAATTCAAGCCACATGACCAGGATGCCTGTTCCATTAGCTGTGCCTGTGAGTTAGAGCAGAGGAGCAGCCAGCCTCCTTTCTCGTCATTGTGCCACTGCCAGTGTGCATGCTGCTCTATTTAAATTAAAGTGCCCATGCTGACAGCACTGTCTGTCAAAAAGTGCCACTAAAAATCTGGGACAATGACGGGTGCTGGCAGGACAGCAGGACAAGTTTCAGAAATGGGACCATATTCGGCATGTCCCGCATGATGCAGGACACTTGAGAGGTATTTCTTCTGTCATCGATTTATTCTGTTCTTAAAGAGATTTCTCCCTCATGTACAATGGCCATTCACTTTCACTCTGACTGAAACCCCTGCTTCTTATTTTCACTGGGGTCAAACCTTAGTGCTGCCACCCCCCCTCCCCACAATCCTCATTAGCTGCCCTACTCTCATAACCCCTAGTTATTTTTATTAAATAGGTAAGGAAATTCCTGCATCCTGTTTGGTCATTTGCCGTGCATTAGAAGTGTCTAATGCATGACTAAAAACAAGTGCCACTAACATGCATGCTGAAATGAAAGAAATCCATGAGCCACTACAAATTTTTAAAGATAATAGCCGCCATATTTATTTTGTTACTCAGAGTATGTCATGGCCCAACTCCCTAAACACACTAGCTGCATCTTACCCTGTCTGCCACAACAAACACTACACAAAATAAATGAAATAAAACCCAGATGACCGCTTTTAAACACGTCTGTCATGGATTTATTCTGTTCTTACAGAGATTTATCCCCACTGACAATGGCCATTCACTTTCACTCTGACTGAAACCCCTGCTTCTCATTTTCACTCCGGTGGCACCTCGCTGCTGTCCCCTTCCCCCACAATCCTAATTAACTGCCTTACTCAAACACAGGCAAAGTTCACTAATGACTCAATATCTGCTGAAGATAAGCTGGTATTTCTTGGTAAACTTGTCTCTTTTATTAACTCCTCCTTGAACTGATTTCAGCTCCACCATCATCTCATAGCTTTCTACCCATGTGCCTTCCCCTATGACTTGTCAATGATTTTAAAAGAAAACAGATAACACCTAAGAACAGTGCATTTTCAGTATTTTAGGAGCAACAGTTAACATCCGATGCATACCTGCACTTGCCTATCAGACTTTTTCTTCTCAGTGCTTTCTCTCACAGTGGCAGCTCCATAAGTCATGACACTCCCCGGTGCCCCGCCCCCACAATTTAGGTGCCCAACTGAAAAATAGGCAAGCAACAATTCAGTATCTGCTGAAAATAAGCAGATGTTTATTGGTAAACTTGTTGTCCAAAAACTATTTAAATTATCTTTTATTAACTGAGCATGGCTCCACTGTCATCTTGAAGGTTTCTTCCCACTCGTCTGCTTGATGGCTTGACTGCTACTAGCACTTGTCATCAATTATAAAAGAGAGAAAACCTAATGATAATTTAAGAAGCAACATTTCAACTCCGAAGCGTAGAGATTACACTTGCCTTCCAGAGTTGCCTTCACACCTCGGAGCTTCCTCACTCAGCAGGAGCTCCATCTGCTATGCTCTCCTAGCCATCTTTTATCATTTCCTGACACACAGATGCAGCAAAAAACAGCATCTCAGCTCACAAGAAAAAAACTAATTGGAAACAAGCAGCTACCTATGCAGCAAACACTGTCTCAGACAGTAAAAATAAAATCTACAAATACAAAAGCCTATATAGGATGAAAGTCCTACAGCAAAAAAAAAAAAATACAAGCAGGTGGAGAAACAATTTTAGGAACAATTTAGCCAAACATCTAAGTTTTTTAATACTTAAACCTGTTAATTTACAATTTTTCATTCATGCTAAATACAGGGACTCATTTTATAAGCACAATAAGATACACCGGTGGCGTACATTAGACACTGCTAACACATGACCAAGGACTGAAGGCACTCGGCTTGCAGACAAATTTCTCAGTACACCACTGACCATGCCTTAGAAGTGTCTAATGGAGCTGGCCCAATGGTGCTGAAGGTTGAGGTGCTGGACGCCACACCTCGTGCCACGCCAGTGACTTGTGTTCGGAAACAGACTCGGGCCGTTGGGAGTTGGGGAGAGAGGGAGGATTGAGCACCCTGTGACAGCTCTTCTCCCTCTGGGGTGGGCAAGGGGTCTACGTCGCTCTGCAGTAGCAACTGGTGGAGGTTAGGGGCACTGCATGGGTACAACCATGTTCCATGTCTGTTACACTGTGGTACAACAACATTTCAGCTGGCATAAAAAATCTATACATAACAAGTTCTGACTATACACTACATAAAGAATACTGGTTTGGCAATCATGCACAACCAGCCTGTGCTGCCATAGAGAGGTTATCATTTTATCAGACCGTGAAAGTGAAGCATAGACTGGTTGGGCATGCGGTTGCCCAACCAGTATTTTTTTTAAAGTGTATATTTTTTTTTTAAAAAAAACAAAAGTGTCTTCACAGCACTACATGGCAGCAGCAAATCTGCGGTTTCAGTTGAGAACTTAAGAACTGATCACTGTGTGCATGGCAGCACTGTGAGTAACATCAGCTGCCTCAAAGATTTCTGTTCAGCTGTATCATTGTTGTACCACAGAGTACATCCATGTTCCATAACCTTTGTACTGTGGTACAACAAGGATTCGTCTGGCATGGAAATCCATGCATAACAAAACCACACTATTTACCATAAGGAATTGTTTATAAAATGGGCAAGGACAATACTGCATCCTGGTTGGTCAATTGCAGTCCAAATCCATGTGGTAATTGAGTGATGACCACATGGGTCTGTAAAGTCCTATGCAGAGATCTTGTGGTGCCAAGCTTCCAACCTTCTGAACAATAAGTAACGGCCCAGAACACTATAACACACATCCAGCTTACTAGATCAACAGGCTTTCACTTAATGTAGCAGCGCATCAATCTGGTGAAAATTTTGACCTATATTTTTTTATGCTATTTTAGATTGTATCTTACCTCCTGACTTGTATGATACCTTTATTTTCACAATTTAAGTCTTTTTTAGTACTTTTTTTTCACATTTGAAATAATAAAAGGAGCACTCCTTTTAATATGGCTCAGACCAGGTCTTCATCAGTATTCTCAGCTGTTTTTGTCCATCAGTTGATTAAATATCACTTCTGTTGTGAGTAAAATGATCACTCATGCAGTAGGCAGTGGTCCCTGACCTTATGGAACAATAGGTGTTCAAAAACAGCTGAGAACACTGATAAAGACCTTGTCCGAGTCATATTAAAAAGAATGCTTCTTTTATTATTTCAAATGTGAAAAAGTACTAAAACAGACTTAAATTGTGGACAGAAGGGTATCATACAAGTCAGGATGTAAGTGTCAATCTAAAATAAATAAAAAAGTATAGTTTAACATTTTCAGCACAGTGACTCCGAAATTGACAAACCCTGCTTTGTTTGAACCTAATGATTTGTCTGTAAACATGAATGAAAAGACATCGGCATGCATAAAAACACACACATGACAAACAATTTAGTATTTTTTCTTCAAGCTTCCCTCATTCTCAAAGCGGGCCTAACAATGACCATTAAGTTTGCATGCTTCATCATTGGAACTGCACAGCATCACTGACTAGTGATGTTAGGAATAAAATTTTAAAAATGTTAGTTTTAACTAGTTTGAGGATCATTTTAGAAACACAATAATACACTCCAGGGTGAGCGGTTATGTAACCAATAACACATGATAGGGTGTGCATTGATGCTTAATTACTACATGCCCCAGGTAGGTTGTGAGGCACAAGGCACAGTCAAGTGCCTTCAACCATCTGGGAAGCTTGGTAATTCATGGCATTACCACACACCCTGGAGAGTGTTATTGTGCATATAAAATAGTTTTAAGAGTTAAAAAGTCAGGAAAAAAGAAAGTTAAACTTGAGCTGTGTGGTAATTGAAAATACCGCCTGGTCATGTCGCCAGTTTTGACAAATCAGATTGCTGGTTTGATTCAAGCTATTTCATAATGTGTAATTACTGCACCCCTTCCCATTGAGGGCACTCAGCTGATGCCTTGTGCCTCCAACTGGGGGGGAGGGACATTCGGTAATTACATAGTAACAAAATGCTTTGTCATGTATTATTGCTTACTTAACCCATACCTGCTCCAGATTGTCCAAATAACCCCTCTTGAGCTCCATCACCACAATCTCCTGGTTTCAGAGGTGGCACACTGGCAGCTGGTCTTCCATTCACTTTATCTAGCTGACAAATAGCTATAAGTCAAAAGGCAGTATAATTAGATCTGCAAGTGAAATTATTATTTTAAGATATTTTTCTAAATAACAAAAGAAAGACAGAATTTGACAACAGTCAAGCCCCATTGTATTGAAAATGTTCACATTTTATAAGTGCATTGATACGCTCGAGGGTGAGCAGTGATAAAGCACCTGGGCTGGTTGGCATAGCCCAATACTGCCAACCCTGTGGAGTATTTAAGCACTAATGACCGAGCAGATGGTCATTTCCTGGTGATTAATGAATGTCCGAGGGGGAATGGTGGTAGAAGTTCAGCCAAGGGCTAATCCTAACTAGCTGGTCATGTCAATGTTTCAATACTCCCTAGTGCCAGCTACCTCCAGAAACACTGAGCATTCCCTGCTATTATTCTAACAACTCCAGTGCCTACTCCTATCCTGTTTGTCCACTAACTGTTACTGTGTCCTCCACCTCGATCGTACTTACTTGTGCACTCTCGTCTGCTACAAAACACCTTATCGTAATTTATAACCAATGTGCAACTAGCTCCTCTTATTTAATTGTATATTACTAGGTAAGCTACTAGGCCCTACTACATGATTTTTCTGTAACTGCTGTAACTGCATTTACTGTAACTGCTGACTATCCTCATGTATGCCTGCATATCAACTGCTGTTCTTACCATTTGTATTATTTAATTCTATTTGATCATGTTTACTTGTACCCTTACCCCCACCCCCGATCGCACCTGGAAACAAGCTTCGGCTCGGTGTTCCTTTCTTGGTTATCAACTTTTTAATAAATAAATGAAAGGAAATGACCAGCTGTGAGGTCATGATTGTGATTATAAGTCTGATTGTGATACAAATATGGAAAGACATCTTTTTTAAAAGAGTTTACAAACAAGTGTGGCACTCTGATCTGTACCAGGCATTTGTAAGGGATTAACACCAAGTACACCTGCCAATCAGAGTGTGTGTTTGTCTGATGAATAATTAGACTTATAATATTGCTTATATTATATTGTTTCAAGTTTAATAGGAGTAAATTAATATGCAGTAACACTCACCAACAATCCAACATTGACATTTTCGGTCCTCAGACAGGGTCAATGCACCACCCATACTTTATAGGATGTGCACATCCCACCATTGAAGGTTATCCCATAGATGCTTCAGTTGCTTGATGGTCTGTTCCAGATGCTTACCATTCTCACTAAGTTTGGCAACAATTTCTGCTGATATTTTGTCTCACGAGGGGCAGCCAAGCTGCTTATCCCCAAACAGGTCTT
This sequence comes from Neoceratodus forsteri, assembly GCA_016271365.2. Taxonomy (NCBI): domain Eukaryota; kingdom Metazoa; phylum Chordata; order Ceratodontiformes; family Ceratodontidae; genus Neoceratodus; species Neoceratodus forsteri. The sequence continues at coordinate 898,014,018 of CM057459.1, forward strand.
CAACATTTTTTGTAACCTCCACCACTAGGATGCTGGTTTCCTCAGGTGACAATGGGGATGACAGGGACCTTGTCCTGGTGGTAGTAGAGGTTGTGGTGGCACTTTCGTCACTTGCAATAACTGGATAATTTAATAAAAAAAATGTCTTTCTTTCTTTCTTTCTTTCTTTCTTTCTTTCTTTCTTTCTTTCTTTCTTTCTTTCTTTCTTTCTTTCTTTCATTTTCTTTCCTTCTTTCTTTCTCTCTCTGATTGACTCTGTCAGTGTACACACAATGAGATTACGTGATATCGGGCTTACCAGCGGAATGCAATCCTGCTGATATATTTATATGTGTGCACTCCACAGATTGAACCACCATTTAGATCAGCAGAATAGTATTCTGGCCATTCAAATACAATCATCAAAAATGCATGGCAGAATACTTAATGTGCAAACACAGCATTATTAAAACAAGTTTTGGCCAGATCCACCATGGCTACATAGTGAAGTTAATGAGGTTGTGTGGAATTGTTAAGGAGGTATGGAGAAACAACACGATGATTTGTAAGTAGTAAGATGTGTTTTAGTTTCTGTTCTAAGGAAGGCATACACATTATTAAGAAAATATATGGAGATGTACATTTTAATGGAAATGATAGGAAGCTTACAAAAGAAGCCCAGAGCAGATGTCACTGATGTATGTGTTGTCCCAGATGATACTGGCCAGACAGACAGATTTTAAAGAAAACACAATTACACATACACCAATAATGCAAAACATCAAGGGAAACATATGCAAATCCCCATGATGTACATAAGGTGGCAGTACATGAAAAAGTAATGGCTGGCAATGTTCAGCCTTGGGATTATTTACACAGTTTGTTTTGTCTGCTTTTTTTTTTAGAGAAACAGGGTTTTTGTCCATGAGGTGATGTAAGTTAGATTTAAGCAATGTGTTGATGTCAGGAAGTCAAGCGTAATGATGATGGACTGTTAGAGAAAATGTGATATTAACTTTCAGAGGGGGTCACTTTTGGTAAGGACAAGGTAGTTATGTTTGTGATAATGGGAATATTAGGAAAGTATGAGGTCTATGCAGAAGTGGAGTACAAATATGCACAGTTTTATAAGTATGTGCTCAGAGTACAGGCAAATGCGATATGCAGGTTTGTTTTGGAAACAGGTACAAACAGCAATACATGCAACTGATAGAAAGATAGATAATTACATATATATATATATATATATATATATATATATATATATATATATATATATATATATATATATATATATATTATATATTATAGTAAGTACTACCATAGATTAAATTGAGCTATTTACATATTAACCAAATTTGCACCTTAATAACTTTGTAACCATTCAACGGATTTGCCTGAAATTTGGAATACACAATCAAGACCCATACACCTTGGGATCTGCCAAGTTTTGTACTGGTCAGATATACGGCTGAGGGTTATTAAGCATGATATGCATGTGTCTTACGCTTTTTGGAATTCTTTGCTCATCTCTACAGGTCCACACAGTTTGCGTGACCCATCCGAAATCTTCAGGAAATGCGGCCAGGGTCCCCTAATGTGCCTTTTGAAGATTTTGTGAAAAAATAGTAAACGGTTCAAAAGTTATTCAAAAAACAATTTCCCATTATAAGTCAATGGGAAAAGTTAACAAAAAGTTCTACAGTGTTGTAAATGCAGTTTTTACTTTCGCAAATGGCCCTTTTACTGCGGCAGATCTGCCATTTTGTTTTCAGTCGGTGATCAGAAAAATGCTTGGCATTTAAATTTGAGACCCTCTAGCAACCTAATTCTTTTTGTGTTCACCTAGATGGACCCTGAGGATGCTAGCCATGTCTTTATTTTGGGGTAAAACACCCCAGAAATATGTTTTTCAAATTTCTGGAAGAAGTAATTTTTGCAAAGTACTTTCGTACTTGCGACACTGTCAAATGAATTTGTGAAAGCTTTCGCAAACTTCAACAGTACTTTTCTAGGCTGTGGGAAAATGACAACAATTCTTTGGCACCCTGCTGCAAAAGAACAGTTTGGTGTTTTGGCCTGAAATTTGGAGAGAACACATCCGACATCTCACAGATGTGCCTTTCAGTGTTTCATTGAAAAAATATTACATGGTGGCAAAGTTACAGCAGTCCAGAGTTCATGCTTTTTCCCATAGGATAACCTTACGGTGTCCAACGTACTACAGGAATCCTTTAGCGCCCTGCTGCCAAATAAAAGTTTGGTCTTTTGGGCTGAAATGTGGAGGGAAGACAGCCAACATCCCACAGATGTGCCTTTTTGTGGTTTAGTGAAAAAATATTACAGGGAGCCAAAGTTATGGCACTCCGAACTTCTCTTTTTTTCCCATAGGATAACATTATGGTGTCCGCTGCGCCTTTTAGAGTCTGTATCTCGGAAATGGTGCGAGATACGGACTTTTCATCAGAAAAATGCTTAGCCTGATGATGGGGGCTAAGTACAAAACTAGCCAGGACAGTCATAAATCATATGACTTTTAAATTTGTTTCTACGTTGTACGGTTCCTGAGATATAAGCAATTTAGTATTCCAACTCCTCATTTTGTGCTCCGAGAACCATTTGTACTCGCTGTCTTTCTCTTTGCAGCTTTTGGGGCAAACCAGCCTGTGCACTTATATTACTGTTACTGTTACCATTTCCACTTGTGATTCCATTCCCGTTTCACTTACCGTTCACGTCTACGCCACCATGTGCGTTACTCTTTGTATTTTCTTTTGTGGGTGTGTTTGCATTGTTTTTAACATTTCTGTCTACAGTACTGTTTCACTTTCTGTTTTGCTTTGTGTCACCATGCGCATTATGAAATGTGTTTGTGGGCACAATGTTACTATGTGACAAGATATCATGTGGCGGGAGAGTGGGGCCCACAGGGCCCTGCACCCCCGCCGCCACATTACATTCACTATTTCTCGTTATCATTCTCAAAAAGAAGGGAAATTAGAGGCAAAAAACTCCATTTAATGCATTAGTTGGGTTGTTCCACAGAAACAAAATTGAGGAAATTTGGTGTTAGGGTTGAAAGCCCCCCTTAGACCCCCCACCCACACCCCCAACTGGCATCGGGGTGCACTTTGGGGTTGCTGGTCCTAACTCTCACCCAATTCTCCTATACCTCTGCTTGCCACACATCTGATGGGGTGAGATTTGGCCAGCAACCCCAACGTGCACCCTGATGCTGGTTGGGGTGTGGGTGGGGGTCCAAGGGGTCTTTCAACTCTAACATTGAATTTCCTCCCTTTTGTCACTGTGGAACAACTCTAACTAATGCATTAAATGAAATTTTTGGCCTCTAATATATATATATATATATAGAGAGAGAGAGAGAGAGAGAGAGAGACAGAGAGACACAGATACACACACACACACGCACACATGCACAGTCAGATAGGCAGAAGAGGAATGACAGTGAAGCATTGAAGTGATGCCAGCCCCACCCCCACCCCGCAGACATGGACAGGCATCAGGGTGTGCCTTTGGGTCATTGCTGATAATGCTTGAGCCATTTCACCTCACCCTATCCTGCAGATACAGACAAGAGTCAAGGTGCATCTTGGAGTTTTAAGACTTTAAACTCACTCCATTCCATAAGGAAATATGCTGAAATGGGTACAGTAAAGAGAAAGAATGGACTGACCTTTGTGGCTGAGGAGTCAAAGGCTAGATACCTGTCACTGGCTGCAGGGTTGGGATGGGGGTGGAATGGTGTGAGCATTAGTGTTGACAATCCCAAGTCACACCCCTGATGCTTGTGTTATGGTCAGAAACCCTAATGCCCTGGGTGTTTCTTGGTATTTTCACTCCAAGTTTTCAGCATGGATTTTGTGACCCCACCGCATGAACAGTGACACTATCATTTTATTAGCCAAAAGGTGATTTTGCACAGCAACTGTGCCATTTGGCACCACAGGTGCAAAAACACATTTTGAACAGGATGTAAAAAATGACAGCTGTACATTTCTTGCTTCAGTAACTGCTCAGCACATCTGTTGCATGATCTGCTTATTGACATTTTACATCTGCTATGCAATGTACTGCTGCTATGGCTGTATGGCTAAGAAGGACCTGGGGCTGGTGGTGGATGTCAAGATGAACAACTCAGAGACTTATAGGAGGGCAGCGGCCAAGGCCAACAGGATGCTGGGATGCATCACTAGGGGATCACTCCAGAAGGAGGGAAGTGATACTCCCTCTGCATAACTGCTTGGTGAGGCAACATCTTGAGTACTGCATGCAAATTTTGGAGGCCACACTTAAAGAGGGACATTGAACTCCTGGAGAGTATCCAGAGGAGGGCAACCAAAATGATCTGGGGCTTGGGGGATAGGACCTATAGGGAGAGGCTCGAAGAGCTAAATATGTACATATTGGAAGAGGGAAGGGAAGGGATGAGGGGACATGAAAGAGGTCTTCAAGTACATGAAGGGGTAAATAGGGGAGGTGCAGTCGCAGTGCTCTGAAGGAAGAAGGGGTGCAATTAGAGGGCATGGGTGGAAGCTGGAGGAGGGAGACTCAGGGGAGAAAGGAGGAGGTGCTACTTCACTGAGAGGGTGCTAGAACCATGGAATGCACTGCCCAGGGGGGCTGATGAGGTAGAGATTGTGGAGGGGGCTCAAGAGGGTGTGTGACAGGTACAGAGAAAGGGTTGTGGAAGCAAATTCAAATTAAGCTGGAATACCCTGGACTCAGAAAGGAGAAGTCCGAGAGGGTGGGGAGCAGCAAGGTCAGCTCCCAGGGTGGGGGCTGACCCAATGAGCAGACATGAAAGACCGCTAAGCCTATTCTGCTGGCATTTTAGTATGTTAGTATGCTTACTACACTGACATCATGAACCATAAAACAGATGACTGCCGTAAATAGGGAGGCAGTATAGCACAGTAATATAAGGCTCTGAGCTGCAAATCTGGAAATCTCGGTTTGAATCCCACAGCCCCCAGTTGCATACTGGGTGACCCTGAGCAAGTCACTTAACTTCCATGTGCTCCCAGGTTGCTCCTGTAAAAAAGCTTTCAGCTTAGTGTGCCACTCCTGGTTAAACAATTGAAAGAAGAAAAACACAATATATTATTTTTCTTGCTTTATTTTGCTACTACAAGCTTTGACTAATATATTTGCATCCTTATTTATAGCTTATGTGTCTGTAACCTAGGCAGAGCCACACTTAAAATCTCACACATAAGTAAATAAATCATTTATTTTAGTAATATCTCCTTCCTTTTCAGGTGCCCATGACACTATACATGTGTGTGTGTGTGTGTGTGTGTGTATATATATATATGTTTTAACTTCAACACACTAAATATATTCAAATGCAAAAAAAGACACAAGTCTTTATTCTCTTCACACATTACTCTTAAACTTTAGATCCCAGAATGGCCAAGAAACAATTAGACTTCACTCTTGCATGCCACTGTCATGCCCACTTCCCATGCAAACAACAGTCAATTACAGAAACCCTTTTGTTTCTAAGCTATGCAGTCTTACATCACAGATACATAAATATTACAGAACTGCTAAAAAAAACTAATTTATCAAGACTGGATTTCTGAATTAAAACCTGTCATTTACAGCACCTATGTAAATAATAGTTTACTGGCTACAAACGATGCTACAGACATGACATTAACAAAATTTATGTTTGGCATGGAAAACATCCATATAATGAATTTATCATATAGGATTTGTGACCTTCTATCTGCATGTATCTGACTAAGGAAAAGGCACCTGCTTGATCCTTTTTTTTTTCTATTTTATTTTTATGCCTAACTTGCCCATACTGTAAGAGCCAAATATTGACATGCTTAGAATAAAAAAATATATATAAAATTGTGATTTCTATGTGTGTGGGGGGGATATGCCTAGATGCAGTTTCAGATAATCCTTAATTATTTCCCCAGGCAGCTCTGATATTCAGTTGTTCCAACATGATAGATCCACCTCATGACCCTCCCACATGAACCAAAACAAAATGTGGGTGTGCATCTTTAGGAGCTTCTCGGGTGGAAGTGGGGGTGGATCTTACTCCCAAAAAAACCTAATGCTGCCTCCCACTACTCAGGTTCCAGTTCTTGTACCTTCCATTTAAGAAAGAAAATAGTGCCCTGCAACCATTGACTAACATGAAAGTGTATTTATTTGAGGGTGGAAAACATTTCTTGGAGGAGGGTAAGGCAGAGGAGACAATTTACACATTCAGTCAATTCCATGGACAGAAAACATGACATCACTCCTTTTGTACATGCAAACCATCTGCAGGCTCCACCAACTGCAGTTTTAAAAAAGGGGGAAATCAGGACACCATTGTAGACACAACATTACGTGTGTCCTGGCTATTAGGATCCAAGTGGGTGCATTTTCATTTAAACTCATCTATTGATTCCACAGAAACTGTATGTAATGCTCATGGAACAATTATCCATGGAATAATGTTAATCTGTGGAATAAGGTTCTGCCAATCTCAATTCAGCAGAATTCCGCGAAATGACCACTTTATTTCTGATGAAAATTCTGCCTGTGGAATGGCCATTCCAGCTTCATTCTGCACAACTCTAGTCTTGAGTCTAACTATTCATTCAGATTCTCTCCAAAGCAATGTTTTCAGACTATTCACTCCATGAATGGGGGAAGGAACCCATTTGGAGACCCCAAAATGAAGACCCCCATCTCACCATTATGATGTTCTTTAACATGGGTTCCAACTGATGATTCTAAATTCCCATTTCTAATATCTCCAAGGTGCTCTTGTACCTAAGTCTTTAACTCTCTTTTTGTCCTCCCCACATAAAGTTTGGGGCATGGACATACCAACAAATATACCATATAAGAACAGAAGCACTAAATAAAATGTTTTAATCTCACACTAAATTCTCTAGTGTGACGCAAAAAATTCTCCCCCACTAATGACAATTTACAAACAGAGCACCTTCCACATACATGAAAACCATCTGGTTTATTCGGTAACCAAGTGGTATCATTTTCTGGAAATGCGGTTAGATTGTTTGTTTGTTTAAATATTTTAATCATAAAAAATTAATGAACAGGGATTTCTGCAATTGAGCCAGAACTCATTTAAAATGAGTCCCATAGCAATCACAATACAGTTTCACATTAAAAATTAACAACAAATTAACAATTACTGACTTCATTTAATTAAAAATAACAGAAACAAAAATAATAAAACCTATGTAAAAATACTAAAGAAATAATAACATAGACAGTATTATGATTTCATACAACACACTCTGAGTGCTCCTAACATTCTGCACAACCATTCTTTTATTTCATTCCACCTATTCTTTCCTGTTGTGGATCTCAAAGTATATGGGATATTGTTCCAAGGCGTTGAACCCACAAAAAATACTGTACTCCTTCCAATGTCTAGATTACATTTAGGGATCACCAAATCCAGCCCAGTTGCAGATCTTAAAATACTTTGTTTTGTTCTATAGACTATATTTAAGCAATATACCATGACAGGGAGTGGGTATTTTATGGATTTACTATGCCTGGTGTGGTATGGTCATAAGGAAGCAGGCAGAGTGAACTAAACACACCAGGAGTGGTAAATCCACCCATATGCCCACACCCCAAAGTGGTGCATTGCTATTATACAATGGTCCCCTTTTTTGGTATAAGACAAATAAATAAATAAAAAACAGAGTGGAGGCATTTTCATGTATTTTTATTGGATTTATTCTTGCACTAGAAACAAATAGTCCTGTGTTGCTAGGGTATTGATAGAGGGTGGCATCATAGCCTAGAGGTGAGAATTAATGTTCTTATAGGACAGCAACTCTGTGGCTGGCATTTTGTGGGGCAACAGGACATAGTGCAGCCACAGACATCAGTGCAGTTACTACTTCTGAAAAATCAGAAAGCCCACTGTTGAATGGACATCAAACCTGGAAGGTGATCCCTTACTCGGCAGTTCAGCTAAGTGTCCAGTCACTCCACAGCAGACTCAAATGTGGAGCCATTTTATTTAAAAAAGAAAGAACAAGAAATGGAGGGCAAAAGTCATTGCACCCACAGACATTAGTGCAGTTACAACTTTTGAAATACCAAAAAGCCCACTGCTTAACAAACCACAAACCTGGAAGTTGATCCCTCACTTGGCGGATCGATAAGCATCTACTCACTCTACAGGAGACTGAAATGTGGAGCTGTTTTATTTAAAAACAGAAAGAAAGAAAACTGGTGGGCAAAACCCATAAATACGGGGGAGGGGCTGGATGCAAGGCAGACTTGCAGCAGGCTGTGTAGAAAGCAAATACTCTATGGTGGCTTTCAAGGGAGACATTAAATCTTGAAAGCCACTCCACAGATAGTGCTTTAGCAGTCTCTTCAATCACTGCCGTCTTTGGCAGTCATGCTCAGAGTGATTTCTGGGGAGTTCCTCATGTGGTAAAGGTGCGGCTGGCACCTTTTTGTGTTGGTACACTGGAGGATTTGTAACACTGTAAAGGTACCACAGAAACAATCAGAGTGCTGGATTTATGAGTTCATATTTATCCCATTGTATAATTGAGGATATACAATAAGGTAATTTACCACTAACCCCCTTGTAAATAAATGTTAGGATATGTACATGTCTTTGGTCATTCAATCTCTGCCAGCCAAGTTTATCATACAGCTGGCAGCTGTGTGTATTATGCGGGGCTCCCAATACAAACCTGGCCAATCTGTTAAAGTAAAAGTCTGGTGGTTACTTGTGAATACATCTTTCAAATGCTTGGCTCAATTAAGTCACCCAAGGCTTCTCACAACCCCCCCCCCAATATATCCCAGTGCTTCAGTAAAAGATTTTTAATTTTGGGTGCCAAACTGGTATATTCCAACAAAAAAAAGGAAGCGTTTGTTCAGACTCATTTTCTGTATCACTTTCAAGAAGTCACAAAAGGTAATTTAAGGTTGTTCTTCTCAATTTTGAATTTAAAACACATCACTAAATTGGTGTTTAATTTTATTCTGCTTTCAGGTGACATGAAACAAAACTCTGGACCTTACTGGCATGTTTTTTTTTTTCCCTGTCCCTTCAGATCATGGCATTTGGCTCTAATAAAGGGTACAGAATAATACATTTAAATACTGGCAGCCTTGTCTCAAAGCATGAATAGACTGAATCAATGATTGCAAAGCATGCTCCCCACGTACACGCCATTACTAAAGCTGATTAAAACCAAACATCTCATATAATGAAATTGCTATTCCAGATCATGCTCTGTTTAGAACAGACAACATCTCTAAAAAGGGTAGAAGCATTTTGTTTTATTTAAGGAATAACCTTGATGTTAAAGTTTGTTCTCCAAGTTATGTAGCTAAAACAATTTGTGCATCACAGGTAATCCAATTAACTAAGTGAGTAAAGAAACTAAATATCTGATGTATATACAACTCAAAAAAACTGGCATCAAGGGTTAAAGTAAACTTTGAATGTAATGTCACTTTCAGGATCAACTAAAAAAAAACATCTTGGGTGACTATTATCTTAATTGGACTGCTAACTTTGCCATTTATTGGGACATATTAGATGATGTGTGTTTAAAAAAAATAATTATGGAACATACAAGACTAAATTAACCCCCTCCTAAAAAAATACATTGTTTTATTGGATTGCAGTAAGTAACTCTGATAGAATTTTAAATTCAGGCTGCTAAGTAAACTCAATTAGTAACCATTTGATAACATTTTGTGAGGGTTAAGTGGTGTCTTCCATAAATCAAAATCTGTTAAAAAACATTTTTGGATTGTTCTAATCTAAATCTTCATGAATTTCTTAATGACTTATCTAACATAGACTGAACTTATCTAGATGACACCCGTAAGCGCCACAGTTGAGGGGGAGGAAACCATACCCACAGCTGGACAGATGAGTCACATCTGCGGTTGGCAAATTCAGCAGACATAGCCATGAAGGGGAGAGGGGCCACATCTGTGGCAAAACAGTTGGGCCACTCCTGTGGCTGAAAGGGCTCCTGCCAGAAATGTTTTGCCCCCCCGGGAGCCCCACACCACCTCCATATTAAATAGCCTCCAGAACCACTCCCAGTAGTGAGTTTCACATATCAGGAGTGGGCCGAGGATGGAGGGACCATTTTGCCTGGTGTGAAGTTGCATCAGGAATCAAGGTACTGTGACTCTTCTTCAAAATCTGTGATTGTATTAAAAATTGAGTTACTGTGTCTATACTTTAGAAACTGTGACTAGACTTTAAAAGTGATAATCAAGTTATTGTGACTATGTTTAGAAACTGGGGCTTTGCTTTAACTGTGACTTTACTTTAACTGTGATTTGGATTTAAAAGTGATGTTGGGGTGACACCTTTGGAGGATTCTCAAGGAGCTGAACAAGCAGAATTATCAATGCGATACAGTCACTGTTATTATTACATTAATCTAGCAGTGATAGGAATGTTATGCAGGTACTGCATGTCTGTTAGTTAACCTTATGGCACAATTTGTAGGAAGGCTTTGTATCATTTTGTTTCATGGTTAAAGGCTGCAACACTGGGAAATGTTTAGGTACTGTAGTTGTTAATAGCTTTAACTGTAAAAAAGAGAGATAGGGATTTTAATAGGAGGCTACTCACCAGTTCATATTAGCTTTAAGGGTTAGGAGTTGCAAATGATGCTGTCAATCTGCTTAAGTTATTACATAGGGGTTAAGCAACTTGAGACCAGGAAGAGCATGTATGGCAACAGTAAAGCAGGGAGAGGGGAGGCTTGAAGGAGGGATGGGTATCCTTTCTCTGGAAGGGAGGGGGTTTGCTGGTGGGTGAATAAAGAAATGGGAAGGGTGGTAGGCTGCAACAACTGAGGTACACCATTCTTTCTCAAAATTGCATAGAGTGTGGTGGAATGTTTGGTGTGCAATCAAATACAGCAATTTAAAAATGAGTTCAGGGTTCTCCTGGAGGAGCTGTGGAAGGCAAGACAGGCTGTGGAAGGGAATGACCCAACAGCTGGGGAAGATAGGAGAAGAGCTCAGGAGGAATGTCAATTTGTGCCGACGGGGGGGAAGGGGAAAGAGTTAGAGGAGGGGACACTGAACCAGGGGGGCCATGGCCAAGGGACACTAGGTAGAGAGAAACCAGGTTGAAGGGTAGAAGACAGCAAAAAGGAGGAGAAATGGATGGGGAGAAGGAGGAGAAGCAGTAATGGACATGGAGTTGGAATGGGTGGATGGGCTAGCAGGGGGAAGGTAGAAATAGGCATAGAAGAAGAGTCTACAGTAAATCATTTTACAGTTCTGGAGGGGAAAGAGGAAGGGAGTGGGGATGTGCCTTGAAGAGTTACTGGGGTAGTCAGGATGTGCCTGAAATGGTGGGAGTAGTCCTAGGGAAATTACAACTGGGGCAGAGGGGGGAACCACTATGCAGAAGGAAGAGGAGGAGTTTGGAAGGGGTGGAGAGGAAGTGAAGCAAGTGGCTGGAAAAAGGGGTGGACTCTTAGTGCTGGGGGACTCATTACTAAGAGGAGTAAGGTGGAGTAGCAAGGGTGAGAGGCATTGTGGCATTTGGTTGGAGGCCATGCCAGAAATGACAGCGGAAAGGGTGGGGCAATCTGTACTGAAGTATTATGGAAGGGGAGGGAGAAACCTCATTTAATTCTGCATTTGGGGATAAACGACCTGGCTGATGGGATGGTAGTTGTTCAGAGGAGGTTTGAGGAACTAGGACCAATATGTGAGGGGGTAGGAAGTTCAGTAACTTTCTCAGAGATTCTTCCTTTGCCAAGGGTGAGCACTTCAAGAAAACTGAGAATAGAGGAATTTATTAAGTGGCTGAGAACCTGGTGTCATGCTAAAGGGTATGGGCTGGTAGGGGAGGTGGGGAAGGACCTGGGAGAACAGGAGTCAATATGCCAAGGAAAGAATGCACTTAAGAAAGGAGGGTAAGAGAGTGCTGAAACAGAGGATTAGTGAGTACATAGAGGATGATTGGAATTTAAACTAGATGTGGAGGGTGGCAGGAGGGCAAGAGGAGTGCAGAGACCACAGGATAGGAAGCCATATGATCTTACCCCCCCTAACAGAGACAGAAGACTAAGGGTGAGTACTAGAGGGGATGCTAGAAAGGGAGGGCAGAAGGGGGAGCAGGAAGGTACAGGGATGGAAAGTAGTCACTGTGGATGCTAGGAGCCTGAGGAATAAAACTGCTGAGCTACAGATTCTTATGGCAGAGGGGGAGGTGGACATGGTGGCCATCACTGAAACATGGGCCACCCGATACCAGGACTGGGACCTTTTGGTAATAGGGTACAGGTTTTCCACAGGGATAGAGTGAATTGGAAGGGGGTGGGGTGGCACTGTATGTGAGGGAAGAACTGAAGTGTGTACGGAGGAGGGGAGGAGGGCAGTGCTGAGTCATTATGGATGCAGATCCAAGATTCCAAGAATAGAAGTCTAAGGATGAGAGTGGTGTACAGGCCACCCTCACAGTCAGAAGAGTTAGACTGGGAACTGGTGGGACAGATCAGGAAGATCTGTGGGAAGGGGAGTGTGGTGATCGTGAGTCACTTCAACATGCCGGGGTGGATTGGAGTACTCCATCTATAAATAATAGCAGGGAGCAGGTACTGCTGGATGCCTTCCAGGACCGCTTTCTGCTGCAAATGGTCAGGGAACCAACCAGGCTAGAAAACATCCTGGACCTCGTGCTGGCTAATTGGGAGTTTGTGAGGGAACTGAGGGTGGAAGAACCACTGGAAGGGTGTGACCACCACTCAGTATGGTTCACATTGAATATGGGAAAGGAAGGAGTAAAATCCAGCATGATGGTGCTGGACTTCAAGAGGGCCAGCTTCAGGAAAATGGGGATGTTGAAAAAGGGTACCTGGCCAAAATTCAACCATGCCTGGACACTAACCAGAGGTGGGAGCTCATTAAGTTGGGGATAGTGGAGGCAACCAAAACCTGCTGTAAGGCCCAGAGTAAGAAGACTAGGGCAAAGAAACATAGCTGGGTGAGCAAGGGGGTGCAGGAAAAGGTAAGAATGAAAAGGGCCGCCTTCAGGAGGTACAAAAGAACAGGAAGGGGGGGAGGACAGGGAGGGGTACCTGAAGGAATCGAGGTAGGTGACAAGGATAGTAAGGGCAGCCAAGTTGTCTAAGGAGTTTAGGTTGGCACAAGGCATTAAGGAGGGGGAGAAGGACTTCTTCAGGTACACCAGGGAGAAAAGGCACTGTAAGGACCATATAGTTAGGATAAAGAGGGGGGTGGGTGGAAGCAGGGGTGAAAAGGCAGAAGCACTAAATGACTACTTTTGCTCAGTATTTACAAAAGAGTAGGGGGGAGATACCCAAGGTGGGGGTAGAAGAGGAAGAACAGAGGGCGAGGGGGTGACAGATGGGGAAATCATGGAGGGCAGGGTTCTGGATGTCTTGAGGGCACTGAGGGTGAACAAGGCACCAGGGCCAGATGGCATTCACCTCAAGGTTCTGCGGGAACTGGCAGAGGTCCTGGTGGGGCCTTTGCTAGGCCTATTCAATGCCTCACTTGAACTCAGGGTGTGTACATCAGGATTGGAGAATGGCTCACATGGTATCCTTCCATAAGAGCAGATCCAAAGATGAACTGGGGAACTACAGACTGGTAAGCCTGACATCCATCATGGGTGAACTGATGGAGACAATCCTGAAGAACAGGCAGGTGGCCCTTCTGGAGGCCAATGGGCTGCAGGACAGTAGGCAGTGTCACAAACCCACTCAGCAGGTCAGCCCTCTGCTCCCACAGTGCCAACCTCCGAGCGCAGTCTTGTGAACAGTTAACAGAAACGGGGTAAAAATAAATAAATACTAAAACTTTATTTATTAAGTGCCTTTCAACTACCAAGGTGCTGTGCAAATGAACAATAAAAACACATAAATAAATACATATATAAAATCAGAATGACAGCAAATTTCAATCGATAAAAGCTTGTCTCCACAGATGGGTCTTAAGTTCCCGCTTAAAACTCCCCATGGTCCTGCATTCCCAAAGCTAACGAGGCAGAGAATTCCAGAGGGTTGGGGCTATAAACATAAAAGCCTGGGCTCCAGAAGATTTTAATATAACCCTCGGAACCTCCAGCAACCCCTCGTCAGCTGAACTGCGCTGTTGTACAGGGCTGTAGGGAATCAGAAGCTCTTTCAAGTATTCGGGGCCAAGTCCATGCAGGGCTTTGTAGGTCAAAAGACCTACTTTAAAGGTGATCCATCACTGTATCAGCAGCCAGTGCAGATCACACAGCACAAGGGTAATGTGTGTCTTTCTTGATACTCCTGTCAACAACCTGGCAGCAGCGTTCTGCAGTAGCTGCAAGCAGTGGATATCAACCCCAGGAAGCCCCAGGTACAGGGAGTTGCAATAGTCAAGACGAGAGGTCATGAAGGCATGGACCAACACAGGTAAATCGCTAGATGGAAGAAGGTGTTTCACCCTGGCAATGTTCCTGAGATGGTAAAATGCAGATTTTACGACTGCTGACACCTAATAGTGAAGGGTCAGCCTGTCATCAAGAATCACTCCCAGGTACTCACCCATTCAGAGGTAAGGATCTGATCACCCCCCAGAAATAAACCAGAGGGCTGATCAGTCCTTAACCCCTTTATCCTGTGACCTGGGTCCACAACCACAACCTCGGTCTTACCTGCATTCAACTTTAACCAGCTCGAATTCATCCAATCATGGATTTCAGCAAGGCGGCTATTAAATACTGAGAAAGCACTAGCCTGGTAGGAAGCGAAAGACAGGTAGAGCCGGGTAGCATCAGCATAGCAGTGACACTTCAGCCCATACCTTCTTACGATGTCTCCGAGGGGCAGCATATGCACTGCAAACAACATGGGGGAAGCACCAAGCCCTGGGAAACCCCACATAGCAGAGAGAAAGGGTCAGAGGAAAAAATCCCTAACACAACTCTTTGCATTCTCCCATATAGGAAAGATGTAAACCATCTGAGTACTCTACCCAACAGTCCACAGATGAATCTCAGGCACTCGAGCAAAACCCCATGGTCTACAGTGTCAAAGGCTGAAGAGAGATCAAGGAGAACCAAGATAGAACAGTTTCTCTGATCTCTTGCCATCAAGAGATCATTGAGCACCCGAACCAAAGCAGTCTCAGTACTATGCCTCTTTCAAAAACCAGGCTGGAGAGGTTTATTCATGTTATGGAAGGTCAGGTGGTCTTCCAGTTGGTTTGCCACTACCTTCGCAATAACCTTCCCAATAAAGGGAAGGTTAGAGATAGGTCTGTAGTTAGCAAAAATATCAGGGTCCAAGGAAGCTTTCTTCAAAAGGGGAGTCACCACTGCCTCATTCAGGGAGCTTGGGAACTCACCCCATTCTAGGGAGCACAAGATTATTTGAGCAAGAAACTGGCCCATGATCTCAACACAACCCAAAATCAGGAAGGTTGGACCCTGATTTAAACTACAGCACATACGGTGCATCCCCTGGACAATCCGCATAACATCCTTGAAATTCGGCAGGTCAAAGGAACTCCAGGAGACTTGGGGTACCATGACCGAATGCCAACTAATGGCATCCCCCATAGAGTGAGTCAAGCTGATCTCCAATCTGATGTTGGCTACCTTATTCACAAAGAATTGAGTGATCTTATCACATTCCTTTTGTGAAAAGGCTCGACAGAGCTGTAGACAGGCTGGGTTGCACAACCTGTCCACAGTTCTGAAAAGCTGAGCCGGTCAGCTGTGAGTGACAGCGACCTCCCTGGACAGGAACTCTGCCTTCTTAGGGGAGATCTCTGATTGGTAGAGCTGATAATGCCCCTCCAAATGAAGGCAGTCTTCTTCTAGAGCAGATTTCCACCAGCAATGCTCTAACTGTCATCCCACACGCCGCAACTCCCTCAAAGACTCATCAAATCAAGGGGCCCAAGGGCAGAGAGGGAGGGGCCAAACACAGACAGGAGCAAGTGAGTCAAGAGCTGAGGAAATGGCCTGATTATAGGCCAGAACCATCGACTCCGGACTCATGCTGGCAACAGAGAACACTGAGAGGTTCGTCGACGCCATCAGGTCTTCAGGGCACACATCCCGTAAAGGGCGGTAATGAACCATCTCCACAGGGGCAGACCTACGAAGGGGAGCACAAAAGTTGAAGCCAACTGTGTAGTGATCAGACCAACTGACAGGTTCCACCACCAAATCAGAGGCCTCAATCCCCAGGAGGAAAACCAAATCCAAAAAGTGACCATGATTATGAGTAGCTGAGGAAACAATCTGTGCAAAGCCCAGCAATATCATCAGCTGGAGGAAGTGTTGACCAAAAGACGAGAGTTTGTCATCGACCCAAGCATTGAAGTCGCCCAGAACCATCAATCTGGATGACTCCAATGCCATATCAGCGATAAAGTCTGCCACTTCCTGCAGGAATTGCTTCTCGTCTTCTGGTGGACAGTAGACGAGGGCTATCCTGCAAGCCACACAAGCTACTACAGTATACTCAAAGGATTCGGCCTCCTCAACTGGTACACCAGTGAGCCCCAACCCAGTGTTGAAATAGACTGCTACTCCCTCCTCTCTGCGATCCAATCTCGGGCAGTGAATCACCGAGTACCCAGCTGGAACTGCTGCCTTCAAAATGAGGCCAGCATTTCCATCCAGCCAGGTCTCAGTGATGCATGCCAGATCAGCTGTTCCAACAAAGTCAGCAATAACAGCAGACTTCTTTTTAAAAGATCTGGCATTGCACAACACAGCCTGAGTTGGACAGGGCTCCTGAGCTGTCCTGAATTCTTGCCCATCAAAACAGATGGTGCCCTTGGGTATGGGGACTAGACATGGAACACCATGTTCCAGGCTCCATTTCACCACATGGTGTCTTCTGAGCCTAACCAGCCCTATATGAGAGGTCCGTTCATTCACCCTCTAATGTCTGCGCCCCCCACCAAGCCCACCCCTGTCCCTCCTACGTACAAAGCCAAGCGTCAACAGCACTGCTAGATGGAAAATGGGAGGGGAAGAAAGGGCAGAGATCAGAGGGTGAATAATGCATGACCCTGGGTGCTAACCAACACATACCACAAGCAGGAAACAAACTGGGGACCAAACACCTCAAGAAATCCTAATTATCTCATAAATAAAATATCCTAAATTACAAATAAAGTAAAACCCACCCATAATTACAACCTTTCTCAAAAACACAACTCTAAAAACCCTAAACCAAAAACAAATAAAACAAACAAATAAAACTTCCTCACCCCAGGACCCTCTCACAGTTCTGAGGAGGAAAAATTCATCATAATAAAACAACAATTAAAAATAAAATATTACAATCAAAATATATAACAGAAAAAATAATAATTTGCGTCCCAGTGGTCCTTTCACTACCAATAGGACTAAAACACTCAAAAACAAAAATATGAATGGTCCATTTGCAATTTAGGCACTCTCACTGCCAACAACAGTTATATTTGCAAGGATTCAAGTGCATAGGGGTAGTGAGGCCCTCTCACTGCATGCTCTTTCCTCATAGGATGAACACAAGATCCAGCAAAAAGTCAAATGGCACTCCAATAAACCTGGATCAGAACAATCCAAGATACTCCAGCTTGTACATCCAACAAATAACGGCATATAGTCTCGGTGCAAGTCCATAGGAGGAAGCAGAGAGACCCCAAATAAAGGCCAGGAATGTAAGCAGGCCAAGCTATGGGGAATGAAAGCTCCCCCCACCACATACACCCCGACTGCCTAATCAGGCTCTATTATACCATCCAAGGCCCGCAGCTTCAGATATCCCAAGGCCAGACTAACAAGACCAACCCTGGAATAGCTTAGGAGCTCTCCAATAACCCCTAACTCCCTAGGGAGAAAATGAAGCTGCTCCTGCTCCTGCTCGGTCTCAGGCAGTATGACCCGAGGACACCCAGGCGGGGGGGGTAGGAGCCTCCCTCAGCTTGGACACACTACTATAACCCTGCTTCCCCAACAAGTACAGAACACTCACGGATCAATGGAGAAGATAGTTTGAATGACAAAAAAAATCCCAAAGGGGAAAGGACACCGATCAACGAATCGGGTCCTACAACTTACGGTACTTTAAAGCTACACCAGCTGTTCTTTTTGGCTGGTGTTCTTGCAACGCTCTTACAACAAATCTCCAAGGTCTTCCCCAAATAACACTGTCAGGTCCTCCAATATACAATTCCACAGAAGTCCAGTATGCAGAACAAAGCACCAAACAACGACATCCAGCAAATACCAGGGTCCAAGGCAAGTCAAATATCCAGATAACCGGGTAAAACCCGAAAGACGAGCCACTGAATTCCTCAGCACAGCACTATATTCAGTACTATGTCAGGTCAAAATACAGCTCTCAGTGAAATGATTCACTCCACTGCATTGAAGGAGATGCCAAGGCGATGGCAAACAGCAAGCAGTGGACAACAGTAGAAAACACGAGCGGCACAAGGAAGTAGGTTAACACAGCGATACAACGCAGATAAAATGATAAAACACAGCACAACACAACATAAAAAAGAAAACTCAATAAAATATAAACAAAAATTCAAACTAAACTGTGAGGTAACTGAGGCTGGTCCAGCATGACCGCCATCTTAGGTAACATCCCCAATGAAGTCTAAACTGCAATACTCTCCGGTAACCCTCCTCTCTGTTTTGTGGGTTTGAATCAACCTTTGGTCTCAAGTCTTGGAGGGATTCAAACTGTGAACCTCTTGCTAGCATACCCAATGCACAGGCTCAGATAATTCTGTCTTCGGGGGGCCAGATACCCTTAAAAACTGCAATAAAAGACCTCAGGTTACTCTTATCTTTTTCCAGTTTGGTATCACCATTCAAGCTTATGCACAGTGTCTGCTTTAATCATATATACTTCACTTATTAAAGAAAAGAAATTCAAAGAAAGACCAAGTAGGCTCTAAAAATAGAGTTTTACTAATATAGATAAAAGTGTGTAAAACATAAAATACAGAACCATATATCACAAGAACCATACAATCTTTTATAAGAACAATGTTTTAACAGTGCAATTCCTACTACAGTACTTAGATGTTGTCTCTCTCTACCTGTATACTTGCTTAAAGTGCTCAAAGATGTTTCTTTGTCAGAGTGTAGATAGAAGTGTGTCAAAATGGAAAACAGAATACTGTTTAAAAACTGGCTTTGCCAACCTCTTTGCATGAGGTCACCTAGCTCCTCCCTGTCAGAATATAAAAAAATATATCTGTGCAAAACAGGATGTCTTATTCAAGTATTAAATTATGTAACCTCAGCATAACTCATTTTCTTCAAATGACTCTCTTTGATCTTATGAGCAGCTTCCCCTTTCCAGGACATCAAAGCATCTTTTATGACTTTGCACTAATGTGTCACAATCTGCTCTGCTTCCTCTAAATGTTATAAAAGTTTATGGGCTATCTTGGCAGTTTGGTATCTTCTTGCCTGTAATTATCTCTTGGCCTTCCAGGTCACACCTTGTAGCTAAATCCTGGTAGGGGGTGGCATTCCACAGACTGTCAGCATCTCTCATGAGAGACATTCAGTAACACATTTTTATATTACAAAAAGCATAGGTTAATCAGAACCAGCTGCCCAAGTGTCACAGGCAGCATGGCTTTGTCATTGGCAGATCCTGCCAGACCAATCTGGTGGAATACTATGACTGGGTAACTAGGCAATTGGACAGAGGCCATGTAGTGGATGTTCTGTACCTATACTTCAGTAAGGCATTTGACTTGGTGCTGTATGGGAGACTAGGAAGTAAGCTAGAGGGCATAGGATGGGTGTGAAGTTGGTGGGATGGGAAGCGAACTGGCTACAGGGAAGGCTAAAGAGAGTGGTGGTGGGTGGGGAGCTCTCATCCCCAAGGGCAGTGATGAGCAGAGTTTTGCAGGGATCAGTGATGGGACCAGTGTTGTTTGGGATATTCATTGCAGACATTTCATTGGGCATCAAGAGCAGGATCAGTCTGTTTGCTGATGACACTAAGATGAGTGTGCTGGTGGATGACAGAGAGGGTTGGTAGGGGTTGCAAGATGATGTGGCAAAGCTGGAGACCTTTTTGGAGACCTGGCAACTGGGGTTCAATGCCAAAAAATGCAAGGTGTTGCATTTTTGGGATAAAAACCCAAACAGAAGCTACCAGTTTGGGGGGGAGGGTGCAGCTAGCCATAATAGAGGAGTAGTGGATCTTGGGGGTTCTCATTGTAGGATCGATGAATAACTCAGCACAATGCAGAAAGGCAGCTGCAAAGGCCAACAAAATGCTGGGTTGTATTGCCAGGGGTATATCCTCAAGGAGGGGTGAGGAGATTCTTCCCTTGTATAGATCACTGGTTAGGCCAAACCTGAAGTACTGCATGCAGTTCTGGTGCCTGTACCTGAAGAAGGACATAAAATTACTGCAGGGGGTGCAATGCAGGGTGACAAAGATCATCCATGGTCTGGGTGACTTATCGTAAGAGTGTAGGCTGAGGGAGTTGAACATGTACTCACTGGAAGAGAGGAGGGACGGGGGATATAATTGAGACCTTCAAGCACATGAAAGGAATAAACAAGATGGGTACTAAGGATTTTTTCAAGTAAGAGAGGGGAGGGACACTTGAGGCCATAATATGAGACTGAAAGGAGGAAGGTTCAGGAGGGAGATGAGAAGACATTTTTTTAGAGAAATATTCGTGGCCAGGTGGAATGAGTTACCAGTGGAAGTGGTATCCTGTAGAACCGTGGGCAGTTTCAAAAGGGGCTGGGACAGGGCAAGAGGGAGGGGAAGCTGCAGAATAAGGGCTGCTAGCTGCACAATCGACCAGACTTCATAGACCACAAGGCCTTTATCTGCTGGCTATTTTCTTATGTTTGTATGTGAATTTTGCATTGGATATTTTTATTGGTGAATTTTTAAAACTTATTCATAAACATGCACCATTTACTTAGAGATGATTCTTATGGAATAACACTAAATGGTTAACTAAGGATTTGTTTAATCAATGAAAATCAGAGATAGGGCTTGTAAACAAATTAAAAAAACATGTTTTTCATTCTGATTGGATAATATAGAAAACAGTTTCTTTGTTACTTATGCAAAAAAATCCTTACTATCAGCAAAACTAACATTTTTCCATTTTTCATCAAAGAACAAACTTCAAACCTCTCAAATCTGAAAAAAAATGTTGGACTACTGTTAATAAATTACTTAGGATGGCTGTATAATCTAAGGTATTAAAGATTGATTTAAATTGAACCAAAGTGAATAATCAAAAAAAAAATGTTGTTGACTTTCATAACATTTACTTTTGTAATGTTTAAAGGTGGTATCCAAAATATCAGTTAAGTTGACATTCATATATATATATATATATATATATATATATATATATATATATATATATTATAGTGGCACGGTCACGCCACTGTAGTTAGGATTCAGCAGTCAGTTACATACTAAAGTCACAAGTTTGGTTGTTAATAACTTTAGACCCATTCAATGGATTTGCCTGAAATTTGGTATGCATGGTGGGGCATGGTATATCTCTTGATTTGCCAAATTGTGTTTTGGTTGGACTTACGGTCTTTGCGTAAGAAAGTGCTGAAAAATGCAAAATTATCTGTTTTTGGAGGCACCTTTTGGGATTCTGGATGTGGTCCTGCACAGCTGTTGTGTGGTGTGCTGCTCTGTGAGATGGCTCATTTGAAAGAACTTTGGTGGCCGAACATGTTGTTTGGTGAATAAATATTACGGCATTCAAAAGTTATGCCACTTTTAAATTCCCATTATAAGTCAATGGGAAAATTTATATGTATGTTTTGCGAACAAAGAATGGAGTTCTGGCCATCTTGTCCCGCATGGTGATCAAAGAACTTGCAGCCTCACGGTTCAAGAATCTTTGCCCCCGAAGATTTTTCAAATTCTTTGATCGCAAGGTCCGCCATCTTGTTTTCAGTTTTCTGATTGGAAAAACACAAATATCCGGGCTCAGGGATCACTTCTGAAGTAAAACTTGGATGGGTTTTACTCAGGGGGCCCTGATCTTTAATGAGCCATGCCTTTGGTTGCATCCAAATCAGTCTAAAAATAGTTATTAGCTTTTAAAATCTTCATTCGCGGCTCGCTAACGATCTTTGATTGCGAGCCTGCAAATTCTTTGATCGTGAGATTCTTTGATCGCGATCATGCATCGTGAGTGAGAGATGAGATGGCCAGATTTTAGAACACATATCTGTAGCCCAGGGGTGCTCTTCAAAGTTATAGAAGGGTGGGTTTTGCTCAGGGGGCATCATTCTGCCTCATTTGAATAAAAAAAAATTTGTTTTCATTATCCCTGGTAGTCTAGCGGCCCCCTCTCATCATAATAATGCACATAGCAATCCCTGTATCCCTGGTAGTCTAGCAGTCCCCTCCACATCACAATAAAATAAATAAGCATGTTCCATGTCCTGGTAGTCTTGTGCCCCCCTACCCAGCTGTGCCAGCCTACCCAGAACCCCCCTCACCCATCTCCAGCCAGCAGCGACTGTCACAGCCCACCTCTTACCTCCACGGCCAGCCACCAACTGTGTATATTATGAGCACTAATTCAAACGGATGCTCTGAAATTATTTCTGAGCGCCTGTTTGAATTAGCACTCGTAATATACACAGTCAGTGGCTGGCCATGGAGGTGAGAGGTGGGCTGTGCCAGTCACTGGCTGGGGAAGGGTGGGGTGCTGGGTTGGCTGGCAAGGCTGGGTGGGAGGCCACTAGACTACCAGGACATGGAACATGCTTATATATTTTATTATGATGGGGGGACTGCTAGACTACCAGGGATATGAATAATAATGAAATACAGATGGGGGGTCCACTAGACTACCAGGGATATGTGAAAGAAATATAAATAAACACACATGGAGGCCACTAGACTACCATGGATAAAAAAGAGAAATATTAATAAAATACTCATGGGGGGGCACTAGACTACCAGGGATAGAGGGATCGCTATGTACAATATTATGATAGTGAGGGGGCCGCTAGACTACTAGGGATAATGAAAACTGTCTTTTTTATTCAGATAGGGCATAACGAAGCCCCTGAGCATAACCCACCCTTCTATAACTTTGCAGGGTACCCTGCGCTACAAAAAACTTTTTGAAGTCTGGCCATCTCATCCCTCGCTCTTTGTTTGAGAGCGAGCCATTTCTTTGATCAAGAGCCTGCAAATTCTTTGACCACCAGATTCTTTGATCATGCATCTGGAGTGAGGGACGAGATGGCCAGATGAAAAAATAAATTTTCTCAACTCAGGAGTGTCCTAGGAAGACAAAAGAGAGTAGGTTTTACTCAGGGGGCTTCATTCTGATGAACCATGGTGGTGGTTTACCGCAATTGTGTTAATTTTGTAAATTACACAGGTTTTTATTCTTTGGTCATGATCATGCAAAATCTTTGATTGCTAGCCTTCAAATTCTTTAGTCGTGAGATTCTTTGATTGTGATCTTGCATTGTGAGGGTAGGACGAGATGACCAGATTGAAAAATCAATTTTCTCAGCCTAGGGGTGCCCTAGGAAGTCAAATGAGAGTGGGTTTTGCTCAGGGGGCTTTGTTCTTTTGAACCATGGCAGTGGTTTACTGCAATTCTTTCAATTTTGCAAATTACAAAAGTTTTTATTGTTTGTTAGTGAGCCTGCAAATTCTTTGATCACGAGCCTGCAAATTCTTTGATCATGAGATTCTTTGATTGCCATTTTTGATTGTGAGGGCAGGACAAGATGGCCAGATTTTTTATAATGGAATAGATAGGGAAATTTTGTCAAACTTTAAGACTGAATATCTCTAAAACAGGTTGGTATTTTTACTTGAAATGTAGAGGGTGTTTACGGCATGTCCTGTGCATTTAAATTACACTGATTATGTGTCGGTAAAAAATGTTTTGCCGGACATATGGCGTGGTGCAGTTTACGTTCTGCAGACAACGTTTTGCTTGTGGTGGTGCTTTGAAATTGATAGGATACCTAGCCTCATTGTCATGGATGTAGTTGCCAGTTGTGTGTGTTAAATGTCAACAGGTGTGGAACAGTGCCAGTCTGATGAATGAAAATTTCAAACTGTAACATGTTATATCTCGCAGATGGTTTGGTCTTTTCACTTGAAATTTGGAGAGTGTTGACAGGATGTCCTGTACATGTGAACTGCAGTGTTTACGTCTGAGACAATTTATTTTTTGCAGAGAGATTGCATGCGCACTTAATGTTTTGTAGACAGCATTTTCTATTGTTCTACTACATTCACATTTGTTTAGTGGATGGTTATGCTTTTGTTACTGTACTTTTTAGTCATCAGCTGTGTAATGTGGCCCAACACTTACAATTTGGTGGGAGTGTAGAGCCCAAAAGGCCTCACACTCCCACCAATTTGTCCAACTTTCTGCTTTTTATTCTTTTTTAAAAAGTAAGGAAATTCTATGCAAAAACACTTAGTTAATGCATCATTTAGGGTTTTTCTACAGGCAGAAAGTGAGGAAATTTGATTTTAGGGTTCCCACACCTTGTACCCCACCTCCATCCCACCCCCACCAACAGGCATCAGGGTGTGCATTGGGGTCGTTGGCCCTAACTCTCACCCCATTCTTCTACACTGCACCACCTCAGCTTGTTTACACATGGGATGGGGTGAGAGTTAGGGCCAATTACCCCAGCACACACCCCAATGCCTGTTGGTGGGGGTGGACTGGGGTGGGGTGCAAGGGTGGAACCCTAAATTTAATTTCTCACTTTTTCACTTTAGAAAAGCACCATAACTGATGCATTAACAAAGTATTTTTTGCATAGAATACAGTATATATATATATATATATTGTATATATCTATATATATATATATATATATATATATATATATACACACACTTGTGTAGCTCAGACTCTTGTAATCCTTAATATTACAGTAAAAAATGCATAATACACAAGTGTATAAATTATTGAGGGGACTTAAAATAGAACAATATGCAGGTGCTGATGATCCCATCCTGAAATTTCCTAAATTACCTGATACTAGTGAAGCAGTTAGTTGCAAATATATTATTTTTGTTTTTGTCTCAGCAGTGCAAGCATTTCAGAAAATAGCTGTGTTGTTCCATTGCACAAAAAGGGTAATACCTCAATTTCATGTAATTTCAGATACATTTTGGCATTATCAAATTAAGCAGAACTGCAAGAAAAACATCTGTTCTGAACAATTCACTGAATACATAATAAAATACAACATTTTGTGTGAATAGTAGAGGTTCAGATTGTATCACAGGACGGATATTATCATGATCAAGTTCATGAATCTGGTATATGAAACCATGGATAATGGTCTTATTACTAGAACCATGTTCATAGACCTGACCAAGGCATTTGATCTCATTGATTGATTCAAACAGTATTCAGTTAACACCTGAGGATTAGTTCACTGGCATGGTATAGATACAGGGCTGGATTCACAAAGCTTTCAGAAGATGCAAAACCTTCCCTAAGTCCCCCAAACTGCTGTAGCTATGGAAAAAAAGGAGAGACTGCTCTAAGTGCTATTCACAAAAACCTCCCCAGCTGTGGAAAAAAACACTATGGACTGTGGAAAAAAGTGCAGCCGCGGAAGTTCCTGAGGAAAAAAAGGTGTGAGATAACTAAAACACATCCCCTGAAGGGCTATTCTCAGCCAGTTTTTTCTGCAGTTTCAGACAAAATGTGACACACAGTGGAATGAGGTGTAACTCTCCTTCAGCAAACTCAGTAGTGCCCCAACAACTGGAATCAATTATGGTGGAAGTGAGGCACAGTTAATGGCATCCCAGATAGTATAGCAATGGCTGATGTTACAGCAACAAAAGCACACATGGCCATTCTATGGCAACAGGCAACAACCACCAGACCCAGTGCAGCCCATTACTGAGCCCCACAGGCAGTGGAGCCTGACCAGCCTGCAGTGAGTGCTGCCCCTGCAAGCAACAGGAATGCCCCAGGGAGGTATGACCAGCAGTGACAGTCAACCACTGTGGTGCCATGGTATTGCTGTTATTTTTATACAGAAAACAGGTTGCTCAGCTAAAATCTACTCCTTCTGATGAGTAGATTGTTCCCTGTAGCATGTCCCAGTGTTCTATTGCTTGTTCCCAGTGATATGCCTCAGCATTCGATAATTCATTCTTTATTTTCAGTTTTCATGAATGACATTCCTGTAACTTTTACTTCATCAAATATTTTATAGTATGCTGACAACACAGTGTCATTTTTTTCATTCAAAGAAAATATCTGAAATAAAGTGATAAATCAAGATTTTCATACTTTGCAAAGTGTTAAATTCAAATAAATTAATTCTTAGTACAAGTAAAACCCAGATTTTATTATTTAGATCTGCCCACAAGACCATGAAATCTAATAGGATTTTCATATTGAAAACTACAGTAACAAGGCACTCCATTTGAGCATATCGATTTCATAAAATATTTGGATTTATATATTGATTCAAATTGGACATTTGGTTGCCATATGAAATGTATTTTGTCATGTTTGCATCAAATATTTGGTAAACTATACAGGGTTAATAAACATTTAACATCCGATTCCAGAAAGGGTAGACACTATTTGAAAAATCTTAACTGTCATTGGAATTATGGGCTACTTCGAACTGGATAGATTTACATTTAAAATGTTACATTAATAGTGACCAAAACATTAGTCAAGTTCACATTTTTTCTAAATGCAATTGTCACTTTACTCTTTGCAAACATACCGATACTGGCCAATCTGCTTTTCTGTTATCAGGCAGCCTCACTGTGAAACAGATTACCTGTTACACTTTGTAAAGTGTCCTCAGCTAACCTATTTTGAAATGCACTTCATGAATACTAAAAAAGGTTGTAACACTTTTTCTTGTTTCAAATAGTACTTACTGTATATTGAATATGTAATTTTGTACTGCCACTAATGCTGTAATTTCTCATTGTGTGTTATTACTGAATGTTTTGTACCTAAGGTATACACAGTGGTGCCTGAAAAAAGTGGTTTAGCAGTAGTGTAATTGACCTAGTTAACAAAAATAAAATAAACACGGAACAACAGAATTATATCTAAAATCAGGGTTATTTTTTTTTTTTCATTTTATCCAACTAGCAGGGATAGGAAAAATACTTACAGTTGTATTTTTATTTTATGCCATCAGCAACAGATCATAAAACTAAAGTTGAAAAGTAGCCATAAATGTAGGGTTCTGGAGCAATTACATTAATTATTTAAGATTGTATTTAGTTTTGAAAGTGTTAAAGGTAGCTCAGGGCTTGAACTGGTGCTACTGATTAATTTATTGTGCACTACTCTATCTCCTCTAAAGTATTATTATATCTGAATGTGATATAGTAACTGGGGAGTGTTTTCTTCCATAGGGAAACCCGGTTATAATTCATCTGTTAAAACCTGTGGGTTGTAATGGCGAACATGCACCAGGTTTCCCTTGTTCTGTGCATGTGCCAGCCTCAGTCTTCACTTTCTCTGCCCTGGCCCTGCTCCTCAGTGCTGGACAATAGGCCACCACTCAGAGTTGTCAAGTCAGCAGTAAGTTCTTTAAAAAAAATATAGATAGATAGATAGATAGATAGATAGATAGATAGATAGATAGACAGAAAAGTTTCACCAGAAAAGTACGCTGAGCAATCAAAATTGCTTGTCTCACAGTACATCCTGGGGGAGGTGGGGGTACATGTGGGGAAAGGATGCATACACAATTGCTGTAACAGGTATAAAATACATATATGAATGCTGGATATATAATATTGATAAAATAGGTTACAGATCCAATACAACAGTTAATCACAAATACATAATACAGTTAAAATTAGGGTACAGTAAGTCAATACAACAGATTTTTTGCAGATACTGTCAAAGGGAGCAAGGGAATGTACAATCGGTCCATAATAAGATCTAATACATAAAGAGCTGTTAAATGCTTTGGAGTTGTTGACTGGGTGGTGACAGGATAAAGAACAGTGATGGAGGGGTTACATACAGGTGCAGTTAGTGAAGTAGAAGTTAAGTAGGGTGGATGAAATGGATGTAAGGGATGATGAATGGTAAATTTGGGGGGGAAGCACATTCCAGATTTTAAGGAGGTGGTGAAAGAACCCTGATTCACTTATGGTTGTTTATAGGCAAGGGATCAATAGGATGCGAGCATCAGAGGATCTGAGTGAGTGGTGGGATGTTGGTGGTAGTGCTAAGGAGGAAGAAAGACAAGAAGGGAAAGAGTGGAACCAGAATTTAGAGATCAATTTATAGCAGTAAGAGAGACTTCAGTTGCCCAGAGAAGGGAGGGCAAGTGAGCGATAGAGGTTGTAGTGATGAGTGAGAGGGTGGGCATCCAGAGCAATGCAACAGACACAGTTGAAGAGGGTATCCAGTTTGGTTAGTGAGGACTTGGGAGCAACTCCGTAGACTACATCGCAGTAGTCAAAAATAGGTAGGATCATCTTATGGATCAGTTCACGCCTAGCCATAGGTGGAAGACAATTACAGTTCCCAATTAGTGCACCTAGCTTGAGGCACAGTTTTGACAGGATGCCATCAATGTGACCAGAAAAACTGAGGTGCAGGTTAAGCCAGACCCCAAGATACCTAAAGGAGGATGTGTCCTCAAGAAGAGTCCCATTGATGGTGTGATAGGAAGAAGAGGAGGTAAGCTTAGAGAGTCTCTGCCTTGTGCCAAAGGCCATGGAGACAGTCGCTTGACATTAAGTAAGAGCTGATGTGAGCAAAGCCAGAGTTGAACTTTGTCAAATTCCTGCTGGAGCCTTTCTTCTACATCAGTGGAGTTGTGCCCAAAGGTATACAGGACTGTGTCATCCACATACATATGAATGGACACAGATGAGCAGACTATGAGAAGGTCATTGAGAAAAATGGAGAAAAGTAGTGGGCCTAGCACGCCAGTGTGGATTTGGAGAGGCAGGGACAGAGTTTCAGCTATCCTGACCAATTTTGATCTACCTGTGAGGTAGGTTCTGAAACAGTCAGTGGCAGAGGCGGACAGGCCTGCTGAAGTCAGATTCAGGAGGCATAGTGGATGATAGACCATGTCAAAATCCTTGGTAAGGTTGACAAAAATGGCTGAAGTGATTTGCATAGTGTCCATTCCCATGAGGATAGAGTCAGTGAGTCTATGGAGGGATGTGGTAATGGAGTGGTTTTTCATGAAGCCAGACTGGAAAGGAGTGAAGAAGGAGGATTTGGAGAGGAAGATAGAAAGTTGGGCAAGGACAAGGTGCTCTTGGAGTTTGGCAAGAACTGGTAGTAGCAAGACAGGCTTGTAATGCTTGTTTAGTGAGGAGTCACCACATATATATATATATATATATGTATACCGAGTTAAAAAAAAATTTGTACTTGCTGTGAAAAAAAAAAGTAAAGGAACGTTTCTTTTCTGAGCTGCCATGGACTGCACTGAAACCCAACTTCATAGGGATGTTTCTTTATTTTATGTAATTACTGTGGTAAAAAAAACAATCACCAGAAATTATATAAAATAAAGGCTGGGCAGGTGTGTAAAATTCAAATTTTACACACAGTTCTTAGTGTGGGATGCCTATATAAACCCCTTGAGCTTCACTGCAGGGGTTAATATGGCATCCCACACTGAGAATGTGTGTAAAATTCTTGTTATAACCACCTAACTCAGTCATTATTCTATATATTGAAGTCCTCTATGACTGTCCTTTCTGTAAATGAAATCATCTGGAAGGGGCTAAGCGTTTAGCACTATATTAATTTGGGATACGTATACAGTAGTTGCTGTATGCACTACCAACAAAAAATGTTCTGTATGTTTTTGCTTTACTTTTTATGGTTGTAATTGTGGGAAATCTTCATGCCTTGCTTGAAGTCATGGGCCTTGCTTGCAGCTAACACAATACAGTATGTCAGTGATTAATCTTCTGAAGGCATTGGCAGGATTCACAAAGAAAGCCAAAAATTCAGCAGCTGCTGGAAAAAGCCCTGCAGCACTGCAGAAACACAGTTGCGTAATATTCAAAAAGAAATTTTGAGCAGGTGGGGAATTTCGTAAACTCCCCGCAGCTTCAGAAATTACGCACATATTGAAAATCTGCAAGTGCGGATCTGCAGCTGCAGAAATAGCTTAGTAAGCACAGCAACAGTGAACTTAATTCACTGGAACAGCAGACTTTAACAGGGCTGCCATAGAATGAAGCTGAAAGCACCCACAAAGAGATCAGCAACTAGTCCCTCAACTGGGACCACTGCAGCACTACAGGTACCAGCAATACCATGTCACCACAGTGGCCAACAGTCACTGCTGCTCCTCCCTCCCTCCCTGGGGTGTTCCTGTTGCCTGCAAGGGTAGCACTCACTGCAGGCTGGCGAGGCTCTACTGCCTGTGGGGCTCCGTCATGGGTTGCACTGTGTCTGGTGGTGGTTGTTGCCTGTTGCAGTATCATGGCAATGTGTACTTTTGTTGCTGTTACAGCAGCCGCTGTTATACTATCTAGAATGCTATTACCTGTGCCTCACTTCCACCTTAATTGATTCCAATTGCTGGGGCACTACTGTAGTTTGCTGAGGGAGAGTTATACCTCATTCCACTGTGTGTAACATTTTTTCCGCAGCTGTGGAAAAAAAAATGGTTGTGAATAGCCTTTCAGGAGCTGTGCCTTACTTATCTCACTCCTTTTTTTCCTCAGAAACTTCCTCAGCTGCACTTTTTTCCACAGTCCTTAGTGTTGTTTTCCGCAGCTGCAGAGGGTTTTGTGAATGGCACTCAGTGCCAATTCCCCTTTCTTTCCATAATTATGGCAGTTTTGTGGACTTAGTGAAGGTTTTACACCTTTAGAAAGCTTTGTGAATCCAGCCCATTGTCTTTGGGCAGGGTTCTCAATGAATCTATTCAAGATCTTTCAGCCTCTTTTTTTTGAAGTTGGATTTGTAGTAGACCCATCTGAAATTTCTTCTCCTTAAAATGATACAACTGAGAAAAAAAATTTAAAATCATATTTGGACCAGTCTGGCCCCTTTGAAAATAATGCCCTTATTATTCTTGACTGAGTATGCAAGTAGAATCAAATGTTTAATTGAGAAATTGTGTACTTAAAATTGTAGTTTGCTTTATGTTTAAACAATTACTACAACTCACAAAGCGTGCTCCCCATCACTGTATGCCATACTGGCAGAGCCTTTCAAAACAATGAACAAAATGATAGGAAAACATAACATTCTCTTGTTCTGTTAATTTCTCTGTGATGTACCATGATAGGGTTTGCAGCAAAAGCAATTATGCTGCAGGCCAGAACAGTGTATGCATTAATCATTGTTTGTTGGGGCAGATTATTTCTTTGTTTATTTTTGATTAAATATAATCCCAAACTCTTGTCTTTCCCTTATTTCTGTGGGTGGCAGAAAGGGAAAAAAATAATTTGCCATTGCAAATGAAATTAACAGTACCACTTAAAGAGTTAGTCCAACCAAAAATAAAGCTAAGGGAAATGTTAGCATTTTGAAGAAGTAGTCTGTAGTACCTTGTTTCTTTTTGAAGTATTTTTAATTTTCCTTTTGCTGATTAGAAAGTTTTCTATGTAATTTTATTATGCTGGATCTATGAATCAGCACTCTGCCTTGTAGCTGGCATATCTACAGCAGTTTTTGACAATGTCAGTGGCTCAGCAGGTACCACACTCACCTCTGAGGCCGAGAGATCAGAAGGCTGTGGGTTCTATCTGCACGCCAGGCACTTGGGTTAAATTCCAATACTGACACTGTAGTGTAAAATAAGGGGGATGCTGCACTCTTGAGCTGCCATCTTTCAGATGAGATGTTAAACTGAGGTCCCATCTGCCTGTTCTGGTGGTAGTTCAGGTGAATGTTAAAGATCCCATGGTACTTCTCAAAAAGAGTAGGGGAGATTTTATTATAAAAACACATATAACAGTTTCTGTGGTTACATCTTATACATCAGTGAATCCACTGAAATCATACAATATTGCATCCTACATTTGCATACAATCAAGTTTTTACCTTTGGTTATATCCTATTTACATATTCAGCTGCTTTCTATGCATCCCTATTATTTATATTTTATGAAATAGTTAAACCCTTTCTACCATTGTAACATCTTTTGTGATAAGTAAATAGATATAGCCTTAACATACACTTTCTCCAATTCTTATGAAACTAGTAGGCCAAGGCCTTCATACATCATTTTCTTTTGATATAAAACCCATTGGCATCTAGTCTGCCATAAATAATATCAAATACAACAGAAAAATACCAGTAATGTATCCTGATGAAAATTTTTGAACTTATTTCCCTAACACTATTATCTCATAGGTCAGATACTTAAGCCATTTCATATTCCATGTAACAGCTAAATGTTCCATAATTACATAACATCTGAACATTCGAAAAGAAAACATTCCATGGTTTCAGTTTTATCTATGCACTCCAAGTAGGGGCAATTACGTTCTTCCAGGACCTTGTGCTTGGCATTCCCCCTCAGGTTCATTCTCCCATATACAGTAAGACATAAATTCTCCCACATTTTTTGGGGTATCCTAGGATGTGTAAGCTGTTTGAGAATTAAAGGGTTATCAACTGAAGGACAATTCTTATAACTGGGTTCTAACATGTATACTCTAGCCATAATCTCTCAATATAGCCTTTTATTAGAACCATTTTGTACAGATGATTTTGTGAAATACCATTTATATCATTTTTGTGCTGCCGGTTTGAAATAAGCTGGTACATGTATATGATGATTTAGTTTAGGAGCAACTCCACTCCAAATTTGAAGATATCTCCCTAAAGTTAATCTTATCCAGGCATTTTGGATTGTCTCTCTACTAGTCAACCTATTCTGTACTGTCTGTAGAAAAACTAAGACATGAATAAAGACCACTGGGTCTATCATTCCTAGACCACTCTCAGTTTTGTCCA
The DNA here is from genome assembly GCA_016271365.2 of Neoceratodus forsteri. NCBI lineage: Eukaryota > Metazoa > Chordata > Ceratodontiformes > Ceratodontidae > Neoceratodus > Neoceratodus forsteri. The sequence continues at coordinate 898,046,967 of CM057459.1, forward strand.
GATATGTGAAGCATCTTTTCACAGGATTCAGATTTTCCCCATAACATCTGGAAAAATAAACTATATAATTTGGTTTTGCAATGTGTGGGTAAGGGAAAAGTCATTGCTACATGTTGCAGTGCAGGTATTATAAATTGCTTAAGGACTGCTATTCATTTAAGTTTCAATAATGTCCACTGATTCCAGCTTTGAATTTTTAGGTCATTTTTCAAATGGATTTATTCCAGTTATCCTCAGGAAGATTTTGTGCTTCATAAAGTATTCCTAAAATCTCTATTGGTTCCATAGAAATTTTTATACCTGCTACATCAGCTGAGGCTGTATGACCCGACCCTAAAAAAGTCCTTTACTCTTATTGTAATTCAATTTGGAATTGGAAACTTTCCCATATCTGTGAATTTCCTACCAAAAAAACCCGATCTATTCATGATCAGTAAAAACAAACAACAGATATCATCTGCATATGCCTGAACATGTAGACTATTTTGTATGCTGGATCCTGACAAACCCTGCCATTTAGGTTGGTTAGAAATTATTTTTAACAATGGGTTCAAAGAGAAAATATATAAAAGTGGACTTAATGGGCATCCCTGCCTAACTACTAAAGGGACTTCAAACCCAGTTCTGACCTGCCCTTTAATAAAGGGTCTCACAATTAAGGAAGAATATAATGATTTAAGCTGTTTCATAGCGTTTGAAGGACTATGCTACAATTCAAGTACTGCATATAAGAAAGTATAATAAACTCTACTGAACGCTTTTTCCTAGTCAGTCGGCACCTGGTATCCTGTAACCCCTAATAAATTGAGAGGTTCAATTACATCTCTAATAATTATGAGAGCATGATAGAAACATTTAAGTACCTCAGTGGAATCAACAAAGTCCAAGAGGGTAGCATCTTTCAGAAAAAGAGATGTGCAAGAACAAGGGGACACAATTTGAAGATAGAGGGGGGACGGCTCAGGGGCAATGTGAGGAAGTAATTTTTTCAGAGAGAGGGTGGTGGATGCATGGAACAGCCTTCCTGAGGAGGTTGAGGGGTCTAAAATTGTGGGAGAATTCAAGAATGCACGGGACAGACATAAGGCAATTTTTGTGAGGGGGTAGGAAGAAATAGGCTGTTGGTTAAATAGGATCTGCAGCTTATCCTCTAGGTAGGGAAATGGACAGACTAGGTGGGCCAAGTGGTCCTTATCTGCCATCAAAGTCTATGTTTCTACATTCCTCTCTGGAAGCCCACAAAACTGCTGTGGTGAGATTACTAGAGAGGCATATTGCTTCAAACGATTATTTAAAATGTGAGCTAAAATTTTGTAGTCCGTGTTCAAAAGCACAATTGGCGTCCAGTTAGAAGTGTTAGATTTTTCTCCTTTTTTATGAAGATAGATAAGCAAGCCATCTGTAAAAGAAAAATGTATGTAGTTTGTGGAACAAAAATGAAGGTATACTTTTTCTAAACAGACAGCTAGTTCCTGACTAAAGGTTTTATAGAATTTGTTTGAAATATCACCCAAACCTGGTGGTTTCATTTTTGAGAGCCTTATTGCTAACTCTATTTCCTGTGTTGTTATTGGGATCTATAGTTTGCTAATTTCTTCAGGGAATTCTGGGACTTTTACAGGCTGCAGAATGTCCTTTATCTATCACTCCTGAATCGTTTTTTTGTGGTCCGAGTGATTTATAATGTTGTTTTATATTTTCTTCTATCCCTTCTATTAAGCTAACTCTTTGCCCATCTTGGGAAACTAAAACATCAAAAGTTATACCTTCTTTGATCTTTTTGCATGCCTCAAAGGGATCCCCAAAAGGTTTTTTTGGGGTCCCATTATACAACATTGCTTGAATTATTTTAGCCCTTTCATATTGGTATAATTTCATATCCTCTTTGATTTCTTTGATCTGATTTGTATAATCATATTTGGAGTGGTTAGCTAGGGTGTATAATTTTTGCAATTGTCTTCTTAATGACAAATATTTTAAAAAAGTATCATTCCCTATTTTCCACCCATAATTCTTAAACCATGTCATAATATCCTGCTTTGTGTCAAGCCACCATTCCCCTATGTCAGAGCATAAAAATTCCACCTACAATCTAGCTGCAAGGAGGTTGCCAATGCTCAGTACCACTTGTGGGTCTGCCAACACTGAGGTATTGAATTTCCACCTGCAGTCCCTTGTGGGTTTGCCAACCACATGATCTAAATGTAAACTTAAAAATAGGTGATCTGAAAATTCTACGGGATCTATGTATAAAGAACCTTTGGGTAAGTTGGGGGAAAGAAACATATACTGTAATCAATTGTAGTCATAGGAATTCCGCATATAAGTTAATTTAGGGCCTTTTTTGTGATATGTGTGACACTCTATCAAGCCAGCAGTTTCTACTATCTGTGTTAGAGCATTTGAATCACAAAACATTTTCTTGCCATCATCGCTTTTCCATTTTTTTTTGTTGAAAATACTGCAATTAAAATCCCCACAAAAATACTTTATACAGTAAGTGGTTACTAAGAAAGGGTGAATGGATTTTATGTGGCTAACTTTTTCAGCTTTAACTTGTGAATTCTAAATGTTTATGAAATGACAATCCATTTCACCCCATAAACTGTCCAAAATTAAAACCCTGCCTGGAATTAGATCAACCAGTTTATGTAATCTGAAAGCATAAGAATCAAACAAAATTCCCACCCCATCTGTTGTATTCATTCTGAATGACCAATAAAAAGGTATCCATATCCATTCCTTTTTAAACATCCAAATTTATTCATCAGAATGCATCCAGGTCTCTTGTACAAAACATATGTCCAATTGCTTCCTGTTTACATATTGAAATGCAGCTTGTCTTTTGATTGCATTTAGCAAACTATGAATGTTCACAGACCCTATTGTACAAGAAACCATTCAAGTTTAAAGCAAGACAAAGTCTATTTTTCCCAGTTTTTTTCTTTTCTTTTTCTTTTTCCCGTTATATATGGTCTGCTCCAAATATTGAGAATGATGCTCCAAAGGGGATTTTTGAGAGTGCGAGTCCCCCACCTCCATTTCAGAATCACCTCAAGTTGAAACAAGCATTTGTCAATACTGAATGTTGTTGTGCTGGCATTGGCATTGGCAGTGGTGGAACTAGAGGCGCATAATAGGAATGGCAGTGAAGTATTGAAGTGATGCCAACCCCACCCCCACCATATAGAGAGCTACAGGTATTGGGGGTGCCTTTCGGTCATTAGCTATAATGCTTGTGCCATTGTTCCACACCCTACACTGTAGACACTGACAAGTATCATGGTGTGCTTTGGGGTCTTTGGGCATTATACGTATCCCATTCCATAAGGAAATACGCTGACGTGGGTGTAGTATAGGAGCGTGGGGTGAAGTTTTTGGCCAAACAGTGCAAGACACACCACGATGCCTGTCAGTGGCTGCAGGGTGGGTGTGGGGGGGGAAATGGTGTGAGCATTACATCCGATGATCCCAAGTCACAGCCCTGATGCCTGTCAGTCTGTACTGGGTGGGGTGCTACAGTTGGAAACCCTAACACCGTAGGCTTGTAGTGGTAGTTTCACTCTACATGTTCAATGTGGGCTGCTTGTCAAGCAACCTCATGAAAAGTGGCACAATCACTTTGTTAGCTAAAAGGTGGTTTTGCACAGCGGCTGTGGCATTTGGTGACAGAGGGATGAAAACAAGTTTTGGGCAGGATGTGGAGAATGACAACTGTATTGTTCATGAGAAGGCATAAAAAATGGCAATGTTGAAAATCTGGAGTGGCAATGAATGTGCATGCAAACTGCGCAGCAGATGTCTGCAACCCAATTATTTGTGGGAGTTTTTTAGGCACATTTTCAACATAGGTATTCAAACAACATGAAGTTTTACTCTATTCTGACTATTGCAGTTAGCCCCAGCACTCAAACTGCCCAGACAGTAGAGGGTTAATTTTCTATGCAGAGCATAAAACGTTGAGCTCAAGCTCAGTTCAAGCCTCTGTCTGCTGCACTTTGAAGTGCAACTGTCAAATTCTTTACTCCGCCTAACTGAATGGCCGCCTCGGAGATTTCTCTTTTGCTCATGGTTCATAAGTCAGTTAAAGTCCTCGGTTTTACTGATTATTTTTCACAAGTTTCAGTTCAGATCTCTGTCTGTGGTACAGTAAGTACTAAGTAGTGAACTAGACATAGTAAACTTGTGGAAATTGTAAAAATTGATTTTTCGACTGGTTCAGCTGAACCGGCCGTTTAGTGATTTATATATTCTGTCATTGTTTTTAAACTTAGAGTGTGGTTACTGGTCCTTATCGGTTTTAAAAACTGCATTTTCTTGTGATTTTTTCCAATACCCATGACACGGTTAGAAACCGATAAGGGTGTCTTTCCTGGTTGTTTGCCATAAAAAGAGTAAGTTTGTGGTTAGGATGGCTATGTCTGAGAAACCCAAAAGAAAAACCGGGCCCACTGGGTTTCAACACTGCAGTGTGTGTGGGGAAGTCTTTGCTAAGGCTGATCCCCACACCACCTGTGTTTATTGTCTGAGGTTTGACCACCTCATTTCAGACTGCCAAATCTGTAAAAATGTCCCTAAGTCTACCCTGGAAAAAAGATTAGGTAGACTCAGGGATAAGGAGGCCATGAAGTCTGCTGACCAGGATGGCCAGCCCGGTTCGGTTCCGACCGAACCTGAGGGAGTGCCCTCTGACCAGGATGATACTTCTTCGGGCAAGAGGAGAGCTGATCTTGTGTGAATTGGTTCCTATAAAAAGAAAAATCAGCCAGTTCAGATCCAGAGACCCATTTTCCGACCGCCGAAGAGATCGCCAATGCAATAAGGATTGTAGAATTGCTTCGTCTTGTTCCATCTGATCCGGTGCCTTCTGGCAGGTGCTCAGTTCGGTCGGTTCCTCCAGTTCAAGATTATGCCCCTGAAGATTTCTATGAACCAGATTTTGAGGGGGATGAAGATTATGATGATGATGATGATGACGATGACGATGGTGTGGAAGGTCTGGTTGAGCCCATTGAACTGGACATCTCCCCAGACAGGCCTTCTGGTGTTTCCCTCCCTTGGTTTCTTGAGCCTCCTTCCGACTATATGTTTTACAGGAAAGTGGCAGAAACCCTCCAGCTACCTGTGGAAGAAGCTGTAGAGGAACAAGTGGAACCCAATTATGTGGAGATGATGGACATTCCCGTGTCCACAAGACTGTCTATTCCCCTTCATAAGTCTTTTGGGAAACAGACACAAAAGATTTTAAAAACTCCAAATTCTGTACCTCCTGTCGACAGAAGGATGGACAAAAGGTACACCTTATCAGGTTCTGGTACAGAGTACTTGTATCAACAATGCAGCCATGTTGTGGTTGTGCAGGCTGCAGCCTGTGATAAGGCTAATATACCCTTGGCTTCACCCCCCAGATAAAGATTCTAGGAAGCTGGATGCCATGGCAAAGAAACAATACATGGCATCCTCCTTGGGACTCAGGCAGGCTAATTATATGACCTATGCAGCCAGGTACCAGAAGTCCAGGTGGGACACTATACTGGCACTGGCTAAGCAAGCCTCCCCCCAGCTAGCCTCAGAGCTGGAGGGGGTGGCTGCTGATGGGATTGAGGCATCCAAGGTACAGTTCCATGCTGCTGTGGACTCCAATGATGTGTTCTGTAGAGTCATGGCTACATCTGTGGCTCTACAGAGAATGGCTTGGCTCAGAGGTACTAGTCTCTCACAGGACACCCAACCTAAGGCCATGGATTTCCCTGTTGTGGGTAATTCTCTGTTTGGAGAGCAGACAGAGAATTACGTGAAAAAGATGGATGAGTATAGGACCACCTATAGGTGTGCATAGGCCAAGGAAAGGCAGGCAACTCCTCAAAGGCAGCAGGCTAGGGGCAGGGGCAAGCCTTTTCATAGGCCTTTGTAACAAGCACAGGCCTTTTCTCCCTTTCCTCAGAGGAGGTTCTTCAGAGGGAGAGGCAGAAGGGGGATGAGCAGGCCTATATCCATCCCTCAACCTAAGGCTCCTGCCAAGCAGACACCCTGATGTGTCAGCCCAGGTCGACTCCCCCATTCCTGTAGGAGGCAGGCTGGCTTACTTCATCCAGGACTTGATGTCTGTTACCTCAGACAAGTGGTTCCTGAAGGTGGTAAGCCAGGGACTGATTCTCAGCTTCAAGAAATTTCCAAAGCTGAGGGCCAGATCTTTTCCACCTGCAAGCATCTCCGAAACCATTGCCCTAGAGACAGAGGTTTCATCTCTTCTGGCTCTAAATGCTGTAGAGAGAGTTACTACATTGTACAGGGGCAAAGGTCCGTACTCCAGGTACTTCCTTACCCCAAAAAAGACAGGGGAGTGGTGACCCATCCTAGACTTAAGATACCTGAACAAACATCTTTTAAAACCAAAATTTAAAATGGTGACTCTGGGAATAATCCTTCCCTCTCTAAGGCCAGGGGACTGGCTAGCCTCCCTCAACTTAAAAGATACCTACTTTCACATTCCCATCAGGTGCTCCCACAGAAAGTACCTCAGATTCGAATTGTTTCAGGCCATTATCAGTTCAAAGCTATGCCTTTTGGTCTGACATCAGCTCCAAGGGTATTCACAAAATGCCTAGCAGTAATAGTGGCCATTTTAAGAAGGAAAAATATTTCCATTTTTCCATACCTGGACGACTGGCTCATTGTGAGTCAGTCCCCAGACCAAGTCAAGTCAGACCTTCAAGTGACTCAGCAAGTGCTCACCTCCCTAGGATTCCTTCTCAATCTTCCCAAGTTAGTTCTCGAACCTGTACAGCTCCTCACCTTCAAAGGGGCAGAGTTGGATACAGTCAAAGCAAGAGCTTTTCTTCCCCTAGAAAGGGCAAGGGCTATTGTAGAGCTGGTTTCTTCATTCCACCTTCTGGTCTCTCAGCCAGCAAGGCACTTCCTTCAACTTCTGGGCCACATGGCAGCTTCTATAGCTGTGGTCCAAGGGGCCAGATTTCAGATGAGGGATATCCAGTTTCATCTGAGGGCCTTTTGGTCTCAGAAGAAAGATTCTCTAACCAAACTAGTTCCAGTGACCCAGGTCTGATCCAGGCTCTCCAATGGTGGCAGGATCATGGAAAACTCAGGCAAGGAATCCCATTCATCACTCAGTCTCACTCTGTGGTCCTAACCATGGATGCTTCTCTATTGGGGTGGGGAGCCCATCTGGGGGCTCTCACAGCTCAGGGACTGTGGTCTTCTCAGGAATCCCTTCTTCATATCAATCTCTTGGAACTCAGGGTGGTCTTTTTGGCCCTGCAAGCTTTCTCTAAGTCAGTGCAGAACAAGATGGTTCAGGTCAGGACAGACAACACCACCACCATGTGGTACATCAACAAGCAGGGAGGCACTCGGTCCATGGCCTTTGCGCATGGAAGCCATGAAATTGTGGTCCCTAGCTTATTCTCTGCAGGCCTCTCTGATAGCAGTCCACCTTCCAGTGAAGAACAATGTGCTAGCAGATGCATTGAGCAGGATCTCCCAGGGCCATCACGAATGGTCCCTGTACCCTCTGATGTTGAAAGTGATTTTTTCAAGGTGGGGCACTCCATAGATAGATCTCTTTGCAGCTCCAGACAATTACCAACTTCCTTTGTTTTGTTGCAGACCCTCAGTATTGGGCTCAGTCCCTCTGGATTCTCTGATTTTATGCTGGGAAGGGAAATTTCTATATGCCTTCCCTCCCTTTCCTCTACTGTTCAAGGTTCTGGTCAAGGTAAGGTCACAACATTGCAATGTGATTCTGATTGCTCCAGACTGGGCCAGGCAGCCTTGGTAGCCCCTGTTGCTGTCCCTAGCAGTCCATCTTCCCCTGTCTCTTCCCAGGAATTACAACCTGTTAACCTTCTCTCAGGGGAGGATTTGGTACCCCAATCTTCGGTCTCTCAATCTCAAGGCATGGCTCTTGAAGAGTTAGAGTATGCAGATTTGCATCTGTCCCAAGGGGGTCTGGATATTCTCAAAGCCTCTCAAAAGCCTGCCACCAGAAAAACTTACAACTCCAAAAGGAAAAGATTCAGCATTTAGCGTTCCAAGAAGCATGTATCCCCAGACATTGCTGAATTGTCTACAGTTCTGGATTATATGGTTCATCTTAATGTCCTAGGCCTCAGACCAGCTACTATCGAAGTACATTTGTCAGCTGTTTCTGCTTTTCTGTCAGTGGGAAAGCCTTCCTCACTGTCATCTCACCCTGTATTCTGTAAATTTTTCAAAGGATTGCTTCATACCAATCCCCCCTTTAGGGATCCTACCACTGCTTTGGATTTTAATGTTTGCATGGCTCAGCTTATGCAACCCCCTTTTGAGCCTTTGTCTTCAGCAGAGCTTAAGTACTTGACTTGCAAAACTGTGTTCCTGGTAGCTAGTACCTCTGTCCAGCGTATCAGAGAATTGCAAGCTCTGTCAGTGGAGCCTGATTTTATCTCATTCCATAAAGATAAGGTGGTCCTTAGAACTAATAGGAGGTTTTTACCTAAAGTGATTTCAGATTTCATCTGAACCAAACTATGTCTCTCCGTGTTCTTCACTGATCATTCTTCTTCAGGAGAAAGAATATTACACAGTTTGGATGTTAAAAGAGCCCTTAGTTACTACATTGAGCGTACTGAGGCTCACAGGTTTGACTCCCTTCAGTTGTTTCTCACTTATGAGGAAGTTGGTAAGGGGAAACCTGCCACTAAGAGAACTATTGCCTGGTGGATTGTCTCTTGTATTCAATTCTGCTATGAGAAGCTAGGCAAAATACCTCCCTTAGGCCTGAGGGCTCATTTGACTAGAGGTACAGCTGCTCCCCTGGCTGTGGCCAGGGATATCCCTTTGCTAGAGGTATGTAAAGCAGCCACCTGGAAAACAGTCCATACATTTACCTAGCATTACTCACTGGATATCCAGGCTAGGAGTGATACTCAGTTTGGTACAGCAGTACTGTAGAGCCTATTCCCAAGGTAGGTTCAATCAATCAATCAATCAATCAATCAATCAATCAAGTCTTTATTTAACCAGGCATTCATCATTGAGCAGCAGCTCATTTGCAAGATGGACCTGGGTGGAGCATGAACAATTGTATATACCGGTCAACACAGGTATTTACAAGGCAATACAGATAATACTGTTTACAGAGAGGAAGAAAAAGAAGTTCACATGTACATAGAATTATACAGATATTTAACTGATTACAAGGTATTTACATACATAGAAGTGTCTATAGGAAGATAAAGCAGGTTATCTAAGGTTGCAGGAGGAAGTAACAGAAGAAAAAAAATAAAAATATACACCAGGTAGAGGCGAAGGTAGGGGGAAGGGAGGGAGGTAGGGGAAGAAAGGCTAGGAGGGCACGGTGCACAGAGAGGAGTTGGTAAAACGGGATATAGAGAAGGTGGATGGAGAAAAGAAGTATGTGTGAGCCCCGGGATTGAATGCTATAAAGTACGGGGCATGGTAGGATGTCACAACCCAGGGGTAGTGAGCTCCTATCCAAGGTTGGGAAAGGAAGGATTAGGGGATGGACGGGCCTAGTGTCAATAAGACAGTGGGGACAAGAGAGAGAGAACAATTAGGCATGTGAGGAGAAAGCTGGGGGGTCAGTACTTAAAACTGGGTCTAGGCGTGGCTATAAACCAGTGCAGACACCGGTACTGGGTCTGAGTAGGTGAAGCAGTTACATACTTCTCTGATTGTATGGAAATAAAGCATCTTGAAGGCATTTATACCGATTAGAGTGCTTAATTTGAGGGGTCTTTTGTAGATCATTCCATAAGGTAGGTAGCATGAAGCTTATGGCTGCCCTGCCAAAGCAGGATTTTCCTTTGGGTACTTTAAGTGTAATAGCTGAATAACCTCTTAACACGTATTTCCCAATTATGCTCAGGGGAAGACAGCAGGAGATATAGTAAGGCAGCTTATTAGAAATGGCTCTATAGGTCCAGAGAGCAGCATTTCTGTGGCATCTGAACTTTAGTGATATCTACCCCACTGCCACATATAGGGTGCAGTGATGCATGTTGAAGGGAAGCCCCGTTATAAACCTCAGTGCTCGATGGTAGAGTGTGTCCAGTTTAGCCATGTAAGAGTTGGGGCATTGGCTGTAAAGGAAATCAATGTAATCAACCAATGATAGGAAAATGGATTGGACCAGCTGTTGCTTGGCATCTCTGGTGAGAAATTGGTTGATTCTAAAAAACAGGCCAAGCCTTTGCCGATGTCGTTTTAGCAAGTCCTCGATATGTTCAATGAAGGAGACTCTTTGGTTTATCCAAACTCCCAGATACTTGAATTTTGTAACAAATTCTAGTTTTTCACCTAGAACTGTGGTAATTTGGGGAACTGTCCCACTGGACACAGGGTTAGCTATACGGATGAAAGGGGAGAGGACCATCGCTTTAGTTTTTTTGGCATTAAGGAGTAGCCTTTTTTGGAGGAGTTGGCTTTGCAAAAGGTTGAATTCTGACTTTAGGTCATTGCAGGCAGCTTCAGGTGTTGGTCTACTCACTAAGAAGACTGTATCATCTGCAAACAGATGGACGTTGGCTTCTTTTATACAGTAGTTGATGTTATTAATGTAGATTGCAAAAAGTAAGGGCCCTAATATAGAACCTTGAGGTACCCCTCTTTGCAGAGTTTTTAAGGAGGACAGGCCTCCTTCGCCTTTAACTTGTTGAAGGCGCCCTGTAAGATAGTCAGTAAACCAGCGCAGAGAGGAAGGCTCCACACCTATGGTTTGAAGGGAGGAGAGGAGCAGACTATGGTCGACGGTGTCGAAAGCCTTGTTTATATGAAGGAAAACAGCACAAATAAAGTTTTTGCACTCAGGATTACGCTGCCAGTCATTAGTAACTTTGGTGAGGGCTGAGATAGTGTTATGTTTAGCTCTGAATCTGGACTGCATAGGGTTTAGCAGTTCCCTAGACTCAAGGTGAGTCCCCAGCTGTGCATTTACAATTTTCTCTAGGAGCTTGGACAGGCCCGGAAGGAGAGAAATTGGCCTGTAGTTATTGAGATTGCCAGGGTCACTTGATTTGAACAGTGGTATGAAATGTGCTGTCTTCCATATAGGTGGTAAGGTGCCCTGAGACAGGGATAAGTTAAAAAGGTGGGTGTCGGGTATTGCTAGTATGTGGTAGGCAATATTTAGGAAGTAAGGGTCAAGGGTGTTGGCCCCAGCACTTTTTCTAGTATCCAACTGAAGCAAGAGGTCCTCTACCTCTTTCAGTGAGGCAGGTTGAGCGAGAAAAGCGACAAAGCTATCAGAGTTTCAGGCAGTTGGCTGGCAGTCTGGGGAGTAGTATGTTTACAGGGGAGTTATCAAATGCCATACCTGCAGTAGCAAAGTGGTTATTGAATGTGTCAAGTATATCCATCTTTTTGGTTATAGTCGAGTTGCCAGAGGTAATCTTGGTTGGGAATGAATTTCCTGTGGAGTGGCCTAGCAGATCATTGATTGTGTTCCAGAGTTTGATTAGGCTCTTTGTGGCAGAGTCGAGTTTGGATTTGAAGAAGGTGGCCTTCAATTTTCTCTGATTGTTTTGGTACATAAATTTCGTAGTCTTCTGAGCTGGTTCCAGTCCTCTACAGTGTTCAGTCTGCATGCTTTTTTCCAGAGCTTATCTCTTTCTAGAAGCAAGGACTTGATCTGAGGGGTGAACCATTTACAGGTTTTGCTCCTAGTTCGAACTTTAATCAGGGGAGCATACTTATTAAGGGCCCTTGATAGAATGTCGTGGAAGATATTGTAAGCTGACGTAATAGTTTTGGCCAGGTAGAAATTTTGCCAGTGAGGGGAGTACTTAAGCTCGTTTAGGTAGGCATGTTCACTGAAGTTGTGCCTGGGTCTCTCTACAGAGAACTTGCTGATGGGTGCTGAGTTGTTGGTGGATCTTACTCCCGCAATAAAACAATGGTCGCTGGCATCTGAGAAGAAGACATCAGCGTGGGAGAAGAGATGAGGTTTGCTCACCATTAGCATATCCAAAAGTGTACTTTTGCTGGGGTTCTTCATGTTTGGGTGTGTTGGTTCAGTAATAAGTTGCATCAGCCCATGTTCATCACAGAAGGATGTAAGGGGGGCAGCTGTGTTAGAGAGTCAGTCAAAGTTGAGGTCTCCTAAAATAATAGTTTCTGGCAGCCCCTGTTCCAACTTGTCACTTAGATATGACAGAAGCTGTAGGCCAGCAGACAGTGGTTTGTAGCATCCTACTATGCAGAGTGCAGTAGTCTGTGTAATTTCCACTTTGAGAATTAGGCATTTGAATTCACTGGCAACAGATGCCGAGGATAAGCAGAAGGCAGAAAATTTGTCTTTAACGTTGATAGCTGCCCCTCCTCCTCGGGCATGGCTATCAGCTCTGAACAAGGCATAGTTGGGGATGTTTACCTCTCTATCAGTGGTTCTGGGTGTAAGCCAAGTTCCAGAAATCACAAGTATGTCAGGAGAGGTATGATTTACCCAGGTTTGTATTAAGGTTATCTTTTTAAGGAGGCTACATATGTTAATATGCAAGAAGCTTATTCCTTTTAAATTTGCTAGTTCTGCTGGTGAAGCAATAGCTTCTGGTGGGCCAGGGTTGAGTTCTACATTGCCTGAATATAGCAGAAGGATAAGTAGGATTTTTCTAAGAGAGATAATTATAAGCTTGTAATTCCTGCCTTTCTCCCGTCTAGTAGATCTGATGCTTTTAGGGACTGGAAAGTAGCCACCATAGAAGAGCTGATCTGTTGTAGCAAGAGCTAGTACCCCTATTGCAATAGGTGGGGAGGAGATAGAAGTCTGCGTGGTGGGAGGTGGGCCTTGTGGTGTGGGAGTGTTATAAGTACTACTGGTATGTGTGGTCCAGGAGCAGGGTTTGAGGTTTTGTTACTTGGAATCACGGAGGCAATTAAAGGATAAGTTGCCATGTGGTTCAATTTCCTCCTCCATGGAGGTACTGCTTGGTAGTCTGAAATAGTCAGAATACAGCAAGACTTCATGTTGTTTGAAGAAAATATTACTCACCTTAGTAATTATGTTTCTTCTAATGGAGTCTTGCTGTATTCTGACCTCCCTTCCTACCTCCCCTCTCAGAACCTGTTATTGGGAAGTGGGCTGGCAGGTGCAGTGTTGCACCCCGGGAGTGTATTTGGGTACTTCCTCATTTTAGAGAGGGGGAGTGGGTTATAGTATTAATTTAACAGTCTTAAGTTGTTCACTACCTGGTTTTTGATTTTGGATTTCTTGACTTGAATCTTTTGGGGATCCAAAATATTTCGTTGCCATTTGGCTAGTAAAAATTTTACAATTTCCTCATAGTAGTTAGTATTAGTTTGTAAGAATCTGACAGTTGTGTTTCAAAGTGCAGCAGACAGAGGTTTGAACTGAGCTCGAGCTCAACGTTCTGTGCTCTGCATAGAAAATTAATCCTCTACTCTCCAGGGCAGTTAGAGTGCTGGGGCTAACTGCAATAGTCAGAATACAGCAATACTCCATTAGAAGAAACATAATTACAAAAGTGAGTAATTTTTTCTTTTGGGACCTCCCCTCATGAACAGTGGTGCTGTGATTTTGTTAATATATCCCAAAAGGTGATTTCCCACAGCGAGCATGCCATTGTGCGCCACACTTGCGGGAACCTGTTTGGCAGTTGTACTGTTGATTAGGAGGTGTGCACAAATGCCAGTGGTGAAAATCTAGCATGAAAATATTGCTAATGTATGAAGTGACAAGGCTGCGTGGAAACTGCACAATGTACGCTAGCAGCACAGTCATTTTATGGACTATCGGCACCAAATTTTCAACATAGGCATTTTAGGACCTCTGCTCATGAACAGTGTCATCGTCATTTCCTCAAACTGCCCCGAAACTGTTTTGCATTGTGAGCGCAGTGATTCTGGCGCCCAGACGGTGAAAACACATTTCAGGCAAGATATGTAAAATGACAGCTGTACTGTTTATAAGGAGGTGTGGAAAAATGCCAATTTTGAACATGTGGAGTGAAAATATTACAAATGCATGAAGTCACGAGCGTGCCTGCAAACTGCGCAATGCATGATCGTAAAACACTAATTTTATGGGCTTTTAGCCCCAAATTTTCAACATAAGCATTTTAGGACCTCTGCTAATGAACAGTATCACTGTCATTTTCATAATTTGTCTCAAACATGGACTTTCCACAGCGACCGTACTATTCTGCACCGGAACTGTGAAAACACATTTTGGTCAGGATGTGAAAAATGACAGCTCTACTGTTCATAAGGAGGTGCAGAACAATGGCAATGTTGAAAATCTGGAGTGAAAATATTATAAATTCGTGAACTTATGAGCATACGTGCAAACTGTGCAATGCACGCTTGTAACACAGTCATGTTATGGAATATCATCACCAAACTTTCAGCATAAGCATTTTAGGACCTCTGCTCATGAACAGTGTAACTGTCATTTTCATAATTTGTCCTGAACACTGATTTCCTACATTGACTGCACTATTCTGCGTCGGAAGTGCAAAAACACATTTCAGGCAGGATGTGAAAAATGACAGCTGTATGGTTCACAAGAAGATGTGGAAAAATGCCAATGCTGAACATGTGGCATGAAAATATTGCAAATTCGCTAAGTTACGAGCATACATAGTAACTGCACAGTGCATGCTTGTAAAACATTCATTTTTTTTGATTTTTCCCACCAAATTTGCAACATAGGCTTTTTGAGGGCCCCCCCCCCATGAACACTGGCACTGTCATTTTATTCCTCACTCCCAAAAGGTGATTCCACGCACTGACTGTGAAATCACCTTTCGTGACCGAATAATGCCAAGACGGTGCAAGAATTTATAAGGAGGGGTCCCAAAAACCCCATGTTGAAAATGTGGTGCCAAAATTCCAAAAAATGCCTGAGATATGCAGCAAAGTTGAAAAACCCCTATTTATTCCATTATACAGCTTACCAGCATTTCCTCAGTTCATGTTCAGCTTTGAAGATTGCAGACGTGTTCCCGGTCCACCGAATATCGTTGCGCCAGACTCCGGAGATAAGTATGGGGTGACGGGGGTGTGGGGAGGCAGGATGTGCAGTGGGTGGGTGAGGGTGGTGGGTAGGGAGACTATGAGGGACTGTTTTTGTGTTACAGGGTGAAAAAAAAAACATTGCAGGACAGTTTTTTTTCCTCAGGGGATTTGGCACACTGGAGTCGGCTCCCAGCATGCCACCTAACTGTTTGGGGGAAGTTGCTGCAGCCGATGGGGGATTGGGCACCTTCATTGGTGCACAACAAAAGGGGGTGGTTAATTTGTGCCAGCAGAGTTGGGCTTCATCAGCACACAAGGAAGCGGGCAAGAGCCGAGGGGGATTGGGCACCCCCTCAGCATATAAATGGGAGGACTGGTTTATGCCAATGGGAGTGAGTTTCCCCATCAGCAATACTTTGTTAACAGTAAGCCGGCAGGGGGATTGGGCACCCCCTGAAGTCGGCAGTTGGGTGGCCACCCGCCATGAATACACTGTGGTCGAGCACGTAGGAAGGGTCCACTGCATCTGATGAGCTTTGCTCGGATTGCAGCAGACATTTACTTAGATGTGCTCACCACATTAGTATGCATGGTGTGGCGCCAGCATGCAGGCTGATTGGGGAATGAGGGACGCACCTACTGATGCATGCCCTGCATTTGCCCAACAGTGACCGCGCCTCCAAATCTCCACTGCCACAAGATGTTGGCTGCACAAGCATGCCAACATAAAAAAGGCAGCATATGAGTTGCTTGTTTCCAAGGGGGTGGGGCTGGAGGAGATTTGGCCCTCATATTTCTTGTGGACCTTCTGTGTGGTAAAGGTGACTGAGCAGGCAGGACAGGTTTCCCACTATTTGAGCCCACTGGATCTTCATAACAAACTGGGGTAAAATTCCCTAAGTCTAGAGCCTTTCCAGACTCAGAGCTTTGTGATCCTGATGGTGCTGGAGTGTCTTTTGAAATAACTATTAAATCCTCTTCCTTTGGTGTAGGAGGGGAGGGAGGGAAGGGAAGGGGGTCCTGGGCAGATGTTCCAGAATCTGAGGGTTGTGTAGCAGCTGTGTCCTGTGCTTGTTGGATAAGGAACTCAGGACTAACACAGGTTGCTTTATTTTGCACCGCACATGGGCATTCCCGAAACACATGGCCATACTCCTCGCACAAATCATATCTAGTGTGGTTAGCACATTGCATGGTGGTATGGCCTATCTCTCCACAGTTGTCACATCTAGGTCTGTCGCAGGTACTGGATAAATGGGTCCTAGAGCCAAATTTGTAGCATGCCTTAGGTTGCCCAGCATGAAAATAAACCCCTCTGTCTCTGCCCAACATTAAAGAGTGTGGGATATGCTCAATACCTTTTTCATTTTGTCTTAACTGAACTTTGTACTTCCAACCCCCAGTACAAAATAATTTGCTGTCCAAAATTGATTTAGTCTGTTAAGAATGTTGCATTTTTGTGCCAACCAATATGTAATATCCTCTACATGGACCCCCTCATTCCTAAACATCACCGTAATGTATTTAATCAATGGTTTAGTTAGTGGAATGACAACAAAGGGGATCCATGTAGGGGAGAACTTTACTTACCCATACCTTTCCCAGAATAAATCCACAGCATATGCAGAATGAAAACTGACATCAAAATTATTTTCCCTTGATACATTAATTAAGCAATAAGGCACGACAGGGGTGTGTTGTTATTAATAGCATCACTCCTGAGTGGGCTGGAAACCAAAAAAGGGTGAAGCCAGTGCTTCCACCCAGGAGTGATGTTAATACATGATAACACACTACACTGGAGTGCCTTATTGCTATTATACAATGGCTCGTTGTTATACAAAATAAAAAACATTTAAAAATATTTTTTAGAAGATTTTAAGTGTGGCAGTATTTCTTAAGAGAAGAGGTCATCAATGTGGTGATCCATACAGTGATGTTATTGTGTAATAACATCACTGTCTCAGGCACCCATTGACCAATCAGAATACAGGAAATTTCCTTGCCATTGTATAATAAAAGCATAAACTATTTTTGGAGTGAAATGTAATGAGTCCATTAACAGCATCTTTCCAACATGATATCTGTCTGGTCTGTCTTTTATCCCCCCCTTTATATCTGTTACACACTGCATTTCTCCTGGGTATTGCTTCTCTTTTCACTTTAGCAAAAAGTTCAGATAAAAGAGTTTTTTTTAACTGAGTCTGTGTCCTGCATAACATCAGGCACTTAATCAGGCACAGTTCCTTTGTTTCATGAAGGTTGAGAGTGTTGTAAGGGCTTTGAATGTCCTTTATTTCCCTCTGAATCTTTAGAACCTAAAAGAGGTTCTGAAAGTGCTGGAACATGTTCCCCCACCTTCTGGGATGTCTATAGAGTTCTTGTCAGGCTGGCCAGCCAATTTTGGTATCCACTCAGTAGAAGCCTGAGATAAATTAAATGCAGTGTCCCAGGTCAGGTCTGGCAGCCAAGCTCCCCCAGGTGATTGTTTCCATCCTGCCTCTACAAGGACCTTCTGAGGGGACCAAGCATCACAGAAAGATAGGGGCACTGCCTGCAAGGGCTTTGCAACTTCATTTTGAATCAGTCAGTGTGTCAGTGGCTCAGTAGGTAGCACACTCACCTCTGAGGCTGGGAGATCAGAGGGCTGTGGGTTCACTTCCCACATCTGGCACTTGGATTAATATTCCAGTACTGACACTGTAGTGCAGCATGAGAGGGATGCTACACTTCTGAGGTGCCATCTTTCGGATGAGATGTTAAACCGAGGTCCCATCTGCCTGGATTGGTGGTAGTTCAGGTGGATGTTAAAGAACCCATGACACTTACTTAAAAAGAGTAGGGGAATTTCCCCAGTGTCCTGGCCAAATTTCCCTCATTTCACTAAAAATATCACCAACAGCTTAATCTGGTTCAAGGTCAGTTGGCATTCATCTGTATCCCCCTCCGCTGGGTCGTGCCTGAAAATAGGCAGGATTTGTCTAGTGCATTTACCCGGTCAACAAAAGCTAAATAAATGAATAAATAAATAAAAAATACT